>CM077582.1:59029212-61529212 GCA_039657365.1 Stephania yunnanensis | reverse complement strand
TACTACTTATTACAACAGAGGATTAACCTCGAGATTCACACTAGACACAGACTCAATGGTTCACTCTAACAGAGTTGCAACAAGGTCTTAGTTTCAAACTCTTAATCTCAGGCTTTGCTGCTTTTGTGCATTTGCTTTACGTTTGCTTGGACTTGCTTACCATTTCGAGCTGGATTTAATTTGAGCCTTTTATATTTCATTCATGACAATGACAAAAGAAAATCAACATGCATGGTGCTCTTTTTGGACAATTTCAAGCTTCGTCTTCCGTGCCCAACCTCGTTAAGCTGAAAGAAGTTGGCATCATTTGAGGTAGATGACTTGAGAAGCCAGCGTTGGGATTCTTCCAACTTAGTTTTCATAGTTACAAGTTGTTTTTTGCCCTTCATTCTCCTGCCATGCCCCCAAATGAACTCAGCTATTACTTTAGTTCCTCTTGGAACTGAGCAAGTTGAGATTCAGGTTTGAAAACTTTGCTATGTAGGGGTCTACATTAAATTAAGTGTCAATTTTAGCTTATCTAATTTTGATATAACTCTCAATGAATCTTTATTTTGTTTTAACCTTTTATTCTTTTATGAAGCAAATTATCAAATTGCGAGTTGTATGTGATCCTCTTAATACTTAGGGCCAACCCTGCAAATGTTGAGCTTGCAATAGGAGGAAATTATTTAGATTGTCGCAATGTACATACATTATAAATTCACGGAAGAACATATTTGATAAATGATTCAACCATTTCTAAACCCTAAACCATTCAACAATTTATTTTCATTGTCAAAATGTCGTACTTAAAGCGTGAAGACGCATAGCAGAGAAACCTTTAATGGCAAAGCACGTCTTAGTGAGATGAGATATCACTTGCTAAAATGCAAAGTTGTGAGAGGTCTCAGTTCAACTCGGGTTAAAACCAAGTTATAAAAAAAAAAAAAAAAAAAGTAGAAGCTAGAAACCTTTAAAATCATGGAAACCACCCAACACTTTACTACTCCCCTCTAGCTTGAGAAAATATTAGGCATTCATCAGCACAAAGAGGTGACACAAGGGTATGTTGCTTACAAAAATGAAAGCCATTATTACGTATCAATGCGTTCATTGGGTCGTTCCCATCAGTGATTCAATGAAAAATAGGCAGCAATGACAACATTGACACCATGGAGGAGAAGGAATAAGAAAGGTGGTGTTGAGATTATACACGTGAATGTTTAAAAATGAGGGTCTAATTTGTTACTACTAGTCTAGGAAGTAATTCCAAGCTTATTAAGTTTTAGTGGATAGATCAAACAAATCATTGTAGACTTACAGATCCTTGGTGGGCCAAAGCATATAGATCTAGTGAGATGGTAGAAAAGCATGACTTCCTAAAAGACATGGTTTGGAAAGGTTGCGAGTCAGACTCCCACTTAAGTATGACATTTATTCGTCAAAAAAATATAGCATTTATCATTTATTCGATCAAGAGACTCAAACCTTGTACATACATACATGTATTGGGTAGTTGAAGTAAAGTTCCCACTCTATTCTTTTGAAGTTTTGTTAAATAAAGTCTCACTCTTATGCTCTCATTGGGGCGAGATTCTAGTGGCAGTGCAAGCAAAATAATCACCAAGACAAGAAAACAGAGGCAAAAAAATCACAAACATAACAAATAATTTAATTGATCAACTTACTTGCTTCTCTTTGCTTGTACATTATTGTTCTTCTTCTCCTTATGTTTATTAAGACACATCAAATGACAACAAACCTTGAAAGAATAAGGAAAGAATTCAAATTGTTTTTCTAACGGTCACTTTCCATATTGTATCTCTAACGGTCACTTTCATTATTGTATCACTAACGGTCACTTCTCTTATTGTAAATATTGTACCTATCTATAAATATATATATATATATATAAGTCGGAGCTGAGAGAAAGTTCGCATGCATCCTCCTTTCATCATTTTAATTTTCTAATTTTTAATTTTTTTAATTTTAAGGTATTTATTTATTTAAGGTGTTTGGTTGTTTCAAGGAATATATTAATTCCCCATTTATTAATTGACTAAAACAAAAATCTAGCTCTTAAAATTTTAGAGCATCTATCTCGGTCTCTTAATTATTTAATTAACTGCTAATTAAATAGAAATACACCCATAATTAATTAATTAATTGGGTGCGCGCATTTACATTGACCGATTACAACTGTGCATGCATGGTATCATCTTGCTTGCAAGTCACTTGAAGGAGAGATAAAGTCTTACATGCTCTCTCCTTCCTCCATTTCATTTTAAGAATTTTCTCAATTTTTCTATTTTTTAATTTTAAGATATTTGATATTTGTGTTATGTATTGTTTTAAGATATATTCATCCCCCATATTTTTGAAAAACGAAAAATCCAACTTTGAACAACCAAACAACGAATCTAATTAATGAAATGCATTAAGTCTCTATTTCGAATCTTAAATCATCAATTTGGTTACCGCAACATTATTTATATATATTGTTTAGGGCTCTGAAATAACAATTAAGTTCATTCAAATTCTTTCTTTTGTTAATAAAGGGTTACTTCAATAATTTATAAGTAAACAGTTTTTTTACCCTCTATTATATATTTTTTTATAAAAAATTGATTATTGTGAATTATTATTTTAATTATAAAAAATATTACAATATATTCGTGTACTCCTGCGTGAGCATGAAATTGACTAGTTCTAAATATTAGAACATATGAACTCTCTCACACCGCATCGATAGACATTCTTAATAAAATCTAAATTGTTCTTTAATTCAATTTGTTCTTTATGTTAATGCTGCCAAAACAAATTAATATTGAATGTCAATACATTTTTGCTACACCAAAACAAAAATTCCCTTAGAACTGTTATGCATTATTTTCAGTTTCCTTCTTCACTTCCATTGAGCTGTCTAGCAAAGAAGTGGGATTGACTTTTCCCTTTTTTAGTTTCAGGTTCTCTTTTTGTGTTTCAAGAACAAAACTCTTCTGGCTTTTTGGATGTAGAGCCAGTTGACTAAGGTAAGAAAGTTTTCCTCTCTCTGTTAGTCATTACTTGATTAAGATCATGTATATTTATGAGTTTCTTCCTGAGTTGTATTATGTTGTTCAGATTAAAGTTTCCATGCATGATTAGAGCTTTTAAAGATGGGTTTAGGGATAGTGACGCAGTGCTGAAGTGAAAATTAGAAAGCTCTAACCCTCCAACTCAAACTTTTGTGAATTGAGACAGTTTTGGATGTTCTTGGCTTCCAACTTAAAACTTTTGTGAAGGCTCGTTTTGATCAATTTGTTGGTTGTGTTTTATTTACTATTTTGGTAGAACAATGGGTGTACATTTGATGGTATTGGGAGTCTATGGTATTGTACTGTTCTATAGCAAGAGATTGTTTTGTTGTTCGATCATATTGGCATTGTGCATGATGATGTTCTTTAAGTGGCAGGTGTAATTTTCTCTCTTTCACACAACCCCAACACATGCTTTGGTTGAGATCTGAAAGCTTCAAACAATTTCCACAACCTTCACCAGTAAAAAAGAATAGAAAGCAAGGAAACAACGACAACAACATAACCTCAGTCCCAAATTAATTGGGGTCGGCTACATGAATCAAACTTTTCAATTGTGCTCGATTAAGTGCAATTGATGGTGAGATTTGCAAACCATTCAAATCCCTCCTACTAGAAAGCAAGGAAAAAAAGAATAAAAAAAGGAAAAGCCAAAAACAGAGAGCATGAGTAAATTTTGTATTGGTATTGTTCTCTATGCACAATTTCTTCAAACAATTTTCCCAACCTTAACCAGTCATAAATCAAACATGTAAGTTCTAATTCTACTCTTCCTTTTCAGAAACATGACTAAATAGGGCATATAATAAGATGGCCTCATTGCCTTGCTCCTATAATCACCATGCAAGCATTACATGCATCTATGTCTAAGACACTTTAGCCTAATCGCACTTGAGATCTCTATAAAACACATGAGAAAGCACAAGAGGAGTGACTCTCCGAAACGTTCCAATTGGTCGAGGTTGCAGGAAGAACAAGAGGGTCAAGAGGCACCAAATCCCTCTTTCATCATATTTCGGGCTTTAATTTATCAACAGCCCTTCGTAGATCTTCTACTACATTTATAAGTTCAAGCCTTTAAAATTCAATTATGGGTGATCTGAAGGACAAGAGAGCTTGTCAAAGTGATGATCAGTCATAGAGCTTTACTTGATTCCAAGCAACTTAAATCCCTTCATATTTGTCAAAAGCTTTGTACCTGCACAAAACTAATCCAATAAAACATGAAAACCCATCAAAGATTCCAAGCAACAAACTACCCATTTCAATTTACACCCAAATCTAAAAAGGTCAGGCAGAAAAAACAAATCATAAACTAAAACTCAAAACCATCCAATAAAAGAGGGGCCAAAATGCCTTGGTATGATTAATCTTTAAGGCTATGACTCTCTTTTTCTCCCTTATTGCCACTTAATGGTTTCATCTACAGTGATGTGGATGCATAGCATCAAAATATCATGCAACGTGATTTTAACATGCCTATTTCCAATTGGTCCTCCCTAAACATTAAAGAGATTACACTGCAATACAGGATTTAGATGGTAAATGAACCTTAAAATAACTTAATACTTAAGAACAGAAAATTTCTACAAAACAATCTAAAACTGATAACTTCCTATTGAAACTAAAGATCAACCGAAAGTAAGATGCCTGTACGAGCCTAATACTAATGAAATTGTTTGGGTGCTAAGGTCTTATTAAGTAAATGAATCTAACCTAAAATCGGGGTCTTTACTTGATATCAATTGTTCTATGTACTTCGTATTATAGGATTACTTGAAATTAAGAATATGTATTAGTTGATAGCTAGAAAGCAAATCAAAAAGAAAAAGCATGACAATATTCCTTACTTGTTTACTTGATAGACTTACTTAATGTTCCTTGCACCGTAAACACTGGTATCATTAAGACGAATGTCAACGAAACATCTATTTGTCTGATCCCTAAAATAGCAAGATATTTCAAAGCGCCGGATTAAAAAATATACAAACACAAACACTCATAACTCTAAAAAATCAAATAAGAAAGCTACTAGAAGACCAAATAAAAGAAATACTCACCCAACAATTAGACTGCAAGAATTGAACACTCATTGAAGAACATTATGTTTAATAAAAAGTTAAAAAGTGACGACTAGTTTTCTCACCTTAGCGATTGATTGCTCAGATTATAGAGTCAAAAGTATTCGTTTAAATCTTGCAAACTCTATTAATAATCTGTCATGAATGAGCAACTCGAAAATGGCCACGTTGCGGCATTATAGACCACAGTGCAGGCCTCTGAATTGGTTTAGGTTCTTGTGTTTAAATGATATGACTTGCAGATCCAGATGTATATTTCTTGAGATGTTAAATAGAGAACGCCGAGAGTCCTCCATCAATTACGGCTGAGGCATCAGAGACACCTCAGTAGAATTGATGAAGGAAACTGAAAATAATGCATAGCAGTTCTAAGGGAATTTCTGTTTTGGTATAGCAAAAATGCATTGACATTTATTATTAATTTGTTGTGGGTTAAAGGATGTGGCATGCAACAATTCGGTGCAATTTTTGTATGGCTTAGTACTTAGTATGATCACAAGCAGCAAGTTTAAACTCATTCAATCTCAATTAGTTGAAAAATAAATTTATCCAATAATTAACATATTGCATTATCAAAATTTATCTCTAACTACTGATGTTATACTTGCAAAACACATACTGTAAGCCACCAATAAACTCTCATGCAAATGAAAAGATCTCAAAAAATGAAACAAATACAACCCATTAATAAAGAAATTAGCAAAAAGTCAATTAGTTTGATCTTGGGTGCCTTTCATCAAACACTTAAAGAGTCAAAATCCAAAACCCATAAAAAAAGAACAATCACACATAAGTCTTGTGCACGCAAACACAATGAAAGTCGCACTCATTCCAACTCTATAAAAACACGGAGAAAAATCTGAGCCTGAGAACATTAAATGAGAAACTGAGGAAAATCACCAAATTTGTTTTTTTTTTTTTTTTTTTTTGAGAAATCGATCAACAAATTTGTAAAAAACTGTTCCCAAAATCACACCCATCCTCGTCGTGGTGTCTCACTCGCACCCAATCAACTAGGTTGAACTTGTGCTCCTACGACTGGGCTTACAAACGTGAAAAACACAAAAATTGAATTGTAGGACCACAATTGGAACCTCATGTGGATTAGCTTACTGACTCGAAGCGCAAGGGAACGTTGGTATCGTGTTTCTAAAGTTAAGTAAATCTCATAATAACATTTACATTGTATGATTATAATTTCGTATAAATTGCATTGATTATTGATATTGCATTTTTGTTGTACATACATACACAAGGTTTGGGAGGATAAGGCGATTCGAGTCTCCTTATAGTGTAGACTATACCGTGGTTATAGAACACTATGTTATGTTTGAGTGGCTAGAGTCACTGATATTTTGCATCACGTGGTTATCATGAGATCACATTGAACCAGATCATATTTTCATAGTCAAGAGGAACGATACTCGTTTGATTATTCTCCCCGCGCATGAGTCCTTATTATTGTTTACTTACCACGTTTCGGAGAACATTATCAGATTGTGGTCGGATAACAAAAACGTGATAGATTCACGGTTGTATTTAAATTCATTGGATTATATTTTTCATTTAAATCCCTTTGGATTATTATGCATTTGATTATTACATGTATACTGGATAGTGTGGGATTTACTTATCTGACATTATCAAATTTTTATAATTGGGTAATAATAGGTTCTAGCGGCGACAAGGGAAAGAGAAAGCCTTCCAACTATTTGTGACTTGCTCGATATATTTCTCTCTATGTATGAATTGTTTTTTAATAAAAAAATATGGTATAAATGGATTTTTTGTTTCGTATGCAATTAGGATCTCCTTTGGAAATGTTATAATGGTTTTAGGATAGATTGGAATGATGCGAACCTAAGGTAATAATAGTTTAAGGATTTTGAAAGTCTGAGATAGGTTTGAATAAATAAATAATTTTTGTGAATGCAATATATATTATTATGGGGGAATTGTGAATCTATCGGCATTTCCACCAAACTGAGCAGGCTTTGTTGAAGATTTTTGAAGGCCGGGTTTTTCAATGTAGGCTTAAAAATAGAGGAGATGTTGTAGAAAAATTTTTTATACTGAATTTTAAGGATAATATAATCGATCCAATTGAGCTTTGAGATTTAAGATTTACTCTTAGAAACCTTTGTGGTTGATTAAGAATTATATTTGTCAATTAAGACAATAGATTTTTCAATTATTTATTGATGACGAAATTAAGGTTGCTAGATTATCAAAGAATTAAGGTCATCTAGGTCGGTCAGATGCCCTAATTAAGTGGGGTTTGACATGAACACATGATCGTTCCATGCCTTAATCTTCTTTTTAATTGATTTAATTTTGGCATAAAGGAATAGCCAGCCCCCCATCATTGTGGCATCCCTGCCACCATCCACTGATATGTGCCTTGTAAGCCGGATGTCGCAACCATATATTTCCAAACCTGAATGGGGTTGGACCCCATTTGATTGGCCCAATTTCTAGTAAAAGAGGTGAGTGATTTGATGTAATACGCTACCTAGTGTGTTGTCTTACATTTAAAAAAAGTTCCCCCCATTCTTTTGTGAATACGAACCTGTCAAGTCGAGCACATATTGGATCTTCTCTTCCATTTGTCCAAGTATAATTCTTATTAAGCAGAGGTGGATCGATCAACTCCAAACCCCGTATCAAGTTATTAAATCAGTCATGGTTTTAGTGATGCGGAAGCTGTTAGACTTCTCATTCATGTACCTGACCACGTTGAAATCCCCTGCAGCCACCCAATTTGGTCCACATAACCCATAAAGATCTACTAGTTCCCTCCAAAAGTTATCCCCGAATCTTGGTTTAGCAAGACCGTTTGTATGCTCACCTGAATAAAATTGGTATTCGTCAGTCCCCCCTTAGGTTTCTGGGGTGTTCCTTGGGTTCCCCCGATCTTGGATCATTCTCTCCATACATATTTCTCGTGTTCTGCACATTGGGCTTACACTTTCTTAGGCTTTATTCCCTCTTGTTCCCTTCCTTATGGGTCAAACGGATTAGGCTTTGGGCTAAATTAATAAGATTTATCTCCTCATATCTAGCAGGCTTAGCTGGTCTAACTGATGGGCTACTGTCAGCTCCTCAATAGCGTGACCCGAGTAGGCTGGGCTAGGCAGCAAGAAACCTAGCCAATGACCGAGTTCAGGAGGGCTCAGCTAGTTCCATCAGGTTCAGTCATGGGTGAACATGTGAAATGATGCATAGGTGTGAAGGGGGTTACGCCTTGGCACGGCGCCTTGGCACGGCGCCTTGGCACGCCTTGGCACGGCGCCTTGGCACGCCTTGGCACGACTTGGGAATGCGCCTTGGCGCGAGGCAAGGACTTTGGGCGAGCGCGCGCATGAACTCGTGCGGACAAGCGCGCGTGGTCCAGCGAGTATGGGCGCGCCGCATGGGCGAGCGTGCACGGACGAGCGCGCAGGACGAGCGCGGGCACACCTTAGCACAGCGCCTTGGCACACCTTGGCACGCCTTGGCACTTCTTGGCACGAGCAAGGCACGAGGCAAAGGTTGACAAATCTTGACTTGGGCGTCGACCCAAGTCAAAGTGCGCTTGGTCTCATTTTGAGATGTTTTCTATTGGAGCCGAGGAAACGACTTAACATCTACTATAGGGAGAGGTGTGCTCTCCTTGGGGCGGCATGAGCGAAGTATCAAGGACTCTCGAGCATGCCTTGGGCGCAATGCCAAGGCACGACCCATGGACGGACCATGGCGTCGGCCACACCTCGAGCCGGTGGGACTCAACCGAGCCCCGGCTAGCACCAGAGGCGCCTGGGCACGACCAGGCGCGTTCAAACAGTCCCTGTCCCGTAGAGAACATGGGTCACGTCCCTTGTGAAGTGGCTAGACCAAGTCAAGACGATTCCAAGCAAGGTATGGGCTGGAGTCATGACCAAGGCACGACCAAGGAGGTCCCGAATACCAGGAGCATGTTGCAATTGACCTAGTGATGGTGGCGATTATGGAACGATGTGGCAAAGCAAGGGAGCAAGACAGTTGGGTAACTGCCTTGACCACTAAGGGAGTGGTGTTTTACCTGGTCTATGGATCGATGTACACTGGACATGTGTCCTAGTTGGTTATGTAACTACCTAATGGCTGGTCTATAAAGCCAATGGCTCTGAGCTTGGGGAAGCATAGAGTTCCACAGTTGTATTCCCAATTGAAAGCTAGTAAAAACGTTTCCTTGTTGCCTATTGCTTGTTGTCCCTTTAATTCGAGTATTGGTGTGCTGAACTAAGGTGGCCCTTAGGCACCACAGGTTCGATTGGGTGAGAAAAATTTTATAGAGAAAAACCCCTATTTAATTGGTCCTGTGACAATTGGTATCAGAGCTATGGAGACGATGGCGACCCGAGCAGCGAGCGATCTAAGTGAGAGGGTGTCTCACCTAGAGCATTTGATGGCAATGATGTCTACTACGGCTGAATCGGCGGAGTCTTCAACTACGTCCCAACGTATTGAAGCCTCGAAAATGTTGGTGGCTTCACTGGTGACTAGGGGAGAGTCACAGGAAGTCATGATTGCTATGTGGGAAACGAGATTTGAGGAGCTTGTAGCAGATGTGCGGTCGGTGGGAGAACTCATCACCGAAACAGCCTCTACGATGGCTGTGGAAGTGAATCTGATTAAGCGAGCCGTGGGCGGATCCTCAGAGGGTGTCGCTGCGGTGAAGTCCCGAACCAAGGTGCCAGAGCCAAAGAAATTCTCAGGCAAGCGGAGCGCGAAGGAGCTTGAGAATTTTATTTGGGACATGGAGTAGTACTTCGCTACTGTTGGCACGGAGGAGAGCCACAAGGTCATCCTGACCTCCATGTACCTTGAAGGTGATGCGAAGCTTTCGTGGAGAACCAGAGTGGATGATGATGCGGCTGCGGGGAAGCCTAAAATCGTAGACTGGGAAGTGCTCAAGAGGGAATTGAAGGATCAATTCCTTCCTACTAATGCGGTTTGGCAAGCGCGGGAGGCCTTGCGCAAGCTCAAGCAGACTGGATCGGTACGTGACTATGCGAAGGAGTTTTCCTCCCTCTTGCTGGACATCAAAAACATGTCGGAGGAGGACAAACTTTTTAACTTCACCACGGGGTTGCAATCGTGGGCTCAAGCCGAGCTAAGGAGGCAAGGAG
This sequence comes from Stephania yunnanensis, assembly GCA_039657365.1. Lineage (NCBI taxonomy): Eukaryota > Viridiplantae > Streptophyta > Magnoliopsida > Ranunculales > Menispermaceae > Stephania > Stephania yunnanensis. Next base: position 61,518,922 of record CM077582.1, on the reverse strand, counting down.
CGAAGGAATTGCCTGGGGCAATCGCGGCTGCGGATAGTCTTGTGGACTTCAAGACTAGTTCCTCCCCGAGCGAAGGAAAGAACAAGGAGAAGAAGCCGTTTAAGAACCACTAGAAGAAGGGTGAGAAGAAGCCCTTTCCTCCTAAGCCAGTGAGCTCGAAGCCAGCCCCTAAAGCAGATCCGAGACCCTCATCAAGTTCCTCAGGTAAGGGTTGTTTCATTTGTAATGGCCCTCATAGGGCACGAGACTGCCCAAAGAATGAGAAACTTTCGGCCTTGATCGAGGAGGATGATGGCCAACCCCAAATGAACTCATTGCAGCTGTTGAATGCAATTCAACAAGCCAAGACGAGCCCTTCGGAGGGGCTAATGTACGTGGATGATGAGGTGAACCAGAGACGAGTCTTAGCAATGGTGGGTTCGGGAGCCACACACTCTTTCGTGGCAGACCATATGGTGGGGAAATTGGGATTGGATCTCGTTGAGAACTCGAGTCTAATGAAGGCAGTGAATTCGGAGGCAAAGCGAATTCAAGGTATGACCACTGACGTAAATTTGAAGGTTGGATCTTGGGAGGGAAAGATCAACCTAATGGTTGTTCCATTGGATGATTTCGATGTCATCCTAGGGAATGACTTTTTGCACTTGGGGAGTATTGCATTGATGTCGTTCTTGAAAGGACTGTTCGTGATGAACAAGTCTCACCCTTGTTTTGTCCCTACGGCTAACACAATTGCAAGAAAGGAGAAGACGAAGCTATCCCATCTTTCAGCCATTCAGGTGAAAGATGGACTAAGGAAGGGTGAGCTCACATTCCTAGCGACCTTGGTGGAGACCAAGGCAGGAACGACAGCAAAGGTCCTTGACGTAGTCGTTGAAGTGCTGGAGGACTTCAGAGATGTGATGCCGGCAGAGTTGCCAAAACAATTACCCCCACAAAGGGTAATTGACCATGAGATTGAGCTGATCCCCGGCTCAAAACCCCCATACAAATGGCTCCAAAGGAGTTGAAGGAACTAAGGAAGCAGTTGCAAGAGCCGTTGGATGCTGGATTCATTCAGCCATCCAAGGCCCTTTACGGAGCGTCAGTCTTGTTCCAGCGCAAGCACGACGATTCTTTTTGAATGTGCGTGGATTACAGGGCGCTAAACAAGTTGACGGTGAAGAACAAGTACCTCATTCCACTTGTGGCAGACTTGTTCGATCGGTTGTCTGGTGCGGCCTACTTTACAAAGCTGGACTTGAGGTCGGGGTACTATCAAGTTCGGATTGCAGCTGGTGACGTTCCAAAGATAACCATGGTGACTAGGTATGATTCGTTTGAGTACGTAGTCATGCCATTTGGCTTGACAAATGCTCATGCTACATTATGTAACTTAATGAATGATGTACTGAGGGAATTCATTAATCGATTTGTCGTTGTTTACCTTGACGACATAGTGATTTACAGTCAGAACCTCTATGATCATGTGGATCACATACGGATGGTTCTGACTACTTTGAGGGCTAACCATTTGTATGTAAAGAGGGAGAAATGTGAGTTTGCTGCGCAAACAATTTCTTTCCTTGGTCATGTTGTAGGCCAGGGCAAACTGCAAATGGATCCAGAGAAGGTGCGGGCTATCATGGAATGACCAAACCCCACGAAGGTCCAAGAGTTGCGATCATTCCTGGGTTTGGTAAATTATTATCGGCGGTTCGTGGAGGGCTACTCACGGAGAGTGGCACCGCTGACGGATCTGTTAAAGAAAGATCGAGCTTGGGCATGGACGGACCGATGCAACCAAGCTATGGCGGAGCTGAGGCAGGTCATTGACTCTGAACCAGTGCTGGGACTACCAAACTTCGAACTACCATTCGAAATGCACACAGACGCTTCCGATAGGGCATTAGGGGCGGTGCTTGTCCAGGAGGGACCCTATTGCCTTCGAAAACAAGAAATCGAAGGACGCCGAGCAGAGGTACCCAGCCCACGAAAAAAAGATGTTGGCTGTGATCCATGCCCTCCACCTTTGGAGGCATTATTTGCTAGGAACCAGTTTCGTAGTGCGGACGGACAATTCGGCAATAACCTACTTTATGAGCCAGAAAAAGCTCAATCAGAAGCAGGCGAGGTGGCTAGATTTTTTGGCGGAATTTGATGTTCAGTTCGAGTATAAGCCTGGCAGACTCAACTCGGTTCCTGATGCACTCAGTCGCAAGGTAGTGGCTGAAATGGTAGCAGCAGCAGTGAGGTTAGAAGGAGAATTCTTGCCTCGCATCAAGGAGGAGACAAGCAAAGACCATGCTTGCGTGAAAATGATGAAGCTAGTGGCCGAGGGAGTTACTCGGAGATTTTGGTGCGAATATAAAATCCTTTATGCTAAAGGAGGACGTCCATATGTCCCTAATACTGGCGATCTAAGGCGGCAACTTTTGAAGGAAACACATGATGCTCGGTGGGCGGGCATCCGGGCATGGAGCGGACCTATGCCCTTCTATCACGTTCGTTCTTCTGGCCTAAGATGGAAGAGGACGTAGATCAGTACGTGAGGACTTGTCTTGTGTGCCAACAAGACAAGACAGAGAGAAGGAGGACACCAGGGTTGCTGGAGCCTCTACCAGTACCAAACAGACCATTCCAAAGCATCTCTATAGACTTCATCACTGATCTTCCTAAGGTGCAGGGAATGACCAAGGTGCTGGTGGTGGTGGACAGATTCTCGAAGTATGCTACATTCATAGTTGCTCCGAAGAATTGTGATGTTGATCTAACGGCGGAGTTGTTCCTGAAGCATGTGGCGAAATATTGGGCATACCGGAAGATATCATCAGTGATCGAGACGCTCGGTTCACTGGAAGGTTTTGGGTGGCCCTGTTCAATTTATTGGGCTCGGAACTGAAGTTTTCCACAGCAAACCATCCCAAACAGATGGGCAGACAGAGAGAATCAATGCCTTGCTGGAGGACTACTTCAGACACTACATGAATGCAAGTCAATCCAACTGGGTGGATTTACTTGATACAGCCCAGTTTTGCTACAACCTTCACAAAAGCTCAGCTATGGAGCTGAGTCCGTTCGAGGTGGTGACAGGACAACAATCGGTTACTCCACATGAGGTCGCCAAGTCAAAGTCGATGGGGTCAAGTCCAGCGGCTTATCGCTTTGCAAGGAGCAAGCAAGAGCTGAGGGAGGCAGCTCAAGACAGCTTAGCCAAAGCTGTCCGGAGGATGAAGAAGTGTGCTGACCAGCACAGGAGACCTTTGGAGTTCCAGGAAGGGGACCTAATCTTGTTGAAGCTCACTCCTCAGATATTGAAGAAGTTCAATAAGAAGGAGATACACAAGGGCCTGGTACGGCGATACGAAGGACCATTCGAGGTGGTCAAGCGAGTGGGAAAGGTAGCTTATCGCCTAAAGCTACCAGAGAGGTTGAAGATACACCTAACATTTCATGTCAGCTATCTTAAACATTTCCACACTGATGAGGCAGATCCAGGGAGGAGCACAGCGAGGCGAGCTCCACCTTTGGTGCGAAAGGAGTTTGCTGGAGAGATTAAGCAGATCCTAAGCCACGAGACGCGTGGCCAAAGCAAGAAAAACAGGTGAACTTTTTACTTGATCAAGTGGGTTGATGTTGAAGAACCTACTTGGGAGCGAGATACTACTATATGGCAGTTTGAGAAGGAAATAGCAGACTACCAGAAGCGGCAACAACCGAGCAGTTCGATGAGGGCATCGAACATTTCGGCGGAGGGATGTTTGTTAACCCCTCAATAGCGTGACCCGAGTAGGCTGGGCTAGGCAGCAAGAAACCTAGAAAATGACCGAGTTCAGGAGGGATCGGCTAGTTCCATCAGGTTCAGTCATGGGTAAACATGTGAAATGATGCATAGGTGTGAAGGGGGTTACGCCTTGGCACGGCGCCTTGGCACGCCTTGGCACGGCGCCTTGGCACACCTTGGCACGACTTGGGTATGCGCCTTGGCGCGAGGCAAGGACTTTGGGTGAGCGCGCGCATGAAAGCGTGCGGACAGGCGTGCGCGTGGTCCAGCACGTATGGGCGCGCCGCATGGGCGAGCGCGGGCACACCTTGGCACAGCGCCTTGGCACACCTTGGCACAGCGCCTTGGCACGAGCGCGGGCACGGGCAAGACTTAAGCGGATTCTTTGGCACGAGCAAGGCACGAGGCAAAGGTTGACAAATCTTGACTTGGGCGTTGACCAAAGTCAAAGTACGCTTGGTCTCATTTTGGGATGTTTTCTATTGGAGTCGAGGAAACGGCTTAACATCTACTATAGGGAGAGGTGTGCTCTTTCCCCGGGGCGGCATGGGCGAAGTATCAAGGACCCTCGAGCATGCCTTGGGCGCAATGCCAAGGCACGGACCATGGCGTCGGCCACCCCTCGAGCCGGTGGGACTCAACCGAGCCCCGGGTAGCACTAGAGGCGCCTGGGCACGGCCAGGCACGTTCAAACAGTCCCTGTCCCGTAGAGAACATGTGCCACATCCCTTGTGAAGTGGCTAGACCAAGTCAAGACGGTCCCAAGCAGTTGAGTAACTACCTTGGTCATGGGCTGGAGCCATGACCAAGGCACAACCAAGGAGGTCCCGAATACCAGGAGCATGTTGCAATTGACCCAGTGATGGTGGCGGTTATGGAACGATGTGGCAGCAAGGGAGCAAGGCAGTTGGGTAACTGACTTGACCACTAAGGAAGTGGTGTTTTACCTGGTCTATGGATCGATGTACACTGAACATGTGTCCTAGTTGGTTATGTAACTACCTAATGGCTGGTCTATAAAGCCAAGGGCTCTGAGCTTGGGGAAGCATAGAGTTCCACAGTTGTATTCCCAATTGAAAGCTAGTAAAAACGTTTCCTTGTTGCCTATTGCTTGTTGTCCCTTTAATTCGAGTATTGGTGTGCTGAACTAAGGTGGCCCTTAGGCACCACAGGTTCAATTAAGTGAGAAAAATTTTTCTAGAGAAAAACTCCTCTTTAATTGACCCTGTGACAACTACCATATATAAAAATCGATCCTTCCCCATTTGAGTTGTCAACAACGTTCCTGTGGCAGTTGCACATAGGTTTTTTTGGGGCTCTCCCTACAACACGACATCCCCTTAACTGTATCTTCTCCCTAGCTTCCTCCAATGCCAGAAGCGCCGCCTCATCATCGGTTGCCCAGAGAACTGATATCTGGACCATTTCCCCAGCATGGCACTTTGAGAATATAATCAAAAAATCTATTGTCACCACCTCAGATCTTAAGGAATGCTGATTTCAAATCTCGTTTTTGTATGGTTGCTTGTTGAACTTGCAACAGACCCCATATGCTTCTCCAATCATCTAATATGCCACTTCGTTCCACATGTTAATGGGGAGCCCCTCAACTTTAATCCATTCATTATGGCAAGCAAATCATCAGTTGTCCTAATGACTAGCAAGGTACCAATCAGTAATCTTCACCACCACTACTCCTCCCATTAGTTTTCTTTCTTTCAGTATATATAGTTTGTTTCTCTACCCAGTCCATACATATGACTATCGTCCATTCCTCTCCACATTGAATGCATTCGACCTTGTGCCCCAAATCTACTTCTAGTATCATCTCAATCAAAGCTCAAAGGTGTCTTGGGGCCGATCGATAGACCACCACTGCCTTGATAACGAATCCCAAGTGATCGTTCAAGCATTGAAAATGGAGAGGCCTCGCATCCCCTCTGAAGAACCTTCGGAGCAGTATAGGCACAGTAACCACCCCTTGAAGAATTTGTCGCACCCACATCACTTCTCTCTGATTAAGTGCCAATGCGAAGGCTGTCCCCTTTATCGCCTCTTTGATACTCACTTTCGTCATAGTGAGCCTCTTTCTCTCACAGTTTGTCATAAGCTGACCATCGAGTCAAGCATACCTCGCTCCATTGTCCTTTCCTCTTCATCTAACCACCTCTGTCCAAGAATTGCCTACCTCTGACCAAGAATTGCCTTTCTCTGCCATCTTGCTACTTGGTAGTTCACTGGAAGTTTTTTAATTACTAAAAAAGTTCAGGTGTATTCAATTAAAACTTTTATAGAGTTTATAAAAGTAAGGTGTATTCAATGTTAACTTTTATAGATTTTTTAAAAGTCTATAAAAGTTTTTGGGTATTCAATTTAAACTTTTAGAGGGTATTTAAAAGTAAGGAGTATTTAGTTTTTTGGTGACTTTTGTGGTTTGGTTACAAATCTAGACTTTTATAGATTTTTGTATAAAAATACACATAAAGAAATCTTCAACTTCTCTTCACCTCAACCCAGAAACTTTTAGAGACTTCTAATTTTTGTTGGTTCCCTTATTCAATTAAGACTTCATTGTTTATAAGGTATTTTTCTTATCAATTGTTTTTATCAATTTCTCCAACCACTCCACAACTCATAGATTTCATTGCCCACTCATTATACTCTAATATCTATGTTTATGAAAATGATGTTATTAGTATATAAGATGTCATTCTTGCATCATTGTACATTTTTATACGATTTTTTTACAAAGAAGTTTCGTTTATTAAGTGCATAATTATAATCTCAAAAAACGTAATATTATTATTTTTGAAGAAAATAATAATTTTTTTTCAAATGCAAGAAGTGCATTTTAAGAAATTTAAACAATCATTCTTAAGGAAAAAAAATATTAGTTTTTTTACTTAAGTCAAAAAAGTGCAAATTTTTTATACAATGATCTTACTTATTCTTTTTTGCCACTAAAAAGATGATTCATTTACCTATTTATTTTGTTGATATTTATTTACTTATTTGTTATGTTACTATTTTGATAGTAACTCATTAATATGTATGTATGATTTTTTTATTAAAATATAAAAATACTTCCAAAAAATTAGTAATATTTATTAAGAAAAAGAAATATAATTATGCATTGACCAATCATCAAAATCATGTTTAAGAAGTTCACAAAAGTCACTAAAAGTCTTAAATGTTGATAAAAGTCATCATCAAAATGAAGTTCACGTAAAAGTTCATTAAAGTCTTTAAAAGTCTACGAAAATCTATAAACTTTAGAAAAGTCATCTATTTATAAAAGTAATCAAAAGTCTATTAAAATCTTAATTGAATACACCCATGTTAATATCACATGGAATGACACCATCTCATATATGTTTAGGCTACTTCAATTTTTGTATCTTATTTTACAGTTACATGTCAGTGACTTGGTGCTAATTCTTGAAAGGCCAAATGATCATGTATATCCTAACCTTTCCTAGTTGTTTCAATTGGGTCCTGACCTTATAAAATTATCAATTATATCCTAACTTTTTAATTTGGTTTCAATCTTATCCTTAGCTTATATATATTTTTCCATGGTGCATCACTTTTCATCGAGCCAAAATATAATTCACTTGTATCACTACCTCTCTTCCATGTTAGTTATCGACATTAGATTTATCAAATTATATGTAAATTCTAAACCCATTTGATAAAAAGCTTCAATAAGTCAATATTTCTATATTTCTTTTTGCTTCTTTAATGGGTCTTTATGTTTATACATTGTAATCTTATAAATTTTAATTAACATTAATTGATTTGGGAGGCGGCCCTAGCTAATATCCACGATATTGTCAACTAAAGTGGGAGAAAAATAGTGAGACAAGTGAAGTCGTAGCTCGTGGAAAGTGACATGTGGGACATATGGCCAAGGATAAGATCGGAACCAAAACTAAAAGGTTAGGATACTGGTGTCAATTTTTTCATGCGGAAGGTTTCAAGTCCGGGCTGCTCTTGATATAACGAATATTTGCATTGTTCAAACTCGACTCAATTATAAATTGAATAAGTATATCTTGCTTAGACCCGATTTACTTTTAATTCTGGATTGTCTAAATGTCTAAATTTTATTGAATTTTTTAAAATTTATTTTATGTTTAAAATTTTTTAAATTATTAAAATTATTAAAATTATTATAAATTCTTGTAATATAATCTTCTCTAACATACATTTAAAAAGTAATGTTCAAGTTGTAATTAATACTTTAAATTACAAGACATAATAATGTTTAAAAAAAAAAAAAAAAACAAAATGCATAACATCGTTTCAAGCAATTTAACTAAGTCTCAAAACTAAAATAGCACATTTCTAAACTAGTTATGTAGTTTCAATATTTATATTATTGTTTTTGTGAATTACACAATGTATGAAAGTATATTTTAAAATAAAATAGTTATCTTTTGAAATTCGGGGTTTTTGTCCAGACTCGGCCCAAATTTTAATTTGAACATCAAAGCCTTGCCCAAATCCGACTCAGATTTTAAAAAATTATTTGTCCAAACCTTTTTATTTTTTCAAGAACGGATAAAATGGGGCCGATGGACAGGACAAAAAATTGATACCCCTAAGTTAGAATATAATTGATAATTTTATAAGGTTAGAACGTAATTAATACACTAAGAAAGGTTACAATATATTTTATCATTTAGCCTTTATTTGAGTATTGGTATTTGTAAGAATGTGAACAAAAGGGGAATGGACACTTCTTAATTAAGTCCACACATCTAATTTAACAAGTCTATCACATTCATACTTAGCTAGCTAGTGAGCATTAATTATATGCGATATCTAATATTTGTTTTGAAAATTAACACATCTAAGATTTTTGTTCAAAGAGTAAGTCAAAAGTAATAAATTGGTTTCAATTCGAGGAATCATAGATGTAACGGGAAGCATGTCAAATGCAAGCTTCATATAGAACTCAATGGAGTTCAAAAAAATGATAGTTTTGCATTGTAGAATTTGTTTCAAGTTGTAGAATGTCCAAATTTCAATGCTTGAGCTGTGAACTTTCCAAATTTCAATGTTTAAGCATTACAAAACGATGTTATCCTTACAGTATAATATTTTTTCTAGTTCTATTCTTATCATTAAAACTTCAAAGTATTTAATGCATATGCTTTGCCAGTGTTTTTTATTATTTATTCTTGCTTTGTTTTCTTCATGGTGTTGGATGTTTATGTTGATGGCCGGTATGATTGTTAGTTTTGATCACATGCAGTATGTAATATTGTTTGGGGATTACCTGATTTCTTGAATAATTAGATGATGAATCTATACAACTTTTTGGCCTCAATAGCAAGGACTCTAAAAGACACTTCACCAATTAGTTGAACAATGTATTTATGTTGAGATTCAACTCTATTTTTTAAATAAACAGCCTACATCTCAAGTTGCTTAAGAAGAGTATTCATAATCTTCAATTTCACTAAAATTGGATGTGATGGTGTTTTAATTTGTGTTGGAATATGTTAGTTGCTTGTCGATTTGTCGAATAATGTTGATGTTCCTTTTAATTTTTAAGATTTGGATGGGATGCACGCTAAAGAATTTGTATAGTGTCATATCTATGTACCAGTGAAAGAATGCTATCGAAGTGTTTTGTACACATTGTATATATGTAAATTTGTGTAACTTGTATAGTTGTTTGTTGATTTGTTGAATAATGTTGATCTACTACTTTATAGCATAGTAGTAATTATAAAATGTTAAAATCTCATTCTATTGTAGACATTACTCGTAAAATTTTGATGTTATACAAATATCTTTCCAAATATAGTAATATTTGTAGCTTTTTAATTGTTTTGACAAATTTTACTATAGATTATTTTTTACAACAAAAATTTTAAAAAATTACTATTTAAATATTAGCAACAACTCAATGCTATTGCTAATTTGTTGCAAGGCGTCTGTGCTAACTGGACACTACTCACTCAGCGACAGACTTGCGACAAACACGTCTTTGCTTATTGAATTCCAGTCAGCAACAGACATGTTTTTGTTGATGTTTAGCGACAGACAATTGTCACAGTTTGTCGCTGAACAGCGACAGAATTCAAAATATTTCACTGAACTACACGAGCAACAAAGACTTTAGCAACAGACTATATATATATATATATATATATATATATATATATATATATATATATATATATATATCCCTGATTTGTTGCAAAGTAGTTTAGCAACAAAATCGTACTAATTCTTGTAGTGAATAATTATCTCGATTGAGGAGAAAGTAGTAGTTAAATGATTAAATCACCATTTATCTCTTATAATACCATCATTTCTACATACACTAATAATAAATGTGTAATTATTAGACTTTCTTTTTTTTTACAAAATATATAAAAGTTAATTAAGTAATTAATTTGTATTTAAAATATCAAATGACGGATATTTTGAAATATTTCAAAATGTTAAAAAGAAGCTTATTGTGATCCGGATGTAGTAGTTACTAACAAAGATCAGCATGGGTGAGGTGCGTAACACGGTGGGGAGAAAAAAAAAAAAATTTCAGCATATGTAACTAATTAATTAGCCGGTCTAACCAAAAAGAAAATAAATGAAAAATAGTAGTAATTGGACATGGTATCGGACTATCACTATATAATGGATTGAATACATGCATGGTCATGGTCATGGTCTGCTCCGCCGCTGAATGTCATTACTCTGCAGCTCACTAATCACTAGTCACTAATCACATTATATAGAGGTCAGGTCACACATCATGTATATCGAGAGTGACCTAATAATTGTAGTGATGACTTTATTAATGTGGCATTAATTATCCTTTGGAAGAGAAGACGGTTGGAAGTTGTAACCAAGACAGGCCAAACAATTAATTAAAATTTTTTTAATTTTAAAAACATCCTCCAACAATTAATGAAGCAACCATAATCACTTGTAAAATTTCTTTGATACCCCTTAAATATTTACAAAAATTGTAAACACCTCCCTATGAGTCCGGACTTATGAGTCCAAATAGATTTATTGTTAATTAATAGGGTAGTGCTAGATGGACTCAAAAAGTTCAGACTCAAACAATCAAAAAGACATAAAGACTCTTAATTTAAATTCATTATTGATTTGAGGTAGAGAGTAATTAAGTCTTTTACTTAAATATATATCTTAAATTATTAAATAAAAAATCTTTGGGTTCGGAACTCAAAGAGTTCAAACAATTTTTTATAATTTAATAATCAAATAGAAACAAGTAAACAAGTCTCCATCAATCAAATATATATTTCCTCTAGCCGTTTTAGAAGACATTCTACAAAACTTTCTTTAAAAGGTAAGTTACTTGTTTTTTGAATGGTGAAGCATAATTAATTGACCTCTTTATTTTGATAGCCAACTTCACATCCCCCTTCATTAATTAGAGCACTTCTCTTCAAAAAAGGAAAAAAAAAAAAAACCTACTGCAATTTTCATATTGCAATAAAAGTTTTCGCTAATTAGTACCCGTCGTTAATTCGTCGCTGATTTGCTGTTATTTTGTCGCTATTTACTATCTGATCAAATCGCTAATCCGAACCGTATTCGTCGTTAACTTTTTGTTGCTATTCTTGCACATTTTTGTAGTGTCAAAACGTCATCTTTTACCACTATTGTAAATTTTTTAGAGAAATTAATTAAACAAAAATAAGAAAGAAAAGAGAAAGCATTGAAACAACTGAAAAACTGCATTTTTAATTGGTTGTCGACAAAATCATTATCTTTTTTATTCATCATTTAACTTCTTATTTATATATGTATAATGTAAGTTTGTTAGCCCAAAAACACACATATTAAGAATAACTTTAACAATAAATCTACTTGGACTCATGAGTCCGGACTCATAGGGAGGTTTTTAAAATTTTTATAAATATTTTAGGAGTATCAAAGTAATTTTACAAGTGATTATGATTGTTTCATTAATTGCTCGAGGATGTATTTAAAATTAAAAAAAAAAAAATTGAGTCCGGACTCACGAGTCCAAATAGCACTACCCTAACTTTAATTATCTTTCAAGAGGCGTCTATCTTTTTTCTTCAAAACCTTAAAATTATTCTTCTTGATTCACTATAAAAGAATATATACTTTCTCCAACTTACAAAACTGCTTTTAAAGTGGATAAAATAGATTTATTTGGACTCATGAGTTCTTATTCATAAGGTTTTTAAAATTTTTACAAACATTTAAGGGGCATTAAAAAAGTTTTACAAGTGATTGTGTTTACTTCATTAATTGCTTGAGGATGATTTTAAAAAAAAAAATTCAATAAGTCTACTTGGACTCATGAGTCCGGACTCATAGGGAGATTCTTAAAATTTTTGTACATATTTAAGGGGTATATAATAGAAATTTTACAAGTGATTGTGGTTGTTAATTTCATTAATTGTTCGAGGATGTATTTGAAATTAAAAAAAAAAATTGAGTCCGAACTCACGAGTCCAAATAGCATTACACAAAAAATTTTGAGTTTGAACTAATGAGTACTTATAGTACTTCTAATTAATTAAAGAAGTGACTTAATCTTGAAAATAACCAAAAACGTGTTAATCATTACTTTTTTAACAACATGTTAACCATTCTTTCTCTATCACTTTTTTCATTTTTCAAAGAGTTAGAATCGTCATCTTTTTTATTTTATTTTATTTATTTTTTTGTAAAATTCTACGCTGTTTTAACTGTGTAATTAGTGAATATTTGTTGATGCGATCTGATTATCGATCGATAACAATATGTCTTTGGGTGCTTCTAAAAAGAAAAGGAGTGTATTGAACTACAATTAGACCAGCTATACTCTATGGAAATGAATGTTGGCGGTAAAACAACAACAATTACATAAAATGAATATAGCAGAAATGATAATGTTTAGGTGGATGTGTGGTAAAACTCGTAAAGATTGAATAAGAAATATAGAAATTCAAAGAAAAGTATGAGTAGCACCAATTGATACAAAGATTAAAAAAGAGTGGTTGAGGTGGTTTGGTCACCTGCAAAGACGGCCTACAAATGCCCCCACTAGAAAACTTGACTCAATAGAAACTGTAGAAATTCGATGCGGTAGGGGTAGACCAAAATTAACATGGGATGCATTAATTAAGAGGGATTTGAATGGTCTAGAAAGCTCACCATCAATTGCACTTAATCGAGCACAATGAAAAAATTTGATCCATATAACTAACATCAATTAAGTTAGGACTGAGGCTGTTGTTGTATATATATATATATATATATATGAAAAAATTGTTAAGTTTAGTTTTTCATACTCATTTTTTTTTTTTTGCTTTGATAAAAAAAAATAAAATAATAAAGTTAAATTTTTTGGTTATGCCAATTATGCACGTCAAGTGGATCCCATGCAACGTGGGTCTATATATAAGTTATGCATTGCCAGCATATTTGCTCATTCAAATAATAATGACATTGATGAACTCAATGAACATGGATACTTTCTCCGTGACCAGGTTGTCCGGAACAATGGTGCGGCCATCTGAGCCTACACCTTCTGGCACTCTCGCTCTCTCTGTTATTGATAAAGCGTTGAGAGTTATTGATTACAAGATAATATGTGTTTTTAAATATGGCAACGAAAAATCGATGGAGATGATTAAGGCAGCTTTCGCCAAAGTCCTGGTTCCCTACTATCCATTAGCAGGAAGACTGCAGAAATCAAGTGGTGATGATAATGGACCTGAGGATGACATTCACGTCGCTTGCACTGGGGAGGGTGTTTGGTTTGTTGAGGCCATTGCGAATTGTTCGCTTGTTGCAGCCAATTATTTTGACGACGATCCTACCGTGGAGGCTGTCCATGATAAGCTCATGCCGAATCCAACCCCCGAAGCAATGGGGTTAGACCCAATTCTCCTGATTCAGGTCCAAGCCCTCCCTCCCTTTGTTAAAAAAATAAATTATATAGCTAGCTAGTGTTGATTTTTCATGCCCGCGGCACTTCTCCACGAACCTATGATCTCCGCCAGTACTGATATTGTCCCCAACTTGACCACCTTTCTAATTTTTATAGGTGTGGGGTTTTATCCCAAAAGGCCTCGGTACTAATTAAGAGGAGATCACCACTTTTATACTTCACTATGAAATTTCAATTATCCGATGTGAGATTATTATTTCGGTCCACACATCTCAACACTCCACCTTGGACCGAAATCTATCTAAGGTTTTTTTTTTCTCATGCCGCGGCACTGATACCATGTGCCTATGATCTCCGCCAGTACCGATATTTTGAAGATGGCAGACCGAAAGTTATTCAGTCTCACATTCATAAAAAGAAATACAAAAGATATTCATCATGAGCAGGCCCATATATCAATGTGAAAAGGAGAGTAGTGCTAGTCGTAGTTTTATATACGTGTGGGGTGGACGCTCCATCTTGCCTTGACATACGTACTTTATGTATTTGTTTCATGGGTGCTGCTTATTGATCCTGCAGGTAACGAGTTTCAAGTGCGGAGGATTTGTGGTAGGAGTGATAGTCAACCACAGCCTTTGTGATGGAATAGGATTCTCTCAGGTTTTAAATGCAGTGAAGGAGCTTGCCATGGGCCTAAAACGTCCAACCGTTGACCCCGTATGGTTAAGGGACTCTCCTTCTCTTAACGTGCTCAGATCAAAGCCGAATAAGCCACCCCCGCCGCCACCGCTCATGCCTCACTACAAACAACTTCAATTCGCCTTATTCGACATCCCTGCACATGTAACCGATCATCTCAAGAAGGAGTTCTCCCAGTACTCGCCCGGCAAAACTTGCACAACTTTTGAAGCTATTTCAGCCATTTTATGGAGGAGTCGAACTCGGGCAGTTAACTTACCCGATACCACTGTCGTCAAGCTCCTTTTCTACGCCAACATACGCCACCTCCTGAACCCTCCGATGCCGAAAGGTTTCTATGGCAATTGCATCTTCCCCGTCACAGTCACCGCCTCTAGCGGGTGGCTCAAGGAAACATCAACCGGAGAAGTTATCAAACTCATGATGGAAACCAAGGCAATGCTTCCAGCAAAGTTAAACAAGTGGGTCTATAACAATTATAATGGTGATGATGATGATGATGTAGTAGATGAACCGATGTTTATCGCGCCGCCTGACTATGCAACGCTTTGCTTGTCAGGTATAGAGAGATTCAGCAAAGGTTCTAAGGATCAGTTGGAATGGGGACATCTGTTCCATGCTTTTCCTGTTGGACTGTCTGAATATCATACAAGTCCTTTTGCGTTTCTGTGCTCGCCTCCATCGCCTAAAACGGGCATTTGCTTGAAGAGTTGGTGTGTGGAAGACTCGCACCTGCCTGCCTTGCATGATGAGCTCAAAAACCTGCTTACCAACTTCAACGGTACAGCTTAATTACGCACTGGTTTCTGTTCCGTGCGATGCGCCTCGAAATATATCAATGATTTGGTTTGTAAGAATGATCGAATCTACCTATATATATATAAGTACTTAATTATATAGGTTTAAGTATTATTGTAGGCTAGCTATAGAAGGTAGCTAGTTTGATATATGTACCGGTGGGATTGCAAGCTTATGACCAATCTTAATTGTAATATTAATATTAATATATATATTATTGAACAAGCTCTAGCTTATATATTCTGTATGTCTAGTATTTGGGATATTTATTACAAGCTACTACATCATATGAAAGATGTCCAAGTTGTGATTTATTTGTTGGTAATTAAGCTATGTCGAAACTAAATTATATATGTAATGAATCCCGTGCAATTAATTAATTAATCTGCTTTTTTTGTTAGTTTGTTTTGATTTTTTTATTTTTTTTTACAAAAACTTACTTATACCACTCAACCCTGTCCCTTAAAAGAGTTGAACTCTCAATCTCACCTCTTAGTAATGTGAAAATTAAACGTACCATGGTCACTGAACATTTTTATCTTTCGATTTAACCCTATGTTGTAATTCGCGTGCACCAAAAAAGTACCATAAGAAAAAGTCAAAAAAAAACAATTAAAAACCAATGTCTCAAACGGGAAGTAATTAAAACTCTAATTTAGGGTTTCTTAATGAGTGGGTGTTGTCACGTCCTCTTTGTCATTGTGTCTGCACGTCTATCCCTTCCCAATTCGTGTGTAAGAAGCTAGCTAGTTAGTGTCTCAATCTTGTGCTCTCTATACCTATTTTATTTTTATTATTAGATTTTATTATATTTTTTTTTGTTTACTACAAATAACTTCGTTTAATTATAAGCTTACTTTTGGAAATTTAATTATAATTATTTTTTGAAGCAATTTAATTATAATTATAAAAACAATAAAAAATTGACGAAAATATAATAAATTTTAAACCTACAAAAACATTAAATCTGAAGATATAATGCATCATCATGCATATCACTAGAATTCTTGTAGGATTTGTGCAATTCTCACATGAAAGTCTACAAAATCACTGCGTACAAGTATGACTCTTGTGGAGAGAAGCAGAAATAGATCGATTTGGAAGTCCAATCATATGATTTCAAATATCCGCAAAAGTGCCTCTTTGCCATTTTGTTCACACATCTATTCCTTTACAAGTTTGTGTGTGAGAGTGCCCTAGCCTTGCCCTCCCTATATAACTATTTTATTTTTTATTATTTGTTTTTATTTATATTTTTGGTTTAGTACAAAGAAATTTATTTAATTATAAGTTTAACTTTGAAAATTTAACTATAGTTATTTTTTTGGTGCGGTTACGCAAACCCTCAATTTACTAAGGACAAACTTTTTTTTTTTTGCATTCCACCTCCAAAAATGCCCTCAAATAAAATGACGTAGTAATTATCCCCCATAACTTTCACAATAGCACATGCCCCTTTTTCCTTATCACGTTGTGCACCCCACACAAACTGTCAATCTTCAACTTCATCGTTCCCCTCTAATTTGCAATTTCAGAGCTCACTACCATCATAAGAGTCGATTTATTCATTGTTGTAGGGTCGAGTTTTTGTGTTTTTGAAAATTTCAAGTTGGGGTGCACAAGGAGAATTTTATGAACTGATTATTTTTTTTGGACGCCCTCATCTAAGTAGTTTGTCATTAGTAAACTATGCAGTGCAAATAACGGAGCTGTTTTTTTTAAGTAATTTAATTATAATTATTAAAAACAATTAAAAAAAATTGATAAAAAAATAATAAATTTGAAACCTACAGAAACGTCAAATCAGATATTCTGATGATATACATCATATATACACATCACCTGATTTCAGACTTTTTACTTGATTAATATAATTAAGAGAAATAAGTAACAAAAAAACACATCTTCTGAAATAATTCCCAATATAACACACTTAGTGCCACGTAGGCTGCCACATCACGCGCCATGTGGAAACGAAATGACTGTGCAAGAGGGAAATCGTGAGTGGAAATCACGTTTTGTGGAAGTCGTGATTTCCACTCACGTTTTGCATATAGTGGAAGTCGTGACTTGCAGTCACGACTTCCCTTCACAGGAAATTGTGACTGCAAGTCACGATTTCCTTTATTTCGGGGAAAAAAAAACAGTGGCAGTGGCAACCAACAAAAAAAAAAAACAAGGCAGGTTGTAACCAAATGAAACAAACCCAAATACAGCAGGTAAACAAACCAAATGAAACAAACCCAAATGAACGAATTGGTCATACATTTCCTCAAACAGGAAAATAAAAACTAGTAATGAATGAATTCATGAAGTGGGTATAACATGCTTCTATTGAAAGGATAGATCAAAATGCTAAGAGAGTCAGCCCAAACAACATATTATAACCAGTTTGAGCACAGAAACATCACCATTGAACAAAATACACAAAACGCACAAGCATGAGCACATAAAAAGAAACAAAACCAGTTGACCTCGCGGCCATCATGCAGAGAGGAACTAGCTTATGCTAAGGCACCACAAGACACCGTCAAATGAACTTTGTGCAGGCTAAACAAATACAGCAGGTAAACAAACCAAATGAAACAAACCCAAATGAACGAATTGTCGAGTTTAAATCCTCAATTTAATGTCTAACTTTTCATCGTACTAATGATAACCATCCGTCAACCAGATGAAACAAACCCAAATCTGAAACTTAGGAGGTTCTTTTCAAAAGTCCAAACATTGAGTAATTATAATCCTTTGAGGTCCTTACATACCTCTAAGAATCAAAGACTTGCAATTATAGCAGAAAAACAAACCAAACATTGAGTAATTATAATCCTTCGAGGTCCTTAAATTCACAAAAAGAATTGCTATAAATGAAGCACTTGCAATTTGAATAGGTACAAATGAAGATATTACAAGTTGATTGAGTACAAAGCAATAATAAAAAGAAGTCTTATTATTGTTAAAAACAAGTCATATTCTGACCCCAAATAATGACTTCCAGTCCCACACGTGTTCTCTTTACGACTCGGACATTACGATTTAACGCTAATGGGACATTCGATCGCCCCATATCGTGGGATTTTGATCATCTTTCTCTCGAATATCATCGATATCACGCATTCCACCTTCATGCGTACTTGTACTCTCAGAGAAATTCATCATTATTGGAGTTGCATTGAAATGGCGCGAAGATGTAGGTGCTCTGTCAAATGGAAAGGCTTCGTAGCCTCGAATGCCATGTAGGGAGGAACTGATGGAGTATTTGGAGTCTCAAACTCATGGAGAGGTACTGATGACGTATACACTGGAGTGCCATGCCTCGAACGCGTATCATCATGAGAAGTATGATGAGAAGCTTCAAATGATGTGGGCACATTATGCATGCGATAATCTGGTCGTACTGCAGTCAAAGTCGATGCAGCTACATCTCTAATACATGCAATCGACACGTCATCACCCAATGTCAACTGATGTATCGATGTCATTCCATGTGCCTACATATAAAATATGTAAGAACTTGTATGCGAAAGTAAAATGAAAACAACTATTTGAAAGACTTCATGACTTAAAAAACTAAAATTGCACTTACCAATGCCTCAGCAATAGCTCCACGACGAGACATGAATCGTCGTGTAATGCGACGATACCATAGCATATACGGGTCGGAAAAGTCCAATGGCTCGTCTAATATTTCGAGGTTGCTATGTTGGAAGCACGTTCGTTCCACAAGCAAACATAAGCACTATGTTCTGCACTCCAATCCTTATCTGTTTTCCCTCTCAAGTCAATCTTATGTAGTTCCATACTTGTGCTATGTAAATGAGGTATCCTTTGTTTCATACCGAATTGTCGCATGACTCTATCAGGATTGTACAGTTCGACAACACAGAAGAAAAGCAAAGGTGCCCTCGTTCGCCAAATTGCTCGACCACTGCTACAATATGCAGGGAGTCACTTATCATTGTTTTCGGATACGGTTCCCAAACAACCTGTAGCCATAAAAACAACATTAATTGAATAAAACGGTGTCATCAACAAGATGTCGACATAAACACTTGTTGGAGAGAATGATTAAGTATATTTATTACTTCATCCGGTCCTTGCATGTCAATCATTTCTATGTATTTTGTCAGCACGTGCATCGATGTTCCTGTGGTCTCCAACACATGTCTCCACCTTTCCAAATGTACCAAACAACACAGAGCATGCATGAAGAAATGGATGTAAATATACTCAAATTGAAATTGTAATGTTAAAAAATATTAATTACCTATGACCAAATGGAGGAGGTGGAAATAATTCTTCATTGTCTATCATGTCATCTCGAAGGTGGTTTCCCATAATTGGTGCGAGAAAAGGCAACCTATCCCATGCCCACAATTGCAATAAGATGACCGGTCCTGCTATCTCTCGCTCCATCAATGTCTGGCCGCAAGACATAATCGTCTATATAGGTGAGCCGAGTTGCACTACCCCAACCGTATTGTCCCGCCGCCTCAAAGTCTTCCAAAATTGCAAATACGTGATGTGCACGAGATTGTTAGACTTGTCAGCAAATAAAGTTCCTCCAAGAAGTTGTAGGATGTACGCTCTTGCATAGCGTTGCACTTCCACATCATCAGCATCCTGTGGAAGGTTTGGAAACCATCTTGACAGTTGGCGAATTTGAATCCGCCACCATCCCCGTTATTTTCTGGGAATGGAAAGCCCAGTTGTGTCAAGCATAAGGCATTGTAATCTTGCTCTACACGACCAGTGATAGGTAATCCATCGACGGGCAACCCTAAGATGATTTGTACATCTTGAAGGGTAATAGTCATCTCGCCAACAAGAAAATGGAACGTGTGAGTTTCTGGTCTCCACCTCTCTACAAGGGCAGTGATTAGATGCCAATCAATTGAGATGAAACCTACTCGCGCCGTCCCATAAAAGCCCGCTGCGTGAAGATGCTCGACAATTCGGTCATCCAGTTGGACCAACCGATGTAATGCAGCCGAATTACGCCTGATAGTCAATATATCATGCTCCTATGGAAATACGAGATATAAGTTACATTAGTTAAAATATAGATACGAAGATATAAAATATATATACGATGCTATAAAATTATGCAAATCGGCAAGAAGTCTTACCGGTCCATTCCATACTCTGGTAGATCTATGGACAGCTTGCGAACTCAAAACCGAGTCATCTATAGGGCCAGGATCCATATCGCGCTTCAATCCCAAATCATTATCAATGAAGGAACATGAGAAGTAGCAAACTACCAATAAATGCAACATTCATAAGTAGGAAAGGTTTAACAAAATTATGGAACTAAATCATCAACTACATTAACACTACTCATGAAAATATATCAAATGTTAGTCATTACATTGACCCTCAACGGTTAGTAGGCATAGCTTAACTAAATGTCAGAGTACTTGAATGAGCCTGTCACTATGAAGCACTCGGTGGTTGTTGTTGCTGACGACGAGAGCAAGTGCGCCTATTGTTTCCATCCTGCTTACACAAACTACATCAGCGCGTGGTTGGGGTTTCTCTCCATTCATTCTCTCGCTGCATATGACGTGGCTGTTTCTGGTTGCTTCTCCAATCCATCTCTGTGCGCAAACGTCGTTGTTGAGGACGACCTTTTTTTACTCGCTTTCGAGATGGATCAGCCAGTAACGAGTATGGAAGTCTAGCGCTTGGCCAATAATCTTCGTGGGGTATGGGTTGGAAATTCGCAGCATAACATTGACTGTACACAACCAATCTGTAGTATTCCTGAATGTACTGATGAGCATCCATGGCAACACTGGCGCAGACTGCTTGAACATGAGAACATGGAATGCCAAAACACTGCCATTTCATACAAGTGCATCTACGAGCCTCCAATTTCACTATTTGCTTGTTAGACCCTTTTCGCAAATGATAGCCACGTGGCGCAGTGACGAATTCAAATGTACCATTATCGCGATTCACTAATGTCACATTGTGACCTCCAGAAGACTTTGACCAAGTTGACAACTTCTTCAACGCGTAACTTGTGTACACTTCGCCCCTTCCTAAGGCTGCACCTATTTCGTCTCGCCTTTTGTTGAAGAACTCCAAGACACGATAGAATGTCACTTGCACTAACGCGGTGATGGGGTAAAATCGCGCGCCTTTAAGGACCCCGTTAAAGCATTCTACAGTAGTGACAAAATATGCATATATGTATTAGCATCTAAACGTAACAAATCAAAGATATTAAATAAACAATGGTAACAAATTTTAGAGACGATGAATACCAACTAGATTTGTAGTCATCCATCCGTATCGATATCCTTTGTCGTATGCGTTCGTCCATTGTGCTCGATCAAGGTCATTAAACCACGCAATACATTCCGCATTCATTTCTTGAAGTTCTGACATGACTGCCTTAAATTTTCGTGGTTGATGTTGTGCACCAAGCTAAGTACACCATATCCTTTAATTCTTTGCTCCCGAACCTCATGTTAAAATTATTGCATATGTGACGGAGACAAAATCTGTGGTGAGCTCTTTCACGGGTCCATCCATTTTGAGGATTGTTCATTGCCAACAATATACCGGGGTGTCGATCAAAAATGACACATATACCATCCCTATCAGTCACATGATGTCGCAAGCAAGCCATAAACCATCCCTAGCTGTCTTGACTTTCCTCATCAACAATGGCAAATGCTAAAGGAAATACATGACTATTACTATCAACAACAGTGGCTATTAGGAGTTTATGTTTGTATTTTCCATACAAGAATGTGCCATCAATCTGTATCATTGGTCTGCAATGTCTGAAGCCTGCAATAGAAGGTGCAAATGCCCAAAAAACCCATTTGAATATAACCTCATTGTTGGCATTAGGCTCGCCATGCCGCCATTCCACACGTGTCCCTGAATTGCTTTCTTGAAGAAGCGTGCCCATCCACCGCGGCAACATTTTATACGATTCTTCCCAGTCTCCATAGACTTTAGCAATTGCTTTCTTCTTCCCCAACCACACTTTCTTATAACGAACGTCATAACTGAATTTGTCCTTGATCATCTGATGGAGCATTGGAACTGAGATGGACGGATCTCTTCTCACCACATTTTCAACTTCACGACATATAACGGTGGAGTCCAAATGCGCATGATCTTTGGAAGATTGGCGTAGATGCATGTATGTGGTCCTGCATATTTACTAATCTCAAACATTCCATGCGATTTTCTTCTCGAACAACGCAACCTCCAAGTGCATCCATCTACATATTTCTTACAACGAACAATCCATACATTAGGTGTAGAATGAGTCACCACAAATCGCCTGTGTTCTTTGATGCTATACAATTTCACGGCATGTTGGATATCTACTTTACACATGAACCGCATGCCCTTCTCAAATTCTGCCGCCTCATTCCATAAAGACCTAAAAGGGATCATAGCATTCTCATTGAGGGGTTGCATTGCCTCACTACTCAATTCCATAAATGCAGGAGAAGGTACGACAAATTCACGTACACCCACGGGCGCACCATCAATTCCAGCAGCCTCTTCATCGAAAAATCATCGTTCCCAACCTCGCTCAAAATTGGAGGACAAGATAATGAGCCATCATCGCTATGACTCGATTTAATGTGTATCGAATCATGCCATCATCAACATGATGAGCATCAACCCCTTCATCATCTGCATCATCATCGCTACTCTCTTCACTAGTACCTTCGTCACTACCGCAATAGTCTCCATCTTCACTAGTGTTCAACTCATCACAGGAACGAGGATCCTCGTCCATCTCGGGATTTGCAGTCATCAAGGGCGATGCACAATGACTGTGTTCAAAAATTGGTTGAGTGCTAGGTCCAGCTACAGAATCTAACACCATATTACAGTTTGAACTATTATATGAATCTCTCGTTCTCAAATCAATATAAACCTCCATGCATTTTGGTGGTGGTAATTCTGCCACAATCTCCCAAACATCTTTGAGACTCGCCTCATCATCTATTCGCACAGGGACGTAGTTGGCAGTTCCACTACCAACGTACGCTGGATATCGATATGTGATGGTCAATATCATCTTTTCATTGTCTATCTCCAATGAATTATAGATAAAACTCATAAAGTCCTCGTACCCTAAACCCATGTTCGCTCTAAGATGTCGAACAGGCGGTTTAGTGTATGAAATTCCTGATGGTCCATCGACCATGTCTCCATTCATATAGCACAACAAACTTACTCTTCGATCAGCCATTATTGAATCTATATATGTAGAATACAAAGCATGATCAATAGAAGTGAATGCAACAATATCAACATTTTAAAAAGTTTAGTGTTTCATACTAAAAATAGTTACGAGTAAAGTTAAAGAAGGATCCATCCCCAAAGTAATCAATTCCCACTTTGTCCAATGGAAGGTAAAAAACAAAAATACATAACTAATGGGAACAATTCAAATTTGATGTAGAGAATTTATATTAGGACATTACATGTATGAAGTGAAGTAAGCAAAGAAATTATATTAAGACTACATGCATTTATATTACACGTGCGTTTAAAGTTTAAGTAATTTTTGCCAACTTACTCATAAGTTTTTTCAAGTTTATATTTTTAACTAATCCATAACCAAAGGCACTCAACAAGGTTTTAGGCAACTCTAAACTAAACTAGATAGTCTTAACAGTGAACTAAAGTATGCATGAACATACATGTAGTCACAAAACGTACCATGGGCATAAATACGCTAATATATAGGCTATTATGACAAGAAGGTGCATAAACAAAATTAATGAAAATAGATCGAAAGGTCATAGAAAAGAGGAAAGAAAATAAGTGAAGATACATAACCATACCATATCAGTCAATACCACGGAATATGCCACAAACAAAAATGTAACTGCTATACATGTCGTCTTGCGCAATTCCTAACATTCCAACTAAAATTATCCTTAATACCTAAAAGCCACCCCAAAACTTATTTCAAATCATCACAGTTTTCTTATTTATTGCAGATTTACTTTCAATTTACATTATCATTGTTCAATCCATGCACTTAGACTTCAACTAATTCAAGACTAAATTAAACTTGGTTGTCGCTGGCTATTGTAACCTAATTTCTAACAATTTACATGCAAACTCAAATCTCAATAACACCCTCAACATTTAGGGCAACAGTTCATGAAAAAAAAAAAAAAAACATCTAGGGATTTTATGGTAATGGTATGTAGATGAGTTAATGAGAGTGAAAACAGATCTAGATAGGGTGCCATCATATGAAAATGGCAGAAGATCAACTATCATACATAAGCAATAACTATAAAAAAAAATGATACTAAAAAAAAATGTACCGACGGGAAATTGAGTAGTGATCGGCGAGGACTGCGAGGGCTCGCGACGAACGACGCGCAGGACGGTGGAGGCAGGAGGCAGGGAGGAGGAGGAGGCAGCAGGAAGCAGGACAGGGTGGGAGCGAGGAGAGGCAGGGGAGCGAGGAGGCGAGGGCCGCCGGTAGGAGCAGGAGGGGACGCGCAGGAGGAGGGACGCCGGGGGCGATGGAGGGGGACAGCAATCAACGAGACTTGCGAGGACGGTGGAGCCGCACGCACCAGGCAGGACGGCGGTAGGGGCAGGACGACGGCAGCGAGAGGGAGGCGAGGACGCCGGCAGGACGGTGGGATCGCAGATTTCGGTGAGGCAGAGGCGACCAAATGGGGAAGAAAAGTAAACAGGGACGAAGTTTTTTGGTTGTTTAAACCTAGCTTGGAAGTCGTGACCCAGGGTCACGACTTGTGTTTGCTGGACACCTTGGCTGCCACATGGCGCTGACATGGCGCTAAATGTGTTATATTGAGAATTATTTCAAAAGATATGTTTTTTTGTTAATTATTTTCCTTATTTATATTAATCAAGTAAAAGTCCCCAGATTTCTGGTAGGATTTGAGCAATTCTCACTAGAAAGTCCTCAAAACCAAAACCCTTGGAGAGAGAAGAAGAAGACGAAGAAGAAGAAGAAGAGATCGATTTGGAAGTCCAATTCAATGATGACGAGCCGACCGCCGCGGCAAACAACACCGGATGAGCTTCCGCACGACATCATAACCGAAGAAATACTCCCCAAACTCCCACCAAACTCTCTTCTTCGATTCAAACTTGTGTGCAAGAAATGGCGTGATCTCATCAACCACCCCGACTTCATCCACGCACACCTTCTCCATCATTCAAGATCGAATCGACAACTCAACGTCCTCTTCACAAATCAAGGCAAGCTCCACTCGAGAACCATCAAAACATGTGTTTCTTCTTCTTCTTCTTCTTCTTCTTCAATAGAAGTCGCCCGCAATCCCCTGCCCTCAAACTGCTTCGACCTCCACAAACACAGAGAACCCATTTTCTGGGGCTCCTGCAATGGACTGATTTGCTTACAAACTGGGGACTACGAGTTGGGGTTGTGGAATCCGTGTACCGGGTCGTACACTGCATTGCCTTATCACCCGCCTATTCGCGCCCCTGCGTCGTATGGCTTTGGTTACGATGCCGAGACTAAAGACTACAAATTGGTCAAGATAGTGAGCATTATCAACAATACTACTGATCCTCAAGTACAAGTCTGGGTGTTCACATTAAACTCGAATTCATGGAGAGCAATATCATCATATGATGATGATAATGATGATGATGACGACTGCGCGGTTTGCACGGCGGTGGGGGCGGCGCCGGGGAAGTACATTAATGATGATGATCGTGGAGTTGTTTATTGGGTGGGAGAAGGTTTGCTCGATAAACTTATTTGTTTCGACATCCGTGACGAGGTGTTCAGTGTGCTTATGTTACCTAACATATCATCCATAATTACACAAGAGATAAGTGGGATTGAGATTTGTGATATAGATGGGTGCCTCGCTTTAGCTCGCGAGCTAAATTGCGAGGCGGGCATGATTCTTCACGAGGTGTGGTTGAAGAAGGAAAATTGGATCAAGATGTACTCAGTTGATGCATCGAGGAGTCGCTATTGGATTGATATTGAAAATATCATGCCATTGGGAGGAATCGACATTGTTGAGAAGAAGAAGAATGAGAAGAATGAGATTAAAGAGAGGCGAGTGGAACGAGTGATATATATGGGCAAATGCGGGTGGCGATCTTGCTTTTCCTTCCATTCGAGGACAAAACAGTTCATGCGGTTTCCTTTTCCTGATGCGAGTCGTTACTTCGCAAAATATGGATCAATTATAACTTATGTAGAAAGCTTAGTTTCTATCAATCCTGAGAAGGAACCATGAATCTCAAATTGATGAATTGTATTTACCACATGTTCATATTTGTGGATTATTAAACCGTAGATGTTTGTGTTTTCATTTTCTACTTAACATGATCATTACTCATTGATGTGGATCGCATTCAGAACTACTTCACTTGTGCATTAGTAAGTAGATATGAACACCATGAAGAAGAATCAGAAACGCTTAGTTGAATAAATATATATAAAATGCGAGGCAGAACTCAAAATCAGTGTTGCATAAGATTTTGAACATGTTCAGTTGGAGGGGGCCAAATTCTCTGGAGGTCTGGAGGCAGAACTCTAATTAAGCCTTTTCCATCAAAGCAATTATATTAATTAGATATAGAATGTCAAGACCAACAGAGATATATAAGTAGTTGTAGGACATTTCCTATCAAAATCAAAGTTATATCTTCATATCGAATAAAACACATTCAAACTAATGGGCTACTCTAGAACAGTAGATATGATAAAACACCTAAAATGCAACCAAGAAAACCTCACAAGTTATGCGAGAGAGATCCATAGTAGACATCCATAGAGCTATTTGCACTATGTGATAATGTGAAGGTTCAAATTCAAACCGATGAAGTTGGGGTGCTTGATGATCGAAATCACATTATCTCCTTTATATGTTTGAGCTTCTTTCATTTTCTAATCTTATTTTACAGTGACCTTTTAGTGTTGAATTGGTTATCATTGATGAATACCAGTAGTTATAAGAATGTGAACAAAAAAGGGACTTGGACATGTCTTAGTCCATACATTTACGAGTCTATCATATCCATACTTAGCTAGCTAGTGAGTGAGTGACCATGTTATCAATACATGCAATGACTATATAACCATGACATAACATTTCTAACAAGTCTATCATATATATTCGTACTTAGCTAGCTTCTACTACACAATTGTCATCATTGTTCTTTCTTCAGTTGTCGAATGACAGTGAGGGACTCACTTTCTATGTGCTAAGGAAATTGCAACTTATATATGTTGAAAGCAAAGCCTGCGTTTCACTAGATAGGTGATAGTCTATTAGATGAGAGAACCACTGTCAATTAAATTAGATGTATATTTATTTTTCGATGATGTCTATAACAAATTTTTTTATGGAGAAGGATTTCAGCTTCCAATTACTTAGTTTGTCAGCATTCAGAGAAGTTCATCAATAACTGACCTTCATAGTGTGGCTTCTGTTAACCAGTGAACCTGCTGAGCCACTGTTCCTTTATATCCGGCATGTTTTAGGATATGCGTGGATATTCGATCCAAAAAATTTGTCTACAATCACTTAGTCGATTGAAATTAGTGTATAAGAAATGGCGTGATCTCATCGCCGATCCTAATTCATCAAGACCCATCTCCTCGACCATAAATCAAGATCAAATCAACAACTCAATTTCATCTACAAATGAGAGCACGGTACGTAAGCTCCATTCAGTTCTCATTAAATCAAGTAGTGTTTATGTTGAGATGCGTGGACATCGGATAATTAAAACTTCTTAGTGAAATTTATAAGTGCTGATCTTCCCGATCAACTAGTGGTTAAGTTGGGGACAATCTCGTTCATGGAGAACAATAACAATTCATGTACTAACTACAAGAGATCTTAATTACAGAAGTACTCCCCAGAGTCCAAGCCAAGGCACTCCTTCGTTTCAAATCTGTCTGCAATTCATGGCGCCCGATCCAGACCCAATCAACACCAACAAAACTCTACTGAATGCTCATCAAATCCACTGTTTCAGAAACTGATTCAAAAACTGATCCTAAGACTTTTGCAAAGACTAACTCGCCGTGGCCTTCCTTTGAAATTGCCCAAACCCCATAATGCAAATCTCAAGTACCCCCGTTTTTGGGGTTCTTGCAATGGACTGTTATGTTTAGAACCTGAGAAGTACAAGTTGGGAATTTGGAATCCCTCCACGGGACTAAAACAATTTCGGCATTTAATAAAAGTTTTTAAACCTCTATTAAAGGGGTGTTATTACATAACATTTAATTTATAAGAGCATGTAATATAGTATTAAAAATTAAAACATAACACATTTTATTTAATTTATTTAATAGGAGTTTTAAAACCTCTATTAAAGGCTTAAAATGTTCTAGTGAAGGCATTGCAGTATAGTTATTTTATTGCGTATGGATTCAGTTTTCGACGTAAAAGCCAATTCATGGAGGAGAATTTCAGATGCTAATTACTTAGTTCCTTCGAAGGAGCCGGGGAAGTTTATCGATGGGGTTTTTTATTGGATTGATCTCGGAAAGCTTGAGTTTTGGATTAAGATTTGTGATGTAGGAGGGTGCCTTGCTGTGGTTCGCGACAACCTCAAGTCGTGTTAGAGTTTTTCATGAGGTGTGGCTGATGAATTAAGGGAACTTGGATCAAGATGTACTCTATTAATGTATCGTCGCCGTTAGGCAGCATTCGCGTGGTTGATGTTGATCGGATCATTAATTTATATGGGAAATGGCGGGTGTCGACCTTCTATGTTTTCCTACGATTATCGCGTGGATCAGTTCATAGAACTTGATTGCTTTCCTGCTACTTTCTTCCCAAATTATGATGAAAGCTTGGTTTCAGCCAATTAATTCGTGATGTCAAGTTATTTGAAAAGAGAACTTGGTCGAATTCATCAATTCAACGTAATCTAGATCCCTATCTAAATTTGTTGATTTTTTGTTGGATTGATCATCTCACATGTGTTTGTTCTTCTTTCATTTTCCAATCTTATTCACATGTTTGCTACTTCTTGACATTGTTATGATTCATTTTCATGATATTATATGAATCAACACATCCATGGGCTCAATCAATCAGACCAATTGGCAGCATTGGCAATGATCTGGAGATTGTCTATGTGGATTATCACAACATGTATCTACTTTTCTTGTACTTAAATCAGTTGGAACAATCAAAGTTCATGGTGTTTGGGAACTGGGATTGAATCTATCATAATTTATAATGAATCAACAGCGCCTGCGGGGGCCTTCATGTAGTATTCTTATACAATTGTCATCATCCCTCCGCCCTCTATAGTTACCTTATATAATTAGCATTGCCACACCCCTACAAATTTTTTTTATGGGGGACCTTTCATCTCTCTCAACCACCTTTCTACATGTATTTGTGACGGCCCTACTTCTGTCACAAATATTATCCAAACACTATTCTGGATATATATTTTCGGCGGCTTTAACACCAAATGCTGTATTTATTACAATCGATGGTACAAAAATCCATCGCAAATACTGCTTGCGGCGGTTTCGCAAGAGTTTGCTATTTCAATTCATTAACTACGTATAAAACACAACTCTAATACAACCCAAAACTTCTAATTAACACATTTTGAAAATTAGTATAGTGATAGTTGTCAAAAATAAAGGGAGTGACTATTTGCACCCCTATATTTTATATCAGGCCTCATTTAATTTAATGTAATTTATAGTCCCTAAGTTTTTTTTTTGTCAAAGTGATTTGTATTGAGGTGTTCATAATGCGATCGGAAAACATCTATTACAAATAGAACTTACAACAATAAAGCATGGAACAAATTTTGCAAATGCACACATATAGTGTGACCCGAGCCCAACCCTAAGGCAGGGCAACCACCCCAACAGTGGGGACAACGTTCGCTCTAGGCGGGAACTAGACCCTAACAAAATGAACACAAACCTAGACAAACTACAACTGAACAAAGCATAAAACCACAATTATTAATGTGGATAGCGGACAAACATATAACAAAGAGGAGGAAAACCACACCAGCTGGACTCAACAATCCGATAAGACACCGATTTCATGCAGCATCCAAACAAAATATCATCTCGGCCATGGCAGCATTGCTAATCGGTGATGCCTACATGCCGAAGAGCCTCCTAGTATCACTCTCTAAAGCATCCTCTCTAAACTTCAGATTTGGCTCGATCGCTTGAACCGCCTTCCCTTCATCTTCTCTCCAAAAACCCCCAACAAAGATGAAAAGATGGAGAATGGAAGAACGAGATGAGAAAGGAGAGAGAAATTGAGGGACAATGAGAAATGTGGAAGGTAAGATGAGAGAAATGGACAGATGAAAGGTGCCGAAAAACAAAAAGGAGAATGAGGCCGAGACCTCAGAGACCACCGGCGACACTCATGGCTGTCGAAGCGAACCTTAGCGTCGCCAGAAATATTTTGAGAAGAGAACCTCGTCAAATTTTGAATGTGAATGTGCTATACATCCCTAACTATTTGTGGCGGCTCTCTTAATTACTGTCGCAAATCTTGTCTAAATATTCTAGTGAGCTATTTTGCGGTGATATAGTTTAGTCCTAATTCAATTCAAAATCCTAATCCAACTCGTACACAAAAAGCAAATTCTAATCAAATTAGCAATTCTATCCAATCTAATTTGATCATAAGATTGAACTTCGATCTATTGGCTCCAACCATACAAAGCAAAGACTAGTAAAATAGAAACTACCACAAAAAAAAAAAAATACTAGTAGTAAAATAGTAACATGTTATTTGTCTAGAACAAGAGTCCGAATCATACACTGAAGGCTTTTGCATTTGTGGGCATATCGCCAAAAAGAAAAAATTAGCAACTTTATGAGAAACTTCATAATAAATACTAAATATATGTACCCCTCTTGGTTTTGCAAAAACTGATATTCTTCTGAATAACTTTGGTGCTAACTCTAGAAGGCCAATCTCAATGTATTGTTCAGAAGTACAACAATGTGGCTCTCCGATTCCAGACGACATATTTGCGAGGGAAATACTGGTGAGGCTACCGGTAAAGTCAGTTGTTCGATTCAAATCCGTATGCAAAGCATGGCGTGCTATGATCACCGATCACGACTTCACTGAGATGCACCTCCACCACCAATTGCAATTAAACCAACAACTGAATATCCTCTTCACATATTCAGATAAAATACACAGAATGGTCATCAAATCAACTGATTCAACAGTCCAGTGACGACATTGCGCTAAAGGAACTCGAATGCTCTAACTACCCGTATCCTCGCTTTTGGGGATACTGCAATGGATTGGTCTGTTTAGAAACAGACACCTTTGAATTGGCATTGTGGAATCCGTGTACTCAATTTTGTAGGCGATTGCCGTATCGCCCGGTTTACTATCACAATTCTGATAGTATTTCATCTGCTTTTGCTACTGTTTATGGTTTTGGTTATGATGGACAAATCAAAGATTACAAGATGGTCGCAATCAATCCTGTCGATGTCGTTAATCTGCGAGGGCATTGTGTTGTAGACGTGCTGACATTAGGCGACAATTCATGGAGACGGATTGCTTTCGTTAATCTTTCCTCGTCTTCTCTGCAATATCAGTCTGGAAAGTTCGTTAAAGGATTCATTTACTGGAACTTGAACATACTTCAACCAGAAAAACTGATTTGTTTCGACATTCATTATGAGGTATTCAATGAGCTTAGACTGCCTAATGTTTTCTATACTGAAAAAAATTTTAATGGCCGTAGATGCAAGATTGAGATTAGTGAATTAGGAGGGCATCTTGCTGTAGTCCGCGAATTGCAACCGTCATCCTCTTATGATTTTTTTCATGAGGTTTGGGTGATGAAGGAAGATTGGGTGAAGATGTACTCTATAGATGAATCAGAAAATTCTTATCTATGGTCACCATCAGTCAGTCTAATAGGAAGCTTTGGCATCATTGAGGACAAGAAGAAGCAGAAGAAGAAGAACCATTTCGAGATTGTATACATGAACAACCGTTATGGAGAGCTATTTTCCTACAATCCGAGTACCAAAGAATTTAGAGACTTCAACGTTCACGTTGAGGAACCGGCGAGATCTAAACCAGTTTTAATTTATGTCGAAAGCCTGGTTTCCCTAGATCAGTGAATTGCAATGCATGAAATTTTTTGTAAATATAGGCTTTTGTTGATTGTTTATCTCATGTATGTTATTTGTGCATCTTTACTTTTTCCCAGTCTTAATTTGCAGTGCAGAAAAACATATGTTTGTACTTCTTTGTTTCTCTACTCTTAATTGACAAGCATTAATTAGTTCATTGTCGCGCAAAATTAGACATGTACAACAAAAATAGACATGTAGAGGCCAAAATAAAGCAAAGCAATCTTAATTAACATAGATCAAAAACAAGCAATTTTATTAAATAGATCAAACTCTTCCATTTTTTTTTTTAATAACTAAAGATATTCTAAACACTTTGTCTAACTAATCTTACGAGCACTAGACTAGCGAACAAAATCACCAATAACCCAATGTTTGATCGTAGTAAAGAAACAAAATCAAAGTCGTGCACCTAACCTACACAAACCTATCTCTGTCTTTCCAACTAAGCCACTCCCAACAAAGTTAAACTCTTCCATTGCAATACACCCAAAACTCTTAAATTGTTAATGAGAATCAAATTCCAGCTGTGACATCTATGCAGGACATTGAAAGTGAAGTGAACTCTTCACTGTTGTTCAACAATTGAAGAATTGCAGAATTCCAAACCTAAAATGGTGGGTTTTGATTTCAATTGACCACAAAATTTAGTTTAAGAGACATTCAATTGAATAAACCAAGAAACTCCCCAAAAGAAAACTGTGCATCAATTGATCTTCAATTGGATTTCGATTGAAAAACACATTATGTCGATCCACGGCGAGAGTATTTACAAGACTACAAAGAACCCTAACATATCATCACACGACCTATACTTGTCACCATCCATTCACTAAAGAAGAGCGAAACCCTAGAACTCCTGCGAAGCCGATCCGATCTCGTCCTTCCCCTTCCCGGCCTTCTTCGGCAGCAAAACCTGGTGAATGTTCGGCAAAACCCCTCCGCTAGCGATCGTCACCGCTCCCAAAAGCTTGCCCAGCTCCTCGTCGTTCCTCACCGCGAGCTGCACGTGCCGCGGTATGATCCGAGTCTTCTTGTTGTCTCTCGCCGCGTTTCCAGCAAGTTCGAGCACCTGAAACACCGTCGCCACAATCAACAACTCAAAATCAAGACTGAGAAGAAAACAAAAACCAAATCAATCGTCGGAACTGCGGCGAACCTCTGCGGCGAGATACTCGAGCACGGCGGAGAGGTATACGGGGGCTCCGGAGCCGACGCGCTGGGCGTAGCGGCCGATCTTCAGGTACCGGGCGACCCTGCCGACGGGGAACTGGAGGCCGGCCTTCTGGGACCTGGTGACGGATTTGAGGACTTCGATCGGCCGCGGCCGCCCTTCGTTGATGCCGGAGAGCTCATTCTGAAACCCTAACAGAGAAATTCGATCGATCGATCGATCGATACAGTTTGATGGAGTGTTTGAGTTGTTTGTGTTTGTGATTTGTGGTTTGTGAGAGTGAACTGGTATGGTTTGTTGGGTTTAAATAGGCGGAGGGGTTGTCTCCTGATTGGTGCGTTTGGTGTCAAACGGATTGCCAGCGTGGCGCGTTTTCGCGGGATGTTACTTGTTTTCAAATTTCGTTTTTTCGTTAGCGGCTTTTTGTTGATTTGTTTGGCATGCGTTGGAGTCCGTTGATGGAGCGTGGAGATGCATCTCGGAGAGTGATCGCATCTTCATGTATATCAACGGATATCAGTGAATGTTTGTTTAAGCTGTTTTACAGGCTGTATTCAATTGAGATTTTAATACACTTTTGATTACTTTTATTGACTAAAAAAGTTTAGAGGTTTTTAATTAAAACTTTTAGAGAGTCTCTAAAAGTGTATTCAATGTGAACTTTTATAAACTTTTAAAAAGTCTCTAAAAGTTTTTGGGTATTCAATTTAAACTTTTAGAGAGTTCATAAAAGTAAGGTGTATTTAATTTTTTTAGTGAATTTTGTAGATTGGTTACAAATCTTGACTTTTGTAGACTTTTTGTATAAAAATACACTTAAACAAGTCTTCAACTTCTCCTCACCTCAACCCAGAAACTTTTAGAGACTTTTAATTTTTGTTGGTTACATTTTTCAATAAGGACTTCATTGTTTACAAGAGAACTTTTTCTTATCAATAGTTTTTATCAACTTCTCCAATCACTCCACAACTCTTGGATTTCATTGCTTACCCATTATACTCTCATATCTATGTTGATGAAAATGGATTGATGTCATTATTAACAAAATCTCATTATTGCATCACTATACATTTTTTATAGTTTTTTTTTTTGACAAAGAAGTTTCGATTATTTAATGTATTATTATAATCTCAAAAAGTGTAGTATATATTATTATTTTTGAAAAAAATAATTGTATAATTTTTTTAAAATGCAAGAAGTGCATTTTTTTAGAATTTAAACTATCATTATTAAGGAAAAAATATACTTTTTTTTGCTTAAGTCAAACAAAAAAATAAAGTGCAAAATTTTTATCAATTATATTTTCTCAAAAAAATATATTTACAATGATCCTACCACTAAAGGATGATTTATTTACCAATTTATTATGTTGATATTGATTTACTTATTTGTTATGTTACTACCTTGAGAGTCATTCATTAATATGTATATATGTTTTTTTTTTACTAAAATACAACAATACTTTTTTAAATATTAGTAATAGTTATTAAGAAAAAAATATAATTTTTTTTTTTATAATAAAG
The DNA here is from genome assembly GCA_039657365.1 of Stephania yunnanensis. Classification (NCBI taxonomy): domain Eukaryota; kingdom Viridiplantae; phylum Streptophyta; class Magnoliopsida; order Ranunculales; family Menispermaceae; genus Stephania; species Stephania yunnanensis. Next base: position 61,483,918 of record CM077582.1, on the reverse strand, counting down.
TGCAAAATATTTGTTTCATTATAAAAATCACAATAATATATTAGTATCATCAAAATCATGTTTAAGAAGTTCACAAAAGTCACTAAAAATCTTAAATGTTGATAAAAGTCATCATAACGAAATCTACATAAAAGTTTATCAAAGTCTTTCAAAGTCTACCAAAATCTATTAAACTTCATAAAAGTCATTCACTTATAAAAGTAACCAAAAGTCTATTAAAATCTCAATTGAATACACCCCCGTTAATCACTTATGTCGGGGCGGTCCGCAACTGTATTGATATTGTCTCGACTTAATCAGATACGTAACTAATGCAAGACCATATTTTAGTATGCCTAACACGTCTCAACAAACTTCAATTTGTGTGATATATTATATAAAAGAAAAAATAAATAAAAAGGACTACTCTCGAAATTTAAACAACTATAGACATGACATGAATGAGAGTTGAAAAATAAACAATCCTGGGTTACTTGCGTTTTAACCACGTTATGTTATTCAAATAGTACTTGTTTGTTATTTTATTTTATTTTTTTCCAGATGAATCACTTATTAATTACTACTATGTCTCTTCAACATCGAGAGCCTAACATTAGAATTTAAGGTGGAAAAGAAGAAAACGATAACTACTAAAATTATACACTTGTAATCTGAGTTTTTCATATGTAACCAACCATTGATTGGGATCCCAATCTACGTACAGTCTACTAGTTGTTTACTTTTGTACGCCTCAAGTCTCAATCAACTCTGCAAACATACAGCGAACATCAATTAACGTACTTAAGTTTAAGCTGAATCAGTTTATAATCTATATTAATTATTAGCTAGTTAATAATTTAAATTGCATTTCGTTAGTAGAATATATATTTTAAAATAAGTTAGATTAACATGTTCAACCAACCATTTTAAAGGCATTAAATTTGCTTAACTTTTTTTGATAAGATAAATTTGTTCAACTTATATAGGAGAATGGAAGGATAAGAGTCTTACAAAATTATAACTTATAAGCCAAACTCGTAATATTTTTTATGAGGAAAAAGAAAATTTAAATAATTGATAAAATAGAAAAAAAACGACTTTCACGAAAATAAGAGTAACTCCAATCATACTTATTTTAGAGTTCAAACTCTAAAATAGAGTTGAAACAACTCCAATCAAACTCTATTTCTTTTTATTATAGAGTTCCTTACTTTTTTATTTTTTATTTCTTTTATAAAATTATCAATAATTGTTTTTTTTTTTCAAAAAAAATATGAATATATTTTTTCTTAATTTTTTATTAATTAAATAATTTATTAAAATTAATACAAAAAAAACAAAAAAATAAAATAAAAGAGTTATGAAATAAAAATAGAGTTTGAAGTTGGAGTAAAAATAGAGTTATTGTGATTAAACTATTAAAAAAAAGAAAAAAAAAAGTATTATGATCGGAAATGATCTAAAAGAGGCTACCTATTTTTCTTTTTCTTTTTCTTTTATCGTTTGCTCGATTTGTTTCTCTGTTCTAAAGGACAATAATAGAGCAGATGTACAAGTGACTGTTCATGAACTCAAAGAGGCACAAGTACGTGTGTTTGTAATATGTGTACATATCATATTATATATATTGACAACGGTATATTTATATTACCTATTTGGACACTCATTTGCTCTAAAATTACTAATCCCCTCTTTCGTTTGACAATTGGGAGTCAAAATATTTTCTTAGCCCCTTCCCCTCCCTCCATATTTAAAGTCTAGATGACAAATTGATTTCATAATCTATTGATCGTCAAATACATTTCAATAACTTTGTCACGTTTATTTTTCTTTCGCATTGAAATTATCGATTAGGTAGTTTGATTACTCGGTGTTTCGTTCTCGTCTTAGTTGTCTACCAATACCAATTGATTTCACATGTCAAGTTTTACAACCATTCACAATGGTAGCACATCCCCCTCTCACTTTTATCTAAATGATGCGTTAATGAAAGTTGATTCTAAAAAATAATTAGGAATTAGGTGCCTTTCTGGCACGTTAGGTGACCACCCATATCAACTAGAAAAGGGACTCGTTATTACAGCAAGAAAAGTTTGTTCAAGTGTCAATTAATTATTGTAAAGGTAGCTATATCACTAATTTGGTCACTAATTAAGGATAAACAACACTAAAGCGTGCAAATACAATGTAAAATGGAATTGAGTCCTCTAATTAAGCTCGTGACTGTCATCAAATGATCAATATCTCAAAATTAATTTTTTAACTACTAATAATTTAACCTTCAATGATTGTTTCTTTCGCCTTGAAGTATATCAAGTCCATATCGACTTTCACTTTAAAAAAATTATTTAAAATCAAAACGCGAAATAACTTTTGTAAGGTGTTTTTTATATATCTTGCAGCGTGCGTGAGCTCAAATTAAATTCGATTTCGAGTTTAAGTTTCACGACACCAACAACTAGATTTTGGATTAACTTGAACCTTAATCCAATACATTGACAAGAGCTGATAATGTTTGCTCTAATATATAGTGGTTATAAACGCATGCTGGGGCTTGCTTAAATTCTCATCCAAGTTACTGTGCACCAAACTTGTTGGTCCAGGGATGGGCTTTTTAGTAATTCTCTCCAACTTTCAGATTTACAAATTTTCCACAACGCCCGAGATCTTTCCACGTGGCTCCTAAACATTCTCGTCCGCGAGATTCTTGGAGGTGTCGTCATAGTGTTTTCATCAACCGACAACTCAAATCCCTGACTTAAATTCCAACCATTCTCCTCCACAACACAAAGCTCCAAAATCTAAAAAACACGCATCTCGAGTCTTCCGCCGACGGTCTCCAACGAAATCACAACGAACAGCGAACAAAGCATACGAGATTCTCGGCTGGCACCCATCGCCAAAGACCCCACCAGTCATTGAATCCATATGTTTTCACATCTCCGGAGTCCACTCAATTCCCCAAAATCAAAATGAGCGCACAACAACCGCCGCAACCGTCGCACCCACCACCGCACGCGGCGGCGCAACCGCAACCGCAACCGCGACCGCCGACACCTTCCGGGATGGACGTCCCCGGCGACATAGACGCGGCGTCGGCGGTCTGGGATTGGGGGAACCTGTTGGATTTCGCAATCGACGACCAATTAGACCTCACATGGAGCCCCGGGGGCGCCGCGGCCGGGGACGATCTAGGTTCAGTGGACGTTGCGGCGGCGGAGGAGGTGGTGGGGAGGGTGAGGAAGAGGGATCCGAGGTTGACATGCGAGAATTTCTTGGCGGGGAGGGTGCCCTGCGCGTGCCCGGAGCTGGATGAGATGGCGGAGGCGGCGGCGGCGGAGGTGGAGGCGGCGAAGAAGCGGGCGAGGACTGCGGCGAGGGGCGGGGGATTGAGGTGTCAGGTGCCGGGGTGTGAGGCGGATATTAGTGGGTTGAAAGGGTATCATAAGAGGCATAGGGTTTGCCTCCACTGCGCCTATGCTACTTCTGTGTTTCTTGATGGGCAGGAGAAGAGGTATTGCCAGCAGTGCGGAAAGTAAGTCAAGTTTCGATTTTTATGTTGAATTGATGCGTAGTTTGGGTATTTTATAATTGTAGTTGGCATGAATAGTTATGTGATTCAATTATAAGCTCAATGTGGCGTGGGAAGGCGGTTTTCGGATTAATTAATTGATCATATTTGATGGATTTGTTATGGTGAATTGTTGAATTGTTGAATTGTGTTTTATGAGCTATTATCTTGATGGGAAGATAATGAAAAGGTTATGCTGCAATTGTTGGTTTAGTTTGAGTTTCGAAGGAGAAGCGGCGCTGTAGTTTTGAGTAGAAGGTGAAGGAGGGAAAAAAGCCATTTGTTAGTGTGGCGTTATTTATCCTATTGGATTAGATGTTTGGCTATTGGGATGCTTTTGACTGTTCAATTGATGAATAAGTTCTGCAATGTCTGGGGTGCACATTCGTTTGTACCGAATGAGATGGTAAATTGCTTAATGCCCTTTGATAATCCAACAATGACAGTTTCTCCATATGAAGTGAAACGTTGCATTGTGCTAAGACTCTTGATATGACCTTTTTGTTTTCACTTTTGAGTTTGTCACAGTTGTAGCCAAGAACCTGTAGTTTAATTGGTCTTTTGGTGCTAACTATTAACTAGGGATGATGGGTTCAACATTCCACGGAGGGGAGGAAAAGGGGGTTGAGTTGCGGACCCAAGTAGGGGTCTGTGTTGTTTCTTCTTAATTAGAGAAAATAATAACCAAAAGAATTGCTTGTTAAATTGGCCCATTGTGTTTTTTGGAATTGATTTGTTTCAAATAAGATTCCTGGAACTTCTTTTTCTTTTTTACTTTCCATTTATCATGGTGTTAAAGGTTTATCTCTCTTCTCCATCCATAGGTTTCATACATTGCCAAATTTTGATGAAGGAAAACGTAGTTGTAGAAGAAAATTAGAGCATCATAACAAGAGGCGGCGAAGAAAACCTAAGGAAGCAAAAGATCTTTGTAACGATGAAGCGCAAACATACCAATCACCTCATCAGAATAGTGGTTCCGATGAAGTAGAAAAAGGTAGCATATGATCAACTTGACGCTGCTATTTTTTGTCCTTGTCTAACACTCACAACTCTGCTTGTCCACAATTTATTGCTGGCTATTTTCAAAATTTTGAAGTAGAATAAATTGTTCTAAAAATAGCATACTATGCTGTTGCATTAGTTTCAAATTGGTTTATGTTGCCGGGATTATGGATTCCAAGTACAGTTTATGGCAAAAAGATTATTTATTATAGTTATATTTTCACTGGATTTCAGTCTTTCATTTATTTTTGTAGCTGCCTTTGAGGGCACTAACATGCTATAAATGTTTTTGGCTCAGATAGTTTATGTGTGAGCAACCATACGGGGAATGAAGTATTGGAGTCTGAAGATGGGCATGCATCTCCTGTTAGTGTGCCTCCTAGTTCCCAAAATATCCAGAGTGATGTGTCTTTTGGTGCTTCTGCTGGAGCCCTTAGAGAATCGAGAAAAGACGATTCCAAGTACACGCTTTCTCCATCTTACTGTGACAATAAAAGTGCCTATTCGTCAGTGGTATGTGAGAATTGCATGTCATGATGATTGCTCCTTTTCCCTTTTGCCATGTTTTTTTTGTGTACTTCAAGAATTTCTCAAATTTTTTTTTTTTACTATAGTGATTAATTTTTGTTTGCAGTGCCCAACAGGTCGGATATCTTTTAAACTATATGATTGGAATCCTGCAGAGTTTCCCAGACGACTTCGACTCCAAGTACTTTTTAAAACATTTTAGTTAACTTAAGTTCAGCGTTTAAAAAATGAATTAATTTATTTCATCCAAAAGTTTACCGTGAAGTGAATGTGCAGATATTCCAATGGTTGGCCAGCATGCCAGTTGAATTGGAAGGCTACGTTCGTCCCGGTTGTACTATACTGACTGTATTCATTACCATGCCACCTTTTATGTGGAAGAAGGTATAGAATTTTAATTACTTGATGGACCTCCTTTAAGGTTCATGATTATTATGGTAAGACTTGGGACCTAATTTACTTGTATGTTAATCAATTTTTGAAGTTCTCAGGGGTGGCTTTCTTTTACTGAAATCATAATAGTATTATCTTGGGTTTTAATTTAATTTGCAGAATCTGATTATACAATTTTTCCTTTAATTTTTACCATATCAATTTTAATGAACAACTCTGCCTTCTGTTGCCGTTTGGAAAGTCCATTTCTATCCGTAAACAAAGGTCTTTGGATGACCGGATTGTCACTTAAAGATAAACCAATATATGGTTTTGTTAGACAAAAAAAAAAGTCCAAATAGGATGCTTTAGTGTTGTGTTCTGTACAGTACATTCCAGATGAAGGATTGCCAGATCACTCATGTGGAAAGAATGAAACAAATTGGAAGATTCATTAACTGCGATGACCAAGAAACCTTGTCAGGAGGTGGAATTCCTAACTTCGAATCCCACCCGAAGCTGTTCTAGAGAGTTCGTAAGATATGAGAGTGGGATATTCTCATACGCCGCAAGTTATTAGATTATGTAACTGCATTCTAAAAGGCCCTACACCCTTGAATGAAACAATTGCTTCATTACCGTGATTGTTTTTAGCATGTAAATTGTGCAGCCATGCCTTGACAATTTTATGATTTGCATTATGTATTATTGTTTTTTTGTAAACTGCTGCTTATTACAGTCATCTTAGGACTTCTTTTTTTGGTTGCCATTGGTTTGTTGTTGGGCTTTTAAATTTGTGTTTGTATTTTGCAAATGATACAAGATTCAGCTAGCAGTGGAAGTATCATGTCAAAAATGCCAAAACTCAGGATTTCCATTTCTCCATTTCTTAAATTGTAGATCATGGGCTTAAGCTCCACATGGGTTATTGTTCTGTTTCATGTTTGCACCTATTCGCTTGGGAAGCTGCTATTAGTGTTATTTTCCTTCTTTTTTTTTTCAGTTGTTCATTTTACTATATAATCATAAATTTCAGATCTCTATTGTTGGTTTGTGCAGTTACAAGAAGAGGGTGCTTCCTACATCATGAAATTTATCGGTTCACCTGAGGGCTTGCTGTTTGGAAGAGGTCCTATGATTGTTTATTTAAATGACATGAAGTTTCGTGCTTTGAAAGGTGCGTTGATTTTTTGCAACTTCTAGTCAACGAAACTACAACAACAACAACAACAACAACATAGCCTCAGTCCCAAATTAACTGGGGTCGGCTAGTCAACGAAACTAGATTTTTTTTTCATTTCGTTTTTCCTTTTTCTCTTACGGACTTTTGTTGATGACACTATTGGTTTTGGTTTTTGCATCTTTTCTTTTTCCTGTTATATGAATAATTTTTCTTAGTGATCCAAAGTCTTGGCTTTTTATTGTGATGATTTGAAGGTGTTCTTGTATGTTGGTTAAATGCTTATCAAATCTGGATTAAAACTTGCTTTATCTTCTTGAATAAGGCAATGAAGAAGAGTAAAAGATTGATGATTAGAAGTCTTATTTTTTGCTCTATTGGTGGGCAAAATGTGAAAAGAATAAAAAAACTGATCTTTGGTTGCAAGCATATCTCCGGGCTTTAATCTATTTATTTATAAAGGAAAAGGCAAAAGAAAATGGAAGTGAAGTTCAAATTATTGTTTTCGTACCTCTTTAACATGTTTCACAAATAAATACTAGCACATATTTTTTTTTTTGAAAAACACAGATAAGAAGGAGAATTTCTGCTTACTTAGAGATCTGCCCGACGGCAATGGTTTGGTCAATGTATAACTAGTGCTTTGGATAAATTATGTTCAATCTTTTTGAAATTGTTTTACTAACCGTGGAATTAAACTTACTAGTCATACTATGAAACTTTGGGAGGATAATTGACAATGGCTAAGAAGAGTAACAAAAATATCAGAAAATCTATTTAACTTCATGCTTGGGAGGTCAACTATGGAGGCGATTTTTCTTGTAAGAAGTTTGTTGAAAAATATAGAGAAAAGAAAAAAAATCTTCATATGATATTGTAGATTTAGAAAAAGTATATGACAGAATCCCTAGAGATGTTCTTTGGTGGGTTTTAGAAAGAAAATGAGTGCATGCTAGATATATAGGCACTATTAAGGATATGTATGAGGGAGTAGTAACGAGTATAAAAATATATGGAGGAACTTCAAAAGAATTTCTCATTCAGATAGGACTACATCAAGAATCAGCTTTAAGCCCATATCTCTTTACTTTAGTTACGGATAACTAACTAGGCATATTCAAGAGGATATACCATGGTGTATGTTATTTGCAGATCATATTGTCTTAGTGGACGAAACAAAAGATGGGGTGAATAGGAAATTAGAACTTTGGATGAATACATTAGAATCTAAAGGTTTTAAGTTGAGTGGGACGAAGACCAAATACATGCACTATGAGTTTAGAAATACTAGACATCAAGATGATGAAGTGGTAAAATTAGGGGAAGTAGAAGTTCTTTAGGTGAACCACTTTACATACCTAGGATCAATAATGCAAAATGATGGGAATATTGAGAATGATGTCACACGTAAAATCCAAGCTGGATGGAAGAAATGGCGGAGTGCAACATGAGTGATTTGTGATTGAAATGTTCTTACTAAGTTAAAAGGAAAATTTTATAGGATGCAATTAGACCAGCTACGCTATATGGAAGTGAATGTTGGGTTGTAAAGCAACAACAACAACAACAACATAGCCTCAGTCCCAAATTAACTGGGGTCGGCTACATGGATCAAACTTTTCCATCGTGCTCGATTAAGTGCAATTGATGGTGAGCTTTGCAAACCATTCAAATCCCTCCTAATTAATGCATCCAATGTTAACTTTGATATGCCCTTATCTCGTCGAATTTCTACAGTTTCTATTGAGTCAAGTTTTCTAGTTGAAACATTTGTAGGCCGTATTTGCAGGTGACAAAACCATCGCAACCGCCCTTCCCTAATCTTTGTATCAATTTGTGCTACTCCTACTTGTCTTTGAATTTATATATTTCTTATTCTATCTTTACGAGTTTTACCACACATCCACCTAAGCATCCTCATTTCTGCTACGTTAATTTTATGTAATTGTTGTTGCTTTACCGCCCAACATTCACTTCCATAGAGAATAGCTGGCCTAATTGCGGTCCTATAAAATTTTCCTTTTAACTTAGTAGGAACATTTCGATCACAAATCACCCCTGTTGCACTCCGCCATTTTTTCCATCCAACTTGAATTCTATGTGTGATATCATTCTCAATGTTACCATCATTTTGTATGATTGATCCTAGGTATCTAAAGTGGTTTACCTTAGGAACTTCTATTTCCCCTAATTTTACCACTCCATCATCTCGATGTCTAGTGTTTATAAACTCACAGTGCATGTATTCGGTTTTCGTCCTACTCAACTTAAAGTCTTTAGATTCTAATGTATTCCTCCAGAGTTCTAATTTCCTATTATCTTCATCTTTAGTTTCATCCACTAAGACAATATCATCTTTAGTTGTGAAGCAACTACAATTATATAAAATAAACGTAACAGAAATGATGATGCTTAGGTGGATGTGTGGTAAAACTCGTAAAGATAGAATGAAAAATATAGAAATTCAAAGACAAATAGGAGTAGTACCAATTGACACAAAGATTAGGGATGGGCGGTTGTGGTGGTTTTGCCACCTGCAAAGACGACCTACAAATGCCCCCAATAGAAAACTTGACTAAATAGAAACTGAAGAAATTCGACGAGGTAAGGGTAGTTCAAAGTTAACTTGGGACGCATTAATTAGGAGAGATTTGAATAGTTTGAAAAGCTCACCATCAATTACACTTAATCGAGCACAATGGAAGAGTTCGATCCATGTAACCGGCCCCAATTCATTTGGGAATGAGACTATGTTGTTGTTGTTGTTGTTGTTTGCTAACCATTATTTATTGGCAACCAACTAAAGGGCTCGACTCCCACTAAATAACTTGTTCAAATCAACCATAATCATTAAGAAACAATTGACATGGGCAAATTCTTGATAAAAATTAAAATAAGTAATTTAAAATGCAAAGTTTACCACGTTCATGTCCTTTAGCAATTAGCAATTGAGTGAAGTAGAAGATGTTTCCAGGTGGAGGAAACACGTGCCTATTTATTTTTTTGTCTTAATTCATGATTTGGCGAACAGCTGATGAGTCAGCTTGTGTTATATTCAATTACAATTTGGTATACTGAAATTTGATCATCTTAAATTTTCCTCAATGACTTGCATTTATATTTATATGTGTATTTAATGAATTAATGAATTCGTTATTGTCCTTCACTCATTTTTCCATCTTATAGTTTGAAATTTGATATAGGTGGGGTTTCATTGATGAATGTTAATATGAAAAGTCAAGCTCCTAGACTTCATTATGTTCATCCTAATTGTTTTGAGGCTGGCAAACCTGTGGAATTTGTTGCTTGTGGCAGTAGCCTGCTTCAACCTAAATTTCGGTACGAAAAAGCTCCTTTATGTTATATGTACAAAAAGAATGTTGATATGATACTGCTGTTGGAGTTTGACTGCAAACTCAGAGTATTCTTTCTGCTTCTTGGTTTTGATAACTTACAACAATCTTATTAAGTAAATTTCATGGGCATATGTAAAGTTTTACTGTGCTTACATAAGGTCATCCAAGATATGTTTGTTGCGAGAAAATCGTTAGTGTGAGTTTGTCATTTATGAGCTCTTAATTTTCAATCCATTTGCTACTGGTGAATTATGTGGATGCAAGTGTATGCCTATTTAGCTGGCGGTGACGATGCCTAATCTTACAGTCCAGCAGTAGTCAACTGTTTCTTTTTTTTTTTTTTTCCTTTTTCCTTTTTGGCAGTAGAGGATTAAAGTTATAAATGGGTGACAAAAAGCAGAGGAACAATCCAGTGCTGAGAAATGGTTTGGCCCTTTATCATGCTCTAACCAACAAAATCTATAGCTATATTGCTCTGTCTTCAATGACATACTCATTATCATTTAAGAAATACTGTTGAAGTTGCATTTGAACTATACATCTGAACATTTTCGAAAGAGTTGATAACCTGTGAAGTCTATCTCTCGGATTAGATGAATTGGGAAAATGGTCTTAAAATTATTATGAACTAGTCGTGATTATATTTGTGATTATATTTGTTTATGTTCTGGGTTTACTCTCGAAGGTCTTTTTGTTTGCTGAGATGGGATCTGGAAATGATTTTAGAAATATAATCTTTATTTGTGTGTTATGGACGTACTTCAACTTGAACATGTGAATATTACATGAAGATAAGGGAAATGCTAGGGTGACTGACTTTTGGCACCTAGTGGGTGGAGGTTCTTTAGATACACCTCGAAACTAGTGCGCACACATATCGAGGTGTATCTAAAGGCCCTCCACCCACTGAGTGTCAAATTATTTTCCTTTAGATAAATGGGTTCAGTTTGACCTTCTACATTTTATAGAGATAAATGCGTGAAGGTGAGAAATGATGCTATTATTCATGATCGCCGCAACAACAATTACATAAAATGAACGTAGCAGAAATGAGGATGCGTAGGCGGTTGTGTGGTAAAACTCGTAAAGATAGATAAGTAGGAGTAGCACCAATTGATACAAATATTAGGGAATGGCGGTTGCGATGGTTTGGTCACCTGCAAAGACGGCTTACAAATGCTCCAACTAGAAAACTTGACTCAATAGAAACTGTAGAAATTCGACGAGGTAGGTGCATACCAAAGTTAACATGAGATGCATTAATTAGGAGGAATTTGAATGGTTTGCAAAGCTCACCATCAATTGCACTTAATCGGGCACAATGGAAAAGTTTGATCCATGTAGCCGACCACAGTTAATTTGGGACTGAGGCTATGTTGTTGTTGTTGTTGTTGTTGTTGTATTCTTTTGATCATGAGACCGCACTGAGCTGCTGAGACATTAACAATTGGTTTCCCGAATGGAGGAGGACCAGGTTATAAAAAATGATGGCCAGGTCATCAAAAACCCAATGTTTAAGGATAATTACTTATTCTCTAAAAGTAAAGTAGATGCCAGAATGTTAAGGATTGTTATTGTGGGCTCCTATCAAAAAAAGGATTGTTATTGTGGGCCACATCCTCCAATATAGGATGAAAAATTAGAGAGCTGTGTGACTATACCGTATCATTTCTCCTCAGCTACCTGTAAACTGATTTTCATAATTTAATGCATCTTTCCTCATTTGAAACATCATGTTTTACTTCCAGAATCTATGAGTCTGTTATCCAATCTTCAATGGACATTTATGTCCCCGTTTGTTTAATATGTTATTCATTTCTTTTGCTTGATCGACAGTGATCTTTAGTAGTTTTAGTTCTGAAGACTTAAACTTAGTTTTCCTTCAAGCTTCATGCATGTGTTCTACATGTTTGTTAATAATATTTTATATAACAAATTCAAGCTCCTTGATGCTCCTTATTGATAACAGGGTGAAGTTGTTTGATAGAGTAATAGAATGAAATATAATTCTTCATTTTAATATAAAGCATTGTTATGGCAGCTTGCTCGTGTCTTTTTGTGGACGATATCTTGCATATGATCATTGTCTGGCTATTTCTCATGGGAAGGCTGAATTTTGTCCTACAACCAAAGAGGATGCAGAAAGGAGTTCTGATCATCAATTATACAAGGTTTACATTCCCAAAACAGAGAAGAACCTTTTTGGCCCAGCATTTGTTGAGGTAAGCTCTTGCAATTGCCTTAAAACTTGGACCTGCCGGTTCTTTCATATATGTTTAGGCTGAGTCTTCCAACATTTTTGGCATTCCGTCTTGGTTCTTATCGACATATTAGTTTATTGTATTATTTTGGCGATCCCATTGATACAGGGAACTAGGCAAGCATTATTGTATGTCATTTGGTGCATAGTAATTTAATATAGATTTGATCATTATTAAAAATATTATATATAGCAAATTGAGTACTAATAACTATTTTGGCGATCTTATTCATACAGTGAACTAGCAAGCATACTAATTTTTGGGAGAGCTGCATTTTGAATGATTTTTTGGAAAACAGTTGCAAAGCCTTATTTTTTGTACATGTACGTTCATTTTAGGGGTAGTGGAAGCAAAGTTCCCAACCCCATTTTTGAAGTCAAATACATATACCTTTCTGATAAAAAAAAAAGAGTACTAATAAGTAATAACTATTTTTATGGAGCATCAATGAGGTAAATGTTTTCTAAGAAATGGTTTAAATGCTTTTTTATTTTTAATGAGAAATTGAATTTTTTTTATGGGTGCAAAATGGTTTTACAACTATGAGAGTGTTGGCTTCGAAAAAAAAAAAAAACTATGAAAATATCGAGAAAAATTAAATTCCCGACCTAACCATCAAAAATAGCTATACTGTATGACTGGAGTTGCCGAATTCTCATCCAATCTAACTTATGATGTTTACTAACTAGTGAAAACTATGCACTAAATTTGATGATATCTCCAGTTCTAAGAATGCCCTGCTCTTGATCCCCAAAATCTTGCTATTACATTCACCCCACATGGTTTGAATTTATGCCTTGGAAGCAACTCTTTGGACGTTCTTTGTATGCATTGAGTCTCCCATTATAGCTTAAAAGAAATGTATGGAACCAATGTTTATATCTGTATTTTTTTTTTCTATTTTGCTTTTTGCATATTAACGCTTGTTGGTTGGATTGTGAGCTGTCAGTGTTGGAGTTATTAAGTGTCTTTTTGTCTTGTATCTCTAATTCTCTAGTGCATGCTTTAAAATTTAATGTGAGCGAAGATAGAATAAGAGGAAAGAAGGAAACCTAGAAGATGGAGGAGTATACATTGAGCTGATTGGAAAGTGAGGCTAAGGGATGGGTGCAATCCTTGTATTGAGCATTTCGTTAGTGGCCGCTTGGTAGACCATGTTATTGCATTTTGTTGTGTGATTGCCTTTCTCGACCCTTTTCCCTCCTCTCTCTTCTTTTTCTTCTTCTTCTTTGTGGTTTCTTAGCTTTTTGATGGCATTCACTTTTGTTTTGGTATTCGCTCATAGTTTCATTGTTGTTGTAATTTAAAACAAGCCCTCTGAGATGTGAACAAATTGCTATTAGGAAATCTCTAAAAGACGCTCGGATATATCACCTAGTACCTATGGACCCATTGTATTACCATCAATCACTTGTTTCAGTTCTTAGGATTGAAGACTTCTGTTTCAAAATTCAAATTGTGTTCATATGCATGTCTTTTGAGAATTGAAGAGTAGACATCAATCTTATTATAAAATTATTGTAAAAAGTTGCATATCAGAGGGGAGACGGGGAATTTTCTAATTGGGTCAATGTGCTTATCTAGAAAGGGTTGAATTGATAAGCAATTGGAGACTAATTTGTTTTTAAAATTTACTCTATAAGCGCATCTATTAATTGTATGATATTTTCTCAAGTTGAAGGTAAACGATATGGTTTAAAGGGACAACAGTCGAAGTTTGGGAGAGAGGTGTTGCCATTTTTTTATGTTCTGAAATTAAACAGATGTGCCGTTTTACCTTGAACTATTGCAGTCTTACACAGAAAAGTGTATGATTTTGATAATTGTAGGTTGAAAATGAATCTGGGTTATCCAACTTCATCCCTATTCTATTTGGAGATCGACAGACATGTCATGAAATGCAGATGGTGCAGCAAATCTTTAATCGATCTCTCCCCTCAAGGGATTCTGAGCATGCATTTCCTGAGGTCAAGCAGGCATCATGTGAGGAGTCGGTATTGAGGCAGACATCGATGTCTGAACTACTTCTAGATATAGCATGGTTAATCAAGGAACCTAGGTTGGAACATATGAATGAATTTGTGAGTTCTTTGCAAATTCAGAGATTGAATTGTGTCCTGGATTTCCTCGTACAAAATGAGTGCACCATTTTGTTGGAGAAATTATTACGATATTCAAAATTTATAACGAGCGCTGAGAAGCTATGCAACTCTACTTGTGAAATTAATGATGTAGAGCTGTATCAACAACTCATTCGCCGTGCTACGAATATTGTCCACCAGAGATTTCCACATGTGGTTAGTGTGATAATGCATTCAGGATTAACAGTGCTGGAAGGGAATGATTTATGCCATGATTGCAGTGAGAAAGACTTACTCTATGTTGCCCCAACGTGCAATCAGGTATTTTTATACTTCCGAAAATTTCATGTTTGACTCTTAAATTGAGTAAATGCTAGATTATTTATGGTTAAATTAGTTGTTAGCGGTGGACTTCAACTTTTTGAAACGGAGGTGTCTTGTTAGCTTTCATGATTGCAGTTCTGTAGCTTTGTGCCCTGTGTATTCAAATGCAACCTTGAATAAATATATGCAAGTGATTCTAAAACTTCAAGAAAAATATATAACTGATTGTAAATATGGTGCAAATCAGCTGTCTGTCTGAATTCTGTTTCTTACAGCTACCCAATAAATTGGCTAAAAAGCATACCTGATCTCTGCTGGTAGCTATTATACATCTCCTTCAAATCCTAATAAAACCTGTGATAAGGTTCTCTTTTTCATTGAATATGAACTGTGAGACTTGGATACAAACTGATGAAAAACTCTGTAGTTTAAGAATGATCAAAACCAACCTAGGCCACTATATTTTAGACCATTTGTCTTGAACTACTTCCTGTGGATCTTCATACAGCACGGCACATAGTACTAGGTTTAGTTCTCTTGATTTTTGTGGCCTCCTCTGTTGGTGATGAATCATAACAATGATACGGCATTATGCATTCCCTTCTCCTGAACTCACCGACTGAACACTTTAATCTAGCATCCTCGTCATTGATTTCCATGCCATGTTCTTGTGGAGCTGTGCTTATTTTTTCTGCTTGATAATTACAATTTCTATAATTGCAGGATAATGAAACCATGATGGAAAGGAAGTTTGGCTCAGCCTCAACTTCATCCTTACAAGAAACCAATGAAAAATCACCTCTTATAAATAAACAAGTTGTGATGGATGTAAATTGTCAGTCTCGCAGCTTCCTACCAGTCCATGTACGTAGACAGAAGTCCTGTGGTGTCATTTTTTCTAGTTCGAAGTCACGCCCGATAATGCTCTTGGTGGCCGCTACTGTTGTATGCGTTGGGATGTGTGTGGTCGTACTCCATTCTCACAGAGTTGGAGAATTTGCAGTGGCTGTTCGAAGGTGTCTATTTGGCTGAAACCATCAAATATGGACAATTGTGCTCAATGGCCCGTTGTCCATCAGCTCAAATACTAAATTGAGGCTCTTTGAAGCTGCGCAAATCTCCAACAATTCAAAGTTCGTCGGATTATTTTTTCTCATTCAAGTTGTCGCGAACGGCATCTCATGGTAAGTTTCGAGAAATAAGTTCCGAGACATTTTGGATCTCTTTCGACCATTTGAAACGGTAGTGGAGAGTTGACATCGGAAAGCATTACGAAGGACGGTATTTTTGCAGCATATGTTCATGTTATAACTCTTACAGGATATCGAGGAGAAAAGTCACTCTAGGCGGCACTAATGCGCTCGGACGTGCTTTAATGCGAAGCTTCTGATGCCGGTAAGGTATTACTGTGTGACTGTCTGTAAATTAGGGTTTAACAAGAAATTGATAGGTTTTAGCTTTTTCAGTATCCATGTAAATGCTGTTGGTCTTGTTGATGGAAATAATGTTTTTCTCTCTGATTATAATTATGTCATGCAAGTTTTTTTTTGAGATTGCTTGAGATTAAGTGCAAGTTCTACATCCCTATTTTTAAAAGGGAAAATTTGTGTCTCCCCTATTTTTTTAAAGAACAGACATTTCTCTATGGCCTATCTGAGTCCCATTGGACTTCATTGTGCGTACCATATTTCTTAGATGAATAATTTTTTTTTTTTTTTTTTTTTATCCCAGTTTAGGCACGCCGATTTAACACTTCCTTGATTGTTGCATTGATGTGCGCACGAAATGCGATATGCATCCAAGGGACTTTCAACGAGTACGTATTAAATTGGTATGCTCAAAGTAGGTCACAGTAGCAGGATATTTGTTGATTATCATTGATAGCTGTAAATCTCAATATTGGAGTTAGATTTGTTGTAAACTAAGTTGTAAGTCAACTAAAACTTAAGTTGGATTTGTTAGAGACTTAAGCATAAAAGACATAAATTAAGAACTACTAGAACAAGTAGAGAAGAGGAGACGAGAGAAAGAGAGTTAGAGATTAGAATGTAGATATTTCATTCATATATTGGTGTGTGAATTACAATGGAGTTGACATCCTTTATATAGGTCATTTGATGATAATGATAATTGCACTTATACAATGTGTACAAGTTATACATACACCACAAGTCATACAATACATCACAAGCAACATAGGCAATACACGAAAGAGTTGGTGTACATTAGAGAGGATTACAAGTTATATTAAGTGTGAGAGTCATGTTTGATGTTACAATTCAATATGAGAACAATGCTTCACAATGTGGTCACTTACATGCACAAGTGTCCATCCATTTCATAACACTCCGCTTTGGATGACACTTGTTGAAAGAATGTGTCTCGTTAAATTTCTACTAGAAAAAATCATGTGGGAAAAAATTTAGTATAGGAAAAAGAGTATAATATTGCTTTGTAGTATAACGTTTGTTGATTGCCTCATTAAAAATCATGCTAGGAAAACCCAGTAAGACAAAACTATAGCTAAGGAAAAGAGTGCAACACATTGATATACTTAGAGAGAATATAAATGTCTCATTAAAACCTCTACTAGAAAAACTCCGTCGGACAAATCTAGTATAGAAAAAATAGTACATTAATTGCTCTCATAATTTATTTCTTCTTTTGTTTTTTTTTATATGAAGTATAATAATGTTATGATTGTTTCATTAAAAACATTACTAAGAAAACTCAGTGGGATAAAATCATAACGAAAGGAAAAGAGTGCAATACACTAATCAATTTAGATACAGAATTTTAATAGTTACAATTTTCTCATTAAAAACATTGCAAAGAAAACCCAGTGGGATAAAATCGTAGCAAAGGAAAAAAGATTGCAATATACTAACCAATAACTCATTTTGATTCTCCACTTCATGTTCACATGGGTGAGACATCTTGTGCATTTTGTTGCATATGGACATCGTTTTTTATATGAACCATTTAATGCTGAAACATATGATTATCACTCTTTTGTATATAATACTTGCATCAAATAATTGATTCATAACTTATTACTACTGAATGATCTTTTGAACTTCGAATTCATATTAATTTATACATGGATCATAATACAACAAATTTAATGTAATTTGTTGTGTTTCAAGCAATTTCACGTCATTCCTTTTAAATTGGCTTATATCTGCCCTTAATGGTGGGAAAATTGTTTCATCAAAGTGACAATTAACAAAACTTGTTATAAATAAATTTCATATTAGAGATCTAAGACATCTTATAATATGATTGATGGAGAGTTAAATCAATATAAGTCTCATATTGATTTGCTTTAAGATAATCTCCAGCTGATAAAAAAAATTCAGTTCAATAAAAGATGTCTGTGCGAATTTACGATATTTTTGCATTATTGATTATTATGGATAATTGAATAGATGTTTCCACATTATGAATGTCGTTTGATTTATGACGACATTGATTTTAATGTACCTTATATATTCCAGAAGTTAAAGCCAAAAATATTATACTCAAATTAAATCATATTCATATAGATAAATTTTTTATTATTCTTAGTAAACTTCTTATGAACAAGACATTAACAATAAAATTGTTATACCAGATATTGCCTAAACATTAGCCTCCGCTAAGTTCGAATTTGAGAAATATTCACTTTTATATTATAATGTATATGCATGTAGCACGATACACGAGACATAAACTCATCGCCCATATTTAGGTCACGATTTAAACACATCTCGACGTGCATGTTTTATCGAGCTATTTTAAATGATAAAATTCATAATATTTTGACTTTGATTTGAAGGCATGGTAAAGGTTACAAAACTATTTGATATATATATATGACAATATTTAGGCAAAATAACCTTTCATATACACCAAAAATTGTAACAATTATGAGCGCTCATTGTCAATAATTATTTGACCTTTGTAGTGGTGCACCACTTTTGTTCCAATTTTTGGTGAAATTGTCAATACGACCTTTACCTGATATTTTCACATTTTCCACGTCCATAAATTTGTTATTGTGATCATGAAATTGGACGTGAGCGATATTATATTTATAATATCTCGTTATTTTATTCAGCTACCATGATACAAAAAATCAATCCTTAATATTTATTGGATTGACGTGTGCACTCAATATTTGTTGCAGCAATAAATCGAGGCATCTCATCATTCATATTCTCGTATAGCCTCAACGTAGAGGTAGTTAAAATTGCAGAATTATAATTAATATTTGACTGATTAAATTTTATAGTTTGAGACTCAGCCGCTCATTTTGAGCTTTTGGAGCATTATCTTTTTTTGTATTTATATATTTATAACTCCATATGGTGAAAAGATATATATATATATATATATATATAAAAAGTGAAATATTCTCTTTTCAAATCTCTAAAGAAATATTGGCAAATGATTTAGATTTTGTATAACACAACATAGTCTTGCATAGATGTTTTATTCACAAATCATAGTATATAATTGTCATGACAAGTAATTCTTGTCGGTAATATAATAAGGCAACAAGTTCTATTATGGTTTAATAACATTTTAAAAATAAATTTTATATAAAATAGTTTTCCCCTTTTTTATGTAAAAACATAACATATGATTAAATATATGCTTACAACTTGATTCATTAATAAACAACATGTATTATTCGTATGAGTTGGTGAGACAACTTTCAGGTTGGGTGGCGAGACATAACCTACTTAATATCATGGCTCCTCGAATGGGATGACCCGTCTCCCTTTCAATGTTTAGCTTTATCGGGGACAAGGCTTACCCACTATCAACTCAAACTTATAACATTATTTGTATTATAAAATCAAGAATAGAACAATAACTAATCATTTGTAGTTTTAAGAGAAAAATTATATGTCACACATTGACTTTTGATTTCTGATGTAGAAGATCGTAAAAAGACGCAGCTACAGAGTATACTTTCGTAGTTGGTGACGTTACAATGCATAATGTATGAATAAAATACATTTATATAATTAAATATGCATGTAACAAAAAAAAAATTAACCATGACAACATGGAAATAAATCGAACTTATTTAAATTAATTAAAATTATACATTCTTAGCTTTATATCTATGAAAAGCTTTTTGATATTAAAGACCTCCTCATGTAGAGCAACTTCGTGCTAATATCGTGTTGTAAACTAAGTTGTAAGCCAATTAGAACTTAAGTTGGATTTGCTAGAGAATTAAGCATAGAAGACATAAACTAAGAATTACTTGAACAAGTGGAGAAGAAGAGACAAGAGAAAATAGAGCTAGAGATGAGAATATAGAGATTTCATTCGTACATTGGTGTGTGAATTACAATGGGGTCGACGACATCCTTTTTATAGGTCATTTGGTGATGATGATAATTATACTTATACAATGTATACGAGTTATACATACACCACAAGTCATACAACACATCATAAACAATATAGACAATACATGAAAAAGTTAGTGTACATTGGAGATGATTACAAGTTACATGAAGTGTGAGAGTCATGCTTGATGTTACAATTCAATGTGAGAACTATGCTTCACAATGTGATCACTTACATGCACAAGTGTCCATCCAATTCATAATATGATCTACCATCATTCATTCGTAAACGATAAATGATACTTCTTCATCACTTAAAAAGTTCTTAGGTAAGAGGATTTGGATATAACCAATCATTTATCACCCGCTTATGCGTTGGGAGAGTTCATGGCGTTGGATTGGTGTGGCGCAGCGTTATTCCCTTGCGCCACGCAAATTATTATTTTTAAATAACTGTTGTTAGTTGTAGGGCCCACATAAACCAGCATAAAAATATTAAAAAGTAGAATATTTTTCAATAAAGTGGTTTGACGTAAAATTTGGGTTGGAGATTAAAATAGTACGTTTTATATTTTTTACACCAAATTTAAGTTTTGTTTAAAAATGTTAGCTGATAATTTAATTGATAATTAAAAAGTTAGCAGCTAATAGCTAACAGCTGATAATCTTGTTATTGATTAAAATTGTTTGAAAATGTAAAATGACATAAAAGTATATTTTTATTTATATTAATTAAATACATTATTTATATACAAATATGTGTGTATATATATTTATATATATTTTTATTTGTATAATATATAATGTTTATATATATATATATATATATTATTTCATCACAGATCGATGTAATATAGGTAACATTGTACTGCAGCTAGTGCTATTGTTTATTATTATTATTATTTATTGTTGGAAACATGTATGTAAATAAACTACATGAAAAGTATTGTTTTTTTTTTTGATGAAAAAGAGTTTTTCATTCAAATGCTCGCTATTACATCAGTTTAACAGTGATATAAAATAAACATTACACAAAAAGTATTGCTAGTTTATGAGCAACCTCATTCGCTTGTCGACCAACATGTTTAACCGACCATTGGTCATGAGCATTAAGTATATTCCTACAATCCTCTATCAATTGGCCCAGTTCGGATTCCTCGCTGTTTAAGGATTTTATTTTTTGGACCACTACCTTCGCATCGAGTTCGAATATGACCTTAGTTTGGCATTGCTGATGTACCCAAGAAAGAGCTTCTCTGAACGCAATTGCCTCGGCTTCGGTTGGACTGCACATTCCCACCATTGATTTCGACATACCCATGATGAAAAGTATTGTTAAATGGAACAGACCCCACGTCCAAAAAACAAAATCGTACACGTGAATGGTGTTGGATAGGAAAGTTTGATTCGTGACAAAAAGCTTAGAAGCCCAATGACTTAATCTTGTTCGGCTATTATTTAGGGGATGAGGGCACAAGCGAAAAAAAAGAAAAATAAGCGTACGTATTAAATCTTGAACTTGGTAGAGACTTAAGTATAGAAGGCATAAACTAAGAACTACTATAACAAGTAAAGAAGAGAGACAAGAGAGAAGAGAGCTAGAGTTGAGAAATGTAGAGATTTTCATTCCAACATTGGTGTGTGAATTACAATGGAGTTGACACCCTTTATATAGGTCATTTGGTGATGATGATAATTGTACTTATTTAATGTGTACAAGTTATACATACACCACAAGTCATACAACACATCACAAGCAACATAGACAATACATGAAAGAGTTGGTGTACATTGGAGAAGATTACAAGTTACATGACAATACATGTATAAGTGATTATACATTGGAGTTGAATACAAGTTATGTAGAGTGTACAAGTTACATTCAATGTAGAAGTCATGCTTGATGTTACAATTCAATGTGAGAGTCATGCTTGACAATGTGATCATTCATAAGCTTGGTTAAAGAGTCATCCAATTTACAACACTCCCCCTTGGATGACACTTGCTGAGAGAATATGCCTCATTAAAACCTGTACTAGAAAAACCCTGTGGGAAAAAATTTAGTCTAGAAAAAAGAGTACAATGTTCTCGTCAATCTTGATTTGTAGTATAATATTGTTGATTGCCTCATTAAAAACCCTGCTCGGAAAACCCAATGGGACAAAACCAAAGCTAAGGAAAATAGTGCAACACATTGATACACTTTGAGAGAATATATATGCCTCATTAAAACCTTTACTAGAAAAACCCTGTGGGAAAAAATCCAGTATAGGAAAAAGAGTACATTGCTCTCATAAATTTTTTATACAGAGTATAATAATGTTAGGATTGCATCTTTAAAAACCTTGCTAGGAAAACCCAGTGGGATAAAACCATAGCGAAAGGAAAATAGTGCAATACACTAATCAACCTTGATAAAGAGTTTTAATATTGTTAGAATTGCCTCATTAAAAACCTTGCAAGGAAAACCCAGTGGGATAAAACCTTAGCAAAGGGAAAAAGAGTGCAATACACTAACCAATAACTCATTTTGATTCTCCCCCTCATGTTCACATGGGTGAGACATTTTGTGCATTTTGTTGCACATGGACATCGTTTTCTATATGAACCATTTAATGCTGAAGCATATAATTGTCACTCTTTTGTATATAATACTTGCATCAAGTAATTGATTCATAATTTGTTGCTACTGAATGATCCTTTGAACTTCGAGTTCATATTAATTTATACATGGATCATAATACAACAAATTTAATGCAATTTGATGTGTTTCAAGCAATTTCACGTCATTCCTTTTGAATTTGCTTATATCTCCCCCTAATGGTGGGAAAATTGCTTCATCAAAGTGACAATTAGCAAAACTTGCTATAAATAAATTCCCTATCGGGGATTCAAGGCATCTTATAATATGATTAATGGAGAGTTAAATCAATATAAGTCTCCTATTGATTTGCCTTTAGATAATCTCCAACTGATAAAAAAAACTCAGTTCGATAAAAGATGTCCGTGCGAATTTATGATATTTTTGCATTATTGATGATTATGGATAATAAAATAGATATTTCCACATTAAGAATGTCATTTGATTTATGACGACATTCGTTTTAATGTGTCTTGTATATTCCAGAAGTTAAAGCCGAGAATATTATACTCAGATTAAATCATATAGATAAATTTTCTATTATTCTGAGTAGACTTCTTCTGAATAAGACATTAACAATAAAATTGTTGTACCCGATATTGCCTGAACATTAGCCTCCGCTAAGTTCGAATTCGAGAAATATTCACTTTTATATTATAATGTACATGCATGTAGCACGATACACAAGACATAAACTCATCGCCTATATTTAGGTCACGATTTAAACACATCTTGATGTGCTTGTTTTATCGAGCCATTTTCAATGATAAAATTCATAATATTTTGCCTTTGATTTTGAAGGCATGGTAAAGGTCACAAAAATATTCGGGTATATATACGACAATATTTAGGCGAAATAGCCTTTCATATATGACCAAAAAATGTCACAATTATGAGCGCTCATTGTCAATAATAATTTACCCTTTGTAGTGGTGCACCACTTTTGTTCCATTTTTTTTTGTGGAATTGTCAATACGACCTTTACCTGATATTTTCACCTTTTCCACGTCCATAAATTTGTTATTGCGATCATGATCATTATATGCAACATATGCTTCTTAATTTGAAGCTGAACTAATTGGACGGGAGCGATATTATATTTATAATATCTCATTATTTTACTCAGCTACCATGAGACAAGAAATCAATCCTTAATATTTATTGGATTGACGTGCGCACTCGATATTTGTTGCAACAATTAATCGAGGCGGGCCACGTGACCTCTTTATTGTCTCATCAGTCATATTTCCACATAGCCTCAACATAGAGGTAATTAAAATTGTGGAATTATAATTAATATTTGACTGATTAAATTTTGTAGCATGAGACTCAGCCGCTCATTTTGAGCTTTTGGAGCATTATCTTTTTGGTATGTATATATATAACTCCATAAGGTGAAAATATATATAAAGTGAAATATTCACTTTTCAAATCTCTAAAGAGAAATTGGCGAATGATTGTGTATAACACACAGTTTTGCATATATGCTTTATTCACAAATTGTAGTATCTAATTGCCATGACAAGTAATTCTTGTCGGTAATATAATAAGGCAACAAATTCAACTATGGTTGAATAATATTTTGAAAATAAATTTAATATAAAATAGTTTTCCCCTTTTTATGTAAAAACATAACATATGATTAAATATATGTTCACAACTTGATTCATTAATAAACAAAATGTATTATTCGTATGAGTTGGTGGGACAACCTCCAGGTTGGGTGGCGAGACATAGTCTCCTTAATACCATGCCTCTCGAACGGGATAACCCGTCTCCCTTTCAATGTTTAGCTTTACCGGGGACAAGGCTTACCCACTATCAACTCAAACTTATAGCATTATTTGTATTATAAAATCAAGAATAGAACAATAACTAATCGTTTGTAGTTTTAAGAGAAAACTATATGTCACACATTGACTTTTGATTTCTGATGTAGAAGATCGTACAAGACGCAACTACAGAGCATACTTTCGCAATCGGTGACGCTATAATGCATAATATGTGAATAAAGTATGCATAGATAAAAGGAAGCAACCATGATAATATAGAAGTAAATTGAACTTATTTAAATAACAAAAGTTATACCTTCCTAGCTTTCTCTCCTTAACAAGCCTTCTTGAACTTCGAGATCTCCTTAATGCTAGAGCAATCTCGTGCTGATAACGTGTTGTAAACTAAGTTGTAAGCCAACTAGAACTTAAGTTGGACTTGGTAGAGACTTAAGTATAGAAGGCATAAACTAAGAACTACTATAACAAGTAGAGAAGAGGAGACAAGAGAGAAGAGAGCTAGAGTTGAGAAATGTAGAGATTTTCATTCCAACATTGGTGTGTGAATTACAATGGAGTTGACACCCTTTATATAGGTCATTTGGTGATGATGATAATTGTACTTATTAATGTGTACAAGTTATACATACACCACAAGTCATACAACACATCACAAGCAACATAGACAATACATGAAAGAGTTGGTGTACATTGGAGAAGATTACAAGTTACATGACAATACATGTATAAGTGATTATACATTGGAGTTGAATACAAGTTATGTAGAGTGTACAAGTTACATTCAATGTAGAAGTCATGCTTGATGTTACAATTCAATGTGAGAGTCATGCTTGACAATGTGATCATTCATAAGCTTGGTTAAAGGGTCATCCAATTTACAACAAACGCTACACATACTAGCATTTAAGATTATAGCATTTCAGTTAGATATTTTTTAGGGCCGCTAAGGGCACTCCACCATTTCATGAAGGCACCCAATTTTTTGTAAAAATTCCAGCAAAAATGAAAAAGACCATTTTGCCCCTGTATATATATTGATTCAAACCCTACAAACCATTTTGACAAAGAAAACGGGGCACCCCACCACCAAGCTTGAACCATAAAACAACATTGCGTTTGGCGACCGTTTATCGATTCTTGCGGAATGACATCATCCGACAGCGATGTAACAATGTTTGACAACCATATGATGGTTTGAAGGAACTATTTTTTGTCAACGTAGGGTTTCTCAAATTTTCAGACGTTTTTTCACGGGCGCGATTGATTCGGCCTCGCAGGACCGAGAATTATGAAAACGTCTCGGTCAACATCCACCGAGGACTCTCGTGAAATGGTGACCGAGACGACAATAAAAGTGTCGGTTATGGACAACCGAGAGCTATTCTACATTCTCGGTAGTACATCAATCGACAGGACATAAACTATACACTAGCTGCAGTACAATGTTACCTATATTACATCGTACACGTGAATGGTGTTGGATAGGAAAGTTTGATTCGTGACAAAAAAGCTTAGAAGCCCACTGACTTTTAATCATCTTCTGCTATTATTTAGGCGATGAGGGCACAAGTGAAAAAAAAGAAAAATAAGTGTATGTATTAAATCTTGAACGTTACCCATACTAGAGATTATAGCATTTCGGTTAGATAATTTTTTATAGAAAAATGTTAGAATGACATCTTTAAGTGACATTCTTATGACGTGACACGCGGGTCTCATATAAAAATGAGTATGCACAAAATAATTTTTTGTGCATAACTCATGTGGTGTATATCTTGAAATGCGCATGATGACTCTCATAAATGTGGGCCAACATGTCATATTACAGTTTTACGTAAAACTCACCTACCATATCATGAGGGTGTCATTTTAATATTTTCCTTTTTGAAAAACACAACTTATTGATTTAAGTAGCTTATAAGCTAGCTGATAAGCTACTTAATCGAGCACAATGGAAAAGTTGATCCATGTAGCCGACCCCAGTTAATTCGGGACTGAGGCTATGTTGTTGTTGTTGTTGTTGTTGTATAAGCTAGCTGATAAACTAGTTTGTGCTTGACAAATAGAACCTTAGTGTTAAAGTTGCACCATTTTGATGCGATGCATCAAAGATGCCCTAAGATGAAATGCTTTTGGAAATTTTGAGTTGAATATTGCTTGGGAGCTTTCAAGTATGAGAATGTGTGGTTATCATAATAATAGTTTCGTGTTGGACTCAATTCTAAATGCCTTGTAGTATTGTAGAATGAAACAAAATGTTACGCGGGTAGATTAAGTGATTCTTGGGTTACGCTAGCATTTTCCTTTACTACACAAATCTAGATGTTCTTTATTTTTGCATCAAGATGTCTCTTTCCAAATCTTGTATTGCCCTTTAAAGGCTCCGACCAAAAACTTATCAAAAGTACATCACTGCTTTTTTTTTTCCTCGAACTTTATCTTTTGATAAGTAATGCTTCTACCGTCTCTTTTTAGATGATTTGGCACATCATCTGGCCTTCCTCAATGAGAAAAAAAAAATAAAAATAAAAAAAATCAAACTTTTCTTTTTTGTCACAAGTTATTACATTGTTCCAATCTTAATTAGTTGTGGTACCATCCGAGCAACCGCTCGGTTTTGTTTTGTTTTTTTTTTTTTTTTTAAGGAGTATCATGTCACGTCGCATTAAAGTGTGTTGATGAAACATAGTTTACAATAAAGATAAAATGTACAAATAAATACATATTAGCACGCGAAAATTTTTTGTGACGGAGACTACTAATGGACCCTCATCTTCTTTTGACTAATGAAAACAATTAGGCAAACTAATCTTAAATTGTCGTAAACAATACTGTAGTGATTTACATGTTCAGGCTATTTAATTTGTTCCATGCATGAAGAGTACTGTGAGTTAAATTATTCAATCAATACAACTGGACCCAACTTGGTATTTTTAAAAGAAGAATCAATAAATCTACTTGGACTTATGAGTCCGGACTCATATGAAGGTTTTTAAAATTTTTATAAATATTTAAGGGGTTTTAAAAGAATTTTACAAGTAATTATGATTATTTCATTAATTGATCGATGATGTATTTGAAATAAAAAAAAATTTTGAGTTCAGACTCATAAGTCCAAATAGCACTATATACCCAAGAGGAATATGGCTCATTTTTTATGTTTGCCTTTAAAAGGTTTGAATCATTGATGGCTGCCAAAAGTTTAATTTCACCTATAAGTACCTCTTATATTTAATGGCAATAAGTGACTCCTTTTTCCCTTAATGTAACAATTTACAGTCGATGATATTCCATTGGATTCCACCATTTACGATAAATGATAATTGAGTATCATAAATCATCATTAAAAAAAAGAACTTAGATAAACTATCATTAACAAGTTCGGACTAATAGAAAAAGTTAGGCACTCGTATCTAAAATGATAGAATTATAATATGCCCAATTGACTCTTTATATATGTTACAGCTAAAGAAGTTGCTCTTGTTGTCCATGCCAATGTGCATCGATATAGATTTTTCATACTTTCTTGACAAAGAGAAGCTAAGGCGATGGAGATGGAACAGCTAAAAATGGAAGTATTTGTAAATATCTGTGGAATGATGAGCAAGTGGTCCTGATTTTGTGACTGTTTTCCATTTCCAATCTACTTGTATTATTATAAGGTTGGACATATTAATTAAATGTGACCTTGATAATATAATATCATATTCACCATAGAACATCAAACACCACACAATTCACTTCAATTTGTCAAAATTGAATAGTAATGGAGTACTTGAGACTAATCAAAGTGCATCACCATCATCATTTGTTTTTAAAAATTGGAGTTAGCGGTGGCAATTGAGAGACTAGGTTTTGTCAATTGCCAAATTGTTAAGTGACTTTCAATTTGTGATGAAGAAATGAAGCTCTAGAGGTCTAGATGAGAGATAATGATTTGAGTTTATAATAGTGATGGAGACTTAATTGTGGCTACAATGATGCATTCAATACCATAATTATTTTTTTAGAGCTTTGAATGCCACCGTTGAAGATGCGTGGATCAAAAGTTAGTCTACATCGATTAAATGAAACTTTCAAATGTAGTATATAAATGGCTAAGTACTCCTCCTAACTAGTATCGAAGTCTTTTGAGATAAAACCCCACACTTAAGATTTGAAAGTGATTAAATTGGAGATAATATCAGTGCTAGCGTAGAATATCTACAGGCTCTCGCACGCACGTGCGGCGCGGCCTAGAGAATTTTAAAGCCACAAATTTAATCACCATTATTGATGTTGATTTCAGATTTGATCTTTATTAGAAAAATGAAATCAGCTTTCACCAATTAAACTGTGTTATTAATGCACTTTGGCAAGTTGCCATCTTATACTATATATGTAAGTGTGGAATCATAAAATAATTCTCAACAATATAGATGAACTTCAAAGCAGTGAAATTCAAATTATATAATGCCCACATTTAATTTGAATGGAAAAAGAACAATTTAAATGAGATTTTCTCATTTCTGTGGTGGATAAATTCAACAATACATGGTACACAATTTTAGAAATAAATCAGTGCAATCAAGGTCCCAAAGAAAATTCCATACAAAATAATGAATGATAGGTTTCATAGTAAGGAACTGGATGCCCCCTTAAACACGAACAAAGTTCTAACTCTAACAAGTAACATGTGCCTGAAGCGGTTGTCGTTAGAAGGGTTGCTCGTATATGTGTCCAATAGTGATTAAACAAGAGTAATCCGGATACCACGGATTGCAAGAGCAAAAAAAAAAAAAAAAAAAAAAAAAAAAAAAAAGGTTCTTTAGAACATAGGAACCACTCTCAAGGCAAATCAATTCATGTGGTTTGGATTGTGCAACTTCCAAACCTTCCATTCCATGAACATAAGATTCAATCCAACTTCCCTAACTATATGGAAACTCATCCCTCAAAATTGGTCCTGAAACAGATACTCAACAATTGACAAGAAACGGAAACATGTGAATGTGATTTTCCTAATTCAAAATGAAGTTTCTTTGATTTACTTCTACTTCTATTAAAACTTACAATTTGCATACAAGTATCTTTATTTCCTATGCTCATGTTCTCAATTATTTATCTGATGTAAAAAGTAAATCCAGTATCTCATCATACATCATATATAGACCTACCTATATGAGAACTTGATTTCTAGTCAATGCGAAATATAATTTTATTTTTACAGTTCACTTTGGTTACTTTAATTAGCTAGTCTTACAAAACTTCAAAACCATTTTTCTGCACAGTAAGTTACAGAACCCTTCTAACAGAAGATAAAACATTTCTTCATCTGAAATGAAATTTGAATAAGCACCAGAAAAAAATTATTTTCTAGAAGTTAGTGGCAAACAAAAGAAGACATGATCTTAAAAGTATACAAAGTTCCCATAAGAAATCTGCAAAATATCAACACATTCTTCAATTCAGTAAATGAGATGACATTCACAAATCTTTACAGCTAAGAAGCATTGTTTAATCAAATAGAGCTAAACAAGAAAAAGCAAGTATAATATAATATTTTCAATCTAAGACAATAAACAATAGACAGTGATTTAAGCTTTCGATCGACAAGCCATAGATAAACCAGAAAACTCAGCCGATGATTGCCTTGCATGGCGTGTCTTGCCAGATCCAGTCTTCCAAATTTGACCAATGCTCATTTGACCATTCTATGTTCTAGCCTTAATTTATAAAGAATGTTTTGTTAGCAAATCTGGTAGAACTAATTGAAAAAACAAAAAAGGAGGAAAAAATCATGCAAAAACAAAGTCTTTGTTTTATAATTTGATCTTCTCTTCTCGTATCTTCTTCTTGCAAGTTGATCTTATTAGGTATGCCTGACTCATCTCCATGTCAAGGATTCAAATTGACATAAGATATCACAGCAAATTACAACATGGGAGGCACGTCCATGGGTCCCATCGACACCTTGGATCAATGGATTAGCAAGGCTGCAACAACAACAACAACAACAATAACATAGTCTCAATCCCAAATAAACTTTTCCGTTACTGTGCTCGATTAAATACAATTGATGGTGAGTTTTGCAAACCATTCAAATCCCTCTAATTAATGCATCCCATACCTCATCGAATTTCTACAGTTTCTATTGAGTTAAGTTTTCTAGTTGGAGCATTTGTAGCCGTTTTACTTGTGGTGACCAAACTATCGCAACCGCTTTTCTCTAATCTTTATATCAATTAGTGATACTCCTACTCGTCTTTAAATTTTTATATTTCTGGA
The DNA here is from genome assembly GCA_039657365.1 of Stephania yunnanensis. Lineage (NCBI taxonomy): Eukaryota > Viridiplantae > Streptophyta > Magnoliopsida > Ranunculales > Menispermaceae > Stephania > Stephania yunnanensis. The sequence goes on along the minus strand of CM077582.1, from coordinate 61,453,212 downwards.
TTAGTAAGGCTGCAAGGACAATATATATATATATATATATATATCAAACAGTGGGGTCAGACTTGTAGATCCCATGTCAGATATTTGGATGGCGCTGATCAATAGAAACATTGGAGGAGCCGTAAATGTAGACATGTTGATTTGGAATTGCATAATTTATTATAAATAGTCGATGGGGTCTGGCTAGGATCCATGTCAGCGACAGCTTCATCCCACAAGGAACAAGATTCCATTGGCTCCAAAGTATCATTCAATAGTGAAATATCATCATAATATATAAACCAGGGTTCAAACTTCAAACATAACAGCGTTAAGAGAAGCCTATCCTTGCATCTTTCAAGCTTTCTGCTCCTTCTTTGATCCAAAATTAAATAGCGGCGAAGATGGCTGTCAATGGGGATGTCGAAAAAGGTGAAAGTTGGGGAGCTGATTCAATGAAGGAACCATTAATCAGGAATGAGAAAATAGCAAGTTATGAAGAAAATTCTGCAAGGAGAAATGATGGAGAGTCCATTGGGATGGTTTTGTTCAGTACATTTGTAGCAGTTTGTGGCTCATTTGAATTCGGATCCTGTGTAAGTATAGAATTCACATCCCTATTCTTAAGCTGGAAAAGCTTGATCCATTTCATTAAAAGTGACAAAAGTTTTATACGCTAGCTGTAAACTTATCGCAACTCTCCTCCATTTCCCAAGAACTTCCCTCACTTTTTGAGTATGAAAAGTGAGTTTGAGACATCCCTTACCTATTTTTCGATATAAAAAAAAGGGGCGTGTCCTACTCCGGCACATAGTGTAAGTTTTAAGCTGGAAAAGCTTAAACTAATATAATTCAGTGATACTTAAAACCAGATTTCTTGCTGTTGGGAATGAACCTTGAGAAATGAATTTTCGTTAAAATAATTCCAACTTCTAGCTGATCTACAAAAAAAAAAAAAAAAATTGCGAAGGAGAGCATATATATACAATTCCCTAAGTAAATGTTGTTGATTTGTAGGTGGGGTATTCGGCGCCAACACAATCTTCGATTAGAAAGGATCTTGATCTATCTTTACCACAGGTACTAGAATGCATTCATCTTTCTCTATTCAGTTTTTTCACTTATTAGTTAGGAACAATTTCTCCTCTGCTATCATTTGGAGGGATAACTCCACCTATGTTCTACCGCTACATAGTCGGTTTCAAGTCGAATAAAGGAGTAGACTCTCATGCTCCCAAACTCACTTTTATACCCGAAAAGTGAGGGAGGGAGACCCAACCTCATTTTTCATTTTTGAAAAATGGAGGAGGGTTGCGATAGGTGAGAGAACTATGTTACAGGTTCCTCATCCATTCACAATGCACACACTCCTAACCACATTCAAGCTCCCAACTTTGCTCTCCAACATCTCAAGTTATTTTCTGTCACCTGCAGTTCTCCATGTTTGGCTCCGTATTAACCATAGGCGCAATGATTGGTGCTATAACAAGCGGTCGCATTGCCGACTTCATTGGCAGAAAAGGGGTATGTAAATGCATGAAAATTAAGCAACAAAAGACCAATTGGGCAATTCGTGTGGCAAAACCCCCATTTATGAGAGTGAGATCGTGTTTTCGGTCAGATTTCGCGACGAAGAAGCGAAGCTCGACTCGTCGATCTAGCTATTTCGGGTTCTTCGGCCGATTTTTTAGTTCATCTGTGAAGGAGCTCCATCTCTAACGCTAGATCTGTGAAGGAGGAATCGGCCAAAGAATCGGCCTGTTCAATCGAGCTTAAGAGCAAGAGGCGTGTCTGTTGGGGAGGGAGTGTGAAGGGAGGCAGCAAATTGATGGCCGATGGTGAAGTAAGATGTGCCAACGCTAAATAACTCGTCATCATGGTCAGCTCTTTCACTCTCTATCGATCGATCTTCTGCCTTTTTTTCTTTGATTTGTCGTTTTGGTTGGATTGATCTTGGATCTTCCTTCAATTTAATGTGTTTTGAACTTAGTTTGGTGAATAACGTTAGATTTGCTGTTGTTGGTTGCGATTGTTGGTTTCGGTTGTTGATTTGTTGATATGTGAGGCTGGATCTGAGATCTGTTGGTGCAGATCTTTTTTTTTTTTTTTTTTTTTTTTTATTTTTTTGAACCTAGTTTGATAAATAACGTTGGATCTGTTGTTGTTGGTTGCGATTGTTGGTTTCGGTTGTTGATTTGTTGATATGTGAGGCTTGATCTGAGATCTGTTGGTGCAGATCTGTTGGTTTTTTTTTTTTTAGTATGTCATGACCTCGGACTAGCGGATACAATGGTTCGGGAGGCATGGTCAGAGGTTATTCGAAAAGGGAAACAAAAGGTGAGAGAAACAAATGGGTGGAACAATAAAGGGAATGAAATTCGGTGGTATTTTATGGGAGAGAAAAAATAGTTCTTAGTGGATCTTTTGAAATCTGGGGCCATAAGAGTTACCGAATTTTTCGCTAAGCAATCCTACATAGTTTTGGTTGATTCAAGGGTTGTACAATGGATGGTTGGGGTAATTAATGTGATAGTCAAAGGGGCGGAAGAGCTATCATCGCCTAAGTTCTGGCATGAAGGGCTTGTTACTCTTTCCTTGCAAATTCTACACAACAACAGAGGGACGCATTCCCCTTACTTTTTAATGGACTAGTCATTTGAATGACTGTAAGGGGAGCATTGAGATGACACGTATTCTCATCATCATGCATGGTATGAGGCCGTACACCCAGGTGCGGCAGTCCCTGATCTCCGACCACCCTGCTGTCAGCGGGCGAAATCGGAATAGCCATCGAACACTGTGGCTCCCGTCTAAGTTCTGACGTCGACAGATGTTGCTTCATTGCCTCCACCGGGAGCGTATATGGCCTCGTAGGAACCGTGCTCTCTGTTCGTATTGTCGGCACTTGTTCCAGTCCCAGAGGTGGCTGATGTTGCGTCAACGGTCTAAGGCTCGCAGATTTGGGCTCGCATGGGTCGCCCAACTAGCGATGTTATCAGGGCAAAAAGTTGAGATCGTAAACATCTCGGTGTGGGAGCATCGGCGGGTTCAATCTCCGCCCAACTCCCAAATTATGATGCGAATGATTGACCACTCGGACGAATCGGGGGAAGATCATAAGTACCATTCGGGCATGGTATAGTTCCGATGGGTAGAAGCCTTTAAATCTCCCGACTTTGATTATCGCCGACTCAAAGACGTCTCCTGTGCGCGCCAACCTCCAATGACCCACCAAATCTATCTCCAATCATCGCCGAGGGTGTTCCAAAGGCTAAGTGGTAGTCCTACAATAGATATCCAACAATTTACCCCTCCCCACTTGCGATCCTCCCAATGTAGCTCTTGTTTCAACGGCGTCTCGAGGCCACAAGGTCACCTCGATTAAATCTAGCCGACGAGGAGCAAAACAATACCGATCTTTATAGATTTCGATTTGGTGGGACGGTTAAGGGCCAAAGTTTCGTTCTTCAATCTCTTCCGGCGGCATATCGCGACGAATGGAAGATCACAAGTGCTGGTTCCCAATCGCACGTCGTGACGTTGTTGCCTCTTTGGAGGGGACGGATTGGGTGTCCTCCCTCGGCGATCGTCGTACCTCGATGTGGTAAAGCACCGTTTCAAGAAATTGAAGTACGAGATACCCTTGAAGCTTGCCTTTGTTGCATCAAGAAATTTACGCCAAGCTTGTTTGTTGTCTCCTTCAGGAATTAGCACCATTTGTCTCCCACTGCCGATAGCTTTAAGATCTTCAAGACCGCCCCTCTGTTGTTGTGTAGAATTTGCAAGGAAAGAGTAACAAGCCCTTCATGCCAGAACTTAGGTGATGATAGCTCTTCCGCCCCTTTGACTATACCATTAATTACCCCAACCATCCATTGTACAACCCTTGAATCAACCAAAACTATGTAGGATTGCTTAGCGGAAAATTCGGTAACTCTTATGGCCCCAGATTTCAAAAGATCCACTGAGAACTATTTTTTCTCTCCCATAAAATACCACCGAATTTCATTCCCTTTATTGTTCCACCCATTTGTTTCTCCCACCTTTTGTTTCCCTTTTCGAATAACCTCTGTCCATGCCTCCCGAACCATTGTATCCGCTAGTCCGAGGTCATGACATAAAAAAAAAAAAAAACCAACAGATCTGCACCAACAAATCTCAGATCAAGCCTCACATATCAACAAATCAACAACCGAAACCAACAATCGCAACCAACAACAACAGATCCAACGTTATTTATCAAACTAGGTTATAAAAAAAAAAAAAAAAAAACAGATCTGCACCAACAGATCTCAAATCCAACCTCACATATCAACAAATCAACAACCGAAACCAACAATCGCAACCAACAACAGCAGATCCAACGTTATTCACCAAACTAGGTTCAAAACACATCAAATTGAAGGAAGATCCAAGATTAATCTAACCAAAACGACAAATCAAAGAAAAAAAGGCAGAAGATCGATCGATCGATTGAGAGAGTGAAAGAGCTGACCATGATGACGAGTTATTTAGCGTTGGCACATCTTACTTCATCATGGCCATCAATTTGTTGCCCCCCTTCACACTCCCTCCCTAACAGCCACGCCTCTTGCTCTTAAGCTTGATTGAACAGCCGAAGTAGCTGATCTTTGGCCGATTCCTACTTCCTTCACAGATCTAGCGTTAGAGATGGAGCTCATTCACAGATCTGAACAGATGAACTAAAAAATCGGCCGAAGAACCCGAAACAGCTAGATCGACGAGTCGAGCTTCGCTTCTTCGTCGCGAAATCTGACCGAAAACACGATCTCACTCTCAAGCTTGTCAAAAGAATTGCCCAATGTCCTCATACATCTACTTGTTCATATTACCAATTGGGCAATTCACATTGTCGAGGGAGATAGGCTTCGAGTGGCAAAACCCCCAATCTTTAAGAACATGGATGGAACAAGTGGCGGCTTTTTCGTGTGGCAATAAAAGGAATTTGTTGTTTAAAGCCGGACTTTTGGCACTCCTTTGGGCACTGTGGGGGGAGAAAAACCAACGAATTTTTAAAGAGATTGACAACACTTGGCAAGATATATGGGAATCTACGAAGAGGAATGTAGGCTTGGCCTTGCATGGTCATAAAGAGTTCGCAGGATGGTCTTGACAACAGTGGCAAAGAAATTGGTCTGCTTTTTGTTGACGATTTGATGGATTGATTTTGCAGGCTTATGTTTGTTTTGTGGAGGCAAAAAGGTCGGGGGGGCCAATTGGGCATTACTTTGTTTTAAGTACCAACAAGGTAGTGCGCCCGACCTTTTGTCCTTTACAGTCGCTGCCCTCTCTATGTGATATTGAGTGGGGAGTATAGTGGACCCTGCAGGGGAAGACCCTGCTTTTGAGTTGGTGTGTTTGTTGGGTTTGGAGGCTTCCATTTGCAATGCTTTCACTGCGGCGTTTGTGGTGGGGGCAATATATATGGGCGCTATTTCCATGGGATTGACATACGTTTTTGGGGTTCCTACATTTTCTGGGGGGCTTGTTGATCGTGCCATGTTTTCTTTGGACTTTTTGGAATTCTGCAATTTTGGCACGAATACGCACTTGGGGTCTCTCCTAACTGATGTGGTTAGAGAGCAGGGATACTAGGCCAATCTTTTTTTATTCTTATTATATTTGTAATTTGTGTTTATTTTTCTTTTGTGCAGAACTTTATTTAGTTATAAATACATACATGGAGTATCGCCTCCTTTTATATCTAAAAAAAACATCTTGATTTTTTTTTTCCAATGAGCAGGCCATGAGAATGTCAGCATTTTTCTGCATCGCAGGATGGCTTGCAGTTTACTTTGCTAAGGTTTTTCCACTAAAATCTCAGCTTCCTGCGATACTCCTACTTCTCTAAGGTGTATCACTATTAACTTGTTTTGGTTTCTAATATTTCTTAAAGGGAGCTGTGCCGCTCGACATTGGAAGGTTCCTCACAGGATTTGGAATTGGAATTTTCTCTTATGTGGTATGTATCAGTTACATTTTCCTACATATCCAAGCATAGATTTATATACCTGTTTCCTAATAACTTTGACCATGAACAGATTCCAGTGTTCATAGCTGAATTAGCACCCAAGAATATCCGTGGAGGGCTTGCAACTCTCAACCAGGTGAGTGAAAGTCTCATGTTAAAATTCCAATTTATCTAATAAAATTAGTGAAAGATAAAACTGACTGTATTCAACCCTTTTGCGCGCAGCTTATGATAGTTACAGGCTCATCAGTTGCTTTTCTAATTGGAACTGTTGTGACATGGAGGACACTGGCTCTAACCGGTATTGATAATTTTGATTCTTCTACTTAACAGGCTCGGAAAGTACATATCATTCTAGGATATACTTAGCAGATAAGAGAGAACTGACATTTTTTTTTATTTTTTTTTTTATAACTTGAAGGGATTATTCCGTGTCTCGTCCTGCTTCTAGGCCTCTTCTTTATACCGGAGTCCCCTAGATGGCTGGTGAGAAATGCAACTAGCCTTTGCTAATTGTTATGTTGAATGTGGGATTCAAGAAAGATGAACAAATGGTGTTTTCTCTGTGTTTGTAGGCAAAAGTTGGTCGTCAAAAAGAATTTGAAATTGCATTGCAAAGACTGCGTGGCAAGAATACAGATGTTTCTTTTGAAGCAGCAGAGATTCAGGTCTGTAATTGCAATCTGAAACCAGTAAAAAAAAATCTCTAATAAGATTAATACAATCACGGACTGATTATTGCCTGTTGTTGACAGGACTACATAGAATCCCTGAACAACAGTCCCAAAGTACAAGTGTTGGATTTGTTCCAAACAAAATATATTCGCTCACTCATTGTAAGAAAATTGAACTAAAAACAGCCACTCAGTATTACAGCATATAAGTTTGTAGCTGCTCCATCTAACATTACAATATATGTGCTTATGGCTTTTCAGATTGGTGTTGGTTTAATGGTATTTCAGCAATTTGGAGGAATTAATGGCATTAGCTTTTATGCAAGTCAAACTTTTGAGTCAGCTGGTTAGAAAATGATCTGATCTTAATGTTTTGCAAAATTTTCCTATGTGATTTCTAACTAAAATGCTGGTATTGATGGCAATCCATCATTCAGGGGCCTCTTCGGGAAAAATTGGAACAATCGCCTATGCATGTATTCAGGTTATCAACTTACACTCCCTAGCAACTTCAAGCACATGAAGTTTCACAACACTAGCTCATTGCAGCTAAGTCCTTGCAAGTTGAAACTCACAAAAAAGAAGTGATTATTTCAGGTTCCAATCACACTATTGGGAGCAGTTTTAATGGATAAATCCGGAAGAAGGGCGCTTCTAACGGTAAGTTATTGTATTTTTGTTCTGATGGTCATGATCATGGATCAAAGCAGTCAAATAAAAATATGCCACTTCTATTAGGTTTCTGCAAGTGGAACATTTCTAGGATGCCTTCTAGCCGGACTTTCATTCTTTCTCAAGGTAAAAACATCTCTTAATAACTTCTCCAAAAAATTTGCAGCTGTACCTTACATAACTAAAATCCGTTTTTTTTTTGTGACAGGCTCATGCCATGCTCCTCCAATGGGTCCCCTTTTTAGCCATTGCCGGAGTACTGGTAAGTGGTGATCGATCTAAGTTCTAGAAATACATTTTACTAATCCAATATATTTCATGACCAATGGTTTTTTTCTTCCAGGTCTACATAGGATCTTTCTCAATTGGAATGGGAGCAACTCCCTGGGTTATCATGTCTGAGGTAATTCAAAGCAAAGATGATTATGTTGGTATGTCGTTTACACGAGAAAAGAAGAGAAACCGATGTGATCAATAACCTCAACATTACATTGCAGATATTCCCCATAAACGTCAAGGGAGTCGCAGGAAGCTTCGTCACTCTAGTGAATTGGATCGGTGCTTGGGTGATTTCATACACATTTAATTTTCTCATGAGCTGGAGCTCCTCAGGTGAAGATGACTTTGTAAAATTAAGTTTTGATGGTGCTCTATTGTTGCAGATAAATTCAACATTCTGTCATTTTTCAGGTACATTTTTCTTGTACTCGGGAGTTTCCCTAGTGACTATTTTGTTCGTGGCAAAGTTTGTACCAGAAACTAAAGGTAGAACACTAGAAGAAATCCAGGCATCCATCAACTCATGATGACATAGATGAAGCCCAAACAACAATTGTATTTATTTGTTCATCTTTTGCAATAGTTTACTTAGAAGCGGCAAGAGAAAAATAGTCTCAGAGGTCTATTATCATCTGAAAAACCCAACCGCTGAAGAAGATACAACTCAAATGCTAAGGAGAAACAATGGCAAAAGATGGTCCCTCAAAATTTGTACATCTTTGAGCCTTATTATCAAAATGTAGATCTTCTATATTGATGATGTTAGACATTTTCAAAAGAAATGTTTAGTCCATTGGTTAGAAACTTTAAGTTTAAATAGTATATGTTTACTCTTTCACTATAATGTGTGAAATAAAACACAAGTGCTATGCAAATTGAACCACACACGCGGCGCACTTAGCACTCAAGCATTGAATGGGCAGTTAATATCCGCTTTGGTCTACAGATGATTATTACACAAGGATCTTCTCGACTCAAGCATAGTCTTCCCATCTCCAACTCCAAGAGAAAAGAAATTCTCAAGCATAGCTCTAAAGACCATGTCATTGCCTCTCTTATAAAGCTCATCTCCACTCTACTCCATTCTTTATTGACAAGTTTGCAACACTTCCTCATAAAAAAGAAGCATGAACTACTGTTGTAAAAACATACTGCGTTTGATTGGTTTATAAATATAAGAAAGACTGACATAACAAGATCATAAATTACACAGGATGATACTAAACTATAGCATAAATAGGTGTAAGCGTATATGCCTAAACAGACAGAGTGGGCTCCATAGTTACATAGAAAATGGTATTGTTGCAACACTGCAACTCAACATAATCAGTATTGTTAAGCAAAGAACACCATCAAGAATTAGCATAGCAGCAAAGCTATTCTTGTTTAATCATTCTTTATTAATGAAACTATAGTAATTACTATATTTCAGTAGTTTACGTATTTATATAGTTTCTATATTTTGATATTTAAGTAATTTTAAGTAATTTTTTTTATTTTATGCTTTATTCAGCTTTATAAATAAGAGCATCTACTACACTTAATTAACCCACATTAATACAATTATTAGACTTTTTTGAAATCTATCAAAAAATTAAAAGAAAAGCACAAAATTGCCAACCAACCGCTAAGACTAAGAGTAATAGCATAATATAAACTTAATTTCAGAACCAAGTGGAGTATCCATAAAGGGAAAGCGGTGAAGAAATAAAATAAGGGCAAATGAATTCTCTGCATATTCCATTGTTGAGTCACAATCACATAAGCAGTCACTAAAAATAATAAACAAAAGCAAGTGAAAAGGAGGATCCATCAATGACGCTAATCTGCACCTTCCAGATATTCAACAACTAATCTTCTCACCTTCAAATTCAAATTTTATAAACCCAAAAGCATTATGTAAAGATTCCCACTCGTTCCAGTAATATGAATCAATCAACATCTGATAGTGAAGAAAGTGTAGTATTGTTAGACATGCACTCCAACTGTCTAAGCATTTAACCAACATATATATAGCAGACAATGTGAAAAATCTTTCAAGATGGAATTTTTTATTTCTTTTTGAAACAAAAAAGTTATATTAAATCAAGGCAAACGAACAAAAGTGACTTACCGTGCATTGACACACTGTTCCAAATATTAGACCAAAGAAAGATAAAAAGAACGTCAATTCTATATTATGAAAAAGCGATTATGAGGATCTAATGGCATGCTTTAATTAATTTCGATTGATTGACAAATTATAAATTAAGATCTTAAGCTTAATTTCATGTGGACGTCGCGAAAAAGTTTAGGACACGTCTAACAAGATAAAAATTATTATTTTATATGGCGAGTGTTTATTTATTTTACTATTATTTAATAATTCGCGCCGTGCTAATTAAGAATTACGCTTGGTCGCTTTGGGCACTTGTAGTGACGTCGCGGTATACGCGTAATGCATGTGCATAGGATAGTCTGAGATTTAGTTATCCCATTACACATCTCATCACATCACTTATCCAATCATCATACTTAAACCCATCACTCACTTTTTCTCTCTCCTCTCCAAAATCAAACAAAAAAAAAATTCATCTCTCCTCACTCACTCTCTCTCTACCCCAGCTTATTCTCCCCCCCTCATTTTCATTTTTTCTTCTCCACTTTCAGCATCTCACCACCAAGCTCTCCATCACTCAATCAACTCGGTCGCACACCTCTCGCGGCGCTCTCCCAGTCGGCGATGCTCGCAAAGATCTCCGAATTGAGGTGAGTGTGTCAATCTTTGTTAACTTTTGTGGAGAAATTTAGAGTTTAATGGTGATGGTATTGTTGGGTGGTTGTTGTTGTTGCTGTGTTTAAAAAAAAAAGAAAATCGTTCTGCAAACGATTTGAGGAAGAAGAAGGGGCGAGAGGGGGCCTGCTGGCCAGGCCCGTGGCGGTCCGGCCCGGCCTAGAGCCTAGCGGGTCGGACCGAGCCGGCCAGAACCCGGGTGGCCCTGGTTGGGTCAAACCGGGGCCAACCCGGTTGGGGTCCAACCCTCCCAAATTAATTTTAAGTAATTAAAAAATTTAAAAAAATTAAATAAAATACATTTTTAAATCAAATAAATATTAAAAAATAGGAAAAATAGCTAAAAAAAATTATGAAAAAATCCAAAAAAATCAAGAAAATAATAATAAAATGGGAAAATATAAAAAATTGATTTTCGATGACTTTTTGGGGCATCGACACCCCGGTATAACTCGAAAAGTGTGCCGAAATTAAACTTTTTGAAACAAAATCTCTGATTTTTTTTGTCACATATTATAAATTCACTTAATGTGACTCTAAAATAACAAAAGTGGTATAATTTGGATACCAAGGACTTAGGAGACTATAGTCGGGTATCGGGCGCGTATCTCGAGGTGTGAGTGGGACATTTTGGAGAGAAATTTGCGATTGTTTGAGGTAAATAAACTACGAGAAAGTCATTTTAAAATTTATTTATTTTTCTTGTAAATTGTTTAGTTCACATTACTTTTCGTCAGTTGAACTTGCATATTTATTCTATTCCGCGTATGTTTGTGTATGGTTGAAGGGACGATGTGACCCTTTCCGGCTCTCTCGTTGATGATCGATGATCCTATCGTTGCTACGATGTTGGTCATACCTTAGACTACGCGTGAGAGATCTCTCAGCGAGTTGATGATCTCAAGAGCGAGTTGACGTAAGCCTCACATCCGTCACAAATTTCCTCTCATTTGAAGCGTTGGGCGAAAGTCTACCTTCCAACCAACAGAGATCTTCATTTCGACCGTAAAGAGGGGGTGTGGATTTCCTCACCTCCAGGGCCTTCTCGGTTTAGTATTTACGTCCCAGGGCTCTACGGCTGTACACCACACTAGCGTTTCATATTTTTAATTATCTCACGACTTATATTCATGCTTTACATTCCTGTTCATTTACTTTATGTGCATGAATTGTAGTCGCTTTCTTAGATTTCTTGTGAATACTAACTGAATTTCTTTGGGATTTACTCATTGGAACTTGTCATTGTTTGTTGGTGACAAGTTGCAGATCCACGACGAGCCGGGGGAAGGCGGTGATTGGCGATTACCTCTGATTTGGAGCGCCTCCATTAGCTTACTCATAGTGTTTGTATTTACATATACATACTTATCGGGATTCACTTTGGGAGACTTTTTCATCTGATACATGTATATTGACACCTATTATACATTTTGTCGCCTTAACTGATATACATGGCATCATTTTACTGGGTTTCCACCCCATAAGTTGTTAATTAATGCGCAACTTGTTTACATTAATTATATGTATGTTATTAAAATTTCCGCTATTAAAAATAACTTGAAAAGAATTAAAATAAACAAAATTAAGTTGTAAACTTCTTAACTTAGCATAATTCGATAGAATATTAATCTTTAAAATCACGAAATTTACTAAATCGGATTACAAGACGGATAATTCGCGGGCCGTCATAGGCAGGTGTGCAAGTGACGTAACATGACTTGGTGACGTGTTCGGGGACGTGGCGGTGCCCGGTTTGCCTAGGAATTTGGGGCCATCACAGATGAAGAGTTTATAAGTTACGAAACCTGCTTAGGATGTTGTTGCCAAAGCAGTACATTTAGCATTTTTCAAATTAAAAAAAAAAAAAAAAAATCATTAAATTTGCTGATAAAATAGTTAATAAGACCAAATTCAACCATTTGGATTCAACATGTTTTGGATTATTGGCCTCAACTTCAGTAACCATCTTCAAGACTTGAATAGAAGGGGAAACATGGTCTAGCTTATTATTACAGGGTTTCTATGGCATGTTGTAGTATGTCCATTATCGGCAACATGTTGATTACATTTTTTAGCCTCTATCTGTTGTCTAATTTGAAACTTGAAATCTGATCCATAATAGAAGCTTCTGAGTATTTTTGTCTTCCCACATGCATAATGGAGATGCATGATGAAAAGGGCCGGTAATAGAACTAAATTCCTTAACAACAAGAACAGCAGAAGAACCCTTTTGAGTTGCTTTTCTATCCACAAACCATTTGAGCTACAGTATGTCATAGAAATCACAAAGACACTATAAATACTCATACACCGGGTTGTTTTCAATGCAAACTGCAATTATAAAAGTTTTGTAACAATGTCCATAATTCAAAATCATGTGGCCTGTGTACTCAAAATCTATAACTATTAGCAAGGTAAATTATTTGGAAATACAAATTAGAAGGCGATTGACAAGAATGTCCAAGAAAATGATACCATAAGCAACTTGATGCTGAGAATTCAGAGAGTATTTGAACATTAAACAAGCGCCAAAATCCGCACGAGTCTTCTTCGTGGACAATAATCACCTGTAGAAGTTCATGCTAGAAGAGTTCCCATGTCCTTTGAAATCTTGATGCCTGAGACTCGTAAGTTTATTTAAGTAAGTTTCAAGTTCTGCATGCCTTCCTGCACAAATCAATACCTTCGTAATACTTGCAGCAATCATCTCATCAACTTTCAACCTTGACACTTTTGTACTCATTTTCTATTGCAATAGCATTGCTAACAAGACCCAGTTCCAGATAGCCTTGAATTGTTAGGACAAACTCCAAAGCTTCTCATCTCTAACAGCAAATCTCTTGCCCGACTTAGTAAACGCGCCTATCAATATGGCATAAGCCTCAACACTTGCGCCGCACTTCTTAACCAATTCTTCAAACATCTTTACCATGTCATCGAACAGACCCAGCGTTGCATACATTGCGATCATATGCAAAAACACATCTGTTCTTCCAGTCGAGTCCGTTTTGACTTCCATTTCTTGGAAAACCTTTTCTGCCATTCTCCTCATCTCTGCTCTAGAATAAACATAAACCATAGATGCATATGCCGACTTTGCATTTTTAACACACTCCAATGACTTGAACTCAGAAAATATTCTCTCCGCCTCTTCGATCAATCCTGACTTTCCACATCCAAGAATCAGCGACGCATAAACAGAACCGTCAACATTGCTTTCTGATTCCCGCATGCTCTGATATAGGCATACCTTCCTCGGCCATTGGCCTTACAGAAAGAGCCAAGCTTGATGTATCCTTAACAATCCCTTCTTCGACGAAATATTTAACTTCCGAACCCATGTTTTGTTTCACAAACAATTGAATCAAATCCATGGTTAATCGCTCGTCGGGCCTAAAACCAAGCCGCTTCATCTCTTCTAGAACAACAAAACAAAGCTTCGCCCACCCGGCTCGGCACAAAATCCCCAATAGAACTCCATAAATCCCCTCACTGGCAATAACCCCTCTTTCATCCATCTCAAAAAACAACTCCATCGCTCCCCTCGCATCTCCATTTACACTGTACACACCCATCACACATTCATAAAACCCCGAACTAAGCCTTTCAGACCTCGCTCTCGCCCTCTCCGCAACCATAAGACCCTCTTCACAAAACCCATGTTTCCCGTAAACCGAAATCGCCCAATTATAAAAACTCTCCTGAAACTCACTCTTCTCCAACACCTCCCCAACTAAAAACCCACCAATTTCAACACTTTTCGAAACGCCCAACTCAAACAACCCCTCAAAATCCTCTTTCGACATCGCAACCTTCCGTTTCCTCATCTCATCTAAGTAAAACCTAATTCTCGGAATGTGGGGATTCACTGACTGAACCTGAGATTTGATCAAAGAAGCGTAAAGAACAGAATCAGGCCGGAAAATCGGAGTCTGCGATTTAAGAAACCGGTAGAAATCGAAGGAGATTAGAGGGTTACCGATCGCCGAAACCAGCGCTGAAGCTTGCTGGGTAGAGAACTCCTGAGGGGAATATTCTAGGGTTTCTAGGGCTTCGCTGAGATTAGGGCTTCGCGACGGCGAGAGGAGGCGTACAATGCGGCGCACCGATTGATTGGCTTTGCGAGGCACCGATCTAGGGTTAGGGTTTGAAGGAGATGGAGAAGATTTGGAAGAAAAGCGAGCGAGAGAGCGAGAAACAGAGGAGATGAGCATTTTATTTTAGTTAGGGTTGGGATTTCAATTGCTCAAACTGTTGATTCGACCGTTATATATGGCGGGAAGCTACCATGTGGGGCCCACGATACGGATCCTACTGTATATGATCGGACGGCCCTGATCAACTTCATTGTTGAACAAAATTTTGGAAAGACAATGGTAGAGTTTCATACATGTAGCCTTGCGTAACTAATTTAGAATTGAAGTTTTGTCGTGTTGTTGGTGTTGTTGATGTGGAATTTGGAATTATTTGACATCGTATGCTTGCAAGAGATTGAGACATCTATGATATACATCATGGTGCAATGATATCATATCAATTTATGACATTGAGCTGGTTTGGACATATCCGAAATTGACTTGCAAATGCTCTATGGGTAAATGGACATTAGAAATTGAAGCAACTTAACATTATAAACATATATTTTTAGTCTATAATATAATGTATATAAGAGACTAAGATAACTATAACCGGCGCTCCTCATCTTCTTCTAAAAACCCTAGCCGGCCCCTCTCCAGATGTCCTTAATTAGGGGGCCAGTGAGGCCTTTGCCATCGGCCCTTCCTCCCCCTCTCCCAATAATTCAAACCTTTCTCCTTTCTTTTCCCTCTTCTTTCATCTGCTCATCTATGCTCATCTCTTCCTTTTCTCATAGCCGCCGAGCCACCATCGCCGACCATCACTATTCTACTCCCCGTCCACCCACACCGTACTTTCTCCTTCCCTCCTTCTCATTCTTTCTCTCTTCTTCTCCTTCTCCCCAGCGACTTCTTTTTACATTTCTTTCTTCTCTTCTTACCTTTTTGGCAGCGAATCTGCCGGCAACAGTCGGTGGCTAGTGCGTTTCCAATGTTGTCGCGATTGATGGCCGTATTTTTGTCTAAGTTTTTTAGGCGGATGGATGAGTGAAAGTGAGACAATATTGCTGGTCTTTGAAGCCTCGGTTGGCGAACGTCGACGACTGACCGACTTTACGGTGAAACAAGCGTCGTCTTTGTGGCGTGTGCCCCTATAATGATGGAAGTACTAGTAGTCTTACTGGTTTTCCTTTGTTTTGTTTTAAAAATATAGGGTGTTTTGTCCCTTTTGTGGGTTTGTTTCCCTGCGTGGGGTTGTTGCATTCCTTCGGGAGGTTGTTGTCTCTTGCATGGGATTGTTGCCTTCCTTTTGTAAGAATGTTGTTCTGAGCTTCATAGCATGCATTTTCTATTACTCTTGTTGTACCCTTCATGGGTGGTAGGACATCAATGCAACAAACTTGACAAAAAAAAGAGAGATTAAGATAACTTGCACTAGAACAATTTCGATATTTAATAGAGGTTTTCAAACACCTATTAAAGGGGGGTGTTATTAAATAACACATAATCGATATGAGTTTTAAAAAACCTCTATGTAATACATGAATTAAAAATTAAAACATAACACATTTTCACATGACATTTAATAACATTCTATTTAATAGGGGTTTTAAAACCTCTATTAAATGCCAAAAATGTTCTAGTGTTGGGATGCAATTAATTAGTACCAACAACAATGAAGCTTCGTATATTCTCAAATTAGTTGGAGTCGATTGCATAAATCGAACTCTTCCATCGTGTTCAATTTAATGTAATTGATTATGTATTTTCCAAATCTTTAAATCACTCTTATTCAATATGTATCAAGTTAGCTTTGGTATACCCCTACATTATCAAGTTTGTTGAGTTTCTAAAAAATAAAAAATAAATGAAATTCATAAAATTTGAATAGGCTTTATGTAAGCCCCCCAAACCTAATAACTGCCAAACCTATGCCCAATTTAATTGTTGGGCTTGGGTCTGGGTTGGGCCGTTTAAAAATCAAAGGTATTTGGACTGTCTACTCAATACAAATAAAAAAGCGAGCATTCATGTTTTATCATTCACGTGCATCAAGTTACATATTTGGCGTGATTCAAGGTACATCTTCAACAAAGGAATAATATTTTGCATGATTGAAGGTATATCTCTTGAGGTCATAAATTCAAATATTTGTGAGCCCTAATAGTTGTTCTCTTGGATCTCTTTGAGGTCATAATTTCAAATTTTTTAATTTTTCAATGTATATTTTTTGAAGGGCATAGTGTGTCTCATGTAAAATTGTCAGAGTTAATTTAAACACCACAATATATAAAAAATAATAATAATAAAATAAAAAAATTGGTACCAATTATAAATCATTTTCATGCAAAGGTCATACAACTAATGTTTTTTATATGAATAGAGGCACATTTGACAACTGCACATATTATTACATGCGTTCTTGGTGTCAACGAATCAATTCCAAGGCCCCTCCAACAATCGGACGAATGCTAAGCCTCCACGTGGTGATTCGCATGAGAGGTCTAGATGTACCTAGCTACCATGGGTAGAAGAAGAAGAAGAAGAAGCTAGAAAGAAAAATAGTGTACGACTTCCAAAAGAGAGATGAACTCTCTAGTGACAATTGACAAAGATGAGTATTAATTTGAGACCTTTTTACAACTTTTCCAAAGGCATGGCCACATGGGTAGCTAGAATTGGTACACATATGAAGTCAAGCAATATTATTTGCAAGCTCAATAAACCATGTGTATAGATAGTGCCATATATATGTGATGACAATTGATCAATAATTACATGTAAAATTTCTCCAAACTATATGTGTACTTGCTTTGGTTGAGTCCTTTGTTTTTGGCCCCTCCTAGCTACTTGTGCACTCACGTCGCACTCGTGCATAATTTCATAGTTATCTACTTTTCTCATCGATTCGTCCAATAATAACAATTTGTGACGACAATGGGTGCAAATCAGGGAACGTGTTGGAGCCATTATCAGACACTACGTTTTCAAAAAAAGATATCGACCTCAATATCTTGCCATTAATTATGTTGGATTATATATCAAGGCTTTAATATGTATGATGTATCCCACTTTTGGGGAAAAAAATGTTAATTTAACTTGGTGACTTTTAATTAGAAGTCTCGAGTTTCACTTATTTATACAATCTCGACATATATATAATTAGCGCTAGTGATAGAATCAAAAAATTGAATTAGGACGATGATTTATTATTATTATTATTATAGAGGCAGGCTATCTCCAGCATATTGTGATGTTGGGAGATTGATTTTGTTTTAATTGAATTAAGAATTTAGTGTCCATTAACATCTTATATGAGTACGACTAATTAAGATATAAGTGTAATTATCTTAATTTATTAGTACAAATATTGTTTTGATTTGAGTAGCCTACTAAGGTTCAAAGGCACCCAAGTATGAGAAATGAGCAAATCGAGCCTTATAGTTTTGAAATTGTGTTAGTGTTCTTTTGAGTCACATCAACTGAGGCGTGTTAAATGGGTATTGGGACTTAGCCCACTTAGCCCATATTAAGCTCACCAAGAAAAAGAAGCACTCAATATTAGAGGTGGGCAGCGGTTTCCGAAAAATTGTCAAACCATGTAAACCGTCCGATTTTTAGAACTCGCAGTTTGGGGGTTATTTAAAAAACTTAAAAAAATCGTTGTTTGGTCGCGGTTTTCATTTTTAAAAAAATCGCGGTTTCACCAAACCGAATGTATTTTAATAAATACCCAACATTTACAACTCGAAACCCTAAAACTTAATAAAAAAAAAACTCTTTAGAAGCACTATTGAGAGGAAGATTTGGTGGTTTGTCCTCCTCACTCCTCCACGTCTCACCACCAACGCCCAACCCATCACCCTTTTCGGTCGGCTCCGACCACCGCTATCGTCGTCGCCTCTTATCAATCGTCGCTGCCTCCCACCGCGCGAACCACTACTGCGTCCACAGCTGCCTCCACTCCTGCGTCCACTGTCGCCTCGCACCGCCTCCTCCCACCGGTCCCGCCTCCACCGCCGCCTCATACCACGCCTCAATCGTTGCGAGTCCCACCACCACATCGCCCTTCCCGGTCAACTCCGACCACCGCCTATCGTTGTCACCTCTTATCAATCATCGCCGCCTCGCACTGCCTCCCACCGGTCCCGCCTCCACCGCCGCCTCGTACCACTCAAGCCAAAACCGCAAAACCAGATCGACCAAACTGCTCAAACCGCGGGCGGTTTGAGTGCGATTTTGATGGTTCGTGGTTTGGTGGTGGTTCGCAAATCAATCAAACCGCGAACCCTCGATTTGGTTCGCGGTTTGATGGTTTCCACCACCAAACCGCGATTTGCCCACCCCTGCTCGATATGCAATACATTACACCCATGATGTTTAGGGTTTTTTTTTTATACGAACGAAGCTTTATTTTTATTATAGGATAACTCTAGTTTGGCCTTTAAATTTAGTCCGTATGTACGTATTATGGAAGGGATGTACTAACCAAAAAAAAATTAAAAATAGAAGGGATGCAAATGAGCATCCTATAATACTATTCAACTTAATTGTCCTTTTGCTTAGTCTTCTTAATTTACACGTGCTGCAATTGCTTCAGATAATACTGAAAGTGGTTTAATTAGATGGACATATATATGCGATACAATAACTTTAGGAGTTAGGTATAAAAAAAATAAAGCTTCACTTATATATATGTATGACATCTATAAACTTAATTATTGGCTCTATTTGTTGGGTTTATGTACATTAATCAACGTGGGTACGAAGTCATGTGTTTGGCCACCTTACGTTCTGCTATAGTGGACCAACAAGTAAGTTTTTAACCAAGCCTTTTTAGTTGTGGGTACACTGCACGCTCTCATCTTTAATAATACAAGTCATTATGCGCACACACTTGTGCATATATATTAATTAATTTAGGAGATTATAATTAGGTTCTCTGTACTTTGTTACATCAAAAAACACGGTGCAATGAATTATAATGATTGAAATGGTATTTTATTTCTGGAAAAAGAAATGGTATTTAATTTAATTTTTTTGGTAAGTGCTTGTACAGTGAGTGTACTTACTTACTTACTTACCCTTATTAAGAAAATTAGAGTATATTAGTTTTATACTATATATAAATAGAGATCAATGAATATAGGGCCTTAAAAACTTTTATTAATTACAATTGTACCTTAACATGCGTATAGTATAACATAATAAATTATTACTCTACTTTGGGTACAGGACGCGGTTCCAAAGCCTAATAGAACTTTTCTTTTATTTCCTCGTGTGTGTATATATCTATATCTATATATATAAAAAAGTCGGAGGAGAGAGAAAGTTTAAAAATTACCTCATCTCACCATTCTTTTTTTTTTTCTCAATTTTTTTATTTTTTGTTATTTATTTATTTATTATTTCAAGAGATATAATTATACATTATGTGTACGTTTATTAATAATTAATAAATGTACACATATCATTAATAGATTGAGTACGTTGAACTTGAAATCATAGGTAAATACAAGGAATTGAGTTATTTTTTGTTATTTATTTATTTATTATTTCAAGAGATATAATTATACATTATGTGTACATTTATTAATAATTAATAGTGGTTATCATATCATTAATAGATTGAGTACGTTGAACTTGAAATCATGGGTAAATACGAGGAATTGATTGTAGTGCAAGTTACATTCCCCTATAAATTTCAACTTTCATCCATTCTTCTTGCAATCGACTTGGTTTTGTTTTTTTCCTTCATCATTCAAAAAATCACAAAAAAACTAATTTTATCATACCCAACCTTAGATTCCTCCAGTTCTCAACCAATTATCACCCAATAAATTCAAAATAGGATCGATGGATTTCAACATCGCCTGTACATTCAAAAGCTATTCTACTTACCCATAGTTTCATGCATCCAGTGATATAACAACTATTCACAACGCTTATAAGCTAAACCACTTTTGATCGTCCTCCTTTAGGTATGTTTGCTCTATATTGGATCTAATTGTTTGATACGTTTTTCATAAGTTCAAGACTGAAGTGAGTCATTATATCTATAACATAAATCAATAATCACGTGACCTTTATGCTGCCTTTGTTATGTTGTCTGTTGGTTTAAATTCTTCAATTGGAGTGAACAGACGATATGGAGGAATTTATATTTAACGGTTATAGTGGATCAATATACACTACTACATGGGATTACCATTACTTAAAGATGTTATTCAGTCCATAGAATGCTACAAAAGCTAAAGAATGCAATATAGTGTTTTGCTCTTTCTTATTATTATTGTTCTTTTATGAACCTTTCGTTTGACTCGATGAGAATAACTATGAATATAGTGTTTTATTATTATTATTATTATTACACCTGCGCGAAGCGCAGGGAAACACTAGTATATATATATATATATAGGTGTCAGTGAAGACCTTTATGATTTGTATGTATAAAAAAAGACAAAAAAATAAGAAAGTTACAAATTGATGGGTGTCGTAGTTAACTCCTATGTCAAGTAAAAATTATATATAAAAATAAAAAATAAAAATCGGCGCGCTCGATTATTTACATAAGCCAACCCATGGTACTTGTGCATCCATTCAAACACAAAAAACCTCTACAAACATGTGCACTTGAAGACCCAAACAAAAATTCAAATGATGGTCAAACACCCCCCAAAAATTCTTCAAACTGGATGCGGGAAAATTACAACGTAGAAGAATGGATGGGAAATAAAATTTATAGGGGGAATAGAGCTTGCACTACACTCAATTCCATGTATATGCCGATAATTTTTAAAAACTTTCACCACACTCCATTCCATGTATTTGTCCATGGTTTTGAGTAGAACATAATAAAAAATTAGAAAATTAGAATGTTGAGAGGAGGTAGCTTTTGAACTTTCTCTCTCCTCCGACTTATTTATATATATATATATATATCTTGTTGTAAACTAAGTTGTAAGCAAAGATGAAATGTAAATATTTCATTCCAACATTAAGTTGGATTTGCTGGATTTGAGACTTAAGGATATAATAATTGTACATAAACTAAGAATTAGTAGAACACATAGGAGCAACATAGACAATACAGAATAGTTGGTGTACATTGGAGATTACAAAATGAAGTGTGAGAAGATTTCATTCCAACATTGGTGTGTAAATTACAATGGGTTTGACACCCTTTATACAAAACATATTTGGTGGAATAGTTGGTGATGAGAATATTTTATTTATAGTCATGTGATCACATACAAGTTATACATACACCACAAGTCATACAACACATCACAAGCAACATATACAATACATGGAATAGTTAGTGTATGTTGGAGAATATTACAAGTTACATGAAATGTGAGAGTCATGTTTGATGTTACAATTCAATGTGAGAACCATGCTTGACAATGTGATCACATACATGCACAAGTGTCCATCAATTTCATAACACTCCCCCTTGGATGACACTTGTTGAAAAAATGTGTCTCGTTAAACTTCCACTAGAAAAAACCATGTGGGACAAAATCCAGTACGGGAAAAGAGTATAACATTTGTAACGACCTGTCATGTGATCCAAGTAGGTTTAGGTCGGGTGGGGCCCAGTGTCGTGGGGAACGAGGGTTGTCACAATATTGATTTGTAGTATAATATTTGTTGATTGCCTCATTAAAAACCTTGCTAGGAAAACCCAGTAGGACAAAACTATAGCTAAGGAAAAAATGCGCAACACATTGATACACTTAGAGATAATATAAATGTCTCATTAAAACCTCTACTAGAAAAACCTCGTAGGAAAAATCTAGTATAGGAAAAAGAGTACATCAATTGTTCTCATTTTTTTATATGAAATATAATAATGTTATGATTGCTTCATTAAAAACTTTGCTAGGAAAACCCTGTGGGATAAAACCATAGCAAAAGGAAAAGAGTGCAATACACTAATCAATCTAGATAAAGAGTTTTAATATTGTTAAAATTGCCTCATTAAAAACATTTGCAAAGAAAACTCAGTGGGATAAAATCAAAGCAAAGGAAAAAAGGATGCAATACACTAACAAATAAATCATTTTGATTCTCCCCCTCGTGTTCACATGGGTGAGACATCTTGTGCATTTTGTTGCACATAAACATCATTTTCTATATGAACCATTTAATGTTGAAGTATATGATTGTCACTCTTTTGTATGTAGTACTTGCATGAAGTAATTGATTCATAACTTGTTGCTACTGAATGATCCTTTAAACTTCGAGTTCATATTAATTTATACATGGATCATAATACAAAAAACTTAATGCAATTTGATGTGTTTCAAGAAATTTCACGTCATTCATTTTGAATTAGCTTATATCTCCCCTAATGGTGGGAAAACTGCTTCATCAAAGTGACAATTAGAAAAACTTGCTATAAATAACTTCTCTATTAATGATCCAAGGCATCTTATAATATGATTAGTGGAGAGTTAAAGCAATATACATCTCTTATTGATTTGTTTTGAGAAAATCTCCATCTGATAAAAAAATCTAGTTTGATAAAGGATGTCTATGCGAATTTACGATATTTTCGCATTATTGATGATTATGGATAATCAAATAGATTTTCCACATTATGAATGTCATTTGGTTTATGACATTCGTTTTAATGTGCTTTATGTATTCCAGAAGTTAAAGCCGGGAATATTATACTTAGATTAAATCATATTGATATGAATAAATTTTCTATTATTCTGAGTAGATTTCTTCTGAACAAGACATTAATAATAAAATTGTTGTACTAGATATTGCCTAAACATTAGCCTCCGCTAAGTTCGAATTCGAGAAATATTCACTTTTATATTATAATGTACATGCATGTAGCACGATACACAAGACATAAAATCATCGCCCATATGTAGGTCACGATTTAAACACATCTCAATGTGCATGGTTTATCGAGTCATTTTCAATGATAAAATTCATAATATTTGCCTTTGATTTTGAAGGCATAGTAAAGGTCACAAAAATAATTGGGTATATATATGACAATATTTAGGCAAAATAATATTTCATATGTGACCAAAGAATGTTACTATTATGAGCGTTCATTGTCAATAATTATTTATCTTTTGTAGCGGTGCACCACTTTTGTTCCAATTTTTGGTAGAATTGTCAATACGACCTTTACATGATATTTTCACATTTTCCACGTCCATAAATTTATTAGTGCGATCATGATCATTATATGAAACATATGTTTCTTAATTTGAAGCTAAACTAATTGGACGACAACGATATTATATTTATAATATCTCATTATTTTACTCAGTTATCATGAGACAAGAAATCAATCCTTAATATTTATTGGATTAACGTGCGCACTCGATATTTGTTGCAGCAATAAATCGAGGCGGACCACGTGACCTTATTTTTATTATCTCATCAGTCATATTTACACATAGCCTCAACATATAGGTAATTAAAATTGTGAAATTATAATTAATATTTAACTAATTAAATTTTTTAGCTTGAGACTCAACCGCTCATTTTGAGCTTTTGGAGCATTACTTTTTTTGGTATTTATATATTTATAACTCCATAGGTTGAAAAGATATATAAAATGAAATATTCACTTTTCAAATCTTTAAAGAGATACTGGCAAATGATTTAAATTTTGTATAACACAACGTAGTCTTACATAGATGTTTTATTCACAAATTATAGTATCTAATTGTCATGACAAGTAATTCTTGTCAGTAATATAATAAGGCAACAAGTTCAACTATGGTTGAATAATATTTTGAAAACAAATTTACTATAAAATATTTTTCCCCTTTTTATATTAAAATATAACATATGATTAAATATATGTTCACAACTTGATTCATTAATAAACAAAATGTATTATTCGTATGAGTTGGTGGGACAACCTCGAGGTTGAGTGGCGAGACATAGTCTACTTAATATTATGCCTCATCGAACGGGATAACTCATCTCCCTTTCAATGTTTAGCTTTACCGGGGACAAGGCTTATTAACTATCAACTCAAACTTATAGCATTATTTGTATTATAAAATCAAAATAGAACAATAACTAATCGTTTGTAGTTTTAAAATGAAAATTATATGTCGCACATTGACTTTTGATTTCTGATGTAGAAAATTGTACAAAACGCAACTACAGAGCATACTTTCGTAGTCGATGACGTTACAATGCATAATGTATGAATAAAGTACATTTTTATAATTAAATATGCATGTAACAAAATGAAATTAACAATGACAACATGGAAATAAATTGAACTTATTTAAATTAATAAAAATTATACCTTCTTAGCTTTATATCTTTGAAAAGCTTCTTGACATTCAATACCTCATCTTGTAGAACAACTTCATGCTGATAACATGTTGTAAACTAAGTTGTAAGCCAACTAGAACTTAAGTTGGACTTATTAGAGACTTAAGCATAGAAGACATAAACTAAGAACTACTAGAACAAGTAGAGAATATGAGACAAGAGAGAAGAGAGCTAGAGATGAAAATGTAGAGATTTCATTCCAACATTGGTGCGTAAATTACAATGGAGTTGACACCCTTTATATAGGTCATTTGGTGATGATGATAATTGTATTTATACAATGTGTACAAGTTATACATACACTACAAGTCATACAACACATCACAAGCAACATAGACAATACATAAAAGAGTTGGTGTACATTGGAGAGAATTACAAATTACATGAAGTGTGAGAGTCATGTTTGATGTTACAATTCAATGTGAAAACCATACTTAACAATGTAGTCACATACATGCACAAGTGTCCATCCATTTCATAATATATCTATATAGTTAGATAGATGCTAGGGGTGGAAAACACTAAATAGTGGTACGTGTTCATCGTCTCTTCGTTTTTTGATTAGCAGTGATTCGATCAATAATATTTATTTTAAACAAAGAACAGGTTTATTAAAAAATGATTAGTTTCAATCTCGATATGATGCAATTAATTATCAGATATATTGAGGAAAAAAAATAATCAGATATATTCGGGGGTGTATATATTTATCTACCATCATTTAGCTTTTCATTTGCACTTTTATGTATGATTGTGAGTGGGAATTTACGCTTATACGACTGTTGAGCTGGTATTTTTTTATTAATTTATACGACAATGTATTTGAGCTGGTATCATAGGGATTTTTTAAAATTTTGTAAATATTTAAGATGTATTTGAATTTAATACTCATTAATTGCTCGGGGATGTATTTGAAATTAAAAAAAAAAATTTCCGGGACTCCGATCATAAATGCCCTTTATTTAATACTACTTCCGATCACAAATGTAGTTCGTTGAGGTAAAAGCACAAAAACTAAGGAGTCATTTAATTGTAATAAAATATTACTATATTACCTTATCTTTATTAATATATTTTTTAGTGGCTTCTCTTCAATTTCTTTTATTTTATCTTCATTAATGAGTGCAATATAGATAAAATATGCTTGAAAATTGGAGAACGGTTTATATTTTTTAACAAGAAAAGTAAGATAAGACGACATACTACCAGAGTGAATCGTGCGATTAGATAGGGAAAATAAACGTGTAATGTCTGAATCGTAAGTGAATCATTGACGGATTTGCTTAACCCGGATCTTTATTGTTAAGCATGTACATCGTTCTATGGTTTTAGGAAAAATTTAAATGTTAAGCATGTCACCTTGATTATTCATTAATTAACTAATTCTCAAGCATAGCGATTCAGTGTGCCGAATCGAATCTTTACTTAGCGATTCAGATCAAGATTCATACAATCATGTGGGTACTACATCATATTATTATTATTATTTTTGGATAAAGTAAGTTGCATTCTATCAGAATGGATTGCATGAGAGGGTGCATGAATGTAATTTTTCGTTTCCACTTTTGTATTATCCTGGTCGTACAAAGACGGGTTCACCTTGTTGATTTGGTGTAAGTAAGGCACCACATTGAAATGAGTTATCATTATCGACTTATTTCAATGGTGGGGAATGGAGGTGTTCTAAAGAACAATGCATTTTTTTTTATCATATTAGTAAGAGTTTTTTTCGACTTTATATTATAAAACACATTATTTTTCGCCTTGTAAATATTATGGCTATTATAAAATAAAGTCTAGTGCCAATAAATAAATAAAAAAACTTACAAAAAAGTATGAGAATTTACAAAAAGACTGGGTTAACTGTCTATTGCATCACAGTATTATATATATATATATTGGTGAAACGTATCATATTATTTCAATATTTCGTTAGTAGTGTTTCAAAACCAACTTTATGTCAACATGCATGTTAATCAGACGGTCTAACTTTTGTATCAATATTTCAACCATTTTTTTTTTTTTGACGACCAAACGATTAAAGCACAACAACTTTAAACCAAAAGCAATACCAAAAAAACTTCATTGTGATCTATGGGAGAGAAGAACTATAAAACGTTTTCCAAAGTAGCCACCATGGAGGGTCAGGCTTCCCACTATAAATAGCTAGACTCGATTACTCTTTTGAAGTGTATATATATATGTATATATATATTGGTGAAACGTATCATATTATTTCAATATTTCGTTGTAGTGTTTCAAAACCAACGTTATGTCAACATGCATGTTAATCAGACGGTCTAACTTTTGTATCAATATTTGAACCATTTTTTTTTTTTTTTGACGACCAAACGATTAAAGCACAACTACTTTAAACCAAAAGCAATACCAAAAAAACTTCATTGTGATCTATGGGAGAGAAGAACTATAAAACGTTTTCCAAAGTAGCCACCATGCATGGAGGGTCAGGCTTCCCACTATAAATAGCTAGACTCGATTACTCTTTTGAAGTGGGATCGACTCAAACGTCACATGTTGTTGAGACAATTCATCAGTCCCTTTTTGCTACATGGATGGCTAGGCTTCAAAATTTGGATTCGCACCATCCATCACACCACTATCCATGGAAAAAGACATGATGAAGAAGATCGACAAAGTTGCTTTGGCCGAACTAAAAATTATTGTTGGGGGACGAACTTTATGTAGAGTTATAGGAGATTTCGAGGCTTTAGAGGGACGATCATATAAAAAATAAGTATAATGAAAAAAAAATTGACTATGCATAGGGGTATTATACGGGTCTTAGAGTTTAGGGGGCAGCCAGCTTCCCCTAAGTCCGCCACTGCTATGAAGGGATGTGGTGCAATGGTAAAAAAATAGTCCTTTAATTCTGAATAATACAAAGTCATGAATTTGATTCTTGACAACAATATTTTATTTTATTTTATTTATCTCGAATTATAAAATTGAGGCACCCATCTAACTTTTGTGAAATTAATCAAATCAAAAGAGGAGCTGAAAAAGTTAAAACACCGACGATTAAAAAAAAAATCGACGAAGTTAAGTTGATTAGTTGAACATGAAATGAGAAAAAGTACATGCCACGTACTTTGTGGCATTATATAAGTATCTTGTACACTATTTGACAAAAAAAAAAAAAAAAAAAGTCTCGTCCCTGGTAATTTTAAGGGTTCGTTGCAGCTCACTAGGTCACGTCCACTTAAATTTTATTAATTAGTCTACTACAATTACGAAGGTCTCTATTGATAAGTGGGCCAAATTGGTTATAATTTAATGTCACGATGTTTCTCAATTTTTGTTATTGTATCGTAGCGTTTTGAGAGTTTTTTTTTATATTCTAATTGATGTTGTTAAATTATCTAATTTTATATCTTAAGTTACTTTTAATATTAGAAAGAGACCATAAAGTCTGCTTACATGTGATATATTAGGAAGAAGACAACTCGATTACATTATCTCTAAGTATTTCAGATAGCCTCGAAGGATAATGATCAAATGAATCTCTATCATATAATCACTCGCTCGTTTTTTCACGATTAGTATGAAAAAATTTGAATTTTTCTAAATCTGTCGTGGCATTAAAGAATGAGGGAGACTTAGGTGATGGTGATGGTTTCAAAAAAAAAACAATGGTGGTTTCTTGGGATAGTTTTACCTTTAAGCCACCACACCTAAATTATCCAACTCTAAGATAGCCTGCCTATACCAAATGTTCCATACCTTTAGTCAAATCATTGTTAAACCTTAATTAAATCAAATCTACTGCTAAAAAAGCAACCTGAATGAATAACATATGTGCGACAGTTGGTGACTTTAGTGTTAAGCGTTAAAAAACTCTAAATTAAGTAACTGATTTCCTCCAAAAAAAAATAGCTAATTTACTAATTAAATTTGATCAGATAATTGTGGCTTTTAAAAAGATATAATCTCAATGACATCAGTAATTGTATTGAATAGATCGATCATAGTTGAATGACTCATGACCGGATCAAGTGATTGCACCACACTTTTATTAGCTCAAATTGAATTGTATGTATAATATGGGACAAAAGCAATGGTCATATCCATCAAACCCGCATGAAGACGAGGCATCACTTATTGTTTTTAAATTTTTTTTTTTTGGTCAATATAGTCCAATCAAACAAGCCTTGCAACAGTGCAACACCAAATAAATTTTGAAAACATGCCCGCTACAGTGAGACCCCAACTCCAACCCTAAAGTATGAACAATCACCCTAATAACGGAAATAACAAGATAACCTAAGCAGAAATTCACAGCAAAAACACTCAAAACTTGACCCGAATCAAAGAAAATATACTATATAAAGATTGAATGGAACATGCCGCATCAATAAGGTCACCGTTGTGACAGTGAGAACCGCCACCACAAGCAAGTCGCAACCACTAGGTCCTTTTTCATGATGGATGACTTCACCGATTGAGGAGACTCGAGCTCCAACTCGCCATCTTCTTCTTCAAGACCAAGCCTTAGGCAAAATGGTTATCGGGGACAACCTTGTCGGAAACCCGCAACAATCCCACCATCTAATCGGAATATTGCACAAAAAAATGGAGGAAAAAATAAAGGTGCACTGGAAGGGGAGGGTGGATGGAAAACAAGAGGGAAAAAATAGTGGTGATGGTGGGGATGGTTCACAGGGATAGTAATGGAGGAAGAGTGCCCGATGGGTCGCTACAAAGAAATAAAAAGAAATATGGGGGAGAGGAGGGACCAACGACCGTACGACTTGCTGGAGTATGCCGAGGGTCATCGGTATCTAGATCTGGATTCCTCTTCTTACTGTGATGCTGCTAGGGTTTTTGGGAGGAACGTCTAAATTTAACAATTCTGTAAAAAAAAAAAAAAAAAACAACTACTACTAAAGTTGTCAAAACTAGACAACGCAAGTAATTAAAGATTTGTTGTAAATTGGATGACCCTTTAATCAAGCTTATGAATGATTATATTGTCAAGCATGACTCTCACATTGAATTGTAACATCAAGCATAACTTCTACATTGAATGTAACTTGTACACTCTATATAACTTATATTCAACTCCAATGTATAATCACTTATCCATGTATTGTCATGTAATTTGTAATCCTCTCAAATGTACACCAACTCTTTCATGTATTGTCTATGTTGTTTGTGATGTGTTGTATGACTTGTGGTGTATGTATAACTTGTACACATTATATAAGTACAATTATCATCATCACCAAATGACCTATATAAAGGGTGTCAACTCCATTGTAATTCACACACCAAATTGAATGAAAACTTATCATTCCAACTATCTCATTTCTTCTCTTCTCTTTTGTAGTAGTAATTTGTAGTAGTAGAAGTTCTTAGTCTTCTATTTTTTTCTCTAATTTTTAGCAAGTTTCAACTCAATTACAAGCAGATAAACTTTTATGTTACAGTAATAAAATTACATTTTATATATATATATATATATATATATATATATATATCTTTTAAAAATAATTGACTTAAAGGTCTATATGTTTCTACTGTTTTTGTACCTTTCCTTTGAGGGATTGCTTTTACTTAGGATAGTGTTTTGGGTGACATACGTTTGCTGGAGTTCTTTGGATGCACTTCCTTGCTATTGTACATTTCAATGCAAACAACAAAAGCATACATAAATTATGTTAGCAAAGGAGGATGCACGGGCTTTTGACACGTATATTATGTATTTCTATCATATCGAGTTTTTAAATTATCACAAGTCATTCCTTTATTCTTACATACAACAACAACAACAACATAGTCTCAGTCCCAAATTAATTTGAATCGATCATATGATCAAATTTTTTAATTGTGCTCGATTAAGTGCAATTGATGGTGAGCTTTGCAAACCATTCAAATCCCTCTTAATTAGTGCATCTCATATTAACTTTGGTATGCCCCTAACTCATCGAATTTCTACAGTTTCTATTGAGTGAAGTTTTCTAGTTTGGGCATTTATAGGCCGTCTTTGTAGGTAATCTTTGTATCAATTGATGTTACTCTTACTTGTCTTTGAATTTCTATATTTTTATTCTATCTTTACGAGTTTTACCACACATCCACATAAACATTATTTTTGCTACGTTTACTTTATGTCATTGTTGTTGTTTTACCGCCTAATATTCACTTCCATTTTTTCCTTTATTCTTACATCCATTAATATTATTTTCAATAAATCTAAGCGACTCACGAGTTAAAATTCATAAAAACTTTTCTCAATTTTTTACAAAGTTGTATTTTCATAAGGTCCTTTAATAAAAAAACTAAAAATTTAAAGATGAAAATTTATAATCTTTAATTTATAGAGGCGTAATTGAATAATAAAGTGATCTTTGATGACGAATTTTTTTTTGTCAAAAAAAATTAAGTTCCTATATAAGTCCAAATATCATTACTTTGTTATCTTTACTTTTACAGAAACACATTTTTTTTACTTTTTCTTTTTTTTAACAAGATTTGTCCCTTTGCTCTGTTAAAGTTAGAATCCCTTTGAAATCCCTTTGGGAAAATTTACTTTTTACCTTTCCCCAAAATAAAAAGCTTTGGAATAACCTAGAGGGACACGTGGCGACACGGGGAAGCGAGAGCACAAAGCCTGACTGCGGGCCAAGCATAGCTTTACGCATGGCGTCAGCTCGGGAGGACGGGAACCCGCCTGAGTTTTGTCCTCTAGCGCGAGAAACCAGGGC
Organism: Stephania yunnanensis; assembly: GCA_039657365.1. NCBI lineage: Eukaryota > Viridiplantae > Streptophyta > Magnoliopsida > Ranunculales > Menispermaceae > Stephania > Stephania yunnanensis. The sequence continues at coordinate 61,421,713 of CM077582.1, read as the reverse complement.
CATGCGGGACCCACTGGAGTGGTCAAAAGTCGACCCAATTCGCACAAGCGGACAAAAACTCTTCCCAGTTGTTGACCAAACGCGGTTGCGTCCCAAGCCACATACTACAAAAATAAATTAAAGCCGCCAAAATGAGTTTAATAAATAAAAGACAAATTGGAAATGTCAAGTGTGTGGCCCACACGTGTGAATTCACTCTCCGACTTATAGTCTACCAACAACCGATTAGTTCGAGTAAGTAACAATCAATTGGTCTGAATAACCAAAAAAAAAAAATGTTTCTTCGAAGTGAGGTCACCATTTTTTTTTGGTACCAGGGTGTTTCGGATTACTCTTAAATCTTGACTATTAGATATGACATATGAGACACGACATCATCATATATATATATATAATAGATATATGACTTGAAAAATTAAGATATTAAAATATAAAATTTTATAGATCTCTAAGTGAATACTTCCTCAAGTCATAAACGTAGGTTGTTCTTGCTCACTTTCTTTATTCGAAAATGTAAATCAATCTCTTATTCCTAAACATATTTTACTTATTTTGCCCTCATTAATAACTTTAAAAGTTGATTAAGTTTTGCCTACTAGTGTGTCGAGTTAAATCAATTTTTATACAATGATGTGCCAAGTTGGATCTCTCTTGTTTCACTCGAAAATAACATTAATAAAAAAATTAATAATTAAGTCTCAATCACTGCAACAAAACCATAATTTGTTAGGGTCACCTTTTATTTTGAATCTATGTGAATAGATAAATTAAGTTGGGAGCAAAATCACTATGTACAACATCAAATATACACAAACATGAATTGGTCGAAACAATTGGGCACAGCCGCACATGCACAATACCAATCTGTATTTTAATAAGTAACAAATCAACTTAATCTTGGTGCACCATTGAAACGTCAATAGATTCAATGCCAACAATCTAGTGCGAATTAGAGTATCTTTGGTAAGTTGGGGAGACATGTCATTTACCAAAAAATAAGATTTAAAAAAGTCGCGGCGGTTTTGAATTACGTTGAAGTAACAACAACAACCACACCTAATTAACCTCAATACCAAATTACATGAGGATATCTTTTTTGTGTGTAAATAATTGCTGTAATTTCCTTGAAATGTACATAGTGACTATCTCAATGCAAAATCCAACTATTTTTCCAACTACTACAATTTTACTTTGGTGTACCTAATTAAAGGATGATGAACAGTCATTTTGTCATGAGTTTTCGTCCTTCCATTCTTTATGATCGAGATGCCCTCCTTATATAATAAATGTAGTATTATAAAAAAAAAAAATTGATGTATTTATATTTTATAGTATCTTGAGTATAGCATTATTTTATTTTTTTGTTATGCTTAATTTTTTATATTAATATATTTTATTTTTTTATTTAAAAAAAATTAAAGTTAAAATTCGCTCGTTAATAAAAAATTTTAATTCCGCCACTGCATTTTCCTTTAATAAAAATAAAAAGGTTAACTTAAATAAATTGGCAGGATGAAGTCAAAAATAAAATAAAAAAATAAAGTGGTAGTAAAACTCAAGAAAGCTGCCAAAAAGAAGAGGCGGTGCGTTTCATATGGTTTATGGAATTATATAAGTGTCTATAATTGTCCTTGTTCTTGTCATAGTTATTAAACAAAGGAAAACTGTGTGTGATTTTTCATTTTATTTCATTAGAGTCATAGAATATTGAGACAGTTATAATTCAATTCCACAATACAAGTCTATTCCTTACAATCACGTGACTTCAAACTTGATATTTATACAAGTATATATTTAACTATGTCCTATCGAAAACATCTATATATGTTTTATCGGCTCAAATTTAAGAACTCTACCCTTTAATCAAATAAAAGTTCTCGATACGTTATTAGTTATTACAACAAAAAATTGAAACCTGAACATTTTATATATAAATCATCAGGCATTGGAGCTTTACATCCAAAGTGGTAAGTGTCCTTAATGTAGTTTGGTGAAATATGATCATTAAAAAAAAAAAAAAAAAAGAAAAAAAAAAGGCAAAACCAATGATTTGGTTATTGAACTTTGTATTTTTTATACTTTTAGTCTCTAAACATTCACAATAATTCTACATTTAGTTTTTTCCATTATTTAAAATGTTAAATTTTACCAACGTAAGTAACAAAAGTGTTGTGTAACTAATCAAGAAGAGTAAAGTGGTTATTATTAAATTGAACGACTAACATCAACCAACAAAACTCGAAAAAAAATTAATTTTCTCTCAAAACATAAAAATTCAAAACTTTATGGACCAAATGTACAATTATTAATGTTCAAGGGATTAAATGTACATTAATAAAAGTTAATGAGATACTAAAAATATAAAATACTTAAAGTTTAAAAATCAAAAAATATGTTTTGCCAAATAAGAAAGAAAAGAAAAGGGGTTTGGAAGTCCGTGATTCTATCCACACATCCACAACAAGCTTAACCATTTGGTTTAGGGGGGATGTATTATGCATACTTCATTTGTTTCTTTATATCCAACAAAAAAATACAAAAGGACATACTTTTGAATTAAACAAACTCTGATTTAGTCAGGATTAAATGAAGACTCGGCATCATTTGAAACCATCGAAGTGTGGCCCGGGATGATGATGGAATTTAAAACAAACATCAGAGTTAATGACTTTGACTTTCATTCCTAACTATTGTATGAACAGTACGACTTTCATGCAAAATTAAATTGAATAATAAATGAATATATCCAAAAAACAAAAATAAAGATAGTTTTGGACGGTGGGCTGAAATCCCCAAAACACCCCTACCTTCTCAGCAAATACCCTCGAAACGTGGCGACAACACGAGAGAACCCACAAAACCGTGATCTTATAATGGGCCCAATAAAAAGACAGATATAATTGGACAAAGACAACCACAACCATCCGATCCATCGCATTCCATGGCCTTATTATAGCCTTGGACGTATCCCGAGATTATGGAATTAAATTCCTCCACGTGGGACCCATGCCAACACGACACGTGTGGAATAAATAATAAATAATAATAATAAAAAAGAGACTTTAATTAAAAAGAGAGTGAGAGGGAGAGAGACAAAATACGACCAGAGAGTACGACAAAAAATGCGTGCACTCTAACAACGGGCCATGCCGTCGCGCACTTTCCGTTACAAGACAAAACGGTATTTCCACCATCAGTGGCATGTTTCGTGGTTTTGGGTGGGAGCGGAGGGTATAAGTGTCATTGTGGTGGAAAGGAAGCTACGCGTTTGTCGCATGGCGTCGGCCGCACGCAGGACACACTTTTGTCCTCTTCCCCACTCTTCCTCCCAAAATCTCCCCCTTTTTTTTTTTTTTTAATTTGAATTCTATGACTATTTGTTTCTTTTTATGTGTTTTTTTTTTTTAATTTTTGGATTAATTGTAGGGCCAGTTTGGTTGGAGATTTTTTAGAGCAATGAGAGAAATGTGGAGGTATCAACGCCTCAACTTGAATATCATGCACAATGACAATGAGTATCATTTGTGTTGTCAAACATGCATGGAACCATATACTGACAGGGCATAAAGTATGATTTGGCTCTCAAGCTTCAAGTTCTGTTAGTTTGATCACCAAATTTTTATCAATTGACTTTTATTTCCTAATTATTATTTTTTTTTGATCATTTCGTTAAGTTTTGAGAATTATGTGCAATAACAACGAGCAAGCAATTATGCGTGGGTGGTTTACAGCTAATTCATTAACTCAAAAAATTAATTTATGAATTATTTAGTTAGTATTCGTTACTCTATAAACTTACGAAAATGATCAAAAATTAAAAAAATTTGAAAGTTCATATACCAACAATAAATTTATGAAAGTTTGAGAAAACGTATAAATTCAAGAACCAAATGATATTGTTTACCATTTAATAGTAAAAGAAAATCTCGATTTCAAATTAACTGAAGTTGACTTCATAGATTAAACACTTAATCCTAGCTCGATTTCATGTGATTAGCGGTGGAGGAACAATAATATAAGCAAGTAGATGTTGCGTCAATATTAAACAATTGGATGTTGTTCAAGCACGATCAATATTCTAAGTATGGTGTATAGTAATTACCGTTAGGATGAACATTAGCTGCATGGACAGTGCATTTACAAGAGCAGTTAAAGACTATAATGTAGATATACAAAATGATATTAGAAGTAGCTAGCGCTAATAATATATAGACGGCCCAATCAAATGAGTAGCTCATTGAATTGATACTAATCATTTTATAATGAGTTAGAGGGGTCGAATCTTAATACATAGAAACAAGTTAATTTTTTCTTCTAAAATATCTTCAGAATAGACATGACCTAATATCTTTTATAAGAAGAATCTTAAAAAAAATGCTCAAAAAATGAGTAAAGCTGATTAGTTGTAGCAGTTGGCTCGTTTTCAACTCTTTGAAAATATATCAAGAGAAATTTTTGATGTATGAGTTAGAGCAACAGTGCCACTGTTCACACATATTAATACTATTCATCAATTTTTTTTTTATTCTTTTATATTCTTTTATTTTTATTTTTTTGTTCTTTATATACTTTATATTTATCTTATTTAGTTTATATTTTTATTTATCTTATTTTAAAATCTTAATCAATTAATTCACTAACTTTTCTTAAAAAGAAATTAATTAATTACTTAATTATTTTTTATATTTTTAATACATTTTATTATGTATTTTTTTTAATTCTTTTTTTTTTAATTTTTTATTATTTTTTTTTCAAAACATTATTTACACATTACAAATAATTAAAGATACTTTTTAGGCTAATTAAAGATACCGAAAACATGCATGAATTTGTGATAATAATGTAATTTTAAATATATGATAAATATTTATGTTGCTTTTAAAATATTGTTTATGTAATTTAGTGTAATATTTTATATTAAGCTTAATTAAAGTTTTATGGCTTGTTTGCTAAAATATGCATGATTTTATAAATATAATTAATTTATTTTAGTTATTTATTAAATACATAATTATTAATTATAAAAATATTTTTATAGGTATAAAAATATTTTGAAATACATTAATGATTAAATGTATAAAAAATTAAATTAAATTAAATAATAATAATAAAATTATAATAGTGTTAAAAATAATATTGATAAGTTGGAGATGAAAATAATTTTAGTATCGTTGTTTATTCCAAAATAAAGGCGAAGATAAACAGTATAGCTAAACTCTATTTTAAAGTTTGTGAGATAGAGATGCCATCAGCTGAGGCACTTGGCACGAAACTGAACATACTTGAAAAGGACAAAAGTACCATAAAAAAACAAATAGTAAACGAATAGAGGGGGGGATGAGGGGTGGGGCAGGTGGGGCCGTGGATTTTGGCCGTCCGATTTGTCGCGCGTGTGGACTTCACTCCTCAAAGTCCTCTTTCTCTCTCTCTCGTTGTACACCCACCCTTTTGACTCCACACGCCCCTCTTATCCTACGCACCCCCCCCCTCCTCTTCAAATCTCTGTTCCTCTGTTCGCTCTCGCGTGTGCGTGTGGGGAGAGCCGTAACACCGATCTCTATATCTACCCCCCACTTTCGCTCCCCACTCAATTCTCAGCTCTTCTCGAAAACCAAATCGCAACCCTCTTTGTGTACGTGTGTGTGTGTGTGTCTGTGTGTTGTGCATGTTCTTCACAGAGAGATGGGTGTCTTGGTCTGTAACGAATGGTGATGAGTCCTCCTCGAGATGTGTGTTTGCAGAAGATCATTGTTAAGCCCTTGATTTACTAGAGTTGGTTCCGTTGTTGTTGTTGTTGTTGTTGTTGTTGTTGTTGTTGTTGATTTTGGGTTCTGGGTTTGTTCTGTTTTCGTGGGGGATTCAAGAAGCTCTGTTCATGGCTGGGAGCAACGCTGTTAACGAGTCTCAGGTTGTTATTCATTTTTACTTTGGTTTTTTTTTATTTTTTTTTTGCCTGTTTTGGGTGTGATTTTTGGGGGTTTTGGTGAATTTGGTCATGGAATGACGATGTTGGTTCTGGGTATTCTTCAAAATTGGATCTTTTTGGTGGGTTTTTGAGATTGGAGTCTAGGGTTGTGTTTCTGTTGTTCTTCAAAGTTGAGATTTTGGTTTAAATTAGGTTTTTTTTTTTTTTTTTTGTTGGATCAAACATGTAAAGGGTCTCTGTTAATCTTCATGTAATTACCTGTAATGGGTTTGATTCCGTTCATTTCTTGTACTGTTCATCGTGATTTATTGAATTCTAATTGGCTTTCAATGATCATTGTAGTTTTGATTAGGCTTTAATGGTGATCTGATTCAACTAATCTATGATTCTCTATGTTCTGTGTGTATACACAGAGAGCAGTTCCACTCAACACATGGATTCTCATCTCCAATTTTAAGGTTGCTTACAATCTTCTTCGCCGCCCGGACGGCACATTCAACAGACACTTGGCCGAATTTCTTGATAGGAAAGTCACTGCCAATGCAAACCCAGTTGAAGGAGTCATGTCCTTTGATTGCTTCATTGACAAACCCACCGGCCTCCTGAGCAGAATTTACAGGCCAGCTCCGGTTGATGAGCCCGGAATCTTTCGCGGAATCATTGACCTCGACCGCCCTTTAAGCTCGACCGATGTGGTTCCGGTGATCATCTTCTTCCACGGAGGGAGCTTCGCTCACTCCTCCTCCAATAGCGCAATCTACGATACCCTTTGCAGGCGCCTTGTGAGGAATTGCAAGGCTGTCGTGGTGTCTGTGAATTACAGAAGGGCGCCCGAGAATCGGTTTCCTTGCGCGTATGAAGATGGGTGGGCGGCGCTCAAATGGGCGCATTCGCGGCCTTGGCTTCGCAGCGGCGAGGACTCTAGAGTCCATGTTTACTTGGCTGGGGACAGCTCAGGAGGCAACATTGTGCACCATGTTGCAATGAAGGCAGTGGAGGAGGGAACTCAAGTGTTAGGCAATGTGCTATTGAATCCAATGTTTGGTGGAGTGGAGAGGACTGAATCTGAGAAGAGATTGGATGGAAGGTACTTTGTCACAATTCATGATAGGGATTGGTACTGGCGGGCATTTCTGCCGGAAGGGGCCGACCGGGACCATCCGGCGTGTAATCCCTTCGGCCCCAACGGCGCAGACCTTAAAGGGGTGAAGTTGCCGAAGAGCCTCGTCGTGGTGGCTGGTCTGGACCTGGTTCAGGACTGGCAATTGGCCTATGTTGATGGCCTTAAGAAGGCTGAACAAGATGTGAAACTAATTTACCTTGAAAGAGCTACTATTGGATTCTACTTGTTGCCTAACAATGAGCACTTCTATAGTGTCATGGATGAGATAAACAAGTTTGTCAACAATCCCTAACTGTTAATACACTCACTCTTACATATCATACAGACAGAGAGAGATACATAACTGGAGCTTGACATTTCCCTAGGACTTTATTTTTTCGCCCCTTCGGATTGGTGATATAATGTGCAGTGTATAAGTGTCTAGTACTACTACTACTACTATGTGGTCTACTATGTGGTTGGTTGCTTCGTCGTCGTCTTCTTTGTTGCCGTCTATTGTGGTGGAATGAGGTCTGCATCTTTGCTGACTATATGGAGATGTTGGCTTCAATTTCATTGTTGCAGGAGCTGTGCTATTAGAGGGGACTTGGTTCAATTGGTTAAGTTGGATCAGAATCATTTACTGATGTATATGTTATATGGGGGATTGCTATATACTGGCCGGACTTGGGGGTTCACTTGGTTCCATGAAGCTGTTACTGACTGCCGGAGCTGTTCCACAACAGGTCTTATAGTTTACCAACAAGCTTAGGTACCTGACTTATCATAATCGCAATAGGGGGAAAGGCGAGATAGTGCGGTAATGTTCTTCGTGGTCATCACGATCGATGATTTGCTAATGTTACTAGAACTAATTTAGAGTATGGATGAGGAGACATCCATGGTGTTGTGAACTTGTATTTCTTAGCATTACTATATAAAGATGTTTGCTCCCTTTTTAACTGTCTATCCAGTATTGATTTTGTTTCAGCTTTCCTCTTTGTTTTTAGTCTTGACTAAACTATTAGGATAATAACCAACTCTAGAAACTTTTATTGATGTGCAAACTTCACCAAAAATTGCATTGAAGGAACGCTGATTGGTTGTTGTTGTATTCCATTGTAGGTGTAGTGGTGATCTGCTCAACTTCCATTAGGAGAATTCCAATTTGAGAGGTACTAGAATGGTGAGTTGTGAACATGCCTTGAAAAGCAGATGCAATCCATTCATGAAAATGACTTCATCCCCATATCTTTAGGCTTTCATCCATTTAGATAAACTCGATACAATAAAAATTGACCCCATATCTTTAGGCTTTCATCCATTTAGATAAACTCGATACAATAAAAATTGAAAAAAATATTTTGAATATACGTTGTCAAGTGCATTAAATCAAACGGAATTGATCCATGTAATTGATCTTTAACTAATTTGAGATTTGATGTTGTTGTTGGAACATGTGATTAGGCTTATGAAACCCAATTCTTCCACTTAAGAAATAAGCCATGGTAGATCAATATTAGTGCTTCCTGACTGTCAAATCCAATATGCATGAAAGCACTTTCACTTCATCAAAGGAAAAGGGCATCATAGATTGTGCACATAAGGGTGAATCATCAATCCTTCTTTCTTGTCTCTTCCTTCATGTCCAGTTCTGGTTGTTGTTGCAGTTTGGAATTAGGGATAAGAGCAAATACAACAACTTTGGCTTCTTTCATGGGCAACAACACATCAGTGAGAGAAGTGGGTGGGTCTTGGGATGCATCACAAAGGGACCACATAATCAAATTTCAAATACCCTTTAAACTCTTTAGGGATTTGGTTTCTAGTCTATAGTGCTAAAGAGACATTATTAAAATGTTTAGGAGCAACAGCTAAGCTTAGAAAAAGACATGGAACCCTGTTTTTATTTGACTTTCTATGCTATGGTTGGCACCAATCAAGTAATATATTGTATGTTTATAGTGGTTTCAATAACATAATATGTTGAGCATTGTCTTGTACAAATTGTAATATAATAAAAACATGTATGCATATATGTTATGTTTATTACATGTCTTATTTGTTGTGGCTGTTTCTAAATTAGCTGTAGTTCAGTGAATATATTCTCTAGCAGGACATGTAGTCATTATCATCAAATGGCTTTTTATTTGAGTGCACATTTCTTTAGATTATTAATTTAGTTGTCCACAGTTGTCTTTGCTCCCTAAGCAATTGCATATTGTCATATCATATATGCTAAATTGCTAATCCATATCAAGTTTTGTAATAATAAAGTAATTGAAAACTCCTAGAACGATAGATTAGATTATGAGAGGCATGACTTAAACTTGCATGCAAAGACAAAAGTGAGTTTTAAATGAAAATATGTAAATATGATTATTTTTCTTTGAAGGTTCAAAAACTAGATGACATAATTTTGACGCACATATTTGCTACATATTTGTTAGTCAATATGGTGCATATCTCGAGGCAAATTTAAGAGGATTGATCAATACATGATACCATTACCTTTTTTTATTTCTTTTTGAAAATGTTGTGGTGATCTTTGGATAGACATAGGACGTGTTCACGCACACATCTCGTTGCATAATCAAATGATCTCTGCAAAAATTGTGTTAAAATTGCTAGTGCACCCAATCATTTTTATTTTTTTTTGGCATAAAGTACTATTGGTCATTGAACTTTCAAGCTTTTATTAATTTAATCTTCAAACTTTTATCAATTCACTTTTAGTTTTTGAACTTTTATTTCCTTTACTTTTGATTCTTTTATTAAATTTAGAGAACAAAAATCACTAACAAAGCGTTTCACTAATAATTCACAATTGATTTATCAACTTGAAAAATCGATTGTGAACCGTTTCGTAAGTAACTCTCCAAACTTAATAAAATGATTAAAATTAAAAAAAAAAATTTTGAGAGAGACAAAAAATTAACCGATGAAAGTTTAAGAATCAAATTAATAAAAATGGAAAGTTCAAGACTAAATGATACCATTTGCCGCTTTTTGAGAGTCAATAATCAAGATAGTTATCAGGCCATCAGGTCGATTTATGCTCATAATTTACATATTATTATGTGCCAAGCCTTTTTTTTTTTTTTTTTTTCATAGATGTGTCGAGCTATTCATTCATTATTCAAGGCCTACAAGTATTATTTGTCGTTATGAATGGCGCCAAGCCAAGAAGAATCTAATACTATGTACATGTAAACACTATGATATTGTTATTCAATTTTCTTTTACTATTTATAACTAGTTCTTGAAAACAATAACTTCAATTCAATAAGTTTTTGAGATAACTTTTAAATTGTGAACTTTCGAAAGTTATCAATTTTTACTTTTTCAAGTGCATGAGTATATATGTGATCAATATATTAGACAGAATGTCTTTCCCAAGGATATGGTAAAAAGCCAAATCAAGACAGTGAAAAGTTTGAAAGACAGGCAATAACCAAATGATGATTTAAACGGTAAAAAAGTTTTTTTTTAAAAGTAGATGCTTTATTGCTTTATCTCCATGTTTATGCTTTGGACTTTGTTTGAGATAATGTGATCTTTTAATGGGAGTTAGGTACCCACCATTGAATGGCTAGTTTGATGCACATTTCAAACTAATCAATTTTGTCGCGCTATTCAAATTATTTAATTATTGGAAGGACTATAATTGAGATTAGTCGTGAAGTTATTAAGTTCAAAGTGTGTACTTATTAGAAATGGTCATGTATTATGGTGGAAGTTCTAAATAATTTAGTTTTGTCCCGACACTTTTAGTTACTAAGGTGAATGTGAAGATATTGAAAAGAGTGGGATTAGAATACTATTCCTTCAACTATCAAATTTAAAGGCGATAAAAAAAAAGGACTAGTAAAGGATTCGAGTATCGTAGTTGGTAAGAAAAGTTTGTTTCTTTTAAAAAAAAAAGACTTGTGAAGTGATTTAAGTGAATATGAGGTTTTTCTTTCTTTATTTTTTATTTTTATTTTTTGTTATTCAAACTATCTAATCTACTCAGTGGGCTGCATACATTGCACTCGATTACATACTCACGACTCTAAGGCCTCGTTTGTTTCTTTTTATTAACTTATAGTGCGAGCAGAGATAACTTATAATATAAGTTCATATTTCATGTTTGGTTAAACTTTGAACTTGCAGAAAGTTACAAAATTTTAAAAACTATAAAATGTGAAAATTGACATAAATAACTTTTAAACATATTTTTAAGATAACAAGAAAATATTATTAATTATTTTCACCACATGAACTACTATTTATTTATTCAGAATAAAAAACTTGAATTAAATAAAAAACATAAAATATTAGTATTTACAAAATATTAAACAACATTAAATAATTATAAGTATTTTTATATTTATTTGAAATAATTATTAATAATAAATACTATAAAATACTAGTAATGATAATTCTTAAAAATATTTCTCTCATTTGAAAAATACTTTTTTTATGATGAATTATTTATTTAATCTTTTATTAATGGAGTGAGAGAGAGGATATGTCATGAGTAAATGAGAATTTGTGAGGAGTAACTGTGTCCATATAACTCTCGAGAGGGGAGGGAGATATTTCACCCATTTTCTTGTAAGTTGAAAATAAATCACAGAGAGTTGGACAACCAAACAAGATTAGTTCACAACTCCCTATAAGTTTATCTAATTTGAGATATCTCCACCTCATATCAAATAAAGCCTAATTAAGAAGAGTCACCTAGCCTTTGTGCAAGTTGTGCCTCTTCTATCTCATTAAATATGCTTTGGGAGAACTCAAGTGTCAAATGCCCCATAATTGTGTAAACGTTAGGTAAATTGTAGTTAATGAAATAAAATAACATGTCATGCCTCTCTAAAAAAAGGAAAAAAACAATAATACTAAATATTTTTATTTTTAGTTGTTCATCTGAACTTAACTATTCTCACGAAACTTTATTACAATCGGCCCGAGTATATCTTAATAGAGCCGTACGCTTAACCAACCTGCAATTCCAATCTCACTCTTATATTTAAACCGACCAAGCAGTTTGGGGTTTGAAACTTGTCATGTTAGCCCTAAATGAAACCCCATAAAAAGCAGAGTGTTTTAGTATTCCATTGGGGGAGTCATTTCAGTGTCCAAGTTGATGGGACGCCCTCATCACATACTAAATGATAGCAGTAACAGGTGTGTGGGTGTGAACACAGTGAAGTGACCATCTGATGCAAACTCATTAAACGACAAAAAAGGCGTATTAGTTTGAAGTTCTTCCTCATTTATTGAACATTTGTCCTCGTCGATCACGCCAAGCTCAATCAATTTTATTGGGTCACCATACTATAAAAAAAGTTATATGCCCCCAAATGTCACTATTCAATATCTGTTTCACTTTTTAATGCACGATTATGATATAGGTCCTCTTTAGATTTTTTTTTTTTTTTTGGATTGTTGAATGAATGTAATTAAGAGTACAGAACCATTTTATTAGTTTTATATGATGATATCATGTTCATTATGTGTTTGTTTTATTTGGGACGTGGTTATGCTTAGTCACCATTCAAGAAACCAATACTAATGCTAGGAAGAACAAAACCCTTAAATTTATTTGAACTTATAAATCCTAACTCGTAAAGTGATTTTTAAAATTTTTACAAATCTTTGAATGGTATTAAATTTTTTTTTATAAGTGATTGTGTGTACTTTATTTATTATTTAAAAATAATTTAAAAATAATAATTTTTTTTTTTTGTATTTTTAAGTCCGAAACTCAGTCCTAACGCTACCCTATTGCAGGTATGCGTTTGAAGCTGTCACACGATGATCAGAGAATTGATGGCGTCATAAAAGCTTTTAAAAGCAGTATTGCCGCGTTGGGTTTATGTAGATGTCATTGACGATGTATCTTGAATTACAGTAGTTGAACAATCTGTTTAATATATGAAAGGAAAATTAACATCAAATGATTCAAATGTAACTTATCTTACGAAGAAGCATAGATTGTTGTTAGGTGTAATAAGTGAATAAACAACAACAACAACAACAACAACAACAACATAACCTCAATCTCAAATTAACTGGAATCGACTACATGGATCAAACTTTTCAATTTTGCTCGATTAAGTGCAATTGATGGTGAGCTTTGCAAACCACTCAAATCCCTTTTAATTAATACATCCCATGTTAACTTTGATCTGCCCCTACCTCGCCGAATTTCTACAGTTTCTATTGAGTCAAGTTTTCTAGTTGGAGCATTTGTAGGCCGTCTTTGCAGATAACCAAACCATCGCAACCGCCCTTCCCTAATCTTTGTATCAATTGGTGCTACACCTACTTGTTTTTGAATTTCTATATTTCTTATTCTATCTTTACGAGTTTTACCACACATCCACCTAAGCGTCATCATTTCTGCTACGTTCACTTTATGTAATTGTTGTTGCTTTACCGCCCAACATTCACTTCCATAGAGCATAGCCGGCCTAATTGCAGTCTTATAAAATTTTCCTTTTAACTTAGTAGGTGTAATAAGTGAATGACCAATGAAATTCCAAAGATGCTCAACAGGGTATAAATTTGACTATACTTATTGTTAGTGTTGGTTTTGAATTTGGTCTTAATATATTATCATTTTCTATACTGTGTCTGTGTCCAACTTGTTAGTCGTATAAATATTTTATGAAATGATGGGAACACCATTCTCAGCATAATTTAGAGAAGGACAAGATTGAAAAAAATGTCAAGTACAAAAGATAAGCTTTATGAGAGATAGCATTTCATGATTTAAATGCAGCAAAAGAAGGCCATCCTTTTCAAATATCAGATCAACTTGACATCTCTTCACTACGTAAAAAAGAAGACTTAAAAGTTAAATCTCAACTTGAATACTTGGTGAAATTAAAGCCACATGAGACTTAAGATCAGATAGATGGAAGTAAATAAGAGGGTCATCTTCAAATTCTCATAAGAATCAAACACTCTCACACAACTAATGAAGATAAAAAAGATAGTAATACATGTACATATACACATACAAGCCTTGCAACAACTTTCACTAACCAAGCAGATCAACGAAACTATAAGCAGAGGCGTGCGCTGGTGAATCGGACAGCCTAGAAAGTGATGGTTTCATCTCATATATGTCCTTCAAAAACCAATATCATCAATGCTCTCCATTTCTCTAACTTAATAAGCCTCTACTCACAAGAGGACAACCATTGCAGAGAAACAAATAAATGGTGACAAGAAGAGAGCAAAAAATGGTGCAGCTTTAAACAGTGTTTTCTTTCCTCAATCCAAGCATGCAGAATTCAAGGGCATGTCTCAGGGTTATCTTTTTATTTTTTTTATCTTTCTGGAAGTCAGAGGTTGCTGTTGCTACTGGAAACAAGAGGAGGGCAATGGTGGGGGTTCATGCATCTCTCCAAGTGGTCCATGGTCACAGTTATTGGCTCTGCTTGCTTATATCAAGCAAATTGGTGTGGGCTGTGGGGGGGTGGTATCTGTTTCTTGATTGATCTCTGACCATGCAAGTAAGCATGTCAGGGCTGATAATGCCCTTTTCTGGCTTTTGTGACATTATTATTCCAAGCCAAACCAACATTCAATGAGAGTGTTTGTGATGGGGAGATCTCAGTTCATTTTATGTTGGTATCTGTGCCTCCCAGGAATCTCATCCAGTGGGGCCTTTGAGGGCTACCATGTTATGTTATGGCATTCCCTGGATGGTTGCTCTACTTCATTAGTTGGACAGATGAAATGGAAACAAATATAGATATACTACTGTCTTAAACTACTTGGTGCACCTCGATTGATATATACAAATAGATTTTTTTGATCCAATTCAAGAAGGATCCACTAAGCCCCTACATTAGATTGGACCGTCATACTTGAAAGCAAGGATCGAAACTTCGATTTAGCCTTATATTTCGACATCTTGATAATCGAAATTAATTCAAAGAATTTTAATTCGACGTAAAGAATTTTGTAAAATTTCGCTAACTTACAGAAGTTCAAGTTTTTTTTACTTAAATGGTCAATAAACTAAAATTCATTTTATGAGATGTCAAAACAAGCACAATTATGCATTTATACCTAAAAAATTTACAATTTAATGATTTTAAGTCAATTTTATTGGTACTAGTCATGCACACTATGTATGGTAGATCACTTCTTAGTGATAATTATTACATTTAATTTGATTTTCTAACCATTTATTAATTGCACATTTTTATAAGTAAATTAAAATTATGAAACGTGTTTTTTTATATGGGTCAATATTTGAAGTATAAGAAAATATCCACTTTTTTACATTATGCATTGATTAAAAAAACTACAAAGCGTTGTAGAGATGTGTGTGCAAAAATGAATCTCGATGCATACATTGAATCTTGACACAAAATCAAGGGATGATATAATTGGTGTAGAGATGTGTGTACAAAAGTGAGCCACTCTCAAATTCTCAATAACCCCTAAAAGCCACCATCAATTACAATTCTCAACCCTTTCGTCTCCTACACACTTATTTGATTTTTTTTTTAATCAAAAAGTTCACAAATTCTCATTTTCTAGTAATTCATATAAATTTATATCAATGTTGTCAATTTTGAACATAAACTTCGGAGAAGTTTTGTAATTTTTAAACTACCCGTGAACTTCGTTTCGATCCCTTCAATTTCGATAAACTTCACCTAAACTTCGACTAATTTTATCGAATTTTCATTCCTTGCTTGAAATTGTCATTTTAGTGGTAACTTAAGTGCACCTTGTCAATTTCCTCAACAAGAACAAAAGTTTGAACAAACTGCAATGTCATAGTAAACCCAGGACAAAATAGAGAGAAAATTTAACACTTGTTACACCAAATAATGGACTGAAATGGTCGACTCAAAAGCATAGAGTAAACTTGGTTCCAAAAAAAAAAGCATAGAATAAAATTTAAATAAGAACAAGACATAACTTCCTTCACCACAATGGATTTTTTTTTTCCATTGAAAAGAAAAGAAAAAAACATGAGTTCCTACAAAGTTCTTACAATTGGTATTCAGTTTCTCATTTCTGAATTTTGTAAATAGGTTAAGTGGATGATTACAAGCACAAAATGTTGAGATTAAAATTTCTAACAGATTATGTCCATGATTATATAGCAGGTTGATGTTCATTCTCCATGCTCCGAAATGACACAAATTAAGAATTTTTGCAAAATAAGTGTCAGGACAACTTAAATGAAAAATAACAGATGGGTAACTAAAACTCAGACTACATACTATGCATGTAATCAGAAGTCAGAGCTATATACTAAGGATAAATCAAGGAATTTTTTTCTCCTCTAAATGTTCTTTACGAACAGTCTCCATCTTGATAAAGCTACAAAAATCTCCATTTCCTTCTTTATAGACTTCTACATGAATTTCTTGAATAGAAAGAATCTTCAACTATCATATATTTTCAATTAGTTCAATTGTCAATCTTTTACCCTAGTTATGCATCAGTCCAGGTCAAATCAATCTTCCAAAGTGTTCGATTTTATAGCTTATAAATACACCCAACAAAATTTGCTCTACATAATTCTTATACAACAATGCAAAAAACAATAATAATGTAAGCTTGAATATTATTTGTAAGTTTGATAGGTAGATATGGATCGACCTAAACAAGAATAACAAAATAGAATACACAATTTCTTGAGATCTGAAGGCTGCTATGCCATTTTAAGCTCTACCTAATCAAATAACTTAATAAAAAATAAATACCTCAATAAAATTGAGCTGCTTTACTCACCGAAATAATACATTCTGGCTAAGAACAACTCCTAGCTGGCTATTTGGCACATTTGCGCTCACATTCATTCCAGACCTCTCACAATATGATACAAAATTTAGTTCGCAGGGAAGAATCAGACAGGAACTGGCAATACAAGCCATTCGCGTCATGCAAGATTTACGCTCTGAATAACTTCCAGGACTCGGGAAATCTACTCTTCTGATAGTGTGAGCGCCTTTTCTGCACAAGTAAAACAAGATATGAAAACTATGTCATAATTTACCACAATAATTTTATGCTGCAGTCCCAAAACTAAGACAAGTAACATGAGCTATACGTGATTAGCTTTTGTGGGTCAAGCAGACAATTATCACGAGTTTGACATTGTGCTTAGACACCAATAAAGCAAATAAGCATCCTTGACTTAGTTGTGCGTGAAATTATGATCTCAATGATTGTAGGATTTAAAATATTTGCATGTTTGGATGCCATCAGCAATATGCACATGGATAAAGAAACTGCAAATTGGAGTCTATCTAGGAGACTGAAACCTACCGGCACAAGTTTAGATCAGTCATCCAAACCAATGGTTTGTTGAATCTGATTTTTAAAAATACATTAATACTCATAAGAATAATTCAACAACAACAACAACAACATAGCCTCAGTCCCAAATTAACTGGAGTCGGCTACATGGATCCCATTGTGCTTGATTAAGTGCAATTGATGGTAAGCTTGTCAAACCATTCAAATCCCTCCTAATTAATGCATCCCATGTTAACTTTAGTCTGCCTCTACCTCATCGAATTTCTACAGTTTCTATTGAGTCAAGTTTTCTAGTTGGGGCATTTGCAGGCCGCCTTTGCAGGTGACCAAACCACTACAACCACCCTTCCCTAATCTTTGTATCAATTGGTGTTACTCCTACTTGTCTTTGAATTTCTATATTTCTTATTCTATCTTTACGAGTTTTACCACACATCCACCTAAACATCCTCGTTTCTACGTTCATTTTATGTAATTATTGTTGTTTTACCGCCCAACATTCACTTCCATAGAGCATAACTGGCCTAATTGCGGTCCTATAAAATTTTCCTTTTAACTTAGTAGGAACATTTCGATCACAAATCACCCCTGTTGCACTCCATTTCTTCCATCCAACTTGAATTCTATGCGTGACATCATTCTCAATGTTACCATCATTTTATATGATTGATCCTAGGTATCTAAAGTGGTTTACCTTAGGAACTTCTACTTCCCCTAATTTTATCATTTCGTCATCTCGATGTCTAGTGTTTCTAAACTCATAAGAATAATTCACCAAAAACTATTCATCTTGGTGAATTATTCAACTTGAAAACCATATATTTCTTCATATGCAGATAGATCACCGATATTGATCAATTGAATTGAGAGAAACAACACGATCACAAACCCCAAAAGTAACCCAGAGAAGAGTCTTAAAACCCTCTCAAGCCCAATCACTCATAGAATGACCAATTACAATCAAATTCCCCGATATCTCATCTAACTAACTCACCCCTTATTTATAGTGTTTCTTCTAACTAATTCTATGTGGGATCTTATCATTATGATAGAATCTCATATAGAGGGAGTCATTTAGAGTTAGTTAGGGGTAAACACTATAAATAGGGATGACTTAGTGAGATTGGAGGGATGAGAAATTGAATGTAATTTGGGGAACTCTTAAGAGTTTTGGTTGAGAGAGTTTTAAGATTCTTCTCTGGGGTTACATTTGGTTTTGTAATTGTTTTCAATTCAATCAATCGATATCGGTGTTCTATCATTGATATCATAGCAAACTTGATGGATCCAAAAGTAGATGCTCGTGTCGTCGCTTGTGTTCATTACCTAGAAGAGCAGATGAGGGTGATTCCGGTGGAGTTTCAGTGAATCTCGGCACTGGAGGATTCTATCGAGGAACTGAAGGTTGAGGTCCACAGTTTGATCCAGCTGATCAAGAGCATGTGTTTTCAACAAAGCTCGCCGGTTTCGACGGTCGGATTGATCGGAAATGGCAACGACCATATAGTCGGATTCATCCAGATCAACCAAATTTGGGTGCTCAGATGAAAGCTTCGTCAGATCCGACTTTCTCTTGTTGAATCGGACGTCAAGAAGATTTCAACATGGTCAGATCTAGTTTCTTCAGGGTCGATTCCAGCAAAGGTCTCAATATGGCCATATCGAATTTCATTGAAGCCGATTCCAGTGGATTTGCATTTCGTGGTCATCAATTTGAGTCATAACAATATGCTAGTGGAGACTACAAAAAGTTGTGTTGTCATCGCAATCAAGATTGGTGCAACATATCCTTTAATAGAGCCGAAATCACCTTTGCACAATGAATTTCAACAGATCTATAGGTTGGCGAAAATCGCATTTCATGTCGTTGATATTTGGACGTTACGTCCTTCGAGAGGACAAGAGATGATCAATGGGGATCTCAAGGTATATGGATGATGGGAAAGTTGCCAACACATGAGGGTGGCCTCCACCTTCTTTTCACTCGACAATGATTTCCACCTTCAATCTTGCTGTTTTCTTGTGTTGTTGGGCTGATTTTCTTGCTGTTTTCTTGTGTTGCTGAGCTGATTTCTAGCATGGGCATTTGCTCGTGTTCTTCACGTACCTCCCACTACATAGGTTCATGATCCAGACATATCCTTTTTCTTCGGTGTTCATTTTTCTATTTGCCACCTTGAGGACAAGATGGATGTTTGAGGGGGGGAGTAATGATAGAATCCCATATAGAAGGAGTCATTTAGAGTTAGTTAAGAGTAAACACTATAAATAGGGATGAGTTAGTGAGATTTGGGGGATGAGAAATTGAATGTAATTTGGAAAACTCTTAGGAGTTTTGGTTGAGAGAGCTTTCTTCTCTGGGTTACATTTGGTTTTGTAATTGTTCTCAATTCAATCAATCAATATCGGTGTTCTATCACATTACTCCCCCCTTTAACATCCGCCTTGTCCTCAAGGTGGGAAGAAAAAGAAACATACAAAGAAATGATAGAATAGCATGAACATAGACCCGACAAAATAAGGAAGCAAAGGCGAGTAGAGAACAATCTTGTGTGCAATATTTCTCAAGTTCATTCCAACGAACACTTGGTGCACCCCTGCCCAAAAAGACGTCTGCATACACTGATGATGGCATAACTATAGATACCAAGTGCTATGCAAGGATGAATGTGAGCGTAGCAACCACTAAAGCCAACAAAATCATTGCCCCTATATGTATATAAAATTGAACTGAGCTAACCAATAGAGGAGATGAAACAACAGGGGTTGAATAGTCAATGAGTGATGTGATATTTAAATGGATCAGCCCCTCTAAGTCAAAGAAGTAATACACTGATCAAGGAGAATTAAGGGCTACAAAAGAACCCATTATAATTTGAAATTTGCCACACATTAAACCCATTTGGGCCCACCACATTGAGTAAGATGAATGAAACGCTAATCGAGGAAGATCAACAGCTATATCAAGAAGCAATTGGATTAATGTGGGACGTACCGCACTTGTAAGGAAACACTTACCCTCATGGTTGGCAACTTTCCCATCATCCATACACCTCAAGATCTCCATCAATCATCTAGTATCCTCTTCCATAATTCATCTGCCCTAATCCCCATCGATAACCTAGTATCAACTGATACAGAGAGCGTCAAGAAATCAGCCCAACAACATAAGAAAATAGCAAGATTGAAGGTGGAGATCAACGACGAGTCGGAAGAAGGTGGAGGCCTAGTCGGTGGTGCGATCCAATAACGAGCCTTCCCAGACAAAAGGAGAACTCACAACCCTAACACCTTCTCTTCTACTTGAGAGTGCAGATCTGCTGAACGTTGATCGGATGAAGCCGAATCAGGCCATATTGAGACCTTCTCGACATTCGATTCAACAAGATGAAGTCGGGTTTTGTTGGAAAGAACCGAAATAGGTGTCGCACGAGGAACATAAGTTCTGGATCTGAATCAACTTTGACCTGCAACTTCTCTAGCCCTACCAGATCTAGGGGATGTGGATCATCACCACTTTGCAACTTCTCAAGCACTACGATATCTGGTGGATCTGAAGCTTGTGTGTTGTAGAACACTTTGATCTGCTGCTCCGCTATGACTGGTGGATCTAGCCCTTTCGCGCCGTTGGTCTCACCGATCTAGTGAGATCCGCCCCAACTCGACGTCTGATGTTGGAGCAGAACCTCCATCTTCGGTGAGAGGGCATGAAACTGTGACTCCATGGTAGATCGTTGCGCCTCTACTACAGATTTGGTCTCTCCCATAGAGGTCTTTGTCTTATTCATCTCTACTTCCAACAAATCGACTCGAGAATCCACCTTTGGCGCCACGGCTAGTGTGCTCTGATACCAATGATAGATCACTGATATTGATCAATTGAATTGAGATAAACAACATGATCGCAAACCCCAAAAGTAACCCAAAAAAAAAGTCTTAAAATCCTCTTTCAAGCCCAATCACTCATAGAGTGCCCAATTACATTCAAATTCCCCGATATCTCGTTTAACTAACTCACCCCTATTTATAACAATATGGATATGATCATGAGAAACTGAAATGTCAATATACCACATCCAACGTTACCAACAAGAATCTATGAAAGAAATGCAATAAAATCAAAACTATTTTTTAGTTTTAATGCACTCAGTGCAGGTGTAGAACTTAGGGCCGAGTCTGTAGAGAACCATCGCTTGAGATTTTTGTGTGGCATCACCTCCAAGATCACCTACCTACATCTTTGTGCTAAGCCAAACATGGTAACTTGGGTGAGTCAGCATCAACATGATAGATTTTTCAGTTTCTTCCACTCTTTGCAAAAAGCAAAACTAATGGTGTTGGAGATCATGAAAGATCTTCTCAAGACTATGATACGATCCCACATCTAGGCCTTATAGAGTTAGTGGGAATAAGATAGTATAAATAGGTGTGAGTGAGTAAGATCAGGAGCTTTTGAAATTGTATTGTAATTTGGGCACTCTTTGAGTGACTTGGGATTGAGAAGGTTTTAAGACCTTTCTCTGGGGTTTCATTCGAGTGTGATCGCTGCCGTTTATCTTAATTCAAACTGTCTATATTGGGGCTCTATCAATGGTATCAGAGCTCTCTCTTTCGATGCCGTCGAAGATGGATTCGCGGGTGGAAAACCTGGAGGCCGAGTTGCAGAAGTTGCCGGCGCAGCTGAACAAGATTTCGGATCTGGAGGTGTCGATGACGGGTCTAGCAGCGCGGATGGGGATTCTCCAGTCGGATGTTAGATCGGAAATTGCGGAGGTGAAGTCTGAGATCAGGGGGCTGACACAGAGGATGGAGTCTTTCTTCTTACAAGCAAAAGCTCTGCTGAATCCCAAGGGAGGAGATCCGGGAGGGACGTCTCGAGCGTCACAGATCGAGACAGATCTGGACGATTCCGGGCCAGATCTGGGCTTCCGGATGCGGATCAGGGCTTCCGACTCGGCGAGCGCGGGATCCAGAGAGTTTACAACCCCGATCTACGCAAACTCAGAGAGCTGGAGGGGTCGATCCACGGCCTTCGATCGGAGTTTCAGGCGCAGATCTACACACAGTCGCAGATCCAGAGCCAGATCCAGGAGATGTCGCGTTGGATGGAGGAGTTGTTCATGCGTGAACAGGAATCGGGGTCAGCAACCCGGATCGGGCGCGGGGGTGGATACACACCGAATCGCGAATCCGCCGCGATCGGGAGAGTTCGATCCGTCGGCGGAGAGCTCGTTTCGGCGAGGCCGATCTTATCGATCGGGCTCGAAGTTCGCAAGATCAAGATCTTGGGACTTTGTGATGGGGAGAATCTCGGTGTGGCTCAACGGGCGGAGCATGGCGAAGTAGCGAAGGGCGTGGTGTTCACGGCTCGAAGCCTCGGTGGTCGTGGAGGCGTCGACGGCTCCGATGCCGTGCAAGTCTACAAGGCGGCGTTCGGAGCGGAGGAGCTCAAGCGAGAGATGCATACGAAGAGGAAGGCGGAACAGAGCTCCCTCTCATCCCGAAAGCCGAACTCAAGGTCGGATCGTCTCGTGTTCATCGTCGCCGATCACTCTGAAGGCTCTCCTGCTCTCTCTGGAGGTTCATTCTGGCTAGAGACCAACGACGTCAATGATCGCATCCGAGTGGAGATGTTGGTTGAGCTCCCAGCGACGTTACAGGCGGTGGTGGAGAGGGCCGAGCAAATCGAGAAGACGATCAGTGCAGGAGATGGGTTAGAGGAGGCGTCTCTTGTTGGGCCCGACGCCACACCCAACTTGGGCCTCCCCAACAGATCTGAAGGCCGCCCACCCACTTCACCCACTGGGAATTCCCGCACCATTTCTGGGCCCACCAAAAGCCCATTTGCTCCCCAACGAAAACCGTTCGGTTGTGAGTTCTACTACCAAATCCAGTCCCTAAAGCTCTGTCTGCTGCGATCCACGCCGCATGTATCTCCACCGAAGCTCAGCGATTGGACCGAGACGGAAGCACAAAGCTAACCGGAAGCTAGGGCTCTGCTACCGCTGCGATGAGAAATATGTGTCGGTCTAACTTGGCACTCTTTGCAGTACACAATAGGTGTTTGTTCACAATAAGTCTATGTTTCTAGTGTTCTTCAATTTTCCTTCATGTTTTTTTAATGTCCACCTGAGGACAAGGTGGATGTTTTAAGGGGGAGTAATGATACGATCCCACATCTAGGCCTTATAGAGTTAGTGGGAATAAAATAGTATAAATAGGTGTGAGTGAGTAAGATCAGGAGCTTTTGAAATTGTATTGTAATTTGGGCACTCTTTGAGTGACTTGGGATTGAGAAGGTTTTAAGACCTTTCTCTGGGGTTTCATTCGAGTGTGATCGCTGCCGTTTATCTTAATTCAAACTGTCTATATTGGGGCTCTATCAGACTAATCCTGTCTAAATCAGCCAAATGCTATAAGGAGTTCAAAGGAGCTATCCAGCAAATGCAGGAAATACAAATTCCAAATACATCTCAAATATTGATTCCATTATGTTTCACACAAAAAAAACCTTGCAAAAGACATTATTTTTCTTTCCAATCAATTTTGATCAAGCATTCCTTCTAAAGTAGCTCCACAACCTCCACCTCTCCCCCTATGTATTAAAACATCCTGGCGGTTTTTTCAGCTCAGCCGGTGCATGGTCAAAGCTTCAACTAGGCATATTTAAGTCAAATCACCTATCAGTTCTTCTATACTAGGTTTTTGAACCCCAGCTATCCAAGTAACTACGTAAGACCCTGACTGATCCAGAGTTGAGCAGACCCGAATAAAGGGGAAGCTATCCTAATGTAGCTCCATTCACGAGGCTTGGACCTAGACCACCCTTAAGGGACTCTAAACTCCATCCAGTTGGGACAACAATCGTCGGCCACCTAAGAATTATTATGACTGGTCTAGGACTGCTTTGCCATTCTGAAGACTTCAAGGGTCTCGAGGTTGAGATTCTACATATTGAATGGTGGACTCTGAGATTTATTTAAATACAAAGTGTAATAAAAAATACTATTTTTAAAGAAGGAATCGCAGTTCAAAGACAAGTAGGAGTAGCACCAATTGATACAAAGATTAGGGAAGGGCGGTTGCGATGGTTTGGTCACCTGCAAAGACGGCCTACAAATGCCCCAACTAGAAAACTTGACTCAATAGAAACTGTAGAAATTCGACGAGGTAGGGGTAGACCAAAGTTAACATGGGATGCATTAATTAAGAGAGATTTGAATGGTTTGCAAAGCTCACCATCAATTGCACTGAATCGAGCACAATGGAAAATTTTGATCCATGTAGCCGACCCCAGTTAATTTGGGACTGAGGCTATGTTGTTGTTGTTGTTTAAAGAAGGAATCGCAGCTAGTAGATAGTATTAACACATAAACGCATATGAAATTAATCAACATCTAATTTAAACACAAGTTGATGGTTTGAGATCAATTAAAAAAAAACCAATAAAATGTAAATATTTATAATTGTTACGAACAACAGCTTTTGCAAGAGAAGCGTGAAATGCGAAAGGATAAGATAGAAATTCAGTATAAGAGTACAGAAACCTAGTAAAGACAAAACTGATAGATGATTTGACTTAAATATATGCCTAGTTGAAGCTTTAACCATGCAACGACTGAGCTAAAAAGCCGCCAAGATGTTGTTTTAATCCATAGGGGGAGAGGTGGAACGTAACATAGTTTTCAAGGACAAAAATGCAGCTCCATGGAGTATTGGGAAGACTGGAAGGTGCATCAAGATTTCAGCTTGCAGAGTCGAGGGATATTCCTTCTTTGATCATTAATATGGACTGGTCTATCTATAATCTCTTTTGACCTCGGGTAGCATCTGTCTATGCTATTGTGTTTGAAGAGGAACCCTTATTGAATCTCTACATCTGGCACTATCTTCAGTTTTTATCAATGCAGAGATCTACTTTCTCAATAAATAAATATAAGTTGATAATAATGATGATCATGATGAAGGTTTTCATTCTGACTCATGAAGATTGGGCAATCCAAGACTCGAAATTTGATCCAAGAAAGAAATTTGAATGTGCAAAAGAATTACAATGCGAAAATGTTGGCTTCTATCATAAATTATTCATCAATCAGTACCAAGTACCAACACAATTCATTAGCATTAGTGCCTAGCCCTTAAGTTGTTTGAGTAGTGAAAGACCATATAGTGTAGAAGTTTCATTAAGGATAGAACAAATTCATAAATAAAATAAATTTTCGGAAAGGATAAATAAACAAAGATAGTTGGATGCAGTTTCAAGAAATCACATAAAAACTCATAATCAACGAGAAAAAGAGCAAAAAAAGGCTTACCCAATTAGAAGCTATGCAATTTCGCCTTTTTTCCTAAAAAATCCAAAACTATCTGCAACGCTACAATCAATCTTCCCCAAAATAATTTCAAAAGCTATGAAATAAGGCAGATGTTAAGAAGATAAAGCATCCAAAGGAATTCCAAAACCATGCTTGCACATAGTCCCTAGTAGCCGTTCTAATTTTGATCTTTGACCCCATTTTGAGTAGGCCTTGTACATTATCAAGAATGTTTTCTTTGTAGGATCCAAATTACAGCTCTCCATCTCCTCCAAAACATTTTCCATTTCCTCCAAGCGATTTTGTGATGAATACATGACCATTTTACAGTGATACAAGGACCGACAAATTCTCCACCCTGAATTCTCAGCCTCCTTCACAAAGTTGGTAAGACCATCCAAAGCATTGGATCGAAAATAAGTAGTTATTATTGAGCGCATCACACCTACTGTCAATACTAAGGTTTTCTGCTCAAATGCTTTTTTTATTGACTTCTCCATGCCTTGCAACAAATTCTCTTGGGCATAAGTCTTTATCAGTAATACGTTTAACCAAGGTCTGTAATCATCCTCTGGTATAAGCGTCATAAGTTCCTCAATCTTGCTAATCCTATCTGCACCAGAACTCTTACAGTATGCACAAATCATGGCTCTGATCAATTGCACTTTCTGATCATTCATGCAATTCTTAACCAATTCGTATGCCTTCTCCATCTTCTCCAAATTCACAGAATGTGCATAACCTCGAAGCATTAGCAGATGGGTATCAATATCAGGCTTGACGTGACTCTTCTCCATTACATCAAAGATCCTCTCCATATCTTCCCACATCCATGCCGTAATATATCCCGCAATCAGACTATTATAGGTAGACAAATTCGGAGACAGCCCCAAAGAATTAATCTCGTGAAAGTCGCCTCCATATGATCCACCATCATCAATCGACCAAAAACCGATATAAGAATATTATACGTCACAATTGTAGGTTTGCAATCTGCTTCTTTCTTCAGCTCCCGAAATAACGACTGGCACTTCTCAGCCATACCATTAAACATATACGCCCCCATCAACGCATTATACACCGATATCGTTTTCGTCCCATAACTCACACATTCCGTAAATAAATCCACAGAAAGATCAATATTTTTAACTCTACCAGCTATTGTAATCCCTTTCGCATACTCCTCGGATGCCATTGGAAAGTCCTGACCAGCCAATTTCCTTCTCCAATTAAAAACCTGGAACAACGATTTCGAAAACCAACAGAAAAACGAAATCAAGGCGACTCCTTTCTCCAAATCTTCAACACTCTCCACAATTTTGTTCACAAATTTGTTAACAATTTGAACAAACAAACACAGAACAAAAACCAAACTTAACAATTTAGACATTTCTAAACCCTAAACGAAGTACCTCTAAAGCCAGTGCAGGCCAAGATTTCTACAATTTCACCAAACAAACACAGAACAAAAACCAAAACTGAACAAGTTCACACATTTCTAAACCCTAAACCTAAGCGAATCCGTAAACCGAGAAGCGAAGTACCTCTAAAGCCAGTGCAGGCCAAGATTTCAACAGGCACAGCAACTCGACCATCGCAGAGCCATTAGAATAGCTACGAATCAACGAACCGACTTTCGATTCCAAGACTCTCCCGATCTTCTCCGAATCGCATTGATTGTCGACCAACTCCTCCGTCAAGTCCAGCAATCTCGAGCTGAGCTCCTCCTCCGCCAATCGTCCGCTACTGCTCGTCGCCTTCTCTGTGAACAGACTGATCACTTTCGGGAACTCGTTCGCGCAGAAACAGCGACTATGCGAAGCGAAGATTCGTGTGAGGTCTCTGCGATTCAATCGGTTGGGGAAGATGGAGATTAGGGTTTGGTGAGTTGTTGTTGTTGAGGCTCTGCGAAGAATCATTTGTGATATGAAAATGGTTGTGAATTTGGATGTTCTTCGATTCATTGTCAAGTGAGAGAGGTCGAAGAGAAGAATTCGAAGAGGGACGATAACATTTTTGCTTTGATGGGCCTGGGGAAACCCGACCCGCCTAAGCTCATGAACAATTATCCGTGCTTGGGCATCCCCGCAGATTAGGCCCGCTTAAAAATGGGTTTGGTGTGGGCCACTTTATAAAGCCTAAGCTTGATCCGGACCCGACCATGAATAAGTATAGTTGGGGTTAGGGGTGTCAATTTTTTTGTCTGACCGGACGCGATTTTGTTTGGCTTGAAAAAAAAAAGGTTTGGACACTAATTTTTCAAATCCGAGCTGGTTATGGGCGAGGTTTTAATGTCCAAATTAAAATCCTGGTCCTGTCTGGACAAGTCCCTTTAAGCTCGGACTCTAGAGATTTTAAAAGATGCATATTTTATTTTGAAAATATACTTTCATACATTATATAATTCACAAAAACAACAATAAGAAATAAGGAAACTACATAGCTTGTATAAAAATGTACTATTTTAATTTCGAGACTTGCTAAATTGCTTGAGATAACATTATATGTTTTGTTTTTTAATAAAAAATATTATAATGTCTTGTAATTTAAAATAATAAATACACTTAAACATTAATTTATAAAATTATGTTAGAAAAGATTATATTAAGAAGAATTTACAATGACTTTAATGATTAAAAATGCTTTTAAACATAAATATAGTTTTTCAAAAATTCGACAAATCTAGACATTTGGACAACCTGGATTAAAAGTAAACCGTCTAAATCTACAACCGTGCCAGATCTGAAAAATGTAAATGCTCGTTTATATCAAAAGCGGATCGGATCCGGACCCATCCAGATCCGAAAAATTGACAACCACAGTTGGGGTGTCTAAGCCGGTTCAATTTGTACTCTACACAGTAACACAGGCTAGGGCTAACTTGTTGAGTTGCTTCTTTTGTGGTTTATGCTATTCGGTATCATAATTGATTCGATGCCGACTAGACGGATTCGGCTTGGGTCGTGTATCATTCGAAGAGTAAAATTCCCATTCCATGTTATAGAGTATAGTTCTTCAAAGTTAACTAAGAAAGTTCCTAACAAGTAAAATGCACGTATAGAAAACTTCAGCATGTAAAGTAAAAACCTTAGTTTCATTTTAGAAGTTCATGGAATACAGAAAATTCAGGAAATTTAATGGGAAGGCCAAGGATCATTAACGGGACAAAATTGAAGGGACCAAATGAAGGAGTAGGCTGTTTTGAACCTGGTGGTTTCCATTTTCGAGTACAACATAAATCCATGCGACACTCATTAACAGCGAACGGGCCGCGGTGGTAGGAAGACAATTGTACAAGGTTACTTACAAGGCGGTGCGGCGAGGCGGGCGTAGCAGAATTGCGAGAGGAAGTAAACCAATCAGTTGCAAATTGCTTGCAAACTACTTGCAACTGTTTCATGTTCTTAAGACTTAGTTTTAGAATTGCAAAACAACTAAAACTGGGCTTCAGTTATCTATTCTTGCAATAATGTGAATGAGAATCATACAACATAAACATAGCACTCCAGAAATAACTAAGCAATGAATCCACATAAAAAAGTTAAGAACCAAATTAAGCACAGTTTGCAAGGAGGAGCTTTATTGTTCTACAACAAAAAGATGGCATTATTTCTAAGTTGGAAGATAAAGATAAACAGATATTCAGGAACTAAAAAATGTTGATCAGTTTCAACTTCTTCCTACTAGATTGTGTTTAACATTTCAAAATGGATCACATCGACCTTCTTTTTAATGTAATAAACTAGCTTAGCCCCGATTACAAAAATGCCGATCCAAGGAAGACCGAACAATTAGCGTACCCTACTGACATAAGCCAACGACGCTGCTGCTAAAATTGTCGTAGCAGAAGACATCAATGTCCAGAAGCTCTTTTTCTGATGTGCCTCCTTCAAAGAGTTCTTCACAACTTCAAGTTCCTTCATCAATTCCTCTACTTTCTCATCTTTGCTCTTGAAAGTCTTCTTGATGGCATCTAGTTCTGCGCCGACAAGGTTAAGCCCCTCTTCGATGTCATCGGCATTGACAGCGGAACCGACCTTCCCATCTTCCACTGCTTCCTCAGATGAGCATATAACTTTTGTTGCGTTGCTCAAAAGCTCGGAAATTTTCTCGGCATACAATTCGTAGGATTTCATCTTCGACCGCAAGTTTTTGAAGTCTTCTTCAGTTTCCACGAGGCTCCTTTCAAGCAATCTTTTCTCTTCCATCAACGTTTCAATGCGACTCTTGGTCCCTTTTGTTTCTTCAAATAGGTTCGAGCTTTCCTTCCTCAGCTGCGCGAGGTCCCGTTCTCTCTCATGAACAGATTTCTCCAATTCAACAACACGCTGTCTCAGAGTTAATTCTTGACTCCTCTTCAAATGAAGCTCTTTTTGAGTGGCTTCCCTCTCAAGTTGGAGATTTGTGAGCTTGTCTTGGTAATCCTTAGCTTCACATAGCAACTGTTTATTCGTTTCTGCATGACTCTTGCATATATCCTTTAGTGCAGATACCGAGTCCTCGAGGCAACTAATCTCTTTTCGCAGCTCAAGCAATTCAAACTCCTGCGTCGCACTCTTCTGCTCAATCTCAGCCTTCTCGCGAACAATTCCATCTTCCCTTCTCTTATCCTCCTCCAATTGCAGTAACGCCGCCTCCAAACTTTTCTTGATCAAATCTTTCTCGTCCAGTAACAATTTCAACTTTCCTTCAGCTTCCCTCTTTTCTTCAACTAAGTTACCAAAATCCAACAACGGCATCTCTTGCTTTTGTAAAGCTTCTGCATTACTCTTCTTCAATTTAAAAACCTCCGATCGGAAACCCTTCTCTTCTTCCTTCAAAGCAGATATTGCAGCGCGAAGTTGAACTACTTCCTTTTGCAATTCGGCGATGCCCACCACTTGTTTAGCCTTCTCCGCCTCAATCTCCTCCTTCTCCCTCTCAACTTCTACAATGTCTCTCCTTAAACCCTCAATTGAACTCAATGACTCCACCAACTTACGCTCGACCGACATTTTCTCAGCTCGAAGTGATTCAAATAGTCTTTCCCTCACTTTTCTCTCCTCCACAAGTCCCCTCATCTCCGCCAGCACCCGCCCAACCTCCTCCTCAACCACTACATTTCTCTGCTCTTGTTCATAAAGCCTCGCTCGCAACCCCCTCAACTCCTCCATCTGAACATCAACGAGTTTCCGAGTCTCATCTCTCTCGGACGAAACGCCTTCAAAACCCTTCCTTTCGCGATCAAGATCAGTGATAAGAAGCCCGACCGCCTTCCTCAACTCGTCAATCTCAAATTCTCGCTCCCTCTTCTCCTTCTCAATGTCATTCATCTCCTCCTTCAATCTCAATTCCTCCTCTCGAGCTCTCCGAACCGCGCCGTCCGCCTCGGCATTCGCCTTCTCCAAATCCCCAACATTCCTCCTCAACCCCTCAATCTCCCTCCCATTCTCCTCCTCCGCCTTCAAAACCCTAGTTTTCAACCGCTCCACCTCCTCCGCCACGAACGCCATCGCCACGCTCCGTTCCACCTCCGCCTTCGCCGCCTCCGCCTCGGCCCTCTCCTTCTCCTTCGCCATCGCCTCGATCTGCTCCCTCCTCTCGCACGTCTCCTTCACCAGAAGCGCGTTCAGCGACTTCAAGTTCGCAACTTTCTCTTCCATTAATTGTGTCTCCATCGCCGCAGCCGCAGCCGCCTCGGCGCCCTCTTTCTGCTCCTGCCGACTCTGGGAGACCTTCTTCTTCGCCATTGATTTCTGTTCTTGGATTGAAGATTTGATCGGATTGGATTGGATTGGATTGGGAGATTGTGGATTTGAGGTGTAGGTTTTTTTAGGGTTTATTGTGTGGTGGTGGTGGTGGTGAAGATAACGTTGAGAGAGCGAAGGGTTTCGAATTCAAAAAATGGTCCAACGTTCGAGGGGTCGCTAGGGTTTCGGATGAGTTTGGGTGGATCCGTTCGTATGTAGAGGTTAGCGTTTGGGCCGTTGGTCAGGTTTCTTTTTCTGATGCTTAGAAGATGGACGGTGTGTGATTCGTCAGTATGTAAGGTTGATGGTACAGAAACATTTGGGAATAGTTATTATTTTTTTTTTTTCAAAAACATTTGGAGATAGATTTGTTTGGGTAATAATTGGGGAAGGGGAACGGTTCGTCCTTTCAATTAATTGGATATTTTTTGTTTGTTTGTTTGTTTTTTTCTTTTTATTTTTTGTTTTACTTTGAATGATAGTCAAGCTCACCACCTCGTTACGCGTTTATAATCTCACGATGTTCAATACTTTAATCAGTTTTATAATTTTAATTGTGTTGTAAACTAAGTTGTAAGTCAACTAAAACTTAAGTTGGACTTGTTAGAGATTTAAGCATAGAAGGTATAAATTAACTACTAAAACAAGTAGAGAAGATGAGACAAGAGAGAAAAGAGCTAGAGATGAGAATGTAGAGATTTGATTCATACATTGGTGTGTTATTTACAAGTGAAGGAACCCTTTATATAGGCCCTTAGTCATGATGAGAACAAGTATTTGCACAAAGTGTGCAAGTTACACCAAAGTCTCATGTCATACAAGATTACAAGTTACATAACAACACATGGATAAGTGATTATATATTGGAGTTGAATACAAGTTATGTAGAGTGTACAAGTTACATTTAATGTAGAAGTCATACTTGATGTTATAATTCAATGTAAGAGTCATGTTTGACAATGTGATCATTCATAAACTTGATTAAAAGGTCATCCAATTTACAACAAATTGTAATATTTTTTTTGTTTTTTTTTGGCACCTCCGTATTTGTAATATGTTTGATCATACAATATAAAAATATTTTTTGATAAAAGACTTTATAAGTAATTGAAAGGAAAAAAAAAGGATGATACATGGAGTGATAGGAGTTGGAGAAGATATTTTAGGCCTTGTTTGTTATGTGGGTGAGATATCAGGGAGTTGGACAATCAATCTTGTTTGGTTGTCTAACTCTCTGTGAGATATCTTCCAATTTATAGGAGAGGGGGCGAGTTATCCACCCCTCCCAATATGGAGATATCTCTCAAGAGTTCAATGGACAAAAATATCTCTAACAAATCATATTTTTTATTTAAAAATACGTTTGAAGCGCATTTATGTCAATTCTCATATTTTACTGTTTTTAAAAATTTGCAACTTCCTTGCAAGTTTAAAGTTCAACCAAACATGAAAATATAAACTTACACTGTGAGTTAACTTCATGGAGTTATCTCTATAAAACTTTCATAAAACAAATATGATTCCAAGATCTTCAACAAATATGTTTCACATCAACATAATAATCAAAATAACAAGATACTTACAAGGAGATGTCATTAGTAATGTTTTTGAGAATTGAGACTCCAAACTTTTCGCTCTTCTTAACCTTAGAATTTTCAAGATACACTACAATGGGATAATTTTCCCTTTTATAGGTTGGAGAGAGAGAGGGAGTAGTGTCAAATCTCAAAATTTTTAAATCGGTAGCTACGGTTAATTCGAGATTAAGGAAGCTCAATTATGGTTTTGTCGTGAGTCAGGAATTAAACATCGGTGAATTTGAGATTTATAATTAATTTTATTAATATGTGATGTTTACCTCGTGTTATGTATTATATATTATTTTATTTTGGGAAATTCGGGCGATTGAGTAAATTTGAGATTCACGAGGATTTGCCTCGAGATACGTGTCGAGACGAGTGACGAGATAGTCAAAATATTGACATAAATATTAGTATCGAATTTTGCAATGAATAATTGAACTTAAATTAAAAATCCAAAATTTGGACCTTAGATAGACTTAACGAGTTGACGTGGAGATTTACCTTGGTTTGCGTGTAAGTTGAGATTGGAGGTAGTGTGAAATGAGATGAAGTTGTTTGAGATCTTGTTTCGAGTTTGGTGTGGTGTCAGTTGACAGTAGTTGAGGTTGAAATTCGGTCTAAATTGGTACAAGTTTGGATAAGTATGACAAGAGGATTGGCCCATAAAGGTTCCGTATGTCATGGACAAAGTTAAGATTTTTGGGGTGTTAGTGTGACACAAACTAATATTATGAATATTTCATGAAATGGACTGTTTTTTTAGAGTTTTGTTCAATTTGGTGAAAAGTCGGATAGAAAACGGGCACCAAAAGTCAAAACACATCAAAATAGAAATTTTTGGAATTAATAAATGAAAAGAAATTAAGCTGCTGACAATCAGCTGAGGGTTTATATATAAATAAAGAAAAAAATTTAAAAAAATCAATCGATTCCTTTTATATTCAACAAAACGTTTTCTCCTAACCCTTTCAATTCGATCTTTGACTTCACGAGCTCTCGACATCTAATTTTCACTCAATTTCTTTTCGCAAAACCGCAGAGCATCGCAACACGGTCAGTTCAAGCTAAGTTTCTGCAGTAGAAACAAGGCATTCGGCCTGCAATTTGGTAAATTTTTAATGCCAGACATTTTCCTCAATTCAATTTGAATTCTCGCGATTTTTTGATTTCTTTCGTGAGGTTTTCATTGAAATCAATTGAAATTATTGTTAATTCGTATATTAGTGTGACGGCCCCAACTCTACAAATTAGGCACCACCGGCACTAGACCCCCATTAACCCCCGGTAAACCAGTTCGGAGTTAATAAAGGCCTAGTCAGCCTCACAACGAGTATATATATATAAAATCATATGCATCGAATTTAAATGTTGTGAAAACGCGATAACAAATAAATTAAGCACACAACGAGTTCTAGGTGTGGAAGCTAGTATGTGGAAACCCCGTACAACATATACGATGTACAAATCATAGCGATGAGTGGAAATACACGTATCTCTAACCCGAATACCTATTTATAAAATATAATACAAGTGATATAGATACACCAAATAACCTATGTATGCCGAACATCAATGTTCTTGAGCTCGGAGATTATGCCTGCAATTGTCACCAAAAGTAGAGACAATTCGAGTGAGTAAATCCGGAATAAGTTCAACATTAACTTAGATTAAACAATAAATAAGTCTATAAATCATGCAGGAAAGAGATTAAGCTGAAAAGAACAATAAAGCACATGATAAACAGACTACAATGATTAACGATAGAGTCTAAGTGACCCCGAAACGAAGGATATGCGCTTAAATGGTTTTAACACTTTACATGTAAGCTTAAAGCCACTTAAAACATGTTAATGTCAAATACTGGTACGTCGAGACCAAGTCCACTTTAGCCGCACTAAAACCTTTCGGCACTGTCGGCTCATCTGAGCTGCAGCCCGAGAAAACATTCCAAAAAGAGCCACTGTCGCAGCTGGATGCTCAACCGAAATGGAATCCTTGAAGTCTTGTGAGGATCCACGACACTTGACGGATGCTCACTCAGAAGATTCAATCTCGTATAGGAGTCATGAGCGGGACTCGAATATTCAACTCACGAGTAAACAATAACTCAACTTGACCACTTAGACCTTATGTCACTCGGTAGGAAGTCGAGTCCAACAATAGGTATCATTTTCATCAAAATATGCAAGGAAATGAAAAGAATTAATATTGAATTTCTTACTGGTTTACTTACAATACAATCGCATAAATCGCCACGTCTAATCGATGATTCGAATAACCTAGTTGAGTCATTCTTGCATATCTACAAACATACATAGTATATCAAGGTTGTTTTAGGACCATTTGCTAAATAGATACCTTGTGTAGCTCAAATGAACTAATTCATCAATTAGTTCTATCAAAGACTAAGTCATTACATATTATGACAATCTTGTATTTGTTTCACTCTTGAACTTAATGAATATAAGTTTATGAACCCCGAGTTCATAAAATCCTTATTATAGTGACTTAAAACAAAATAATACGGTTGTCTAAACATTTGGTAATATACATTAAGTTTATTTAAAGGTGTCGAGTTTCTTACATTCATCGAAACATCAAATATAGCTTCAATAAGTTGGGTTCATTTTCAAGAAAGTATATTAAAGCTCCCTTTTATGTTAAACCCGTTATATGCAAGAAAAATAGTTTTACTCAACTTAAAAACAAAACTTGTCCAAATCGTTTCAAAGCTCAAAACCCATGCAAATCATACTCGAATGGTTATCAAGACCCAAGTTCTACAACAATTAAGTCGAATACGACAATAATATAAAAAAAAACTTCATAATTCATATCTTTGACCAGACTTGACTAAAAAGATTTACAATCTTATCGAGCTCAATTTAAGCTTCCAAACTTTAGACGAAAAGAATGAAGTTCTTTTTCAAGTATTTTATCAAACACCGAGAGTGCATTTTTTTCAAGAATATTTACAAAATTTAAGAAACATAGCAAGCTCTCTTTGAGGCATTTAAATTTTTTTTATTACCAAATCTAATACAACTACGGTTATTTCAAGACTTAAAACCATGTCAATGTCACTCGATTAATTGAATCATAGAAACCATGCTTGATAAGGAAATCCATAAGAATTGGGATTCTTGTCCATCCATCTTCTTCAAAAGAACACTATCATCTCTTTCATGGTGATTTTATCAAACAAATAGAGTACTTAAATTTTCGAAATCATTTCAAGTGTGAAACGAGTTCGATTATCGATAATATGGGAAAAACCCTTTCTTGGTGTCGTGGAAACAACACTTTGAACCTCGATACCAAAGACGCGAATCCCCGCGACCTTGCGATCGAACTAATTTTTGGCGTATTCTGCAAAACAAATCCCGAAGTGGGGGCATCTGGGGAAAATTCTCCCACACTTAAGTCAATAAAAACTCAGAATGGTCTTTTTCCAAGAATTTCGTACGTACCTTATTTCCCTTTTTATCTATGTTACTTAGCCTCAAGATAAGCAAAAATAGGTTAGATTGTCGTGTTAAGGCATTTGCCCTTGATCTACAAATATTATTTATATTATAATTTTAGCTAATAAAATATAGCTTTTATTTTTTGTTTTATTATTAGTGATTTTATGTTTACCTTATAATAGGATCAATGGGCATTTGTTGAAATATCTTAAATGTCCCTAGTCGGTCATTATACTGAGAACTATAATGAATTAAGACTAGTATGAATCTCGATTGATGATCATATGATGATCATGCATATAAGGATACGAATCAAGATCATGAGTACTTATTTGGAATAAGATACTGGACCAACCCGCTATGAGAACACCACATAGATTAAGTCATAAGTGTTACTCATGATAAGTATATCATTTAGTCATTCGGCTAGAGATTACCATAGACTTCAATATTAGAAACATGATAATTTGACATAATCAAATGTTGTCTTTAATCGGACAATTATAAAGATTGTGATTGGTTATCGTGTGAATAATATGTGAAGGTGTGTAATCAAGATAGAATTTGTCATTCTCGTATAGAGAGAGATGTCAGTGGATCCCTCGATAAGATAAAATGATAATGGTAAAGTCCATGTGAATTGATTTGATCAATGTCACTTAGATGCTTTTCAGTTATCTAAAGATCGAGACTAGTACGATTGAACATTTGGATGACTTTTCATGTCTTATGTTTAATCAAAGGATATCGCATGACAAAAGGATATGATATACAATATTAATTAGGTTATATCAATGTTGATATTCATGCTACTTGAGTAGTCATAATGTCTTGCTAGAGGCCGCTTATGACTTGTATACCAAAATATGTTTTGGTTCACTCGTCAACATTGTATGAACCTATTGGGTCGCACACTAAGAATGGTTTTGCGAGATTTTAAGATGGTTCAGAAAAATAAATTTTATATGATAAAATTCATGACGGAAACGTCCTTGTGGTGTATTACACTTATACTTCTTTAAGTAGGGGTATATGTGTAATTTACTTAACCGTCTATATACAAGGGTTGTATAAATAGACGCTTTAAGTTACAATACACGTATGAAAGATTAAAAGGCCGAAACTATATTTTCGTTTTAGAAACGACTTAGGGTTTTTGATATGCTCTGGATCGTTTTGGAGAGAAACAAAAAGATTTGGTATTCTCTCGAAGCTAGCACTTCAAATCTCGCCGCGTTCGTTCGTGTGTGGACTCTACGGTAGAGGCGTTCGTCGTTGGCGGCGCCTTAGAGATCGATCAACCTTCAGAAAGGTATATTGCGAGTGAAGTATGATTATATTTTTCATGGTTTAAACGTTTTTAATGGAATTAGATTCGGATCCTGTTGGGATTTTTGTCAAAATTGTTTTGTAATCTCCGCTGCGCATGAACCCCAATACCCAACAAAAACAAATCCCGAAGTGGGGGCCTCTGGGGAAAATTCTCCGACACTTAAGTCAATAAAAACTCAGAAAGGTCTTTTTCAAGAATTTCGTACGTACCTCAATATCTGAGCTGATTTCCCTTTTTATCTATGTTACTTAGCCTCAAGATAAGCATGTATCTCCAGTATCAAATCTGGTTAGATTGTTGTGTTAAGGCATGTGCCCTAAGTCAATCTACAAAGATTGTTTATATTATAATTTTAGTTAATAAAATATAGGTTTTATTTTCTGTTTTATTATTAGTGATTGTATGTTTACCTTATAGTAAGATCCATGGGCATTTGTTGAAATATCCTAAATGTCTATAGTCGGTCATTATACTGAGAACTATAATGAATTAAGACTAGTGTGAATCTTGATTGATGGTCATGTGATGATCATGCATATAAGGATACGAATCAAGATCATGAGTATTTATTTGGAATAAGATACTGGACCGACCCGCTATGAGAACACCACATCTATTAAGTCATAAGTGTTACTCATGATAGGTATATCATTTAGTCCTTCGACTAGAGATTACCATAGACTTCAATATTAGAAACATGATAATTTGACATAATCAAATGTTGTCTTTAATCGGACAATTATAAAGATTGTGATTGGTTATCGTGTGAATAATATGTGAAGGTGTGTAATTGTGACGGCCCCTCTCCTAATCTAGGGCACCGCCCGGCCTAATCTTGTAATTAAGCCCTAATCATCTCCTCGCAGGACTTAACTACGTATTAGTCAGCCTTTCAATTTATACCTTTATTAAATGAGTTTATTAGCGGAAGTCTTATTGATTACGCGGAAGCCATTTATAACATCCTAAGTGTGGAAAGCCAGGAAATGCCATCACATATATATAGTCTTCAAAACTCATTGAAACGATAAACTGGTCTAAGTCAAGTCGGGGAAGTAACGTTCAACCCAATACACAACCTCGAAAAGTATCTGAAAGACATATATAAACTATACAATCAAAAAATCAAAAGAAGACCTACAATCGATCCAATGACGCGCCGCGGGCTCAGGGATAATCGTCGATCTTCTCTTTGCCCGGCCTGCTAGTAGACGGCTCTGCACCCACCGTCATAAAAAGGACGGTGAGTGCAAGAATAAAACGGTAATCCCCAATGACAAGTTTAATTTGCATTTCCAAATATTCAAATGGTATTTAAAAGCATATAAATTGGAAAACTAAAAAATAACCCATATGCGAGTAAATACCAGAGTTAAACAAGTGTTACTGACACTAGGCTAAGTAGTAGTGATTTAGGTCCGGTCGGCAGTGAAACGTGTCACCCCGACCCAATAATCATATAGCACAAGGGACTCTAACCCAAGTGTTCCAGGGACTCTAACCCCGGTGTGTAGACCACCTCAGGGACTCTAACCCCGAGTGTCATACAATGTCAGGTAACGTGTGCCGACATCCCCAGGGACTCTAACCCCGTGATTCGTGCACACCTCGATCAAGTACGGGACCTAAATGCAACAACTACTTTTTACATTTTCAAGAAATACCAAACATGGATTGTCAAGGCATAGGCACATTTACACACCTAAACAAATAATGAATACAAGTCCTCTTAAACATTTATAAGATATTCACTAGCCTAATAGCATGCTATTTATCATTCAATTCACATTTAAAACAACAAGAATAGACATAGCATGGAATGGAATCAATGAATTAAATCAAATAAATGGATATCATGCAAACTAGACTCATCAAATGAGCGTAGACGCAAATAATCACATGATATAAGAGTACAAAGGTAAATAGTCAAAAGGACTATGCAAGGACAACAATTTATAGGAATGAAATGCCAAGTAAAATCGTCAATGAGTATACTCACTACAACAAAGTAAAGTCCTAGCTTTACTGGCCTCCAGATACACCAAGTCTTGTATTCGCTCTCTCGTACCCTTTTTCCTAGGTTCCTGAGTTTGGTGTCTCATTAGTTCAAATAGTGAATTTAAGCTCAATTTAGTGTGTTTATTGTGTATTCAAATTGGTTCAATAGACTTTAAATCAATCATCCTAAATCAGCCCCTAAAGACTAAATTAAGTTTCAATTTCAGTCATACATCTTAATGCACATTTAGGCATGAAATGGTTCAAATATTGAATTCCTCCATCAATACCATTATTGTTGATATCTCTCTTAGCTTTCTAGAAAGGTTTAGTTTTCAGAATCATGATTTAAACTGAAAGAGATATCATGCTTTTACTAAACATAGGTCTGATTGAAATTTAGTCCGACCAGCAGAATTAGAAAATCTATTTATCCCAATCTATAGTTCCTAAAAATGTGATTTTTGGTCACAAGGCAGAAAATATATCCAAATACAACATACTAAAATATTAGCTCTTTTGGATAAGTAGTTAGGGAGTTATACCCTTAACAAATTTAGTTTCAAAACCGTCCTTTATAATTCCAGCACCTATTTGTAGAGCATGTTTGGAAATGAAAACATTCAAATCAGAATACCTTCAGTTAAGCAAAATTGTTCCTTTCTATATGAACTTTTAAATGCCACTGGTGTGGTTGAATTTGGATCTAAAATGGTCAGATTATGACCAAATCACCCAAGTTGATTCCTAATACAACATGCAGAATTCCGGTTTTGATGTTGCAACTTCAAAAATTCATATCTTTATGATTTTAAAACCAAATTAAGAACTTCAATATAGCTGGATTATCAGCTTGAAATGAGGAATCTAGATATATAAATCAACCTCAATTATTCAATGATCTACTATCTGAAATTAGCCTAAAACCAGAACTTGTTCAAATTTCAACTCAAAATATGTGTACCTAGTTGATGTAGCTTGATGATTTCTCACCGACTCTCATGGATTCCTTCAAAACCTTGATGATTCATTCCACTCCAGCAATCTCTTCTTCTTCTACAGCAAGAATGAATGAGTGATTTGGTTTGCATGTTGTTAGGGGGGATGTAGGTGTAGGTGGGAGTGTTTGGTGGGTTTTTGTGTGCATGTAAGTGCATGGCCTGAATTTTTGCCAAGTGTTGCTTGAGTTGGGACAAGTGTGACTTGAGTTGGGACAAGTGTGACACCTGTTCGTGACACAGCTAGGACACTCGTCCGTGTTTTCGGGCGTTTCGACGCCCGGTTTCGCGTCCGAACCGTGATATTCGCGCACCGCCGCGTCGTTCGTAACCCAATATCTATTCCGCATTCGTTACGTGACAAATTTTTATTTAATTTGTGTGTTTTCATTTTTCCGACCTAATAGTCGGTCTGGTCCCGTCGACTACCGGCACCCGGCGTCGACACACATATCGAGGCGTGTCCCTGCTCTCGTCTCGACGCCTACAACTATACAAAATGACTTAGTAAGTCTACACAATACATAGCACTAGGCATACATAAATACAAAAATACCATATACCTCGGCCACGTGCCTCGGTCGGTAATCAAGATAGAATTTGTCATTCTCGTATAGAGAAAGATGTCAGTGGATCCCTCGATAAGATAAAATGATAATGGTAAAGTCCATGTGAATTGATTTGATCAATGTCACTTAGATGTTTTTCAGTTTATCTAAAGATCGAGACTAGTACGATTGAACATTAAGGGTGACTTTTCATGTCTTATGTTTAATCAAAGGATATCGCATGACAAAATGATATGATATACATATTAATTAGGTTATATCAATGTTGATATTCATGCTACTTGAGTAGTCATAATGTCTTGCTAGAGACCGCTTATGACTTTTGTACCAAAATGGTTTTTGGTTCACTGTCAACATTGTATGAACCTATTGGGTCGCACATAAAAACGGCTTTGCACAATTTCAATTGGTCCAAAATGTCATAAAAGCCCTTATGATTTGTTATATGATAACTTATTAATAGGGATATATGTGTAATTTGCTTAAACTGCATAAATACAATAGTTATATTAAAAATATGATTTTAAGTGAGGGCTTATCTACATATATAAAAAATGGTGGATCCCTAAAAAATGAATAACAATTATGTTACAATTTTTCTAGTTCTCTAGATTTAGGGAGAGAAAGAAAATTTGTTTTTCAATCTCTCTTGGGGCTAACATTCCAAATTATGGTTCACGTTCGTGTGTGAATTTCGATATAGGACGTGCACTTGAACGTCTTGAAAATCGGACAATCAAAAGGAAATCACGGAATAAGGTATGATTTACTTTTGTAGATTTAGTTTTTTTAAAATTTTGTTTTGAATTTTTCGATGTGTATGAACCCCAAAAAAACCCAACATGTTGTTATCTCGACCATATTTTATAGGATAATCCATATCCATACTAGACTATGAGTTGTACTTTAAACAGGATAAGACATAATTGTGCATTACGTAGTTCGTATCTCGAGGCATGAATTATTTGTCTCATTTAGGCCTGACGCAGCATAAATAGCGTCCTATCTGGACTTGAATATTGCATAATGCGTATCTCGATGTACGAATGTACTGAGATAATATATATTAAATAATTGTAAATATTTTAATAATTATTAATAATAAATATAATAAAATACAACTGATAATAATTTTTAAAATATTTCTCTTACTTGAAAAATGCTTTTTTTTTATATAAAAAGTACTTATTGTGTAGTCATGTGAATGAAAACTTCTCATTCCAACTATCTCATTTCTTCTCTTCTCCTTTGTAGTAGTAGTTTGTAGTAGTAGAAGTTCTTAGTCTTCTATTTCCTTCTCTAGTTCTTAGCAAGTTCCAATTCAATTTACAACAATTTTATGAGTTATTTATTTAACATTTATATTCATGGATTAATAACAAGCATTTGTGTTCTTCTAAAAAGAATAAACGTATTTTTAAAGTTAAAAAAATAAAACATATTAAAAAAGCAATAAAAGAACCGACATAACATTACACTAATGAAGATTTAGGAGGGATAGTTTTATTAATATCTCAAAGGGGATAACTTCTCAAAAGGGTGGGGGAGTTATTCACACCCACTCTTGAGTGTAAGTTGAGAAATAATTTGTTGAGAAATTGAGCATCCAAACTAGATTTGTTTCAAACCCCCTACAAGTTATCTTCAAGGATCGTTAACTCCAACTCTAACCAAACAAGGTATGAATTAGAAGATGTCACGCTAGTGAGTGATAGTAAAGCCATGCACAAATGACAAAATGCAAGACACGGCTAGCATAAACTATGCCATGAATTTGAGTGCATTAGGTGATCATCTCAAAACTCCCAAGTCCGCCAAGGGAGCAGTTGGGGTTGACAGGAATTTACATCTTGTAACATGTGTGACACCAATATCAAAGTTTAATTTAGACATTTCTAGGCCCTAAAAGAACAGTGATTAAGTTATTAATCCATTAAGCTCCTCCAAAAGTTTATGTGATGGTCCTGATGGATGATAATAGCTCAATCTCTAGTGACTTTGCTTCGTTTCTACACTTCCATGCCTATGCCCTGTATAATAAAAGTCTATATTTAATAACAAGATGTTCAATAGGTCAAAAGAAGAAATTGGAAAAGAGACTAAAGAGTGATCATAATGTGCATATTATAGGGGGACCTCTTCATCTTTCCCAAACAAGATTATGTTTCTCTTTTATCTTTGACAGCGATTGTTTCTTCAAATACAAGTTAGCAACTAACAAGCAAAAAGCAATCTTAATAGTCAATTAAGTGTAAAGTGAGAGTGCATGGAAATGACGGTCTAAAGTGTTTGTTTGACACCCCATCTTCTTATTTACTACTCGGCCGGTCGGCCCATCTTGTATGGTAGATAATTATAATTGGTCTATATTATTAGTGCTTAGTTTATATTGAGAAGACTTAGGTTTT
Source organism: Stephania yunnanensis (assembly GCA_039657365.1). Taxonomy (NCBI): domain Eukaryota; kingdom Viridiplantae; phylum Streptophyta; class Magnoliopsida; order Ranunculales; family Menispermaceae; genus Stephania; species Stephania yunnanensis. The sequence goes on along the minus strand of CM077582.1, from coordinate 61,377,995 downwards.
CACTGGCAAGTAAATTTTCAACTCTCTTAATCAAAGTCCTTTTTTCTCACCAACCACCCTAAGAGATATAGTTTTCAAACTTTCTTTTTTGCCTTCATAAAAGTTTCAAATTCGAAACATTTTCTTAAGTCAGCTGAAATGTTGTACAACTCTAATGCACCATGTGTTGTTATATGACTTCTCGTTAACAATGCAAATTCTCAACTCTATAAAAATTAGGAAGTACAAGTACAACTTGAGACCTCGATGTTGTTACTTGTTAGTTGTTACATAGATATATACCAGTCATTCATTCCATATAAAAAGTTTGAGAATTCGATATACTTGTCATTCCATGGTAACTTGAACTCTTCTCACAACTTTAACCCTCTCATTTAGAACATTGGTTAGTTAGGCCTACAAGTTGTGAAATTGAGGTATCATACTAAAAATCAATCGGGTAGTGATATTTGGACTCGTGAGTCCGGACTCAAAACTTTTTTAAATTTTAAATACATCATTGAGCAATTAATAAAACAATCATAATCACTTGTAAAATTCATTTGATACCCCTTAAATATTTACAAAAATTTAAAAATCTCCCCATGAGTCCAAGTAGATTTATTGAAATCAATAATGTTAATCAAAGAAAAATATAATAACATTGATTTTAAGATCACAAAAATAGTTACAGTACTTCCTTGCTCTCTCTCTCTCTCTCTATACAAAACTCAACTCCTCCTTTAATCCCATTAATTTTATTTTCATATTCTCCCCTTATTTACTCCTAATACAATAATTAATCAACTCTAATAAAAACAAATAAAAGAATTAATCAACACACATCCATCAAAAAATAAAAAAAATAGCAACCAATCTTCCAATTTTACCCCTTCCACTCCACACACTGCGAGGTCGGCCTGCTCTTCTGCGTCCCTGCTTTGAGCGGGCAAGTCGTCTGCGAAGGCGGAACCATACAATTGTACTGCAAACACAGAGAACTACTTATAGGAAGCTCAGCCGTCGGATTGATCTCGATCCCCGTAAGATAATTATGCTGCAGATATAAAATCTCCATACTCGATGCCATCAGACGGTCCACGAAGCTCCCCGGCACTTGCCCCGCAAACTTATTGTTGTTCAGATACAGATTCTGCACAGCCGAGAACATCGGCGATATCTCACCGTACAATCTGTTGAAGCTCAGATCGACGGTCGAGATCGCGACTTGTCCCTCCGGCCGAACCTCGCCGGAAAATAAGTTCCTCTGGAGCTGAAGGCTCGTGATCGGGAACGAGAAGAGGCAGCTCGGGATGGTCCCGGTGAACCGGTTCATGCTCAGGTCGAGGTAGCTGAGCCGGTCGAGCCGCGCCAGGAGCCGGTCCACCGGTCCGGCGAGTCGGTTCACGGAGAGGGAGAGGTACTGGAGAGAGGAAGGCAGGGAGAGCGGCGAGAGAGCGCCGGAGAGGTCGTTGTGTTTGAGGTCGAGACGTGTTAGGGTTTGGTAGACCAGCGTCGGCACGCCGCCGGAGAGGCGGTTGTGGCAGAGGACGAGGTTGGCGAGCTCCGGGAGCGTCCCGATCGCCGGAGGAATGGTTCCGGTGAGGAGGTTGTAGCTTAGGTCGAGAGTCCGGAGCCGCCGGAGGCCGGAGAAACTCGCCGGAATCCCGCCGGAGATGAAATTCCTGCTGATTGCGAGAAACCGAAGGTTTTGGAGTTTCGACAATGTTCGCGGCAGCGAACCGATGATCCGGCCGGGGACGACGGAGAGCTCCGCTAGCGCGGTGAGCTTTCCAATCTCCGGATCCAGCCGGCCGGTGAGTCCCGGCGCGCCGGCGCGGGGATCGCCGAGGTTCAGCGAGACGACCTTGTCGGAATCGCACATCACTCCGGCGAAATTGCAAGGATCGGATGTGAAATCCCAACTGGAAAAGAAATTCGATCCAGGCATGTCTTCCAGAGACTTCCTGATCGATTGAAGAGCCAAGAAATCCACTGGATCCAAAATCGCCATTGAAATCGCACCTAAACTACTCAAAATCAACGCAATCAGACACAATGCAATAGAAAACGAAGACGTGTTCACCTTATGAGTCTTCATTCTCTTCGTCTTCGCCTCTCTCGCATTCCTTCTATGCGAGGGTTTTTAAAGATAAACAAGAAAGCTTTTCTGCTACTTTTCCGTGAACGATTTCAGATTTCTCGTGCAAAGCTCAACGTGAACGCTTTAATGGCGAACAATAATCAAGTGAAAGAGATCGAAATCGAACCTGCTTCGCTCGATCGCTCGATCGCTCAATCTCTTCTCGTCAACAATCTTCGCTTTTTCATCATTGTGGTGTAGCTTCTCTGAGAAGGCAAAATCAATACCACTACTACTTCTACTCAACCACAACCAGTCTCTTAACCTCTGCTTCTATGCTCTCGCTTTGCTTGTGTTTTTCGCGTTTTGTTTTTTTTTTTTAGAGTACTTTATTACGTGGTTTTGTTGTGTTGCGAGGAGTAGGTTCGGGGGCGCAAACGGTTGTCCGAGCCTGAAAGATCGTGCGGCTCGGGGTCCAGGTCAGCAGGTTCGGATGAAACAGGGACGTAGGACGGTAGGAGTTGAAGCACGTGACTACGTGAGTGACCGCAACCGCCGAGCGTGAGAGGGAAGGGCGAGGGGGGTCGTTGGGGTGACACGTGGCGGTTAAGGAGGTCAGGTGATTTTGCTGACTTGTGGTTGTGTGGGGTTGGTCAATTTTTAATTGATCCGACGGGATTGGACTCAACGAACGGTCCCTTTCTTATGTGGTTCGCATTATTATTACCAAATCAAAGAAATAGTTCTACGTATTTTACGGTGGTGTGTATGGTATATGACTATATGGTTATGGACAATATGGACTGGCATTTATTTATGAGAAAACTTGATTTGGGTCATTTGACAAAAAAAAAAAAAAAGGTAGTGCTAGATGGACTTTTTGAGTCCAGACTTTTAATTTTTGTATATTTGTAAATTATATTTTTATTTTTATTTATATTAATTAAACATTCATATAATAGTTGAATCTAAATATTTTGAAGTCTTCGAGAATGTTAAAAATTATGAAAAAGTCATTTAAGTCTTGACTTTTTGGGTCCAAACAAGTTTTTTTGAAAAAAAAAAAATTGATTTGGGTCCTCTTATGGTTCCCCAATACAGAGACACTAGATAAATATTATGATGTGTGCATGTTTATCCCGATGCAAAAGCAATAAACATTAAAGCCTTATTTGATTACAAAAAAATGTTTCATGAGAAAAGAACATTTTTTAAGAAAATTCTTTTTCGTAAATGTTTAAAAAAAAAAAAATTTATATATGTGTTTGATTGCACATAAAAAAACTTTTACCTTGGAAACTCACCAACCACGAGTTTATAAATAAATATGAAAACTTTCGTATATATTAAATATAATAATTTTTATATTTAAAATATAAGTTTAATGTGTCTTAATATGATAACTCAAATTTTTCAATAGAAAATTTAATTTACCCATCATTATAAGTAAAAAAATATATGAGTTTTAATATAGAAAGTTGGCAATTGTGAGAAAATATTTTCGAGAAAATTTTAGTTATCAAATGCATAAAAAATGTGATTTTCCTATGAAATTTGTTATTTTTTTAGAATATTTTTTTTCCATCTAATTAAATAGAGGCTTATATTCGCATGTGATTGCTAAGACACCAAAGCATTTTTCAATTAATTTTATGTGGGTATTAATTTTAGATGCCACGCGATGTGGCAGAAAAAGAAGGGAGTGGTTTTATTTTTATTTTTTGTCAAGATTACTCTATATCTAAATTTAATCAATTATTCCGAACTTATTTTGGATCCTCTCTGTGGTTTTATTAAGGACCACCTTGCTATTGTAAGTAACACGTAGTTGTTAACGTCCGATCGATACAAGTTAGGATATGTGGGCTGAAAATCAAGGGTAGTTAGATAGATACGTTAGTATTTTTTAAAGGCGCTGAGCCCGACACGAATGGAAGCCAAGGTGGACAATGAGAGGGGTTTCAGTACCAACTCGGCAAAAGTTCCATTGCAACGGCAGTCTGCGTTTGATTAAACACGGCAATACTTAAAGTTACAGAAATCATCAATCTATTACAAATGCCAGCTAATGAAGTTTAAGTTCTTGGCTAAATAGAAAGATAATTAAATTAACAGTGAAAATGAGATAGTTAAAAGAGCACTTAACTAATTAAAATTCCCTGCACTCTTTTTAGGTGAGCCTTAAAACCATTTAGAGACTCTCTAAAAGTTTTAATTGAATACCCATAAACTTTTTTAGTCAATAAAAGTAACTAAAAGTCTATTAAAATCTCAATTGAATACACCCCGTAAAATTCCCTCACTCTTTTTAGTTCTTTCGGCCCTTACACGCTACCACCAAAAAAAAAAAAAAAAAAAAAAAAAAAAAAAAACCAGTGAATTAGTAACCGACATCAACAGCGGAACAAGTGTTCATAAAGACGTGTGTGGTTGAAAGACCGTTTGAGCAATCAAGATATTGATTTCAAACAGGTTAGAGACAAAATTTAACAATAAAATTAAAAGATATAGTAAAAGATACATTTAATTTGTTTTAAATCAGTATCGCAACAAAAATATTATTTTGATGTAGTAGTTTAATTTTTATCACCAATTCAAGAGGTCGTATCTTTGAGCTTATTGTTATAGAACAATCTATAATGTTTACCAATTTGATATAAATAAAATAAAATTACAATAATCAATAATATAATTGAAATAACAAGTAAATTTAAATTTATCTAATCGGTGGCTTGCACATAAACAATGTCCTAAGACATAAATTTCTCTGAATTCGGTGATTGAATTTTCCTATAGAGACTTGCCCCCAAGATACAACCAGATGCCCTTCCGAAACAAAGTTCATTAATTTCAAAAGTCTGACCAAACTGATTTGCTTCTATCTCAAATATCATGTATTTCAAAAATCAAGTGATTTTTCAATGTTTTAGTTCTACTTAAATAGAGCTTGAAGCATTGGTTCAAACTTAGGTGACTATCCAAATCCAAAATAATACAAGTTGTTACTATTCAATAGTCGCATCTATTAACCAAAATAACAAAATTAACTGTCAACAATTAATTTTGAAATTAAGAAAAATATTTAAGTTTTAAAATAAAAAATAACATGATTTACAAAGCTAACAATCTAAGCTCAAGCCTTGTCTTTAATATTAAATATCAAATGTTATATATGTATATGTATACCCATTGCTCAATGCCATTTGAGCTTTATCCATTGGGTTTCTTCAAAGCAACACCAAAGAAAAGGTGTTTGTATATAAAAAGTTTGTGCTCTATTTAGGTGAGCAACGTGGAACTAAATAGTTTTTATTCAAACTCCAACACTTATACATTTATATGAATAATCACACATCAACTAATTAAGTAGATAAATGATAGCATATAAAAGTTTGAAGAGGAAACTTCACGTTCAAGTTACTTTGGCATTTTAGAAAAATAAACTCACTCTCAAATTTAGGCGTATGTATACTACTAGCTAGTCTCTTTATATATACTTGGAGTGGGCCTATTTCTTATAGAGTAGGATTATTTAATTACAATTGAACTTAAATTTTTTTTTCTTATCACCTCTTTTTTGATACTATGACCTTCAAAAATTTTGCTCATAAATATTCTACAGGAGACATGCTGTTGTGTAGGTGTATGTGAGCATATAGATTTCGAAGACTGATATTATCCCCAACTTAATCACTTTCAATTCATAGGCATTTTAAAAAGATACATTCACTCTCAATTTAGGCCTATGTATACTACTAGCTAGTCCCTCTATATATACTTGGAGTGGGCCTATTTTCTTATAGAGTATGATTATTTAGTTACAATTGAACTTTAAATTTCTTTCTCATTACCTTTGTTGATACCATGGCGTTCAAAAATTATGCTCGTGAATATTTTACAGGAGACATACTGCTGCGTAGGTGTATGCGAGCACGTGGATTTCTATTAGCACCGATATTATCTCCAACTTAATCACCTTCAACTCATGAGTATTTTAAAAAAATACACTCACTCTCAAATTTAGGCATATGTATACTACTAGCTTGTGACGACCCCAATTTTCCATAAATTGGGCCTTGCCCGGCCTAAGCCCACGCGGACCCCCGAGGCCGTCTCGCAAGGTCAACGAGGACCTAGTCAGCCTTCCAATCCATCATTATACGTACATTCAACATTTACGGTTGAGTTATTAATATTTTTCGAGTTTTACAATTTTAGCAGAAGCAACTAATAAGTTTAATAACTCAACAAAAATAAAATAAAAAATCAGGAAGTTAGGCAACCTAATTGTGGAACCCAGTAAATATCATCAGATGAGAGTAAATACAATTATACAAAATTTTCACCTAGCCATGAAGCATTTCCTCTGCTACTTGTCTGCAGCTCTGCACTCAGTCAAAATAAAAATGACGAGCCCAGGTAAGTAAATCCAGTAGGACATACATACGACATTTCACAATATCCAAAGCAACAGTTCATGATATCCAAAGCAACAGTTCATGATATCCAAAGCAGTCAAATTCATGCAAATAGAACGAAAGAAATAAACACGCATGAATATACAAGACCGTAAACAATCCATCAATGAGTGATACTCCCAAGGTAGATGTATATGTCTCCCCAATTACTCTGAAAGACATATACATCTTATATGTTCCCCTCATATGTGCGTGCGAGCGAGTTAACCCCAGCGAACTACACATATGGGCATAATACTATCACTCCCACTGTAGATGTATATGCCTCTCCAATTACTCTGAAAGACATATACATCTTCTATGTTTTCCCCATATGTGTGTGCGAGCGAGTTAACCCCAGCGAACTACACATATGGGCATAATACTTTCGCTCCCAATGTAGATGTATACGCCTCCCCAATTACTCTGAAAGACATATACATCTTCTATGTTTCCCCCATATGTGCGTGCGAGCGAGTTAACCCCAGCGAACTACACATATGTGCATAGTATTTTCACTCCCAATGTACATGTATATGCCTCCCCAATTACTCTAAAAGACATATACATCTTCTATGTTCCCCCATATGTGTGCGCGAGCGAGTTAACCCCAGCGATCTACACATATGGGCATAGTTGGGCATAGTTGGGCATAATTTTGCAGTGAACAACAATAAGTTATCACAAAACAGTAAATAACAATAGTCAATGGATAAACATGAAATACTGTATAAGTCCCTAGCTGGTTTACTTTCCTCGAAATTCGCGAACCTCAAAATGGCGCTCGCGTCTCGATTTACGCATCCGACACCCGACTCCTAGTCTCTGGTGTCCATTTAAACATTTTAAGTCTATTTTACTGAAAATCATTCAATTCACAACTCAAATTAGGTGAATAACCATCACCTCCATCGCGTCGTCGCGATTTCGTCGAAATTGCGCGTCTGACCGGTCGAAACCGCGCCACCGGCGCCGCCGCTGCCACTGCCGGCCGCCGGCCCCTCGCCGCCGCCGCCAAAACCACTGCGCTGCTGCTTCTTCGCCACGTCCTCGCCGCGCCGCCGCGAAATCCAGCCGCGCAGTCGCCGCCGCGCGCCTGCTGCCCGTCCAAGCCGCTGGCCGCCGCTCGCGCCACCGTCGCTGCTCATCGTCCCCACCGCGCCGCCGCCGTCCAGCCGCGCCTTCGCGCAGCTCCTCCGCTCGCTGGATCGCTAAGTCGCGGCCGCCGTTGCTAGCTACTGACCGCCGCCGTCGCACAGCCAGGCCGCGCCGCCGCTGCTCGCTGGTAGATCGTCGTCCCGCGAGTCCCCTGCTGGCCGCCTCCGCGCCGCGCCGCCGATCGCCTCCTTCCTCTCTTTCTCCTCCCTCCTTCTCTTCCTCACGCGAGCTCTCTGGTTTCTCTCTCTTTTTTTTTTTTCTTTTTCTCAATCCTTATCCTCCTTGTTACTTTATATTTATATATATAATATATTATATATTTAATATATATATTATATATATGCATTTTCCATTTTGATTTCAAATCAAAATGTCCTCGAGATTCGTGTAACGCGCGTCTCGAGGCAAACTCAACAACCGAGCAGCGCGCATCTCGAGGCACCAACCCGCCTCATTTTCAAATCTCAATACCACGAGACATATCCAATGCACATTTTAAACCATATAGAGCCATTATTTCGGTGCCTCACGCGTCAAGACGCGATTTCGAATGCGTCCTTGTTCAGTATTTCGACTCACCGAATTTCCTTGCATAATTAGCATTATTATTTCAAATTGGATTCAGACATACGTATTTCGACGAGCGAGTCCCACAAACGACTTTGACTTGACACGTGACACAAGTCAAATTTTTCAGGCCGTTACATAGCTAGTCTCTCTCTATATACTTGGAGTGGGCTTATTTCTCACAGAGTAGGATTATTTAATTACAATTGAACCTTAAATTTCTCATCACCTCTTTTTTAATACTATGACGTTTAAAAATTTTGCTCATGAATATGCAAGCACGTGGATTTCTGTTAACATCAATATTATCCCCAATATAATTACGTTCAACTCATGGGTGTAGAGTTTTATTTCAAAAGGTTTTGGGTATTAGTTGAAAATACATCCATACTTATTTACTTATTTTTGAAATTATATTTAAAGTTATATTTAATCGACGTGTGACTAACTCCTTCGGTCTACGCATCTTCAACGCTTCTCTTTGGATCAAAAGTTATTATCCAATGGTCTTTTCTCCCAAGTCCCATTTAAATTATGGACTTTATCACCATGTTAAAACTCTCTCGGCCACACCGCACACGTGTTATCGAGATCTCCACCAGTTACAATACCATGCAGCTGGGTGGTGGTGGTTGGGGTTGTTGTTAGATTTCTCACCACCAAAACCCAGATCTCTTACCCACCATTTTACTGCTTAACCGACAAATAAATACGCCGCGTGTCGTCCTCCACTTCACACCTCATCGCAACCGCACTCTTCACACTCGCTCGCTCGCTCGCTCGCTCACACACTCTTCGCTTTGTCAGTCTCACTCCGTTCGCGAAGCACAACAATGGCGATCGCGGTCTCGCCGACGCTTAGGGTTTCGATCCGCATCGCGGCGGTTCTCGTCCTCCTCCTCGCCGCCTGCTACGTCGGCCGACCTCTCTACTGGAAGCTCTCCGCCACCATCCAGGAGATCCGCGAGAACAAGCAGACCGTCCAACAAGGTCTCGTAATCCTCTCTCTTCGACTCATGAATGGATCGGTTTGTCTTCTTGAATCTTGATCGAGTTTCTTCTCTTGATCTGCTCTGTTTCTGTCCAGGATTCGCGAATTTCGTCCTCGAAGCGCAGAGATCTGTTGGATGGTACCATGACGAGTCGGATTCGGGGTACGCTGACGACGACAGTGCGGGGGATCGGAGTGCGAGAAGGATTATGCGAGGCCAGGGTTCAATGCGGAGCCGATGATCATCAGGTTTAATTTGTTTCCACTTTTAGTGTTTTCAATCGATTCGCTCAGTAGAGTCGTTGTTATTGTTGTTGTTGCTGTTGTTGATGATGATGATGATGATGATGATGATGATGATGATGTTGTTGTTGTTGTTGTTGTTGTTGTTAGATCTGATTACGGTGAAATTACTGAAATGGAGAGGAGGAATGACTGTGACTCTGTGTGAGTGAGTCTATGAGATTTTGGGGCTAATTTTAGGTAGTTATGATTTCTACCATTCACTGTGCGATTTGTTGAAGTAACTTTACCTGATTTTATCTGTGAAGGTGCCATTTGTAAATCTTGGTTTTGTTATCAGTTCTAGCCATTCTCACTCGCTTGAATCGAACTTCTTTGTTGTTCTGATTTGCGTTGTTGTTGTTTACGTTTATCGCGCATTGTTGGGAATTAAGAGAAATGTTGTAACTACTTGAAGCTCGTGACTAAAATATGCTATTGGGAAATGCTAGGGGATACATACTTTTCGTTACAACCTTTGGATACAACATTGATGGGATACATTGGATCATGCATCGAAATGTGTGTGTGCACATTACAATGTGTATCCAGTGGATAAATCTCATCAATGTTGTACTAAAAGGTTGTAACAAAAGTATGTGTCCCCTAGCATTTCTCTATGCGATTTACTGTATCGCTTAATCCACAGATGACATGACGTTGATCGGGGATGTCATCTTGAAGGTGTGTGTGAACTTGTTACATTGTTCTCTCACTTAATGATCTTCGATCCACCATCGTGTTTATCAATTGCAATGTAGAGAATTATCGATGATTTGAACACCTGAATCTTTTGCTATATTAGCAAACTGTCAAAGGCATCTGTATGAATGAAAGAAAATTATAATTCTAAGGTTCGCAATCCCTTAATTGACTTCTTGTAACAGCCAATGTAAACTTCCTTTTACTTAGATCTGGTTGTTGTTAGTCATTGCATGTTAGGTGTTGGTCAAGTTTCCTGTAGTCAAGTGCAACATTGAAGATGTTAGCGGAGCTTCACTTATTTTACTTGGACTTGATTGTAATTGCATGGTCATTGGCTGAATCTCCAGTCGTTTGCAGCAACTCTGCAGACTTTGCTTAAATTGCTTAATGAATGGAGATTGGCAATGCAGCAAAGCTAGGAAAGATGAGCTACTGCATTTAGAACGCTTGGGGAAAAAACTGTAATAAGTTGGACTTGAGAATATGCTTCTCAAATTCCTAGTTCTGTAGTGATTCAAGTGGACTGGAGTTCCACTTTTTGAGTTATCTTTGAGAGTTGGAAGCTTTTAAAATTGAAAATGATTTGGTGACCCGTTTCGGGACACCCGGTTATTGGTTTCCATTCATTCCCGCATTGATGTTTGTGGGCACACTAGTCGATGTGTATTGAATGGACACCAACAATCAGGTGTCCAATCTAGGTGTTCCAAAAAGGTCACTCTAGCCTTTAAAACTCAATGATTGGAGGCAGATCTCATAGCTGTGGTAGGTAGTCGAACGTTTTGGATATCTGGGGACCAAATTGTGCTTTTTCTTTATCATTTCCTTTAAAGATACTTTGGTTTCCTTCCTTGGTGGAGGTTTAGGTCAAAGTTATTCCATTGGTTTTATGGTCACAAAACCACAAGTGAGTTGTCTACATCTGTTGCAGCTTTAGTTTCTTTTCATCAATTGCTTCGGATCCTCGTTTATCTTACTCAATCAAATACCCCTTTGATTGCTTTCAGCTCTTTGGATGACAAAGAGCTGCATTCTTTCTAAACGATGAGGTCCTGGGATTCTTTTGTTCGCTGTCATGATGCATGGTTCTATCATGTCGGCATGCAAGCAGTTTAGTCTTTTTGGCTAGGGTGTTCTTGATTTAGACCTTTCTCAAACCTTTACTTGGGCCCTGCATGTGGTTCTGGTTTTCTCAGTTAGAATAAGAATCTTGCACTGCATTCATTGCAGAATCCTAAAAAGCTACATGGTTTCTTCTAGATCAAGTATTCCCCGTTGTAACTTATTCGGTTGGGCCATGAATCCGGTTCAAAAACAGTATTCTTCCAAAGTGCTGTTGTAGTTTTTTTTTTTTCAAGAGTGAACAACATGATGGTAGATAAATGTTGTTTTTACTTATGGTAGATTTTCATTCATGCTTTACATTTCAACATTTAAGATGGACGTCAGAGAATTTTTGGTTTTGCTACAAGATGTGTTTGTTGAGCTAATCTTCTAAGTTTGGAAATACTAATTATACGACAAATAATTGTACATCTGTAAGTATAGTAAATAAAAACTTTCAATTTGCGTAAAACTTTCCGTAGGTGAAGAGCGTCAAGACCGTAGGTTGAAGTGTGGCACTTTGACTCAGCTAGTTACAGTTAAGAATGAAGTCAAGTGTTGCTTGAACAGAGGAGGCCGAAAAGAATACTTCAATTTCAATTGTTGATTGAAAAAATGGTATTTTAAAAATATCATGTAATTTATCAGTCTTTTTTTTTTCTTGTTTGTTGCCTAATTGGAGTATTGTGTTTGGAAATTGTATGTTTTCCTGATCTACTTCTAAGTAACAACCAGCTGAATGATACATTTTGGACATTTTGACCTTAATGTTTGCCAGTCTAATTAAAATAAAAAATTAATGTGTGTTTACTTTGCCTGGTTAGTTGGCCAACGGCTCTTTTACCTGTTTCTTAGTTTGTTGGCTTTAGTGGATCTTATAACAAGTATATATATAGTTCACAAATTGCAGGTACTGATTACTCAAAATCTTAGATTTTCTTTGTGGTCACAAATGAAATTGCTTCCCTTGTGTAGAATCTAGTCACTGGTCTTTTTCCTTATCTGTGGTCATTGAAGTTGTTGAGCAAGTTAAGCTACCTACATTTGTTTCTGATCTTTCTGAGACTTGTGCTTGGAAGAATTTTTACATTTAGTTTCAGAGACTTGCATCTAAGACAGCGTGCGATGTTGCAATATTTTTTTTTTTTTTTGTCAAATACCTTATAGTTGTTGTGACATAAAGAACATGTAGGACATTAGCTCTGCATTGTTTTTTTCAGGAGATATAAACTCATGGTTGGGGATGCTTTATGAATTATAAGCAGTGCATATAGGTTATTGGCTGCACATTAGTGTGTGTAAACGGGAACTATTTCTCTTTTTGTAGAAGAAAATCGAACATAATAAATTTCAAACTGAAAGTCGGAAACAGACTTGGGAGCATATTTGGTAGAGAAATCCAAGTATTTCTGGAAAGGGTTCAAGTTCAACAATGGAGCTGGGAATGACAGTTATTTCCAGACCATGTATAACTGGATCAAGAATATGTTTGCTTTCTTTGCAGTAAATATAGTATGTTTGTGGTAGATTTTGGAGTGAACATGCTTCTCGATTTTCTCCTCGTTAGTATGAATGAATAGTCAGGACTTCAGGAATTGTACCTGTTTTGTCCATTGAGGTTCATTTTATTTGTTTGAAATTATAAATTCTTCTTTCTTTGAGGTTGATCGTTCAAATTAGATCCTGAGCAGCATAGATAACTTTTTTTTTTTTTTTGTCAAATGCAGAGATAACTTATTTGAAAGTTGAATGTGTTGGATTTTTTTTTTTAAACTATTAAATCTTTCTTTGAGTATCCGGCTCATTAGTCTAATTCCTTGTGGTTTAAGATTTATATTTATAAGCATGACCTATACTTACAACAACAACAACAACAACAACATAGTCTCAGTCCCAAATTAACTGGGGTCGGCTACATAGATCAAACTTTTCCATTGTGCTCGATTCAGTGCAATTGATGGTGAGCTTTGCAAACCATTCAAATCTCTCTTAATTAATGCATCCCATGTTAACTTTGGTCTACCCCTACCTCGTCGAATTTCTACAGTTTCTATTGCGTCAAGTTTTCTAGTTGGGGCATTTGTAGGCCGTCTTTGCTGGTGACCAAACCATCGCAACCGCCCTTCCCTAATTTTTGTATCAATTGGTGCTACTCCTACTTGTCTTAGAATTTCTATGTTTCTTATTCTATCTTTATGGGTTTTACCACACATCCACCTAAGCATCCTCATTTCTGCTACATTCACTTTATGTAATTGTTGTTGCTTTACTGCCCAACATTCACTTCCATATATGTTTGATCCATTTCATGAAAAGTGACAAAAGTTTTACGCTGGCTGTCAACCTATCGCAACCCTCCTCTTTTATCCGGACTTGGGACCGGCTATGTAGCGCACATAGTGTACAACATAGGTGGAGTTTGACCTATACTTAAAGTAGTTAAATTATGTAGTAGTAATAAATGCTTTGTATATCATTCGATTAATAAAAACGTGTTAGATAAACAAGAAACACATCATCACATCAGTGGCAAGGGGAAAAGAATATGTCGATTTGGAGCTTCGACGCAATTTACTTCGAATGCCCTCTTAAAATTAAGCTTTAACAGACCTCAAAACAGTTTAGGTGTAACTTCTCGTGTGAAAATTTGACCTCCTCTTGTTCTACAGTTACTCAAATCATAAATTATGTAGAAAGTAGAAACAAAGGTTAGGAGGAGTTCTAAGATAAGTGGTTAGTAATGGAGCCGTAGAGATCTAATGTGAAGATTGAAAACAGTAATGGGCACGATCCAGCTAAGAAATGGCCAATGCCCCATGGAAGTCCAAAACAGTAATGGTGTGTTCGGTTAGGGTGACTAATTTGTTAATTCTTTTGCTAACTAACTTTTAATCCAATGTTAGATTGGGCGGACTAGGTAACGAAACGGGTTGTACAATCAACTATTGAAGTGATTAATGTCAGTGATCCTCACCCCCACTCATTAAGTAATTTGATGTGAGAGACTCAATATTTGCCCATTCAGCCCTTACGTGTCGTATTTCTTTTCTTCTTCGCACACATTGACACACCCAAACGAAGTCCCAAGTCATCAAACCAAACCAACATAAAAACAATGTGTATTGCATCGTTATGACATATTAAATATCATTTAAATCGTCTCAAGTGCCATTTCAAGCATAATAAGGAAGGACCCTTCAAAGTTTATGTACGTATCATCTTGGCAATGAAGTGCATTGTTGGAAGCTCCAACAAACATCACTGGAAACAATGAGAGGCACATTCAAACTTGGCCAAATCCACAAATACATACACTAATGTTATACCAACCGTTTACAATAAGGTCACAGCTATTTGGATCTCATGTTTTGCTCCATTTACTTCATTACTTCACCGTACCCCCTTTTTGAATTTTTTTACTGCTTTTACTCCACTTTTTTGTAAATTATTTCAAAACTATTCACCCTTAATGAATGTTTACCCCATCGCCTACCTTCATCCTAACACCCCTCAATTCTCTTCATTTCTTAGTTTTAGTCATTATAAAGTATTTGTACTAGGTCACCAAGTGTTGCAAGAGTGTTTTTTTCGTTGAACAAAGTTGAATGTGGTCGCATCGTGTCCAAGAAGTGAGGTCGATTTTAATTGGTGACGCGGAGATACAGCCGAAACCTCTAAAGAGGTGTCGACCTGTGTGTCCGACATTTCTTCAGAGTTGTCGGCCCTATGTGGTTGACACCCGCGGGTAACAAGAACGAACAATTTTTTTTCGAAATTCCTAAAAAATACATGATATTGACCAAAATAATAGTGGGTTTTGCTTGGAATCGCTTGATATTTTTGATTTCATCGAGACTTTGTACCCAAAATGCAAGATTAAACTCCCAAATCAAAGCCTTAAACCCAGCAACAAAATCACAAATAATACCAACTCAAAAAAGTAAAACAAAAAAACAAAAAAAAACCTCGAAATAGACATGAATAGAGATATGAAATCCACCCATAGAGTCGAATCGATTTTTTTTTTTTTCAAATTTCGTCGGATTTGGGTTGGTGGTGAGAATGCGATTTGAGAGGAGCGACTAGGGTATGCGTGAGTGGGACACTTAGAGTATGGGTGAATAAAAACTCTTTTATATGGAAAGATAATTGGGTCATTTCACTAGGAGTTGAAAAAAAAAATCAAAATATGGTAAAAGGAGCAAAAAGTGGGGTCCGAATAGCCTGGGCCATACAATAACTAACAAATACATGAAAATGAGAACAAGGTCTGTTCTCGAGGTTAACAAAATACATGGTAAAGAAATAACATATGTAAAAACAAAATATCTTTATTCAACAGAAAGTAAACAGGTGTTGTGGCCACATATACGGGCTGTCTGTCTTGGCGTAAATGTAGAAACAATATCCAACAAATTCTGATGTGGCCATAGATAGTAGCTCGTATATAGGTGTTGTGGGCTGACGCGCGCTAAACACATCAATAAAATAAAATACCTAAACCAATTATTTGTAGAATAGTGTCAAATAGTCGATCTCATATAGATTGGTATTTTTTCTAAGGTCGAAAACAACAAAAAGGGAAATCGGGAGTTTAAGAAAGTGAATAAATTAATTAATCTAAATAACAATAAAGCAATGAAAATTATTTGAAAATCAATTAATTCAAAAATACTTAGGTCAAGACATACAAGTTCGGTTCAATAAAAGATTGGATTTGATCTTCGATTTATGTAAAATATGCAAATAAAAAGTATCATAATTTAGCTATAGACCCGATAACGTACATGGTTCATCGCGCACTTCTTAATCTCGACGGTCAAGATACGACAATGATTACTTCTCTAGTCAAACACACAACCTTAGACTCAAGCGAATTGGATTTTAATGTGTTGGCCACAATGGGCTTCGTGAAGCACTACACCTAAACAAACGGATTACAAATGTGTCCGATTTAGCTAGATTTATAAGGTATTTTCAAGGCCTGACACCACACAAAACCTCCCAACCTTAGGTCACAGGAAGTGGGTGCACCACCCAGGACCTCACCCGCCATCTGTGTCCTACCCATTACGAGGTCACTACACAGGGCTCCAATCAGCATATGGGCACAGTCTTTCGCCTCCCACAACTAGAACCCGCGCCCTGGAGGCTTAAGGTCATGAATTTAGCAAGTTGTGTACCATTTAATTGGATCACACAGGGCTCCAATCACCATATGGGCACACTGATCAGCTCAATGGTACACAACTTTCTAAATTCGTGACCTTAAGCCTCCAGGGCGTGGGTTCAAGTTGTGGGAGGCGAAAGACTGTGCCTATATGCTGATTGAAGTCAAGTGTGGTGACCTCGTACATGAGGGATACAGATGGTGGGTGAGGTTCTGGGTGGTGCACACACTGCCTGTGACTCGAGGCTAGGAGTCATGTGTGGTGCCCAAGCCTTGATAGTATTCAACCAGTTTGAAAAGAGGCCAATCAATTGATATGGTCAATTGTCACTAGTGTGGTCTTATTATATAAGGACGGAGGCTGTGGCGGTAGGAGAGAAGACAAGCACGTTTCTTGCAAATTTGTGGGATATAGCACGGCCACGAATCCCGAGGAGATTCCACCGCCTGTGATGCAAAGTAACTAATTTATGTTACTTTCCTGCGTTACTTGGGTTGCTCCTCATCACTAAAACTACTGTGCAATGCGTGTTTTGAGACAAATCCTTTGGCATCTGATCACTGCATATAAATACACCATTTCACACAGTTTTTCGCCTTGGATTCAACCTCGTAGATCTGTTAACCCTAAAAATAAAAAAAAATATAATTAGACTAATATTTTGGAGACTTAAAATAAAAATATGTAAATAACTTATATATAATTACATAAATAATGACTCATCACGGGCACATAAACGAACTGCATGTCTTGGCGTAAATGAAAAAAACAACGAAAAAATAAATTGCAGTAAATAAATGACACACAAGTATTGTTTACGTAGTTCATACCTCCCGTCCTACGTCTGAAGGGCTATGTCTAGGTGTAAATGCACTAAGAAAAATGATTACAGATTTACAGAGAACTCCTAACTAGTGATCCCCCACTTAGCTAGTGATCCATCCCAAGTTTTATTACACTAATTACTCCCCCTTACACTTTGCAGTTACACGAAATCTCAAGTCTCTTTGGTGTCCGAGATCCCCTTGGTGTTTCGACTAAGTCCTCATAGCTTAGTATGTGTATAACTAAAAAAATGTTTTCTTTATCTTACTTTGAATGCAAAGAATAATTGATTTCTCAAAAGTTATTTTGCATCTGTGATGACTTTACCATTTATAAAGAAAGCCTAGAATCTCTAAATACATTTGTTTCGATCTTTACAGCCTTCAAAGTATCTTGCTCATATTTATCTTTCCATTAAATCAATATTTAATGGCTTCTAGAAATAATTGAATGTGAAATATTCGTTTCATTTTTCTGCATCTCGTTTGAAATAAACAATTAAAGTATAGACATTTTTTCCTTGCGTTGTAAATGCTTGCCAATCTTTGGTTTATGCATGAGATATTGCAAGAATATTTTCGTGATCTTCAAAAATTCAATGAGTTATACATATATTCTTCGAGCCTATGTGGCGTTGTCCTAAGGAAAGCTATACAAGGAAATAACTAAATGGATCATTAGTGAAACAATATGTTCCATTACAAATCGATGTTTAAGGTGTGACACACAATGACAACTTCTAGGGAATTTATGTTTTAACAACATGGGAACATGGTTGATTCAAGAGACAAGCAAATCGGATGGAGGTCTTCTTCTTCCCACGTTGCCTTCTTCCAAGCATTCGTCCAGATCTAGGGTTTCTCCCTCTCATTCGCGAAGTGACAATGAAAGTGTTGTCGTGTGTAACGGCCTAAATTTAATTCACCGTTATTAATGACGTGGTTGCAGACGTGGCTGACAGCTCAGACGATCGTGGGACCCGCAACTAGGCTTGTGCGCGCTTGAAACTAGGTAAATAATTATTTTGTGTGTTGAATTGTTTAATTTGCGATGTTTATATTGAAATAGAGTAAACATCACAATATGTGGTTATATTACATTTGACGTGCGAGATTGCGTGTTAAGCATTCGTCTTGATATGCGTGTCGATGCGGTATCAGATAGTTTAATCAATTTAACACTAGGCCGGGGGAAATGATACACACATAAAATGAATAAAATGGGTTAAATAATTAATTTGTAATGTGTATTTGGTGGTTAGGGACATGATAGTACGCGTATGTCGTTGCGGTTCGGGATGCGAAATCGGGGGTCGGAACTCCCGAAACACCATTTTTTATGTTAAATACATGGGCGAGTATGTCATCAATGTCACAATTGGAGTCATTAGAGGTTGGACAAGGATCAAATAAGGAGCTTTGGATTGCCTAGAGATGCACATGTGAGAAGATATGCAAATCACCTGTAAAAGTAAAAAAATTGACTTATTTCCACTAAATTTTCTCTCTCCTCATCTCATAATCCGAAAATTGAGACAACAAACAAGGGTTTGGTGATCAAACTTAGTGATTCAAGGAGCTTGGATTGGTGAAAACATCAAAAGCAATGTGAGAATCATAAAGCAATGTGAGAATCACATACACCTAAACTTTCTCTATCTTTTGTTGGGTTATTGTTTTGATGGGTTGGTAGTGCTTTGAAGTTTTGTTGTTGGTGTTGTGGTTGGTGGGGTTGTTAAAAACTTAGAATTTTCAGCAATTTTGCTGTCCAAAACGTGATTAGTTCAATAATGACGTCACCTAGCGTGTTAATGTTCTTCCTGATGAAGAACGTATAACTGCCTGGGAATCAGCGCGCTTATTCCCAGACCCAATGCGTTAGATTTTGCAGTTTTGACATTATTTTTGTTAAGTGACTTAAAACACATCCAATTGACTAAAAGTTAATTATAAATGGTAATAGGTCATTTCGGGTGGTAACTGGGATATCTGAGACTAGGCGGAGTCGGACTGGGGGTAATTGACGGGACACAGAGTGCGGTTTGAGATGTGTAGTATCCCAATTGAAATTTCTCGAGCAGTGCTTTATTTTGCTTTTGAATTCACATTATGTCTTTCATTACTCTATTCTTGGTGTGTTATAATGGACGAATGTTGAGGCTCTCCCTCCGTGCCATTTCTGTGTGTATGTCCATTAGGCCATAACACGTGTGCTATATCAGTGAATAAGGCTACTCGAGAGTCGTGTCGGCCACGTGTGGTTGCGTCGTATGTTCCATGCCGACCACCTAGCGGATCCAGATACTGGCATTGCTTGAGTGCTACTCGTCGGCAATAGTCTATTGGGAGTCCGAAGTATGGCTCTAGTCTGACCCTAAGCTTTAGGAACACACACACTTTGAGCTTTCACTATTACTTATGCATGCGAGTAACACACTTGCCTGTATTTATTTATGCATGTTTATTTAATAGTTTTGTTTAAATTCTAGTATTTATTTTCCTTATTGCTCACTTAATTTCCTTGTGAATACTCACTCTAGACTCGTCATCTGCCTTTTTGTGATGGCTCGAGTGCAGATCCTAGTACGAGCCATGACAAGGGCAAGCTACTAGAATACTTGTGATACAAAGACATATAATCAAGCTTGTACGTTTGTATATATCTATTTTGTTTTATATTGGGTTTATGGGTTTGTTAGCTATCGGAGTTACATGCATGACATTAATGTTTTAAAATTATAGATTATTATGATAAAATACTTCCGTTGTGGTTTATTTGGGTTTAAAATGATATTAGCATATGACTTGAGTTCAGTAACAATTTAAATAGTAAATTATTATTCATTGAGGTTAATAACGATTAAATGGTGGATGAGTTAGCATGTGGGACACAGCTGATCTTGGTAGGCTAGGTTGTGGGCCCGCATCGGCCCCGTGGCGGTCCATATTTAGAAAATGGGTTGTGACATCGTGTTAGTATTTGGGTATTTAATTGGGGAGGGCCAAAAACGTTATTTACACCGAACCACTTAAATTATTATCATATGAACTGAACAAGTCTTCAAACATGGATTACCACTTAATTCAAAGCCGACTAATCCAATGGACGTTAAACCGTCCCTATCAAAATAATACATTTCTAATATGCATTCACGGAAACATGATTTCATTTTCAATTCAACAATAGACAAATCATCAAGAGAAACACATTCAACCATTCAAGAAAAACTCTACTAATATAATATGCTCTTATACCACATGTAAACATGCTAATCATAATGAATTATAAATCAAAAAGAGAATTACATGCATAAGCTTTTAGTCTCCTAAAATAATATCGCTCTCATGAGCCTTAGAACTTTCGACACATTATTTAATGGTACAAGTGCCCTTCTAAAGTGTGACGATCCTAAATTTTCATGTAACAAGTGTACCCTAATTGTTTGTGTAAATATGTTAAAATTGGGCAGAAACACTAAGATTCAAATAATTATATGTGTGGGCCCACATGGGACCCAACTTTAATTAGAGACCAAAATTAAGGGAGTGAGAATGACAAGTTGATCGATTTCTACATAGATTCTCACCCAAAATAAGGAAAAAGAGAATATTGAGAAAATTTGGTAAACTAGATAAAAGGAATGATTTAAGGGTTGTTAATCTTTTTAAGAACGCGAGAAAAAGAAAAGAAGGAGATCACCCTAAACTTAAATGCACAGGAAAGTAAAAGGAGTTCACAACAGATCGAGAGCCGATCGCTTTTAGAGTTTTTAAACAATAGGTAATCTCTCTTATTTGATTTTAACCTCTTGTTATTTTGGTTGGGATTAAATCGTGTCTATAGATTTACTTGCAATAGGATAAATCAATATTTTAATGAGATCTTAAGGCGAGTCTTCCTTATTGATCGAAATGGAGTCCAAACTAAGAAAAATGGGATTTAGAGTTGAGTTTTAGTTTCTTTAAAAAAAAAAAAAAAAAAAGAAAAAAAAAAAGAAAAAGGCTGATTGCACTGGAAGATCCCCCTCAACGCAAGCGGGAGGTTGGGCCTTTGGCCCAAGCAGTAAACAGAAAAAGGAGGTTGGGCTGATCATCAAGCCCAACCACCCTAGAACTTTTATGGGATGGGGTGGGGGCCTGAGATGAACCCAGGCCCAACCCAGCAGTTGGGCCGATCCAGTACTGGGTCGGCCCAGCTGCTCAAAACCCAAACAAAAATAAATAAATAAATAATATAATATAATACAATATAGAATTTAAAACAATTAAAATAAATTAATCAAAAATGGATTTTAAGTTTTCAATTTGGAATAAAGTGTAACTTAATTTGTTAGAAATCAGCATAAAAATAGTTTTCGAAAAGAATTTCGAAATTTGCTTCCTTTCAAGTTAACTAATTTAGTGAATCAATACTTAACCTATTTAGGTCGATTGAACTTCAGAGTACGCTCGTGAGTGCCAATTAGAAATTTTGGAAATAAGCATACCAAGTAAGTTGGGATTTAAGTTAATGGTTTTGTGATTATTTACCTTCCTACTAGACTATATGATAAGAATCATGCAAGTAGGATATACGGGTAGATTGGGTGCATTGTTAAACATTGTATATTTGTATGTAGCTAACTTAGTGGAGTTCGCTAGGAGTCCTTGCACCAGATACTACAAGTTCGGGACAGTTGGACCGTACAAGTAAGAATGACGAAAGGGTAGTTGCCCAGAATAAATATTTATTAATTGAGAATATGATTAATTCCAATGTTTTCAATAAATGTTGGTAGTAGGTGCTAAATCCAGTTGGACTAGTTTGTGGACTTGGTGATAGCCAAATCTTTCACAGTGTAAGGGAATGGAGTGTTGATACCACTATGGCTATAGTAGGGTCACTCTTCATGAACTTTAGCGTGATTGATGAGTCTATCATAGTAGCTCATACGTGTTTAGCATTTACACATTTTGATGCATTGATTATGATTTTGTTTATATGCTTTCTTGTTTATTTCATTCATCGTAAGCCATGCATTTTATTTATTGTTGCATTTATTACATGGAATAACTTAACCTAAACTTACTGAGCATCGTTGCCCTTTGTGTTCACCCAACAATTTTTCCCCACAGGTTCTTCATCGAGAGTCGATAAGGGAAAGGAGTAGCTGCAGCTGTCTAGATGACTTTTTTGGTTGTTGATTGGTATGGTTCGAGATCAAACCAAAACTTTGTTTTTAATTATATTATTTATCATGAGTTTTGGGGAATTGAAATAAACCATACTTTTGGAGAATTTATTCTAGTTATATAATAACTCTTATTTTTCAGTTTTGATCTTATGTGGAAACATTGAAGTTCTAATTTATGAGATTCTGCTGTGCTGCGTTTATGAATCATTTAATTTAAATTTCAATTATCGATAAATGATAATGAGATGTCTTAGAAAGGAGGCTCACTAGCTAGGTCCGTAACTCAGTGACCGAGTTGGTTAGCGAGTTATAAATCGAGCTACGCCGATCGGGATTCATTTAGGAAAAATGGGTCCTGACATATAGACTTGAGGGAGAACCTTTTATAAGCTTCCCACATGAATGTCAATTTTCATCAAATTGGTAACCTGAAGGGAGCGTAATGGACATAATATTGATTACAAACATACGGTACATATTCGGGTTATTATGTAAACATAAAATAAAATTATGAGACACGTAATGGTCTATTAACCTCATGTAATGGTTTTCCTATGGAAAATCAAAATAGTTGACTCAAACTCTTACTCTAAAAGCGCAATTATAGTGTTAGGAAATCCAGTGCAAACTGACTTTCTCAATGCTGACTGAAAATACTTGCCATGGGAGCCAAGTAACAACTGTTGTAAATTGAATTGAAACTTGCTAAGAACCAGAGAAGGAAAATAGAAGACTAAGAACTTCTACTACTACAAACTACTACTGCAAAGGAGAAGAGAAGAAATAAGATAGTTGGAATGAGAAGTTTTCATTTAACTTGGTGTGTGAATTACAATGGAGTTGACACCCTTTATATAGGTCATTTGGTGATGATGATAATTGTACTTATACAATGTGTACAAGTTATACATACACCACAAGTCATATAACACATCACAAGCAACATAGACAATGCATGGAAGAGTTGGTGTACATTGGAAAAGATTACAAGTTACATGACAATACATGGATAAGTGATTATACATTGGAGTTGAATACAAGTTATGTAGAGTGTACAAGTTACATTCAATGTAGAAGTCATGCTTGATGTTACAATTCAATGTGAGAGTCATGCTTGACAATGTGATCATTCATAAGCTTGGTTAAAGGGTCATCCAATTTACAACACTCCCCTTGGATAACACTTGTTGAGAGAATATGCCTCGTTAAAACCTGTACTAGAAAAACCCTGTGGAAAAAAATCTAGTACAGGAAAAAGAGTACAATGTTCTCGTCAATCTTGATTTGCAGTATAATATTATTGATTGCCTCATTAAAAACCTTGCTAGGAAAACCCAATGGGACAAAACCAAAGCTAAGGAAAAGAGTGCAACACATTGATATAATTTGAGAGAATATATATGCCCTATTAAAACCTTTACTAGAAAAACTCTGTGGGAAAAAAATATAGTAGAGGAAAAAGAGTACATTGCTCAATTTTTTTATACGGAGTATAATAATGTTAGGATTGCCTCTTTAAAAACCTTGCTAGGCAAATCCAGTGGGATCAAGCCAATAGCGAAAGGAAATTAGTGCAATACACTAATTAATCTTGATAAAGAGTTTAAATATTGTTAGAATTACCTCATTAAAAAACTTTGCAAAGAAAACCCAGTGGGATAAAACATAGCAAAGGGAAAAAGAGTGCAATATACTAACCAATAACTCATTTTGATTCTCCCACTCATGTTCACATGGGTGAGACATTTTGTGCATTTTGTTGCACATGGACATCATTTTCTATATGAACCATTTAATGCTGAAGCATATGATTGTCACTCTTTTGTATATAGTACTTGCATCAAGTAATTGATTCATAACTTTGTTACTACTGAATGATCCTTTGAACTTCGAGTTCATATTAATTTATACATGGATCATAATACAACAAATTTAATACAATTTGATGCGTTTCAAGCAATTTCACGTCATTCCTTTTGAATTGGCTTATATCTCCCCCTAATGGTGGGAAAACTGCTTCATCAAAGTGACAATTAGCAGAACTTGCTATAAATAATTTCTCTATTAGGGATTCAAGGCATTTTATAATATGATTAATGGAGAGTAAATCAATATACGTCTCCTATTGATTTGCCTTGAGATAATCTCCAGTTGAAAAAAAAATCCATTTTGATAAAAGATGTCATTGCGAATTTATGATATTTTCGCATTATTGATGATTATGGATAATCAAATAGATCATTTCACATTATGAATGTCATTTGATTTATGACGACATTCGTTTTAATGTGTCTTATATATTCCAGAAGTTAAAGACGATAATATTATACTAAGATTAAATCGTATAGATAATTTTTTTATTATTCTGAGTAGACTTCTTCTGAACAAGACATTAATAATAAAATTGTTGTATTAGATATTGCCTGAACATTAGCCTCCGCTAAGTTCGAATTCAAGAAATATTCACTTTTGTACATGCATGTAGCACGATACATAAGACATAAACTCATCGCCCATATTTAGGTCACGATTTAAACACATCTCGATGTGCCTGTTTTATCGAGCCATTTTCAATGATAAAATTCATAATATTTTGCCTTTGATTTTGAAGGCATGATAAAGGTCACAAAAATATTCGGGTATATATATGACAATATTAAGGCAAAATAGTCTTTCATATATGACCAAAAAAATGTCACAATTATGAGCGTTCATTGTCAATAATTATTTGTCATTTGTAGTGGTGCACCACTTTTGTTTCAACTTTTGGTGGAATTGTCAATACGACATTTACCTGATATTTTCACATTTTCCACGTCCATAAATTTATTATTGCGATCCTGATCATTATATGCAACATATGCTTCTTAATTTGAAGCTAAACTAATTGGACGGGAGCGATATTATATTTATAATATCTCATTATTTTACTCAGCTACCATGAAACAAGAAATCAATCTTTAATATTTATTGGATTGACGTGCGCACTCGATATTTGTTGCAGCAATAAATCGAGGCGGGCCACGTGACCTTATTTTTATTGTCTCATCAGTCATATTTCCACATAGCCTCAACATAGAGGTAATTAAAATTGTGGAATTATAATTAATATTGACTGATTAAATTTTGTAGCATGAGACCCCAGCCGCTCATTTTGAGCTTTTGGAGCATTACCCTTTTGGTATGTATATATATAACTCCATAAGGTGAAAATATATATAAAGTGAAATATTCACTTTTCAAATCTCTAAAGAGAAATTGACGAATGATTATGTATAACACACAGTTTTGCATATATGCTTTATTCACAAATTGTAGTATCCAATTGTCATGACAA
Organism: Stephania yunnanensis; assembly: GCA_039657365.1. Lineage (NCBI taxonomy): Eukaryota > Viridiplantae > Streptophyta > Magnoliopsida > Ranunculales > Menispermaceae > Stephania > Stephania yunnanensis. Next base: position 61,352,163 of record CM077582.1, on the reverse strand, counting down.
GTAATTCTTGTCGGTAATATAATAAGGCAACAAGTTCAACTATGGTTGAATAATATTTTGAAAATAAACTTAATATAAAATAGTTTTTCCCTTTTTTATGTAAAAACATAACACATGATTAAATATATGTTCACAACTTGATTCATTAATAAACAAAATATACTATTCGTGTGAGTTGGTGGGACAACCTTCAGGTTGGGTGGCGAGACATAATCTACTTAATACCATACCTCCTCGAACGGGATAACCCGTCTCCCTTTCAATGTTTAGTTTTACCAGGGACAAGGCTTACCCACTATAAACTCAAACTTATAGCATTATTTGTATTATAAAATCAAAAATAGAACAATAACTAATCGTTTGTAGTTTTAAGAGAAAAACTATATGTCACACATTGACTTTTTATTTCTGATGTAGAAGATCGTACGAGACGTAACTACAGAGCATACTTTCGCAATCAGTGACGTTATAATGCATAGTATATGAATAAACTATGCATAGATAAAAGGAAGCAACCATGATAATATAGAAGTAAATTGAACTTATTTAAATAACAAAAGTTATACCTTCCTAGCTTTGTCTCATTAACAAGCCTTCTTGAACTTCAAGATCTCCTTAATGCTAGAGCAAGCTCGTGCTGATAACGTGTTGTAAATTGAATTGAAACTTGCTAAGAACTAGAGAAGGAAAATAGAAGACTAAGAACTTCTACTACTACAAACTACTACTACAAAGGAGAAGAGAATAAATGAGATAGTTGGAATGAGAAGTTTTCATTCAACTTGGTGTGTGAATTACAATGGAGTTGACATCCTTTATATAGGTCATTTGGTGATGATGATAATTGTACTTATACAATATGTGCAAGTTATACATACACCACAAGTCATACAACACATCACAAGCAACATAGATAATACATGGAAGAGTCGGTGTACATTTGAAAGGATTACAAGTTACATGACAATACATGGATAAATGATTATACATTGGAGTTGAATACAAGTTATGTAGAGTGTACAAGTTACATTCAATGTATAAGTCATGCTTGATGTTACAATTCAATGTGAGAGTCATGCTTGACAATGTGATCATTCATAAGTTTGGTTAAAGGGTCATCTAATTTACAACAACTAGTTTTTTTTCTTTTTCTTTTTTTGAGAGAGAGAAAACGGGAGTAACAACTAGTGTTAGATCCAGCAGAAAAAGTAAAAAAAAAAAAAAACTTTGAGTTGGACAAATTCCTCCCCATCAATTAGATGATGGTGTACTGCCTACGCTGTGATTTCAAATAGCTTCTATGTCTTCATGAGGCAAGGTTTTCCAGCCTTTTATTGTGAATTCTAGTCCTACAATTAGGATCTCCAAAGGTAGGGCCCTCTCCCTCTTAGTTTGAGCAGCACATCCTCCTGTTCCTAGTATACGTATACTTAAAAACTTGATCCCAAATTTCCACTAGTAGCATGGCAAGTTGAGACACTTGAAAAGTTCTGATAGTGATGGTGCCCATGTCACAGAAAAAATAGAGAACTTAAAATGGGCTGTCTGTGTAACATTAGACAGAGATTGACATAAAGACTCCTAACAGGTGTGGCCCAGACTTCAGTGAACCTAATGAAGAAAGTTTTGAAGTGGTTGTAAGGGTACTTTGATAAGCCATTCACCTACAATTGCATTTGGAGCATACTATACTTCCAAGAAAAGGAACCCTAGTGCCTTTGAAAGTGTTGTTGGTCCTACAAATTTGTCGAAGAGTGAAAACTGTCCCTCAACATGACCCTTGCAATGCATTACTAACAATATAATTCGACATCGGTGGATTTCGATCCCAAACAATATTGATGCCTTTTGAGTGAAACTCCGCAATTGCAAGTCGAAGATAATTAAATTGGTGACAATATCGATACTACTAGAGATCCATAGGCTCTCTCCTCAATTCGGAAATGTATTTTCGGCCAAAACTACTGGAAAGATTAACTGCTAAAACACCAAAGAAGGCCTTGCTTGGGAACTAGGAACCCCCTTAAACCAGTACATTGCTGTATGGCATTGGCATGTGCCCTGTCAGTTTTTCATGTGCTGCTTTTATGAGTTCAGCTTGTAAGTTTGCATGCTGTGTTTTCAATTTGCAATGTCAGAAATGCACACTTAAATTCATAGTTGCTAAGGCCCATACAACAATTTGGATCACTATGACTTAAATTGTTGTGCCATCAAATCAAATAAACTCTAAATTACTAATTCTTTTAGTGATCATGTTTTATATCCCCATCTTATGTCCATCTTATTTTTGTGTTGCCACCTCCTTTGATACCGACAAATCGGCTCAATAATTAAATTCATGATCAACCGTGCCGGTTTGCATAGCTCCAAAAATAACTTTTCTCCTTTTTTTTTTTCCCTCTTGAGTTGTGCATGATATAAATAAGTTTTCCCTTTTTATTTGTTAAAGGTGATTGAAAGCCTCTATCATTATAGTTTGATCACTGGCATTGAAGAGACATGCTTCATGGTTTACATATAACTGTGATTTCAATTTATTGCTTTTACCATTTCTGAAATCTATAGTAGTTAGTTATGTTCAATGGTTACTTTTTTTTTATTTTTTTGTAAATTAATTGTAAATGAAGTTGAAGCCAAAGCATCTCTAGCGAGATGGTTGAGACATCACTTGTCAAAATGTAAGACGGCATGAATTTGATTCCTCGAATTTAAAAAGAAAAAAAACTGTAAAGGAGTTTGGTGAAGATTCTTGATGTTATGATCACCCTATATATGAAACTGATTGAAAGAAAATTAATGCTTTTAAAAGGCTAGTTATAGTTTGTTTTTGACAATTTATTTAATTAATTAATTATTTATTTATTTTGATGTAATTTGACAATTTATTTTGTTCTCTTGTGCTTCTGAATGAAAGTTCTAGGAAAGTGATTGGGGTTGGTGATGCAGTCATGAGGCACTTTGTAGGACAAACAATCTGCCAAGTGTCATCTTGAATGAATTGCATTGATTATGTTTGTTGAAATAACAAAATCACCATTTGCAACACCACTCAGCAGAATATCTTATCTTGGATTATGCTTCTCAACGTATACTAACTCTCACTAGTCACAGCTACCTCCAAAAGACACGTCTTCTTGCAAGTACAACGTAACAATTAGTACACCTTGATCCTTTTTTTTTTTTTGGTTTTTTTGGATATACTTGTGTTGGTGTCAAAGACAGGTTTTCAAATGTCAACGAAGTTGGATGGCTCGGTGGCTTGCTATGGAGCCTTTTATGTAAGAGGGTTAGGGTTCAAGCATTAGTGAAGGCAAGTTTGCGGAAGGTTGATGTTTTTATAAAAAGAAGTTTGAAAATGCTCTAGTTAGAAAACTCGATTATATATGAATTAAAGAAATTTGGTAGGACAGTGGTAGGTGTAAAATAATTTAGAATGTGCCAAAGTATCTCTACTCATACCCGACCTCTCACGAGCGAGCTCCACCCACCCTCAAGAGTGAGCTCCACCCACCTCGATTCATGTCATCCAATCCGATCGAATCTGGCGTGATTGTGGCTAGATCACATCGGGTCTTCCTCTGTGACGCTATTCTCACCATTTTGAGTTTGATTTATAGGTTGTTCGATGGTATTTGGAGTTGTTTTTTGTGTAGTTGTCAGTGGTGCTTAATTTTAGGCTCCAGTATAAGCTTTTTGAGGCAAAATATGGATGGATTAGAAAGGAGCAGGTCATTTACAACAAAATCACCTAATTTTTATTTCGTTTCATGGACTTTTTGAGCGATTTCAAAAATCCCTTCTTCGCTCTTGTCATACTTGGGTCTCAGTTACACAGAGCTAAGACCTCTACTCCCACTGAGACCTTTGAAGGCCTCGAACTTATGTGAGCGAACCCTCAGGTTACACTTCCTCACTTTTAGGGCATCGGTAAGACAAAATGCGACCTAGTTTGACCAAAAAAAAAAAAAAAAACTTTTATGACACTTTCGATCGAGTACGAGTGCTCTACAATGGCGATAAAAATCGAGAAATTGAGATGATTGAGGGGTGATAGGTTGGGCTATGATATTTTTGGGATTTTTTTTTCTTTTAAAAAAATTGAGATACATTTAACGATTCCAACTCAAAAGCAGGTCACGAGTGAGTAGCAAGGTATGTTTGATAAAAACTGGGGTATGTTCACCCGCTCCCTTACTAATTTGGGATCAAAGTTTTGAGAAAAAATTACAAAAGTACAATAGATTTTAGTTTAAATGAGCAAAACAAATGTGGTTTTTTTTTAATTCGAAAAATAGGGTATATTGCCTTTTGAAAAGGCGCTATTAGTTGGGAGAAATTTTTTCGGCTTACGTGTACACATGAATAGCGCTACATGCACTAAGGACAAGCTCAGGGTGCCATTCATAGTTTTTCAGTTAGGTTTTACAAACCTCAAACTGCTCTCCGACCTCCTCAGACTCCCGTATCCGACGCGACAAGCTCCCGACACCAAGCTAAGGTCCCTCAAGTCCTTAAAGCCCAATTTTATAGGTTTAGGTTGTTTACTAGTGTTTAGACTTGTAATAAGTTGAAAATCACCAAAACAGCCTTTTAAATCCATATTTAATATGTCATTAGCGCTCTAAGGGGTATATATAGTGCGCTAGGTTATGGTATGGCTCTATGAATACATGTAGCACGCTATTGTTCTTCAGGACGAAGAACAATTGCAAACCCAAAACGATTAACGCGGTAACCATACCAGATAGTACGTTATCTGTTAACTGGGACATAATTCTCCAGTTGAAAATTCTGTTTTTCTCATCTCAATTGGCTACCATATTGGTTTACACATGCTTTAAATACAATATTAACTTCAAAACAACATCTAGCACACTCCAAAACATAAATTTAACCCAAATTCTCAAAATTCATGCATTCGCCACAACTTTCCAATTTCATCAAAATCATCAATTCAAATTAAACTAGTGGTAAATTCCCTATGAGTATGATTTAATAACATGTAATACATCGATGTTTCACAAAAAAATTCAGAGGTTTAACCATCGAATCCGAATTCACTTAATTCAATAAAAAATGGGTTCATTAGAGGGTGTAGGGGATGAAGATGATGATTACCTTGGTTTAAGCTCTTGATTTGGTCTCTAATGTAAGAATTCCTAGCTTGAATTATTTCTCTATCTCCCTGGTTTTCTCAGATTGCATGAGAAAAATTTGAGTGTATTGATCAAAAACTCCGCTAAGTCTTGTATATATATTTGATTAAGATCAAGTGTGCATACGTATCTCGAGGATTATCTTGTGGTGTATAAACATGCTATAACAAACTCCTTAATGACTCCAATAGCACACTCATCTCCCAATACTACTCATTATGATCAACTAGATATTCATCTCACGGTCTTCATTATTTTGTATAAACTATAGGCTTAGCTTATTTAATTGATATCACATTACATTAAGCCTTACAAAATTATGTGATTAGTGTTTTATTTATCCAATTTACCTAACTCATGATCCCACTAACCTTCGGCTACTCGATATTCGGTGTTCTGCATCTCGATACGCATTTCGAGGCATGCCATAGTCTATTATTTAAATTTCACTATAGTTAGCTTATGATTACATTACCCATTTCAACTTAATAACTTTGTCATATTTATGTAAGTTTGTTGAGTTTTCCTAGTGTACCCGTACTTCGTCTCTCGATACTAGCGTTAACATGCACTTTGAGGCGACTACATGTCACACACCCTCGCACGATATCGCTATTCAACATACACACATGCGATGTATTAACAAATAAATTTATGAAATGTATCGCAAACTAGCAATCCAACACACAGTTAACTAGTGTACCTAGGTTGACGTATGTCCTAGCCTACCCACGGTGTCGACTTAATTAAATATGAGCTGACGTCTATGTTTGAAATTACGAGATGAATAACGGCGTTAATAAAAGAGGTCGTTGCACTATAAACGAACCCAACACCTCCTGACTGACTTACATATGATCAACTACAAGTTTTCTCGAGATTCATATGCACGAATCTTGAGGACGATCTTGAGGACAAAAGATAAAGTCGCATTCCTTAATGTAACACCAAATTTGACACATGCATACATATGTACATTGATTATCTTTAAGATGTGATTGCAAGCATCTCGATGCATCACAATGCCAACCACTACAACCAATCAACTCATTTACTTCTCGATTCTCAAGCTACATTTATCTCGAGGTTAATCCAATGTATCATTTTATTTGATTTAAACTTTAAGATTCATTTATATATAACCTATGTATATACATAAATATATATTCACCTATGTATTTTAGTGCCCATAAATTCACCGTGCGTGCCAATGATCTTCCTCAGACGTGCACATTATTGTACATCCTAAGCTTGTCACCCTCAACCCCTCGTTTCACTAAGCACCCACCAATTATTAATTATTTATTTATTATATAAAATTTATATATAAATATATAAGCCTATATTAACACACCTCTTACTTCACTGTGCGCGTCAACGAGTTCATTCGGGTGTGCACAATACTCCATGACCCATGTATGTTACTCTTGACCCACACACGATATTAGGCGTCCCATAATTTGTCAATTATTCAATTATAATCTAATTAATCTAATTAATTTCACTAAATAATACTACAATCCATACAAACACTAAACAATACACAAATCCATGCACATACTAATCGAGACAAGCTGGCTTAACCACGAGCCTAACTCGAGTTAATTAAAACTCGGATTGACGCTAATCACCTAAAAAATTATGTTTGACGTGGCTATATACACCTAATATTCAATTGACTTTCTGCATTGACAGTCGACTACGTGAAGTTGTTGCGTTCCCCAACATTCTCCTTTTATATATATAAGAACTATTTTTGTGAGAAGTTTTCACGGCGTGACACGTGGCTTTTGAGAAGCTCTTCTAATATGACACGTGACATGATGATGTCATAATTATGATTTATAAAAAAATTAAAAAACAAAAGTTCTTTCTCACACTTAAGTAAGAGATAGGATGATAAAACACAAAATAAGATTTTGTCTGTGACATGGTGACATCATTAATTAAAGTATAATTTCTATTTTTCTATTTTGCTATTTTTTAGGTTATGTTTTAAATTGTTATACAAATATGATTTTTGATTTTTAAGTTTTTTTTTGTGATTTTTTATTTTTGTTTTTGTTTTTTTGCTATTTTTAAGGTTATGTTTTTAATTTTTATACAAATAGGATTTTTAATTTTAAAATTTAAAATTTTATTTTTTTTTTTGCTATTTTTTAGGTTATGTTTTTAATTGTTATGCAAATAGGGTTTTTGGTTTTAAAATTTTAATTTTCTAATTTTAATTTTAATTTTAATTTTTCTATTTTTTAGGTTATGTTTTTTGGTTTTTAGATTTAATTTTATAATTTTCATTTTTTTGCTATTTTTTAGGTTTTGTTTTAATTGATATACAAATAAGATTTTTGGTTTTAAAATTTTAATTTTCTATTTTTTTTGTTATTTTTTAGGTTATGTTTTTAATTGTTATACAAATTATTTTTTCAAAATTTTCTATTTATTAGATTCTACATACTACATACACGATATATTAGATTGTTTGAAAAGAAACTAAGCTATACATATTTTTTAGGTTATGTTTTTAATTTTTTCAGAATTATTTTTGTGAGAAGCTCTCACAACGCAACATGTAGTGCGTGAGAAGCTATCAAAACATGACATGTGGCATGATAATGTTATAATTGGTTGGGTGGCGCAATTGTATGGTATTAAATTTAAGAGTAAATGATTATGAGTTTAAATCTGGTTATTTCTATCTAATATTGTAAATATTTAATGTTTTGTGTAGATTTAAAAATATGCATAGTGTTTGCAAGTATTTTTTTTTATTAATTGTTGAGGGACCTAAAATGAGCGACTTTGAGTTCATATCAGCGATTACATAATAATTATTTTTACATTTTTTTCAATGTTTTTTTTTATAAAATATTTAGATACTTAGTCTTGTCTGCGTGCGAAGTGCGAGATGCCGACTAATATAAATAAGGAAGACAATTGAGCAGTGAAATTAAAAAAAATGAGCCTAAGACGGGGATCGAACAACTAAACAAAAAAAAGAAGCAAAATCTAATGCTTAAAAAACATTACATTATCAATTGTTAAGAAAAGTAAACTGCACATACAGTAAAAGTGAAAGAAAAGAAGTAATATATTACTAAAATGCCAATTGGTGCAAATGGATACATGAGTCATCACATGACCCACAAAAAATGTTAACTCCTTTGACTGAAAATAAACTATGTGATGTAAAGAAAGAAAGGGTAAGTGCTTTTATAATAATTAATCCAAAGCATAAACAATAATCTTCAAAAGCCACAACAATAGGAACTGCATATCTCATACAAATTCTATCTTTTTTGAGTTGCACTTTCAATGTTCCACCACACCCCCTCATTCAATGGCTCAGGGAACATGGAAACACAAATGCAGTGATAATTTATTTCCTTTTTGGCGCATAGATAAGGAGGAATGAAACTTACGAGTTATGCTTTTAGTCACCTTTGTACATGTGGCACCATGTAATTTGTGCATTCCATGTTTTACTTTTCTCGACATGTGGGGTTTTCAAAAAATGAGAGAATATCGATTATGCACGTTGACATATTTGGAATCCTAAAATTTTAACTCTCAAAAATAAAAAAATTTATCAATGCATTTTATGTGTGATATTTCTTTCAATGAGATGAGAATAAGTGACTCCAACACCCTTGACCTCTCCCAACTAATTACCATTAATTAGTAATTAAGTGATGTTTCGTATTTCTCATTAAATATAATTTCATATCTTTCTGTTTAATATTAGTTCTTGTGAGTTTAAGTAGGGTGTCTTAACCTATGTCTTAGGACAAATCGATATATATGAAGTTGTATGACAAAATTTGATCACATAACCTTTTGGTCATCAAATGACACATCTCAATAATTTTGATGCAACATACATTATTCAAAAAAAAATAAAAATTAAAACAACACCAATTCCATTTATTAGGGTGCATGGTTAATATATGTACAAACTCAATAAAAGATTTTATATGTGAATGCAAGTGTCTTATATATACAACACTCCTACTAACAACTCAAATTTCTTACTACAAATAAATTTCTACATGAAAGACTCAATCTCTTACTTCATGAAAAGGTAAAAATACATGCTAAATCAGTTCACCCACCACTTGATTATTGACAAATTGTGTTCATTTTACGATACAGAAGTGGACAATCCACTTCCTAGTAGAATGATGGTGTGGCAAGTATTCATAAAAGTAAGTCCTCTTACATAAAAAATTCCTCCTCTTACATGATTGTCTAAGAGGACGAAAATGAAATGTTGACATCCATATAATACATTCAACAAAATTAAAGTACAAAGCCACTCGATCTATATGAAAAGGACACTAAATGTTTACTATCCTTTCTATATATATATTAATCTTACACAATTGGGACCCCGGCTCCCTTTCAATACTTTCTTAATTGCCAGTTCTTTGTTGTTGTTAAAAGTTTGTCTTGGTGACTTAATTTTTAGGCTCCGCCTGCTGCTCATTGACTATATTATTACTCAAAATAGTGCATCTAAAATTTTATTACAAAGAATCATATGAAATAACTGAAGTCTCGATATGATCTTGTATAGTGCACACTCAACATTTTTATTTTTATTTTATTTCTATAACACAAAGAAGTCAAGCAGATTCGATTTGCTTAAACTTTTGACTTTTTACTTTCGTCCCCAACAGTGCTGATTATAATGATGATCGCTACAATAATGATGATGATGATGATATAGTGTACATATCTGCTATTCTACGTTTGCCACGTGTGCCGAACTGAATTAAATTAATGAAAAACAAAAGTACACGCGTGGGCCCAGCAGTGGTTGTCGAAATGATGCTATGAGGATATGCCACGTCGGAAAGAGGACCAGTTTCAATTTGTGGGACACGTGGAAAGAATTGTTTGGACGTAGGAGGACCAACAGATCTTCATTGGGAGTTGCTTTGTTTATTCTTTGTGGAGATTTTGGAACCACAAAAGCCAATACGCGACAACAAATTTGTTTCAATCCGTCGACATGTACACTGAGATGCGCGGGTTTCATATCTTGATGCATACTGAACGGATGTCACTTTATGTGTACAAATTGTGTTAATTTTTTTTTTTTTTTTTTTTACTGACTTTTTTCTCTCTTAAAACTGAATCAACAAGTGATTCTTCTTTATTTTAATGCTTGGCATGTTTATTTACTTAACGACTTTTCCTTATTAGTTTATTATCTTTTTAAATGTTTGAACTATTTTTTAATGGGTATTGCTTGGATTGATGAGTTGTCATATAAAATCATTTTTTTGAACACGAGGTAAAGACAAATGCTGAGGTGCTTCGCATAAAATGCATATAATATAATGATCTTATATTAAATGCATAATATTACTCATCATTGAATTAAGATTTAATAGTCAAACACATAGTATTCATGACAGGAGAATTTATTTTGATTTTCATAGTAAAATTTTTAATATATATTTGCTTGCCCTTACAAAAATAATTGATTGCGTAGTGATTATGCGCTAAATTAAACTTTAGCATGTTATCATAAAATCATTATATATAAGCATTCTCTCTAATATTTCCTTTTTTAAAATGTTAATGAAAGAATTTGAATCAAGACGCAGTTGATCCGAATGGTAAAAAACTCGATTCTTTTAAGTGAAGTCTTGAATTTAAATATTATTAATAAATAAAATTAGGTTGAAAAGATCGCCTCTACACAAAATTCGATAATGCCCAAAACGTGAATACGTTTATATGATTGGCGGAGAAACCAAAAACATAAAAAACGTGGGCCGATCAAGACTTTTATTATTATTATTATTCCTAATGATAAGGCATAGCACGTGGGTTGCTTTCCATTTTCGAAGATGGTTTAAGCACAACTGGTTACCATCTAGAAGAAGATACCAAACCTTTCTTTTCCAAGCTTGTGCGGAAGGCATAGCTTCAATAATTTCTACTTAGAAGGCTATTAACTATAGACCAATTGTCTGTCTATCACTAATGATGATATATAGGTCTCAACTAAAGACAAACTTTTTTTAGTTAAGTTAAGATGCATTAATCTTCTCATAGCAATTAAAAATGCGCTTAAAGTAATTTGTTGCACCATAATTATTGAAAAATACTAGGATGACCCAGTGCACCATCACTAGTTATTCCATCCGGATCACCCTATCGTCTTTTATATATATTATTTGCATTAAACAATGTATGATTGATTTTTGTTTCGTGAGTAAAAATATTCACTTCAATAAATTGAAGGAATGTGTTAGGACATAGAGATAGACGCACTTACTATGTGAGCATTGCACAATGCACCTCGAGATACACATCATACTTGTATTGATAGGTGCGCTTATCTTCGTGCCAAAAGGCAATCAACCATTCTTTGTTCTAAATTGAAACATAAAAAGAAAGGGTAATGCTATTTGGACTCGTGAGTCCGGATTCAATTTTTTTTTTTAATTTCAAATACATCCTTGAACAATTAATGAAACAACCATAATCACTTGTAAAGTTTCTATTATACCTCTAAAATATTTACAAAAAATTTAAAAACTATCATATGAGTCCGGACTCATGAGTCCAAATAAACTTATTGAAAAAGAAAAAATGCTTTTGGCCAAATTAATACCAAAGAAAAAAGAATTACCAGATGGCACCATTTAAAGATTCTACAAATAAATTTGTCAAAAAATAAAGAAGATATTACAAATTAATGGTGGTATCTACACTCAATTCAATTAATAGCCTAAATGAAAGGAAAGTCCGTGCGCGGACCCCCAACAAAGAAACTTAAAATTAAAAGCCAATTGTCATGGTTAGATGTTTCATCGAGATCCGCGTACTCTTCCGCTGACAAGAAGTCAATGCCAAGAATATCTCACGAAACGAAGGTGCAGTAGTAGCGCTCGATGCGCAGCTCACTCACTTGCTCTCTATAGATCCGCTAAAATAGCTACTTTTGGCACCAACCACGTAAAGCCATTTCGAGATTTGTGTGCACGCATGTCGAGGTGTATCTCACGGCCACAAGTGGGTCAGTCCCTAATCTTGGTGCCAAATGAGTCACTCAACCTTTTTCCTTTCTTCAACTCTCTCTCTCTCTCTATAAATCGCACTATGCTCCTCTCTCTCTCTCTCTCTCTCTGCTCTGTTTCTCTGTCACTCGGTGACGATGCTCTGACTCTGCTCTGCTTTGCTCTGTTCTTATCTTCTCCCTCCATCGATTCGATTCTGAGAATTTCTTCTATTGTTGTTGATGCTGTTCTTGTTGTTTGATCGATCGATTGATCAGATTGTTCCGAGCATGGCAATGTTGAAGAGCACAGTGGTTTTATTATTGCTGGTCTTGATTGGTTTTGTCGGATCAGAAGCTACCCAGCCTCGTCGGATCCTTCTCGACACCGACGTCGACACCGACGACTTCTTCGCCCTCTTGTACCTCCTCAAGCTCGACACGTCGCAAGTATACTTGGAGGTAACCATTCATATTTCATTAGAGATTCAATTCAAACGAATTGAGATTGGAAGACATGATTTTGGTGTTGATTTTGGGGTTGTGCAGGCAGTTACAATCAATACAAATGCTTGGACGAACGCCGGGCACGCGGTGAATCAAGTGTACGACATTCTTTACATGATGGATCGCGACGACGTTGCGGTCGGCGTTGGAGGTGAAGGTGGGATTCTCTCCAATGGCACCATTCTTCCTAATGTTGGTGGATACCTTCCATTAATTGAACAGGTACGCCACCCAAAGTGCTTTAACTTCACTCAATTTCATGACAATCTTTGCAAATGAAGTAGATGGTAAGAAAACCAACCAACCATTGACTTTGACTTGGTGCCGACACTGTTCCTACTAGTTGTTCACGTGAGCTTATTTGAGGTCAAAAATTTGAGTCTTCTAATTTTCTCTCCTATAAGGTGGGACGTGTCTCTCATGAAATAGTTAAGGATAAACATAGATTCATAAGTTCGGACTCATATGAGTGTTTTTAAAATTTTCACAAATATTTAAGGAGGTATCAAAGGGATTTTACAAGTGATTGTGTTTGCTCAATTAATTTCTTGATGATGACTTTGAAATTAAAAAATTTTTTTTTGAGTCCGGACTCATGAATCCAAATATCACTACCCTATATATATATATATATATATTATATCGAATTACAGATTGCACAAGTTTCCAACCCTATAACTGGAGATAAAACAATTGAATATAGGAAGATGCTAGAAGATGGATGACTTTTTAGGATACCCAAAATAGACATTTGGTTGTTAATGTCCATTCAATACACATTCGATTTATGTGTCCCAAAACGGATCATCATAGTATTTTCCTTGAATGTAACGTAGGTACTACTATTTCGGTGGGAGCTACGGTGATTATGTTGTTGCCGCTGCGCCACACTGATTGGGGTCATAATCCAACAGTTTTCATACTGTAGAGAAACTATTTAAAAAATATTGTTTTGCATGGGTGTTTCAAACAGGGATTTTGTGGTGGTTGATTATAGTATCAAACATTCATCTATGTAGTTTTTGGTTTGGTTGTTTCTTTTGTTTACTAAATTGTGTCGTACAATGCTTGCAGGGAACTTCAACAGCTGGTGGTTGTAGATACAGGCAGTTCATTCCCGTGGGACTTGGGGGTCGCTTAGATATTGATACAAATTTTGGATTAAGAAGGGGTTTCCTTCCTCAGGTATGGCCTGCCTAGAAATCACCTTATCTTCTCTTATATGGCTTTTTGAGTTTCATTGGATTTTATTTTAATATGTGATTTGGCGTTTTTAATTTGGGACTGAGGCTATGTTGTTGTTGTTGTATGTGATTTGGCGATTTGCGGGGTGGAAAAGTTTTACGAATGTAGCCAGCGTCGGATTTGTTGTTGTGGCGGTTTAAAGATGCTAGGATACTGTATTTACTTTAGCACTAAACAGCTAGAGAGAAATGAATTTAAAAATAGTTTTAAAAGAATAATTTGTTCAGTTCTCAATTTGCATATACAGTAATCTGTTTTTGGAAAAGAATATAGTGAAAAGCAGGAAAAATGTTTGATTTGCAAAAGTTTGACACTACTTTAATCATTATGCAAACACTTCTTTTTGAGCTTTTATTCTTACTGTTTTTTACTTCTCGTCTCCCATTCAATTTGAGAGAATGATTTTTTCTTGATTACATGATCTGGATAGAATTGTGGATATATCATGGATTCAACTGAAAAGTTTTTATCTGCAGAACAAGTAGTATTATTATTATTATTACTCCCATTTTTTGTGTTTCAAGGACCAAGGACTATGTTCTTGTTGTCCTTGAAGTGTTTGTTGAATTGTGTCACTAGCTCTACTATTTTGTTGGGAAGAGCAGGGGCCTCGGGCATATTCTCCTTTTCGGCAGCCCACGGCGCAGCAAGTAATGATCGATACAATATCCAAAGGTCCCACCACCGTCTTTGTCACTGGAGCGCACACAAACTTTGCCATATTCATGATGAGTAATCCTCATCTGAAGAAAAACATTGAGCACATTTATGTTATGGGAGGTGGAGTAAGGTCGAAAAACCCAACTGGTTGTTGCCCTAAGAATGCCACCTCCATTTGCAAACCTCGACAGTGCGGTGACCATGGTAATTTGTTTACAGGATACACTAGCAATCCATATGCGGAGTTCAATATCTTTGGAGACCCTTTCGCCGCATATCAGGTGCTACATTGTTTACAAGCATGTTGTATAAGCAGTTAAGCATTGTTATTATAAGTTTAACTTGTTATGTCCTTGTTGTATGTGCAGGTATTTCATTCTGGCATTCCGATCACCCTCGTGCCCCTGGATGCCACAAACACTATTCCTATAACTGCGGCGTTCTTTTCGGATTTTGAGAGGAGGCAGGACACTTTCGAGGCGCAGTACTGCTTCCAGTCATTGAAAATGGCTCGAGATACCTGGTTTGATGACCAGTTTTATACGGTACTGTCTTCAAGGTTATAAGTATGATTGCTTCATTCTTCCTCATTGTGCAATTTTGCTTCTTTCCATGACTGGTTTTTATGGAGTGCCAAGTTAAAGACTCTCATTTGCTAGCGTCCTGTCTGTCGGTAGTCATTCGGTTTTTTTTAATAAAAGCTTTTTCCTAGTGCTAGGACATTAAGTTTGTTGAAAACTTAAAAAATGCGTACTCAAACTAAATTCCAAAACATGGAGTTATATTTAGTGCTAAGTTTTGTCTTAGAGAAAATGGTCATCTATGGTACTTGGCCTTCCCAAGTCGTTATTGTTTTAAATGCATTAAGAATTAAAAAGTAGAAAGCCAGCAAGCTGATTGCTAAACGACCCTCGATCATTTTTGCAGAGCTATTTCATGTGGGACTCTTTCTTAACTGGGGTTGCATCAGCAATAATGCGAAACTTGAACAAAAATGGTGGGGAAAACGAATTTGCAGCAATGGAGTATCTAAACATAACTGTAGTGACTTCCAATAAACCTTATGGTGTTTTTGACGGTTCGAATCCATTCTTTGATGGTCGTGCATTCCCCAAGTTCAATTTGCGGAAGAGTGGAGTACACAGTGGTCATGTTCAGAAGGGCCTCCTGGATCCATTTTGTTTTGTTCCGAATGGGAAAGGGAAATGCCAGGTAACTAATGCTGGTTTGTTTTCCAGCGATGATAGGTTATACTTCTTGTTCATTCTAAAATTCTTAATTATATTTTTACTTCTCAAGTTTATCTACGAAGCCTGTGGAATTCTGTCACTTGTTGTTTTGTGGACTAAAATATATTTTGAGCTTTAATCTCAATGGGTAAATACAGAAACAATTGCAGGATATTTAAACTATGCATTCTCTAATTCAGAAGCCTTGTTTCTAATATTTCTTTTCATACGAGTAAGTGTTAAATATAAAAATTTTAAGGTTGCACCACAAAATTGCTAATCAAACCATGGGTGATGATATGAATAGGATGGCTACACAATGGAAGTAACTGGTGCAGAAGGAGTGCGTGTTCTTGTTGCTTCAAAAGCAAAACCAAATCGCAATTTCGAGAGCAATTTGGATAGGGAATTTTTTGTGAGCTTCTTAAATGTAAGTTCTCCCAAATGTGTTTTCTTCCGTAATTCATCATTATCTTTTTTTGTACTCTATAATTGTTACGGTTTAACCACTGAAAGCTTGTCCAAATTTTTAGATAGCAGCCTTATTAATTCACCAGAACTTCATTGCATAGTAACTAGTACCGTGGAGAAAAAAATATCTGCATAGAAGAAAGCTGTGTTAATTCCTCCCCTTTTTGATTGCAGGTTCTGAACCTCTCCCAGCAACGTGGCAGGTTCAATTTTACGACACAGTTTCCTTACTATAAAGAAGTTATATACAAGCCAGATTTTGGAAGAAAAAAACTTGGGAAGCCTGTCGTATTTGACATGGATATGAGTTCTGGAGATTTTCTTGCATTGATCTATCTCTTAAAAGTACCTGTGGAAGTCATTGACCTCAAGGTGGAGTAGTCTGTTTTTAATACAGTTTTACACAATTATACAACTTTCAGCATACATGGCCTTGGTTTTTATAACCACTTGTTCTTTAATTAATTTTATCATATGCTTTTGCAAAAAAATAAAATAAAAAATCATATGCCATTCTTATAATTTTATATGATTATCCTTCCAGTCTAAACTATACATGAAAGCCTTTTCTTAGAATTCATGATCTATATTTTCCTTCAATTCATAGTCTATTTGCAAATCAATTCACATGAATTACTGGGACTTAAATTTAAAGAGGACAACTTCCGTAATTAGTTGAATGGATATCTTTCTAATATTCAGGGCATATTAATAAGTGCAACGGGCTGGGCAAATGCCGCAACTATTGATGTTGTCTATGATATTTTGCATATGATGGGTCGTGATGACATTCCAGTTGGTCGAGGAGAGGTATTTGCTATGGGCCAGGCAAATCCTTCTTTCACTGCTGTTGGTGACTGCAAGTATATCAAGGCTATACCACATGGCAGTGGTGGATTTCTGGACTCCGATACACTTTATGGACTTGCTCGGAATTTGCCTCGAAGCCCCAGAAGGTAATGATCATTGTCTTACTTTTGCAACAAAATCCTTCTATCCACCAATTAATAGATCAAAAACTTTATAAGTTATTGATTGATGCCTAATTAATATGAAGTTTTTTTTTGTTTTTTTTTTTTTGGTAGAAGCAATGCATAGCTAGAGAATGCTTGAATTTATACTTGTTGGCATGAGCTCTACCTAGCGACAATGTTGTGTTGAGTATCACATTGAATTTTCATCCTAGTCATCGTTATTCTAAATCCATAAATTATGGCAGACATGATTCGATTCTTTTTCACTTATAGAAGATCTTGTATAGAATAACATTTATTTTTTTGAGGACGAGCTTTTTGGTTATACTAATCTTTATCCTTGAATCCTTAAAAGGGTCATTCATATGTTCTTTTGTTTGCTGATTAACACACCCTGTATATTTTGGGGTTCGAATCTCAGGTACACAGCTGAAAATTCAGTAAAATATGGAGCTCCTAGAGACACTGATCACCCCGAACTTAGACAACCTTTGGCATTTGAAGTTTGGCAATCAATTTCCAAATTAATGAAGCCTGGCTCTAAGATTACCATGTTGACCAGTGGACCACTGAGTAATTTAGCACAGATTATTCTTAAAGATAAGAATGCAAGCTCGTTAATAGAGGTAAGTTTGTTGTTTCCAGCCCATCTTGCAATTCTTGCCAACTTCATAGCAAAAACATACTCGAAAAGTTATATGTATACGTTTTCTTATTGAGATCTTATTTGAAGATATAATGCATGCTTGCAAAGTTCGAACTATTTCTTTTCCATGATTACTACGAAGATGTTCTGATCTTAAGAACTTTCTGATAATCTTTTGCTCAAGCAACTCATGTTGGATATTGAAAGACCTGGTATTTTTGTAAAAATTTGCTTCAACATCAGTATCGAAGAAATTTTATTTTTTCTATAAATTCGTGGTTGGTTTGGCAAATTTCGATGTACTCCTAGGAGTTTAACTATAATCCTGGATATCTCGTTGAATTTGTTGCATTATAGGTATAACAGAATGTTTCTTGTGATCCTAAAGTATCTTTTGGGGGCAAACTTTACTATTAGACTAGCTTCACTTAAAGAGCTACTAGTAAAAGTTTGGAAATATCCTCAAGGTGTAATTTCTTTTTCACCTTCTTGTTACTTTTGAGGTAAAAAAGAGCCAAGTGACTTAAGTTACATAATGGAAATATAACTCCTGAACCAAGGAGTAGGTAAGGTGATAATCTAATGACATATTCAATGGACAATCTCTTTCGTGTTATTCGTTCTCGTAAATCACATTATTATTCTTTTATCTTGTTGCAGAGTGTATTTGTTGTTGGCGGGCACATCAGTCATGGCAACAGCGACAAAGGGAATGTTTTCACAGTTCCTTCGAACAAATATGCAGAATTCAACATGTTTCTTGACCCTTTAGCTGCAAAAACTGTATTGGATTCCAAACTCAATATTACCCTCATTCCACTTGCTGTCCAGCGACAAGTGAGCTCTTTTTCTCGGATCATTAAACAGCTGCAGCTCAGACGGAAGACAGCCGAGGCGGTGTTTGCACGCCGCTTGCTTTCAAGGCTTTATCGGTTGAAGCAGAAGCATCACAGATACCAACATATGGTAAAGTCACACCCTTTGGTCACTGATGGAGTTTCATATGCATGCATGTAAATTTTATTAGCTGATGGTTGCTTTTTCTTCCGCTACAGGATACATTCTTAGGAGAAGTTATCGGTGCTGCAATTGTTGTCGGCGACAGTCATCTAAAACAGAACTTGAAGTCCAAACAAATATCCATCATGGCCACAGGCAATGTGTCAAAGGACGGGCAAATCATTATCGATGAAAGACACGGAAGATCAGTACGCATACTGCATAGCGTGGATTCTATAGCTTATTACCATCATTTCGCAGACAGACTGAGTAACAAAACGCAATCTGCTCTAATTGGAAGCTTCGACGAGCAGAAAAGAATATGGAGTAAATCACCAAATCATATGTAAGTAGTCATTGAGGCAACACATTATATTCTTCAAAGCTCACATATAGGAATTGATTCTATTTATTTTTGTGGTCTGAAAATCTTCATTTGTAATGCCATCAGAAGAAGACTTTTGTAGGTCACATCTTGAATAAACTAGAAAGCTCCTATGGAATGGATTGGGCAATAGCTTAATTTAAGGGGAGAAGGATTAATTGTTCAAGATTGAAACTGTTTATAGTTTTCTCAAATAGGCTATATCTTTTGATCAATGTCGATGTCCTTGATTAGAATTCCTATAGGTCTAGAAAATGCAGAATTGACTTAATCTTTTGATCAATTTCTCAAATAGAATTTATCTTTTGCTCAACGCCACGCATAAAACTGAGAGCAAACCGAACATGCCATTATTTTTTTTTGGAAGCGGTTGAATGGACCCCGAAACTTGCTTAACGTAACTCATTGCTTGGGTATGCTCGATTTTGAATTTTAATAGATGAATCTAAACCACTTTTTTTTTCCTCACACTGGCCTCAACACCCTTCAATCTTCTCCATTTCTTAATTTTGGCTATTGTATAACACTTGTATTAGGTCGGAAGTGCCTTTAGATTTTTTTTTTTTTTTTGGTCGAACAAAGTTGGATCTGATCTTGTTATGCCTTAAAAGTAAGGAAGTGTTGCTCGTAGGTTTCACACGGTCAAAGCCAAAACCTCTTTAGAGGTTTCAGCTAACTCCCATGGAAACATCTTTAGAAGTCATGGTCGACTCTCCCGAGACCTTTGCAAAAGTCTCAGCCGCCTCCCACCAAGATTGTGAAGAGGCCTTGGTCTCGGTGGGAGATGGAGGGAGCCGATCAAGACCTTTAAATAGGTCTCGGTGGGAGTTAGAGAAGTCTCGATGGAAGTCACTCGATACCTCTTTAGAGGTCTCGCTCATGTGTGTCCAAAACTAGCAAGCGACACATAAAATTTTCAAAATTCCAAAAAATAATAAAATCAACCAAAAAGATATAGTGAGTTTTGCTCGAGATCACTTGATGTTCTTGATTCTATCGACATTTTATTCCCAAAATGCAAGCTTCAAGCCCCAAATCGAAGCTTTAAACCTAACAACAACACAAACTCCGACTAAAAAATAACAAAAAATCTAACAAGACCCAAAAATCGACATGAAAAGAGGTGGCAAATGCACTCACGACATCAAATCGATTAGTATTGTTCAAATTTCGTCGAAGGGTTGAGAATGAGAGTGCAATTCAAGAGAGGGGTTCAATTGAGTGACTGAGGTATGGGTGAGTGGGGTGGGATATGGGTGAGCAAAAACCCATTTATATGAAAGGAAAATAATGTAATTTAGCATAGGAGCAAAAACAAAAATTTGAATTGAGGTCCGTTGAGCAAGTTTCAGGTTCGATTCCTTCACACTCATAGCATGAAGCATGATGGCAAGACCTTAAGACTTTGTTCTTATTTGTATACTATTATTACTATTATCAAACAACAATAGATAATGAATTTCAAATTAGTTGGGTCAACTTACAAGAATATGTCATTTCTTGTTAAGTTCTACTTTTTTTTAGAAGATAAATTTTATTAATCATTCATGGCTCAATACAAGAAAATAACCAGACATAAAATTCGCCAATCCTATTTGTTCAAACAAACTGCCATTAATTTGACTATAAATGCGAATTTGAAACAGTTTGACTATCAGGGACTGCTATTTACATCATTAAAACTCATGACAATACACTAAACTGCTAGGACCACAAAACGAATAACAAAACTTACTAACAAGGAGAAGAAAACCTAAAATTTCTCAACAAGGAGAAAACAAATCAAACTATAAAATAAAAAATAAAGACAAGATCAATTCAGCGCCGCACAAATCCACGCAACATTGTTGATGAAGATGCTGTTGGAAATCAGAACTTAGAAAGCTTAGATACTGAATTGAGGAAATGTACTCCTTTATTCAACAGAATCAATGGCTATTTATAGCCTTTACACCGAAAAGATAATAACAAATCTACGCTTCACAAGCCTATAGCGTAGTGGATGAAAAACAAACTCTATCTTCCCTAAAGAATAGGTCTTATTGCAACTACCTAGTTGAAAGAGTAAACTCAAAAAAACAAAAATAACGAACTTATAGCTAACATTCCCTCCCTTAAGCTAAACATCTGTATTTAGCTTACTTCTGATGCATTCACCATTCCAAGCATGCCACGAAGTTTCTCAAAGCTGCTCAAGCTTAAGTGGCTTTGTCATCGAGTCCGCAATTTGTTCTTGAGAAGCGCAATACTTCAATTCCACAACACCATCATTCACCAAGTCCCTCAAGAAATGAAATCTCACATCAATATGTTTGCTTCTTCCATGAAAAAGCTGGATTCTTAGACAAGCTGAATGGCGAGCTATTATCACATTGAATTATGATACTTTCATTCTCTTCCATTCCAATCTTTCCCATAATTCTTTTCAACCATAAACATTGACACGCGCAAAGAGCTGCTGCAATATATTGAGAACTTCGGTTGTAGACAAAGTCACCTTTGGTTGTTTCTTTGAAGACCATGACACGGCTCCATATCCTATTTTGAACACATATCCGAAGTACTCCTCCTATCATCAAGATCACGGCATATCCGCTATCCGTGAATGCCAAGAGTTTTGAGCTGCCTTCCCCCTTCTTGTAAAGAATGCCTAGCTCGATTGTCCCATTCAAATACCTTAGAATCTCTTGTTTGCCAACCAGTGTGACATGGTTGGCCTAGACATGTACTGCTAATGAGACTTACACCATACATTAAGTCGGGACGAGTCACGATTAAGTACATGAGACTTCCAACTACTTGTTTGAACAAAGTTGTATCAACTTTAGCTCCTCCATCATCCTTTGTGACTTTGTGCCAGGAACAATTGGATTTTTTCTTGCATTACTACTTGCCATTTCGAACCTTGTTAATACCTCTCTTGCATACCTTCTTTGACAAATGAAGATACCATTTGAATTACGCAACACTTCTACTCCAAGAAAATGCTTCATTCTTCCCAGATCAGACATATCAAACTCCAGCATCATTGAGTTTTTAAACTTATTACACATGCTCATATCATTTCCAGTAAAAATTAAATCATCTACATATAGACTTACTATCAGAATTTTACCTCCAAGCGATTTAGTGAACAAAGTATGCTCACTTGAACATTTCTCGAAGCCTTCACGTAGAAAATAAGTCTCAATTTTGCTGTACCATGCCCTTGGAGCTTGCTTAAGGCCATATAGAGCTTTGTTTAATTTGTAAACCCTTCCTTCTTCTCCTTTCTTAGTAAACCCATCAGGCTGTTGCACAAACACTTCCTCCTTTAGCTCACCATGAAGAAAAGCACTCTTCACGTCAAGCTGAAAGACTTCCCAACCATACTGTGCTGCCTCTACTGCAAGAATTACTCGAATGGTGTCGAGTCTTGCAAGCTGGTGCAAATACTTGATAAAGTCTACACCATGACGTTGTGCATACCCCAGCTACCAGTAGTGCCTTGTATTTTTCAACATCACCATTTTCATTAAGTTTGGTCTTGAAAACCCACTTAACTCCAATTGATTTAGCACCCTTAGGCAGATCCATCAATTCCCAAGTCTTATTTTTCTCTATAGCTTGAATTTCGCCGCCATCGCCTCTCTCCACTTCTTGCTTTTTCTTGCCTCTTCAAATAAAATTGGATCATCATCGGTTGCCATCATCATTGCAAGCATATCTTCCTCTTACGAAAGCCCTTCACCGTTTCATAATCTGCCATCCAGGAATAGGTTCTTTTCGATTCGTTCAACCCTCCCTTCAAGTGCTGCGTCTTGCGAGTTTTCTTCATTTGGAATTGAGCTACTTGAGCTGCTGCTTTGCATGTGACATTTGAATATCGTTCTCCTCGGTATATCTACACTACTTTCTTTATCATCATCTAGAACATCTACATTCAACTCTTCTTGATTCGCCCTTTGATCCCAACTTTCTTCTTCTTCGAATACAACATCTTTCTTGATGATAATCTTCTTAGTGATTGGATCGTACAATCTATAGGCCTTGGATTCATCGCTAACACCTAAGAACACACACTTTGTACTTTTGGAATCCAACTTACTCCTCTTTTGAGTGCGGAAATGTGAGCATAAGCTATACACCGAAGATCAGAAAATAATCCACCCTTGGTTTTGCACCATTCCATGCTTCTTACGGAGTTTTTTCTTTCACTGCTTTGAGATTAGACTTACATTTTGAATGTGCACACACCATTTCTGACTTCGGGCGAGAAAACTTTTGGAACTTTCTTCTCTGCTAACATTGAGCGTATCTTGTGTTCATGATGGTTCTGTTCTTAGTTCAGCGACGCCGTTTTGCTGTGGAGTGTAAGCTGCTATTAATTGCCTCCTTACACCCTGAGATTTGCAAAATTCTCCAAATTCATTGGAGTTGAATTCACCCCCTCTATCTGTTCTCAAACAAGTTATATATGCACCAATCTCCTTTTCAACACATGCTTTAAAATTCTTAAATGCAACAAAAGCTTCTGATTTTTCATATAAAAAACAAATCCATGTTTTACGTGAAAAATCATCAATAAAGCTTATGAAATACCGTTTACCGCTGTTGGAAGCCGGTTGAATAGGTCCACAAAGATCAGAATGCACCAGTTGAAGCTGTTTTGATGCTCTCCATGAACTCTGCTTTGGTATAGATTCTTTGTGTTGTTTGCCAACCAAACAAGTTTCACATAATTTCTCTGGAACTTTGAGTAGTGGTACTCCATCTACCATCTTTACGGATGCAAGTGTTCTCAACCCACGATAATTTAAATGGCCAAAGCGACGATGCCACAAGTGTGATTCTTTTTCGAAACCTCGGCTTGAAGACACAAAGAATTTGTGGTTGCCATGGATGCTAACTATGAGATAGAACATTCTGTTTCCACTCATATTAGTTTGCATAATTAACCCCTTCTAGAATGATAGACTTTACAAGTCCTTTTACGAATTAGAATAGCTAAACCTTCTCTGAAGTTTGTCCTATGCTCAACAAATTGCTCTTCAATTCAGGTATATAAAAAACATCTGAAATTACCAGAATAATGCCATTCGTTTGAAGTCGAATACTTCCTTTAGCCATCACTGCCATTTTGTTGTTATTTCCAAGCTTCACAGTTTGTTGAAATCCTTCATCCAGCTCCGAGAACCATTCTTTGTTACCAGTCATGTGATTGGAACACCCAGAGTCAAGGAACCAGATTTCTTCTCTTTTAGTTTGATGGAATTCGACATGAGCCATCAATAGAAGCTCTTCTTCTTCTCCAAGTTCAGCATAGTTTGCATTTTTCTCCCAATCTGGACACTCATATTGATAGTGCCCCAACTGATGGCATTTGAAACATTCAATAGTAGCTTTGTTTTGAGACATTCTCCCTCGTCCTCTACCTCGACCTCCTCGGAATGAGCCTCTGCCCCTTCCTCTCCGTGGCTTATCATCATAAGAGATTCTTAAGGCTTGTTCTTCTTCAGGACTCCCCTGCATTCTTTGTTCTTGAACCAACGGACTTCAGTGGAGCTCATCAATGGTCATGGTATCTAGATCATTTGACTCCTCAATTGAACAGACAACATAATTGAATTTGGAAGTCAAAGATCTCAAAATCTTACCCACCACTGTGCTTGGTTGCACAGCTTCACCATTCACCTTCATCTTGTTCACAACTGTCAGAGTTCGTGCAAAATAACTATCAATCTTTTCTCCTTCCTTCATAGTCGCATTTCAAACTCCTTCCTCAATGATTTTGCAGTGTGCTCTTTTCACCTTGGTGGATCCTTGGTACTTCGCTTCATTGAATCCCAAATCGCCTTCGACGTCTTTTTGTCGAGAATGGTTTCAATGATTTCTCTTTCAATTGCATGAAACAGAGATAATTCTTTACCTTGAGATCCTTGAGCTTAGCTTCTTCGACGCTCTTCCTCTGCGTCTCACTTGCTGATGAAGTCCCGATTGTTGGTGATGGAATCCCTTCATCCACCAGGTTCCACATCTCTTTGCTCCTCAAGAAATTTTCCATCAACATCGACCAATGATCATAATGACCATCAAATTTTGGAATTAAGAATTTCTCTGAGGTTGTCATGCTTCACTCACTCTAACTCTCACACTCCTATTTAATCAGGCCCCTTTCAAAGGCTCTGATACCAATTGTTGGAAATCAGAACTTAGAAAGCTTAGATACTGAATTGAGGAAATGTACTCCTTTATTCAACAGAATCAATGGCTATTTATAGCCTTTACACCGAAAAGATAATAACAAATCTACGCTTCACAAGCCTATAGCGTAGTGGATGAAAAACAAACTCTATCTTCCCTAAAGAATAGGTCTTATTGCAACTACCTAGTTGAAAGAGTAAACTCAAAAAAACAAAAATAACGAACTTATAGCTAACAGATGCATCGCAATAAAGATGAACCAATCTCACAAATTTGATTAGATCTGTTGGTTATTGTATGAATAAAATGCAAAAGGAATTTGATTTGAACCACCGCCGATCAATGAGAAGAATCGGCGGTGGTTCAAGAACAAAAATCGGCGTTGGTTTAAGAACAAAAATCGACGGTGGTTCAAGAACAAAAATCACATAAGTAAATCAAGAAGAAGAATATAAGGTTTTTGAAAAAAAAAAAAAAAAAAGCGGAAGGATTAGTTATTGATTTCCAATCCATCTGTTCTTAGTTCTAACCAAAGCAAACTTTTTTTTTTCTATTCCAAGAATTTTCCAAAAAAAAATATATATAAGAAGTACATTATTAAAAATTGAAACTAAAAAAAAAAAAATTTGCTTACTTAGGCTTGTTTGATTGGATGGAAAAGGAAAATATTCTAAAGAAAATAACAAATTCCGTGGGAAAATGACATTTTTATGCGTCTGATATCCAAAATTTTCTCGCGGAATATTTTATCACAATTGCCAATTTTTCATATTAAAACTCATATATTTTCTCACATATTATGATGAGCAAATTGAGTTTTCTATGATGAGAAACTTTGAGTTTCCATATTAAGATACATTAAACTTATATTTTAAATATGAAAATATATATATATTATATATATATATATAGTAAGTTTTCATATTTATTTCAAAACTTGTTAGAGAGTTTTGAGGGGAAAAATTCTTATATGTGCAATCAAACACATATAAGAAATATCTCTTTGAACATTTACAAGGAAGAACTTTCTTAATAAAATATCATTTTTTATGGAACATTTTCTTTGTAATCAAACAAGGCTAAGTCAAAAAAATAAAGTACAAATTTTTACACTAACATTTGCAATGATTATTGGTTCTTTTCTGTCAGTAAAAAATAATTTATTTAATTATTTATTTTATTGATATTTATTTACTTATTTATTATGATATTTCTTTTGATAGTAATTCATTAATATTTTATATAATTTTTTATTTAAATAAAATTATTTAAAAAATTAGTAATAATTTTTAAGAAAAGAAATATAATTATTTTTGATTTTTTAATAAAGTGTAAAATATTTGTTTCATTATAATAATAAAAAACCTACTAGTATTAATCAAAATCATGTTAAACAAGTTCACAAAATCACTGAAAATTTTAAATGTTAATAAAAGTCATCAAAATAAAGTCTACATAAAAATTTATCAAAATCTTTAAAAGTTTACGAAAATCTACAAGTTCCAAAAAGTTCAAAAAGTTATCCATTCATCAAATTAAGACACTTTTGAAGCGATGTGTTCATAATGGGGTAGTGCTATTTGGACTCATGAGTCCGAACTCAAAATTTTTTTTTTTATTTCAAATACATCATCGAGCAATTAATAAAGCAATTATAATCACTTGTAAAAAAATTTTTAATATCTCTTAAATATTTACAAAAATTTTAAAAACATCCATATGAGTTCGGACTCATGAGTCTAAGTAGATTTATTGTTCATAATGCTTCTAGTTGCGTATCGAGTATCGTTTGATATTCATCATTCTTTTATCATCTTGCACTCTCTAAACAGGTGTAGTAGTGTTAGATGCTCTCTCTCTCTCTCTCTCTTTTTTCAAATTCTAAAATTTTTATTTTTATTTTTATTGGGCCTCATATGAGGGCGACCCAACCTATAGAGGTTAGTATTTAATTGAAAAATAAATTAAAAAGACTTGATTCAAAATCCATTTAAATGCCATGGCCATCAGGTAAAGGTGAAATTTTGTTGTATATACTTTTTGAGTAAAAATTCATTAAAATCCTTCAAAATTTTAATGATGTTTAAAAATTAAATACATACTATATAATGGACTTTTTATAACTCCAAAAAAAACCTAACGAAATTCAAATGACTCTTTAAAACTCCATCAAAGTCCATTGAAATCCATATTAAATGCCATTAAACTTTTAAATCCCTCAAGCTCTTTTAAAATTTATAGATTTGACAAATTGAGTGCCCCGTCCCATCTTTTGTACACATGAAACTCGATGGGGTTATATTCAATTTGAAATTTATATGGATTTTTTGAAAGATAGATTTTATGAAATTTGATGGATTTAAAGGAATTCATCCAAAATTCATTAAAATCCGATGGGTAAGAGTGAGTTTTGGTTGTATGTATTTAAATATAAAATATATCCAATCTTAATGGTGTTTAAGAATTAAATACACTTAAACTTTATAAGCAAAAAAAAACTTATTGAGATTTATATTAAATACTTTCAAACTTTTTAAATCCCTAAAAACTCTTTTAAAATCTATGGATTTGACAAACACGAGACTTGAGGGGTTATATTCAATTTGATATTTCATGAATTTTATTGAGTACTCCCTCCGTTTCTTTATAAGTGACTTTTTAGTCACTTTGAAATATTTTATAATATATGTCATTTGATAGTTTCTGTGGCGGCCCTCGCGTATATTGCCCCGTGGCAATATACGCGTACCGCCGCGACACTGGCCGCCTAATACTCATTCCATATTCGTTATTTGGCCATTTTTTATTTAATTTGTGTGTTTTAGTTTCCCCGACCTAATATTCCATCTCGTCAACTACCCGGTACTTGCATCGACACGTATATCGAGGCGAATATAGTTCACACAATCTCGCACGTATTTTTATGCAACATACACACATGTGATGTATTTCAATAAATCTCACCGCAAATAAGCATCCAACACACAAATACCTAGCATACCTAAGTCCCCGTGCTTCCTACCCTATCGCGACGTCCACGTAGATCTGAGCCGGCGTCTACGTCTGTAAATTGAAGAGACATTTATAAAATGGGTCGTTACAGTTTTAATACACATTAATTACTTAATTGACTTTTATACCCTTGATAGAAAATGAAAATCTATTAATTACACATTAATAACTAGTATATGTAGAAGTAGTGAGATTAGGAGAAATAAAGAGTGATTTAGTCACTGCCACTTTCTCTTCATTCAAGATAATTAAATGATTTTCTTAAAAAGGGTGAACAACCTTAAAACGACATTTAAATAGAAACGGATCGAGTAATAGCCCATCGAGACGTCCTAGCCTTTCTTTCACTTTCACATTCTAATTCAAAGAATTGATAATTCAACTAGATATATGATGGAAAGTTTGCCTAAGTAACTAACTCAATATGAAAGGGAACACGACATGCATATGCTAAACATCATACCTTTTTTTTGTTTTTTGAATTCTAAATTCATTTATCTTTCCACCTTACTTGAACGCAAATGGATTAAGTTACATCTTCATCTTATTTGGGCTCAATTGGGTTTGTGAGAAATAAAAGGAAAACTGTAATTCTCTTTTGTGAATTATTAGAAATCAGCAATAGGATCCCAATGTATTCAACATTACACTCTTAAACAGAAGATTGATATTGTTAAGTTAAATAGAACAATCTTTTATTTTGATAGAATCGTCTTGTTGCAGGACGGAAGGATTCGAACTGCGAGTCACGGGACCAAAACCCACTGCCTTACTGCTTGGCCATGCCCCATTTAGATTTGTATCTACAACAATAAACACTAATATCGGTATTAATTGTTCGTCAATTCCCGCCCATTCTTTTTGTAATAGGTTAAATTGTTGCTAGGGTTTAACACGATTTACATGGATTTCATAAAATTTTATGGATTTAGAAATACTCCAAAATCCACCCAAATCCCATATATAGGTAAGGGTGGATTTGGTTCTACACACTTTTTGAATAAAAATCCTCTAAAATCTTAAAGGGCGGCTAAAAAAAGCCCAGTTTTTACTTAGAGGACCACACCTTAGTAAAATGACCTAACTAACCCTTTATAGAAAAGGACTTTTACTCACCAATACCCCTACCTACCCACTCACCCGTATGGCCCAATCACTCTATCTCAAATCACATTCTCACCACAACCCCAAATCCGACAAAATTAGAGCAAAACCACATTGATTCAATGTCGTGTGTGCATTTATATCTCTTTTAGTGTCGATTTTGAGGTTTTTCTAAGTATTTTTTAACTTTTTTGAGTTGATACTATTTGTGAGATTGTTGTTGGGTTTAGGGCTTCGATTTGGGGTTGAATCTTACATTTTGGGTGTAAAG
Source organism: Stephania yunnanensis (assembly GCA_039657365.1). NCBI lineage: Eukaryota > Viridiplantae > Streptophyta > Magnoliopsida > Ranunculales > Menispermaceae > Stephania > Stephania yunnanensis. Next base: position 61,322,303 of record CM077582.1, on the reverse strand, counting down.
TTTCGATGGAATCAAAAATATTAAGCGATTTCGATCTCGGAGTAAAACCCACTTTTTTGTCATTTTTATGTATTTTTTAGGAGTCTTGAATTTTTTTTTTGTTCGTTCTTGTTGCCTCACGGATGTCGGCCCTGTCGTGTCAGACACATAGAGCCGACACCTCTAAAAGGTCTCGAACACACAGGGTCGACTCCTCTAAAGAAGTATTAGCTGGATTCCTTCATCACCCACTGAGACTTAGTTCTCTTTGTAGTCTGGTCTTGGAGTCGGTTGTCATCTTTTTAAAGGTGTTGGTCATGTGTGTTGGACACCTCTTCAGAGGTGTCGGCCATGTGTGTCCAACATCCGCTAGCCACACTTTTTCACTTCTAGGACACAACCCGACCACGCTCGATCTTGTTCAATGAAAAAATACTCCTATGACACTTGGTGATTTAATACAAGTGCTCTACAATGGTTGAAATCAAGAAATGAAGAGAATTTAAGGGTGTTGGTGTGAGGGTGGGGGTGAGGGTCATGGGGTGAACATGGGTATTTTTGAAATTTTGAGAAAAAATGGTAAACTAAGTAAAAGTGGGGTATGACAAAGTAAAAATTAAAAAATAGGGTCGTTCAAGCAAAAATTGGGGTCTGGTTAGTCGCTTTCAATCTTAATGATGTTAAAAAAACTAAATACACCTGAATTTTTTAGAGCTCCACAAAAGAAAACCTATTGAAACCCAAATTAAATATTCCCTGAACTTTTAAAACTTCACTTTACAACTTTTTCTGTAAATGAGACTCAAGGGGGTTATATTCAATTTGAGATTTTCATGAATTTTTAAGGGATGGATTTCCATGGATTTTATGTAATTTGATAGATTTATATAGGACTTCCAAAATCCATCCAAATTCTATAGGTAAGAGTGGGGTTTGATTGTATACACTTTTGAATAAAAATCCATCCAAATCCATTAAAATATGTTAAAATGTATAGAACAAAATATAGTCCCATCGATTATGTGTGGTTTAATAAAAAAAATATACTTAAGTGATTATCTCCGCCCAAATAGACTAGTGACACATGTTACCTAAATGTATTTAAGTTGATGACAATATCGGTTCTAGTTAGATCCACGGAACCGCAGATAAAAGCTCGGGCGGGTCTAACAAGTGGTATCAAAGTTGATGGTTCGGCTTGACCCCACACCTGAGACTCAAAGGTGGTTAAGCTGGAGACAATATCGGTATAAGTGGCATCCACGGACTCGTGGATATATCCGTAGACTGGCCCAACAAAATCTACCATAATCTTGATGGTGTTTAAAAATTAAATACCCTTACACTTTTTGAAACTCCACAAAAGTCTATGGAAATCAAAACTAAACACGTATGGTTCTCTAAATCTCTCAAACTCTTATAGAATCAATGGATTTGTCAAATTAATGATTGTTGGTATTCATATCTTCGTTCTCTCTCTATATAAATCACACTACACTTCAGTATTTTAACTTCACTAGCTAGTGTCTCTGTCAAAATTTGTGCTATTGTTGTTGTTGTTTGATTGATCAGATTGATAGGAAGAGTGAATGAGAGAGAGCAACAATGTTGAAGAGGGAGTGGTTTTATTGCTGGTTTTGATTGGATTCACGGTTACGATCAATGCTCTACGATTTATTTGCTCTTTTATACCTCCTCAAGCTCAACAGATCCCAAGTCGACTTGCATGCAGTTACTATAAATTCCAATGCTTGGAAGAACGCGGGGCACGCGGTGAACCAAGTTTACGACATTTTTACATGACGGATCGCAACGATGTTGCGGTCGGGGTTGGAGGTGAAGGTGGGATTCTATTCAATGCCACCATTCTTCCTAATGTTGGTGGATACCTTCCATTAATTGAACAGGTACCCTGGCCAAAGTGCATAACTTCACTCAATTTCATGGCAATCTTCGCAAGTGAATATGAAGCAGATGGTAAAAGATTAGAAAATGCTTGAGGTACCCACTTTAGACATTGGCTTTGGGCACCTAACGATGGTGTACTGTTCGATACACTTGAAAGCATATCTCGAGGTATATTGACAACGCACATGCACAAAGTCTCGTCTAATTAAAGTTGGTACCAAAAATATTATGTATAGTATATGTAAGGTACACTTTTTTTGAACTTCATGTAAAGTACATTATTACTATGTAAAGCAATTAAGAAGTTCGAAGAGTAATTAAAAGGATTTTTTTCACATCTATCTCTTGGTGCATACCAAAATTAACATGAGATACATTAATTAAAAGGGATTTGAATGGTTTGCAAAACTCACCATCAATTGCACTTAATCAAGCACAATGAAAAAATTTGATCCATGTAGCCGACCCCAGTTAATTTGGTACTTAGGCGATGTTGTTGTTGTTGTTGTTTGTATCTCTTGGTGGCAAAAGATTTACATTTTTAACCACCTTAAAAGATTTTTACTTATAACTATTTGACTGATCTAATATTGGATGATGAATTGAAGGAATTTTTTTTTTTTTTATAGGAAAGAAACAATTTTTGCACTTATCGAGGTTTGAATTCAAGACCTATTTATCAAACCATTGTGTCATTCAATTGGTTGAATTGATGGCACATTTTGAAAACGTGCCTTCAATTATTCAATTAAGCAATTGTGTAGAGGCCAACGATACTTCTAAATGCACATTTTGAAAACGTGAATATTCTGCTTTGCTTACATGGCAAAAAAATATCAGTGAATCAATCAAATGAGTTATAAGTGCAAATCTTTTGCGGTAAAGTCAAAAATGTAGATCTTTTACAACCAATTGATAGATGTGTAAAAAAACCCTAATTAAAATTAGATACACTTTACCAAATATAAAAGATGTGCGTTTAAAAACATTATCTCTAGTTCAGCATGAAAAATTGAGATCGAATGGAATTATTAACCAAAAACTCTAATCAATTCAAAGTCATGTTTTTTTAAATCTCAATTACCTTATTTATGTATATTTATATTATAAAAAATTAAATGAATACTTTTAATAACGTGAAAAATGGAAATGAGTTCAAGACTAATTCGAAAAAAAAGAAGCCTAAGTTCCTCTAAAAACAAAAGTCCTGCTTTGTCAATGTTGTTTATATCCCGTATAATTAAACTTGCTTAAGACTTAAAAATTCTTTATTAAACTTCATAAATTTGATTCGGTAATTGTGATTTTCAGGTTTCTTGCGTCATCTCAAATTTCGATTAAAATAAAAAATAGTGATTAATAATTAACTAAATATTATAAAACAAAGAATTTCACTAAAATTAAAAATCATTACACATTAATTTCTTAATTATAGATAATCTTGTTAGATATTTATTACATATTAAATAAGTTTTAACAACGTCGAGTATAAAAATATTTTTAGATGTTATAAAAATATTTTTTGATGTAGTGTTCGAGTGGTGGGCTATCCTACATATTTTTAATTTTTTTTTTACTAATATACTATTTTTTTAAATTATAGAGATACTTCTATAGAAATGAAGAATATTCGCAATAATATTGCTTCTCAGTTATGGATGATGCGTTAGGTATATGTATAGTTATCCAAGTCGTTTATTTTATTTTATTTACATGTGTTTATTTTTTACGAATTCTTATAAATTAATATAGAGCTATTTTCATGTAAGCATTTATGGACACATATTTTAGTTTTCTAAATAATATAAATTATTTTATGGTATTAATTTATATTTTGCAAATTAAATAATACTTTTAGACATTTCTCTTATTTGCACTATACTATAAGACAATTAAATGGTAAAACACATAACATGTTATTAATATTCAAAAATTAATGGATCAAAAATTAGTCGGGCGAGGTCAATTGGTTTGAAATCTTGTGGATAAAGCAAATTGGTTGGAGGTGGAAATATGAATTAATTGATGTGGCTGACATCAAATATCAAGTGCAAAACCAAAAAAAAAAAAGAAAAAAAAAGAAAGAAGAAGAAAGTCCTCAATATTGTAGATAAAGTGTTATATGAAAATTTTAAGATAGTTGTCATCCAAATGGGTGGCCCAAACCAATGATTTGGTAGGTTAATTTCATAGATGACCATTCAACTTTAAAGTTTGTAACACTTTGATAACTAAACTTATATTTGTATTTGCTTTAGAAAAACCTACATTCGTATAAACACAAATCGCTAAACTTTGCAAATCGTTTCACAAAAATCACCATCATTACCTTTAGTAATTAATTTAAATTATTGGATATATAGACATGGTATTGACCTGGGCTTGGGTCAGGGCTGGACCTAAGAACATTAACAAAGCCCACCCCACCAGTTATGTTTGAGCCTATACATTGGCCCAAACCTATGATCATCAAGCTCACAAATATTATATACATATATAAGAAAAACACAAAAGACGAACATAACACGATGGTAAAGAACAATGCTTCAACGTATTTTTTTTAAAAAAAAATGTATACATTAATCGAGTGTCGAACCGGCTTAGGCTTTGCAAGTGATGTCCAGACCAACCCAAACTAAATCGGAATTAGGTGGGATTGGGTTTAAGAAAATTTGTCCAATTACTACCTATTGATCACGGCCTCACGGGCTTGAGCGGGTCGAGCGGGTACCGAGCCCGTGAACAGTTTTGCCCTAGTGAAATAGAGGCACTGTGGTGTGGCCCTCGCCCAACAACCCACTCAGTGAGCTCGATCACCACGAACGCCTCTGTATCAATAAGGAGGGTCGCAAATGGCCATAGATGAATCAATTGGGAAGTGAACATAACCCAACTCTCTCCCTCTCCCTTTTGAAAGGGCAATATTGTCCAATATTTGACAAGTGATAGAATGACAATGGTTTATCACACTGCAAGACACACTGACTCACAAAAGTCGTAAATGCACGCCTCAAGAAGCAGGCATACAAATCTTGGTGCATAACAGGCGGGTCGAGGCTGCAGGCTCCTATGAGCCTAATGTGTCGTGTATTGTGACATATGATTGTCATTCTAATATTTTCATAATTAATTTAATTACTAAAGTGTGATGAGACTGATTTTTGTGAAATGATTTATAAAGTTTAGTGATTTTTTTTGAAAGACAAGTTTAGCGATTTATTTGGTAGTTGAGCTACCCATATGTCATAAATTTTAAAGTTAGATGACCATCTATAAAACTTATGGTTTGGTATGCTGCATGTTAAAGGATAGGTTTCAAACTGGGATTATGTTAAGGTTGATTATAACGTATAAGTATCAAACATTCACCTACATGCATGGTTTTCTGTTTGTTTCTTTTGTTAACTAACATGTGTAGTGCAACTGTTTGCAGGGAAGTGCAACGGCCTGTGGTTGTAGATAGTAGATACAGGCAATTCATTCCCATGGGACCTGGAGGGCGGTTAGATATTGATACAAATTTTGGATTTAGAAGGGGTTTCCTTCCTCAGGTATGGCCTGCCTAGCAATCATCTTTATCTTCTCTTCTATGGCTTTTTGAATTTCATTGGGTTTTATTTTGATGTGATTTGGTAATTTGTGGAGGTGGAAGAGTTTGATCTACTTACGCAGCCGTTTTTTTTTTTTTTTGTTTTTTTTTTTTGGGTCTAGACCACCAAGTATCTTGGGCCTGAGCTGGGTCGGCTTATTAAGGGTAAAACTGCCTTGGTGGAGTCGAAACTCGAGACATCCATATTAAGCCGTTAGAATGTGCCTCCAATGGTTTGTGCCAGGAGGCGATTTAGAGAGAAACTCAAGATTAACTACCCGTGGATTCTTTCATTTGTTGTTTTGTGGACTAAAATCTACTTTGAACTTTAATCTCAATGGCTAAATGCAGCATAACAATTTACTGCTAATCAGACGTTGGATGGTGAAATGAACATGCAGGATGGGTACACAATGGAAGTAACTGGCGCAGAAGGAGTGCGCGTTCTTGTTGCTTCAAAACCAAAACCAAATCGTAATCTCGAGAGCAATTTGGATAGAGATTTTTTGTGAGCTTCTTAAAGTACTCGTGGAAGTTTTTGACCTTAAGGTGAAGTAGCCTGTTCTTATTACAATTTTACATAATTATACAACTTTCAGCGTACATGGCCTTGCTTTTTATAACCACTTGTTCCTCAATTAATTTTATAGATGAAATTATTTGCTTTTCATAGAATTCATGATCTATATTTTATTTCAATTTATAGTCCAAAGTATAGCTAGAGAATGATTGAATTTATACCTATTGACTTGATATCACAGTGAATTCTCATCCTAATCGTTTTAATCCATAAATTATGCCATATGCTTCTTTATAATGTTTATCTTTTGAGATGTTATAATTGTCCTTGAATCCTTAATAAGGATCATATATATCTTCTTTTCTTTGCTGATTGACACACCTCTGTATATTTTGGGGGATGAATTTCTTGCCAACTTCATAGCAAAAACATTGGAAACTGAGTTTTCTTATTGAGATCTTAATTGAAGACATAATGCATGCTTGCAAAGTTGTAACTATTTCCTTTCTATGATTACTACAAAGATGTTCTGATTTTAAGAACTTTCTGATAAACTTTTGCTGAAGCAACTCAATGTTGGATTAGTTCAGTCAAAGACCTTGTAACTATTTCATGAAAAAAGAGATGGAAAAATTTGACTTCGACATCAATATCTAAGAAATTTTATTTTTTCAATAAATCCATGGCTGGTTTTCAAATTTTGATGTACTCCTAAGAGTTTTACTACAATCCTTGATCTCTTCTAGAATCTAGAGATTTGATTTGTGTCAACTTAAAGTTTATGATAATTTTGTGATCCTAAAGTATCATTTGGGGGCAAACTATGTTGTCTATGAACTTTTCTCAAACTATGAGCACGCATCTTGACATAGAAACTTCACTTTTAGACTAGCTCATTCACTTGAAGAACTACTAGTATAAGTTTAGAAATATCCACAAGGTATGATTTCTTTTTCACCTACTTAATTGTTGCTTTCGAGGTGAAGAAAGAGCCAAGTGACTGAAGTTGCAATAATGGAAATGTAGCTTCTGAACTAAGGAGTAGGTAAGGTGATAATCTAATGACATGCATTGGACAACCTCTTATGTGTTATTGTGTTATAGAGTGTATTTGTCGTTGGCGGGCACATCAGTCATGGCAACAGCGAGAAAGGGAATGTTTTCACAGTTCCTTCGAACAAATATGCAGAATTCAACATGTTTCTTTTAGCTGCAAAAACTGTATTGGATTCCAAACTCAATGTTACCATCATTCCACTTGGCCTCCAGCGCCAAGTGAGCTCTTTCAGATCATTAAACAGCTGCAGCTCAGACAGAAGACAAATGCATTATCGACGAAATACATGGAAGATCACTGATGGATCCATATGCATACATGTAAATTTTATTAGCTGATGGTTGTTTTTTTTTTTTTCCACTACAGGATACATTCTTGGGAGAAATTATCGTGCTGCAAATCGTAAATAGATAGAGTAACAAAACGAAATCTGCTCTAATTGGAAGCTTCGATGAAAATTATAAAGAATATGGAGTAAGTCACCAAATCATACTGTAAGTTCTTATAAAAAAAAATACCATACTGTAAGTAATCATAGAGGCAACACAGATTCTTCAAAGCTCACATATAGGAATTAATTGATTCTATTTATTTTTGGGGTCTGAAAATCTCCATTTGTAATGCCATAATCAGAAAGAGACTGTTGTATATAGGTCATATATTGAATAAATAAGAAAAGCTTCTTTGGAATGTATTGAGCAATAGCTTAATTTAAGGTTAGAAGGGTTGATTGTTCAATATTGAAACTGTTTATATGTCAGGTCAGCATGCTCACAAATCATATTCAATTATAGTTTCTCAACTAGGCATACCTTTAGGCAAATTGTACCCGTCGATATGCTTGTAGATGCGTATTATGTGCATTGTGATGCGTATTAACTGATATGCCAGTAGTGAAAGTGATGTGTGTCACTGCATATTAAGTTATAACTTCTATAAGATGTTGCATGCATGTATGCATTTGGTTTTTCTTACATCTTTCGTCTCTTTCTACTGTGACCATATGGTGTTCTATGTTGATCCATATATTGTACCTCTCCTCTAAAACTCTTCACCGTTGTTTCTACAAATTAGTTGCTGGATGCATCAAATCTTTTTACAGAACATAAGCCTCACTTTTGCTTCTTCTTTTTTTTTTTTTTTTAACATACATGGTATCTAGGCAAACCTGATTATTTTTATACATATTTATTTAAGACACATAAAACAGCTAACATTTTTGGATAAAATCGAAGTACATGCAAAACATGACGACACCATTAAAGTATGGAAAATGATAATCTAACATTCTACGAAACATACATTCACTACACAATGGTGTAAATTTAATTAGGATAAGTGTTGTACGAATTCAAAAGAAATCTACATTATTATGTAGCAAATGTATGCACCAAAAGAATGTTAAAAAATCATCAGAGGCAACAGAAAATACACAATGAAGAGTTAACAATCAATTATATAAAAGCAAAGGGGTTTTCCCAACATCACCAATATCTTCATGATTTTGTAACTTTTTTTTTTTTTTCTTTTTTCAAGAATCAATAGTGTTGTTGAACAAATTCAAAGGGAAGACAAAGGAACCACACTAGAATCAACTGTACAAAGCACAGAGACGTGACAGGGAAATTCATGGTAAATGAGTTGCAAACACAAATGCCATCAATACCAAAAACAACCCAAACCTCTCCCTCGCCAATTCTCACAGGCTAGCCATTTTAAATCTTATAAGAATTTCTTCAATCTACAAAATGTACATAGGTTGACACACTGGACACTTGTCTGGCTTGATAGTCTTGGCGAAATGCTGCGATTCGTTTTATCTCCTCAACACCACAATGCAGAATCACACTAATCAGTTGTATACGTTGATCATCGCAGGCAGAGAGGCGCGATCTCCATCATAAGGGCACAATTTAGCCCTAATCCACGACCTTTATTCCATGAAAGCATTAAGATCAATCTAGCAACAACATTCAAGTGTGTGAATGGTTAGTTTCAAACTTGATAGCGCGTTTAGTTCACCCATGTTAATTGCAGAGCATAGGTCAACCTGCACCGAGGAAATCTTACAGCGATGAGATTCAAATGCGTGCGACTTCATTAGCTAAAACTGAAGTAACAGAAACCTAGAACACTGGTTACTACAGATTTTTGTAGATAAACAAGAGAAGATAGACTCACCGTCTTCAGAAAAGGCGAAGACACCTCCAAGCATGTCATCATTCTCCCCATCTTCAGGTTTCTCCCTTTCGCAATGGCTACAGCTGCTGTCTGCATCGGTTACAGCTTCAGTTACTTCATGGCATTCATCAGGCTCTGAAACTTTACAGTAACCTTCCTTGAAATATTGGCCAAAATCTTGTGGATCATGGGACTCATGTCCCTCTTCAAGATTATTCATGCTTGAAGTCGAACGCCCGGAACTAGCATTGGAGGTTTCGGTAATGCCACTGCTGTCCGAAGACAAAGTTCCATTGGCAATGATTCTTCCAATGCCGGAGGCATTTCCATTTGCAGTAGGTAACCCATTCGGCTTGAATGAATCCATTTGATCCAAATCAAGTAAACTCTTACCCATCCTCAATGACCCTAATGGAAGTTGGAAAAAACATAAGTTCATTCTATGATTATAAAAGATACCGGAAACTAGAACAAAAGTTTCTTTAATGGAACTGACATGAAAAGATTCTCATTATTTACCATTGTTATTTTTAGTCGGAACACTAACAATACCTGCATCAGAGTTTTCCACAGATCCGAGAGACGAAGCCCTAGAAGTGTAAGTAGCATCCTCCCCCTTAGACTTGTCAACAGGTTGACTAGTTGCATAGGAAAAACCATTAGGATATCTTCCACCAAGAAAGCCACTGCATGGATTCAACCAAACATTCTAGTAGATGTGCACAACAAAACAAACAGAGGAACGATAAAAGATGCAAGATTAAGAAAATTTAAAGAGCAAGCACAAGTTATGACTGAGTCGTAACAAGCTAAATGGTCAGCCATTTCCCACGTTTTATTGTTCGTAAGGTGTTCAATTGCTGAAGGCTGTCCCATGCATTTATCATGGAAGATCCAAACTTAATACTTAATAAGTTGGTGAGTTGTGCAAGTAAAGGCTGGGTTCATACAAAAAGGGTAAACCATAGCTTATATATCAAGGAGGATCAAATCCGTGAAAGATGTTTCTTAACAAACCTTGAGAAAATAATTAGTTTATGTAGAACAAAATAATGCAAACAGCCTGAACGAAGTCACAGGTTAGCCTCAATCGCGATGGTTCTTACAGAGAAAATAGTATTGTTTATTGCTTCACTATTCAAAGCACAAACATAACCATAGGACCTGCCAAGGCATCAAAATTCCCTCAATTTCTCCTAATTATTTAGATTTTATCAAACATAAAATTTAAGAGTACATGGAAACAAAATTTTGCAAAAAATCATGCCAAATTAAAGAAAAACATGATGATTTGCATTTGGCAAATTTCAACTCTAAATTCTAAGAGAAAAGGTTACAGCTAATGCCAATTTGTTGAAAAGATAATAGAAAATAGGAAATTCTATAAATCAATGCCATGTACAAGGAAGTAATTCAACCATATAGCAAAATAAATAAAATAAAATAAAATAAAAACTAAAGACCAAAAGCATTAAACTTTTTCTATAGGAAACAACTTTTGTATTAGTAAAAAAATTTTACATTTACAAAAACATCAAAACTTAACTTAAAATCCTTCAAAAAAAATAACTTAAAAAACTTTATATTTAGGTAAAAAAAGAAGAAAAGAAAAGACAAGAAATATTATAAACAGCATGCTTCTTAAAAAGCCTAGACAAAATTTGGATCTTGTTAGCACTTAGATGAAGTTCTTATATACCTCCCTTCATTGTCAAAGTTCCACAACACCATCCAACATCAAATTAGACTTCCCCAAATTACTTCCGAATTCTTAGTGAACAAATAACCAAGAGTCTCGCTGCCTTCTTATCCTTGGTGCAGCTCCTAGCCACAATATGTTTTCCTATATCAAACTTTTTTCCACTTCTTTTCACTCAATCATTTTCTATCCTTGTACTAATACTTGTTTGAAGATCTTCAATCATAAGATTTAATATTTGTAACCTACCCTTAAAGAACGATTAGGCTCCACATGGGGTAAAGGAAGAAACTATAATCATAGAGGAATTCAGGTCTCCAAGAACACAAGCCAAGTTGCAGATTATCCTAGGGCAGCCATTCCTAATCCTGTTCCTATAATGTTCCTATAAATACGTTCATCACTGCAGTATAAAGCATGCGTTATGTGAGTGTTTGTTTGTTTCAGTACTTCATTCACCAGGGCTGCAACAAATGAATGAAGGCAATCAGTTTGTCCATACAGATCTCTAGATAAGCAGTTCTTCACAAATTCCCAGTATTTCCTTTGGGCATTTTAGCCATTTGGGTAAGATCTCATGTGAAAATGATGCTAATCAAATTCATTGTCTGTATAGGAGAAAGACATTCTTTGCTATGAGAGGTTTTAAGGCATTAGCACAAAAAGTTCACTCATAAGTGGTAGACTTCTCTTTCTTTGGATTTGTAACAGACGTTTGAATGATGTTAAGATCATTCAGAGATTTTTTTCTTTTTTTTTTTTTTTTTTTTTTTCGCCTCTTTGCCTGTTACCTGCTAATCAACCGAGGCTGCAACTTCAGAAGATAGATTAAGAGTAAAGCCCAACAACCGAAGCCAGCACAATTCTACATGTTTACTTAAAGCCAAACCAAGTCCAACCAGTCTGAGACCATCTTTCTCAAAAGAGAAAAAACAAAAGACCAAAGCCATGAACCTGCTTTCTTTTTCATGAAAATGCCTTCAAAGCATAGTGTATAATCACAACCATTTCTCTAATGCTGGGTTAATCATTTTAACTAGTTACTCCAATTTTTTATTGCTTAGGTGATCAAGCCCTATGCTTTTTATGTTCACAACTCATGAGATTATGCCAGGGCCTCGTGGAAATAGTCAGGCTTGCCTGGACACACACACGGATATCAAAAAAAAAAAATAAATAACAACTCATGAGATTGCAAATGCAAACAGACTAATACATGCGCATTCCCATGCACACCTATCTATCATTGTTATTCACGCATACCAACCCTTTTATTGTCTACCCAAAACATTCAAAAGCTAATCTAACTCAACGAAGAAAAAATTACTTGAAAAACGAACTGAACTACAAGCACTGGACCATTTTATACTTACTTATCAACCCATCCTGATTTCATGCTATGGAAATTGTCAAAAACAGGCAACAAATCCTTCCGCCTGATTTCAACCTCACGAGTAGGGACCTTTTCAATCTCAAACTCCCCACACACATTAACCTGATTGTACTGCCTTTCGCTAATCCTCGCAGAACTCATTGCATGAAAGGAAATCTGGAGCAGAGAAATATCAGGACATGCAGAAAATGGATCATATTGGAGGCTTAGAAGTTAAACTAGAAAATCTTACCTCAGGTTTCTGCCATAAAGGTATCCTCCCAGAATTTATCTGCACCTCTGCATTAGAAAGGTACCAATGTGGTCTTTCGTGCTTTGTAAATCCTTTATCCCCTATAGTATGGTTTAATTTTATTGCATATTTTCTATCACTATCTTGACAATCAGAAGTACTTAAGAGTACATCGGCAGCATCTTGTCTACCAAGAGTAACCCCAGATATGTATTCCTCTCTCTCCGGTCTATCTGACCTTCGACAGACATACCACCATTGAATAGGTTCAACTTTCACACGTAGTTCTTCTTCTTGCATTTGAACTGTTGGAGAGGGGCCAATACTTGAAATGCTATCACTAGGCTCTAATGCAGTAGATGGAAAAAGTTCATGCTGAATTAAGTGACCAGATGGAGAATAAACCAATAGGTGCTCCAAAGAACTAGACTTCATGGGAGAAGACTGAGAACTGTGAGGTAAAGAATTATGGAAAGCAGCAGCAATAGCACCAGAAGGCACAGATATCTTTCCTGTAGCAGAAGCCGCAGCATTGCTGACAGTACTCAACCACCCAGAGTTTCCATTTTTTATCCTGCTCACAACAGATAGGGTCACTGGAGGTGGTGGCGGGCTGTATTGCTGGTTTATCATAAATGATGAAGAAAACCACCATGGCAAAGCTAGGCCTGGTAAAAGAGCCGGCCCATCATTATATACATTTTGTGCTAAAATACTAGGATCACCACCAAAAGGGGATAGGATAAAAATATGGCATGTCCCCTTGGCTGATATTATGGCTATCCATTGACTGTAATGACTAAAACAAATGTCTTGTATGACCTGTTACATGCAAAGATTCAAATTAATAAGAAAGCATTTAACATGAAAAGCAAGAAGCATATAGTGAGGAAAAGAAGTGTGATCAAAAGTAATGATGAATGTCAAATCAATTCTCACTGCTGTAGTTATTCCACGATAGAGCTTGTAGAGATGCACATGAGAGGAACTCCAATCATAATTTCCAGTGCCTGTACCATTTTGCACATAAGATGGCATAATCCGGAAGATATTTATGTTGTTCCCATGAACAGAAGCGGTAACAAGAAGGGTGCCACTTGGGTCGAAACAAAGGGCAGATAATGGACTTGTATGAGCTCTAAACTGTGAAATGACAGCCCTGGAGACAAAGTCCTTAACAACAACCTGCAGTCAACCAGTTTCAGTTTTTATCTTTTATTCTTGTCACAGCATACAAAAAACTCAATCAAAATAAGATGTTATTCAAATTAACTTGGATTTAGACTTTCTTTTATCAAAGACCTCGATTTAGACTTCAAAATAGTTGGATAACAAGACAAGAGACAGAGTGTAATACTGACTATTCCAGCGTTATCGGTTTCCATTGAATGCACAGATGAACCGAGCCTACCAACTTTCCATCCCGAACTTGATGATACTGGAGAATTTGAACCATCAGGTAAAAGCTCTTGACAGTACTTAGATAGAGTCTTGTACCCCATGTCTCCCAGATTTATAATACCAGCCGCCAACTGTTTACTAGATTCCATTGCATAACGAGCCACCAAACTTCCATTGCTTGGGGAAGTTGATGGACTAACGCCAGGTGATGGAGTAAGGTTTTGCGGACTTAAGCGGCCCATGTTAGATAATAGAGGACCATTGGAAGCATATGCCATCCACCTCAGGCCCACAGCCATTGGACCATAACCAGTGTTAACCCCACTCATTCCCTGTCCAGGCTGAGGTACTGGATATGTCACAACGCTAAATTTATTCTCTAGAGTGACAGCATCGAAGCAGTAAATCTGGCAAAAAGTGAAGAGCGTCAATAATCATAGAATGCCTGAAATACCAAAAATCCAACTTTAAAGCACACTCGATGCAGTAAATCTGGTAAAAAGTGAAGAGCATCAATAACCACAGAAAGCCTGAAATACCAGAAATTCAACTTTAAAGCACACTATTAAGTGATTTTAACAAAATATTATTCCATTCATTAAAAAGTTAGAAGACAATTTGGGAAGTACAATGGGTTAATAAGGTTAGAACGAAAATTTGAATGGAAGACTAACATATGATGCTAATTCAAGATGGTTTGATATGCATACCGTAGTTTTCAAGGTAGGTTAGCTATTGTTATCATTAACATGGTTCACTATATAGCAAAAAATTAAAAGGGAAATGTCAAAAGTAGCAGGATCATGCATTCTCTTGACATGCCAATATGTCAACACTTTAACCATATATCCATCATGAAACTCTTCCACAAGGAAAGCTTGTTATGGGAAATAAGTAGTTATCCTAAATGAACATATATTCCATATCAGGTATCCCTTACTTGTGCACTGAGGCCAACAGCAACAATTCTGGGGCTGCATCTAACCATATAAACAGCTGAGCGAAATCTCAGGACATGGACATAATTATGAGATGCAAGAGAGTAAAAGCGAACAGCAGTTGGTGAGGAGACAGAGTTTCCTAGTCGATTCTCAACTAAATTGTCTCTGACATGCCCACCTACATGACCACCATTTGAGCTGACGCTTTCATCCCCTGCTACAACCAAAAGCAAAGGTTGTGAAGCTTTAAATCCATCTTGATCCTCACGACCCTCTGACTTTTCAGGAGTGGGCTGCAGCTGCAAGAATGTGACAGGACCATCACGCTTCGAGACCAACTCACTGACATCAGAGGCATCTTCTACATCAAGTACTTGAAAGCCATTGGCATAGCCAAGAAGAAGAACTTGTCTAGAGACAGATGGACCAAGATCTAGCTTGTCAAAACCAGCCCAAAGTACCTATTTAACAAAAAATAAAATAAGAAACAAATGCACGTAAGCCTTCTCCAATACCAAAGAAATCACCCAAAAGAATAGAAGACTGAATTTTTTGAGGAACAAAATACCAGACCACAATAAAGGAGACAATTTAAACCGCTCACAGAAGCATGTTAGGCTGTTCACAGAAGTATGCAATAAGAAACAACCTGAAAACCTAGATATTCAGAAGAGCAAAAGGAATAATCCATGAACAATGTTGTACACCACAGGTACAATAGTATATAGTAGTCAATTAGCACACTTGATCAACTAGCAAACTTCCAGTGACGAACACATCTATATTTTGTTTCTTGTGTTTCTTTTTAAAGCAATAGGAGGAGAAAAGAAAGTCACCAGAAGATATTCCTAAATAAATCAAACATTTATAACACATGAATGGAAGTTAGACATGGTTTATAAAGAAAAATGGCAAAAGATTACTTGCAATTATTTAAGTAAAATGTTGCTTTCATCATCAAATTTGCATATAAAAACACATTCACATTACCAAATAGTAATGTTCTGGAGGACATAATTAACCTGTCAGTTCCAAAGCTAACAGTAGAAGACATCCACACGAAGTAGAATCCTCTCTTATCTTGCACAGTTTATATGTTTATTTATCAAAGGATGCATTTTATAATTTTTATAGTACTATGGTGATTCAAATGGTTCAAAAAAAAAAAAGAGCTGCAACAGTGCAACTATATAACATTTTATTATTTTTTGAAGCAGGTATAAAGGCCAAAAGGAAGAAAGACAAAGGTTGAGTCAAGCCAATCGCAAAGTAAACTAAAATAAATTCATTTGAAAGTGAATCTAGGAATAATAAATGCCTGCATATGACCGAAGACATTTGCTGCTGTAAGTTGTAACTTAAGTCGCAATAATTATTGGTTTGAATGAGGATACTGTAAGTGTTAACCATATGGTCAAGTTTAGAATCAATAGTCCTACAAAATGCTATGCGAACTTCATGAACACAAAATACACTAATATAGAAGGCAAACGTCTTAGGTCTTCCTTCTTCTTTTTTGTCTTCTATGAAAAAGTAAAATCAAATTTGAGCACCAAACAACAACAACAACAACATAGCCTCAGTCCCAAATTAACTGGGGTTGGCTACATACATCAAACTTTTCTATTGTGCTCGATTAAGTGCAATTAATGGTGAGTTTTGTAAACCATTCAAATCCCTCTTAATTAATGCATCTCATGTTAACTTTGGTCTGCCCCTACCTCGTCGAATTTTTACAGTTTCTATTGAGTCAAGTTTTCTAGTTGGGGCATTTGTAGGCCGTCTTTGCAGGTGACCAAACCATCGCAACCGCTCTTCCCTAATCTTTGTATCAATTGGTGCTACTCCTACTTGTCTTTGAATTTCTATATTTTTTATTCTATCTTTACGAGTTTTACCACACATCCATCTAAGCATCCTCATTTCTGCTACGTTCAACAAGTGCAAATTATAAAGAACATAATTGAAAATGAGTCTCCCCCTAGGCACCATCTTTCATTGCCCCACCTTCTCACTAGTAGCAAGAGCAACAATGAAGAAATCACAATACTACTAAAAAACTAAAGTGAGGTCCCAAACACAACTCTAAATCTTGACACTCTACGAAAGCAATGACTACCACTGATTAAGTGGCTTCACCAACATGACCATTCTCTGTCATTAGCACTCCTTCGTGCTTTCAAAATCAACCCCAACAAAATCATGGATAGTTTATGCTCTCTTGACCTGCCCTATCTAGATTTCTTAGTTTTCCACTCGGTCCGTTGCCTGATCTTCAACTGCTTATTGCCCCACAAAAAAAAAGATCCATAATTTGGTAAAAATAAGTTTGTGAACATGTGCTACGTTTGGTTATGTCCATTGGCCCATGAAATTGGGCCCATCTATTATTGGGTTCAACCCATGAGCTAATTAAAAGCCCATTATTATGTTACATTTATTAAGAAAATGACGTGCTTGCCGATCCAACGGAACACGTCGCGCGATCGACAACCATTTTTGTAATTCGCGGGAACTACAGATAAAGAAATGTCACATGTCACCAATCTAACGGGACACGTGCCACATATCCGACGGACTACAACAACAACCACTCCCTATAAATAGCTACTCAATCTCCCATTTGAAGTACGTTATGCTACATTGCTCATTAACACTCTACTCTTGATCCACTACAGCTTGCTTACTAACTTAAGCATCAGAGCGACTTTGGCTAGCACCACACCAGTGTATACTAAATGCCTCTTAGGTGTAATTGTTTATTGCAGGTCCAATCGAGCTGTCCCGCGTACAAGTTGATCACACTGCACGTGCCCTTCCCTTTTCCTGAGTTAAATCTGGTTAGACCACTTTTGGTTTAAACATGCTACTTCCTCAACCAAACATAAAAAAAAAAAAAGTATTTCTCTAGGTATCGATAATAAATTCATAAGACAAGAGACCAATCGCATGAAATTTGCACGCTCCAAGGAGACAATTTTCAATCCATTAGATCACAAGCAACTCATGACTCTCCTTGATATCTTTTTAACAAGAAATGACCAAGATGGACAAACCACAACAGAAAACTAAAATTCATCACACTATTACAATCAATCACCCATATAACGTTTCAAGATCCGATAATAAAAATGATTCCAAATCCATTTTAACTTTATCCTATGTTACCCCGACTTATCACTTATCTTAACCATTCCGACACGAAGGAGCTAGATTTAGAAATTTCAAAAGCAAACAAACTTCAAAATTTAGAAACTAACAAGGATAAGGCCAGCAATTCACTATTGTGTCAGTGCTTCCCCTCCAACCAATAAGTGTCAAACACACATATTTTAGACGTAGTTAACATGCACATATTGCAAACTTGAAACCTGCAAAAATGTTCATAAATCAACTACTTAAGATACTATTTCTTTCACATAACCTATGACATCCTAAATCTCATTTCCACATTAGTCAAGCTCCTTGAGAAAACATGTGATTCATCATCCTACGAGGAATCTACTAAAAGCTTCGCCTTTACATGAATTTACTTGCAATTTACTAGAGCTCCCCAAGAACATCAAAGAAGTCATATGCTGGACATTAACCCATTCCATTGCATGTAAACAATAGTAACATAATAATAATAATAATAATAATAATAATTTAACGTGCACAGCGTCTAGATATCACAAATACACCCAAGAGGGACCCAATCATGAAAATTAGTAAATCCATGAATCCAACAGATTGTAAAGTTTCAGACTCGTACTTTATATTTGCATTTTTCTAATTATCTTCTTTACATTTCCACAAATATTCCAAAATATCTGTGCCATTAACATCCAACTAGTACGAAATTTCCAACCCTCCCAACATTTCCACTATCTAGTTCCTAGAGATGGCAGTTGGCTATTCAAGTTGCACCAACAAAAAGCTCAAGATACGAATAAGAAGCCAAGTCATACAACTTACAAGTATAAAATTGTCGGTTCACTTCAAGTAAGAACCACAGAAAATAAAATCAATATCGAATCTACGCTATACCACTTGTATATTTCTCCTCCATTTAGAGATATAGATCACGGCAAAAAAGGACTCTTAAATATCAACCCAAACATTATAAGAAATGAAATCACTAATCACTCCTCCGGCAGAACACAATAGAGCAAATGATGACTCATGCTTAAGCTGCTGCTAAAGAGCTTCAAAAATAAGGGGAGGGGACTTTGACTTAGCAAGAAATGCTCAAACATTTGGTTCCATGATCCCCATCCACTGGATGAAAATATTGGCCTAAAACTCCAGCCCACTATAATCCACATAACAGCATGCCCATGAACTCCTTTAAACAGCTCTTTTGCCTAACAACCTCATCGCATATCGATAACTCGCGGAAAATAATAATTCCATCCCAAGATTCCCAACATAAAAATGAACCAATAAACTTTTTGATGTGGCAAAAAAAAAACCCTCAATTTCTTCAACATCTAAATCAACTATACTAATCAGAAATAGCATAAACAACTCCAATAAATAATAAAAGTAGTATGCTTTCAGCTTTCAGCAAGAAAAACAAGTCCTTCAAATTCACACTAACATGTTTAATACTATTTCTACTGAAGCCCAAAAAAAATAAAAATAAAAATAAAAACACCACTATTAGCATTAATGAAGTATTAATAGCACAGATGTTTGTCCAAAAATACACAATCAATCACTTTTTAATACCACAAATCAAGTAAGTCTATTGTGCAACACCAATTAATCAATCAATCAATGATTCCTTCACTTTCTATGTTCAAAAACCAATCATTCAAACTCAAAACACAAGAACTAAAACACTAAATCATCAAAACCAAGCAAAACCCCAAAAAGATCAAATTTTTAAGAATTCAATGAAAAGGTGGGGAGGGAAGAAGAAGGACCTGATCCTTGTGGTCCTCGGCGGCGGCAGCGACCGAGATCGAGGCGGCGACGGAGGCCCCGGCAGACCTCACAGTGGTGGCGACGGTGGTGGCGTTGTGCGACACCGTCTTCAGGCACGACGAGATTATCCTAAGCGAATTCGGCAACAACCCATTCCCGCTCCTCTCGCCTCCTCCCCCCTTCTCCTTCTTCATCCTCCTCCCCGTCTTCGTCTTCGTCTCCTCTCCCCCCACCACCACCACTGCCGCCGCTCACCACCGCCCTCCTCCGCCGCCTCCTCCGCCGCGCATCCCCGGCCCCAACCTCCTAAGATCCCAAACACCATCCGATCACCGATCCCGATGCCCACAACAACGACAACGATGACGATGATGACGATGATGACGATGATCTCCTCGACTTCATCACAGAGAGAGATTCGATGGCGATGATGATTATAATTTCAGTTGAGATTGAATAGATGAAGAACAATGAAAAAAATTTATGTATCTTCAGAGAGAGAGAGAGAGAGAGCTTTGGTTTGCTCTGCAAGTAAAATATTATTTTTGATTTTATCGACTTGTTATCTCCAGTTCATCGGATCGTGGGATTGCTTCGTTCGAGGATTATGATGGGGTGTGATTGTGCCACGTGCGTGTTGGGCCTGGAGTTTTCGAGTTTTCAACGAATATCCTTCCCTTAACTGGATACCGGAAGTCTAAGCGGCGTACGCATTCGGGTCCAGCACGCATCGCATTGAATACTCGCCCACGCAAGTTCAAAAAACTGGAAATTAAGGGCGCCACGTGGCGGAGTGGCGAGCCACGGGTGTACAGGTAGAGATGTGTGGTGGCGACAGCGAAGTATTTCTCGAGATGGAAGATCGACGGCGCGGAAGCGACGGGAGGGGGAGTGAGAAAGCACGACAGGATGCGAGGAGAGAATGGTGGGTTCGAGAGACTTCGAGCGAGGATGTCGTGGTCGTGGGAGAGTGACGCGTGGCGCTGTTGGTTG
This sequence comes from Stephania yunnanensis, assembly GCA_039657365.1. Lineage (NCBI taxonomy): Eukaryota > Viridiplantae > Streptophyta > Magnoliopsida > Ranunculales > Menispermaceae > Stephania > Stephania yunnanensis. The sequence continues at coordinate 61,301,499 of CM077582.1, read as the reverse complement.
AGAGATCGGTTTTGGTCAACTCAAGTGGTTTGGCGTGTGTGGGGGATGAGGTAGGGTGGTGGTTATGGGAGGTTGTTTCGGGTGTATGGGAACACGTGGCTGGTGGCCGAACGGTCCGGCACTTCGGTAGTGGTTTCGTCTCTCGAGTCGTGCGATGTGTACGTTGGGTTATGTGGAGTTGATGTCTGTTGAGTGTGTTTAGACTTCCCAATTTACGTGCACTCGTCACGAGGTATATTACACTAATAAATAAAGCAAGTCGATATTTAAAGTTGATATTTTTTGTTTTACTATTATGATGTTGAGGGCTGATTTTTTTTTAGGACCGCTAAGGGCACCCCACCATTTAATGAGGGCACCCAGTTAATGTGGGCACAAACTGATTTACCTAGGGCACCCAAAAATTAGACCTGAAATCCCGAAACTACCCCTCCTGCACAAACACGAAAAATACCATTTGCACCCCACCACCCCCTCCACCACCTTCACCGATCTTGACTCCAAGAAACCATTTGGTTTGAGCAGGCCGGTGAGAGGAATCTCCGAAATCGTGTCTCACCTTGTGTTTCTCCTTCGGTTTACGGCTTTTTGCGGTTCGTAGGGTCGTGGTGTGAGCCGATTTTGTCTCCAAGTTAGGGTTCGGTTGAAGTTCGTCGGGGCACACCTTATTTAGTGTAATTAAGTTACATTTGGTAGAGTAGTTGTGATTTACGGTGGTGGTTTGTTCAATAGTTAAAAAATGGGAATTCGCGGTTCTCGGCCACACGGGCCGAGAGGCGTGCTGCTTGTCTCGGCCAAGCATGGCGAGAGGAAGCTACATTTTGGGAAGTCGCAGATCTCGACCACAAAGGTCGGAAAGTCTCACGATGTCTCGGTTACGCATGGCCGATAGTACTCTAGTTCTCTCTCGGCGAGACTTGACGAGAGCAAGGCGGAGTGAAATGGTCAACCCATATCGGTGGTGCACAACCGAAACCTTTCCATCGGACTCGGTTGGACACCGCCGATATATTGGAGCAATTGTCGGTCATGGGTGACCGAGATATAACCATAAATCTCGGTCCTGCGAGGCCGATACAATCGCTCACATCCACAGAAACTTCGGCTAACAGCATAAAAAACACAATAAATTTGCAAAATTTCCGTGAGTTCGACCTCATCTTGGACCGAAGGAGTACAATCCTCCATTATATAGTGGAAACAAGTTCGGATTTGAATAAATTACCAAACCCTATGTTGACAAACAAATCATCATTTTCACAGTTTTACACAGCTAAACAGTTCTAAAAAACCATCATATGGTTGTCAAACATTGTTACTTCGCTGTCGGATGATGTCAATCCGCAAGAATCGATCAACGCTCGCCAAATGCAATATGGCTTTGTGGTTCAACCTTGTGGTGGGGTGCCTTTTTTTCTTTGTCAAAATGATTTGTGGTGTTTGAATCAATATATATACAAGGGCAAAATAGTCTTTTCCACTTTTGCTGAAATTTTTACAAAATCTTTGGGTGCCTTCATTAAACGGTGGGGTGCCCTTAGCGGCCCTTTTTTTTTTTTATGAGTTAGGGGTGATTTTTTTGTTGATAATTTTAGGAGTCCCTACTTTTTTTCAGAGTCAATCGAGCACTCCAAACTTTATCAATCAAAAAAAATTATAGGGAGAGTAAGATTAAGTTATATGACTTATTACGACTTTTTACATTTATTAAGTAAGATTAAGTTATATGATCGACTTTTTACATTTATTATACTTACTTTAGACTTTAATTTTTTTTAAAAAAAAAAGGTAACGCATTTTTTGTTGCTCGAGTTGAGGATCAAATTTGAATACAACATAAAGTCGTTGGATGTAATTCGGTTGGAGTCAATGTTGATGGTAATCAAGCATGCTACGTTGGACTTTGAATAATTATTAACGTGTTAATGTTGGACACCTATTTTACAATTGTAACAAAGAATGCACCTAAGACATTCAATAAGGAAAATATTAGGATGACTCGATGATGGGACATTCGATTGGACATATAGTGATAGTGTTCATTCATCGTGCATCGATGTGTGTGTGCACATATCTCGATGCTCAAATAGATAGACACCATCACCGGATGTCTAATCTCGAGTTACCCTAACATCCCCCCATTCTATAAATAGGCGTGTGCGGTAAAAGATGGACGAATAGTGTTGCATGAGGTGCACCTTTATCCGCGGGTCCGTGGATCTCACTACTACCGATATTGTCCACACTTTAACTACCTTTCAACTCATAGGTATAGGGTTTTACTCCTTTAGGCCTCCGTACTATTTGAAGAATGATAACCACTTAAGTATTCTTTTATTAAGTCACACTTAATCGATATGAGACTGTTATTCAATCTGCACGTCTCAACAGGTTGAAGGAGAGATAACCAACAAACGTGGTGGTAAATGGCTATAAGGGGAATGCAAGTTATATATAGGGCTGACAAAAGTTGTCCAGACCCGTTTGTCCGATTTTTTTCGGACCCGCTATAAATGAGTTCGGACAATATTTTTGTAAAAAATATACGGGTCTGAATAATTTTTTGTGTCCGTTTAAAAACACGGGACCGGGTCCGAACAACAATTTCAAAAAACGGTTCCCGTTTAACGATTAATTTGGACTATTTAGATGATCTCTCTTTTTTTGAAACTTTTGCGATGTGGCATGTAATTTTAAAACTTAGACAATAGTGATGTGATGCTTTGTTTTGCATTCCTTGAATTTTTTTATCTATGATGTTTATATTGGAAATTAAACAATTGTGATGTTATGTATTTATTTTATGGTAATTAAATGTTAGGTGACATGTAGTTGATGTTTTTTTTCTTAAATATTTGATAAATAAAATATTTAATCATATTTAAAAATAAAAATCGGACAAAATGAAAGATCTGTATATTTTACAAAAATACGGGTCTAAAAAAAAAGTGCTCGTTTTAAAAACAAAAACGAGTCCAAAAATTAATTTAATTATTATAAGGGATGTCTTGATCCCATTTATATTCGGTCCGTTTTTTCGCCAGCATTAACTATATATCTGCCTGGAAATGTTGGAAGTGAAGTTGCACATAAATGTGAACATCGCGTGGCTCTATTTGTATTTTCGCATTTGCTTGTAACGTTTGTATGTGTTGTGATCCCAGTTGAGGTAGCAATTGACTTTGTTTGGAGACCGATTTATGTCACTGGTCACCTCCAATATCAAATCATAAAAAATCGTTTATATAGATTTTTTTTTTTTTTGGTGAAATCTATAGATTGATTTTTAAAACACTGATATATGTTGTTAAAAGCTATAAAGGTTGCTAAAAGTAAAAACTAACTGGCACATGACCAACACACTATACATTATCGTCATTGTAAAAATTAATTAGCATGTAGTTAATGATTTGTTAGATGTTATAAAACAAAAAATTCTGTTAAAATTTACATTATACACATAATAAAATAAAAGTAATTAATTTAGAAAAAATCATATTGACTATTTAAGTACAAATTTTAGTTAATTAGAGCATATCTAATGCAAATGTAGATGAGTGAAATGTGTCACATAAGATCCATTAGTAAAAAAAAAAAAAAAAACCTTCTCGGGTGCAAACTGTTATTAACAGCGTGAAGCTAACATGGCGAAGACAACGTCCACCCCAATGTTTACCTTGTTGCATCAACTTTTCCTTCTATAAAAAAAAATTAAGAGAAATCAAAATTTAAATTCTAATCTAATAAATGTTTGTCACCTTATCAATGATATACAACAATGTAATTTTCAACTTCGACCATTGGTATACATCCCCTTCACATTAATGTGTAATGAATCCACGGGTGCAATTCAAATTATGGAGATTGGATATGTTAATGAGTATGTTTTAAAATAGAATTACTAATGAAACATGCAACTTCGTAAAAGAGACGCATATCACTGGAATCTGAAACACTTTGTCTACTTTGAAGGCAAGTTATATAAAAGGAGCACCTGACTATTGCAACTCACGACCTCTTTAAATCTTGTATTTTGTCAAGTGTGCCTCATCCATCTCACCTAAAATAGCAGCTTTTAAAAAAAAAAAAAAAAATACATTAATATATTAGTCAAAACAAGCTCACCCTACTGTATGTAATTATATTATTTTCTCATACTTTTATTCGGTGAGGCCCCAAGCCTTTGTAATTTTGGGTAGAAGATAAGGTCACCCACTCAACATGACTTCGTATTAGATTACCAATCAATACCTTCAACTTCCCACATCATATTTAAAATATTAGGTAAAAATGGGTCACCCAAATTTCATCTTGCGTTCATTCATGAACTATCCCAATCTTCCCATGTGAATTTTAAAAACGTTAGCAAATCATTTTCATATATTTTTTATATCGAAAAGTATACCAGTTAGGATATTAATTAGGCTCTATGACCACCAACAGTCGATTTGTCCGAGTGAAAGGACTTAGTTTCCCCTTTATTGAACTTTGTCTTGGAATCTCGTGAATTGAACAAACTACGTTGAGAGGGTCTCATCCAATTCTCGAGGGCAGTTAGCATTGGCTACCACACGAAAAAACAATAATAAATAAACAATAAGTGCATGAAAAGTCAAATGGGCCTCTATTGTAGCAGCCCAGCCCACCAGAGAAGCAAAGGAAATAAAGTCTGAAAAAAAATAAAAAAAAAATGTTGTGGTGCCCCAACACAAACGCGAAATCCGCATTGCGTAGTCCTTTACAGTTTTGAACATCATCAATAGGTTGTGAAGAAAACTGTGAAAACAATAGCAACAACAACAAAACCTCCTTTCCAACTTAGTTAAATTGGCTACTTAACTCATATACTTCCACTCAACTCGATCTAGGGGTGCAACCCGTGTCAACGAGTCGTAAACATGTCGTATTGTGTCGTAAACATGTCATGACCCATATAATGTAAACCCATTACATGATGCATTTATTAATCGTGTTAATCGTTTTCGTGTCTAAGTGATCGTGTTAAACATGTCGTGTATTCGTGTTACTCATTTATTAAATATTTTATTTAAATTTTTTAATTTATTTAAACTTTTATAGTTTGTTTACTACTTTCTTAAATATATCTACATGAATAAATTTAAACAAACATATTTAAATAGCCAATAAAATATAATGTGATGGTATATAGTCTTAAAGTTTACTTTACTTTTTACGCAAGTTTTTATTACTCTTAATAATAAAGGAAAAATGACTTGTAACAATAACAAATACAACAACAACAACATCATCATCATAATAGCCTCAGTCCCAAATTAATTGGGGTCGGCTACAATGATCAAAATTTTTCATTGCGTTCGATTAAGTGTAATTGATGGTGAGCTTTCCAAACCATTCAAATCCCACCTAATTAATGCATCTCATGTTAACTTTAGTCTACCTCTACCTCGTCGAATTTCTACAATTTATATTGAGTCAAGTTTTCTAGTGGAGGCATTTGTAGTCCGTCTTTGCAAGTGACCAAACCACCGCAACCGCCCTTCTCTAATATTTGTATCAATTGGTGTTGTTCCTACTTATCTTTGAATTTCTATATTTCTTATTCTATCTTTACGAGTTACATCCACCCAAACATCCTCATTTCTGCTACGTTCATTTTATGTAATTATTGTTGTTTTACCGCCCAACATTCACTACCATAGAGCATAGCTGGCTTAATTGCGGTTCTATAAAATTTTCATTTTAACTTAGTAGGAACATTTCGATCACAAATCACACATGTTCCTCTCCGTCATTTCTTTCATCCAACTTGAATTCTATGTGTGACATCATTCTCAATATTATCATCATTTTGTATGATTGATCATATACATCTAAAGTGATTCACCTTAGAAACTTTTACTTCCTCTAATTTTATCACTCCATCATCTCAATGTCTAGTGTTTCTAAACTCAAGTGCACATATTCAATTTTCGTCATACTTAACTTAAAGCCTTTAAATTCTAATTTATTCCTCCAGAGTTATAGTTTCCTATTCAATCCATCTTTTGTTTCATTCATTAAGACAATATCATCTGCAAATAACATACACCGTGGTATATCCTCTTGAATATGCATAGTTAGTTCATTTATAACTAAAGTAAATAGATATGGACTTAAAGCCGAACTTTGACATAGTCCTATCGTAATGAGAAATTCTTTTGTAGCTCTTTCAAATATCTTTATACTCGTTACTACTCAATCATACATATCCTTAATAGTGTCTATATATCTAGCATGCACTCATTTTCTTTCTAGAACCCACTAAAGAACATTTCTATAGACCTTATCATATGTTTTTTCTAAATCTACGAATACCATATGAAGATCTTTTTTTTTTCTCTATATTTCTCTCCTTAGTAAAATCTAAAACATAAATAATATATTAAAAACGAAATACATATTTCCTCTAAAAAAAATAAAATATGATAAAAGATGTCTACAAATAACGAAATAAATAATGCTATTAACAAGTATTCAAACAGATTAAGCAAGTCATGTTAATCAATTGACATGTTAATAAAATATGATAAAAGATGTCTCCTTTTGTACTAATTTATCTATTATACGTATTTACTATTTATACATTATTCTTTAATCATGTTAAGCAAATCATAAACAAGTTAAGCAAGTTGACATGTTAATAACTCGTTTATTAACTGTATATAAACGTGTTAACGGATTTAAATGATTTGAAAAGCTCACCACCAATTGTACTAAATCAAGTACATTGAAAGAGTTTAATCCATTTAGCCGACCCCAATTAATTTGGGACTGAGGCGATGTTGTTGTTATATAAACGCGTTTAACATATTATCACCTAAACCCACTTATGTCAAACCGATGACATTTTTATTACGTGTCTTGTCGTGTCGTGTTAATCGTTTCATGACCCAAATTATATCACCACTAACTCGATCTAATGAAGCTGATGATTGTAACAAAAAAAAATATATGTAGTTGACACTTTGTTTTCCTAAGCAATACAAATGTAGTATATTTCCTTAAAAAAAAAACACTTTGCTTACATACACAAGTTTTCCCAACTTTAGGAATCCCTAAAAGGCTAAAAGCAAACGAAGAGACACCAAATTAAAGATCCCAACCAATCTATGGACTTGCACAGTTAAAATTTCCCAAGTCACCAAAGATCCTCTCTATACCACCACCTCCCCATTTTCTAAACAATATACTTTAGACCATCAGTGTTTCAGACCTCAAAGGCAATTTTCCTATGTCGACTGAGATCATTCATGTACCTCACTGAGTTGTATTCTTCCGGGTCGAATAGCGAGTCCTCGGAGAAGCTTCTTTGTAGGTATGGTCTTTGCCAATGCTTAGTCCATTCTAACTTTACTTCATCCCCTCTTAGAAGCAGCAAAACCTGCAGCAACAGATAAAGAAACAAAAGATATTACATTAGCTCATAGAGAGCAGTCAATGCAACTTGTATCAATGTTCATCAACTACTTTCATTGTAGCAGATTTAACACGCCTGACTCATTCGAGGCCGTTGAATTGCAGAGTTTTGCACACATAAAGAAGCTGCCATGGCCATACGATTCATCTGTTGTGCATCATAGGCATCGCCAAGAGACGGATCTATGATCTCCCTAATATTATTCTTATTGAGGAATGGTTTCGCCTGCAAGAAAATTACAAATCTTTTAAATCCTCTCGCCAATTCATGTAATTGCATAAAAAGAACTGCAAGTGAAAGTTGGTGCACGAGCAAACATACCCACATCACGAGACTTTGCTGCGCGACATCCACAGCTCGGCGTCTGGTGATGAGTTCCAATAGTAGCACTCCAAAAGCAAACACATCAGTTTTCTCATCAACCATTCCATGCATCACATACTCAGGAGCAAGATAGCTGCCACAGTTATTTTTTTCTAAAGAAGTGTAAGAAAATGATTTACTTTTAAGCGCTAAGAGAACTTAGAAACTGAGGGTCTACATACCCGAAAGTGCCTTCGAATTTCGAAACAGTGTGGTGTGTCCATTGTTGCGGTAGCCATTTCGCGAGCCCAAAATCACAAATCTGGATTAAAATCACAAACGAATTCATTGGCTACTAAAACCGGGCAAGATTACTAAGCTGTTGGCATTCTTTGAGAACCAAAATTGAAAACAAAAGTCAAAGATAAAATCCAGGAAACAACTCCTTAAACATGCCATCTTCAGTGTCAATATTATAAGGTGTATAGTACTGTATACAGTACTTAAAAAATAATAATAATAATAATAAATAAATAAACGCACGTTACATGTCCTTTCTTTCTTTCATCGCCTTTTTTGTTTTTGAAAATAGATTTTTTTTTCCAAAAGCCATACCAAACAGGATCCAATAATTATGCTGCCCTCCTTGCAATCTACGCAAGATTACTGTCTTCAGAAGTGAGGCTAATTTGAATTAAAAGTTCAAAACAATCATTTTCAAGTCCAATTTCCATCAATAGCAACAAAGGAATCATGATGTGTGTCTAAACTTATTGTCATGTACTAATGAAGCAAAATAAAGCGAAAAAGAAAGTCAAGCCAGATGATTTTTTTAGCAGCAACAGTGCAATGTATATAACAATACCTGCGGCTCAAAGTCATCTGTGAGCAAAATATTAGAAGCCTTAATATCCCTATGTATGATTCGTCGTGGGCAACTCTCATGGAGATATACAAGACCCTCCGCCGTCCCTAATGCAACCTTGTACCTGACCGCCCAATCCAATTTATCCTTTGAACCTTGAGGAACCGAAATTAGAGTCATTTAAGGCCAACTACACAAGAGGATTTATGAATATGAGAACAATAATGTGATGAACAAACCATGAAGTAGGGAAGCTAAATTCCCATGAGGAGAGAATTGAAGAACAATGTACATTCCTCCTTCGATTCCATATCCAATTAATTTTGCGGCATTATGATGGTTCACATGGACTATAACCCCAAGCTCCGACAAGAAGTCCCACGTTCTGTCTTCTGTTGTTCCGCGAGACAGCCGTTTAATTGCTACAAGCTGCCCGTCTCGCAAAACCCCTTTGTAAACTTCAGCATAACCACCCTTTCCAAGCAAATTTTCTACCAAAACAACAAACAAACTTCACTTAGTTAATGCAACTATGCAAGTCAAATGCAGAAATCAATCATACTAAGCAAACAGTGTTGCCTAGACATCCCAATTAATTACAGTTCTAATTAATATTCAGTACCAAGTTACAAACCAGAGCAGAAGTTTTTCGTTGCGGCTTGAATTTCCGCAAATGTGAAATTCCTCCAAGAGGACTTCAAATAGCACATATTCGTGGATTGATCAGGTGGAATCGTAGCCGATGAATCTATGCTTCCCATGGCATTTCTACTACTTCTTTTTGAGAATATATGGAAGCTCATTAAGAGCCATGCTGAGCTCTTAAACAAACCGAAAAACCTCCGTCGACGCAAAGAGGCGTCTTGAATATTGGGTTGAGCTTCAAAATCAGAGGTACTCCCCTTCGAAGAACCCGATTCGGATTCTATACTAACCACACAGTTGTCTAGTACTCCTCTTGGAGAAGAAATTTCAAGCTTTTCTTTGTCCATTTCTAAGGTTCTCAAATCTAGTGAAAAACAACAAAAAAAAATTAACAAAAATTAAACACAAAAACTGAAATGTTTCCACATAAAAAGTATTATTAAAAAGTTCTACCTTGATAAGGAACAAATGTACTGTTAATGCAGCTGAAGCAACTGAGATAATTGCTGCAAAAACAAAGTCATCAATCACATTTAGAAAAGCAAAAAATAATAATAATAATAAAAAAAACCCACAAAAGAACAACCAAAATTACCCAAAATTCATGATTCAATAAGATGATTCACAGACACAAAGAGTGGTTTTTGTGTTTAAGGGGCTTGAATAGCCATTAAAAGAGAGAAACCAAGAAGACCCAACTCAGCCCAACCGACATCATTAAACACATGGCTTGCTTTGCTGAGTACAAGAGAAAGGCCAAAGTGGGAAAATGTTAAAAATGAGAAAGACCCACAAAGACAACACTACAAAGAAGAAAAGAACACCCAAAAAGGATGGATTAGAAACCAAATCACCAAAAAAGTACTAACTTTCCTACCCTTCAAATCAACAACACTGCACAGTCAAAAAAAAAAAAAGCACTGTTGAATCAAAACCAGAGAAACACAGAAAAAAAACACTGAGAAACAAAGAGGGCAACAACCAAACAAACCAAAAAAAACCAAAGAAACCAAAACCTAAACACACAAACAAACACAAACAAGGTGCTCTCAACTCACCAACAATGAGAGAGGCCCAAATCCTCCATGGTTCAACAAACCCAGAACCCAAAAGGGTTCAGAGAGGAAGAAGAGATGAAATCAAGCCTGCCCAACATTCTCCTTTACAGATATTCCTCACAAAATGCTGAAAAGCCTCTCTTGTTTACTCTGCATTGTTTGGAAACAGAGGATGCTCTGTTTCTGCTCTGTTTTGGTTCTCTGTTTTGGACACCGCACCCATCAATCAAGCATTAACAATAGAGAAATCTCAAAAAGAAGCACGCACGCGCAACTTCCCATTTTTGTGAATCTCCAAATCGTTCTTTCCAAGATTTGTTTCTGCGAATGGATTGCTTGGAAATCTTGGGCGCTTCTTGTAAAGATTTTTCTTACTAGTACTTCTGAAGCCCTGTCTTGATCCGGAACCGGTTCCGGGTCGGGTTGTGACCCGTGGTTTTTCCGACCCACCCAACGGTCTTGCGTTCTCTTGCCTTTTCCGTAAAAGAATATGGTAGGTGGCATTAAAATAAGGAAAATGCCAACTGGACTCACTTACAGACACTTGGGTCCGACACTTACTCCACGTGCGGGCCATCGAGGCGTCTCAAGATGTGTGCTCAAGGCATATCACATGAAGTGTAGACCAAGTGTCGGATCTAGATGTTAGTTTTGAGGCACATTAACAACCTCTTTAAAATCATAGTCGTGTTGTGGTGCTTTAGCACAAATAAACACTTGTTGGTACTGGATGCGATAAAAATCAAAACATATGCACGAGCATTAGGAATTATAATATAAAAAGGCAATGGATTTTCTTATATGTGTGTGTTTATGCCACAGTCTTGTTGAGACACTGAAGCATTTTCTTTAAAATGGGGATATGTTATGGTACACAACAACTACGTATACAAAAATTATATAAGTTGTTGGTGTCCTCTTCGATATACAATTTTTGCGCAAAATTTTTTTTTTTATATTTTAGAAACAAATATTTTTATAACGAGAAATAGTTGATTCCAGAGTTGTAAGAAACTTAAAATGGGTCTCTAATTTAAGTTCGTAGGCAAAATAATTAGATTAATAAGTGACCAAATATGAATTAATCGGTGCATCTAATATTAAATTGAGAAATTGTAAAAAAAATATTTATTTTTTTTGTTGCAGTGGCGATATTTGACACACGAATCTCGATGCACTTCCCTGGTGTCATATAGGATCAGTGGATAACTAGTGGGCCAGCTTTTATTGTGTAGTTGTTAAAGAGAATGATTAGTTATTCGTTAAGGATGTTAAGTGGGAATGATTCGGTGTGGACAAGCGCACATGCGTTTGCGGCGCTGATGTTTTAATCGAGTTACTAATTAGTCATTTATTTCGGACAAACCACGTGACAAGTCGTGCCTCGTTTAATTATGAGTAAAGATCTTGTAGTGCAGATGTTGTATGAAGTTAAGAATGTACAGGCGTTGAAATCTGTTGATTTACGTCAAGAAGACGGGTTTGTAGATCTTAATGCATGATCCGACGGACTACAGTGGCTCCTTATCTAAGTTCTTGTTCCTTTAATTACTCAAACTCTGAAAAAGAAACTTTCATAAAATGCGATATGATTTGATTTGAAGATAATAAAGTATATGATTTTGATTTTAATGTGTGCAATCCCGCATGAGTTTTGAAAGGAAACTAATGAAGGGCTTTGATGAATATTGCTTTATGCTTAATTGGAGTAAGGCTCAAATTCAATGTCTTTTAATTCAAAGTTTTCGAGCCCTAAGTATTTGAATGGTTTGCAAAGTTTACCATCAATTGCATTTAATCGAGCATAATGAAAAGTTTAATTTATATAGTCGACCCAGTTAATTTGGGAAACTGAAGCTATGTTGTTGTTGTTATTACTCTTTGAGCCCCAAGTATAAAGAGAAGGTTTTTTTTTTTTTTTTTTTTCATTTAGTATAGGTAAATAATCACACTAATTAATTCGAGTTTGAGCACTATCTAGCATCATAGAGAGGCAACCCTCCTAACTCAAATTTTTACACCCGCAAAACTTGAATTCAAAACATTTCGAAGGATAATCGAGTATCTTAATTACTATTTGAATCATCCAATTGTTAGTAAAGAGAGTTTGTTTTGCTATATTACAAAGAGCTCAAGTGCATGTTTATTTGCAATAAACTTAATTAAGATGCAATGAATAATAAAAGATTTTAAGATTTTTGAATGCTCGCCATCAAATAATATGCATTCTACTAGATGCCCAATTAATTAGTATATAAGATGATTTATAAAATGCCAATCGAAAGCAAAACATATTATAAATTAACAAATATCTCCAATGAAATACGTGTTAGAGGCATCGCTTACTAAAATGCAAGGTTTGAGAGTTCTACTCCCACTTACGTCAAAAAATAAATTAATAAAATGATATCATAAATATTTTGCATGATTTTGGAAGTCTTTAATTGGAGTCTCGTCCCTTCTAATTAATGTGAACAAAATATATATAGATGTGATTCGAAAACCTCTATTCAAGCTAGCATATTAGCACTTGAAAAAAAAAAAAGGATTTTTTAGACCCTACAAGGTTACAACATTAATTCCTTGGATATAAGATCTAATTGCGTGAAAATAATTATAGCTCAAACATTATATAGAAAAACTAATGCTGTTTTTGGACGTCTCCCACACTATAATGTCATTTCTCTGGTAAGCTATCGCAACTTGTAAATTAAGAGTCTGTAATGAAAAAAGCAAGAGAAAGACAAAATATATTTATACCCACACAAATAGTATTAATAAAGGTCATGATCAATTCGGATTTAATTTTATTATAAAAGATTACTTATGGTGAAGCGATTGATTAAATTAACAACACGTAATTAATTAATATATAATAAACTCAAAAGATAAGCGATTGATTAAGTACATATATATTATATATATGTCCAATATAAATTAGTATTAATTTGGCCGTTCAAAACTTCAAATCGAGGCCATCAAACTGTCTCTTTTAAAGGATTTTGCCGTAACAACAGATTCTATACATGCATTTTCTTTTGGGAGAGTAAGAGCATATGTTTTGTTTAATGACATAGTTTTTATTTTTATTTTTATACCGTATAGTTTATTAGTTCTTTTTTTTTTGGTAAGTATTAAAAATTAATTGATGTTGAAGAACAGGCACGTCGGTGCTTATAGTTATATGCTTTACTTTGCGTATGGTCACAAGCAAGAGACTTTTTTTAATAAAATAAATATAAAAAGCTTATTTCAAGGCTTAGATAATTCAGATGGTCCTAAGCTGGCAATTTTTGCTTCAATTCTATATAATTTCAATTTAAAGTTTCCAAACCCTTTCAATTTTATATAATTTGCTTCAATTGTATATAATTTTTGCTTCAAAAAAAAGTTTCCAAACCTTTTTATTTTTTCTTTTCTTTTTCTTTTTGATTCTTAAATTGGATATCTGAATTCGTAAAAAGGTTATTGGCGTAAAGAACTACTAGTGAGAGTAGTGAGAGTAGGTTCAAATTTCGTTTCCTCGCTGCTTATTGTGTTGAATCGAGAGAAGTAAAAGAGTATAACCATAATCTCTATGTAGTTGACAGGAGTTGTAGACTTGTAGTAATGGTTTGGACATTTGATCTAATTAAATATTTCTTTTAATTTTTTTGACAAAAATATTATTTATTTTAATTAATTATAGCTTCGGTTGCTTGAAATCATGCGGCGTAATTGAACTATAGTTAATAATTGTGTAGGTGATACGTTGCATCACATATATAAAATATATTTAGAGCACCATGAGTTACTAATAAAAATAAAAACTAATAGTAATGAAAAGGAAGCTTTTGTAACCAAAAATAAAAAATAAAAAAAATGTTAAGGGTACCCACTTTAAACACCGACTTTGGATGTCTAACAATAGTGCGTAGTCAATACACTTAAAGATACGCATTCGATGTGTATAGAACAACGTCTGACTAGTGAGTGTTTAAAGTCGGTGTTTAAAGTAGGTACCCCAAACATTTTTTTATTAAAAAATAGATGAGAACAATTAATGACTGCTATAATATTCTAGTGTTAAAAAGAAAATTAATGACTACTATAATTGTATTTGATTGACCATCAAAGTTAAGTATCAGATGTAAAATGAAGAAAAAAAAAAGTGATTCTTGACTTAAATATTCAGTATGTTTTTATACAGATATATCTGTTTCTTATCTTTTTTTAGTGTTATGTCTGCATCACATGTCATTTGTGGTAGTTAAGTTGGTTGGTATGATGTACAAGTCGTTTGCATTTCAATTACTATATATTTACTTTCATCTCCATTTTTTTTAGCCTCTTGTTTTCATTCGTTTTTATTTTCCAATCTATCTTTTTTATGTAGGCATTTTTAAAAAAATATCGGTTAACTAATCTTCATCTTTAATATTCACTAAAAGTGACCTCAAAAAGAAAACCTCATTAAAAGTGTTTTTCTTTTGTCAAGATAGAGTATATTGTTTCATTACATTAATACAACTATTGAAATATACGAAATCAATATTCATAGCATAGCACAACTCACTAGAGCAACACGACCATAATTTAATACAAAATAATTATTAAGAGGGAGCTTGGGTTGTATTATTTTAACTAGTCGTTGTCTCGTGCTTTGTGCACAAAAGAAACCAAGTATTAATATTAGTTTAAAATACATGAACG
This sequence comes from Stephania yunnanensis, assembly GCA_039657365.1. Taxonomy (NCBI): domain Eukaryota; kingdom Viridiplantae; phylum Streptophyta; class Magnoliopsida; order Ranunculales; family Menispermaceae; genus Stephania; species Stephania yunnanensis. The sequence goes on along the minus strand of CM077582.1, from coordinate 61,286,498 downwards.
TATAATTCAATGAAAATAACTTTGACAAGAAAAGAAAGTGAACACAATATTTAGCCATAATAAATATATAAATATATAAATTAGAGTTGGAGTTGATGATGTGGTGGAATAGTGGATGATGTGGCGAGAAGAAAACTTGATAATAAGTTACATGACAACTCATGATGTAGGTGTATAAATGTGTCACGTGACGATGCATGATGTTAATTTATTCTCATTAGGATTAGAGTTGATGGTGTGGTAATGAGGATGTCACGTGTAAGATGTTACTTTATTCTATTAGAGTTGGAGTTGATGACATGGCGAAAAAGGTGATGATGTGGCGATTTATTTTTATATTTAGTGATTTTAATGAGATTTACAAAAAAAAAATAATGATGTTTTGAATAAGGCTACATATTAGATATGCCATGCGACTCGTCGAGAAGGCTTAAAAATGTCACGTGACACACTCAAGATACAACTTTAATATATATATATATATATATATATATATATATCTAGTTCTCTTAGGTGCTACACACCAACGAATCCGCTTGCTACGCTCACGACACGGGAATACAATATTCCAACAACTTATTATATTAATTAGTTATATTATACAACACAAAAACTTTTGAATAGAATAATTAATTTTTATTGAAATAGGATACAGTTTTAATTTAAATGAAATACATTGTTTTACTTCAAATTAATTTTTCGTTGGTTTAATAAGTATAAAAGGAAATTGACTATTTAATATACAATGACTATATTTTTGAAGAAACGTAGGAAACTATATATTAAACATACATATTAATAAATTAAAATTTTAGAGTTCTATATTTCACTTGAGATATATAATCATAAATAATATAAGTTTGAGTTTAAGTTAAATAGTCATCTTTCTTTTAAAAAAAAAAAAAAGTCATCCAAATACAAAAATAATGCAAGGGGACCAAAATTATAAAAAAGCAAATTTAAAAATTTAAGTTATTAAAAAAATTTCTTTATTTCTGCTTTTAATATATATATATATATATATTTTTTTGGTAAACGGTCACTTTATACCCAGTGTTCTCAGATGAAGTTATGACAGGAATCGAATTAAGATGAGAAATACAGTGAGGAGTCGCCATCAAGGCATAACTAATACAAAATATAATGTCTTCACCAAAAAAAAAGAAAAAGAAAAAGAACCAATACAAAAAAAATGTATATGTGGAAATTGGAAAGGAAAGGTAGGTTGCACTTCCGTGGTTCAAATCTTTCTCCAAAATGAAGTGTCGGCTACATGTTTAAACATCTCCATCCATAGATTCCATACGGAGAGCTTGGGCTTCTCCTAAAACGTGAAAAAATAAGAAGAAGAAAAAACACACTACTAATCTAAAGACCAATATTATTAAGTAAAAAACACCAATATTATTGCACATGGTTGCAAGCTCAAACCACCCCGATTTTGTCTGGTTAGTTCGTGTTGCAAAATTAGTCAATTTTATTATAGCGTTGCCGAATTTAAATAAAAATTCGACGAGATAAAGACAGATCAAAGTTAACAAGGGATACATTAATTAGGATAGATTTGAATGGTTTGAAAAGCTCACCATCAATTGCACGAATTGAAAAAGTTTGATGACGAAGCTTAATAAAAATATGTTATTGTTGTTGTTGTTGTTCGAATTTAAATAGTGATGACTAAAAATGAATTCTATTGTTTTAAAGATAAGTTTTAATTCGGGCCACATTATTGCTATGTAAGTGTTTGGAATCAAAATAAAATCAGAAAACACGTACACCTGGATAAAATTTCTAAGAGTCCCTTAAATAAAGTCTCGAGATTAAGCAGGAGACTATACACTGAGAGAGAACTTCCTTCCCTAATCCCCTACATTAGGTCCAACATGGGGGCTAATTAAGGCCCTAAAGTCTTATGCAAATAGCTAGGGATAGAGGGGGCCCAAGAAAGAGCATTGCCCAGCCTCTTTTGCATGTTCGGTGTGACCAGGTGCTGTTACATCTAAGTCATAAAAGACGAGCCATCAAAAACCAGTGGTTAGAGTGACGACTCTGCACTCTATTTTTGCATTAAAGACTGCCACAGTTGTGATGCTCCCAAGCATCAAGCATGTATGGCTGGCTGCACCATCATCATAAATAAGCATTATATATATGAGACCACTCATGACATCAATAATCACCCAAAACTTCAACCCAACCAACCAATCTTAATTAAACGCAATCAATCACTTCATTTTGGGTGTCATTTTTATGTGTCACGGCTTTGATTAGATGAACGAGTTGAGTTTAAAACCACAGGATTTGTGATTTGTAGTTTTCAAGCTTTTTGAGACAACAACATGTATAATTAATTTTTGTCTAGGCATTGCCTGGGCATGTGGACTGGACATAGATTGCGCTATTGTTGGGTTTCATGAGAGCCTAGGTGATTGGTATCTCGAGGCGGCGTCCTTTGCCTATTGTGTTGTTCAATTCTTCAATCAACATCTAGTTAAGACGTAAGAACTTCCATGAATAAGTTGTTAGACCAAACAATCTATTTTGAACATAAATCTGAACATGGCAGTGTTATCACAAGCAACTAAACATGCTAATTTAACAATTAAGAAAATTAATAAACAAAGTGTACCAGACGCTTGCAGTGCAATGACCTAAGACAAAAAATTTCCTTCAACTCGGTGCTGAATTCAACTAGGAGTTCTGTCTCCAGGATACAACTGGTTTTTTCTTTGATCAAAGCACCAATCAAAGAACCTTCAAACTGCAAAATCGACTCTCTTTCAAAAACACAAATCACATAAATCTCATTTCGGAAAAAACATGTATTTTCTATATCCATAGACTCTTCTATTATAGAGAACTATTTAACTGTTCAATTAGTGGACAATTTTTTTAGTAACTATCTAATTAGTGGTCTTAATTAGTGTGTCACTAATTGATAGTTAATTAACTCCTAATTCGAACTTAGCAACTGTTGGTGCTCTTTTGTTTTATTCAAAAACGAAAATAAAAAATGAAAAAATAAAAACTATGTCTATGAATGGCTAAGTCTTGAACAAATCAAAGCCCCAAGACCCAAGGCCATTGTCAAAGATTATTTAAATAAGTGATTACCTAGTGAAACCCCATGGTCCACTCACTCCAACCCACTTCTCAGTTAAACAATAGTGAAGTGTGTTGGACCATATATTAAGTGAGAAACCAAACCTTTCTCTCATATGTGGGACTAAAGGTTTAGTTATTTTCCAATACAAAATTTGAGCTTCAATGTTCAACATAAGTAACAATAACATGCATGATATTGGAATTAATATAAGAAATCGAAAATTGATAAATGAAATGAATATAAACTTAAAACATGCAATCAAAAAAATAAAAATAAATTAAACGTACTAAGTTAATAACATTTGTACATGTATAATTGTATTGTAAATGGTAACTAAACTTAAAAAAGGCCCCTGATTCAATGTAGGGTTTTAGTAGAAGGACACTCTAAACACACAATAGAACGCACAAAAGCCCACACAGATCGTATGTCTGTATTTAACTCAATCTATACATGCTCGAAACTATTTGTGTGTCCCGGAATAATCCAAGTTGGAGGTTGGAGTTGGCACTTACCAAAGTCACATTCATCGACTTGTAAAAGAATTGAGGAATCTAGTTCCACTCCAAAGTAGTCAAACGCCATTAACTGACAATTTACTCCGTTACCTTCAACCCTGTTTTCATAATCTACTCTTGCATAGACCCAGTTTGTTTTAGATACAATGGCCGAGGCAGAGCAATCAATAGCACTTAAGAATAATGAATGATCTCCCAAAGCCGGCTTACTCACAAGGTATGATATTACTTTGTTAGAATATGATTCAAATTCAGATGCATGAGTATTAATGTTATATGTGACAATGTGTGTCATGTAAGCTGTTAGTTCTCAAAAATATGCCCACAATGTTGAAGTTAATGAGTCAATATGTGGTCAGTTATATTAGCTAGAGAGTGGGACATGTGTCATGATTAGAGTCAAGGTAGTGAGTAGTTACTCAACTATTTATTGTTAATAGTGTGTATCAAGTCAAAAATCAGTTAGTATGTCAAACAGCTGCTTATAAATGTGTACTCCATCATTTGCAATTGAACATATGAAAATAAAGAGAACATCATCTTTGTTTTTGTTTAGCTTCCTATTTTTTATTATTTCTAAAATTATCAACGTGGTATCAGAGCCGACGGTTCGACGGTTCGATCAGGGCTTGTCGAAAAAAAAAAAAACCCTTTGGATAGATTTCGGTCCAAGGTGGAGTGTTGAGATGTGTGGACCAAAATAATAGGTCCCACATCGGATAATTGAAACTTCATAATGAAGTATATAAGTGGTGATCTCCTCTTAACTATTACCGATGCCTTTTGAGATAAAACCCCACACCTATAAAAATTGAAAGGTGGTCAAGTTGGGGACAATATCGGTATCGGCGGAGATCATAGGCTCGTGGAGAAGTGCGGGCATGAAAAATCAACATGTATGAAAAATCAACATGGTATCAAATCATCTCTTTAATTCAATGGTGAAAATTTGAAGGGCTCAAGATGAAAGCCCATTTGAAGGGTCTTAGTCTATGACAATGTGTTGAAGGTGAGCAAAGAGAGGTTCCACCGTTGGGGAATAATACAACTTTAACTCAGATTCGGGTGCATGAAAAAGATCTTGCGAAAGCTTCGAGAGCATTGTCACAGATTCATGCCGCCGTCGCAGAAAGCATTTTTACAAGGATAATGACTTATGAAAATGCTAAAGAAGCATGAAGTGTGTTGCGGGCGATTTACAAAGGCAACGAAAGAACCGGGCGTCAACGAATTTTGAATCTGAAAAGAGATTTTCAGATTATGATCATGAAGGAAAAGGAAACGATACAAGAGTTCTCTGATCGACGGATGAATGTGGTGAATAAGATCCGACTAATGGGAGAGGATCTACCGGACTGCATGATTGTGGAGAAGGTGTTCTTAAGTTTGCCTGAACGATTCGAGGAAAAAATCTCTTCTCTTGAAGATTCAAAAGACACCACCCAAATGACGCTGCCGGAGCTGATTAATGCGATGCAAGCTCAAGAACAATGAAGAATGATGAGGAATGAAGCAGAAGATAAAGCGGTTGAAGGCTCTTATATAGCTAAAACACCATTGTCCAAGGTAAGAGGAAGAAATATTCAATGTATTATTTGCAAGAAGATGGGCCATGATGAAAATGACTGTTGGCATAAAGGCAAGCCACAGTGCTACAATTGTAAGAAATTTGGTCATGTACAAAAGTATTACAGGTTTAAGAAAGAAGAGCATGCAAAATTGGTGGAGGCAACCACTGAAGATGATCTTTTTTAGCAAGTGATGAGAAGTGCATCAAATGAGTTTTATGGAGAGAAGTGCTCTAAGAAAGTTGATGAGAAGTGCTTCAAATAACCATTGAATTGAAGTGTGCAAAGAGACGTGCTTTGCAAAACTTAAAGTTTGATTTATATTTTCTATTTTACTTGTAGGAAATTTGAATCAAGGGGGAATGTTAGAATATGATTCAAATTCAGATGCATGGGTATTAATGTTATGTGTGACAATGTGTATCATGTAAGCTGTGAGCTCTCAAAAATGTGCCCACAATGTTGAAGTTACTGAGTCAATATGTGGTCAGTTATATTAGCTAGAGAGTGAGACATATGTCATGATTAGAGTCAAGGTAGTGAGTAGTTACTCAACTATTTATTGTTAATGGTGTGTACCAAGTCAAAAATCAGTTAGTGTGTCAAACAGTTGCTTATAAATGTGTACTCCATCTTTTGCAATTGAACATATGAAAATAAAGAGAACATCATCTCTGTTTTTGTTTAGCTTCCTATATATATATTTTTTTTTTTTTTTTTTTTAAATTATCAACATGGTATCAGAGCCGACAGTTCGATCAGGGCTTGTCGAAAAAAAAAAAAAAAAAAAAAACTCATTGGATAGATTTCGATCTACGGTAGAGTGTTGAGATGTGCAGACCAAAATAATAGGTCCTACAACGGATAATTGAAACTTCATAATGAAGTATATAAGTAGTGATCTCCTTTTAACTAGTACCTCCACCACAAACGATACAAGAGTTCTCCGATCGACTAATGAATGTGGTGAACAAGATCCGACTAATGGGAGAGGATCTACCGGATTGCATGATTGTGGAGAAGGTGTTTGTGACGGCCCCAATTTCCACAAATTGGGCCCCGCCCGGCCTAAACTCACGTGGACCCCCGAGCCAGTCTCGCAAGGTCAACGAGAGCCTAGTCAGCCTTCAAATCCATCATTATCAGTACATTCAACATTTCTCGGCGACTCGCGAGAGAAGCATGGCCTTGAGGCTGAGGGCGGCAAGAAGAAGACCGTCCAAGAATCGGGGAAAGCGGCGAGTGGCGTGGCGATGGCTCGCAGACGAACGGACCATGGCGCGGTCTCGCAGGCGTCGGCGGCGATCGCGCGAGGCGATGGTGCGACGCGGCGGTGCGGCGGCGGCGCGACTCCGACGATGGCAACTATCGACGGCACGGACAAGAATGACGCACGCGCGGCATTTGCGCATGCAAGCGACACCTGAAACGGCGAGCGACGACGCGATGTCGACCGGTCGGATGCGCGGTTTCGACGAAATCGCGACGATGCGATGGAGGGACTTAGGAGTCGGTTGTCGGGTGCGTGAATCAAGATGCGAGCGAGACGTTTGGAGGTTCGCGATTTCTCGAAGTAAGTAAACCTGTTAGGGATTTATACAGTATTTCATTTCTCTCCATTGGCTGTTGTTGTTTACTGTTTTATTATAGCTTTATTGTTGTTCACTGCTTTGTATATATATATATATATATATATCTTTCTCTTTTAATTTCTTTTTGATTTCAAATCAACCGTGTCCTCGAGATTCGTGCAACACGAATCTCGAGGCCTCTCAACAACCTTGCAGCGCACATCTCGAGGCACCAACCCGCCTCATTTCAAAATCTCGATACTCGCGCTACACGCATCACGATGCGTATCCCACGTCGGCACGCGACTCGAGGCACGTCTTCGTTCGTGCTTCGGCTCACCGAATTCCTCGCATAGTTAGCATTATCATCTCCAATTGGATTCAGACATACATATTTCGACGAGTGGGTCCCACATACGACCTTGACTTGACACGTGACACAAGCCAAATTTTCGGGTCGTTACAGTGTTCTGAAGTTTTCCTGAACGATTCGAGGCAAAAATCTCTTCTCTTAAATGACGCTGCCGGAGCTGATCAATGCGCTGCAAGCTCAAGAACAACGAAGAATGATGATGAATGAAGTAGAAGATAAAGCGGTTGAATGCGCTTATATAGCTAAAACACCATTGTCCTAGGTAAGAGGAAGATATATTCAATGTATTATTTGCAAGAAGATGGGCCATGATGAAAATGACTGTTGGCATAAAGGCAAGCCACAGTGCTACAATTGTAAGAAATTTGGTCAGGTACAAAAGTATTGCAGGTTTAAGAAAGAAGAGCATGCAAAATTGGTGGAGGCAACCACTGATGAGGATCTTTTTAGCAAGTGATGAGAAGTGCATCATATGAGTTTTATGGAGAAAAGTGCTCTAAGAAAGTTGAAGAGAAGTGCTTCAAATAACCATTTAATTGAAGTGTGCGAAGAGACGTGCTTTACAAAACTTAAAGTTTGATTTATATTTTCTATTTTACTTGTAGGAAATTTGAATCAAGGGGGAATGTTAGAATATGATTCAAATTCAGATGCATGGGTATTAATGTTATGCGTGACAATGTGTGTCATGTAAGCTGTGAGCTCTCAAAAATATGCCCACAATGTTGAAGTTACTGAGTCAATATGTGGTCAGTTATATTAGCTAGAGAGTGGGACATGTGTCATGATTAGAGTCAAGGTAGTGAGTTGTTACTCAACTATTTATTGTTAATGGTGTGTACCAAGTCAAAAATCAGTTAGTATGTCAAACAGTTGCTTATAAATGTGTACTCCATCATTTGCAATTGAACATATGAAAATAAAGAGAACATCATCTCTGTTTTTGTTTAGCTTCCTTTTTTATATTTTTAAAATTATCAACATGGTATCAGAGCCGACGGTTCGATCAGGGCTTGTCGAAAAAAAAAAAAACCCCTTGGATAGATTTCGGTCCAAGGTGGAGTGTTGAGATGTGCGGACCAAAATAATAGGTCCCACATCGGATAATTGAAACTTCATAATGAAGTATACAAGTGATGATCTCTTCTTAACTAGTACCGAGACCTTTTGAGATAAAACCCCACACCTATAAAAATTGAAAGGTGGTCAAGTTGGGGATAATATCGATACCGACGGAGATCATAGGCTCGTAGAGAAGTGCCGCGGGCATGAAAAATCAATATCCTCTAGCAAAATCAAGCTTAAAAATACTGAAATAGTTATAAATCCTTACAACATGCATCAAGTCTCCGTCCACTTCGACCAAATACTGCGCCGTACTGCAGGTTCCGCAGGGTCTTGTTCTCGTATTTTTTTGAGAGTTGTTAATCAACATTACGGCTTTAGCACGACGAACACGATGATAATCATTGTAACAAGGAGCGCGAACACCTTCTTCGCAAACAAAAACCAAGCCGAAGTTATTTACTGCATGAAGTTTACCGTGGTAAAAGACAATGTTGATGATGAATGTCATTGTTTCTTTAGAAGGTCTAGGTATTCAATACAAGAAATCTACTTCAACTAGTGTCCATGATTTATCACACATACTTGTATATGCCAACTTGGTGTGATCCCGGAACACCAACGGAGGTTACACCCTTTAGGAAACTCAAATCGAAAGAATTGTTTTGTACCATCAAGAGTGTAGAGGTTACAAAGCCTAGAAGGCGGGTTTACGGATTTAGGACACATTAGCCATGGAGGTTGATGAGGAAGGACTAGATAGGAGTAATGCTGAAGCGAGAAGGATCTCCATGACCGGCACACTGATCTGAAAGCGGCGTGACAAACCAAAGAACTCAGTTTATTAACAATGACATGCAAAATATCGTCCGGAAGATTGGGATGTTGATTCATATATGATGAATGAATAAGTCACAGAATTAATCCAACTCTGATCAAATATTCAAATATTGATTCATGTAAATTGGTACACTTTTGGGGTGCCCTCATGAACAATCGAGAAGCACATAACACCGCTCTAAAAAGATAGGGTCTCCGTGAAGGTATAGGAAATAGTTTCCATCTCCGATAAGGACCGGGCCCCAATTTGTACACTATATTTTATACAATTAGACATGGGTATTAATGTATTTTTTTTTTCTTTCTTGAATATCGTGTTTGTATTTTCACTTAACTAGAAATTTAGAGACTGGCTATTCGCACCCCACTTTTTGCTTTTTGTACAACCCTATTTTTGAATTTGTTTTTTATTGAGTTTAATCCACTTTTTTTGTAAATTATTCTGAAACTACCATTCACCCTTAACGAATGTTACCCATCTTCTATCCTCATCCCAACACCTTTCAATCCTCTTCATCTCTCGGTTTTGGTCATTGTAGATTACTTGTACTAGGTCTTCAAGTGTTGTAGGAGTGTTTTTTTTTTTTTTTTTTTTTTTTTTTTTTTTTTTGTCGAACAAGGTCGGATGTGGTCGCGTTGTGTCTTAGAAGTGAAGAAGTGTCGCCTGCAGAGTTCAAAAGAACAGGATCGAGACCTCTAAAGAGTTATCGGGTAACGATCGACTCCGATCGAGATTGCCAAGAGAACTCAATCTCGATGGGTGACGAAGGGATCCATCCGAGACTTCTTTATAGAGGTGTCGACTCTGTGTATTCGATACTTCTTCAAAGCTGTCGGCTGTGAGTGTCCTACAACCGAAGACAACAAGAACGAACAAACAAAAATTCAAGACTTTTAAAAAATGCATGATAATGACAAAGAACTTTTTAAAAAATTAGAGACTGGCTATTCGCACCCCACTTTTTGCTTCTTGTACAACCCTATTTTTGAATTTGTTTTATATTGAGTTTAATCTGTTGTAAATTAAATTGGAACTTGCTAAGAACTAGAGAAGGAAATAGAAAACTAAGAACTTCTACTACTACAAACTACTACTACAAAGGAGAAGAGAAGAAATGAGATAATTAGAATGAGAAGTTTTCATTCAACTTGGTGTGTTTTTACAATGAGGTTGACACCCTTTATATAGGCCATTTGGTGATGATGATAAATGTACTTTATACAATGTGTACAAGTAACACATACACCCCATGTCATACAATACATTACAAGTAATTTGACAATACATGGAAGAGTTAGTGTACATTGGAAATGGTTACAAGTAACATGACAATACATAGACAAGTGGAGGTACTATTAAGTGAGAAATACAAGTTACATGACTACACAATATGTTGGTGTACATGTATATTGTATGGTCATCCATATTCCACAACACTCCTCCTTGGATGACACTTGCTTAGAGATTGTGCCTCGTTAAAACTTCTACTAAGAAAAACCCTGTGGGAAAAAATATAATAAAAGAAAAAGAGTACACTATTCTCAAAAATATTAAGATGAGTATAATATTGTTAAGATTGCCTCATTAAAAACCTTGCTAGGAAAACCCAATGGGATAAAATCATAACTAAGGGAAAAAGAGTGCAATACACTAATCAATATGTAACGGCCCAAAAATTTGACTTGTGCCATGTGTCAAGTAAAGGTCGTATGTGGGACCCACTCGTCGAAATACGTATATCCGAATTCAATTGGAGATGATAATGCTAACTATGCGACGAATTCGGTGAGCCGAAACATGAACGAGGATGCGCCTCGAGTCGCGTGCCGATGTGGGATCGAGATAGTGGTTTTTAAAATGTACATTGGATATGTCTCGTGATGCGTGTAACGCGAGTATCGAGATTTTAAAATGAGGCGGATTGGTGCCTCGAGAGGCGCGCTACGCGGTTGTGGAGTTGTCTCGAGATTCGTGTTTCACGAATCTCGAGGACACTTGGCTCGGGGGTCTACGTAGGCTTAGGCCGGGCGGGGCCCAATTTATGGAAATTGGGGCCGTCACACATAACTCCCCCTCATGTGAACATGAGCGAAACTTCTTCAGTTTCTTTACTTGCAATGTCTTTAAGTTTACGCAGACCAATACCATATGTAATCCTTTTAAATGTCGTAGTTGGTAAGGCTTTTGTGAATAGATTAATAAGATTATCACTTGATCGGATTTGTGTGACATCAATTTCACAAGTCTTCTGAAGCTCATGCGCATAAAAGAATTTTGGTGAAATATGTTTTGTTCTGTCCCCTTTTATGAATCAATCACTTAATTGTGCAATACATGCTGCATTATCTTCATATAATATGGTTGGTGAATCTTTTATTGAAGGCAATTCATATGATTCTTGAATATGTTCAATCATGTTTCTCAACCATACACATTCACGACTTTCTTCATGAATTGCAAGTATTTCAGAATGATTGGAAGAAGTAGCAAACATAGTTTGCTTTACTGACTTCCATAATACAACAATATTACCACATATGAATACATATCCCGTTTGAGAACATGCCTTGTGGGGATCAGTAAAAATCCAACATCAACATAACCTTGGAGATTCAATTTTACCCCTCTCGAGTAAAATAAACTCATGTCATTTGTTCCTCGAAGATATCAAAAAATATGTTTAACACTATTACAATGTCTTCGAGTTGGTGAAGAGTTGTATCTTGCAAGTAGGTTGACAGCAAAAACAATGTCAGGTCTTGTACAATTTGCAAGATACATAACCGCACTAATTGCATTTAAATATGGTACCTCCATACCAATTAGCTCTTCATCACTTTCATAAGGTCGAAATGGATCCTTATCCACTTCAAGTAATCTGACAACCATTGGAGAGCTCAATGGATGTGCCTTGTCCATATAAAATCTTTTTAATATTTTTTCAATATAATTTGATTGATGGACAAGTACTCCACTTGAAAAATATTCAATTTGCAAACCAAAACAGAGTCTTGTTTTTCCAAGTTCTTTCATCTCGAATTCTTTTTTCAAGTATTCGGATGTTCTAACGATGTCGTAGTGGTTTCCCACTATATTTAAATCATCAACATATACAACAATAATCACAAATCCTGTTGATGATTTTTTTAATGAAGACACATGGGCAAAGCGGATTATTTACATATCCTTCTTTCAGTAAATAATCACTAAGACGTTTGTACCACATTCGTCCGGATTGTTTCAATCCGTACAAATACCTTTGTAATTTTATAGAATGCATGTTATGAGGTTTTAATTTTATTTCACCGGATATTACAAATCCATCCGGGATTTTCATATATATCTCACTGTCTAGGGGTCCGTACAGATATGATGTAACAACATCCATTAAATGCATATCAAGCCCTTCAGAAACTGCAAGGCTTATCAAAAACCGAAATGTGATTGCATCTATAACAGGAGAATATGTTTCCTCATAATCGATGTCAGGTCTTTGTGAGAAACCTTGAGCTACAAGTCTTGATTTATACCTTGTAACTTCATTTTTTTCGTTTATCTTTCGTACAAATACCTATTTATATCCAACAGGTTTTACGTCATCTGGCGTTTGGACAATCGGTCCAAAAACCTCTCGTTTCCTTAACGAGTTTAGCTCTGCTTGGATAACATCTTGCCATTTTTGCCAATCAGGTCTTTTTCGACATTCATCCACTGATCGTGGTTCTGGATCATCATCATTTTCACATATTTCAAAGGACACGTTGAAAACAAATATATCATCAAGAACAATTTCATTTCGATCTCAAATCTTACCAGAGTTTAAATAATTTATTGAGATCTCATTATTTTCATCTTTTTCCTCTTTTTTCTAGAGGAAGTTGTTCCTCGTCAGAATCAACTTGTTCTGACAAACCCTTATCAAAGGATTCTTGTGCTTTCTCAGAAGTATTTTGATTAATATTTATTTTTACTCTCGTTTTCCTCTTTCGAGGAATTGTATCATTCGAACCAACCGGTCTTCCACGCTTTAAGCGTTTCGTTGGTTCTTGTGCATTTTGTTGCACAATATGTTGGTGTACATGTATGGTCATCCATATTCCACAACATAATCCACTTTTTTTGTAAATTATTTTGAAACTACCATTCACCCTTAACGAATGTTACCCGTCTTCTACCCTCATCTCAACACCCTTCAATCCTCTTCATTTCTCTGTTTTGGTCATTGTAGATTACTTGTACTAGGTCATCAAGCGTTGTAGGAGTGTTTTTTTTTTTTTTCGTTGAACATGGTCATATGTGGTAGCGTTGTGTCTTAGAAGTGAAGAAGCGTCGCCTGCGGGGTTCAAAAGAACAGGTTCGAGACCTCTAAAGAGGTATCGGGTAACGACCGACTCCGACCAAGATTGCCAAGAGAACTCGATCTCGATGGGTGACGAAGGGATCCAGCCGAGTCCTCTTTATAGAGGTGTCGACTCTGTGTATCTGATACTTCTTCAAAGCTGTCGACGTGAGTGTCCAACAGCCGCGGACAACAAGAACGAACAAAATTTTTTTAAGACTCTTAAAAAATACATGATAATGACCAAAAAATAGTGAATTTTGCTCGAAATAACTTAATTTTTCGATTCCATCGAAACTTTGCAACCAAATTGCAAGATTCAAATCCCAAATCGAAGCCCTAAACCCAACAACAAAACCACAAACAATATCGACTCAAAAAATGAAAAAATACTAAAAAAAACCCTCGAAATCGACACAAAAAAGATGATGAATGCACCCACGGCGTCTAATCAATATGATTTTGCTCGAGTTTTGTCGGATTCGGGTTGGTGGTGAAAATGCGATTTGAGAGGGGTGAGTGGGGTATGGGTGAGTAGGGTATGGGTTAGTAAAAATCCTTGTATATGAAGGGGTAGTTGAGTCATTTCATTATACGCTGAAAAAAAAAAACCTCAAAAATGGGATATGAAAGCAAAAAGTAAGGTCCAGATAGCCGCTTCCTATTTTTCTAAGGAACAGCCGAATGGATCCCAATTTTTACTGAACATACCCCCATTACTTGAACACAAACCTTGCTAGGACCAATCAAAGTCTTAATAGAACCATAAAAACAAGTTTTGTCGAATTAGAAGTATAATATTGGGCTGATGAGATGAGCTAGGACCAATGGACTGGTTTGGTTTTACATTATTATTATTATTATTATTATTATTATTATTAGCCTACAACGAGACACTCATGCCGCTTGATTAAAAAAACATCTTTGTTACAATTACAAATTCACGAGAAGGACTTTGACTATTGTAGCTAAGCTGATTTCCATTAGTAGTTTCCAAAATCATAAGATTATGTGCATTTGTTTTTGCAATATTGTGTATATAATATTTTGATTTCTTATTTCAAAAAAAAAAACTTTAATTTCTATGATTATATCTATATTTAAAGAAGGAACCTCTTATTATTTACTTAAAAAAATTATAACTGAACTATTCACAATGCATTCCACAGGCATACACCTGTTGTCAACTAATACAACAAACAACTAATGAACCATTTTCCAACCAATAATTTCCTTGTATAGTTTTACAATCCAGAGTGGATAAAATACCAAATTAAACTCAGTAAGAAATCCACAATTACTTTTGGGCATCATAAATTAAAGTAACAAATTATGATCAACCATTAACTATTTTTAGTAACATATTTTTAGATTCTATAGCTAGACAACCTAAATGAATTCTCACCAATTAGCTCATAACTTTTTATTATTTAATGGATAAGATCACAGTTAATGTCTTCAAAATTTTCAAATCCTCATAGTAAATCTCCAGGATTTACTTCTCCATGTAGGTATATAGTCCTACACTTGAGGTGAGATTCACACAATGCAGTTGTGGTTTTGCAGCAAAACAGTTTTTCTCATCTCCTGGTAAGAACTCTGAAAGTCCTTCATTTCCATTATTTCTCTTCTTTGATTTTCAAGCTATTTCTCTAGAAGATCTGTAGATGTTCATGTTCTGCATATATAGACATAGAACTCAAAGTTATATTTTTATTCTTTTTTGGTCCATGGGCGCCGGGCTCGTTGCATTTATTAATCTTGAGTCGAGCCATGTCAAATCATATATAATGGAGAACTTCTCCTAATTAATATTGTTTGCTCAATTCACAAGGCTCGAACCCTAGACCTTGTTTAAAGGGCCTCGAGTTACTTCTATAAATGTATTTATCCTAATGTTAGAGTGAATCTAGAGAACCTAATATATAAAGTTGTAGGGGGCCATGTATAAATGGTAAAACTTTGTATGTGAATAAAGACAATGGACAAGTAGAAGAAACATAAATTTCAGATCTGATGTATTGCGAGGACGATACCAAATTTATATGAGAATAAAGACGATGAACTGTTGAACATTTTTAAATTAAATGTTTAGTCACACATTGGTTAAGAACTTCAAGTTTAAAGAGTATATATGTATTCTTGCACTATAGTGTGTGTAAAATAAAATACAATTAGTGCTATGCACGGTGAGCCACACGCAGGCGCGCGCGGCGCTTTTATAGGCGCACTTAGCACTTAGTACGAGGCACGTGCGCGTGTGTGAATATGTGTGCAAGCTAACCATGGGTAAATTTTTTTACCATTTTCGAGATTAAATGGGTAGTTAGTAGAGTGGCTTAGTGGGTGCAGTTGAAACTGTTCTCCATTAAGGAATTACTGCTCCACTACTCCATTGCATCAATGCTTGACTGCTCCATTACTCCATTGCATCAATGCTTGACTGTTCCACTACTCCACTACCTCATTTTCACTCTAATTGATCATGACCAGTGCTCTATAAGAGGGGAGGTTTGGGGAAGAAGAAATCATCTTGAAATTCACCAGCAACTGCTCTTGTTTTTCATCTTTCACTACCGCAAAGTGAAAGTGAGTTTACTTCATCGTATCCTTTAGGATATTTGTTGACTCTTGCAGTTTAGAGAGCAAAACTTTTTAGGAAAGTGATAGTGTTACACGCTTTGAAGTCATTGCAAGTCCCTCTGTTCTAACAGAATCTAGAGAACGTAATATATAAAGTTGTAGGGGGCCATGTATAAATGGTAAAATTTTATATGTGAATAAAGACAATGGACAAGTAGAAGAAACATAAATTTCAGATCTGATGTATTGCGAGGACGATACCAAATTTATATGAGAATAAAGACAATGAACAAGTAGGAGAAACATAATGTTCGATATAAGAAAGATGCCTTGATCACAAGTAGGAGAATTTTCATGTAGAGAAGTAACTCACATGATCAAAGAGGAAGAAGAAGCTCTTGCACCTTTTCGAAATCGCATTCCCTCACATGTAACATGAATGCACTGCCTTGTACTCCCATGAAAAACAACTGGTTAAAATGCTGGGAGTGTCAGTTTTCAAACATGTGACTGTGAAATGGTAGGACATGCATATTGATTCTTACTCTAGCATGTCTGAGAGACATGGAGGAGCTACCCAATGTGTTTTTGTCTTCATTATTTATGTGTACTATGTGATCTAAAGATAGTTTAATCACAATGGCAAGGTCGTCCAATGTGTTTTTGTCTTCATTATTTATGTGTCCTATTTGATCTAAAGATAGTTTAATCACAATGGCGAGGTCGTCCAGGTCATTCGACAGTGGCATGTAAATTAGAAAATCCTTGCCTTGTTGTTTGCATATGACATTGAAAATTAAGTCTAGTGATCCAACATAAGCACAATTTCCATCAAAGCCATCAATGAAAACAACCACAGATCTACAACTTCAGCACAAACATTATGTGATTTTTACATCAGTTTAAAAGGTTCTAAAAAGGTGAGAAACAAAGTAAAACTAGAAGTACCGAAAACTGAAAATCAAGATCCCAACACAAGATCCGAAGATGCGTGAAAGGATGTGGAAGATGAACCATGAACTAAAAGTTATGATAATCATGCCCAAGATGATTAAAAAAAGAAACATATATAAAAAAAAAGTTTTTTTTTTCTAAGATGGTCAAAAAACAAGTGAAACACAAGAAAAAGTGTATCTTTCGCAAAGTTGTCTTCAATCAAATCTCTAAGACTATAAGAGATCCGAAGATGAGTGAAAGGATGTGGAAGATGAACCATGCCGCGGATTTAAAAGTTATGATAAGCAGCCAAGTAGGATGACAATGATGATTATTGTTTAATAAAAGAAACATATAAAAAAATTGTGGCATTCTTGCTAAGGCCTGAAGTTTTTTTTTCTAAGATGGTCATTGATCAACATATGTTGTAAACAAGTGAAACAGAAGAGTGGACTCATTACAGTGTATCTTGTTGGACATTTTCAAAAGAAATGTTTAGTCCCACATTGGTTAGAAACTTCAAGTTTAAAAGCACTATAGTGTGTGTAAAAGAAAAACACAAGTGTTATGAAGTGAGAGGTGCTGACATGAACCGACTAACAATATGAACAACATATGCAATGTCTGGACGGCTAACAATAAGATAAACCAAACTACCCATAAGCTGGCGATATATGGTAGGATCTGAAAGAAGTGTACCATCTGATGGAGTCAGCCTGACATTCGTGTCCAATGGAATGGACGTAACAATAGTATCAGTAATCACAGAGCGAGAGACCAAATCAAAGTCATATTTTGCTTGTGAAAGATCGTATCCATCAGAAGTAGAAGTAACTTCAAGACCAAGAAAGTAGCTCAAGTTACCTAAGTCCTTCATTTCAAAGTGACTTTTGAGATATTGTTGTAAGTCAGAAATCCCAGTGTAGTCGTCCCCGGTGATGATCATGTCATTAACATAAAGTAGGAGAAGAACCATGCACTTGTCGGTTGTGCCGAACTTGGCAAACCAGGCACGGGGAGCTTGTTTAAGCCCATATAATGCATGACGGAGGAGACAAACTAGTTTTGCAGAGTGAGAATATGGAACAAAGGCCAATGGACGAGAGGTCGGATGGGCTACAAGAGCAAACGCCTTTTCATAGTCAATGCCATGTTTGTATGTAGCCTTTAGCGACCAAACGAGCCTTATACCGTTCAATAGAGCCATCGGAGCAAGTTTTTATCTTGTAAATCCACTAGCATCCAATCGGAGTCTTGTCAGAGGGTAGATCTACTAAGTCCCAAGTATGAGTTTTTTCTAATCCACATAGTTCTTCTAACATTACTTGCTGCCAAAAGGGGTCAGAACTAGCCTCTCGATAAGAGGAAAACTCATGTAAAAAGGAAATAACAGAGAAATAATGATATAAGTAAGAGGGGGTTTTACCATTTTCAGGAGTAGGAACATGAATATTAAAGGGGACAGATTCGTCGTCGACGTGTGCTGGAATGGGATCACGATCATTGAGCTCATTTGGAGTTCCTGCAACAGGAGATGGGAAAAGCTCGATAGACGAGTTAGTGAAAAATGGTTGAGTATAGGATAAGGAAATGTCGAACTTGGATATAATAGAAAACATGATATTTTCCAAAAAAGTGACATGTTTAGAATGCGTAATCTCCGAGAAAGAGGATCCCAACACCTATACCCTTTATGTTCAATTTCATACCCGAGAAAACAATACAGACGAGCACGTGATTTAAGTTTGGTATGCTCAGGGGGGTTAACAAGAACGAAACATGCACAACCAAAAACCCGAAGATTAGAATAGTCAGGTGGTGTACCATATAATTGTTCAAAAGGAAAGATAGTCGATTAAGAGGCTTCACCCCAAAAATTTTTAGAGAGAAAGTTTGAGCGCATACTGAGAATTTAGGATATGTCGATGTTTCCTTTCATTTCGACCATTTTGTTGAGAGGGGAGGTTTAAAAAACTAAAAAATGACAAAATCACGGTATTCTAAAGCATTATAATGAACTAATCCAAACGGGGTATTATTGAATAATGCATACAATTAAAAGACTCAAATTTAGAAATACCGATGAACCACTCGAGTTTAGTGGTAGATATATGACTCGAATATGCCAGCGATGAAATTGACAAAGCAAGCATGTGAAGTGACGTGAGCTCAAATAACCCGTTCCCAGAATCGACCCGTCCGAATGTTTGCAGACGACAACTAGTGGGAGAAAATAAAACAGTCAAGCATTGGTCATATAATTGACCAACAAAAATTAAGTTCAGAGTGAGGTCAAGAACATAATGGGTGCCATGGAGATTCAAACTGTGGTTGGACACGGTTCTTGAATGGGTAATAGACATGGAGCTTCAGTTTGTAGTTTGAATGCTCGAAAAATGCGGTGAAAGACTACTGTTAGAAAGGAGAGGTAAATTTGGTGTTATACTACAAACCAAGATTGACGAGAACATTGTACTATTTTTCCTATACTAGATTTTTTCCCACAGGGTTTTTTTAGTAAAGGTTTTAACGAGACTAGTCTCTTAGTAAGTGTCATCCAAGGGGGAGTGTCGTGAATTGGATGACCCTTTAACCAAGCTTATAAATGATCACATAGTCAAGCATGACTCTCATATTGAATTGTAACATCAAGCGCGACTTCTACATTGAATGTAACTTGTACACTCTACATAACTTGTATTCAATTACAATGTATAATCACTTATCCATGTATTGTCACGTACCTTGTAATCTTGTATGACATGAGACTTTGGTGTAACTTGCACATTTTGTGCAAGTACCTATTCTCATCATGACTAAGGGCCTATATAAGGGAGTTCCTTCACTTGCAAAGAACACACCAATGTTGGAATGAAAATCTCTAAATTTCTCAACTCTAGCTCCCTTCTCTCTTGTCTCATCATCTCTACTTGTTCTAGTAGTTCTTAGCTTATGCCTTTTATGCTTAAGTCTCTAGCAAGTCCAACTTAAGTTCTAGTTGGCTTACAACTTAGTTTACTACTATATATATATATATACAACATATCCTTCAAAAAGAAAGCAATCAGTTGTCGAGAAAGTTCAATCAGTGCTCTTTTCTCATGCATAGATCTCTAAGACTATAAGAAAACATATGATTCAAGGCCCTACTTTTATTGAATGTAATTTAGACCAAATTACCAGACAAAATGAAAGAACAAAAACAAAAGAAAGAAAAGACTACGTTGTCTGATCAATCAATTAAACTGGAAGAAAAGACCACGTTGTCAGAAAATTTGAGCGCAGCAAGAAAATCGTCACAAGGGTCCGATGTCTACTGATGTCTACTGTAGATAGAGAATTCTTTTTTGAACTCTACCACCTCAAGAATCACATGGCTTGATCTAAAAACTGGAAATTAGATCATAATTTATTGTTTATGAGTTTCTGATGTCAGTAACACAAAATTTTAAAAGCATTAAGTTCTAAAGTCGCATTAATTAGGAGAGATTTGAATGGTTTGAAAAGCTTACCATCAGTTGCACTTAATCGAGCACAATGAAAAAGTTTGATCCATGTAGCCGACTCAATTAATTTGGGACTGAGGCTATGTTGTTGTTTTAAGTTTTAAAGTGGCCAGTTGTTTCAGACCCTACAAATTGACTCCATCAGAGATGCCTTCTTCTCTGATCCGGGCAAGCACAAAGAGATCTATCTTTCTAAAGACCACCTAATTCTTCATTAGGAAAGCTTTTGTGAAACACTATAATTCTTTGCTTCTTTTATAGATTCTCGGGTGATACGGCACTGAACCTATCAGGTAAATTTGAACTTCAAAAAATTATGCTGTTTTTCCTTAACTTGACAAATGACAGACTTGAATACATATACGATGCATGAGTTTCTATACTACTGTATTATATCTAAGAAGAACCAACCATAGCCTGCTTTGAGTGAATGAGAGAAAGCTTTCTCTTACTACCTTTCGAGCCATTGCTTATTGGGTCTTAACTCATCTTTGGTTCTGTATTTTTTAGGTAGAGAGAAAAAAAGATATATATATAGCCATGGCCGCCACTGCAGATGTCGATAGTAGTGGTAAGAAGGAAGAGATTAAAGAGCCACTTATTCAGCAAACAATGATCAGTGCAGATGAGGCGCAATCGAAAAACAAAGAGAGTGTCGCAATGGTTTACTTTAGTACTATTGTGGCAATTTGGGGGTCTTTTGAATTTGGCTCCTGCGTAAGTAATCATTTTTTTTATTCAAACTCGGTTTAGGTGCAGATTGAGCAATTCTGTGATAGAAATTGGTATTGATAATCCCTATACTTTTGTTAGAAGTTGACTTAGAATAATTTGTTTCGCAGATCGGCTTTTCGTCGCCTGCACAGGCTGCTATAAGCAAGGATCTTGATCTATCTTTGGCAGAGGTATGTCTAATTTAGTGGCTTAGAAACACTTTGTTATTCCACTGAATGGTTTTTATGGTGAATAAATGAATAAACTCTAGTCATTTATGCAAACAACATGACCTTGCTAGACATAATTTGGCGAATATCATCGCCTTCCCAAGTTCCTATATATGATTGGAAAATAAAAACCGTGAAAAGGCAAACAATCGGCTTTACATAGTTGCAAACAAGTTGAATGAAGGCAGCATCAATGAAGATATTTGGAAGAATTGTACAGGAGAAATATGATAATCAGGAATCATCAATAGCACTTGCATATCAATCATTAAATAGAAGAGAACAAAACTCATCTGCTTTCAAGTATTATGAAACTTGTTGATTTTGATGAATACAGTACAGAATTCAGAATTTCCTATTATACACATCGCACTTAAATGTTTCAGATTGATATTTTGATCTTCTAATGCAGTACGCATTGGTTGGCTCTATATTGACTATAGGCGCCATGATTGGTGCAATTACTAGTGGACCGATTGCTGATTTCATTGGTCGGAAAGGGGTAAGAAAACTGGGATTTTGTATTAAAATTGAATGAGCATATTTAACTCTGGAAGAATATCTCAAAAGTGGTTTCTTTCACTGAATGGAAACAGGCAATGAGAGTTTCAGTAGCATTTTGCGTTGTTGGATGGCTCTTAATATACTATGCACAGGTCAGTTTCAATAACACTCCATACCAAGTATCTCAAAAAAATGAGAGACTTGTAATTCATGATAACTCTGTCATTTATACTTACAGGACCACTCGACCACTCCAAACTCATTTGGTTTTGACATTTCTTAATGCCTTGATTATTAGGGAGCCGTGGCGCTAGACATTGGAAGACTCTCCACTGGATATGGAATGGGAGTCTTTTCATATGTGGTATGCTTTTTTTTTTTTGATCTTAATCATCGATGGGCATTATTAGTAGATAGTTACTCATTTAGCAACATTTGTGTCACAAATGAATGACAGGTACCTATATTTATAGCCGAAATAGCACCGAAGGATCTAAGGGGAGGTCTTACCACTCTGAATCAGGTTAAAATAGCACATGAGCACTCGTATACTTTCTTGTTTAGTAAAGAATGCATCAACTAACATCACTTTTCTTTTACAGCTCATGATCGTCTGCGGGGTATCTACTGGTTACATAGTAGGCACGGTTTTACCATGGCGGCCTTTGGCTCTAACCGGTAAATTTTGCGATCTTTACCTGATATTTCCATTCTGTTTTCCATAAATGCTGATGTTTTCATGGTCCTAATAATGGGATTACAACTGCAGGACTAGTCCCATGCCTTATTCTCCTTGTAGGTCTCCTTTTTGTTCCAGAATCCCCTAGATGGCTGGTAAGCAACTGTCGTCCGAGTTGTTTGCGTTTCTATTAATACAAAGTATAAACAGTGATGTGGGAAAAGGAGAATACAACTCTTACCACTCTACATGAGCTGAACAAGACAACATTATACACACCATACTCTTTATGATCATATCCTACAATAGGCTGAAATACTAATAGTGAACTTTTTTTTGGTTTTCGACTCTTAAATCTAAAACTATGTTGGTTCTTCTCTAAGTTGCCTGATTTCTGATGACTGCCACCACCTTCCCTACAAATTCTTCGGCAAAGTAGCGTTGAATCCAAGCCCCTTTCTCTATGATCCCAATACATTCTTTAACTACTTATTTATTTATTTTGATAACTTTTATATCAGGATTATATATGATCATTTAACTATGTGACTATGGAAACAAGAATCCTTACATGTGGTTATAACCTTCTAACCTTCTGCAGGCAAAGATGAGACGACAAAAGGAGTTTGAAGTGGCGCTAAGGAAGCTTCGCGGAAAGGATGCTGACATTTCTCGTGAAGCGGCAGAAATTGAAGTGTCTACTCTCAACCATAAGCTCTAAGTGGCTTAATGAGACCTAAGAAAACTAAAGCTAACCATGTTGTTATCACTTGGCAGGATTATATCAAAACACTTCAACATCTCCCCAAATCCAGTATGATGGATTTATTTCAAAAGAGATATGTCCGTTCGCTCATTGTAAGCATTGTTCACAAAACACATCTTTTTGTTACTAATATCCTAATGTCATTAGTATTCACTACTTATTAACATATAGCAAATAATACAGTCCTCCTACAAGGTCTAGCTTCTAATTTGACACAAACCGTTTAAGATTTGTCTGCACGAGCAACTCATC
Organism: Stephania yunnanensis; assembly: GCA_039657365.1. Taxonomy (NCBI): domain Eukaryota; kingdom Viridiplantae; phylum Streptophyta; class Magnoliopsida; order Ranunculales; family Menispermaceae; genus Stephania; species Stephania yunnanensis. Next base: position 61,262,947 of record CM077582.1, on the reverse strand, counting down.
CCAACCACCAACTTAAAGTTAAAAGTCATAGCAGTGGCAATAGACTCAACTTCCTACATCGTCAATTCTCTGAGTTTATGGTGCTTTCTAGAGTTAAAATGATCATTCTATTGTGGCAAGTTGGCAATTCATCTTAAGGCCCTTCACCATGTTGTTTCATTTCATCCTAGATTCTTGTCTCTTCTCTTTCTTCATCTTAGCTTATTCCTCTAGTTTTACTAAATCTTCTCTGATGATCAGATTGGAGCAGGCCTAATGTGCTGTCAGCAATTCGGGGGCATTAATGGAGTCTGCTTTTATGTGAGCCAGATTTTTGTTTCTGCAGGTAATGATGCATCCAAATACTTTGACAGTGTGTCCCTTCAAGTAGTTTGAGTGTTACATGGGAGCTAAAGCTGTTGGATTTCTTCAATATAGACATTGATGCATATGGATAATTAGATAGTTCATTGGATTGTACATACTAATATTTCTTGTATGACCACTCAGGATTTCCTTCGACCATTGGAACCATACTCTATGCATGTCTGCAGGTTTCCACCTATTCTTAGAAATCTAATTTTTGTTGGTGTTTTCGAAAATACCACTAATCGATTATGTTTGGCAGATTCCTGTAACTGCAATGGGGGCGGCCTTAATAGATAGAGTTGGAAGAAGAGCACTTCTACTGGTACGTATAATTAATGTTACTCCACAGCTCAAACTCCACAAATGAAAATTCATTACATAAGAATAGGAAGGCTAACAGTTTCAAACTAGACTTCTGGAACAGGGTTAGTCATCGGCTGCATTCTATGCGCGATTTCATTCTATATGAAGGTACTTTTTGAACCAGGAATTGTAAAGAATTTCAACTCTTGAAGAGTTTCCTTACTTGTCGATTTTGCAATGCAGGTCCACGAGTTATCACTCGATGCAGTCCCCGTGCTTGCTGTGACAGGCGTACTGGTAATTCAACTGTAACTAGACGGTTTTCCTCTGCGCAACTACAATAGATTGCTAACTACTGTCATTTATCTCAGGTGTATGTAGGATCCTTTTCAGTAGGAATGGGAGCAATCCCTTGGGTTATAATGTCAGAGGTAAGCATAATTCTTGAAGCCGATTACTCGAGTTTTTAAGTATAATTCATACATATAACAACGGTATCGATCTTTCCTGCGGTTTTTTGCAGATTTATCCTATAAATATCAAAGGAGTAGCTGGAAGCTTATTAACACTGTTGAATTGGTTTATTTCATGGATCTGTTCCTATACTTTCAACTACCTAATGAGCTGGAGTTCCTATGGTAAGCCGTTTTTGCAAGAGTACTATGATATACCAAAATAGGAAGAACTGAAAGCATTCAATAACACATAATGACATGAATTAGTTTAAGGAAAACTTACAATAAGTGTTTTCATTTTCCATGGTTTCCAGGTACATTCATCATCTACGGAGTTGTCAATCTGCTAGCTGTTTTCTTTATAGCAAAGTTTGTGCCTGAAACAAAAGGGCGAACTTTAGAAGAGATTCAAGCTTCCATCAACAAATCCTAAAGAATATCCGAACCGCCAAAATGGAAATTTGATTTTCAGGAGAATTGTAATTTGAAGTTTTACTATTTCACCATGAGCTTGTTCTTTTTTTGGTTTGCTTAGAAAGGCAAAGTCTGCACACCATGTATCAATGACAAAGGAAAGAACTTGTCATATAATGATTTGCAAAATCCACAGCTCCTCCTCTTTTTTTTTTTTTCTTTATAACTAGTGATTTAAAATTCCAAACTATGGAGAGGCTAGCACATTAGAAACAACCACATCCAATCCGGAGGTATCTCTATAGGAAATGCGGATGCCTTGCTTAGAAAACTCGACGTATTATAAACTAAACAATAAACATAAGATAAACAAGAATACATCGATTAGAAAGTCAAAAGAAAAAAAAAAAAAAAAAGAATACATCGATTATGAAAGATCTAAAGAGTTTTGGAAGCATGTCATTCTAGGTGTATTAAATCAAGCGAAGTAAAAGAGTTTGATCTATGCATCAATCCTGAAGCTTTGTTGTTGTAGTCATTGTTTTCTTCAATTATATAGAGGACTAACGGCTTCAATTCTTTTACTTTGTGAGCAAAACAATCATTAAAAAAAAATGTGAACTTCCAAGTCTAGGTTAACACATCAAAGCAAGTAAAACTAGGGTTTTTTTTTTTTTTCAGTTGGGGTTGAACTCAGTCACCCACGAACTCCTTAAAATTTTATCTTTTAGCAAAGTGATGTCTCGTCCATCTCACTGATTTTCACCATAGATGCTTTCACTTCAGCAAGAGTCAAACTCAAGTCACTCACGAGCTCTCTAAAATCTTGTATTTTAACAATCGATGTTTCGTCCATCTCGCTGATTCTCACGAGAGAGATGCTTTGACAAGTAAAATCATGAATTTCACCGCGAGAGAGAGTAATAAATCTAAAATCAAATCAAAACAAGTCTCCAAAAATGTTTTGATTGAAAGTGATGAACCTTTTCTACGGTGGCATGTGAAGTTGAACACTAAAAAACAATTGCAGAAGATACAAACCCATTAATTCAAAATGAACGATATCTCCACCTGCATTACATAATGACCTCTCAAAGTCTCAAACAATATAAAAAAACTCTGCCTTCGCTGCTACCAACCCAATTTGTGCAATCAATTCTTGACCAAATCGTCTCGGAATTCGTCACTATCAACCATTCTGGGTAGGTGGAGCAGATCCATCACTACCCATTTAGTCAAAAATCGTATAGACTTGAATCCATCGAAAGATCAGTGTGGTTCACAACGTTGCACACTTTGTGTTTGATGAAATCACTGAGAGAGCGAAAAATTGGTCTCTTTTGATTATAGCTTTGTTTTTGGTTTCAGAAACGATGAAGGGGTCGTACAGGATTGAAGAATCGAAAGATGATGGAGATTTGGAGAAGCCCTTTTTGGGTCCATCGTCTTCATCGACGATCATGGCTTCTTCTTCATCGATTTCAGTTGTTGTTCTTGGGACCTTTTTTGCTGTTTCGGGGTCTTACATTTTTGGATCTGCTGTAAGTGGTGATTAATCAAGAACTTGGCCAATCACTGACTGCCACGTGCCTACTTAAGTCTAATTTGATTGCACTAACTAACATATGAGTTTGGGATTCTAATAGGTTTCATTTCATATATATGCTCCCCTAAAATTTAGGGGCTGTTAGTGTTAAATAAAAATGAACGCAATAAAATAGTTTAATCCATGTAGCAGATATGCCAGACCCCAACTATTTTGGAATTGAGTCGTCGGCGTCGGCATGTTAAATGTGATTATGTTTGAATTTAAAGAATGTTGTGCAGGTGGGATTTTCATCACCAACACAAGCTGGGATTATGAGTGAGCTTGGCCTTTCCTTGGCAGAGGTATATCACATACGCCTTTAATTGTTATAAACTCATTGTTCATGTAGGTTTGAGTTTTCATAATCAACAATGTATTCTACTGTGCAGTACTCATTTTTCGGTTCTATAATGACGATTGGAGCGATGATAGGTGCGCTATTAAGCGGGCATGTATCTGATATTATCGGTCGGCGTGGTGTAAGCATTCTTTCTTGTATTCTTCTTTGGCTACTTGATTATGATCAGAAACCTTAGAAATTAATCAATGTAGCTAAACACATTTCCTTGACTATTTGATTGGTTTCGGAGAGCAGGCAATGTGGGTTTCGGACATTCTCAGCATTGCAGGGTGGCTAGCTATATACTTCGCCGAGGTCTGATATTCATTTGGATTGATTTTCAAATTATCATTTACAAGTGTGAAATCAGTTCTTCCATAATTCAACAAGAATCTTGTGTTGTTCTCTATGATATAATGCTGAGACTTGTATTGAATGTCTAGGATGCTTGGTGGCTTGACCTTGGGAGGTTATGCGTGGGACTCGGAGTTGGTTTCATCTCTTATGCAGTAAGACCTTTGGGACTTATTCCGCATTTGAAATGCTAGAATCCATAAGAACATGCCTTCTGTGTACTCATGAGCGTGAATGCTACACTACTTTAATCAATGATTTTTTTTTTCTATGGCAATGTATAGGTTCCTGTATTTATAGCTGAAATAACGCCGAAGAATCTTAGAGGGTCATTTACAACAGTTCATCAGGTGAAGTAACAAACATTGAGAATGGTAGTTTAATTTTAGAACAATACTATTAGATTATGTATGTCCTTGCATTTGTTTTCATGCTACAGCTAATGATTTGTTGTGGAGTATCCTTGACTTACCTCTTTGGTACAGTCATGGCATGGCGCACCCTAGCATTAATCGGTATGATCCTCCATTCTATGTTTCCCTTTTAAGTTTTTTTGTTAAGAATATGTGTTGATTACATTTTGCAATGTTGCAACTTTTAGGCTTAACAATATGCCGATTTGATTTTGCACTTCATCTGCGCGTTTTCCATTTGGGAACTGTGCTGTTGATAGGCCTTAGAAGGCTTTTCTGCCAAATTACACCTCATATTTCGACAAATGAAAGAACTTCAGTTAACCGATGTTTATAGTGAAAATTTAGTTCTATAACGATGTTGCGTTGCAGGGATAGTTCCTTGTGTAGTACAGCTTTTAGGCCTCCTCTTGGTGCCAGAGTCCCCTAGATGGCTGGTTAGTCAATTTGCACTGCATTAAAACTTAGAATCTTTTCTGATGCCCCTCAAAGTTATACTTTAATAAGTGATAAATCAATGCATTTGTAGGCAAAGGTTGGCAAGGAACAGGAGTTTGAAGCAGCATTGCAGCGTCTACGTGGGAAGGAAGCCGATGTTTCTCAAGAAGTTGCCGAGATAAGAGTACGTCGGTTCGCTGCGCTTAAGCATGATCTTTTGTAAGATTAATTGGTTTTTTTTTTCCCATTTGTCAGGACTACACAAAATCTCTTCAACTACAATCAGAAGGCGGAATTCTAGAACTGTTTGATTGGAAATACGCGCATTCCCTTATTGTATGTCCTACTATTCCAATCTTTAGCTTCTGCCAATTGATTTCCTTCGCTTGTTCTGTTCTTCAATTGTCTTCTAATCCTTATTTTAAGGTTGGAGTTGGGCTGATGATACTACAGCAATTTGGGGGGGTTAATGGGATTGCATTTTATGCGAGTGCAATTTTTACCACCGCGGGTAATAAATAATTCTGGTTTCATAGTTGATAGGAATACGTTCGTAACCAATTTGTGGTTATTCGCAGGTTTCTCTAGCGGTGTTGGGACTATAGCAATGGTTGTAGTTCAGGTCATCACCTAGCTGAAATCAGTTTTTTAGATGTTTAATTCTCTACGTGAATCGCTTAACAAGTCATAAATGTGTTTATGTAGGTTCCGATGACGGCATTGGGTGTACTTCTAATGGATAAATCTGGGAGAAGACCACTTCTAATGGTAAAAATAGTCTGCTAGCTCTAGTATTTCCTAGTTTTGGAAGAAATCTCAAATATTGAACTAACATCTATTCCAGGTTTCTGCTGCTGGAACATGCTTGGGCTGCTTTCTGCTAGCAGTTTCATTTCTCATGCAGGTCTTATTTTTAGAGATTCTAGATTTCTATGATATATAATGAGTTCTCAGTTTTCTTGATTTCCACATTTGTGAATTAGTTCCTGATATCTGATACATTTGTGTGATATGTAGGACCATCGATGGTGCACGGAAATCTCTCCCACATTGGCTCTTGTCGGCGTACTGGTACCGAGATTTTGCGACACCACCTTATTTTTCACATTCGGTTACACGCATTTTTCTTTATTTGAAAACATCAACAACAGCATAAAGCCTATTGAAGTATCAGCTAGTCAATAGAGATTATGTTCATGAACTGATCACAAATTAAATAGAAAGAGAGAAAGTAGCGGTAGCTGAACAGAGGTGTTTCGACTAGTTTCCCTCGGATCTTTGAAATTGATATTAGCACGCTAAACGTTTTGTTGAAACAATGAAAAGGTGAGTCAATTAAATTAAACTTTTTTAAACTTAATAACAAATGATTATCTTGTGAAACTAAAGTACATCTTCTAGAAATAGACTGTAATATGTTCAACGCTCATCTGGCTTCCATTTTTAAGTTATCTTATGTAGAACGCGACAATTACTGAATTCTCATTTGATGCAGATGCCACTATTTACGACGCTGCCTTATACCATGAATGCTGTGTTATTAAACCCTCTTTACATTGTTTATCCATGTTTTCCTTAACAATAACAGGCTTTGTCGATATCAGTTCTGCAATACAACAGAGTTTTCTAGTTTACATTCTGAGAGGTTTCGGTTTTCGCTTGTGAATGTAGGTCTACACAGGTTCTTTCTCACTAGGAATGGGAGGAATACCATGGGTGATAATGTCAGAGGTGAGTTATATAAACATCAAACATTAAGAAGTAACTGTTAGACAACATGCATGAAGAGTTATTAATTAGATGCTAATCATGAGACGACGATTACGATTTCAGATATTCCCCATAAACATGAAGGGATCTGCTGGAAGCCTTGTGTCATTAGTTAGCTGGGTAGGCTCTTGGATTGTCTCCTATGGTTTCAACTTCCTAATGCATTGGAGCTCACTAGGTAATTAGATTCATCGCTAATGCTATAGTTAGCTCAATTTTCTCGACGATTTTCTTGTATTCTGATGATTTTTAAACTTTTTTTCATATACTCCTCTCTTTCAGGCACCTTCTTCATTTTCTCGAGTATCTGCGGACTCACCGTCTTTTTCGTGGCAAAGCTGGTGCCAGAAACAAAGGGTAGAACACTAGAAGAAATACAAGCTTCAATGAATTCATTCTCCTCTGGAAAATGAGGGCTCTAACAAGTTTCAAAACAGTACTTAGATTGAGAACTAATTTAGCATTGACAGTGTGTTACAATTCATCCAAGAATGCATAAAAAGGTGATATCAGTTAAGTAGCCCTTCAATGAACATATTAATATAACCAAGATCAACAATAAAATGTTCATTATGGTTTTTGAAAGGGCCCTTAGATTAATTGGGATTATGAGGCCTGAGATAAGCAATACTAATCAGGTACCTTATTTTGTATTTGTCCAAATGTTGAAGTAAAAAATTGCACAACACCAATATAGACTAGACACCAAGCTGAATGAACTTTTTTAAGGTACTCACCACTCTATATTTAGCGGTGAAGCTAGAAAATCAATTAAGAGAGACGTAGATTTAGATTTATATATAGAGGGGCATCGACCGCTATAAGGCTATATAGACGCGGATTACCCTCCTTGGTATCCTTTAAATGCGCCTCAAAAACGTTCTCTCCTTCAATTTTTCCAAGCATTTCCTTTCCATTACTGTATCTAATGCTAAACATGCACGTTTATAAAATGGAGAAGAGGGCAAGCTTCCATGATTCTTCTTTATCTATTGCCTAGCTAGCTTTGCACTCCTCTCTCTCTTTTAAAAGCATATTCCCTCTCCCACTCACTGTTTTTCTCATACAGTTTTCAAAAGCAGAAAGAAAAGGACGTAACAGTGCATTATTGCTTCCCACACCTTGCAGTTTATCATCAATTAAAGGGCCTTTAATTTAGTCCCACATTCTCCCAAAGCAATAAATCCCATCTCCTTTTTTTTTTACATGGTATTTCGCGCCAACTACATTCACTAGTCCACACTCAAACATTATTGGACGCCTTTTGGCAGTAGTCATCTCAAAAATATGTTCCATCCATGAAGGGACTCGAACTAAGACTTCGGACATCTTCAACCCAACAACACTAACATAGTGTAACACTAACACTATTTATTTCTATTTTGATGTAAATAGACACCTATTTACGCCTCTAATTCATCAACATTATCTTTTCCACTATTTCACTTATTATTATTATTTTATTCAAGTTATTTTTTAATTTAAAAATAATATAATTACAAAAATAACTTTATAAAATATAAAAAAATGAATAAAAAATGATGAATAGTTAAACATATCCACAAAATGCCATCCCACATGGATGGTGTTTGTGTTATGGCGCCCCATTAACACTATTACTGTACTCCATCAGCGTCATGGTTGGAGTTGATCTAACTTAAGAGGAATTGAGTTGTCTATTACCATTTGGACTAATGGATTATTGAAAAACAATCTCGCTTTTAATCTTTGGTGGGGAAATGAGAATCAAAGACTTTGTCTCATGAAACTTTTTCATAATAGAAAGCAAATTAAAGGGGCCACAATGTGGTTTTGTTTCCTTTTCCTTTTTTGTCATCTTATATGCTTATCTTTCATATTAAGCTGAACATACGTCTAATTGTCTAAATGTGTATTGACAAACAAGTTAATGATAAGAATATGAACTTTTAGTTAGATTTTTTTGAAGCACTAGTACTGGACAAAGACAATTTTGAAAATGAAGCAAGACCTTTTCCATAGTAATCTGCTTAAATACAGTTTTTTTTTTTTTTAGATTTTTATATGCAGTTTTTTTTTAAAAAAATTAGATTTAATTAGGGTTTAGAGCTCAATAGTTACAAAATGTTAAGGAGCACACAATGTCCAAAATTGGAAAATTAATGTCAGAAATGTTGTCAAGTAGAATGTTTTGTAAACTCAACTCCAAAATAAAAAGCGTGATTTGTCATCCGATTAGTTGCCCTGTATATTTCACTCTCTATAGACTCCATTCATATATAATTTATAAAAGATAAAAGTAAAACTCAAAAAAGAAAGGGAAAATAAGTTTTTGATAAAAAAATATATTATTCAATGGATATTGGCCCCAATAATAATAATAATAATAATAATAATAATAATAGTTAATAAAATAAAATGAGTGTTAAACTTGTCCAAATAGAAAGGTATATATTTGTTGGACATTTTCAAAATAAATGTTTAGTCTCACATTGGTTAGGAACTTCAAGTTTAAAGAGTATATATGTACTATTGCACCACGGTGTGTGTAAAATAAAATACAAGTGTTATGCAAGGTGAGCCACACTTGCGCGGCGCTTTTATAGGCGCATTTTAGGCGCTTTTATAGGCGCACTTAGCACTTTCGAGGCACGTGCGTGTGCGTGTATATGTGTGCAAGCTAACCATGGGTAAAACTTTTTACCATTAATTTTTACCATTTTCGAGATTAAATGGGTAGTTATTAAATTATTGCTCCACTACTCCATTTTCATTCAATGCTTGGCTGAGTGAATGAAGTTGAAACGGTTTCACTGCTCCACTATCCCATTTTCACTCTAACTGGTCATAACCAGTGCTCTATAAGAGGAGAGGTTTGGGGAGGAAGAAATCATCTCGAAATTTACCAACATTAGCTTTTGTTTCATCTTTCACTACTGCAAAGTGAAAGCTGAGTTTGCTTCATCGTATCCTTTAGGATATTTGCCGACTCTTGCAGTGTAGAGAGCAAAACTTTCTTTAGGAAAGTGGCAGTGTTACACGCTTTGAAGTCATCGCAAGTCCTATGGTCTAACATTCTAAAGGAAATTTTGTGTCGTTGCGATGACTTCTTCAATCAAAGAGCTGTCGGCTAACATTGTGAAGTCGAATCACTTCGATGGAGGCGATTTCCTGAGGTGGCAGAAGCGACTGCATTTCCTGCTGGTGGCACTTCATCTAGTGTATGTTCTGGATACACCAAAACCTATGGAGTCTGATGATGAAACTGTCAAGCAGATCAGGAAGAGGCAGAAATGGGAGACGGATGACCACACCTGCAGAGGTCACATTATGAACGCCATGAAGGACTCACTATTCGACCTCTACCATGATGTCCCCTCCGCCAAGGAATTGTGGAAGAAACTGGAAGCAAGGTACCATAAGGAGGACGCGACAAGTAAGAAATTCCTCATATCAAAGTTTATTAATTTTAAAATGATTGATAAAAGATCTGTCATGGAACAATTTCGTGAAATTGAGAGGATTAAAAATAATTTCTCTCAATACAATCTTGTCATAGATAAAACAATTGTTGTGTCTTCTATTATCGATAAACTGCCCCCATCCTAGAAGGAGTTTAAACGAGCTCTTAAGCATAAAAAAGAGGACGTAACTCTTGATGAACTCGCTAACCATCTTCGTGTAGAAGAGGGTTATCGCATGTAGGAAAATGAAAAAGAGCAGAATGCTCAGGAGATTTCAAGGGTGCATGTGATGGAACCGGCTAAGTTTAAAAAGCCCCTGCTGAACAGGCCTAATAAGCCTGGTGGTTTCAAAAAGCCTGCTGGTTTGGAAAAACCGAACAACCAAAACGAGAATCAAATGAAGCAGAAAGTTACTTGTTGGTTCTGCGGGAAAGATGGCCACCTCAAGTCTGAATGTTATCATTGGAAGAGGAAGCAAAGAAAACATCAAGCTTCCTCCAGCACTGCAAAAGGTGCAGGAAACGACAATGATGATCTCATTGCTATGATTTCCGAAATCAACGTCGTTGAAAATGACATGGCTTGGTGGGTTGATTTTGGTGCTACCCTACACGTTTGCAAGAATAAGAGGTTCTTTAAGACCATGGAGGTAGTAGATGAAAATACTATCTTGTACATGAGAAATGATGTTATTGTCCCTGTTAAAGGCATAGGTAGTGGATCTGAAATTTACTTCTGGCAAAATTGTAACACTCACTAACGTATATTATGCACCAGAAGTGAGGAAGAATCTGGTGTCGGGTGGTCTTTTGAATAAGTTTGGTTTTAGGCTTGTATTTGAAGTTGACAAATTTGTACTCTCCAAGGGAAGGGTATATGTAGGGAATGGTTATGTTTACGATGGCATGTTTAAGCTCAATGTAATCGCTTTATCTAATAAGAATGTTGTTTCTGCGTATCTTGTTGAGTCTTCTTCATTTTTATGGCATCATAGATTAGGACATGTTAATTTCAGGAAATTATATGATATGGTCAATCTGGAATTATTGTCTTACTTTGATAAATATGAAGGAAATTGCAATACATGCGTGAAAACAAAAATAACTAGAAATCCATTTTCTAATGTTGAAAGAAATTCAAAGTTGCTAGACTTAATACATTCTGATGTATGTGACATACATAGTACACCATCAATAGGTGACAATAAATATTTTATAACATTTATTGACGATTATAGCAAATTTTGTTATGTTCCAAAGATGAGGCAATGGTTAAGTTTCGGGCCTATAAGGCCCGAAACTGAATTGCAATGTGAGACCTTTATAAAATTTTTAAGGTCTGATAGGGGAGGAGAGTACTATGATCTAAAGTACTTTGAATCCACTAGAATAGTCAATGAGACTACTGCCCCTTATACACCACAACAAAATGGTGTGGCTGAACGTAAAAATCGTGTTTTAATCGAAATGGTTAATGCTTTGCTATCAAACTCTGGTTTGAGTAGTGGATTTTGGGGAGAGGCATTGCTGACTGCATGTCATATTTTGAATAGAATTCCACAAAAGATGAATAAAGTCACCCCATATGAGCTTTGGAATAAGCGAAAACCAAATCTTAATTATTTAAGAGTTTGGGGCTGTAGAGCAGTAGTAAAAGTACCTGAACCCAAAAAGAAAAAATTGGGTGAAAGGGGAGTGAAGTGCATATTTATTGGATATGCACAACACAGTAAGGCATATAGGTTCATGGTAATTGAGCCTAATAACTCGATTTTAGCAAACACTGTAATTGAATCAAGGGATGCAATCTTTGATGAGACGAGATTTAATTATATTCCCAAAAGTATTTCTGAAGAAAAACAAAAAGGGAAGGAAGTCATAAAAATTGAAAATGACAAAGAAATAGTAGAAGTTCCTGAACTTCGAAGGAGCAAACGAGTTCAAAAAATTAAGTCATTTGGTTCTGATTTCTATACATTCCTAGTTGAAGGAAGTAGAGAAATAGTAACTAGACAAATTCCGTATTGTTTTAATACGGAGGCAGATCCTCAAACAGTAGAGGAGGCGATGAAAGAAAGAGATGCAGCTTTCTGGAAAGATGCATTAAATGATGAGATGGATTCAATAATGTGAAATAACACTTGGGAGCTAGTTGATCTACCTCCTGGGTGTAAACCCATTAAATGCAAATTTCTCTTCAAAAGGAAAAGAAGAGTTAATGGATCCATTGAAAAACACAAAGTGAGACTGGTTGCTAAGGGTTTCACCCAAAAGCATGAAATAAACTATTTCGATACCTATTCACCAGTAGCTAGAATTGCTTATTATCATATTGCTTATTGCAATTGCAGCTATAAACAAGCTGATCATCCACCAAATGGACGTTAAAACAATGTTCATAAATGGAGAATTAGATGAGGAAATATACATGGAACAGCCTGAAGGATTTATTATGCCCGGTCATGAGAATAAAGTGTGCAGATTGCTAAAATCATTGTACGGTTTAAAGCAAACACCAAAACAGTGGCATAAAAAATTTGACCAAGTTGTACTTGCTTTTGGATTCAAAATAAATGAATCTGATAAATGTGTCTATAGCAAGTTTGATGAAAGAGGCAATGGTGTCATTATATGTCTTTACGTAGATGACATGTTGATTTTTGGAACTGACTTGGAACAAGTTCAGTTGACCAAATAGTTTCTTTCAAGCAAGTTTGAAATGAAAGATATGGGGCAAGCGGATGTCATTCTCGGGATTCAGATTGTAAGAGATGAATGGAGTATTACTTTAACTCGATCTCATTATATTGAGAAAGTTCTCAATAGATTCAATCACTTGAATTGTGCCCCTATTTCTACCCCACTAGATTCAAGTATTAAGCTAGTGAAAAATACAGGCAATCCAGTTTCACAACTAGAGTATTCTAGATTAATTGGATGTTTAATGTATGCAATGACATGCACTAGGTCGGATATTGCCTTGGCAGTAGGCAAGTTAAGCAGATTTACAATCAATCCAAGCGAGTTGCATTGGTTTGAAATTCGAAGAGTTTTAAAATATCTGAAGAAAACAATTAACTATGGTTTATGCTATAATGGATATCCTTCGATCTTATAAGAATTTTCAGATGCAAGTTGGATTGTGAAATATCAAAATCATGCATCTACAAGTGGTGGATTTTCACACTTGTTGGAGGTGCAATCTCGTGGGCTTCAAAGAAGCAAACTTTAATGACTGGTTCTACCATAGAATCAGAGTTTATTGCATTGGCCTCGGCTTACAAAAAAATCGAATGGTTACGTGAATTATTACACGAGATACCATTGTGGCTTAAACCGGTAGCTCCAATCTCTATCCATTGTGATAATGAGGCCACATTGGCAAGGGCGTATAGCCAAATGTACAATGGTAAATCCATACATATTGGATCGAGACACAGTTGTGTCAGAGAATTGATAACGAATGGAGTTATCACGATTGACTATGTGAGATCTAGTCAAAACTTGGCAAATCCCCTTACTAAAAGATTGTCAAAAGACTTGGTGAATAAAACATCAAAGGGGACGAGTCTCAAACCCATGAATAACATGTCACCAATAGTGGAAACTCAACTCGATGCCTAACATTACGTTAAGTCTTGAGTTTAATGCAGTCAAAATTCATTATTAGTGTGACTGTGAGCACTAAATTTTTAAAAAAACCATCCCAAGGTTGTTAGTGCTCGGTACCTACATGTAAAAAGATGAGGTTGAGATGATCTCTTAATAGTTTTCTAAAGGTGCTTAAATTGTGGGGGTACTAGAATGGAGACTACCTATATGGATGTGAAGTGCGGCCACTTCAAGGAGTTCAAGGGCTTGGCTCCTAAGACATTCACGAGAAGATACGGGACACAAGTCCAATGTTGAATGTGTCGGGATATTTATGGCTATTTGTTGGTGTAAGTTATATGCGCGATATGTTTATGCTACATATCGAATAGAATCATTGGTTCAAAGTTTATCTACCATGTAATTCTGATATGATGTAATGAACTTTCACAAATTAGTAGTTCAAATCGCAAGATACCATTATTTATGCATATAATGTTTGAGATTTCGTAGATTGAATGATCTGGTTATTTTGAAAATGGCGGGGGATTGTTGGACATTTTCAAAATAAATGTTTAGTTCCACATTGGTTATGAACTTCAAGTTAAAAGAGTATATATGTACTCTTGCACCACAGTGTGTGTAAAATAAAATACAAGTGCTATGCAAGGTGAGCCACACGCACGCTCGTGCAGCGCAGTGCATTTTAGGTTTTATAGGCGCACTTAGCACTTGGCACGAGGCACGTGCGTGTGCGTGTATATGTGTGCAAGCTAACCATGGGTAAAACTTTTTACCATTAATTTTACTATTTTCGAGATTAAATGGGTAGTTATTAAATTGACTGAGTGGATGCAGTTGAAACTGCTATCCACTACTCCATTACTGCTCCACTACTCCATTGTTGTTCCACTACCCCATTTTCATTCAATGCTTGACTGAGTGGATGAAGTTGAAATGATTCCACTGCTCCACTACTCAATTTTCACTCTAACTGGTCATGACCAGTGCTCTATAAGAGGAGAGATTTGGGGAGAAAAAATCATCTCGAAATTTACCAGCATTAGCTCTTGTTTCATCTTTCACTACTGCAAAGCGAAAGCTGAGTTTGCTTCATCGTATCTTTTAGGATATTTGCTGACTCTTGCAGTGTAGAGAGCAAAACTTCCTTTAGGAAAGTGGCAGTGTTACACCTTTGAAGTCATTGCAAGTCCCTCTGACCTAACAATATTTGGACTCTTATGATCTGTAGATCTGTAGGACCCTTTTCACTTTTTTCTTTTTAATCAGTATGACCCAAATTGTATTGGAATTAAAAAAAAGAAGAAGAGAAAATCGTAATAAGGTTGAGTTTATTTTATAATATGAAAAAAGCAAAATTCTTTTAGTTAGGGCCATTCCATTTTTATGGGCTTGTATAGTAGAAAGAATATTTACTTATTTTAGAATGTACAAAATAAATTTGCCGAAATATTTATGGTCATCTAGCGAGATATATAATACCATAGAGGCATTATTTGTTAAATGCAAGATTTTAAGATGTCATAAATTTGACTCTCATTTAAATTAAAATAAACAAAAAAAAATTATGTATGCGTGTTGAATTGATGGAAGACCATGTTTATAAATTTTAATTAATTTGAAAGTAAAGAATATACTTCTGTACTTATTTTAGATTATATTATTATAGAACAAATGCGCCTTAACTCTATGTTAATGTTTTAATCAGATTTCAATATCTTTTCTTAGGTAGCAATGAATAATGGTGTGTGGCCAAATCACATAATTTTATATTGGCAAAGATTTTGTATCTTTGTGGGGTGCAGTCTTGCTGTCTCCTCTATAATTCAACTTTATACAAAAAAAATTAATGGCAATAATTATAAAAAACTTTAGTGCGTAATCATGAAATGCTCAAAAAACAAAGTATAATCATGCATAAATAGTTATGTTATTAATTATTCTCTATAATTTTTTTTTTTTTAATTTCGTTGTCTACCTTCATGTTCACCTGTTGAGAGATCAGCATACAGCACTATCTGTTCCTATAGAGTACACACCTCCACGTGGAATGTGATGATGTGTTTTGAGTGGGCCAATAGAAGACAACCATATTGATGTATGGACCCCACTCATGACTTGGTTTTTCCTTTCCCTTTCTTTTTAAGAAAATGAGTTGATTTTTTGGGAAGCCAAAAACTCGGGACTACAAATTTGAAACTACATAGTCGGTTATATTAAACAATAAATCTACTTAGACTCATGAGTTCGAATTCATAAAGATATTTATCAAATTTTTATAAATATTTAAAAAGTAACAAAGAAATTTTACAAGTGATTATGTGTACTTCATTAATTATTTGAGGATGACTTTGTAATAATTTTTTTTTTAAGTCCGGACTCTTAAGTCCAAATAGCACTACCCAATATTAAATCCATCAAAATAAAAAATCTCAATTCATCTAGTCAATTTAATTAAATTTAAAATTAAAACTTTATTGTTGTTCATCAGATTTTTCATTCTCATATCTATAAAAAAGTTCAAAAAATATCGCAACTAAAAAAGTTACTATAATATTAATATAAAATGTAAAGTGGAGAAAACTCTTCAAATTAAACATCTTTATCAGTGAGATGAATGAGACGTCACTTGTTAAAAAGTAAAATTTAAGAAGATCTTAATTGTACTCCGCTAAAATAAAAAATAAAAAGTAAAAGGAAAACTCAAATATATTAGCAAGAAATCTTATTTTTAAATTTTATTTTTTTTAACGAAAAGCACGAAATTAGATAGAATAAGATAGTTTTGGTAAGTACATAGAGCAGCAAAAACAGACAAACAAATGTTGTTTACATAATTAATTTGTACTTTGACTCCTATGAGTGAAATGGTTAGCTTTTACAAGCCAACATTGGCTATTAAGCTGTTCTAGTAAAAATAACATAGAGTCGTGTATTACAGAGATAGCTAGACCATATATAACTCAAAAAACCCAAGAGGGACGCTAAGGGCACCCCACCTATTAATGAAGGCACCCAGTTAATGTGGGCACAAAACGATTTACCTAGGGCACCCAAAAATTAGACCCGACATACCGAAAATACCCCTCGTGCAAAAAACCCTCACACCCCACCACCCCCACCACCACCTTCACTGAACCCCGAGCACCACCCCCCCACCACCCCCCCCACCCCCACCTTCACCGAACCGTTGTGCAAGAACCCATTTGGTTTGAACCAACCAGCGAGAGGAATCCCCGAAATCGTGTTTCTTGTGTCTCGCCTTGTGTTTCTCCTTCGGTTTACGGCCTTTTTGCAGTTCGTAGGGTCGTGGTGTGAGTCGATTTCGTCTCCAAGTTAGGGTTCGATTGAATAGTTAAAGAAATGGGAATTCGCGGTTCTCGCCACACAAAGCCGAGATCGTAGCTAAGCTTGTCTCGGCCTCGCATGGCCGAGACAGAAGCTACATTTTTGGGAACTCGAAGTCTCGGCCACAAAGGCCGGAAGAGTTCACAGTGTCTCGGTTACGCATAGCCGAGAGTACTCTAGTTCTCTCGGCCGAGACATGACGAGAGCTACAATTAGTGGTAGGTAATGTGGTGTCGGTGGTGTACAACCGAGAATGTGCTCATACTCTCGGTTGTACAATGGCGTACTATACCATGAACTAAGTACACCTCTCGGTCCTTTAGGACCGAGACATCACCATACATCTCGGTCTGCGAGGCCGATACAATCGCGCACATCGACAGAAACTTCGGATAACCGCAAAAAAAACACAATAAATTTACAAAATTACCTCAACTTCGACGACCTCTCTTGCACCGTAGCAAGTACAATCCTCCATTATATAGTGGAAACAAGTTCGGATTTGAGCAAATTACCAAACCCTACGTTGACAAACAAATCATCATTTTCACAGTTTTCCACAACTAAACAGTTCTAATAAACTATCATATGGTTGTCAAACATTGTTACCTCGCTGTCGGATGATGTTAATCCGCAAGAATCAATAAAAAGTCGACAAAAGCAGTGTGGATTTGTGGTTCAACCTTGTGGTGGGGTGCCCTTTTTCTTTGTCAAAATAATTTTTGGGGTTTGAATCATTATATATACAGGGGCAAAATGGTCTTTTCCAGTTTTGCTGGAATTTTTACAAAAAAATTTGGGTGCCTTCGTTAATAGGTGGGGTGCCCTTAGCGGCCCTAAAAACCCAAATGGACGAAGCCGTCTTCGGCCACCTTCGCTGCGACGACAAAGAAGTTTTCCTAGGCTCGCCCAAATTCATATGAGACGCATGTGGCGAAAATAAGACCCAAAAAAAAATAAACCCAATGAAGCACCTCTTCCAAAGATCAAAACACCAACACCTTTCTCGTTAACACCCGACTCACGAAACCCTGCTGAAGCAGGTCTCATCGATGCCATAGCTCCAAAAAATAGTATATTCAGTGGCGGAACAAAAAAATTTTGTTAGGAGAAGCGAATTTTAGACGGAACTACAAGGAGTCTTAGGGTTTAGAGGGGCGACCATATAAAAAAACTAAGCATAAAAAAATTTGACTATATGTAGGTGTATTATAGGGTTTCAGAGGTTAGGCCCGTTAGGGGCAGCCGTCCCCTGGCCCTAACGGGCACATGGAAAATACAAAGTTTACTAGACTAGTCCTGTCAATGTTGCTACCATGTATATGAGAGTTGAATTTATAAAATATAGGACTAAACATCCTCGAATGGTTATAGCGGTTGATATCTTTCATTGCAGGTATACCAGAGCTGAATCTATGAAGTATAAGGCAAAACATTCTCGAATATCTATAGTAGTTAATATTTGTCATTGCTAGATATATTTGAGCCAAGTTTATGAAATATTGGGTAATAAACTTTCAAGTAGCTAATTGAGGTCCTTAACGATGTTCCCTTTGTCCACTAAATTGGATGAGAATTCAAAGAAAATTAGTAGTAAAACTAATTTTGATAAAAAAAAGTCAAGCATTTCTCAAAAAGAAAAGTTAAGTTAATTATTGCCCTAGTATATTTTTTTAATAATGGCGAAATTGTAGTACTGGAAAGTTATTTTTTATTAAGATAATTAGTTTTGTATTTAATCTTTTTATTCGTACCAGTGGATGGGCACATCCTCCTGCACAATGAAATTTAATCACATACTCATATTAAGTTGGTCATCTCTCATTTTTTTTTAATATTTTAATTAAAAAACTACCCGCTATCTCACGTGAAGTTAGTTATATTTCCCTGTATCTACTCATCAATTACCACGTCCCACTCACCACACTTGATCATGCATATTAAGATCATAATGTGATAAAGTCGATGCATTCCAAGCAATTTCGCGTCATTCCTTTTGAATTGACTTCTTATCTCCCCTAATGGTGGGAAAATTGCTTCATCAAAGTGACAATCGGACAAAGCGTCTGATAAATAAATCCCTTTGTTAAGGGCTCAAGGTATCTTATAATGGGCTGATGAGTTAAATCCAACATAAATCCCAAGTTTTCGTTGTGGACCCATCTTAGTTCTATTGGGAGGTGGTATAGGAACATACCTTTGCACAACCAGAAAATTCTCGAAGTGTGAAATATTTGGTTGTTGACCTAAAAGCGAGTTGCATGGGAGAATGTTCATGGTATGCGGTAGGCCTATACTTGAATGATAGATCTTGCATGAAGAATTGCATGTCCCCCAATGAAGTTGATAACTTTAGTTCTCATGATTAAAGATGCGGCAATTAATCGAATGCGTTTGATAAGAGATTACTGCCAAACCATTGCAGGTATGCACATGTGGAGCAGAATGTTCAATGGTAATTCCTATAGACATGCAATAATTTCTAAATGCTTGAGATTGAAATTCCACTGGCATTATCAAGACGGATGGTCTTGATTGGGTTGTCAGAAATTGTGCTCTTAACTTAATGATTTGTGCTAAAAGTCTAGCAAATGCAACATTGCGGGTTGAAAGCAAACAAACATGTGACCACCTAGTTGATGCATCTATCAAAATCATGAAATATCTGAATGGTCCACTTGAGTGAGGATGAATAGGACCACATATGTCTCCCTGAATGCGTTCTAGAAAGCGGGGATTCACTGAACAATTTTACTTAGGGATGGTTTAACTATCAATTTACCTTGAGAACAACTAGCACAATTATAATCACCGGTGAAAATATTTTGTGACTCTTAAAGGATGTCCATGCGAATTATTAATTATTCTTAGCATCATTGATGATCCTGGATGACCAAGCGGTCATGCCATAAACAATTTCTTTGGATCATTAATTTTCTTATTCAAAGACGACATTCGTTTCGACATGCCTTATTTGAGTAAAATATAACATTTTCTAACAACTTCTTTTTTCCCATTTGAAACCAATGTGGCATGTCACATACTCATATTAAGTTGTCATGTTTAAATTCAAATTGGAGAAATATTCATGCATATTAAGAGATTACATTTAGTTTGTTTTAAACATGAAAAAAATAAAAAAAAAAAGTCATGTATGCCTTTATTTGTTGTAAGGACCCGATTTGGAAAGAATATTTGTTAGACTTGACATAGAGGAGTAAACTTATAATAAAGGTATTTTGACTTCACCACAATCCTAAAAAGTATTTCCATTATATATAAGATGTTGAGTAAATAATAATTAACAAAATTACATGTTACTTAAAAAAATGGTATGCAATTAAGAAAAAATATGTCATCAATTGCATTCTAATCAAACTTAAATTTGGTACTCTTTCTTTAACAAATAAAAAAACCTCTTAATTTAGGGGCTGTGGAGCAATAGTAGGAGTTGCTCCACTTTTTCTCAATAATTCATGTTCGAACCTTAAGAAATTTAAAAATCACTTTAAATCTTCAGTTTAAGTACCCAAACTTGAGATTAGTCGAGGCGCCATTTTCGGATACTCGGGCGACAAAAAATCGGTAAAAAAAGAAGATATTTTACTTTTTTTTTTAATAATTGGCCTCTCTTTTTACGCCGCCCAAGCTTTCTTTCTTGGTAGGTGCCTCCCCCTCGTAGAGCATAAACAATAACGTCGTTACGTATCTTCGTCGCTAACGCGGACCCCAACTACTTCAATTACTTTTTGATCCAGTGGCCGACATTACAATATTTTAAATCTCAAAAGGCCCTGTTGAACGAACACGTGGAAGATGTAACGGACAGAACAGACTGATAGCGCCACGTAAGAAGATTACGATGCGGGCGTTGGATAGGGATAAATGCGACGTGAGTAGGAGATCATTGAGCGAGAGGGGGGGCCGGGTCAGACACGCTGGAGCTAGCGGACACGACTGTGGTACGTGCTCAACTTGCGTAGGTCCATTCGGAGAGCGCCATCTGTCGCCAGTTAAAGGAGAGTTTCTTTCCTGAGGACCACATTTATGTTGGTCAGGTAGATTGAAAGGACAATAATACCCTTTTAGTTATGAAAAATGCACGGATAATTTACTTTGAGCACCGACTAGTAGAGCTCCGCACGATATGCGTGCATATATCTCGAGGTGTATTGCACAACATCTGATTGAGTCAGTGCCTAAAATGATTTATATAGACAGAACTCATTATTACTCTTTTTAGTCAATAATATAAGTCATTTTGCTCAAAACACATGTATTAAAAAAGTAATTAATTGCATTAATTCTTATCCTTGCATTAGTTCAAATTACTCTTTATTTGGGATAGGGTTCTTATCCTGGACTCAAACAATTAAAGACCTTTAATTTAAATTCATTATTAGTGTTTAGGGGTAGAGGGTAATTAGGTCTTTTCTTAGG
Organism: Stephania yunnanensis; assembly: GCA_039657365.1. NCBI lineage: Eukaryota > Viridiplantae > Streptophyta > Magnoliopsida > Ranunculales > Menispermaceae > Stephania > Stephania yunnanensis. Next base: position 61,241,682 of record CM077582.1, on the reverse strand, counting down.
TAGATATCTTAAATCTTTATTTAGATTTTTTGTTTGGGATATTACTACCACGAGAACCATATTTGCAATCATTATATTCTAATCAAACACATTAATCTATGAGTCATAAATACATAAAATATTTAATGCACAACACATTTTGAGGATTTTCATGGCATGAATATATATTTAAACGACTCCATTGTAAAATTTCCTTTTATCTAATATTATAAGTATTTAGTTGTAATTAAATATTTAGGAGTAAAATGAGTAGAGATGTATAAAAGTTCCATAGAATTTAAAAATGACTTATATTTTTTGACAATGAGTTTATGCAGGATGACTTATATTATTGATCGAAGAAAGTATTTTACTTAGTCACTTTTAAGTTTGGTTGAATCTTCTAATTTTTCAAGATAGTATTTCTTATAATTAAAAGTGAAGCTACGAGTATACAACATTATAATTAAAAAAAATGTGACTTTTCCTGGCAACATCGAGATACTACTTAATAATAACACAAAAGTTTAAATTTCTCTAGTGAGATGGATGATGCATCATTTATCAAATGTAATGTTTGGGAAGGTAGTAAGTTCGACCCTCCCGTTGAAGTAAAAAAAAACACAAAACAATCCCAACCCATGCAAAGCTTTTTTTTTTTTTTTGGGACAGCTCAATATATTCCTATATTGAATGAGTTATTCAATATAGTTTAATGAAGAAGATGAAACTTCACTGTTGAAGAAAAATCAGATCTGATCAAGAATACTCAGATTTGTGTTTGTTGCTCAACTGAGTTATTACATAGGAACTGTTAGATCGTTTGATCTGAATGGTGAAATGCACACTTACATAACCACGTGGCACACTCTCATTCATTCACAAACACTTATACAGATCACTAAAGTTACAATACTCACACACACCACACGTGCCAAACACTCTAAACAACTCTTCAATGATTCTCTCTAACAGCCCCCCTCATACGCAGGGGTGGCTGTGAAATCCCAAGTTTGCTACATAGATAATAATGCAGACGTGGAGCAGCTAAAACCTTGGTAAACAAATAAGCTAACTGGTCACGGGTAGGCACATGATGAATTGCAAGAAGACATGCAAGAACACAATCTTTCATATAATGAACATCGAGCTCAATATGTTTAGTACGAGCATGGTACATCGAATTTATGGACAAAACATTAGCACTCTCATTATCACACCAAACTTGAGGACGATAATGTAATGAGATGCCTAATTCTGATAACAATGACTGAACCTACAAGTGGATGTACTATTAAGTGAGAAATACAAGTTACGTGCAGCACGCGCGTATCAGCATGGACGTGGGCGCATGCGGGTCGCGTCCCTGCGCGCGCAGCGTGATACTCCCTTAGGCGCGGATACGTGCAACATGCGAGCAAGCTGCATAGAGATGGTCCCGATTCCCTTGATCATGGGTGTGAGCAAGGAAGGTCCCAGAAGGCCTATGTGGCCCGACCAAGTGGCAGAAACGGTTATGTACCAGGATGGCAGCAAGGACAAGCAGTTGGGACCACAGGTGGTGGAGGCAACTGCAGAGCCAGGTGGCGGCAGAGTAGTGGGGAGCAGGCAGAGCCAGGTGGCAGTCTGTGTGATAGGTGTGAACCAATGTATTAGGGACAAGTGTCCCCTTGTCTGGGCGTTTTGCCTATAAATACAGGAGCTCTATGCTTGGGGAAGCATAGAGCATCCCAGTGTAATTCCCCCTCCATTGATGCAATAGAAAGTTTCCTTGGCTGCCATTATCATTGCTTGCTCGTTTACTTAGTAGTGTTAGTACTGTACTAGGTGAGAAACCTAGGCACCACAGGGTGAAGTGAAGGAAATTCTGCAGGTGTAAACCCTCTTCATTTGTGCCTGTGACATTTTGACTACATAATATATTGATGTACATGCATGGTCATTCATACTCCACAACACTCTTATATTTTTTGTTTGTATGTTTTTTTTTTTTTTTTTGATAAGAGACCGACTTTATTTCTTCTTTTTGTTTTTTCCACATAAGAAATAAAAGGTTCTTGAAGTTTGGCACTTAAGGACACTGTATATCCAATGAAGTCTATAGAAACGTATGTACATATTATTGTAGAAGAAAAGAAACATATGTACATTGTAGAAGAAAAGAAGCAATCCATTGACACAAGTTATTGTGCGAGGCAGAAAAACTTGTAAGTTGTAAAGATAACATAAAATAGTTGGGAGAGTTCGGACAAGAATCTACGTACAAAGATACAATACACCAAATTAGACTAGCTCGTTAAATTCAATTATTTCTATTATATTTCTCAAAACAATTATTTCTATTATGATTGATTTTCAATAAGACTTAAATATTCAGTAGACTCTTTTTGAGAGTAAACAATCTTCTTAAATGCTATCATCATCATCTAAAACATGGAAAATTTTTTTTATCCGAATACACATATTGGAACATTGCTAATTAATCGCAGGATATACACACACATATATATATATTCATATATACCTCAATATAAGTCATTGTTAGAGTTAATGGCCTGGTTTGGTTCGTTTTTTCAATTTACAATGAAGCGATACTTCTCGAAGTTAACTCACAGTAAAAGATAGATGTGACCCATGTAGGTAAGTAAACGAAAGTTGTGTAAACTCCTAGGAAATAACTTCCCTAAGGGGGGGGGGGTGGGGGAGAGATAAGTTATAGAATTATGTACCAAAACGAGAAAGTCCCCTCCAAGTTGTCTAGAAATAACTTAAATATGAAATAATTTTTTTTGGGTAGTGTTAGGTGGACTCATTCGAGTCCGGACTCAAACTAGTAAAAAACTTATCTCATCGAGATAACTTATAGGGAATTAAGTTGGACAATTAACAAAACAATATAAGTTCCTAACTCTCCTACAAGTTGTCTACAAGAAAGACAAAAATTTATAAATATGAAATAAGAAGAAAGAAACAACTTTTACACCAACCAAAGTTTGAACCTATGAACTCTTACTTCTAAACCTCCACCAAATTGAGGGTTTAGAACTGTGGAAGTGTTTGTATTGATTTTAGGGGTAAGGGTAATTTAGATTTTAGTTTTGCGAACCAACACTTTACCGCTAACCATTAAAACCGCAACCAAATTGAGGGACGGATTTCTAGTTTTGCGAACCAACACTTTACAGCTAACCATTAAAATCGCAACCAAATTGACGGTTTGCAACTTTGCACATTTTAGTTGGTTTGATTTTGCGATTTTTCTACAAAGCACTTAAAAAAAACTGCCATACATTCCATAAAAAAAAAGTCCATACATGTCCATTTACAAAAAATACAACAAAACATATATCTATACATGACCATCCACAAAAAAATGTTGTTTAGTTTGCACGATTTGACCAAGTAATAGGTTAAGGGTTTGAGGTGTAAACTTATAAAAATTCTTAAAATACCATTTGGTTTGTTGAACGATTTTTTTGAAATAAAAACTATCATCAAACTGCAAAAATTACATTTTTTAAATTTTTTAAATTACACTCAAATAACGAGTTCAAAAAATCAAATCAAATAATTTTAGATATATAATTTACAGAGAGTGCTGCCTCCACCTACCTTCAGCAAAGGTATTAATTTTGAACCATACGAATTGAATGAGTAGTTCTACGAAATAGAGCTTTTGTCCCTTGGGTGGACCGAAGCCTAAATTAGTTTGACCTCCACACCCGAGACGAGGGCAAAGGGGTCAATTTGCAAATCCATAAATCAATAACAACTGTTACAAATTAATAAAAGAAAAAATGGGAGTTGGTATTTATCCTTACGTGGAAGCGAAGAGAGTGGTGCGAAGAAAGAAGGTCGGTCTACACTCCCAAACAAGAATATAAAGCCCCTGCTCACTACCCCTCTCTCTTCAACATTCTCTCTCTCTCTCTCTCTCTCTCTCTCTCTCTGCGGAGGCCAACAAACAAACTCTTCGTCCATGTTCAGATCTTGATTTCATTTCTCCTCTAATTAATTTATTTCCGATTTTACCCCTTCTTTTCCCTGTAAATCCTTCCTTCCTTCCTTCCTTCCTTCAATCTTGTAACAAATCACGTATCTCTAAGATCTAATAAGATCCGCCATGGCCACAGAGGTTCTACGGCCCCAGGACTGCCTAGTCCACCGCCTCAGAGTGTCGACCCCGGCGGTCTTTCACCGCCGGAAAGTCACTAACGCCACCGCTACCGCCACCGCCACCGCCTCTACTTCTTCTTCTTCTTCTACTAACCCTAACACTAATAACCATAGATCTTGCCGAAAACAGTCCGTACGGACGGAGCAGAACCAGAAGCGGCGGCTCCATCACCACCACCACCACCACCAGCAGATCCAGAGCCAGAACCAGCCAGATCCGTCGGGTTTTAGAAGATCGGCGGCGGCTGAGTCCAGTTCTCCGGCCTTTCCGGCCAAGAAACTTGTGATCGGACAGGTGACGATCTTGAAGAGAGGGGAGTCGCTTGATCTAAAGATCAGAGACGAGGTTTCGAAGAAAGAAGAGACCTTGAAGAGGACGGAGTCGGTGGAGATGAAGGACGAGAGTCTGGATTTGTTGGATCTGAATCTGAATCTCATCGTGTGTGGAACGGAGCGGCTGGGGCCGGATCCGGAGATGGTGCCGAAGCAGATCCGGATCAAGGATCTCAAGACCTTGATCGCGTCGCCTACCGGTGGCGCCGCTTCTGGATCTGCCGGATCTGTTGGATCTGTTGACGTTTACGCCGGATCTGCGTTCTCGCTCTCTCCCTCGCCGAGAGCTCTGCCTCTGCCGAGGTTCTCCACCAAGAGAGACGGCGCGAGAGTCGTCGATGACTCTGCCACGAAAGATCTCCGCCGTCTGCTTCGCCTCGAGTGACGTGTTTGATTTTCCGCTACTACTGTTCCTTTTCAAGTTCAAGGTTGGTGTCTTTGTCGTTTCAGTTAGTTCGATCGATCGATCTCCGAAGTTTTCCGATCCGGTTCTTTCGTTGCTGTTTTTGATCATCGGAAGAACAGAAGGTCTGAAATTCGGAGAATTCGTCAGAATAAGCTTTTACCGGCTTCTGCTAAAGGTTGTGGTCTTTTCTTCTGTGGAGTGAAAATTAGGGTTTGTAATCAGTGGTGGTGATGAACTGAAGATGATGATGATGATGATGATGCTATGAAGGTGGTGTAGTTAATGGGTTACTTTGTGTGGGTATGTAAAAAGAAGAAGATGAAGAATTTACTGGTAATTGTTTTTACTGTTTAGGGAGGGTTAGAGAATAGAAACTCTACTGGGGAGAGAGAGAGGATGATGTTCAGTTGAGTACTGATTTGAGTCCTCGCCTCTCTTTGCGTAGTGGGGTTTGTAGTAGTTAGTTTGGTGTTGCTCTTCGTCTCTGTTATGTCTCTGTTGATATGTGTAAAGTTGTCTCCTTTAAACTACTTAATATGAAATGAAGTGATAGAGTTAGTAGTTGTTACATTGTGATGGTAATTCTCTTCTCTGCTTTGTCATGGGTGGTTTTTTTTGTTTGTTGTCTTCGCATAACCTTGCAACAACAACAACAACAACAACACACATGGGATCAAACACTTTTATTATGCGTGCTCTGATGAAAAAATGAGATTATTCGGATTTGAGACCAGCTGCTGGAAGGAAAGAAAAACTAAACTGATAATGGATCTGTTTTTTAATCAAAGTATTCAAAGCCTCCATCAAATGTTTGGCTCAATTATTTGATGGAAATTGAAGAAATTCGAAAATTGAGGTGAAAAAATTTGTTTCATTTAACTTCAATTGATATTAGAGAACTTTTGTGATTTTTTTTTCAACCATTACCGATGCTCCTGTTCGATTCGATAGGTGGTGGGTCAAATTATTATTTTTTTTTTCCATTTTGTTCATATAATAATAAAAAATTTAATAAGATTTTTGGAGATTGATTCATCTTTATCAATATCAATGATGTTGTATGGATATGTGCTCCATTTATTTTATAATTAGTTTTTTTTTTAATTTTTTTTTTGTTGAGAAGTTTTGAATTTTATTTTTTCTAATCTTTTTTTTGTTGAGAAGTTTTAAGTTTTTTTTTTTTTTTGTTATTGAAGTTTTTTATGATTTTTAGATTTTGTGTATTGTCATGAATTTCAATGTTGGAGATAACAATTTTTAATTATCAAACTGTTTTAATTTTGCAATCAAATTAATGACAGTTTGTTTGAACAAATAAGATTAACGAATCAATGTATTTGATTCTATGTTTGAGTTTTGGTCATGCGTTGAATCATGAATGATTAATGAAATTTCTCTTTAAAAAAAAGAAATTAAAGAAATACGGTAACTTAAATTTTTTTTAATGTCTTTTGATGAAAGTTAAATTTTTTTAGCATTTAGATGAAGTTATTTATACTTATTTACATCAAAGTTTTATCAAAATTTTTCCGAATTGAATTACACTTTTTGAATTAATTTCAAATTTTAGGTGAGAATAAAATCATAATCGAAATCGAAGTTTCAATCTTCACATATAACAAAATAAAAATGGAAGAAATTTGACGATACAAAATTAGATCCAGATCGAAGAATAAATCAGAGTAGGTTGGAAAGTTTGTTTCATATTAACTAATTTTTCTTAAAGTTTAGGATACTAATTTTAACTTCAAAGTTTAGGATTGACGTTTTGTTGCTGCAGTTGGATGATCATATTTCATAGAAGAAACAATAATTGAGGTAGGAACAGTTGAGAAATCACGTGAGCTGTTGGGACCAACAGATCAATTTCTAGTTGACAGATGGTACAGGGCATCTGGCTTGCTTAACACCACAATATCATAGAGCCAAAGAGGCACTCACACAAATCCTGACTGAACTGGTGGCTGTGCTTATCAAGGTAGGAGCACACCTGTATTAATTCTTCTCTTCTATGTGATGCTAGATGGTATTGTTATCGGGTAATACTATTTGAACTCATGAGTCCGGACTTAAAATTTTTTTTTAATTTCAAATACATCCTTGAGTAATTAATGAAACAACCATAATCACTTGTAAAATTCCTATTATACCCCTTAAATATTTACAAAAAATTTAAAAATTACCCTATGAGTCCGGACTCATGAGTCCAAGTAGACTTATTATTCTCATAAAAGAAAACTCTCAAAAAGGATAATTTTTTTTGTGGGTCAACAACAAGGTTGAGCACGTCTCTTTCTTTTCTCATGGAACCCAAGAAATTCTTACCTTGGAATTGGGTTTATACCAATATTTTTTTTTAATGAATGGAAGGACACGTTTGTGACCCAACTCAACAACAACAACAACAAAATATAATTTCAATCCTAAATTAATTAGTGTCACTACATGGATCAAACTCTTTTATTGTGATCAATTTAGTGTAATTGATAATAAACTTTTTAAACCATTTAAATCCTTGTTTGATCAATTTATAAAGAGTGGCAAAAGTATTATGTGGATTGTCAATCTATTGCAAAGTCCTTTATTTGGACTTGGATGGGTTATGTAACACATAATATTTTACATAGGCGGAGTTGTTTCATTGTACAGAAAAACTTGTAAGGCCAATTTAATATCTCAGCTTCTCCAACAACACCACATTTATACACAGTTGTAGGTCCAATTAAAAACAGACGTTCTACAGGGGTTTGTCAAGTTTGATTGGAGACATGTAAAATGTATACGAGGGTCCTAACCTTGCAAACATTTAAGACAGACATAGTTAAAGTTTTGAACTGATTGATCCATAGCTAGAATAAGTTTTAGGTCTCCATCGAAGTAAATCAATCAGAATATTCAGTGACAGATGAATGGCTCGTCTAGGACTAGTTGAGGAGTCCAAATGGACCATAAAATTCTCATGCTATTACCAAATCTCAATCCTGCAGCACTTTGTCATGGATTCCAAAAAAATCAGTTTATCAGACACCGAGCCAAGGATTCATCATCATTTTTATCCACTTTAATCTCTACTGCAAATTTAAGGGCTGAAATAAGTTCTGACACCTATAGTTATCAAAAAATAAAAACATAAAAAAAAATCTATTTTAAATGATGCCTCGTCCATCTCCCTAGAGATGCTTTGATGACTAACATCATCTAATCACTTGGATTATAATGTAAATTATAATGACCTGCCAAATAAATTAACTTGTATATTGATCTACTCTTGGTTCAATGTAATAGGGAACGAACTACTTGAGCCATCTTTGGAACCAACATCATCTAATCACTTCATTTGGTCTTCACCTGCATTGTTTTGATCAAGCAGTAATCATATATTACAGAACAGGGCAGTAGCTACCGAGATAGATGACAAAAATTTATAAAGCAAAATCATACAAAGTTGATACCTTAAATGAGAGTTACCCATTGAAACAGAAATATTGAGTGAGTTTAAATGCATAAGTCATTAACTTATGGTTAAAGATTGTACATCCCAAATCCTTTAGTTTTTACAAAAGGTTAGCATGGATTGAAATCAATTTTATATGCTTTAGATAAAATCAATCTCATATGAATAGACAACGTTGGCCTTTCTCGACTTGCTTTTGTAAAGAAAAAAAAAAGAAAAGAAAAGATAGAGCAAATCGCCGCGCATATTCTTGTTTTTCAGTTAAACATGAAGATACTTGACCAAAAATGGATATGAGTTTTTCTAAGTTAGGATGTTTTATATGAATGTTGAAGCTCAAAATCTCACCTACTTGGTAGTCATAATCCACAACCACGTGAAGCAATGTCCTTTGCACACCCTACTCAACTCATGAAAAAGTTTGTTGACAAAAAAAATTACCTCTGCATGAAAAATCATGATTAGAAGACAATGTAACAAAGCATAAAAAGCATTAATGCTTAGGCAATGAATTTCATGCTATTCTTGTAATCATTTCTTCAATAGAACTATAATCTCATTTATCACCATGGTAAGAAAGAACATAGGCTATTACACATAGAAAGCCCAAATTAGGTGTGGTCGAGGTTACATGGATCAAACTCTTCCATTCTGCTCAATTTAGTGGAATTGATGGTGAGTTTTCCAAACCACTATTACACATAGAAAGCGATACCTAAATTAGAATGCTTGCTCATAAATTCCCTTCATGTCTATCAGCACATGATAGTAGATAATCAATAGTCCTATTTATAGATACCTAAGCATCAATAATCCTATCTATATGAAGTCCTAACCACACAAACATTTGAGACATGTTAAGAGGTTTTGAACTGAATGGTTGATTGCCTTTTGGCAGATGGATCCATGATCAAGAGAAGAGTTAGGTATCAATCAAAACCTAGGACTGCCTTGGTAGGCGAATGGCTCGTCTAGGACTAGTTGGGGAGTCCAAACGGACCAAGTCCTCTCATGCTAAAAACAGAAAGAATGAGCTTTCAAAAAAAAAAAAAAAAAAAAAAAAAAAAAGAATGAAGAAGGGCAATACCAAAATATGCTAATGGTCAGAATAAAGTAAGCTTAAATCTACTCGGAGAGTTTTTTTTACATTTATTTGCCAATTGAACTATACTGTCTCAGATTTTTTTTTATAGTCCACACCACAATATTTAGTCTAATCCAAAGATAAAGGAAGACAGAAGAAATGAAGCATCTTACAGTAGAGCATAGCATGGGAAGACATTTCTTTCCGCCTTTTCCTCCTTCAGCTGTACCCTTTGAATGCATGCCTACTCTTCGACATACCAGTTTAGGATTGAAGTTTTGTTGCTGTACTTGGATGATCAGATTTCATGGAAGAAACAATAATTGAGGTAGGAACAGTTGAGATATCATGTCAGCTGTTGAGACCAACAGCTTAATTTCTGGTTGACAGATAGTACAGGGCATCTGGGTCGCTTAACACCGCAATATCAGAGAGCCAAAGAGGTTCTGACACAAATCCTAATTGAACTGGTGGTTCAGAGTGAGCTCGTACAAGTGAGCTCGTAAGTGCTAAGAGGTTAGTCTGTGCTTATCAAGGCAGGAGTTTGTAACAACCATGTATTCTTTCTTTCTATGAGATGCAAAATGAGATTTCTCTTAAGGACAAAAATCTCAAAGAGAAGGATCTTTTGGTGGGCAAACAAGGTTGAGTGCATCTCTTCCTTTTCTGATGAAACCTCTTCCTTATAGGAATTGACCCAAAGAAATTTTTACCTTGGAATTGGGTTTATATTCTCTCTTTTTTCTTTGTTGCGAGTCACATAATTGCTTATGGATCTAAGCACAATGTTTCTGCCCTAATTCACCATTCAAAATAGTTTCTGTATCAGCCTTTCCTACCTTCCCACATTTAGACAAAGTTGTAGGTCCAAAAACTGATGTTCTAAAGGACTTTGTCAAGTTTCTTTGGCGACATGCACACGTATATGAGGTCCTGACCATGCAACATCTAAGATGATGTTGTTAGAGGTTTTAAACTAAATGGTCGACTGCCTTCGGTATATGGATCCATAATCAAAAGTGTTAGGTCTCCATCTAAGCCATCCATTCGAACATTGGCTTAGTGGGAGAGTCCAAAAGGACCATATCCTTCTTGTGCTAAAAACAGAAAGAAGGGAAGGAGAGCCGTATCAATGTATGCTAATGGTCAGAATAAAGTAAGCTTATTGAACTGTTGTTGCAAATTTTGTATTCCACAATATGGTATAATCCAACAATAGATTAGTTAGGGTCGGTTGCATGGATCAAACTCTTCCATGGACCTCAATTTTAGTGCGCTTGATGGTGTGCTCAATTGTACAATATGGTCCAATACAAAGACAAAAATAAAAACAGAAGATATGAAGCAACTTACCGTTATAGTAGAGCATAGCATGAGGAAGGCATTTACTTCTGCGTTTTCCTTTTTCGATTGTACTGCTTGCTTGCAGACTTACCCTTTGATGTGCCTGTTAGATCTGATGTGCGTTCTTCGTCACTTTTTTCATCATCAGATTGCTCATTGTAGCTCTCAGTTTTCTCTGATGAATGATCCTCTTCTTCGGGTGATTTTTCGTTTGTTTCTTGTGTTGATAGTTGGTCTCTAAGATTCCTCAATTTTGCTTTCTTAGAGTTCAGGACTGCAACAAACTAGTAACAGGGAACAAAGAAGATATATATCACAAATACGAAGAATTTATATTGTAAAGCAAATCTTGGTAATGAAGAGCTAGTCATGATAATGCAAATAGCTTGATCTGGTCATCTGTCACATTGCTTACCCGGTTGAGCAATTTGAGTATCAGTAAAACCAAAATAATCATAAGCAGATTCATCAGAGTATCAGAGATATTTCATCTATAAAATACATTGGAGACTTACATCTTGGCCTCTAGGTTCTGACAATAAACTAATCCAAAAAAATAAAAAATCTTTTACTGCTCATCAAGCTCGTCAAGCAATATGCATAACATAACAATGGGAGGAAATGTAAAACGTCAGCCAGAGAAAATAGCATGAACTGCACTTCAAAGGACACAAACAGGAGCAAAGTAATTTAAATGCCACCACATTACAGAACAAAGTTACAGTGCATCCTCAACTCAAAAAAAAAAAAAAAAAAGGTTATGGCGCATCCTGGAACTCCATAGTCCACAAAATGATTTGATTTAGGTTTCCAAAGTTAAGTTATGAATAACCACTCTGTTGAAATTGAATAAACAACTACTGGTTAAGTTCTTATCAGAAAAGAAAAAAGGTTAAGCCAGTGTTTGTAGCAAACCTTTTCATAGACAGCTGACTCAAATTCCTCTTTCTCCCTTGAAATCTTTTCACTTTGTGCTAAGCATTTTTCAGCTTCTACTTTCAACCGGTCAAACGACTGGCTCTTTCTCACTACTTCTTCCTGTTGAATAAAAAAAACAACAAATCCATCAAAAAAAGAAACAAACATACGAGTTTCTCTCGTGCATGAGAAAGCAAGAGTTCGTGTGGGAGAGTTGCAGATTTTGTTACGATTTTTGGTCCCTTTTTGTGTTTTAAAGACCACAATCATAGATTATACATGTTTATGGGACCTCTTTCATATAAAAACTTGACAAAATATGGATTTAGTAGAAAAATTGCAATGCAGAACAAAATTTATAATTAAAAATGCAAATGTCAAGAAACTCACCAATAGGCAAGATGAACGGTTTCTAGTAAGTTTGAAAATAGATGTCTTATTTTGGAAAAATCAAAATTTGAATCAAATCAAGCAGCAAGATGGAAAAGTTGGTATAAGACTTGAAGTCTTGGATAACACTTCTCCCAAAATATTAAACTAATGAATTTCATCTAAAAAATGACTTGGCCAGCATTTTATTGGATTCTTTACTTCTAGGAAAAATTGGTGCTTATTAATCAGTTAATGTATATAGTTAATAGTCAGAAATCAGTAACTCCTTGATTTCATTGAAAATGCTACAAAAGCAAGTGAAACAAAAATCATAGACAACTCTAAAAGATAATCATAATGTTAAAACATCTTTTATAATAATAAAAAAAGCAAATAGCTTACACTTAGTCGGATGTTTGCATCCATGAGAAAATCAAGGATTGTCGCTGTAGTTTTCCTGCCATTAGGTGATGGTTTGCATTTCCATCGCCATTCTAGCTTGATACCTTCTTTCTCAATCGTCCATGAAAGCTGGGAGATAAACATGATCGAAAGAGACAATGACACAGTGAAAGATCAGTTCTTCAAACAACTAACTAAATTCATGATGGAGCTATATAATGCAGGATGAATTTAGAAGCTAGCCAAATTCATGAAGGTAATGAGAAGCTCCAATTTGATTACTTATCTAATACCATTCAACATGATTGGACACTCTTCGGCAATAAGGGAGGAAATGAATGTCAAACTTTGAACCAGTCTTAAACAGATAATATTCAATTTTAAACTTCTGCTGCTAATTGAAACCAGACTAACCATTGCAATCCAAGGTGTGGACGCCAACATTACAACAAGGTAAAATAGTGTCTTTGGATTCATTTGAAAATTCACCTAATTAGATAATAAGCTGTTGGCTTCCCCAGGTCGAAATTATAGATGATGGTCTCAATAGAAAAGCTTGATTAGCACAATATTTTTACCAACAAAGTTTTAACGATACAACCAATTTACAATTTCCATAACATAAAGAAAAAGCCAGCATAAAATCTTGAAAGCAACTACAACGCTTAAGGAAGTTGAGTGTGTTTTTTTTCCTTACATATGACTAAAGAATATACAAATTAACACCCCTATAGTACCCCAACGTATTCTTCCTTTCCACGCCCCCTATAGTCGACATAAGCCCCCTATATAACAAGTGTAACATTGTCAAAAAATAAAAAATAAAAAAATGATGTATTTGAAGTGTTCTAAAATGTAGCATTGCCAATCACCTATAACAAAAGATAGATAATTTCCTCAAGTCATTAGGTTCCGAGCTCAAGACAATATCGCAATAATGCCAACAAGTAGCAAAAGATCATCTCTTCTTCTCATTGTTTATTCAAAAGATTAGGGGTCGAACCTTAAATCGTCGCCAAGTTTATTTATTTGATAGTCTAGTTAGGTTTTCAAATTTCAATGGCTCTCAAAGAAGCAATCAAAGCAATTTCTTCTCTACCATAAATTAGAATCCTGAACTCACTCTCTTATGTCCATCTCCAGCATCAACAAACCTATAAACCGATCCAGGCTGCCGAAACCCTAGGTAACGCTCCGCCGTCTCAATGTAATCCGAAACCGACTGATCCCACTGCTCCGCTCTCTCACGCACCTCATCTTCCGAAGCTGCAACACAAAGATTTCACAAAACCACAAACCCTAACCTAAACAGAGAACAAATTTGACAAAAAAGTAGGGTTCAGGACCACTGCAAACCCAAGCGTCGATTCCGTCGGTCATCGATAGGTCGAAGCGAGAATCGAACCATGTGCCCTTGACGAAGACCGGATCATCGTCACCATCGATGATTAGTTTCAAACAAGTGTGCCTGATCGACTCCATTGCCAAAGCTTGCAAGACAAGCAGAACAAGATTTCGAAATGAATTGAAGGGACTGCGCGGTTAATTGACTTATATAGGTCTCATGGATTCCCGCCTTTTGAACCATTGATCAGTTCTCTTTACATCACAACCGTCTGATCTAATTGATCTAATGACTCTTACCACCGTTCAAATAATAAATTTAGTAATTATTTTAGTAATTATAATTAATTATGACTTTTTTTAATTTATTATTTAAATGTCAACTCATCAAATTAAAAGTTTTAAAATGGTAGTGAGATACAAATTTAATAATTTAGAAAGATTAGAATATAATAATAAATTTTAAAAATTTATAATATAATAACAAAAGTTATAAAATATTAAAATATTTTAACTAATTAAATCTTTTTGCTTTTCATTCAAACGATATATATGAGCTACTTAGTGTTACGTCAACTATAAACAAAATATGAGCAAAACATGCATTGGTACACTATTAACAAGAGTCATTTTTCTTCGTATGAATCCTTCTCAAGTAATGTGTTTGTATCGAGTTACTTTATTGGGAAATGCTAAAATGACAACTCTAACCCTGACTTTTGGTTGAGTATGGATATATATGATGAACATGTTAGGGATCTATGAAACTATGAACCGAAGAGCTTTTTCGTGACTAATTAACATTCAAGTTTATTATACAACAGTGCCTCACTAAAAAAAACAGAAAAAGAAAAGAAAGACAAGTGGAAACATGCATGAGGTAGGTAGTAATCCACATAAATCAACAAATATGGTAGATTCATCATTTGATCATTCTTGACATGGTTCATATTAGGACTTGGTTAAAAAAAAGAGAAAATGATTGGTTTAACATTCGGCCTATTATAAAATAGTATAAAAATCTCAGCAAATAGGCTCAAAATTATTCTCCTGTATATCATCTCGGAAGCACAAAGTGATTTTATCCCGAGGAGATTAATTACTAATAATGTAATTTTTGCTTTTGAAGTTTACCATTGGGTTCACAGGAAAACACAGGGCAAGGACAGGTTTGTGGCTCTAAAAATTGATATGAGGAAGGTATAATGGCCCACTATTTATTAATCGCATTTATTTAGAAATTTCGGACTAGGACGCCAGCCCTTGGTTCAAGTGGATATCATGGATAGGGTTAGGACACATCAGGCGTGATGGTTGTTATATTGCGGTGTTTAAATTGTTAATTTTCATATTGCATTGCATGTTTGTACTAAAATATTGTAATTGAGTGAGATTGTGTAACAAAAATTTGCCTCGAAAATTGTGTCGACGCGGGTATTGGGTAGGCGAAGCATGAGAACACTAAGGCTTAACAATGCCAAAGTAGAATAGCATGCATGACAGCCAAATTAATATGATACACAAGTTATAGTGTATCTCGAGATGCGTGTCGAGGCGCAAGGCACCGAGTACCAAGTAGTCAAGGATTGGTGGGACTACTAATTTATCAATAAATGTGTCTAAGAATGCTAATCATATATAAGTGTTAATATACTTGTGTGAATTAATTTGATTTAAAGATAATGAAAGTCCTATAGTTAGAAGGATTAATCTAAGACCCTAGATCTTCATCAAGATGATCCTAGATGATGATTCCAAGGTCTAGTGTGTACAAATGTGTGTGTCACTAAAGTGTGCGACTTAGTTAATGAGAATCCCTGAATTTTTTTAGAGATGGGTGTACACATTTAGATCAAGGGCTAAAATCTAATTTACACATAGTATAATCTCAGAATTCCAGCAACATTAGAGAGAATTGGGAGCTAAAGATTATGATTTGAAGGTGGGAAACTTTAGAAATCAAGAGTTCATCAACAAGGTAATCAATCTCTCCAATTTTTTCAAGCTTATACTCCATTAAAATGGTCAAATGAAGCTTAAATTTGGGGATTTATGGCAAAAATGAAATTTACTCACAGCTTGCTAATTTAAAGAAGTCTCCCATAGGTTTTAAATTTAATTCAAGCACAAAATTGAGTTTTGAAATTGATTTTCATCAAAATTGAGAAATTGGCTCAAATTGAGAAAATTGGAAATGAATGCATGAAATCTTATAAATTGATGCAAATTGTTGTATGATTGTTGTTGTTGGTTGTAATTTGGAGGTTTTGATTCCCCTATGAGGAGAGGGTAGGGTTGACGGGTTGGGCAAAAGCCACGTATAAAGAAATCACAAAATCTCGAGTTGGAAATTCTGGGTTTCGACCTTGTTAATGCGCTAATGGCTTTTATTAGTGTACCACCTTGCATAAGAATTCAAGAAAAAAATGTGTTTTAATAACGTAGCTAGTAAAAACCTACTTTTGACATACTAATTTTCTGTTTTAGGGGTTTTGGTGCTATTTTAAGGAATTTAAGCAAAAAAAAAATTTCATAATTTTTGAGATTTAGATCGAATTTAGTCTTATGACTTAAATACACTAATATAATATAATATAAAGCCACTATAATTTACTCATATAGGACACATGCATGGGACTAGGGGGACCGTAGCTTGACTATCGGGGAGCTAAAGCGAGGTCGGATGAGAGAGTCCGGAGAAGTTGGATCGCGACTTTTGAGGTGCATAAAACCCTTGGGAATACTTCGTAGAACTCAATTCTTTTTTCTTATGCGTGTGATGGGTACCGAACTATTTTACTCTATTGTTTTGTCTAACTAATTGAGTGGTTTATCGAGGTTTTCATATCGAGATGACTTGGACATACTATACAGTAGCACGTGTGATCAGGCCCTCGGTGAATTGCGACCCGAGTTGCACTAAGGTGCACGTGTCGATGTAGAGCTTGATATAGGCCTAGCGTCGCGAGGACTAAGGTGATGGATCAGTAGATAGGTTGTTGGAGAAGCCCATTGGAGTGATCCTTAGCTCCGAAGTATGGTATAGTCTGCTACACGAGACACATCTTTGAGTTTTCATTGGAAACATATATGCATATATTGACTTAACGGTTGTTTGTTTACATTCTCGTTCACCTTGTTAACTGCTACTTTGTTCAATTATTGTTTGTTGCATTGTGTTACTATTGTTGTCTCCTACTTGAATCTTTTGTATTCCCTTCCATTCATGGAAGTAAATATTTATGTTGCCAGATAGCATACTTGCATGTTTTGTAGTATTATTTTTCTTGTTGAATTTTGTGTGGACTTCTCTTGGGAATTTACTCATTGGACTCGTCACCGTATTTGTTGGGTGACTGAGTGTAGATCTTTCTACAAGTAGTGGCAAAAGAGAAATCTTAGGCGGCTATCTCATTCTGCTGATGGTATTGGACATACTCGTAGGTGTTTATATTTTGATATATTTTGCTTTGTTATGGGTATCTGGGGACTATGAGAGACATTGTACATATATATACATGCTTTTGTTTATCTTGTTGCCTTATATACATGATACTTTATGTAACGACCTTTTACCTTAAGCTGGTAATTAGTACTAATTCAAATCCTAATTAACCGAGTTAGGCTTAGGGTTAAGTCTGACGTACCTCGATTAACGTGTGCGTGCATTTGCATGATGTTTGATGTTTGTTTGATTATTAAATTGAAAATATAAATAGGTTGTATTATAATTACAGATTATGTACAAGCCTATAAAAAGAAAAATACACAATAAACTATGATTTACCGAGACACCTAGTGTGATCAGAGAGTCGTGGCACAAATGTGCACACTCAAGGACACTTGTAGGTGTGTCCGGTGAGTTTATTGGTGAATAATGCACGAAAGATATATATATATATATATATATATATTTATATGTTTTTGAATATATATAATTAGAAAATAAAGAATAATTGGAATTATATGGATTGTTTGATCGTCTCAAAAGGAGCGTGAGTGCTTGATGTGTCAAGATTGGTGTCATGATAAGGCGTCTCACTTTAACGCATCAACTGCTCGATCAGTCTCGAGATAATGCGATGCGTATCTCGAGGACAAACCATATATATAAACAAAATCTCATGTTTAATCTTATGTAACACCTATTTAATTGTTAGTTAATATTGTATTATATGTAAGAGTAACTTGTGCCCTTTGGTCTTCATATCTTTATAACCAAAAAGGCTATATAAAGGCCAGGGGTTCTCTCCATGTAATGTATACACCATGTTGAAATAAAAAGTTCTCATATTTTCTCTCGTCTCTTCTCTTGTTCTGTTTTTTTAGTTCTTTGTTTAATGCATTGCTTTAGTCCTAATTAGTTTTTCAACAAAACAATTCATATCGTGGATATTTATAGACTTGATATGTCATTTCTCTTCAAATTCCCCCAACATTCCAGTCCATATAGGATCCGACAATGCTCGAGTGTGAATTAATCTATGCGTTGGTGCCGGACACTACACGAAAAAAAAAAAAAAAAAATCGTTTTGTTTTTGTGCAAATTAATTTGGCTAACTAGAAAGAGTAAAGTATACTCTCACGTTAACTGTCACACGAACCTCGCTTTCTACTTTATTATTATATAATATAATGTCTTGCCCTCTCCCCTCGAACTCTCCTTTTCATTAACTAAATTAACAACCCACCTGACAAAAATGACTCTAAACTAATTAAGAACCTAATTCAGCCTGTCTTCAATTGAACACGTGACAAATGAAAAACAACCACTTTTTCTCTCACTTTGAATTACTACTACATCACATGTTGAAGGCCGTGGGATATAAATTGAATTGTTTGTGCACATATCTCGGGGCACATATCATAAACTTAATTTAAAATATGACTTAATAACAAGTTAGAGATAGTGGAAAAAGTTTAATTCATTGTATGCATATTATATATAGCATTAATTTCCTTTAGCACATATATATTCAATTCTACTTAGATGGACCACCATCCAATTATATATTATTCACAAACACATCAAACAAGAGCATTACATGCATGCAATTCTTTCCAAATTCATTACCTATATATAAATGGCTGAATCCACATCAATTACACTAGCAACTCGTGATCATCTTCAACAACCACCACAACAACAATTGGAACCAATAATACATGGTGAGCAATATTCATTGAGGCAAAGAACACCGGCCGGCAGCACCTACATCGTCATTGACAAAACCCTAGCCGGCACAGCCAATCTAGTGAAGCTCCTCCCTTGCGGCACCGTGATCGCCTTCCAAGCGCTCTCGCCGTCCTTCAGCAACTGCGGCCTTTGTCAAACTCCTGCCAACAAGTACCTAACCATTGCTCTAATTCTCTTATGTGCACTCTCATGTTGCTTCTTCTCCTTCACCGATAGCTTCATCGATATGGACGGCAAGCTTTACTATGGGATCGCGACGTTCAAAGGGTTCTATATCTTCAACTCCGGCGTTCGCCCTAAGGATGAATCATCTATACCAACGTCGACCGCGGGGATGAGGTCGAGGAAGGAAGAAATGAACAAGTACAAGATAACATTTGTGGACTTCATCCATGCTTTATTCTCTTGTTTGGTGTTCATGGCACTAGCACTAGGAGACCCTTATGTGCATAGATGTTTCTTTGATAGAGTAGATGAGAACACAAAGGAATGGCTAGCTAATCTACCACTTGGTGTTGGCTTCTTGACAAGTCTTGTGTTCATTATATTTCCTACCTCTCGTAAGGGCATTGGATACTCTGATCATAGAACCTAATGTCCTTCAAGAAAATTAAGAAATATATAGTTCAATTAATTAATATGTAACATGTATTATAGTGATTGATCAAGATTAATATTTAATTAATTCTGCTACTATACTATAAATTAATTGCTGTGTGTAGATATTAATTAATTGTAAATATATAAATGGAATTATTTCCTATTAAAATTTAATTTAAATAAAAATGTACAATTACTAGGTTATTAACATATTGCCAACCCGCGTTAATCAATTAATGAAATTATGGTCATCATTTAATTAACATCAACACAAGTATATATCCAACAAAAAACTCTAGCGTCTCAAATTAATTGGTGTCTCGTCAGCTATATATTCAGTTGCTCTATTGCTTGGCGATGTGCTTTATTAATATTAATTTTTAAATATAATCTAATTAATATGTTATCAAATTTTTGACAATTTCTAATATTGTTTGAAGTTATTTAAACTAATTTGAACTCATCCTCAATGTATTTGTCATGTCATATTGAAAAAACATGGTCACACATTCTAAAATTGACATAAACGGTGGATACACCTCGAATGCGTGCTCATGTGTATCTCACGGTGCACGCACAGCTCGGTGCCAATTGTCAATGCCAAAAGTTAGTTCGGGAAAGCATTTTCCAAACATATAATTATGTCAAATAAACAAACATAATTATTAGAAAAGTTAATTTAGCCAGCCCAAGTCCAAGCCCAAGTGCCCAAGTCCGATCCTGATAGGAATTTTGAGTGTTTTTTTTTCTTTTTTTTTGTGCAAAAGAAATTTTGAGTTTTAGACCACGTTCATACATAATTAAACAGTATTTTCTTGACCACTTTGGGCGTGCGGTGTGCCAATTTAGTTTGCTCTTGATTGTAATCTTTGATTGTTACATCAATGCGCAAACAAAATGTGAAGTGCATTTGGGGGAAATGTGAATTGCCAAATTGTCCGCAACAGCAGAATTCATTAAACAAACCTTTACTTATTTTTTTAGATACCAAAGAATCTAACTTATCTTGTCGTCTAGCTTTTAGGATTCAAACCCCCAACCGTTTACATCAACAACCACATACTTTTCACAAAAAAAAAAATCGCATACTAGGTCATTGGGCTAAGCCTCCTTAGGCCTCAAAAAACAAAACCATTGGGCCACTTCCTTGATACATAACAAACATGAACACAAGTCTAAACAGAATTAGCAGTGAATTAACGGGTTTAATAAGGGGAGTTCTTGGGCCATCGTGATCAGTACTCGGTAGTGTCCGATAATATTACTGGTGCACCTTTGATATATACATGACTTTATCTCCTAAGGCCACTTTGTCTTCGACGAAGTATTGATTGCCACCGTCAAACTTTGACGTCACGGCCAGGTTGACAGGTTTTTCTTCCCAAGAGATTGATTCTATTTCTCGGTCACCTTCAAGAATGATTATATCATTCTGCTTTTTATGATCGAAGGTTCTCCCTTTTCTCATACTCCATTGCATGTTTTTACCTCCTTTAAATACTATCTTCACACCTTGCCAAATTTGTTGCAATTGAAATAAACGGTTATCATGGATCAACCCACTGTTGTCTTCTCGAACTGTTGCAGAACCATACGTTATTCACCCGAGCATTGATACCAACTGAAGCAACAATAATTCAACTCACTACAAAAAAAAATATGAATTTCTTTCAATTTGTTGATTTAGCAAATACCTAAACGGAAGAAAATCCATTTTTCCTTAACAGAGTTTACCTCAAACCCACAAGTAGAAAGAAACACATACTATTCTAATTTAAAAAATTAACCCCTTGAAACCATTAACATTAAGCCTTGAAATGGGCTTCTAAAAAGTTAAATAACTAATCCCACTGGCCTTTTTCGAAAACTAGGGTGGGTTTTAAATTTAATTCACAAAATAGAGAGGGTTTTTTTTTTTTTTTTTATTACCGGAATAGGCAATAACGCCTTCCCAAAAGGCGTTATTGTGGGTAGATGATTTGGATGGCGGTGACGTGGCGTCCACGTGGATTGGATTTGTACAGATAGCGCCTTTTGAGAAGGCGCTATCTGTACATGTGGTAGCCACGTAGACGACACGTCGTTGCCAACCCACAGTTACCTGATAACGCCTTTTGAAAAGGCGTTATCAGGTTAATGTGTAGTTGAGGTGGCATTGACGTGGCGTCCACGTGGCAGACAAACTGAACTTAAGTAAACTCGCCTTTATAAACTGTCCGCCACCGCCACGTCACCGCCCCGTCATGGCCACGTCACCAACTGAACTTCATAAACTGTCGCCACCGCCGCTGGTTGTCATCGCGAAAGTCTTGCACCGCTGTCGTTCTCGCCACTCCGTCCCCGTCGCTGGACGTCGTCGTCGAAGTTGAGCGATATTGACAATTACAGCCAAATTTGAATATGCATATGAGGAGTTGATATTTGTATAAAAAAGAAAACAATTTTGAATATTTATATATATACATTGGTTTCAACCTTCAATTCTCTTTTGTAAACTAACTAACATTAACAATCCTAACCAATTAACCTAATAACTAATTAACTAACTAACTAACTAACTAACTAACTAACTAACTAAACTAAACTAAACTAACAAACCTTAACTAATCAAACCAAACCAAACTAAACTAAATAAGTAACTAACCTTAACTAACTAAATAAATAAGTAACTAACTTAACTTAACTAACTAAGTAACTAACCAAAGTAAACTAAAGTAACTAATCTTAACTAACCTAACCAAACTATACTTAATAACAAACTAAACTAACAAACCTTAACTAACCTTAACTAACCTAACCAAACTAAACTTAATAACAAACTAAACTAACTAACCTTAACCTTAACTAACAAACCTTAACTAACCAAACTAAACTAAACTAACTAACCTTAACTAACCTAATCTAACTAACTAACTAACTAACTAACTAACTAACTAATTAATTAACTAACTAAACTAAGTAAGCTTAAGTAACCTAACCCAACCAAACTAAACTAAGTAAATAACTAAAGTAAACTAAACTAACTAACCTAACTAAACTAACAAAACCAAACTAAACTAACTAACTAACCTTAACCAAAGTAAACTAACTAACCTTAACTAACATAACCAAACTAAAGTAACTAACAAACTAAAGTAAGTAACCTTAACTAACTAAACTAACTAACTAACAAAGTAACTAACTAAGTAACTAACTAACTAACTAACTAACTAAAATAAACTAAACTAAATAACCTAAACTAACCTAACAAAAACAAACTAAACTAAGTAACTAACTAACCTCAACTAAACTAACTAACTAACTACCTAACTAACATAACGAAACTAAACTAACTAACAAACTAAACTAACTAACCTTAACTAACCAAACCACCTAACAATACAAACTAAGTAAACTAAAATAACTAACTTTACTAGCTTAATTGCAAACTAAACATACTAACTAAATGGAACTCACCAAACTAAACTAACTAACATTAAATAACCTAACTAAGCTTAAGTAACCTAACCACCTAAACAATGCAAACGTAGTAAAGTAAAATAACTAACTTAACTAACTAAACAAACAACCAAAAAATGATCCACGTTAACCACCAAACGAAACAAAACAAACATACCCTCAACACCTAAACTAAACTAACTTAACTAACTAACCTAATTAACCTAACCAAACTAAACTAATATAACCTAACCACCGACACCTAACTAACTAAGCTAACCACTTAAGTTAAATTAAACATATAACCTAAACCCATTTAACAAACTAAACTAACTATTGAAGAGTAATCAAATCTACGACATTATAATAATATGGAAAACATGAGAAATAAGTTTATTAAATGAGAAGGTTGAATACACGTACTTCGTCAACCCAAAATATAAGTTATTTACAAATCACTATGACATCAAGTAAACTCATCATGCAGGTCTATTTCGACGGTTCCGTTGACGTTGTTCCTCGGTGAAGCAAACCGGACGTACTCTTTGTCTAGTTGGACGATGTGTTTGTACATCTGGTTGAGGGAGCTGGTCTTGCGATGAATCAAGTAGAGTAGATTGATGCGTTTCCTTTGGTTCTTGACTCGACTCTCCTCTGCTACTGATGCTACCAAAAATAGGAGGTGGAACCATCCCGAAATACTGGCTTCCTGCATGGGGTTGGGGGAATGGAACATGAGGCCGCGACATGGTCAACAAGTTCATGAATGAAGGGTCTCCACTATACGCCATATTGTAATTATACGGAGTAGGAGTGTATGGAGTAGGCATGTATGGAGGCAGTGATGGATACGTTTGTTGATGAGGCATTCCATGGTCCACATATGAAGACGAAGGCCTAGGTGCGTACGGATCAAAATGGTAAGGAGGAAGATTCACGCTCGGCGGCCTGGGTACAAACATATGAGGTTCTGGTTGGGGTGTGGAAGATGCAGGTATATACCCATGAGAAGAATGACTACTCTCGCCAACATTCTCTCTTCTACTCACTCTCGAACGAGATGAACGTGCTGGAGGAGAAGGTCTACTACTCTCTGCAGCGACCTCAGTCTGAGTAGATGGACGTGGCGGACGAGGACGTCTGGTGCGTTCCCGCACAGTCTCTGGTCGTATTCTTCTTCTCACCTCTATGTTTGGTTCGCCTTAATCGTCTTCTTCATCTTCTTGTTCAATATCCTCATCTATGTCTTGTTGGACGTCAATTCCGTCATGCGAAAGATTAGACCTCTGTCTTTCATCTTCGTCCAAAATTTTAATCCCTTCATCAAGGGCAGCAAGACCTTGCTCGTACCCATCCTCAATAAACACACTCCTAAGTCGATGCACTAAGTTACGCTGATATACAAAATGTAAAAGCTCAAATCGCGCAATATAAAATATTAAATGTTCGAGGAAAAGTAATATTTAGAAGATTACCGAGTAGTCACGTAACGCCCCGTCGTGTCCTATGAATCTCCTAGTGACCGATCGATACCACGTCATGTAGTCTTGATGGTCATACCCTTCATTCAGTGCCGCCGTCGCAATGGTGTCCCCACGATTTTCCCACATGCTTATATAACTTGCGTGAAAAGTAACCTAATTTTCATGATGATGTCCACGCAATTCGATGCGGTGCAGTTGGGCGTCGTAAGCACAATTCGGTGGCACTACTTGTACCATGCCGAATTGTCTCATGACCCTTTCTGGTCGATGCCACTCCACAATGTGGAAACAAATAAAGGGACACGTTGAGAGCCAACTGCCTTGACCATTTGTACAGTACTCGGGAAGAGACCCCATGAGTTCATCATATGGTTGCCACACCACATCATCCTTATGCCTCTGAGAGTCGAGTGCATCACGGTATGCCGATACGACGTGCGTCGCATTTTGTGAAATCGAAAATGCATCGAGCCATCTGTGTAGGAAACAATAAGTTACGATAAATGAACATGGACAAGAATTAATTGCAAAGTAATGGAAAATCGACGATAAGTACCTGTGTCCTAGTGGAACGTCCATAAGCATATTATGGCCATCCACCGTTCGCTGTTGAGCTCTAAATACACGCAGACGCCGCGGTGCTATGAACGGAAATCTGTCCCAAGCCCACAGTTGTACAAGAATGGAGGCGCCATCAACCTCATGTGCCCCTACGCGAGATCCGCGACACAACTCCCTGTACAAATAAGCCAAACATGCACTTCCCCAACTATATTGGCCTGCTACTTGGAAATCGTCCAGCAAAGGTAGGAACATCAAATGTACGAATCGATTTGACTTGTCGGCGAAAAGACAACCACCGATGAGTTGTAGTATGTACGATCGAACGTAACGTTGCACCGACTCCTCATCGCTTTCATCATCTATTGCTGGAACATTACGCTCAAGCTAATCGACCTTAAGTTTACAGCTAACGATGTCATCTCCACCAGGTGTTCGTCCAAGTAGCCTCTCGCAGACATCAGCATAGTCTGCGTCTGTCGTTCCCGTCACAGGCATACCTTCAATAGGTAATCCAATCTGCACCTGTACGTCTAGGAGTGTAATTGTGCACTCCCCATAATGCATGTGAAATGTATGCGTCTCAGGGCGCCATCTCTCTACAAACGCAGTAATCAAAGCCCAATCAAGGCTAAAAAATGCTACCCGGGATATCCCATAAAACCCGCTGGAACGAAGATATGGAATCATCCTAGAATGATACTGCATCGTTCGATCAACGACCCCACGTCTTCGACGTACGCGCATTGTTTCGTACACCTTGGCATTGAAAATGTATTAAAGTATGTTTTTGATACATTATTGCTATAAATATCACGCATTCATGTAAATTGTCCTTACCTCGCCCCTCCAGGTTCGCGTCGATCTGTGAGTAGATTGGAGTTGCAACAGTGATGGATCTGAAGGACCTGGATCCATTGCAGTACAACTATATAGAATGTTAGAAAAATAAAATGAGTGTTGTACGAAAAATAACGATAAGTATTTCCTAAATTTTCACGCAAAAACACACGACGAAAATTTTCAAACGCAACATATGTACGAACATAACTTGTTTCACACATTATATAAAATCGACTAAATGTTCTCATTGGATGGTTGAGGTCTCCTTGGACAATTTTTTTTGTTGTGTCCCTCTAAACGACAAATACCGCACCGGTTCTTCCTAGTACGGACTCGTTCACGGTCTCTATTTGGACATGTTGTTCTGCTATGTCCTTCTTGATGACATATCCCACATCGCAAAGGTCTTTGGGCATTAGGCAGATCCATCTCGGTTGGTCTTCGCGATCCCCAGTCTCCTCGCCACGTCTCGCATCTTGGGCGGGTATGATCTTCGTCCCAAAAGTCGGCCAATACTTCTCATCTGGGATGGCCTTGAATTTGTACGAGTAGCATTGTGCGTACACATCCATCCTGTAGTATGGCTCGATGAACTGCGCGTAGCTCACTCGAACTAACGCACATGCTGCTATCACGTGTGAGCAGGGGAAACCAAACGACTACCATTTATTACAAGTGCAGACCCGGTCCTTCAAGATGACGACTTGTGTGTTGTTGCCCTTATGCATGCGGCCTCCGTGTCTGCCAGTCAGCACTTCGAACTCACCAATATCTTGATTGATCAACGTGACGTGATGCCTCCTTGCAGATTTCTCATATTGCGTTAATGCTTCCATTACTTGTTCCGTGTACGATAGTCCCCTTGACTTTGCATAATTGATTTCCTGGTTGCGTTGATCGTGGTACGCCACCAATCTGTAGTATATCATATGAGTTAACGCCGTAATTGGCAAGAATCGAGCTCCCTTCAAGACCCCGTTAAAACACTCTGCAATTGCCGATGACACTATAATAAGTAATAATGGTTCGTCGAATATTTATTGTATTTTAGCGCGAAGATTATATTGTACTTTCTACTTACCAACACCATTAGAATTCATCCATCCGTACCGCATGCCTCTGTCGTGCGATTGCGTCCAAAGTTCTTTGGGGATGGCATTGATATATTGCAGGCATTGAGGCGTTCGTGAAGATAAGCTTGTGAAACGCTCCATGCATACACTAAATTTTCGGTATTGGTGTTGACCAGCTGTTCGACCAAGCAATACTTTCAACGATTCGTTTTTGAAGTGTGTGCCGAAATTACTAAGCAAGTGTCGCAAGCAATAATGGTGGTACCCTTGAGGGGGACAAAAGCCGTTGATTGGGGTGTTGATCGCCTCCAAAATTCCGGGGCGACGATCAGATATAACGCAAATCCCTTATCTGTCTGTCACGTGTTTGCGCAACATCCGCAAAAACCACCCCCACGAATCAGTTGATTCGGTTTCTGCAATGGCAAATGCAACTGGTAATATGTGGCAATTTGTATCAACAACTATCGCAATCATGAGTTTCCCACTATATCTGCCATATAGGAACGTCGCGTCAATCTGAAGCAGAGGCCTGCAAAACTTGAAAGCATGAATTGAAGCTTCAAATGCGAAAAACACACGACGAAATTGAGGAGACGCGGTTCTAATTTCATCAGAATGCCATTGTCTGTGTGACCACTCGATTATTGTCCCCGGACTCTTACTTCTCACAGCCGCCAACCATCTAGGTAATTGAGCGTACGACTCATCCCAATCTCCAAACGCCCATGCAATTGCTTTCCTCTTGGCATCCCAAATTCGCTTGTAGCTGACTTCGTGACCGTATTTTGTCTTAATTATATCTAATAATGCTTTAATCGTGATACCTTGATCGGCCTTAACGACGCTTTGGATCTCTCGCGCAATCATGTTGGCGTCAAGTTGGGCATGACTGCATTGTATGTTGGGATTAATACACATGTGCGGTACGTCTAACTGTGTAATCTGCCATAATTGTGTTCTCTTTGGGAAACACGCTCGAAGACGTCACATGCACCCGTGTTGTGAAAACTTGCACTTAATCGCCCACGTCGTTGTAGTCGATTCCATCACACGGTATTGACAATGTTTATCAACATGCCACACTTTAACCGCATGTTGTAAGTCCTTTTTATTGTCAAAACTCAACCCTATCTCCAAATCGAAGTTAGACGTGCCCCCCAAGTTTGTTTATGGGAATGTTGGGTCGCAGTTGAATTAGCCACCTCCCAATCGATATCGTTATATCCTGGTATTGGTTGGTGAACTTCATCGTCACTAGCTTCCTCCAACAAAATCTCTTCATTGATAGCAAATTGCTCATCATCTTCGACATGGAGCGCACCCGGAGGATCATATCTTGGATCATACGTGCAAACGTTAACGTCACCCCAATCGGCAACTGATGGCGCTTCTTCGACGTTATGCGTTTCCTCGGTAGTGTCGTTATTTTCATCGTCGTTATCGTCATCGTCATCGTCATCGTCATTATACGCATCATTCTCTTCATGTAATGGACCTACGAACCCCTCTTGCACCACCTCAGCCAGTGGGGATTGCATACGTAGCCTTTCCATCATTAAGGCTACGTCAGGCGTGTCGCTCCCTTCGCGTTGAGATGGAGAATGAACCGTGCGGTTTTGAATTGAGTCGACTGACTCAAATGCTAAATATATATCAACCGTTGCTGTTTTTGGTAAAGTGTCAACCGTCTCCCACATGAAGCCGAAGTGTGTCGCATCATTCAACAAGACAGGAACGAAATAATGTGAGCCTCCGGGGTGGACTATCATGTGCCGATACGTCATATGAACTATAGTATCCGTTGATGAGATATGGAACGCGTTACAAATGTCATCAACCATTTCACGCCGACTCGACCCAAACTTAACCCACAACACTACTGACGGCGGTGAGCTGTACGCGATGCCATTGCTCCCATTAACAATGGAGCCGTGCGCATAGAATAGAAAAAGGATGTTTCTTTGTGACATGACCTACAGAGGTTTGGAAACTTCGATGTAAAAATGTTACAGACAAATGGCGCGTCAATTTTGTAAGGGAAATAGTTGACAATCAAGTCGTTATATAGCGCAATCGAACTTTCTGATGTAGAAGATCGCAATAATAGCGCAACTACAGAGCATACTCATTCTTTCACACTGACATTTTCTGTGTAATAATGTTTAATATATAAACATATGAACTGTTGTGCATAAACAAAATACGAATGTCCCTATATATCATGCAAACCCAAACCATAACCCAAATATATTAATATGAAAATAGTAAATTAATGAACTTACTTGTTTCCTCTCGTATTCCGCCGCAACGTAATATTCCTGCAATACCTTGCATTTTCATTATTGTAGACCACAAAGAGTGTAATAAATCGGCTAACAAAAATTGTAGATGTGTTCATGAAACTTACGTGGATCGGAACGAATTCAAAGTCTAAATGAGCTTAGTATACTATATATAAGATTTAATAAATTTTTGGGCTTTAACTAACCTTAACTAAAATATAACATATATGGTTGGCCGTTGTTAAAACTGGCGTCTCTCTATTACTTTCACATCATATACTAATTATAGTTTCTTATTAGCATGCATGTGTTTGGTGTAATTGCGATTCAATATTGATTTGCGAATTAGGAGTGTAATGTCACTGTCTATTAACAACCTAAACAAACTATGTGAACCATCTAATGACCTAAAAGTACCAAATTTTTCGTAAACATATCCAACATAATAAAATCGCAGAATTGTAGATATGTTCAAGTGCTCTAAAGTGCATCACGGTATGTTTGTGCAGTTTATGCATTTGGTTGGCCGTGTTCAAACTGGCGCCTCTCTATTACTTTCAAGTCATATACTAATTCTAGCTTCTTATTAGCTTGCATGCAGGTAGGTGTTAATTTGCAATGCAACATTGTTATGGTTTACTAAATTTATGAAATAAATGTAAGGAACTTAATTAACTAAAATACTCCAAACGAACTGAATTAACTAAACGTAATTAACTAAACCTACTTAACTAAACTAAATTAAGTAAACTAACTTAAACAAACATTATTACGTAAAATAACTTAAAAAAACTTCATAATTGACTAACCTAACTTAAACATAAGAAATTAAGTTAAACATACGTAATTAACTTATTAACAAACTTAAATGAACTTATAACAAGTAAATTACCTTTACTCACTTAACCGAACTTATAACAAACTTAACAAACTAACTTATACAAACTTAATTAAGTAAGTACACAAAAAAGACTACGTAAACTAACTTAAACAAACTTCATAAATGACTAACCTACCTTAAACATAGGAAATTAATTTAAACATACGTAATTAACTTATTAACAAACTTAAACGAACTTATAACAAGTAAATTACATTTACTCACTTAAACAAACTTATAACAAACTTAACAAACTTACTTATACAAACTTAATTAAGTAAGTACACAAAAACAAACTACCTAAACTTACTTAAACAAACGTAATTTAATGAAACCAAACATAATTACCTAAACTCAATTCCACAAACTTATACTAACTTAATCAAAGTAACTTAATCAAACTTTATTAACTAACAAACGTCACCTAACTAACTGATCAAACTAACCAAACTTAAACCAAACTACACAAAGCTAAACTAAACAAACTAAAAACACATACTTTAACAACAAAAATTTATGGTTTCCTCCCGTACATACCTCCTCCTCCTTCACTGGACCTCTTCTTTCTCCTCCGATGACACGACTGGTGCACCGCCGCCGCCGCTCCGCGCTCCCCGCGCTCTTCACTGCGCTCCGCGCAACAGTGACGGATCAGCTGCCTCTTCTTCTCGCCTCACCTCTATCGCGGACCTCCCTGCTCCCCTTACGCTCGTGTCCGCTCTCCGGCCTGCTCAGCTCGCGTCGACCTTCCTCCGCCGCCTGCTACGTCCTCTGCTCTGTCCCTCCGTTCTCGTTCACACTCCTCCGTCCGCGGTTTCTCTCCACCGAGCTCCCTGTCCCCTCCTTATGTAGGGGGCTCCAATGATCATGCGGGGTCACGGGATTACTAGTAATCCCGTGACCCCTACGTCCCCTACCCCTGTCCCTCCCCCTGCATCCCTAGCAAAACCGACGCAGAGATTCTCTGCGTCGGTTTCGTCTCGGGAAGACGAAGACTGGTGCGTTGATAGCGCCTTTTGAGAAGGCGCTATCAGCGCACCCCAAGAAAGGTGTCCAACTGTGTCCACGTGGATCCACGTGGACATACCAATACCCGATAGCGCCTTCTCCGAAGGCGCTATCCCTGTATCGAACGCCACGTGGATCCACGTGGCATTTCGAATCACGTGGACAACGATAGCGCCTTCTCCGAAGGCGCTATCAATGTCCACGTGGCTTTTCTTCGAAAAAAAAAAAACCAAAAAATACCACATCAGCAATAACGCCTTTTGAGAAAGGGTTATTGCTTAGTGTGGGGAAAAAAAAAGAAACCCCCCCTATTTACCTCTTTTAAAGTAAAATGTATTGTATTTTTGGAAAAAATTCAATCCCACTAGAACTATAACTAATCACCAATCTATATATATCTATATATGTATTAAAAAGTTAGAGGAGAGAGAAGGTTTAGAAACTACTTCCACTCATTATTCTAATTTTCTAATTTATTTTTATTTATTTATTTCTATTATCGATTGTCTTAAGATATATAATTATCTATTATGTATCCATATATTAATAATTAATAATGGTTATATGACGCAGCGGAGATCTTCTAGACCAGTTGAACGAATCCACGAACAACTCGATCTAGGTCAGAACTTAAGCCAAAGTTCGAAAGTTCTTTTATTCCAGCCAAAAATTGCGAATTACATCCAATAGGTCGCTTAAATAGCGAAACCCTAAAATTTGCCAAAAAATAGTAAAAAGTTCAAAAAGCCATAAACTGGAAACTAGACGAAACATAAAAACAAATGCCCCAAACGACAATAAAAACGGAAATTCCTAATAAAAGTTATAAGCTAAATAAAACTTTCCTAAAATAGCAAAATTGCGGTTTCGGAAGGTGAAACGATGGAATTTCACTGAAAAACATCGTAGCCATAGCATAGCAGTGATTCGTGATCTCCACGCTGTTTCCAATCAACCCATGCCCTCGTAACCCCGAAACTCAAACGTCCAAACTTCACCGAAACTACCAAAATGTCATCTTGTCATATCTTTCCATCATATTTTCCAAGAATTTGCAAGCTAATTCTAGGACTTTATCATTCTCCCCAGGGTTGACAGAATTCGCCCTCGAATTATCATCATCAGACGTATCCCCATAATAGGAAACAAGATGTTTGACATTAAATACTCCAGCCGTGCGAATGTGACTTGGCAACTTCAATCTGTAAGCATTTTGATTAATTTTCTCAAGAACCTCCACAGGACCAATCTTCTGAACTGACAATTTGTTGTAATCACCCACAGAGAACCGGTCTTTAGTGAGAACTGCCCGCACAAAGTCACCCATTTCAAACTTCATGTGACGCTTCTTCCGACCTGCATATTGATTGTATTTGCCAGCAGCCTTCTGCAAGTTATCTTTGACAGATTGATGAATCTCTTGCAGCCCACTAACAAAGTCTTCTGCCTTGTCATGCCATATAGTCTTACTTGGCACTGGTAACAGATCAAGAGGACCTCGAGGTAGTACTGAATACACAACCTGAAAAGGACTAAACCTGGTACTTCAATTAACAACATGGTTATGTGCAAATTCTGCCTGGCTCAACTTGAAGTCCCAACTCCTGACATTCTCACCCACCAAGCTCCTCAAAAGATTGTCTAACGAACGGTTGACAACTTCAGTCTACCCATCTATTTGCAGATGATAAACACTATTAAATATCAGCTGTGTGTTCACCAAAGCCCACAAACTGCGCCAAAAATGGCTAAGGAATCTGGTGTCCCGATCTAAAACAATCGAGGTAGGAAGGCCATGCAATCTATACACCTCCCGAAAGAACAGCTGAGCTACCTTTATAGCATATGTGGTCTTCTTGAATGGATGAAGTGAACCATCTTGGAAAAACGGTCAACCACCACAAAAATAGAGTCATTTCCCCGTTGTATTCTAGGTAACCCCAGCACGAAATCCATGCTAATATCAACCCATGGCTGTTTTGGAATGGGCAAAGGCATATATAGACCAACATTAGTTGCGACATCGCTGCACATATTTGACCACTTCCTTGCGAATGGTAGGGCAAAAGTAAGGGGCATGCACCAACTGCAAAGTGCAATTACGCCCAACATGTCCATCTCCATGCAACTCTCTAATAATCAGCAATCTCAGGCTGCAATTAGGAATGCAAAGCTAGTTGCCCCGAAATAAGAAACCCTCATGGAGTGTGTAATCAGTACGCTCCCCACTCCGCACCTTCTCTATAATAGTAGCAAAGAAATGATCAGTAGTAAACAAATCAGAGAAGGAGGAAAACCCAGGTACCTCAATGGTCATGCGGCTCAACAAACTTTTTCGTCTGCTCAGGGCATCAACAACTCTATTGGTCACACCAGACTTGTGTTTCACCATAAAAGTAAAGCGCTCCAAATAGGCCACCCAGGAAGCATGTCTGGCCGAGACCTTGTTCTGCCCATGTAAGTGTCGCAATGCCTCATGGTCTGTAAACAGCATGAACTCTATGTGGAAAAGATAATGTCGCCAATGCTTCACAACTTGTACCACTACATAGAACTCTATATCGTATGTGCTATACCTCAACTTCGCCCCAGACAACTTCTCACTGAAATAGGCTACAAGCCTATTATTCTGACTCAAGATAGCTCCAATGCCTACCTTGGATGCATCACTATGCAACTCAAAAGGTAGGTGAAAATTTGGCAACACCAGAATGGGTGCAGTGGTTAACTGCACCTTGATCAGTTGGAATGCTTCATCTGCCTCGTTGCTCCACCCAAACTTCACACCCTTCATACAATCTGTAATTGGGGCCATGATACTGCTGAAGTGTGGAATGAACCGCCTATAGAAGGAAGCCAACCCATGAAAGCTGCGAACCTCTGTAACGGTGGTGGGTCTAGGCCAAGTGCGGACGGCTTCTACTTTAGACTCATCAACCTGCAACCCTTTTCCAGAAATGACATAGCCTAAGAAAATGATATTCGGTGTCAAAAATGAGTACTTCTTCATCGCAGCATAGAACTTCTCAATGCGCAAGATAGTCAGAACATCTCGCACGTGCTGGAGGTGTTCCTTCTCGATAGTACTGTATATCAATATATCATCAAAATATACCACAACACACTTGCCTATCAAAGGTCTCAAGCTCTGGTTCATGATTGAAGGTGCTAGGTGCGTTTGACAGCCTAAACGACATGACTAACTACTCATACAGCCCCTCCCTGGTTTTAAAAGCAGTCTTCCACTCATCCCCAACTTTAATACGAATTTGGACCCACTCTTCAAATCTAGTTTTTTAAAAACTTTTGCTCCACTCAATAGGTCAAGTAAATCATCCAAGCGAGGGATAGGAAAGCGATACCTGACAATAATCTTGTTGATTGTTCTACTGTCCAAACACATCTACCAGGAGCTATATTTCTTTGGTGTCACTACAAAAAAACAGCAAATCAGAAACAAAAATTTTCGTCTCTGATTTGCAAAAATTTCGTCTCTAATTGCAATCAGAAATGGAATAGAGACGGAATCCATTCCGTCTCTGAAAACGTCGTTGCTGATTCGATCAGAAATGGAAAATGGATTCCGTTTCTGATTAGAGACGGAATCGAGATGGAATAATTCCATTTCTGTTTAGAGACGGATTTTGAGACGAAAATTAGAAACGGAACATAAATGGAATTTTTTTCGAAATAGTACATTTGTAATTGCATTCCGTCTCTGATTCCGTTTCTGATTAGCAACAGAATCAGAGATGGAAATAATAAATTTATGAAGTCCGTCTCTGATTCCGTTGCTAATCAGAGACGGAATCAGAGACGGAATGCAAAAAGTTCGTCTCTGATTTCGTTGCTAATCAGCAACGGAATCAGAGATGGATAATTCCGTTTCTGATTCCGTATCTGATTCCGTCTCTGATTAGCAACGGAATCAGAGACGAAATTCTTATTTCCGTCTCTGATTCCGTTTGTGATTTATGCATATATTCCTGGAAAATTAGAGACGGAATAGCAACGGGATGTTTGAATTCCGTCGCTAATCCGTCTCTAATTTTTCAGGAAGTTTTATTTTCAAACATAAACATAATCCAATTGGTTCTCCAACCTATAACTTGAAATTACAACCATAGGACCTACTCCATCGCCTGCACCCCCTCCAACAACACCTTGTGGGTGCTAACATCCCACAAAAAAGACAAATTTGACATTCATACATCGACAATATATATCAACAAATATTCAAAAGAGAAAAAAATGTAAAAACCAAAATTTGAAAAAAATTTATATATCCACGGAAAATTGTCTTGTATTACAAAAGCTCCAAATTTCTAAGTATTCAAAAAAACCACCAATCATATTGTTCAACAACCACAAAAAAAAACTTACAATCTTATAACTATGCACAAAAAGAATTAAGCTTAATAACCAAGAACAAAATCCATCGAATGTTCAATGTACTCCAATCACCAAAACTCCAACATGACTGGTCAGAATAAGAAGAGCAATAAGGACTCCATATAATAACTATAACGCAGCTTTGAAGCACTTCTAATTCTTCATCTCGAGGACAACAACTAGTGATAATGCATATTCATGTGGTTCCTTCCGAGCAGATCCCGAACCAAATAGAGAGCTAAATAGCGCCCAGAACAGATCCGCTCCAACGTCCGGTAAAAGCAATACACCACACAACATCAAGAGCTTTCAAGGAAGTAAAAATATATAGGAAAAGAAGGGGAGAGGCTGGAAAGTATGTCCAAAATAAACAATGCAAAAGTATTTATTGTTTTGGCGATATAGTATGTGATATCCTAGAGCTAGAAGTAGCAAGACTTGACTTGACTTGCTCATTTCATTATCTTCATTGCTCCTTCTGTCGGTAGCCTGTTCCCTCCTTAATCCCTTAATCGATATCTTGCTAATGCACACACAATATAGTAATTTCTGCAATAAAAATGTATATGCTACACATATATACTTGGTCATGACACCACTCACTCACCACACAAGCTACTAATCTATGTGACACACACTGACAACACTAAATTATTTGAATTGGACAAGTTCCTAACAGTGTATCCTCTAAGATAGTTGTCTTAATTTGTTGGTTACTTTTTATTGGAATTTTGTATCTCTTGTCCAATATATTGTACTTACATGCAATATAAATTACTAATTCAGTACATAAAACTTGTAACTTTTTATATCCATAGCAAAACTGTCTAATATCATATATAGCAAGCAAATTTATCAATAGATGAGTTATCAAAAGCTCAACACCAACTAGCATTTCATACACATGATGATGAGAGGAGGGAAGAACTAAAAGCATTCGATGACACAAAAGCAGGCGTTAAGGGACTTGTCGATGCCGGTGTAACAAAGATTCCTCGAATATTTATCAATCCACCGGGTTATGGTGATCATCATGATTACAATGAGAATAAGTTGGTTTTATGAGGCATTGATGGTGCTGATGATGATAAAAAACAGTTGTTGAAAATCCCAACCATAGACTTTCAACATTGCATGGACAACAAGAAAATACCCATCATGGCATATCAATAAGATCTATAGGTATATTTAGATGTAAATTTGAAGCATCTAACGTGTATCAACTATCACCTGCATGGTGTCGAAATTTCAGCAACTTTGAAGCACTAAGTAACTTTTATCAAATGCAATCCTAACACCCAACAGCCATGAATATTGACGTAAACAAAATATGCATCGTCAAATGCATCCTTAGTACTGATTGTATCTTTTATGGCAAACTAGTGTCTTAAGCATCATAAACAAGTAATTGAAAAGCATGATTGTTACGGTCATGACTTACTTAACATGAGTACAAATCAACTCTGTAAGTTCTTGGCATTGCTCCACATAAATTGGCACTAAAAAGCAAGATCTTGTCATTAAATCCTAGTTTTTCATATAAGGGGAGCAATTGGGCAGATCATCGAATAGAGTAAGAAAGCGCAAATGCATGACACAAGCGATTCAAAAAAAAAAAATGGAAACCTAGTAATCGAGGCAAAGATAACAAATCATAGCAAACAGTGAATTATCACACAAATGCTCTCATCTCAAAAAGACATTGACATGCCAAAGCATCAACACCAAGATGCTTGAGGCTCTCACCTGTGCATTAATGATCTCTCGGCGTCTGTCTCTCTACGAGCTATCTCATCAAGTAGCCATTTAGCAGTGCCTTCACTCTTCACACACAATGTTGCTACAAAAACAAATTATCAAATTCCCTATGATTAATATGACACTAGATGGCACTCAAATGCATTTCCCGAGTCTCATGGATAGATCAATTAGTTGTGTGAGCAAAGCATATACCATAAAAGCAAGTATAAGGCATATTGAACATGGAGAAATCGAGGAAAGGGGAAAATGGCTTACAAGAGCATCTAGCAGAATCCTAGTAATCTTAGAATCACGATATGGAATATGGTTTACTCGGCCAGTGGAATCATCAGTCAAAGCATTGATCACATTACCAAGAGCGAGAAAGGGACTTGTTGATGGTTTTTGCTTCTTCAAGAATTTTCTTTCGGCTCAGTTTTCTCTATTTTTTCAGATC
Organism: Stephania yunnanensis; assembly: GCA_039657365.1. Lineage (NCBI taxonomy): Eukaryota > Viridiplantae > Streptophyta > Magnoliopsida > Ranunculales > Menispermaceae > Stephania > Stephania yunnanensis. The sequence continues at coordinate 61,203,912 of CM077582.1, read as the reverse complement.
CAAACCTAAGTCCGAAGAATCAGCTTTCCGTTTTTAATCTGTAAAATTCTCGAGAGAATGAGTCGTGTTTCACAATTCAAATTCAGCTAGGAGGTATCCAATTGCAAACCGCATAAGCAATGCATCTTACAGAAAGATGCACTAAAGCTTCTGCAGAATCCGTGATAGAGATCTCGAAAACAAGAAAAGCAAAAGGTTTTCATAAGCATGAGGTGCAGTTACAGAAATTGAACAAAAGGTTCTGATATTTCAGATACTTCTAATAACATCCTATCTGCTGATCTATGATTGAAAATATTTATGATTGAGAGTATGCATGAGCAGAAGTCAAATATCAGTGTTGCCCCAAAGTACAAAGAAATCTCACCAACAATGGCAACTGAGTATCGATTATCATCCATATTCATAAGAGTATGCAAAACAGTAATCCATATATAAAAAGTTGTTTCAGTTCACCAAAAAAAGTATATTAGCATAAAAAATGATTGAGAAAATTAGCTTACTTCAGTTACTCCATATACAAATACTCTCATAACCTTGCACTATTTTATTTGTAAATAGATATGGGCTGAATTATTGCCTTGATTGAATTCTCAGCACATTTGCTGAGAATTCTTCAAAGAATTGACAAAGTGTCATTGCAGTACATCCAGCTTTTTCATATAAGGGGAGCAATTGGGATCTATGGTATGAGAATAATCATGTTTATAGCCTTTATATCATACTTGAATTGAGTTCTACAAATGGTGAACAATCATGGTATGAGAATGAAGTAATCCATCCAGAAAAATAAAGATATTTCACTACCTCGTTCGTTTATATCAACCAAAGAGAGTGGCATCCTCTATGGCCGAGTAGTCCATTCAATGTACCACCACTCCATTGAAGACCTCTGGACCTTGGTTTATAGGGAAATCGGGTAGCTTGGGGCACCATCTTGAATATTAGTAAGCTTTGAATATCAAAGTTTATCTATTTTGAATAAGAATTAGCTACGAAAGACTTCAATTGATTACAAGATTCTACGAATTTATATTGTTCATAGCCAATTCAAAAAATAAGAGTTAAGAACATAAACTTGTGTCAATTAAGATAAAAAGATTTCATCTTAATTTAAGTGGACAGCAAAGCCTTGAGAAATTTGTAAAAGGGACTACTAAAGGCGATATAAACATTAGAATAGCTTAGATACAAGAATTGAAATTGAGTAAACTTTGCATAAAATAAGGAGATGTAGAGATTAATTGTGATTGATGGAAATGGATCGGAAAAGACTCCTTTAATCAATGTAAGGAAGGCACTAGAGTAGTTGAGCAAGACTAAAAGTCTAAGCAACTTAATATCATAATCATGATTCAATCACAATATAAAAAATAGGTGCGACCCGTCTTATTATCTTGAAATATTTGAATGAATTGGTGAAGAACAATATAATTGAGCGTGTAAAGTATTATTGAATTCAATTAAATGTTTAACTATAGACAAATGATTTGACTAGAAAATTATCCCATGTTTATTGAAATAGAAGTTCCATAGTAACGAGTCACGATAAGACTTAGAATATTAAGCAATAAGAATGACATAATGTGATATATTTTCACAAATGTCTGACGAGATAAAATAAAACTCTAATAGTTTAAAACTTTTAACCATCAATTATATGAACTGGTTTGATGGATATATAGTATGTTGGTCCAAACTAGTATAAAACATCATCATGTGCTTAGGCAATGATACAATTAATAAGCATTAAGGTTTTAAGTGAAAATGTGGAAATCCCAATATTTATCAAGGCGAATCAGTGTTCTATAAACACATGAGTTCAAAACATCATGGAACCAAACATCTTGATGCTTACCAAAAGCGTCAAAAATAATAAAACCCTTATTAGGATACCATTTTCCATACTAATAATGAAATGTCAAGGGACCTAACCACATGGAATTTTGTTAGTTTAGGAGACAAATATATGAAAAATTCGATTTTAATGGAGGATGTGTGAGACTAAGCTATTATATACAACTTAAACACACACACAAGCAAAAAAAATAAGTAGATATGAACACTAATAAATGAATGTTAATAGAGCAATGGAATCAATTATAAGAAACTAAAAATGCCACGGTGATGGACAAGATCAACTCAACACTTAGACCTAAGAATCATCAACTTTCACATAAAAAAAGCATTCCAAATCAATTCTTAGGTTAGTTATAAGGTTCAATATTGTGTATAAACCCCTGCATTCCTTAGTTATGCCAAACAAAGTATGACAATTGTTGTATGACAATTGTTTCACTTCCTAGCAAAAACTCAGTGTGCTGCTCAGATTATTGGGTTATCACTTGTCACAGGGTCAACACTTCAACTTGCTCAATAAGTTCAGATTCACCTAACTGTCAACAATCCGTATAATATTTAATAACGAAATGTAGGAGCAATATCAACAAATTAATGCTAACATGATATTATAAAACATATAATCAATATAATGAACCACCCATGTATTACGAAACTAATGACCATGAAACACAAAAGAACGGACACCCATAGAGAAACATAGTGAGAGGCTTGCAAGGACAGTTCCCTTTCTTCCTTTTTCCCTTTTTTTATTATATAGGTAAGCCTCATAAATTTAAATCAAGTTTAAATTAATACAAAGATGTAAAGAGTTACAACCAAATCAAATTTATTTAAATTATACATTTCTAGCTTTGTCTCTTTAACAAGCTTTCTTGAACTTCAAGATCTCTTTTGTGCAATAGCAAATTTGTGTTGATAACATGTATAAGCTAAAGTTGGCCTTGCTAAAGACTTAAGCATGGAAGGCTTAATTAAACTAACAATTAGAAGAGCAAGTAGAGAAGGGAAACAAAAGAGAAGAGAGTTAGATATAATGTAGAGATTGTATTTCAAGAATTTTTATATTGTGTACAAGAGAATGAACTCCATCTATATGCCCTTGATCATGATGATCATATGTACTTTGAACAAAGATTACAAGCTACACATAGTTGGCAAGGTAAATAGAAGAGTACACGAAGTGGAACAAGTAACATATAGACAACAAGTAATTACATAGTTGATGTTACAAATACATGTCGTCGTGAAGATTCATTTAAATATTTGCCAACATTGCAATCGAATTGTTACTCACCAAAACAACTTGTGTATAATAAACTTGCAAAAAAACAACTAAATACATGAAACAATAAATTCTCACGCCCGAGTAAAAATCACAAGATCATTGTAAAAGCAAACAAACCATGTCACACCAATTAACCAAAAACAATGTTTCGAGAGGAAAGAGGGAGAACTCACCAATGAAACACAGCGAGGCGCGGACTGAATGAGAGCACAATGAGAGAGCAGAGAGATCGAAAAGGGGACTGAATGAGAGCACGATGTGAGAGCCGAGAGGAGCAGAGGCGCGGACTGAAAATGTGCAAGACTGGCGCTACGACCAGAGCAGGGCAGCGCTACCAAGGAGCAATGGAGTGCGAGGACGACTTGTTGGGGGTTGGGGATTTGGGGGGCGGTGACTGGAGAGAGACGGAGAGACCAGATAGAGACACCACTATAACTAGTTGAGCAACAGACGGAGAGACCAGAGAGAGAGAATTGAAAGCAACGGAACATAGACGAGAGATTTGTTGGGGGTTGGAGATTTGGGGGCCGGTGACCGGAGAGATGGAGAGACCAGAGTCTAGAGGAGAGACGAGAGTATAGAGGAGAGACGACGAAGACGAGGTTTTCTCGCGGTGGGAGTTAGGGCTTTCGGTGGTGGGGAGGATGAGGGGGTGTTGGAGGGGGTAAAGGGAAATCTCGAGATTTGTTGCACAAATCTCTAGATTTGATGAACGGGTATAACAAAATAAAGTTTTGGTGGGAATGTTGGCGCCATTTTTTAGAGACGGAATTTAATTCCGTCTCTAATTCCATCTCTGATCCGTCTCAATTCCGTCTCTGAATGTTTCCGTCTCAATTCCGTCGCTAACTTTTTTTTTAGAAACGGAACTTAATTCCGTTTCTAATTCCGTTTCTGATTTGTTTTTTTTTTTGTAGTGTATAAGGAGGGTTGGTACTGCACACGGACTCAGACTTTCACGGATGAATCCCTTCGCCAATAACTCTTCAACCTATCTGCGCAACTCCTCATGCTCAATGGGACTCATTCGGTGGTGTGGTCTATTAGGTAGTGACGCACCAGGTTCAAGGTCAATCTGATTCTGAATATCACGCAATGGTAGTAGTCCTTCTGGCATCTCATCAAGGAAAACATCACAAAACTCCTTCACAATAGGAATTGCAGCTTCAGGAACATCAACATCTCTATCTACCTCATTTCCCATCAAGATGTAAACTTTCTCACAATCCTGCAATTCATCTTCAAATCTTGCCAAAGACAGTAAGCTGCTAGATTATTAGTAAGCTTTACTTCCTCCGGATCCTTGGCAGGTACTGGCACAATCTTCAATCCCTTGAACATAAGGGTGTATTTATTGGTTCTGCCATCATGCACAACTCCCCTATCAAACTGCTAAGGACGTCCCAGTAACAAGTGGCAAGCATCTATAGCCACAACATCACACCAGACTGAATCCTTGTAGTTAGCACCAATAGAAAAAGTCACCATGGCGCGCTTCGACACCTTCACTTCACCACCCTTCTTCAGCCAAGCTAGCTTGTAGGGCATGGGGTGTTGTTCAATTGCAAGGCCCAACTTCTGAACCGCTTCAACTGAGACGATATTTTCGCAACTGCCTGCATCAATCATGAACCTGCACACCTTGCCTAAAATGGTACACTTGGAATGAAAGATATTATTCCGCAGCTACTCATCATCAGCGACAACTCTTGGAGTCAGACAAGAACGCCTCACAACCAAGGCAATACACACATCTCTAGTCACAGTCTCCTCTTATGTGTTGTCAGAAGTATCAAAGGCTAGTTCTGCAGTGATGTTGGCCTCTTCCGCTTCGTTTTCCTGTTCGTTCTCAATAAAGAGAGCCTTATTCCCTTGACATTCTGACTTCCTGTGACCAACTTCGCCACAACCGAAGCATTTAATCCCACTAGTACTAGGTATGTTCGTGCGACTAGCAGGGTTAATTGCAACTGTATTACCTCCAGTATTGGTTGTCCCAACACTAACATTACTAGAAGCATAACTCACACCCTGACACTGTTATTTCTCCACCAACAATGCTCGCCGGTGCGCTGCAGATAAGAAAGCCGGATCAAACATGTTGACGACATCTTGGATCTGCACCCTCAGTCCACCAATATACCGCACCACTAATTGGTCGTTAGTCTCCTCCAGATCGTTTCTAGCGACTAACTGATAAAACTCAGTAGTATAATCATCTACTGACTTTGCCCCTTGTCTCAGATTCTGGAACCTTTAATACATAAGGCGTTGAAAGTTGTAAGTCAAGAATTTACCCCGTAAGTGCTTTTTCATCTTCTCCCACGAGGTGATCTTCGCCTTTCCATTCCTATTTCGCATCAACTTCTGCTATTGCCACCAAGCCGTGGCCCTGTTGCGGAATCTGGTCGCAACCAGTTGCACACACTTGTCTTTGGGCACACCTTTGAATCTAGGACTTCTTCAACTGACGCGCGCCAGCCAGCCCAAGAATTCTTCCGGTTGACGGGTGCCATGGAATTCTGGGACCTCCGTTTTCATCCCACACTCCCACCGCCTGCGATCATCCTCAACTGCACACGGCGTGTAGCGCCTCCTCGGTGCCTCAACATACTCATCCTCCCTTTCGATAGAAGAATCTTCTACTGGTTCATCACCAACAGGTTCCCTTCGATGGTTACGAACACAATTCATATTCTGACCCAACAATTGATCGATTCTGGCAGTTAATTGTTCTACCACCGTGCCCATGCTTTGATCAATTATTTGGCCAATTTATCGATTCAGATTGTCACGGTCATTGTAACGGCCCGAAAATTTGACTTGTGTCATGTGTCAAGTCAAGGTCGTATGTGGGACCCACTCGTCGAAATACGTATATCCGAATTCAATTGGAGCTTCCGCTAAAATTGTAAAACTCGAAAAATATTAATAACTCAACTGTAAATGTTGAATGTACTGATAATGATGGATTGGAAGGCTGATTAGACATGCGTTGACCTTGCGAGATTGGCTCGGGGGTCCACGTAGGCTTAGGCCGGGCGGAGCCCAATTCGTGAAAAATTGGGGCCCTCACAGTCATACACCTCCTCGATACGCTGTTGGTTCCTTTTCGACAGCATAATTTCTCCAATCACGCTGAACCTGGCTCTGATACCAACTGACGCAGCGGAGATATTCTAAACCAGTTGAACGAATTCACGAACAACTCGATCTAGGTCAGAACTTAAGCCAAAGTTCGAAAATTCTTTTATTCCAGCCAAAAACTACGAATTATTATATCTAATAGGTCGCTTAAATAGCAAAACCCTAAAATTTGCCAAAATAGTAAAAAGTCCAAAAAGTCATAAACTGGAAACTAGACGAAAAATAGAAACAAATGTCGCAAACGACAATAAAAAGGGAAATTCCTAATGAAAGTTATAAGCTAAATAAGACTTTCCTAAAATAGCATAGTTACCATTACGGAGGGCGAAACAATGGAATTTCGCCGAAAAACGTCGTAGTCATAGCATAGCGGTGCCCCGTGATCTCTACGCCGTTTCCAATCAACCCATGCCCCCGGAATGCTGAAACTCAAACGCCCGAACTTCACCGGAATTACCAAAATGCCATCTTGTCATATCTTTCCATCGTATTTTTCCAAGAATTTGCAAGCTAATTCTTGGACTTCATCATTATATTATCAACGAATGGATTAATAGAATTAGTACATTCTACTCGAAACCATGGGCAAATACATAGAATGAAGTGTGGTAAAAGTTTATAAAAATTATGGGCAGATACATGAAATTGAGTGTAGTGCAAGCTCTATTCCCCCTATAAATTTCACATCTCTTCCATTCTTCTACGCAGTAATTCTCCCGCATCCGGTTTGAGGAATTTTTGGGGAGTGCTTGGCCATCATCTGAATTTTTGTTTGGGTCTCAAAGTGCACATGTTTGTAGGGTTTTTTTGTGTTTGAATGGATGCAAAAATATCATGGGTTGGCTTATGTAAAGGGTCGAGTACATCGATTTTTATTTTTGCCCTTTCCCATACATATAAACTAAATACGCGAAGCGCAAGGAAACAACTAGTATATATTATAATTAGATGTTAATTAGATGTGCATTGATTAAGTTTAGCAAAGTAGCCCTCAACAACACTTACTCAATTTATTAAAAGTGTTTTTTCTTATATTTTTATACCCCATAGAATAGCTAAAGCATTAGCATCTTCCGGATAGAATAGTTAAAGAACTTGTAATATTGGCCCTCTACCAGCGAACCATCTAAAAACAAGGTAGATCGAAATGATACCAAACATGGCTACATACTATAATATTCTCTATTTTATTTTCAGTGTAAGTTGTCATTTTTATTTGATGATATATCAATTTATCCCCTCAAAGACTTCTTCCCAAAGTGTTGTCGTTTTGATTTAGATTGTGGTCAAACAAGAATTGTCCATCTTTGAGCAATTTCGTTGTTGAAGCCAAGACAAGAAAAGAAGAGAATGAATTTTTTTACCGAATGACTAACAACAAAAAATGAGGATTACCTGATTTAGTCAAGCAAACCCAAACAAAAGCGCAAGATGGGGAAGAGTAGTTAACCGAAGATGGATGGGGGACCGATTGGATGTTAATACATAGAGAGTTAAGGTACTGACCAGTTTGACCTAGTCATGAGTAATTGACATTTTTTTATTTTTTTTTTTTTTAGGAAGAATCAGTGAGAGTTAAGGGACCAATCAATTATTTGCCTTCGGACCATAATAAATGTTATATAAATCCCGATAATTATGTGTTCTCACTAAATTAATCTATATCTATATATATCTATATCTATACTATTATAATAGCAATCTCAAAACGATTAACCGTGAAGCCTTTTTGGCTAAAAGTCTCAACAATGACCCTATGAATTGATATAAATAATTAAAATTAAGGATAAATTGGTAATTTAATTGATAAGTCCAAATTAATATGCGTGTTTTCCTAATAAAGTGGGATTTAAAAGATTTTTTTTTCTCTCCTCCACGTTTCTCTCTTCCACTCGATTCTCTCTTCCCTTCTCTCTCCTCACGGTTCCTCCATGGTCCTTTCCTCTTCAATAATGTTTTTAATTTTTCACCAACTAAGATTATCTACTATTCCAACACAATACTTTAAGAAAAACATCTAATATATCCCTCAAGTGCAATGCACGTGCTCATCGACTAGTTATTATAATAGGAATCCTAAAACGGTTAACCGTGAAGCCTTTTTAGCTAAAACTTCCAATAATGCCCTTATTACCTTAAATGAAAACAATTCAAAATAAGGATAATTTGGTAAGTTAATCATTAAATCCAATTTAATCGGCGGTTTCACATAAAAAAAACCTTGGCGGTTCCACTAATTTTAGAACGAATTGAAAAAGAAAATGGGGTTCCTGGTGGAAGGGGAAAGGAGGTGCAGAGCCGAATCCCGACGAAAAGAGATATCAACAAAACCAGCTCCGCGAGTTCTTCAATGGCGACCGCATCGTCTTCGACTTCTTCTTCTTCATCTTCTTCAACAGGTTCGTCTTCTTCATCGTCGCGTCGCGACCGCCGTCTTCGCCGAAAGAACAGGGACTCGATCAAGATCCGCAAGAAGAGGGAGTCGCGATCGAATTACAGAAGAAGGCATCGCAACGGCGGCCACACCTCTTCTTCCTCTTCGTCCGATTACAGGTTCTCTCTATTATTTAGGAACGGATACTTATTCTTCTTCTTCTCACCACCAAATCAATCACTCTTCTTCGCCTCATCACTACTACTCTTTTCCCCACCACCGCCACCACCACCGCCACTGCCATAGTACATCTTCAAGGCCTTAGGAAGGTAAACAGGGATTAAAAAGCCAAACAGATTAAAAGACCAAAACCCCAAATTGGCAACCGCAAGCGCCGTGCCCACCAAAATCCTTTTAAATTGGCATTAGATCCACCTTTTTAGGAACGGATACTTATTCCAGTATATACTTATTCCTATTTTCTCTACCATCATCTGCATCAAATGCTCCGACAGTTTCTGGCCTTCCTAATCCATCTAACCAAACAACAACGCCAAACAGTTTCTGGCCTTGCCAATCCATCTAACAAAACAACAACGCCAAAAACGACCTTCCCAATCCATCTAACCAAACAACAACGCCAAACAGTTTCTGGCCTTGCCAATCCATCTAACCATACAACAACGCTAAAAACGCAAAAACATATCAAATCAGCGTCGATCAATCCAATTTATTGATCTATACATTTATTGTATATTCGTTTCGCAAGGTACTAACTTTCTCTCACATGCCTCCTCTTCGCATCATTCTTACCACTACCCATTATTCTTTGTCGATCAATCCATAAGGGTTTTTGCAATTATTGCCTAATAAGGAAGGAATCCCTACATATTAGTACATATATAGATCATCATGTTGTTTTGTTTTGTACCAATTGTAAGGGTTTTTTAAATGCTATCATAGTACCATAGGCGAGCATTTTTGAACTCCCATCCTGTTCTTTTGACTTATAAAATATCTCTGATAAAAAAAAAAAATCTTCCCGTTTCATGTTTTTTATTGTTTGGACTCAAAATTTAATTTTGATTTAAAGATATAATTCCATAACCATAGTAACAAAAGGGCTTCAATCTATCTAGCCGGTACGTAATTCCTCAAAACATCGATGTGATTATGAAATAGTTGCTATATATGTACAATACGATAAACACATTAGACTCTATCATTTTTTTCTTTTTCTTCTTTTAATCAAAACTATGGCTTTCTTAAGGTACATTAATAGGTAAACTGTTGAGATAGAGTTACATTAAAAATTCTCCACTAAATTAATAGTTCACACAATAACCATTGATCTACAAAAAATTTATGATCTACAAAAAATTAGATGTATTTTTTTACAAGTATTTGTAATAAATTTTGAAGTATTTTGTTAGATATACATACTTTTACAATCTAAATTTTTTTTCCATGTATACCATTACATTATATTGATCAACAATTCAATAATATAGCTGCTACCATGAATGAACAATGGAATCGTCGTCGTTTATCTCAAAGGCAACGACGTCAAAATATGTCAAACTCAGCTAGGGATCACCTACTCGCAGCTCGACGAAATCAAGAGACTCCTGAGACTATTGAACAAAGGAATGTTTGACATCAAAGATATTTACAACGCTACAATTCCATAGAAGGTACATACAATTATATTTTTAAATAATTAATTCACTACTTAATTTATATGTTCTTACTAATATAATACACCTTGTTAATTATTATGTATTTTATAGGTACATCTACAAGTAATTTTGCAAAATATAATACAACCGCTTCAAGGTTGACGCACATTCGTCAAATTGCTAGGTCAAGGTCTTCTGAAATGGAAGGTACCAATGAAACTAATTTTTTTTCCAAATAAAATTAATTATTTTATTTTCCTCAATTAACTTAAATTTTTTTTCTTTACAGGTACCTCTACCAGTAACATTGTCAACCATTCAAAAACCCTAAGATTATCATGTATTCGTCAACAAGCAAGGTTACTTTGCAACCAAAGAGATGGTAATTAGATGTTACTGTCATTTACTATATTTTAAATTATGCTATTTCTATTAATATTATTAATTAATTGTATACAAATTTTAATTTCATGTAGATTCCACTACTACTACGCAAAGCAATCAAAATTTAATGTTGCTTAATAATTGTCGAGTACCATGTTCAAGTTCTTCTAACGCTATACCATTTCCTAATAAGCATAATAGTGGTAGAAATTGTTGGGGCATGTGCCCTAGGTCAATCCATTAACTGTCTTTATGAATACTTTTAGTTAATAAAATAGAGGATTTCATTTGCTGTTTATTATAATTAATTTGCATGTTTACATTATAATAAGATCCATGGATATTTACATAAATATCATAAATGTCCCTAGTCGATCATTATACTGGGAACTATAATGAATTAAGACTAGTGTGAGTTTTGATTGATGATCATATGATGATTATACGTATAGGGATACGAATCAAGATCACGAGTACTTGTTAGGGAACAAAGTACTGGACCGACCCGCTATGAGAACATCACATGGATTAAGTCATAGTTGTTTCTCATGATAGGTATATTTTTCAGTCCTCTGACTTGAGATTGCCAGAGACTTCAATATTAGGAACACAGTAATTTGACACAATCAAACGTTGTCTTTACTTGGACGATTATAAAGGTTGTGATTGGTTACTGTGTGAGCAATGTGATGAAGTTGTGTAATCGAGATAGAATTTGTCCCTCTCATATAAAGAGAGATATCTAGTGGATCCATCGATGTGTTAGACTGTTAAAAGGCCTAGTCTAAGTGAATTGATATTGATCAATGTCACTTGGATGTTTTCAGTCTACCTAGAGATCGAGACTAGTACGATTGAACATGTTGGATGACAATTCCATGCATTATGTTTGATCAAAAGGATATCGTGTGACAAAAGGATGTTATATACACTATTGATTAGGTTGTATCGATTTGATATTCGTACAACTTGGGTAGTCATAATGTCTTGCTAGAGGCCGCTTATGACTTGTATACCAAAATGTGTTTTGGTACACTGCCAACGTTGTATGAGCCTATTGGGTCGCACACTAAGAATGGTTTTGCGAGATTTTAAGATGGTTCAGAAAAATGAATTTTATATGATAAAATTCATGACGGAAACGTCCTTGTGGTGTATTACACTTATACTTCTTTAAGTAGGGGTATATGTGTAATTTACTTAACCGTCTATATACATGGGTTGTATAAATAGACGCTTTAAGTTAGAACACATATACGAAAGAAAAAAAGGCCGAAACTCTATTTTCGTTTTAGAAACGACTTAGGGTTTTTGGTATGCTCTGGATCGTTTTGGAGAGAAACAAAAAAGTTTGGTATTCTCTCGAAGCTAGCACTTCAAATCACGGTCGTCGTTCGTGTGTGGACTGCTGATAGAGGGCGTTCGTCGTTGGCAGCGCCTTAGAGATCGATCAACCTTCAGAAAGGTATATTGCGATTGAGGTATGATTAAGTTTTTCATGGTTTAAACGTTTTTAATGGAATTAGATTCGGATCCTGTTGGGGTTTTTTGTCAAAACTGTTTTGTAATCTCCGCTGCGTATGAACCCCAAAACCCAACAGAAATTTCCCCGCACATTACAACTTCCAAACTATAATACTTGAAGAACCCAGAATTTGTTCATATTGTGGAGCCAGATTATTTGTTCATGAGACCTTAGATTTGTGTTGCTCCAATGGAAAATTAAATTTACCAACACCCGAAAATCCACAAGAATTGATAGACATATTTCTAGATCAAACTGATGAAGGTAAACATTTTAGAGAAAACATACGTTCTTATAATCATGTTTTTTGCTTCACCTATATAGGAGTTAATATAGACGAAAACTTAGCAAGTGGCAGACAAGGAGTCTTTACTTATCGTGCGCAAGGATCTATTTATCATAGAATAGGAAGTTTATTACCAATAAATGAATCAAGACCAAGATTCTTACAAATGTATATATATGACACTCAAAATGAAATTGAACACCGACATCAAGAGCGAAACATAACACGACCAAGTCTATTACATAAATTGAAATTAATATTAGATGCACACAATCCTTATGTTCAAGTATTCCGTCAATTAGGTAGACGTGAGGATGTGATGAACGTGAGACTACCGATACAAGAAGTAAGGGTTAATCGACATATTCATGCTTTACCTTCAACACCACAAGTTGCGGCAATACTAATTGGAAATGATTCTTTAGAAGATTTAAGAGAAAGAGATATCATTATAGAAACTAAAAGTGGTAGCCTTCGTAACATTGCCGACACTACGCATACTACGATCCCTTACAATATCCTCTTTTATTTCCTTTGGGGCAACACGGTTGGCATTTGGAATTGTGTAACTCAAATCACAGAAGAATCAGTTGCAGACAATACTACTCCTATGTTCTTCATGTACTATTACTACATTTTACTATATATCGTAATAATTTAATTTTTTATAATTTTATTTATTACTTTTATTCCTACAAAAATTTATTTGTTTCAACAAAAACTAACTTTTTTCATATTAGTTTCGCCCATTACGCATGTCACTACTTCATTACAGTGGACGTCTTTTACAACAACATGTGGTAGACATGTATGTGAAAATAGAAACAATGCGATTACGATATCTGAAGACAAACCAACATATCATTCGTTCCGAACTATATCAAGGTTTACAAGATGCAACAAATTCAGGAGAAACAACTGCAGGTTTATATGAATGTGATTTTTATATATTATGTATTCATTACGAATAAGTTTATTATCTTACTGTAATTTATAATATTTTGACTTCATTATTTTGAAGGTAATATTGGTAGAAGAATAATTCTTCCCTCATCATATACTGGCAGTCCAAGAGATATGTATAACCGCTACCAAGATGCAATGGCAATCGTCAGGAGGTATGGAAAACCCGACCTTTTTATTACCATCACTTGCAACACTAATTGGGTGAAAATCACCCAAGAACTATTACCTGGACAAAAGGCTCAAGATAGACTTGACGTAACAACTAGAGTTTTTTGATCAAAACTAGAAGAATTGAAACATGACTTATTTGTTAGAGGTGTGTTAGGTAAAGTAATAGCTCATGTACATGTTATTGAATTTCAAAAGAGGGGATTGCCACATTCACATTTGTAGCTAATTTTAGAAGAAAGTGATAAGTTAAATTGTCCTGATAATTATGACTCTTTAGTTAGAGCGGAAATTCCATGTCCTGTAACCGAGTCTAGGTTGTATTCTATAGTAACAAAACATATGATGCATAACCCATGTGGACCGTTAAACACAAACGCAATATGTATGAAAAATAATAAATGTACAAAATCATATCCGAAAGCTTTTGTTGCATCTACGTCACAAGGTAATGATTCATACCCTATATATAGGCGGTGCGACGATGGAAAACAAGTCACAATAGGTAATAGAACTTTAGACAATCGTTGAGTGGTTCCATATAACTCTTACTTACTTTTAAAATATAACTATCATATAAATGTAGAAATTTGTTCAAGCATAAAATCCGTCAAATATTTGTACAAATATGTCTATAAAGGTCCAGATCGCGTTGCTTTTGGAGTATCTACACATACAAGTCGAGATGACGAGATAGCTCAATTTGTTAATGCTAGGTGGATCTGTGCTCAAGAAGCTTTGTGGAGAATATTCAAATTTCAATTAAATGGAATTTCACCTTCGGTAGTTGGACTACAAATACACTTACCTAATCATCAACAAGTCCAATTTAATATAGATGAGTCTATAGAAGACATATTAAATGATAGTGATAGATCAAAAACTATGTTGACAGAGTTTTTTAAGAAAAATGTTATTGACTCAGATGCAAGGCAATACTTATATTACGCATTTCCACAAAGATATTGGTGGAATCAAAGACTTAAAGAGTGGACTAGAAGACAAAATATTCGTAAGGTAGTTGGTAGAATGTACACTGTTTCACCATTAGATAGAGAACGCTACTATTTAAGATTATTACTCAATCATGTTAGGGGACCTATATCTTTTGAAGATTTGCATACGATTGATGGATTTACATTTGAAACATTTAAACAATCAATGAAAAAAAGAGGTTTACTAGAAGATGATGATAGTGTCACTCAATGCTTGCGAGAATTTCGCAAATGTACATATGCCACGTTCTTTAAGAAGACTATTCGCTACTATTTTAGTTTTTTGCGAACCAATTAGGGTACGTGAGTTATGGGATGAATTCAAGACGTATATGATTGAAGATTACAAAAATGCAAATAAAAATGACCACTCTCTAGATGAATCTTTCTTTATAAATTGTTGCCTTAAAGATTTAACCAATTATCTCTCACAACATCAAAAAAATATTACTGATTACGATTTACCCCAACTAACTTCTGAATCAATAACCAACATTAACAAATTTATAGTTGAAGAAAAATCTATACAAATATCAACAGAAGATTTAGATTCAATAAGAAAATTAAACAGTCAACAACAAAATGCATTTGATAGTGTCACCCATAGTATCGATAGTCATGCACATACAATTTTTTTATAGATGGACCTAGGGGTACAGGAAAAACCTTCTTATACAAATCAATCTTAGCATACATACATAGTAAAGGATTAATTGCATTAGCTACAACTACATCAGGAATTGCTGTCATGTCATTGCCCGGGGGTCGTACTGCACATTCAAGATTTAAGATCCCTATTCTATTAGATTCCACTTCAACATGTTTCATTAGCAAACAATCGGAAAAGCAGACCTTTTACGACATGCTTCTCTCATTATTTGGGATGAAGCAACTATGGCTCACGGGCACGCTTTAGAGGCTTTGGATAGAACACTACGAGATATTACTGATATAGATGAATTTTTTGGTGGAAAAAAATAGTATTAGGAGGCGACTTCCGACAAGTATTGCCGGTTGTCCCAAATGGTACAAGATCTGAAACCATAGACGCCTCTCTCATTAGAGCACCATTTTGGAAAAACGTAATAAAAATAAAATTACTCAACAATATGCGTGCTATAAATGATTGTTTCTTTGCTGATTTTTTGTTGCGAATAGGAAATGGAGAGGAAAATTCTTTTAAAGAAGATATGATTAAATTACCTGATGAAATAAATATTCCTTGGCGAGGAGATCAATCAATACATGGCCTAATAGATTTTACATTTTCATCATTACACGAGAGTTCTAATAACAAAGAATACATAATAAATAGGGATATACTAACCCCAACAAATGAATCAGTTGAACAAATTAATAATTTAGTTGTCCAAAAATTCTTAGGTAAAACATATATTTATTATTCATTTGATAGTGTAGAGGACGATTCCATACATCTTTATCAACAAGAATATTTAAATTTTATTTCTCCAGGAGGATTACCACCTCATAAACTAATACTAAAAATAGGATGTCCAGTAATTTTAATTAGAAATCTAGATCCACAAATAGGCTTATGTAATGGAACCCGTTTGATTTGTCGAGTTTTTCATAGAAATATTATAGATGCCGAAATAGCTAATGGACCTTTTAAAGGAACTAGAGTTTTTATACCACGAATCCCACTAAAACCTTCAGATAATGTAAAAATGCCTTTCAAACTTATTCGAAAACAATTTCCAATAAAACTAGCATTCGCTTTGACAATTAATAAATCCCAAGGACAAACTATACCCAACGTAGGAGTTTATCTTCCTAAACATGTTTTTAGTCATGACCAACTATATGTAGCTTTATCTCGAGGTGTGTGTTTAAGTCAAACCAAAATTTTAGTTAAAAATGGAAAAATAGATAGACATATAGGTACATTCACAAAAAATGTAGTTTATCGCGACATCCTCCACAATTGTACGTAGCTAAGTAAAATCATAACATATAATATATGAAAATAATTTGTAATATAATAATTGTTTAGAATTCTTTGCGTCTAATACGATACTGCTTCAATGGATTACGTGACAAGCAACGATGCCTCTATATAACATACGACAAGGTTAGCTTTTTTGTTATTTGGAAAAAAATTACATGATGGAATTGTTTTCGATAATTTTTATTTATTTATTTTTAATTCATATTCCTTATAATATTTTGATGAACTCTAATAGCCATGGTGGTGAGGTTTTTGTTTGAAGATGTGGTAGCAGCGGCGTCAAAAACATTTTGACATAGGCATCGTCCGTGAGATATTTCAGAACTTTTCATAGTTGGTGTTCACGGTTTATCAAAAGAGATGAACTCACTGCCTAGGTAAGTCTTTTAAGGTTTCGTCATTTTTAGTCATTTTACTGTTACTTCTTTTTGCAGGGAATATATTACGTGCGTTGTGGTTGAAAAGGTTTATTATTTATTGCATTTTGGACATCACTACTTGGTTGAGATCTTACATGGAGTTGATTGCGTCTTGATTTGGAGCCACGAATTTCGGCAGGTAAGAGCCCTTATACGATATAGTTGAACTGCCCTTGATTTTGTAACTTTGTGCATTTTTGGAGGATTGTGATTGGTGCTGCTGCCATTGTCTTCATTTTTATATTTTTTAAGGTCTTGCCTACTCCACATCTGGTTGCAACGTGGATGATACGATGTATGACTTGATGTAATGCATTGACAGGAGTTTGTACTCCACATGCCTTTCCTAGCTCATCCATTTATCTGTTTAGTTCTATATCACTGGCAGTGTTATTGTGGTAGGATGTGTTAGGTGGTTGTGAGCTTTGACTCTATTTTTTGCTGCGGCCAATTGTATTGTACGTTTGATGATGTGTCAATAATTGATGCAGATCCAATTCTATGCACCAATTCTTTTGTACAATAATCATGTGTGGATAAATGGAGGTGGTCATTGCAATCTAGAATTGTATCCAAAATACATTAAACATAAAAATGAAAATTTCTATAATCAGTTGCTCTTACGGATTGATTTACAAGTTTTGGTGGAAAAAAATAGAGATGAAGGTCTTCCTTTCATTGTTCGTAAAATTTTCTTATAAAAAAATAGAGATGAAGGTCTTCCTTTCATTGTTCGTAGAATTTTCTTATAAAAAAATAAGTAAATATTCATCTCTATTTTAATAAGCAAATATATGTTATACTGCTCTATATTTTGGAGAAGAAGTGATTCACGAACAAAGGTACACTCGCTTGAAGAGAAAGAAAACGAAGGAAATGATGGATATCTAACCGCTCTTATGCCAAGCTTCTGTATATTTATGATCCATTCAAATGCTTTGCATTGATTGTTGATTGAGCACCAATTAATGGTTACAACTTCTGCACAATCAACGGAATAAATGATATTTTCATTGCCATTCTCTGTAGAAGTATTATTTAGTGCTGAATGTAGCATTTTTTTCCTTCAATGTTCCTAATTATTTATCTCGAACTTGAAGTGTAGCCTATTTACAAACACTGAATAAGTGATTAATCAAGCATCAATTCTTTGAAAAACAAGTTTACATAGTTTTTGATGGCATGCAGTTACTTTGTTTTGTGTGGTAACTAACTGTAAGGAATATTAATGTCTGATATTCTTGATCATTATTTTGTGAACTACTCTCTATCCTTATGTGTGCACTGGTTAGGTATTCTTTCTTCTTTTCATTAATGCGTAAGTGTAAAAATCTTTTTCTTTTGGTTTGAAAACTCCTGTAAATATATGTTGCAACTGGTCAATGTTCTTTCCTTTCCCATCATTGTCTTTTGATGACAGCGGCAAAACTTCTTTTTTGGTACTTCTTACAGATGAATTATGAGGATTTCTGCCACATTGCATCTGTATGTACAGAGCAAATAGGGCCAAAGTGTCGATGGTTTTTCAGCCCTTCAAATTTTATGAAGTTTGAGAAATATGAGTCTGGAAGAATAGCTATTTTGCCCTTTTACCTCTATGTGATGCGCACGGTGGGTCTCCTTTTCTGTTCTCTAAGCCCTTTGCTTCTGGGCATTTTCTTAAAAAATTTAGAAATTGAAGCTTTTGCAAGGACTAACTTCCTGCTAATATTTGATCCACAATCAAATTTTTTCAACATCTATATTGTGAGACAGATGTATAGTCATGAATTTCTTTATGCTCAATTGAAGACGTGCTACAAACTTATCATTTATCTACTTTGTGGATATATACACTCCTTACAAATTTTTTGATAGTTTACTCCAGAATTATTGTGTTGTTTTCCATTGTTTTGCTTAGGTTTTATCGTCTTTATGAGGATTACTGCAAGATGATTATGCATGCACATCATAAGTTGTCAAAATTATTGATAACTGGTATTTTAAAAATAAATTAGAGTTAGTGAATATATTGCTCAAGCTTGATCCTTTCCACTTTAAACTGAAGTGTAAAAGTGTGCCCTGTGTAATCCATACAAAAACAGTTGTATCATACATCCAAGAATATAGAAAGGTTTCACTGCCACTAACAGCTTTGTCATGTATAACATATATTAAAAATATATTTTATTGTTTCTTGATACAAATCATTAAGATAATATTTTAGTATTAACTTTCACAAATGTTTCTTGATACATTTATTGTTTATGCCTGATGCGCGTGCCCATTGAAGTAGTTCATTACTCTATTTTTGATACATTTATTGTCTATAATCAGTTGCTCTTACGGATTGATTTACAAGTTTTTGTGGAAAAAAATAGAGATGAAGGTCTTCCTTTCATTGTTCGTATAATTTTCTTATAAAAAAAATAATTGTTTGTAAAATTTTCCTATCTGTAGGGAACTGCAGATGAAGTAGTTCATTACTCCCACGGGAAGCAATTGCCGAGCTTTGCAAGGAAAGTTATGAACCTTTGTGGATAAATGGAGGTGGTCATTGCAATCTAGAATTGTATCCAGAGTACATTAAACATATGAAGAAATTTGTGTCAACTATTGGCAAGTCAAGAGCTCCCACAAATAAATCTGATAAAGCGAATGTTGATCCAGATGCTAAGAGCAAGCCTTCCGAGAATGGGAATTCAGGCGATTCGGAAATAACCTCTGATTGTCCTGAGGTTTCTAGAAACATACTAGATAGTCGACTTGATAAAACTAACAAGTCCAACAAACTTGAGGTTTCCAATTCTATGCACCAATTCTTTTGTACAATAATCATGTGTGGCTCAAATTCGGAATAACATGCTCTCTTCCATGTACATACATTCTTTGAATTACAATATCTTCCATGAGCACACCTACTACTCTCTAAAAAGAATTTATTGTTGCTTTTTTTTTAGATGATGTTATACATACAATATACAATAAATTTTTATTTCATTTTCATTGTCAAACTATTTTAAAACGCTTTTTTTGAAAATGGTTTATGTTGATACATGTTATGAATCAGTATCATGTTTAAATTCATTTCCTAAAATTGAATTAATCAAAATGATATTTATAATATTGTCTAAATAATTATCACAATAAATATTTGTATGTATTTGTCATCATATACTCTAAATTCATGAGCACTGCAAATATCTAATTTTACCTAAATTGTTTAGACCCAACTAAAAATATAGATCACTTTTATTGAAATGTAATTTTGACACACATTTTTTTCTTTAAATATAAATTCAATAAATGATACAAATCATTAACATAATATTTTAATATTAACTTTCACAAATGTTTTTTGATACATTTATTGTATATTCCTCACGCGCATAGCGCGTGCCCATTGACTAGTATATATATATATATATATATATATATATATATATATATATATATATATATATATATATATGTGTGACTTTGTTGTGACCTAAAGTTGTATGGTTCTCCTATGATCAATTAAATATGTCTAATAAACGTGAGTAAGACTTTGATTGCTACTTGTAAGTTAATAATTGAAATAAAATTCGTATCTTTTAAAGAGGGCAGAGAGTTGCTCCTCTCATAAGCTTGTATTAAAAAGAAGAAAAAAAAAACCAAAAATATACAAATCAACATTTAATTATCTATATATAAGATTATATATTGTTTTAGTGAAGACATATATGACCATCACATCAGGGCCATTAATTAGTGCCCTTATTAATTGCACTCTCATAATGCAAATTCTAAATCAACAGTATACAGATCACAAACACTTGAACCTCACACTACATAATTTATCAATCAATCAATATTGAGCAATCCCCACAGTGCTACTGGTTTCATCGACAATTGCAGTAGAAGCGACTCCCTTAAACCTACAAACATTGCAGAGAGGGGAATGAAGTGAAGGAGTCCTATACTTGTCCTCTCCACCCATCATGGGCATGGCCACCCCAACCTTCACCAGGCTCACATAGTCCGGCCTGTAAGTCTTCCCCAGCACTCCCTCCACCATGTCCGTCAGATTCTTGAACTTGAACTGCGTTTCCAAGTGTGCAAACGCGTCGTCGGACGGCAACTGATAGTTGTGCACTCTATTCTCCTCTGCTCCTATAGGAGTCACCTTCACATCCATCTCTAGCAATCCACTCACACTCACCCTCACACTGTTGGCATCATCAGTTCTCTCCACCACCACCTCTCTTCGGCCTTCGTTGGTTCGCCACTCGGCCTCTCCGTCAGTGGGAACTTGGACGGTGTCGCCGTCCCATCGGACGATAAGGTTGTCCACTGCAACGTCCCAGTGGGAAACTTTCTTGGCCGCGATGATAAGGGTGTGGGAGTCGAAGAAGATGGAGAGTGCTTGCACCCATGTGAAGTCACGAGTGCGTCCCGAGGGGCGAGTTCCGATGAAGTGGGCGTTGATGTGGAGTTGGTCGTCTGAGACAAGAGCGAAGTCGCCTCCCTTTGCACCGTGGAAGTAGAACATCACGCCGTCGCCACCAACAAGTCTTGGGTCATAGCATATGGAGCCATAGCCTTCACATTTTGGTTTTCTAACTGCATAGACAAATTCATCTACATGAATCAATAAAACTCTTCTAGAATTGGGAATTAAATGATATTTTAACATAGTCAATTAATGTCACACACTTCGCTATAACAATTTCGGTATTTAATAGAGGTTTTTAAACCCTATTAAAGGGGATGTTATTAAATAACAACTAATTAATAAGAGTTTTAAAAAACCTCTGTTTAATACATGTATTAAAAATTAAAACATAACACATTTTCACATGACATTTAATAACACTCTATTTAATATGAGTTTTAAAACCTCAAAAGCCAAAAATGTTCTAGTGCTTGTTTGAATTAACCGTGAGTTTTCAAGATGTGAAAACTATGGGATACATTAAAATATTTGTACACATATGAAATATATATGTAGGTGCGCGACTTGGTGTAAAATGTAATGGCTGGATCGAGTACTTACATTTGCAAACAGTCTCGCACTTGCTTTTGCAGTCCACATAGCAAGCCTTGACCTTCTTGTTCTTCTTGGGCTTCCTCTCAGGGCACTCAGGTGGACATTCAAGGATTTGGCCGTAGCACTGCCCTTGTGCCTGGCAAGAAGCCCTCTCTTGCTTTTTTCCCTTATTTGGTTTCAAAACTTTGTACCCCGTCCCATCATCCTTCCCATTCTTATCGCCATCAACGGTTGTGGCTTCCATGGAGATTAGCAGCACAAGGAAAGCCATAAAAATAACAGACTTTCTGCCTTTGATCATTTTTGACACCTAAAATTTCTCTATCTACAATTAAATGTAACTTTTTGTGTCGGTTTAATTTGCTAGCTAGCAAATAAAATGTAGAAGATGAAGCAACGGAGAGAGAAACCAAAGATGATGTATGGATCAGTGATTAGGAATTAGTACTGCTGAGTATATCAATGTATAAGCTGGGAACTATTAATAAAGATCTCTCGCTATGTATACAGTGAAGTTGTGAAGGGAACACATGCATCGACGCATGAAATTCGGCTTAATACATGCATAGTAATTAATTAAAGAAGTCTTCCTTGACTCGCTAAACAATAACCCGCCGACCACCCGAATATCATGTGCTTAATTCTTTAACTTTAAGGGAATTAAAGTTGATTAGATACTAGATAAAAATTTGCGCGACGTCGTTGAATAAATACAAGCTGCTTGTTACCAATTATTCAAACAAATTAAATAGAAAACAAACTTATAATTAATCTAATTGAGTTAGTTTAGAAATTAAGTAAAGGTAAGGTTCGTGTAATCAAAAAAAAAAAAAAGAAAAAAGAAAAAAGAAGTAAGATCCGTGATTTTTTAATTTCTTGATTCGGTTTTAAGGAGCATATGTATGACTAAAAAATTGTGAATTGAAGAAGATGTCATGTATTTGAATAAAGGGCATCGAAGTCTTTTTCATTGTTTGAGTCCCGATTTAATGAGTTCATTTAGCACTACTTTTTTTCGTAAATCAAATATTAGGAGTTTTTGACAAAATAAAAAAGAAACAATAAATCTACTTGAACTCATGAGTCTGGACTCAAATGGAGGTTTTTAAAATTTTTGTAAATATTTAAGGGGTATCAAAGGAATTTTACAAGTGATTATGGTTGCTTCATTAATTGCTTGAGGATGTATTTGAAATTAAAAAAAGTTTTGAGTCCGGACTCACAAGTCCAAATAGCACTACCCAAAAAGAAAAAGAAAAAGAATCACGTGTTTTGCTAATTTCAAGTGCATCGATTTCGTCACCAAAAAAAGAGCTTAATTACAAACGATGTGCAAGTGCAATTAATGTAGATATGCAGAATTTGTCCTGACTCCTTGTTTATACTTTTATATACGCTCGAACAACTAATTATTTTTGCTCATGGCATGTGGACCTAAGAAAGGTCAAATATTATTAATAGAGATAGTACAGTTAATACTCAAATTTTGTACTATAATTGAAAAAAAGAAGAAGTCAATGAATACAATATATATTGCCAATAGGTGCCATCGAGGTAATACATGTTAATATTAGCGTTGATTCAAAATTCTCAACCTTCTTAATTAAACTAATTAATTTTCTATTCTTATAAAAAAATCAGTTCATCGTTAATTTTCACTAACCAAACAAATTTAATCCGGCCCGTTGGAAGCAACCAATTGAGTGACTCAATAATCTATATATATATATATATATATATATAAAAGTTGAAGGAGAGAGAAAGTTTCACAAGCTCTCTCCTTCTACCATTTCATTTTTAAGATTTTCTTAATTTTTTATTTTTTATTTTAAGATATTAATATATATGTGTTATTTATTGTTTTGAGATACATTCATCCTCCCATATTTTTGAAAAACGAAAAATAGATATTTATATATTTGTGCTTGTTGAATGAGAGAGAAAGTTTCACAAGTTCTCTCCTTCTACCATTTCATATTTAAGATTTTCTTAATTTTTTATTTTTTATTTTAAGATATTGATATATATGTGTCATTTATTGTTTTGAGATACATTCATCCCCCCATATTTTTGAAAAACGAAAAATAGATATTTATATATTTGTGCTTTTTTTATATAAAAGTCGAAGGAGAGAGAAAGTTTCACAAGCTCTCTCCTTCTACTATTTCATTTTTAAGATTTTCTTTATTTTTTATTTTTTATTTTAAGATATTAATATATATTTGTTATTTATTGTTTTAAGATACATTCATCCCCCGTATTTTTGAAAAACGAAAAATAGATATTTATATATTTGTGTTTTTTTGTTTTAAAATATATTCATTCCCCCATATTTTTGAAAAACGAAAAATCCAACTTTGAACAACTAAATGACCGTTTAATTAATGATGTATTCATATTCTTTGTTTCGAATCTTACACCATCGATTTGGTTACCGCAACATTATTTATATATACTATTTAGGGCACTGAAACAACAATTAAGTTCATTCGAATTTTTTTTTTTTGTTAATGAATAGTCACTTCAATGATTTATAAGTAAATATTTTTTAAACCATCTTGTATATTTTTTTTTAAATCTATATTATCTATATATATATAAGTCGGAGGAGAGAGAAAGTTCAGAAGCTACCTTCTCTCACCATTCTAATTTTCTAATTTTTTATTATTTATTTATTTCTATTATATCGATTGTCCCAATATATATAATTATCTATTATATGTGCATCTATTAATAATTAATAATGGTTATATTATCAACGATTGGATTAATAGAATTAGTACATTCTGTTCAGAAGCTACATCCTCTCGCAATTCTAATTTTCTAATTTTTTAATTTTTATTATTTATTTATTTCTATTATCGATTGTCCCAAGATATATAATTATCTATTATGTGTGCATTTATTAATAATTAATAATAGTTATATTATCAACGAATGGATTAATAGAATTAGTACATTCTACTCGAAATCATGAGCAAATGCATGGAATGGAGTGTGATAAAAGTTTTTAAAAATTATGGGCATATACATGGAATTGAGTGTAGTGCAAGCTTTATTCCCCCTATAAATTTAACTTCACATCCATTCTTCTAGGTTGTAATTCTCTCGCATCCAGTTTGAAGAATTTTTGGGGAGTGCTATTGTCTATTATCTAAATTTTTGTTTGGGTCTCCAAGTGCACATGTTTGTAGGGGTTTTTTGTGTTTGAATGGATGCACAAGTACCATGGGTTGGCTTATGTAAAGGGTCGGGCACGTCGATTTTTATTATTTATTTTTTATATATAGTTTTTGCTTGACATAGTGGTCAACTACGACACCCATCATTTTGTAACTTTCCTATTTTTTTGCCAATTTTCATTCATATAAATCAGATGGTCTTCACTGACATCTGCGCGAAGCGCAGGGAAACACCTAGTTTAATATAAGGTTAATGAAAAAAAGGATAGGGTTCGATTTTCAAATAGGGCAAATGAGTTGATTTTTTCCTTATCAAAAAAAAAACCCCGGCCCCATTAAAAAAAAAATTTCAGTCCCTTAGAATAGCTCTCACCGACAAATTAAGGTCTTTACAAAACTCATGATCAACGGCCAATTAAGTTCCATATCCTTTACTTCAAAAAAAAAAGTGACATATCCTTTTCTTTTTAAAGGCACATATCTTTTCTTTTCAATGCATAAATTTGGAATGTTAATTATGGCATCTGAGCTTTAAGGTTCTCTCGTATCACAATATTAAACTTTTTTGTCATAAAATGAAATTTATTAAACAATCAAGGTTTTTTTTTTTTTTTTTTTCCTTCAACACAAACACAAGACATTCTAAAACTTTATTTTTTAACAAGTCATGCATCATCCATCTCATTAAAGATGCTTTAACTTAATTAACAATCAAGTTAAATTCTCCTTTATGTATCATATATACGACTATATCACAACAGCAACAGCGTCTTGGGATGGACATGGACGAAATAGGTCGATGTTCCATATTTTATCGTGGATTTTAATATTTTTCCCTTTTGCTCCCCCAAATTTTTTTTTGTTTTTAAGTAAAATATATTATAAGTACCGAATGTTTGCATAATTAATCCATGGGAGAAGAAAACATGTTGGCTGTTGTGTGCAAATCTTATGCCGTTGCAGGTTCTCTCGAGTGCTATGATGAAGAAAGTGGTAGAATCGACAGGGAGCGACATCTTCATGCAATAGCAAATGAATTTGGGAAGTCGATAAACGCTCGTTTTTCGGTCATTCGTAATTTACGCACATGTAGGCTCTTCTTCTTCTATTATGGCATGTCCCTAGAAGAAGAATAGCCTACATGTTCTCAACACAGATGACCGTAAAACGACCCTTTATCGATTTCCCAAATTCATTTGCTATGGCATGAAGATGTTTGTGACGGCCCCAAATTCCCAATGCATTTGGGTACGCCGAGCCTAGACTGTGCGTGCGAGTCCGAGTCGGTTTTCGGACTGGACGAGCCTAGTCAAAGCCTCTACTTATCAAAATTTTAAGGTTTTTAAGGTTTATGAAAGAGTTATTGCGGTTATAATACGACGGAAGCAAAAATCATATTCTAATCAAATAATGGGAAATAACTCAATCAAGGAAATTAGGAATCTATATAAATGTGGAAACCCCCAAGCAGTCATATCCAAGTCAACAAAATGAAATTATGGAAATCACCTCAAACCTAGTTCCGGTTCCAAAACAACCATATATGTATATACATAAACGTCATACAAAAAGGATAGGTACGAGCCTACATCTCGGTACCTCACGTCCCATTGCTCACAAAAAGTCTCCTAGACACGGTCCCTTGCCCTACTTTTGCTCTCGTCTTATACGCACCCCCGTCACAAACTAGACGGTGAGCAAGCTGAGAGAATTTGAAAGTAAAGCGAGAAGAATATAACAATAATTCATGAAACGACAAACAAGGCAGTCTAAATATCATGCGTAGTGCTTGAAATGCGGGAATATAAATAAGCAAGAATGCATGATAGACAGATGGAAATGATAGCAATCGAAACATGCGTGTTCTACGAGTCAAGAGAGGCAATAAGTAGTCCATATTCCACAACAATACCACAACAATCCACAACCATCCACAACAATCCGGTACATGGTATCACACAATCACTAGGGGTGGTCAAACACTCGTGCGCTCGAGTGCCGCGTTTTATCCCTTCTAGTGCGGGCCGCATGTACTTTCGAGACGTACTTATGCCAAGAACACACATACAAGAACATAGAATGGAATGCCAATGATGGGATAATAACGAGCACAAGAAAAGTGAAAATGAATCACATGATATCTTCTTAGTTGGCTTACTAACGTACAAATGCTTTTTAAGGCAAGTGTACTTACGAGATTATCGTAATCCACGTAAAACTCCGCGACTCCTAACGCGTATCCTCAGTTTCCGTTACGACAAGGTCGGAAACTCGTGTTATTAGGTCGAGTCATTCACTAACACTT
Source organism: Stephania yunnanensis (assembly GCA_039657365.1). Classification (NCBI taxonomy): domain Eukaryota; kingdom Viridiplantae; phylum Streptophyta; class Magnoliopsida; order Ranunculales; family Menispermaceae; genus Stephania; species Stephania yunnanensis. Next base: position 61,176,354 of record CM077582.1, on the reverse strand, counting down.
AGGTTTAAACTTATCATTATTTCCAATGTTTTGAATGGCTCGGACGGTCATACATTTTAATAAATAAAAGAAGACACTCTCTCTCGGGTTTTGAAGACAAACTACGTATTCGCTTCATCGCGAGTCATAGGCTCGGCTCAGTCGTATGCGGGTCACGTCATGGTCTCGCGGACCGGCAACATGATCACGACGTCATAGCCATTCATCGCCACGCGACGTTTGAATAGCAACTATACATTTTTTCGACTCGACGATGGCATCACACGAACTAATTCCAAAAGCCTTACGTACGTTTGTTTCGGACTTAGCCGAGGATTGCTAGACGTCAACTAATATTAAGTGAGACCTCGACAACCTTTAATGATCGTGGTTCGACCGGTAGGACCGCCGGCGATGGTGGTTTCGGCGAGCCTCCAACATACACATCACATGAAATATCGATTCCTTTGCACCTATAAACTGTTTTTGGCCACTTTTAGGGTTGTGGGACCCACATACGAGTTTTGGTGGGGTCCCCGACACGTTCCGGTCCTGGTGGTCCGGCGGTGGCGCCGCCAGTGAGGACCTTTTCCGGCGAGAGGGTCAACACTTAGCAAAAACCGAGTTATAGGTGCAAAGGAATCGATATTTCATGTGATGTGTACGTTGGAGGCTCGCCGGAAACCACCATCGCCGGCGGTCCTACCGGTCGAACCACGATCATTAAAGGTTGTCGAGGTCTCACTTAATATTAGTTGACGTCTAGCAATCCTCGGCTAAGTCCGAAACAAACGTACGTAAGGCTTTTGGAATTAGTTCGTGTGATGCCATCGTCGAGTCGAAAAAATGTATAGTTGCTATTCAAACGTCGCGTGGCGATGAATGGCTATGACGTCGTGATCATGTTGCCGGTCCGCGAGACCATGACGTGACCCGCATACGACTGAGCCGAGCCTATGACTCGCGATGAAGCGAATACGTAGTTTGTCTTCAAACCCGAGAGAGAGTGTCTTCTTTTATTTATTAAAATGTATGACCGTCCGAGCCATTCAAAACATTGGAAATAATGATAAGTTTAAACCTAAGTGTTAGTGAATGACTCGACCTAATAACACGAGTTTCCGACCTTGTCGTAACGGAAAACTTCGAGGATACGCGTTAGGAGTCGCTGGAGTTTTACGTGGATTACGATAATCTCAGTGTAAGTACACTTGCCTTAAAAAGCATTTGTACGTTAGTAAGCCACTAAGAAGATATCATGTGATTCATTTTCACTTTTCTTGTGCTCGTTATTATCCCATCATTGGCATTCCATTCTATGTTCTTGTATGTGTGTTCTTGGCATAAGTACGTCTCGAAGGTACATGCGCCCGCACTAGAAGGGATAAACGCGGCACTCGAGCGCACGAGTGTTCGACCACCCCTAGTGATTGTGTGATACCATGTACCGGATTGTTGTGGATGGTTGTGGATTGTTGTGGTATTGTTGTGGAATATGGACTACTTATTGCCTCTCTTGACTCGTAGAACACGCATGTTTCGATTGCTATCATTTCCAAATTGTCTATCATGCATTCTTGCTTATTTATATTCCCGCATTTCAAGCACTCGCATGATATTTAGACTGCCTTGTTTGTCGTTTCATGAATTACCGTTATATTCTTTCGGGCTTTACTTTCAAATTCTCTCAGCTTGCTCACCGTCTAGTTTGTGACGGTGGGTGCAGATAAGACTGAGCAAGAGGGGCAAGGGACCGTGTCTAGGAGACTTTTTGTGAGCAATGGACGTGAGGTACCGAGATGTAGGCTCGTACCTATCCTTTTTGTATGACGTTTATGTATATACATATATGGTTGTTTTGGAACCGGAACTAGGTTTGAGGTGATTTCCATAATTTCATTTTGTTGACTTGGATATGACTGTCTTGGGGTTTCCACATTTATATAGATTCCTAATTTCCATTGATTGAGTTATTTCCCATTATTTGATTAGAATATGATTTTTGCTTCCGCCGTATTATAACCGCAATAACTCTTTCATAAACCTAAAAACCTTAAAATTTTGATAAGTAGAGGTCGACTAGGCTCGTCCAGTCACGAGAAACCGACTCGGGACCTGCACGGGTCTAGGCCGGGCGTACCCAAATGCATTGGGAATTTGGGGCCGTCACAGTTGGTATCAAAGCCAGGTTCAAGGATCGCAGGATACCCGTGCACTGTTACAGTGCGGAAAGGTCGGTCACATACGGAGGAGTGAGTGCCTCAACCACCAAAAGTACCGCCACGGCATTATCGCCTCGAAAGAACGCGTTCAGCAAATTGTTGAGCTCGACTGGGGGGCATCCCGAAACCTTGTCGAGGGTATGATTTCTATTTGTGGTACTTTCATGCACACCATGTTCGATTCAGTTCCACTGTCTCATTTATTCCGGTCGAATGGTAGATAAGCTAGGTTTGAAACCCGTTAGGCTTAGTAAACCCCTCATCCTCAGCACCGCTGCTGGAGATAAGATTTACCCGAATTTGTTGTGCCTCGATATTTCGGTAGAGATAGGGGGTTATGAGTTACTAGTGGATATAAGAGTGCTCGAGTTTTTGGAGTTTGATGCTTTGTTGGGCATGGATTATAACTGCAATAACTCAATCATAAACCTTAAAAACCTTAAAATTTTGATAAGTTGAGGCTGACTAGGCTCGTCCAGTTCGCTGAGAAACTGACTCGGGACTCGCACGGTCAGGCGGGCGTACCCAAATGCATTGGGAATTGGGGGCCGCCACAGATTGGTATCGAGACTACGGGTTTGGTTATATAGACTGACTCATGTTGTAAATTCATAAAACACAAGCCATTGAAACCGGCGGAAGTTAGGAACGGTCAAACCGAAAAGTGGAAACCCTAGGATCCCGTAGAAACTTAGTCGGGAAGTAATTGGGCGAGTCAAATTATTTTAATACATATTATGATTGCTATGTATATTATTGTAGTATACGGTAGCTATAGGCGATTCGAGAAGTTCGTTCTCTTGATTCGACGACGATGACGGATCGACCTGGGTCGTCGGGCGACGATAGCAAAGACATCTCGGCACACGATATGCGGTGCGGACGATGTGCATGCCTTGACTCGAGAGTTGCGACGCAGATTCGCAGCTACGGAAATGTTACGATCGTTGAAGACACTCGTACCGCCTACCGCTACACCATCGACTCCGACTACACCATTGCCACATACTACTACTCGAGGGGCAGAGACCCCGATTGCTTTGCGGCATCCGGCAGCCCGACTCGTTAGAGGCGTGACTCGAGGGAGTCGTTGTTGCGCCGTACACGCAGAACGAGGCAGAGGCACATCCTTTAGTGACAAGTGATAGCTCGAGCGACAGAGGCACCACTGCGCCAAGAACTAATGCGAGAGGTCACTCCGATTACGACTCCATCGAAGAGTCGGGAGCCATCGCGAGGCGAAGCAAACGTGGAGGGAATTTAAGAGACATGATCCCATGAAGTTTTATGGTCGCACGAGATGTTAAGACAGCAGAGTTGTTTCTGAAGAATCATGAGAAGATTCACTCGACCATCGCCACGGAGGACCACATGCGAGCGACTATCTCTTCGTCGATGTTACATGGAGAGGCAGATGATTGGTGGACGACGATCATTACTACCAGGGGTGTTCCGAGAGACTGGATCGACTTCAAGACCCAGTTTAATCAGAAATACTTTCCACCGATCGTACTTCGAGCAAAGAGGAATGAGTTCATGGCGTTGAGGCGGGCGCTAATGAGTCAGTTATGGAGTATATGGGTAGATTCTCATCATTGTTGCCTTATCGCTGGAGGATCGGCCGACACCGAGACTGACCGAGTGTATTATTTCACTGAGGGTCTATTACTTACGATCGGTGGTTCCGTAGTCACTACACAACGGAGACTTTACAGATTGCATACGAGCGGAGTTTAGCTCGAGAGAGTTACCTACTTACTCATCCTAAGGAGACTAGATCGGCGGACTCGAGTCCCGATTGGAGGAGCATCATCGAGACAAGAAGAGGAAGAAGAATAGGTGGAATTTCCGTGATCGCAGGACTCGAGAGCGTAGGGTCCGTTGCACGCCGACTATTCGTCCGACCCATACTAATCCGCCAAGCATCACTTTGCACGGTCATCCACCACAACCTAGTCGATCGGACAAGAACACAGAGACAGACTCATCGAGAGTAGGGGTACCGATCAAGGAGACAGCGAGAGGAGGACACAGGGCCGTCTGGCCGACTCGGACACAAAGTTCCGCACAAGGACGAGGCTAGAGCCGGACTCAAGGATCGCAGGATACCCGTGCACTGTTACAAGGTGCGGAAAGGTCGATCACATACAGAGGAGTGCCCTCAACCACCAAAAGTACCGCCACGGCATTATCGCCTCGTAAAGAACGCGTTCAGCGGTGTATTGAGCCCGACCGGGGGCATCCCGAAACCTTGTCGAGGGTATGATTTCTATTTGTGGTACTTTCATGCACACCATGTTCGATTCAGTTCCACTGTCTCATTTATTGCTTTGGTCGAATGGTAGATAAGCTAGGTTTGAAACCTCGTTAGGCTTAGTAAACCCTCATCCTCAAGACCGCCGCCTGGAGATAAGATTTACCCGAATTTGTTGTGCCTTGATATTTCGGTAGAGATAGGGGGTTATGAGTTACCAAAGTGGATATGAGAGTGCTCGAGTTTTTGGAGTTTGATGCTTTGTTGGGCATGGATTGGTCGGGATCGTTTCATGCTCACATTAGTTGTTATGAGAAGAGAATCACGATTCCGTTAGAAGGTGGTTCGGAGCTCAAGATTCGGGGCACGGCATCGCTACTACCTATCACCAGAGGCGGGAAGCCACGAGTGACGAGATTGAGATTGTTGCGAGCGTCATGAGCACCTGGAGCGAAGCGGGAGATTTGCTTTTCGAAGTACCGGTTGTGTGTAACTTCCCGGATGTGTTTCCGGAGGATTTGCCGGGATTACCACCACCGAGGGAGATTGACTTTATTATTGACCTTGTTCCGGGGACTAAGCCGATCTCTCGATACCAGCGTGACGGCCCCAAATTCCCAATGCATTTGGGTACGCCACTAGACCGTGCGAGTCGAAGTCGATTTCTCAATGACTGGACGAGCCTAGTCGGCCTCAACTTATCAAAATTTTAAGGTTTTTAAGGTTTATGATTGAGTTATTTCCCATTATTTGATTAGAATATGATTTTTGCTTCCATTGTATTATAACCGCAATAACTCTTTCATAAACCTTAAAAACCTTAAAATTTTGATAAGTTGAGGTCGACTAGGCTCGTCCCGGTCACGAGAAATCGACTCGGGACTCGCACGGTCTAGGTCGGCGTACCCAAATGCATTGGGAATTTGGGGCCGTCACAATGTTGCTCCCTGTCGATTCTACCACTTTCTTCATCATAGCACTCGAGAGAACCTGCAATTAACGGCATAAGATTTGCACACAAAAACCAGCATGTTTTCTTCTCCCATGGATTAATTCTGCAAACATCCGGTACTTATAGTATATTTTACTTAAACTTAGGTTAAAAAATTTATTTTGGGGAGGATAATGTATTAAAAATAAAATCCATGATAACTTATGCATGAACGTAAGCGTCCAAGCCAACTAAGATATACAGAGGATAAATGGACAATGAATGTACCTGCGGTGGATGGTGGTTTGTTGAAGCCTGATGTAGTGGAGGGTACTGATGATGAAGTTCCTTATTTTGTTTTTTGCGCTTTCGGATAGGCGGGTTTTAGTTTTTCCTATCGTTCTCGAGGGTTTGGGTTCATTGCTTTTGACGATGAGCATGTTGTAGACGATTTGTTTCATTTGCATGTTAAACTCATTCTTTTTTTGGTGGTGGTGATTTTGGTCCTTATAGGACTCCAGTGTCTCGGAGGTAGGCTTGGTGGGTATAGTGGAGGCAAGTGAGCTTGGTGGGGGTTATGGAGGCTTTGGCGGCGAGTGGCTTAGGTGCTTATCGAGGTGAATCTTCTCTTGGCTATTCTATTTTAGCGATGAATCACTTCCTTTCAATAGTTTGTCGTGTAGACTTTTTAAGTTACTTGATTTACATATTCTTTGGTGGTTTAGTTTGTTTCAAACATTAGTTTATTATAGTCGATACCGTAGATGATTTGAGGGAAAAGATGGCGAGATATAGATAATCATGTGGGTGAAGAGACTGGACCAAAAGAAGGTGATGATTGATGGCACTCGATTGTTCTCTTTATCTAATCAATACATGGTTTCTTAGAGTTCCAAGTGCATTACTTAGAGAAGGCAAGTGTCTTTTCATGGTCAAACCTCGGAAGAAAAGTTTAAACTAGTTGCATTATTTGAAGAAATTTGGTGGTATACGATTAGTCCTAAGATAGCTTGGATGCATTGACTAGAAAAAGATTTTTAAGGATTTCGAAAGAACACTATCAAGCACAATGAATCAAGCTATTTCGTTGTTGTCGAGTTTGATCCATGCAGCCCACCCATCTTTGATGTTGTAATTATGCGATTCGTCTTATAGCACCTTATAATGAATAATATTGATTGTTTAAAGACCTATTAATAAATGTTGTTCTTGTTGCATAGGCATCGCCTAGGTAATTTGCCTAGGATCGAATGATGCCTTGCCATTCTTTTTTTCTTGAGGCAACAACGGTGTTCAAGTTTCAACTCGATTTTGTTTCAGTTCATGTGTGGAAGTCTTAAGAACTCGTAAGCATGAGACATTGACAGGAGATAGTGTAATGTTAGTGTACAATGTAGTGTATTTGTGAGTATCTTTGTCTTGTGTAAATGAGAGTTAGTTAGGATCAGTTGGAGTGAATGTTCTAGACTCTAAGTTCAATGAGACGGTACACTAAGGTACATGTAAGTATGTTATCATCTATAAATATAGCATTCTCTGTCTCTCACATCATTGAGAGAAGATGAGTAAAGTTTGTTACATTTCTTGAATGCTAAGAAGAACTAATAAAATAGAATAGACAAGCACAATAGAAGTAATTGAAACTTAAATTTTTTTCTTATAGGACGTCTGTTGATTTGGTATCTTGTGCCAACCACCCGTACTAATTTGGGCCAACCTACTATCGATTAAACTTGCAATCTCTAGTTAACAACCACTAGGTTCCATTCTATCAAAAACTAGGAGCACATAGATACACTCCAAGATATTGGAGAGCCTAGAATTTGGACCAACCTATTACCTTACTTTTTATTTTAAAAGAAAGAAACTAACTGTTCTTGCCTCTATGGGACTCAAACTTTCACCCTCTTCCAACAATGCCACATACCAAACCATTGGGCCACCCGCTTGGTTGGTGTGTAATAACCTTACTAAATGTTCATTGCTCAAATAAGTGCACATTATAATTCAAGTAGCTGCTGGTATGTCATTTAATCAATAAACAGTGATAGACAACTGAACATGGCACAATTATCACTACTCCTCGTTGCCTTCCAATTACTTTTTAAAAAATAAATTTGTAGGTAGGACACCATAAATCTTTGCTATTCATGTCAGTATTTACAATAAACTAAATGAAGGGTATTTTGGAAGTGAAAGTGCAATGTTTTAGTCACAGGGCAATATATAATGATTTCGAGCATTGAGTACTTGTTTATTTTTGAGTTACACCTGTTTTTGAAGTAATTTATGTGGATCTGAATTCGGTCATAGAATAGGCAAAATGGAAAATCTAGCTGTTAGGATTTAACAATTTGAAATTTTTATATGTAAGGAGATCATGCACCTCTATTATTCGATGTCTTATCTGCTTCTCGTCACTTTGTTAATGGAATGCTAATACCGAGTTTTTTCATTCAATTTATATGTCCATCTTCATACAAACCTTGGTATAACAAAGATCGGTTTTGATATTTTTCCTTAACCAATGCAACTTTTCTCCTTTTGTGCTTTGTTTTTAAAATTTGCAGGTGAAGCGACTGCTAGATAAAGGTATGGATGTTAATGTGCTTGCATGTGGTTTCTTGAATAGACTATAAATGACCTAACATGTTAAAAGGTGTCAATACATTCACTACTGACTAGGTGTGAAAATTATTAAAGAGAAGATTGCTCTTATGTCTTGGTTCTTTACTCCTATTATCATGTACATATCTATATTTTCTTCCCTCGCCCTTTTTCCTCTCTCGGAAAAGCAAGGGATTTGCATTTATCCAGTATGCTACTCGAGCAAGCAAGGAAGGTCCTTGCGATTTGAAGGATGGAGCAGATACTCTATACATGGGCAACATTTGCAAGACATGGACAAGAGAGCAAGTAAAGATCTAGTTGTTTTCTCGGTTTCGGTTTAATTTCCCTACATGGGCTTTTAAGTAGGACAAAAGGTTACAGATTCAGCCTGTTCATATTGTTTCCTATGTTGTTCTTCGCAGCAATACACCTATCACTTGATTGTCTTCACTGACCGATCTTCGTTTTGTTTTAATTTTTCCTGGTTATAAGGTACTTGAGAGATTGAAGAACCTTGGGGTTGAGCAGTTGAGGAGATTTACTTACCCGAAATAATGGTTCCTCTTGTTGGAACACCTCAGCAAGAGCTTTTTTCCTTCATCTTATTCTATCTATTCTACGCGCATATATACTTGCATATATAGATATATATTTGTTAACAAGGTCGCATCGTTTCCTCTAAATGAATTTTATCACTTAAGAAGAAGCACATCGGTTTCTTCTTGGATTAGTACTTATGGAATGAATATTTTCTCTAACAGAACTGGAACATCAAGTGAGTTTGATACGTGATGTCTCAAAGAAAGTCTTTTCTGAGATGGGCACCTCCATAGGATACAAAATTGGCACCATGATTGAGATCCCTAGAGCAGCACTTGTTGCGGACGAGGTATGTAGGGAAATATGTTCTCATAAGTCATCAAGAAGATGTTAAGCTCAAGTTACTATTAATTATTAAAGGTCATCAATTTGCATTATTATTTTATTACCATGTAAAATTGATTCCCTTCCTTTTTTGTAGATTGCGGAACAAGTGGAGTTCTTCTCATTTGGGACCAACGACCTCACACAAATGACATTCGGATACAAGTAGAGATGATGTTGGAAAGTTTCTTCCTATATACCTATCCAAAGGAATTTCGCAACATGATCCCTTCGAGGTTAGTATGCTCAATAATTTTTTTGCCATATATTCCACTTCATGTTCGTTTCTATATTTGATCCTAACGAAGCTCATGACAAGAGTCAGTTCCCATTTACACAAAATCTTAATTTATGCTCAATGGAGAGAGAAAAGATATGTGTAATCTCTTGTCTAAGGCAGTTTCTTTTTTACTTTCCTCGATAGGGTGCGTAAATTTAACATGAATTTGGTTTATGAAATTAAGCTCTTGTTTGCGGTTTCGAATTTGGTGGCTACTGTTGTCATTATAGCCTATACATATAGTCGGTTCGGAGAAGAAATAGGACGGTTGGCCTCAGATGTGTCAAACAAACCAGTTCAAGTTGTTACATGTCTTTCCAAGTATCACAGTAGTTCCTACAGATAGTGAGTGATTCTTCTCTTGTCATTTCATATATATATAGAATGGCTAAAACACTAATTGTAAGTGACATTACCAGCAAACCCAGCTGGTTTTTTTTTTTTTTTTTGAGTAGGAACACATGGCTAAAGCACTAATTTTAACACTCTTATTTGCTTTTGGTGTTCTTTGGTGAAATGGTTGGATGGTGGAAGTGATCTGGTGAGCTTTTGGTGTTCTTTGGTGATGAAATGTTTCTTTCGGATGTGCTTTAATGAGAAATTTGAATGATTGTGAGGTTTTGTCCAAAATGTTTAGTCTAACTTGAAATCTCTTGTGATTCTTTTTTAGTAGTTTGTCTACTTAAGAACTCTATATATCAAATGCTTGTTGACATGTTAATCTTTTGCAATGGTAGGTAAAGTGATTTAGTAAGCTAATTAATCAAACTTGTCATCCATGAAGAGAAGGAAATCTAATCTGGTTTTCTTTTGTGTTTAAATTATAGACAATCAACATCTTCAATCAGAACTTAAGGGCAGAAGAGGATCGTGTACCGCAGCTTCCTCTTCCTTTAACCAAAGCAGCAAGCAGTTCCTACAGCAGTTCCAAGTATCACAGCAGTATCACAGCAGTTCCTACAGTAACACCACAAAGTCACAACAACAACAAAACTTCATTCCTATCTCAGTTTTGCTTGCTGCTGGTGAGCTTTTCTTTTTAAGCTTTCTTATTCTATTTGTGAGTTTTTTTCTTTTTCTTCACTGCAAGAGAGGACATCAGCTGGTTTTTTTTTTTTTTTTTTTTTTTGGGAGTAGGAACACATGGCTGATTTGTTTTGGAGCACGCAAAGCAGTTGTTGGTGGATGAGATGATGACTTCCTATCAAGATTGATGGGAAAATAGAGAGGCTGGGAAAATAGAGAGGTTGGTGGATGAGATGATGACTTCTTATAGATACATTGTTCTCTTTTTTTCTTTTCTTCTCTGCATTTCTTGAATCCCAGCTGGTTTGTTTTTTTTTTTTTTGAGTAGGAACACATGGTGGTCACCTTTGGAGCACATAGCGAGTTTTAGAAGGGATGAGAGGATGAGTTTAGGATCATACTTACATGATAGGTTTGTGCTTAACTTTCAGTTTTTAAATTCTTAGCATTCTTGCACTTCACCATTACCATATACACGTTGAAATGCAAGCATTTCAAAGCTTGATAAATAATCCAACTCAACTTACATGATAGGTCCATCTTATAGATACATTGTTCGCCATCTCCTATGCGTAGGAAAATAGCAACATTGACACCAAACTTCGAGTCCATCGCATTTGCTTGATGTTCATGTTTTTTTTGGAAGCTTTCTTATTCAACATTGTATGGTTTTTTTCTTTTCTTCATCGCTTTTCTTGAATCCCATTTGGTTTTTTTTTTTTTTTTTTGAGTAGGAACACATGGTGGTCACCTTTCAAGCACACAAATAGTTTTAGATGGGATGAGAGGATGAGTTTAGGATCATACTTACATGATAGGTTTGTGCTTAACTTTTAGTTTTTCCCTTTTAGCATTCTTGCACTTCACCATTACTTATCATATGCATGTTGAAATGCAAGCCTTTCAAAGCTTGATAAATAATCCAACTCAACTTACATGATAGGTCCATCTTATAGAAACATTGTTCGCCATCTCCTATGCGTAGGAAAATAGCAACATTGACACCAAACTTCAGTCCTTGACTGCATTTGCTTGATGTTCATGTTTTTTTTGGAAGCATTCTTATTCAACATTGTATGGTTTTTTCTTTTCTTCTTCGCTTTTCTTGAATCCCACTGGTTTTTTTTTTTTTTTTTTTGAGTAGGAACACATGGCTTGTCACCTTTGGAGCACACAACAGTTTTAGATGGGGTGAGAGGATGAGTTCTAGAATCATACTTACATGATAGGTTTGTGCTTAACTTTTAGTTTTTCCCTTTTAGCATTCTTGCACTTCACCATTACTTATCATATGCATGTTGAAATGCAAGCCTTTCAAAGCTTGATAAATAATCCAACTCAACTTACATGATAGGTGCATCTTATAGATACATTGTTCGCCATCTCCGATGCGTAGGAAAATAGCAACATTGACCCCCAAACTCACAACAACAACAAAACTTCAGTCCTTGACTGCATTTGCTTGATGTTCATGTATTTTTTGGAAGCTTTCTTATTCCTCATTGTATGGTTTATTTCTTTTCTTCACTGCATTTCTTGAATGTCAGCTGGAATTTTTTTTTTTTAAGTAGGAACACATGGCTGGTTTGTTTTCGAGCACACAACATTTTTAGATGGGATGAAATTTGAGTTTAGGATCAAATTTGAACTGTGAATGTTGCATTGATGGGAGTTTGGGGGTCAATGTTGCTATTTTCCTACGCATTGATGGGAGTTTGGGGATCAAATTTGAGTTTAGTTTTTTCCTTTAAGCATTCTTGCACTTCACCATTATCCTCTTTCATGTTCCTTATTAGCTCTAGTACTCCTCTCTACCTACATATGTGCATAATTGACAAAAGACCAAAGCAAACTCAATCGTAAAGAAATTTAAAAATAGGTTCGGAGCCGACTTTTTATGTATGATTATTATTAATTTCTATGTTTCTTCAAATCCACCATTTTTCTCATTCGCTTCCAATGTACATCCTTAGTTCAATAATCTCTCCTTTGCCTACTTCTTTCAGTGCATACTCACTCACTTTGGTTGTTGCCCTCGATGGAGAATCGAAATGCTTCAAAGCTGCGTTTTAGTTATTAGATGAAGTCCTTTTTGTGTATACTTCCAAATTTTGGACCTTTTGTGAGTGTTCTTTTTTTTTGGTTGTTGAACGATAGGATTGGTGGTTTTAGTGTATACTTTCAAATTTTGGAGCTTTTGTAATACATGACAATTTTTCGTGGATATATAATTTTTTTTGCTAATTTTGAGTTTCACATTTTTTCTTGATCTTTTGAATTTTTGTTGATATATATTATCGATGTATGGATGTGCAATTTGGCTTTTTGTGGGATGTTAGCACCCCCAAGGAGTTGTTGGAGGGTGCAAAGCGATGGAGTAGGTCATATCGGGTTGTATTTTGAATTTTTAGGTTGGAGAATCAATTGGATTATGTTTCTGTCTCATATATAAACAAAACAGAAAATTAGAGACGGATTAGCAACGGAATTCAAATATTCCGTTGCTATTCCGTCTCTAATTTTCCGGAAATATTTCTATCAATCACAAACAGATCAGAGACGGAAATAAGAATTCCGTCTCTGATTCCGTCGCTAATTAGCAACGGAATCAGAGACGGAATCAGAAACGGAATAATCCGTCTCTGATTCCATTTCTAATTAGAGACGGAATCAGAGACGGACTATTTGCATTCCGTCTCTGATTCCGTCTCTGATTCCGTTTCTAATCAGCAACGGAATCAGAGACGGAATGCAATTACAAATGTATCATTTCGAAATAAATTCCATTTCTCGTTCGTCTCTCGTTCGTTTCTAATTTCCGTCTCTAAATCCGTCTCTAATCGAAACGGATATTTTTAAAATCTCTATTCGTCTCTAATCGAAACGGAATCCATTTTCCGTTTCGATCGTATCGACGACGACGTTTCGAGCAGACTTTAACGCTCTCGTCTCTGTTCGTTTCGATTCCAATCGAGACGAATTTTCAGAAATCAGAAACGGAAAATTCCGTTTCTGATTTGCTGTTTTTTTGTAGTGGTACTCTATTTAAAAAATAAAAAATAACTCGCCTATTTTCCCGAGAAATTAAACTCTTCATTTTTTTTGCAATTTGATACACTTATTTTTTCATTATTTTTGGGCACATGCTATTTTTTAATTTTTTTTAATTTTTATTCGTGATAAGAACTTTTAGGATTTCTTTAATTTTTTGAATATGTTATAATACATCTATAATTTATATGGTGAAATTTTTTTTTTCGTTTCTTTTTTTAGCGTATCAAAATGGTTATGACACGTAGCATAGTTGCTATTATTTTAAGCTCTATTGTAATGACACATGACATATATAGTTGTTATTTTTATAATTACTTTTTTGGCTATTTTCGGATTATATTTTAATTAACATGTGGTATAGTTGCTATTATTTTGAGTTCTATTGTACCGAGGCATTGCATATATAATTGCTATTTTTATAATTCTTAGGCTATTTTCGGATTGTTTTTTAATTAATTAAGTACTCTATTTAAAAAATAAAAAATAACTCGCCTATTTTCCCGAGAAATTAAACTCTTCATTTTTTTTGCAATTTGATACACTTATTTTTTCATTATTTTTGGGCACATGCTATTTTTTAATATTTTTTTTAATTTTTATTCGTGATAAGAACTTTTAGGATTTCTTTAATTTTTTGAATATGTTATAATACATGTATAATTTATATGGTGAAAAAATTTTTTTTTTTTCGTTTCTTTTTTTAGCGTATCAAAATGGTTATGACACATGGTATAGTTTGTTATTATTTTAAGCTCTATTGTAATGACACATGACATATATAGTTGCTATTTTTATAATTACTTTTTTGGCTATTTTCGGATTATATTTTAATTAACATGTGATATAGTTGCTATTATTTTGAGTTCTATTGTACCATTCTTAGGCTATTTTCGGATTATTTTTTAATTAATTAAGTCCTCTTTTTAAAAAACAAAAAATAACTCGTCTATTTTCTCGAGAAATTAAACTCTTCATTTTTTTTTTGCAATTTGATACACCTATTTTTTCATTATTTTTGGGCACATGCTAATTTTTTTTAATTTTTTTTTTGTAATAAAAACTTTTAGGATTTCTTTAATTTTTTGAATATGTTATAATACATCTATAATTTATATGGTGAAGTTTTTTTTTCGTTTCTTTTTTTAGCGTATCAAAATTGTTTATAGCAGTTTGTGATTATCATGCTAATTAATATATCCTTATACTTTTTTTTGAAGCCAATATATATCTTAAAAAAATATAATTACAAATATGGTACAATTATTAGTTATAGTGTATATTATCCTATCAAAAAAATTCATAGTTTATATTATTTTTTTTCTTTAGCCATGTATTGACATGACATTATCACATCACTTTTTTTATGCTTATGAGATAGACAATGATCACTTGCCAAAAGGAAAGATTTGAAAATGATGCAGGTTCGACCCTATTGAAGTAAAAAAAATGAACAATTTAATTATTACATTGTTAGACGGGCTTACACGATTGAATAAGAAATGAGGATGCTTAGGTGGATGTGTGGTAAAACTCGTAAAGATAGAATAAGAAATATAGAAATTCAAAGACAAGTAGGAGTAGCACCAATTGATACAAATATTAGGGAAGGGCGGTTGCGATGGTTTGGTCACCTGCAAAGACGGCCTACAAATGCCCCAACTAAAAAACTTGACTCAATAGAAACCGTAGAAATTCGACGAGGTAAAGGAGACCAAAGTTAACATGGGATGCATTAATTAAAAGGATTTGAATGGTTTGCAAAGCTCACCATCAATTGCACTTAATCGAGCACAATGGAAAAGTTTGATCCATGTAGCCGACCCCAGTTAATTTGGGACTGAGGCTATGTTGTTGTTGTTGTTGTTGTTGTTGTTGTTGTTGTAGACGAGCTTACACGATCTATTAGCTAATAGATAATTAGAATATATCATAATTGAACTATTTAAATATTACTAAAGTTTTACAATTTTTTAGGTTGTCAATTCAATACACAAAATTTTAGAGTTGTGTTTGATATTTTGTTTATGCACTTAATCGAGCACAATGGAAAAGTTTGATCCATATAGCCGACCCCAATTAATTTGGGACTGAGGCTATGTTGTTGTTGTTGTTGTTGTTTGATATTTTGTTTCATGTATTGATATCGGGTAATTAGTTACCCCATTTAAAGTCGAGAGTTGTCTTCAATAGCTCTTACTTTGGCATTGCTCCATTAATTAGAAAACATAAGTGATCATCAGAAGACATGTTCAACTAAGGGTTTTTTTGATAAAGAAGGTGGTCCACCACTTGAAATATCATTGAATCAAGTTTACATTAAGTTTATTGTAATTAATGGAGCAACACGTGATGCGCCATATAGCCACTTTCTATTTTCAGTTTTTAGTCCTTTTTTATTATTTATCATTCAACTTCGTGATTCTTCTATGTTTTTTTTAGCACAAAATATTTACATACAAATCTACATCTTCATATTCTTTTGCAATACACACAATTACACAAAAAGTTTCATATTTATACAATTTATTAATTGTGTTTAAGTTGATCGAGAATTCCAAATTCCAATTAAGTTAGCATCAATTTTTATTTTTATTTTTTGATTTCTAACACCAACACCAATTATTATTCCATCAACAACATAATTTGTTTCTTCGACGATATGTAAATTTGTTTTAACTGTTTACGTTGTCACGTTAGTATTAAATGCAAATATATAATATGTTTTAATATGATGAATTTTAAGACAACATCATTTGTCATGAGATCTTCCAAAATATTGGCACTTCAGATAATGCAAATGAAGTAATCTTTTAATATATATTTTCAATAAATTTTTTATTTAAGATTTATTTTGCAACGAAATAGAAGAGAAAAAACTCTAGAAGGGAGGACACACTTACTTCGAGTATATTATGTGATGCAATATTAACGAATAACCTTCTCTCAATCAATTTATTAATGAATCAATGATAGACTAATAAATTAGAGAAAATAGACAGTTTTTGAGAAGAATAATTATATATATTGAGTCGAGTTTATAAAAAATCTTGCTCGATATATCAGTTATTTTTTTACGTGCTTTTTGTGTTGTTTTTACGTTCTTTACTTTCAATTATGCGAATTTTGTATGCTACTTATAATTTATTTATTTTTGTGTTTTTTAAGGTGATTGAAAAAATTTGGTGATTTTCAAAATAATATTATTAAATTTCTTCAAATGTCCACTCTGGATGGATGTAAATATTTTTTTTCAATTCTATATTCTCCATTTTTTTATATTGTTATTAGTTTTGATTTCATATGACACTACGCGATCATTTTTTATATTTATTCTTTAATATATTTATTTTATAATATATTAACATTCTGTCTTGACCGCACGCGAAGCTCGGGTCTACGACTAGTTATATATAAAGGAACTGTTTCAGCATTCACAATGTAGCACGTGGCATTATGATGCCATAATTGATATTTTATAAAAAACAAAAAACAAAAAACACAAGCTATTGATATTTCTCGCACTTAAGTGTATGATGATAAAATCTAATTTTATTATTTTATAATAATTTTCGTTTTTTTTGTTTTTTTGGGAGTTTTTTTCTATCTTTTTTTAAGGAGTTTCTATTTTCGGTTTCGGCTTTTCTAATAATTTTCATTTTTTCTGCCTTTTTTGGGAGTTTCTAATTGTAACACAAAGTATTTGACAAAAAAAATTGTGACACAAGTATCAGAAGTTTCTTTTTCTTTAATGAAGCAATTAATGCTTAAATTTTTTATTTCTTAAGGTTAAAGTTGAAATAAAAAAAATTCAAAACGTGACAAATATTTGTGAAGGGTGGGAGAACATCATAAGTTTTTTTTTCTCATCAAGATTATTTTATCCAATATTTAAATACTTATTCTTGCCCACGCGCGAAGCATGGGATGCCGACTATTTTCATATATTTAAGTTAAGATATCGCTGTCTTTAACCTTGGTCAACTATGATAAAGGGAGCGACTAAATAGACCTTGATATTTGCTCAGCGTACCACGTTACTCAAACATATTATTGATATTGGCTTGAAGTCCTAATACAACAAGGTTTAGTCTCCTAGTACAATCCTAATAGGTTTTAGTTTCCAAGCATAACTCTGATAACCAAGTGTATATATAAGTAGGGTAGACCATTAAGTTGGAAATCTCAGGTAATGTCTTGAGTTGGTGAGCGTGAGAGAGTTGGAGGCTTGGCATTGGTGTAATTTTTCGAGTTTAATAAAATCTCGGCGTTCTCTACTGTGGATGTAGGCATATTGCCGAACCACGTATTTTTATGCGTTGATCGTGCACGAGTGTTGTTTGTTTGCTAAATTTGCTATAACAAATTGGTATCAGAGCTTTGAGAAGATCGTGCTTTTCGAAAATCTTGTTATGTCACATAAGAATTAGTGGCAGAAGATCGAAGATAACGATCTGTGGTCCTAAGGAAAAACTGCGTGATTACAAACACAAGCATTGATTACTCATTGAAAAAGAAAAAGAAAATAATTGTACACATAGTGAATGTGCATATCGGGACCGAATACATATAGGTTTTATTGAAGGTGCAGATTTAGATTTTTGATTAAGAGATCATACGAAGTCGGAACTGAGCAACGTTTTGGCGTTAGAATCATAACAGAGAGCTCTACACAATAGCAGGTGCAGATAGTTGAGATGGCTCCAAAATATAAGGTAATAAAACTTGACGAGAAGAATGACTTCAACTTATGGCAGATAAAGGTGCAAGCCCTATTAGTTCAAGAAGGGTTGCAGAAGGCGCCACAAGGAAAGAATGCATTCCCGAGATCATTGATAAAGGATGAGAAAGACGAAGCTGTACATATTGCATATAGTACAATCTTGTTATGTTGGGTGACGAAGTCTAGAGAGAAGTTTCAGAGGAGACAACGGCTAAGGGATTGTGGTTGAAGTTGGAGAACTTGTACATGACACAATCGAACTCCAATAGGTTATATCTCATGAAACAACTGTATTACTTGAAGATGATAAAAAGGAAGTCTGTGAGAGAACATGTTGATGAATTCAACAAGATAATCATGGCACGTACTAAGGAATGTGGGGTGTAAGCTTGGTGAAGAACAAGAAGCTATGTACATCCTATTTTCACTACCGAAATAGTTCGAGAACTTTATTAATACAATATTGTTCAGAAAAGATTTCTTATCTTTGGAAGATGTCAAGACTGCACTGAGTTCAAAATAGTTGTAGAGGATGATGACAAAAAATAAAAGGCAAGAATCTAGGGAAGGATTGTCAGGCATGGGTAGATCTGAGTAGAGAGATAAAGGCTAGAGAAGTAAATCTAAATGCGGAAAATTAAAATGTTTTGGATGTCACTAAAAATGTCACTTTATGAGAGATTGTTCGAAGTGTAAAGGAAAAGGTAGGTAGGGGGCTGAAGATTTTGTCGATGCATCACTTGCATAGGAAGATGAAGTTAATGTTCTTACAGTCAGCATTGGAAGCTCGAGAGACAAGTGGATATTAGATTTAGGATGTTCCTATCACATGTGCCCCCAAAAGAATTGATCCACTTATGAGGCAATTGATGGAGGTAAAGTCTTGATAGGGAATGATGCAGCCTACGAGGTTGTAGGAATCGAAACAGTTAGAATCATAATGCATGAAGAAATTGTGAGAACGTTGACAGATGTTAGACATGTCCTGATTTGAGAAAGAATCTGATTTCCTTGGGTTCACTTGACTCCGTAGGTTGTAGCATCAAGATACATAATGGAGTGATGACGATATTAAGAGGTGATTTGGTTATGATGAAAGGGTTGAAAAAGAATGACCTTTACACGTTGAAATAAAGTACCATTTTAGGTACTATAGCGGTATCATCTTCGAAGACTGATACATACACCACCAGGTTATATGATATGAGATTAGGTCATATAAGCAAAAAATGATTGATAGCATTAAGCAAGTAAATCTTATTAGGTAAGCTTGATTTTTGTGAGTATTGTGTGCTTGAGAAATGTAACGACCCTAAAAACCTAATTCGTGCTACGTGCCATTTCAGGGTTATATGTGAGACCCACTCGTCGTGATCCGGATCGAAATCGACGCGAAATAGGGTCAAGTTAAGGTTTAGACGCGGTGTTCCCGTGTTTCGGAGTGCAATGATATTTTTTGTCATTTTTTGGCAAAAATATGGTATTTTTCAGGGTTTAATTCGGACACAAAATACGAGGAGAGAATTAAAAAAAATTATTATTACAAAAAAGGGGAGAAAATAGGATAGAAGAGAGAGAAGAAAGGAAATAGAGAAAAAAAAAAGAGAGAGAGAGGAAAGAGAGAGGGAAAAAAGAGACAGAGACAGCGTCGAGAGAGAGAGAGAGACGGCGGAGGGAGAGAGAGACGACGGAGACAGTAGGAGGAGTGACGACACCGTCTAAGTGTATCGTCTGCGGTGTCGCGGCTCGGAGGAACTCGACAGCAGCAGCGACGGACCGGGAGCGACTCCAACAGCAGCTCGCGGTCGAAGCGAACCAGCCGCGGACGGCGGCACGCGGCGATGCGAACGCGGATGTGGTGGTGCGGTTGTGGGGACGATGACGAGTAACAGCGGCACCTGCGGTGGCGGCGACCGCGGCAGTGACAGCGGCGGCAATCGAGGCAGCGACAGCGATGCGGTCTACCAGGACGCCGGCGGATCGGCAGTTGCGACAGACGGGGAACAGCATAGAGCAATGGCGCGGTGACGCGTTGCCGGACCGATCGATCCCCAACGAGACATAACAACAGTGGACAATGAGGCGTGACTTCGACAAAGCTCAACGACGCGATGATTTGCTCGAGGTAAGTAAACCAGTAGGAGTATTATCAGTAGTTCTTTCCTACTTCTTGAATTAATTTCTTTCATTATGGCCATTTATGAAATTTCATTCCTATTTAGAGTGTCCAATGGATAAGTGAGTCAGGAAGGTGATCTTCTGGTATGGCGACCGATTCGCAACCGAAACCATACCTCAGGTTACTGGATTTGGGTCGTGGATGGGAGGTGAGGTATTCGGGGAACCGTTGATACCCCTACGTTCACGACAATTTTGAATCTGTTGGCGTTGCCGCGATTCAGGAAGTCGAGCTTTTGGCAGTATAGTCGCAACTCGATGGATTTGTGACCACTTGGCTTTTCTCTTTTGTTTCCACGACACTCTCCTTTCATTGCTTTTATTTTCAGTCTATTTATCATGCACTTAGTTTATTTCCTGTCCTTTTAGATTCTGCATGATTTATCGACTATTTATTTAATTGTTGAAGTATTGTTAAGACTCCTTTGGATTTACTCACTGGAATTGTCTCCTTTCGCGGTGACAATTGTAGGTCCCTCGTCTAGGAATGGCAAAGAGCCAATGATTGATGACAACCTCTGAGGGCTCACGGAGCAACTCACACTTTTACGATACAGTATGTTTTTGTAATATGTATGTACATTTTGATATTTTTGTAAAACTTTAGGATATTGGGGTCGAGCGACACTTAGAAACACGTACATGTTCATTTTGCAGTCGTATGTATACATGGTATAAATTATAGGGTTCCACACAATTAGGTTATCTAACTCTTTTACGTTATTGTTGAGTTATTTAATGCATTAATTGCTTCCACTAATTTGTAAATCTTAAAAAATACTAATAACTCAACTTAAAATGTTGAATTTACTTATAATGACGGATTGGAAGGCTGACTAGGTCTGCGTTGACCTTGCGAGACTAGCTCGGGGGTCCACGTGGGCTTAGGCCAAGTGGGGCCCAGTTTGTGGAAAACTGGGGCCATCACAGTTGGTATCAGAGCCTAAAGTTTTACATTTAGCTCTTGATTAGCCCACAACCAGCATAAGACACAAATCAGTAATAGAGTTAGGACACGATTGAAACTTAGAGTGGAACCCTATGATCTTGACTTAGAGTTTTAGTTGGGAAGTGGTGAGAGTTGGAGAAATTAAAATTTGAACTATATGGGATATTTGATATGTTGTATTATACTACTATCGATAGATATACGAGATCACTACTTTTATAGCCGTATTCACTCTTATGTATCACGTGATACACGATGAGTAAAATTGAAAAAAACTGACGATAAATTTATCGGATTCGGAGAAATTGATAATAAAGAATATTGATGGTAATGATTAATTTTTGGATAGAGTTAGAGTGAGTAGATACCAAAGTACAAAAAAGGACTCCAATTAATGAAATTGGAATTTGATAGGAGAATCAAGTCCATAGTAAAGATTAGCAGAATTCATGAAGTTAGAGAACTTCATGTATCAAGTCATGTAGATTCGTGACGATAGAGAGCCCTAAATCGTATGTTATTATTCTCCTACTTTGTTGACTATCTTAGACATGTAAATTTGGTATAGTAATGCAGGGATGCCTAAACTATGTGTAATTCCTTGAAAAAAAAAAAGGACGAAGATTTGTGAGACAAGTGGGTTAATGCAGACTCTACGAAACAGAGTGTTGAGATGACTCGAGAGCTAACGATTACATCATGTACAGACTCCTTTAGCTTTGACGAAAGTTTTGGAGTAGTAGTGTTGGATCAGAAGCCCAAAGTAACTCCGCTTTAGTGACATTATGCATTTATAGTCTCGAGGTTGGTGAAGTTGACCACCACCATTAGGGACTTGTAAATGAATTAATGTTACGAGTTGAGGTAGAGTCCGCGAATCATTCTAAAAGTTAGAGGCCACTTAAGTATAAATTTTACGAGATTGTGCATCTCAAGAATTCTCACATTCTAAAATTTGTTCAGATGCGTTAGTAAACATACTGAAAGGAGTTTTCGTGCAAGTAGTGCATGTTGTAAAAAAAACTCAAAGAATTAAAATTGTTGTAAAGATAATCTTACATGTTCATCGACTCACACGATTTATGAAGATTATATGAATGTGGATGCTTAGAGATGATCATACAATAGTTGCCTGAATTCCCTTGCATTTTTTCAAATTTTATTGACATTGATGGGCACTAGAATACATCTAAGTATGGCTTTTCAGTCTGACGGGTTATATTGCGATAGCCGATCAGCGCGAGATCAGTAATACCGGTCCGGGTGATGTTCAAGAGAGGTTAGATGCGATGTCCCAGCTAGTCACCTCACATGGCCATCAACTTCAGGGGACTCTCCAACTTTTGAAAACGCATGTTATAGCATCGCCTTCTACATCTGCAGCAGTAGCACCAGGTACTCAGGGTGGGAGTGCGCCGACAGTACAGGCTATTGTTACGAATCCTACAACGTTGATCAGATCAGAAGGACTACAGGTTCAGGTCGAGAGAGTACCACCTACACCTGATACAGTGACAGATGATACGTCTAACACATCCACTGATGGGAGCACTCGAGCGACAGTTGAGGCGAGGCAGTCTCGCGAGTTTCAGCGACATCACCCGGAGAAGTTTCACGGGGGTACAAATCTTGGAGCAGTAGAGAATTTTATGAGGAGTCACGAGAAGATTCATGACGTCTTGGCCACGCCAGAGCATACGAGGCCAAGCATCTAATCAGCTTCGTTGTTCGGGGAGGCTGATGTTTGGTGGCGTAACATGGTGGCCACGAAGGAAAAGCCTAGGGATTGAGCTGAATTCAATGAGAGGATCAATCAAAAGTATTTCCCTCATGAGGTCAGGAACATGAAGAAGATCGCGGTTCAGAACATCCGACAAGCGGCTGACGAGATAGTGATGCAGTATAAGGGCTGATATTTGCAGTTGATGGACTATGTCGGATGCATAACTGATACGGACTCTAACCGGACCTACTATTTCATGAATGGTATGTTGGGTGAGATCGGTTCTATGACGCTGACCACAACTCCAGGAACGTTACAGGAGGCATATAGGAGAAGTTTTGGCTAGTGAGGCTTTTCTGAGCACGTGCGCTGGTACAATAGACACAGTTCCACCACCAGCACAGCCAGATGTCAGACCCAGAGGTAACGGGAGGAGGAAGAGACATTGGCAGGGGAAGTAGAGAGATCGAGCTCAAAGTGTGGGGTCTGTTGCATCTCCACCTCCTACTGCGCGTATGACGCCAATACCAACTGCTCCAGTACAGAGTTATATTAGCACACCACAGCTGCCGGCACTGTCAGGTTCTCGCGACAGCAGTATTAGAGGACTGAGGGAAGTGGAAGAGGTAGTGGTCAAAGGCAGAGGTATGGACGGGGATAGAGTGTTCCATTTGGGTCGGGATCACAGTGTACTTGTTGGGAGTGTGAATAGCCAGGTCACTTCGCCAGTACGTGTCTATGATTGGGAAGAGGGTAGCCACAACAGAGCCGAGAGCAGGTTCATGTCGTTGCCAAACCAGATCCGACTGCTACCCGTAACCTGATAGTTTTATTTTCGGTCGTTTGTTTGATGAGTTAGGTTAGAAACTCACTTGACTAGAAAGACTAATTCACATTCTCGCGGATATATTGAGAATGTATGTGTGAGAGACGGTGGGTTAGGATGTGTAGTTAAACCCCCCAAACGCGTGTTCTAGTTTAGAGAGGCGAAAGACTGTTCCCAACAAATGTTTCAAGGATGTTGCCCTGACATATATTAGGGGAAGGACATAGATAGCGTGGGGGTCACATAGGTGCACCTACACTATTTTGGAGGTCTGGGAGGAGCCCAGCTCGTCGCGGAGGAGCCCAGCCCGTTGGCTTAGACCGGCAGGGGTATGGTCTTGGGCGAGTATGGCTTTGGGCCTTCACAAAAAATAAAAAATAAAAAAGTAGAGGAGCCCAGCTCAACTCGGAGGAGACCAGCCCACTGTCTTAGCCCGGCAAGGGTGTGGCCTTGGGCCTTCAAAAAATAGGTGAATTGCTTCAATTTCAAGGACGAAATTCTAATTTAGTTGGGAAGACCGTGACGACCCTAAAAATTTAATTCGTGTCACGTGCCATTTTAGGGTCATATGTGGGACCCACTCGTCGTGATCCTGATCGAAATCGACGCAAAATATGGTCAAGTTAAGGTTTAGACGCGGTGTTCCCGTGTTTCAGAGTGCAATGATATTTTTTGTCAATTTTTGGCAAAAAGGGTATTTTTCGGGGTTTAATTCGGACACAAAGAATGAGGAGAGAATTAAAAAAAATATTATTATTACAAAAAATGGAGAAAAATCGGATAAGAATCTGATATAAGAAAAAGGAGAGAGGAAAGAGAGAAAAAAGAGAGAGGATATGAGAGAAAGAAGAAGAGAGAGAGAGAGAGAGACAACGTCGAGAGAGAGAGAGAGAGACGGCGTAGGGAGAGAGAGACGGCGGAGATGGTGGGAGGAGCGGCGACACCGGCCAAGTGTGCAAGACCGGCGCGAACGCGCGGCGATAGCGGCTACGGGACCGGGAGCGACTCCAGTAGCAGCAGTAGCAGCTCGTGGACCAGCCACGGACGGTGGCTCGCGGCGATGCAGAGGCAGTGGACGAGGTGGCGCGGCTGTAGGGACGATGACGCGTAACAGCGACAGCATCGACGACCACGGCAGAGACAGCGACGCGGTCCACCAGGACGTCAGCGAGGAGCGGCGGATCGGCAGCGGTTGCGGCGACGACTCGGGGAATGGCATGGAGCAATGGCGCAGTGACGCATTGCCGGACCGTTTTATCCCCGAAGAGACATAACAACAGTGGACAATGAGGCGTGACTTCGACGAAGCTCGACGACGCGATGGTTTGCTCAAGGTAAGTAAACCAGTAAGAGCATTATCAGTAGTTCTTTCCTATTTCTTGAATTAATTTCTTTCATTATGCCCATTTATAAAATCCCATTCCTATTTAGAGCGTCTGAGGGCTAAGTGAGTCAGGAAGGTAATCTTCTGGGTATGGCGACCGATTCGCAATCGAAACCATACCTCGGGTTACTGGATTTGGTTCGTGGACGAGAGGTAAGGTATTCGGGGCGCCGTTGATACCCCTACGTTCACCACAATTTTGAATTTGTTGGCGTCGTCGCAATTCAGGAAGTCAAGCTTGTGGCAGTATAATCGTAACTCGATGGATTTGTGACCACTTGGCTTTTCTCTTTTATTTCCACGGCACTCTCTTTTCATTGCTTTTATTTTCAGTCTATTTATCATGCACTTACTTTATTTCTTGTCCTTTTAGATTCTTGCATGATTTATCGACTATTTATTTAATTCTTGAAGTACTGTTAAGACTTATCTGGATTTACTCACTGGAATTGTCTCCTTTTGCGTTGACAATTGCAGGCCCCTCGTCTAGCAAGGGCAAAGAGCCAGTGATTGATGACAACCTCTGAGGGCTCACGGAGCAGCTCACACTTTTGCGATACAGTATGTTTTTGTAGTATGTATATACATTTTGATGTTTTTGTAAAACTTTAGGAAATTGGGGTCGAGCGACACTTAGAAACACGTACTTGTTCATTTTGCAATCGTATGTATACATGGTATAAATTAGAGGGTTCTACACAATTAGATTGTCTAACTCTTTTACATTATTGTTGAGTTATTTAATGCCTTAATTGCTTCCGATAATTTGTAAATCTTGAAAAAATACTAATAACTTAACTTAAAATGTTGAATTTACTTATAATGATGGATTGGAAGGCTGACTAGGTTTGCGTTAACCTTGCGAGACTGGCTCGGGGGTCCACGTGGGCTTAAGCCAGGCGGGGCCCAGTTTGTGGAAAATTGGGGCCGTCACAAAAAACAATGTAGAGTAAAGTTTAGTACTGTAGTGCATAAGACAAAAGGTACTTTGGATTATATCCATTCAGACCTTTATGGTCCTTCTCCGGGTCTTTCTGTATGGGTGGTAAATATATGTTGACTTTCATAGATGACTTCTCGATAAAAGTCTGGATATTCATCTTGAAGAAGAAAAACAAAGTGTTTGGCAAATTCAAATAGTGAAAAACTTTGATTGAGAAGCATACTAGCTGGAAAGTCAAATGGTTGAGAACTAATAATAGCCTTGAGTATTGCAGAGAAGAGTTTAATAGGTTTTGCAATAATGAAGGGATTGTGAGACACCTCACAGTACAATATATTCCTTAGCAGAATGGACTTGAGACAACCCAAACCCTGGTGGGCCTGGACCACCCGGCCTAAACCATCGTCAAACCCTCGAGATAACCCAGTGATATCGAGCGATGATCTAGTCGGCCTTAACTTGCAGAAATAAACCCCGACATTCTATAAAATAGACTAAGCTAAATGATGCGTAACATGTTTTAATACCTTTATAAGTAACATTTTATTGATGAAATAGGCCATTTATAAGTGGTTTCATGTTAATCCGATATGTTTTGTTGGTTTTTAGGTGAGGAAACCAAAGTGTGACCATTCATATGTTATTTTGAAGATCCGATAATATTTCCCTCATAAAGCGCATTTATGCGGATCACAAGGCGAAAGAAAACAAGACTGGAGGTGAGTGATGAAATGATGGCAAAGAGCAACATCAAAGTGGCTAAGTTTCAATAAAGTCTATTTTGACCAAGCTTCATTGTTTTAGGCATAACCCATTCATTTCAAGTCCAAATGACTTGCTATTTCTTCCAATGGAAAGTAAACTCAAAGGTGAACGTTTTCATATCTTACGAGTGAAGGCAAACTTGGCCTTTAAGTGGTCCAAAATTGTGTAGTAAAGTGAACTATATGCGCAGGATTTTGTTCCCGGCGCCGCGACACCCAACCCAGCACCAATACAAAGCCCGAAATAGTAAGAAATATGTAGTGGGCACTGAGGTTGGTGCTGCAGCACCAGGGTCAGCGTCCATTGTGGAAAAGTGCATAAAAAGTGATTTTTAAGGGTTTTTAGGTAATTTTGGGACCAGATTGACTTGGTGGTATAAATAGAACTAAAAATTAGGTTTTAAATAATCTTTTGCTTTGGAGAACCAAAAAGAACGTGTAAAGATTGAATAAGAGTGATCAAAAATCTTGGATTATATATTCATTGTAGGTTTGATTTCATGTTTTCTTGCTTTCTTATCATGAATTGTGTTGAATTGAACCTACTTATGGGGTAATATCTTTTGTTGTAGGGATCTTTGGATCCCAAATTGGATTCTTTTGATTTCAATGTGATTATATTTGTTCTTTCAATTCAATATTTTGATTTATGTGTTCTTGTATGCTATGCTATATTTACCTTGATCAAGTAGGTGTAGATTTAAGGGTTTGAGAGTCACCATGACCATTGGGACTTTTGAACCCGGATTAGGGAAAACACAACCTTATAATATATTATGCATTGACCGATGGTCATTGACTAAGGAGATAATTGAATTTGATTTTTAATGCGGTATCTCACTTACACTATTCACGCCGACCGCGAAGTCCGAGTGAGATGCTAGAATCTCCATCACCGAGATCTCAGGATGGAGTGAATTTTAGAAAATTCGCCTATCATTGCATGAATTGGGAGACTTTATAATTAAATTAGATTCAAATGATACAATTTAGGTGAATTAAATTTCCTTTGATATTTCTTCATTGCTTAAGACATCTTTTAATAATTTGCAATTATCTAGTTTAAATTAATTAATAATTTATTTTTACAAAACCCAACATTTAAGTGCCTAACTCTATTTTTTAATTAGACTAAATATTAGCACATAATCATCCTTGTGGATATGATATTCCCGACACCAATACAAGTTGGTGCCACTATTACTTTGACGTTTACCGTACACTTGCGGTCGCTGTCAAGTTTTTGGTGCTATTGCCAGATATGGTAGCTAATTTTAGTTTGAATAGAATAGTTTTTTTAAGATTTTTATTTTTAGCAATATTTTTTTTTTGTTTGATTTCAATAAAAACCTACACTTGATCTTCTCTTCACTTTTGTTTCGGGATTTGTGTCTATGCAAAACAACTCCGAACTTGATTTACTTTTCCTAAATTATACTGAGGATACATAGGAGCAACAACAAGAGGCTAATAATATGGTTGCGAATCAAGGACAAGAGGAGAGGCAACGACCTCTTCGAGATTACTTCAAGTCGAACGTTCAAGTAACTTATAATGGTGTGATAAGGGTTTCGGTGAATAATCGTCCATTTGAGCTCAAACCGGGATTGATTATTTCGGTGCAAAATAGTCTTTTCAATGGTTTGCCTAATGAAGATCCAGTGGCACATATGGAAATGTTCTTGGAGAAGTGCGACACAATTTACATAAGTCATATTCCAAAAGAAAACATTAGGATGCAGCTTTTTCCTTTCATATTAGCGGGGAAAGCAAAGACATGGTTTCGTGGGCTTAATTAGGGAATCATTACTTCTTATGATGATATTAATGAAAAATTCCTTCAAAAGTTTTTCCCTCCAGTTAAGGTGGCAAAACAGAAGCAGGAAATCAACTCTTTCAGGCATGACGAGACAGAATCATTGGGTGAAGCTTGGGAAAGATTGAAAGAGTTGTTGAGGAAGTGTCTAAGGCACGGATTAGAGAAATAGGCTCAACTGCAAATCTTCTACTATCGCATAACTTCGAACACAAAGACTTTAGTTGATTCAGTGTCAGGAGGTACCTTGCTCTCTAAAAGCGAGGACGATGCATGTGAGTCACTTGAGATGATGTCTATGAATTCCTTTGCACAACCAAAAGCACAAACATCATCAAAGAAGGCACTGAGAATTTCTGAGGTTGATATGCAAACAGTGATAATGGCTCAATTGTCAAGTTTTTCCGATCAGATGGCTAAGCTTCAATAAGGACAATCTAGTCAACAACCACAAAATCCTCAGCCTGTGCATCAAATGTCTTTGTTGGCCAACCCATTTGATCAAACACCTCAAATTGAGGAATATGAGGAAGTGAATTACATGAACCATCAAATTATAGGAACATCTTTAGGCCAAGGGCTCCAGCTCTACAACGATATTATCAGGGAATCAATTCCAACTCAAATTTATCGTATGGAAATCCAAATAATGCATTGCAAACAACTCCACCGGGTTTTGGATACCGAATGCAACAAATGCAAATTCCACCAGAAGAACAAGCCTCTTTCAAGACAATTGAACAATATTTGAGGCTATGGATATTAATTATACCTAAAGGCTTGAGAAGAATGAGAAATAAATGGAGGGAGTAAAGCACACTGTGGATGGAATGAAACAAACTTTGAAAAGAACGGAAGATGAGAGAACTAAATCAATAAAGAACATAGAGCAACAAATTGGGCCGTTAGCAATAGCTTTGAATTCTCGTCAGAAGGGCCAATTCCCAAGTAATACGGCTGTGAATCCAAGGGAGAACGTCAGCACAATGCATTTGAGAAGTGGTAAGACACTACCTGAGCCAGTTCAAAATAAGCTAGTGGAAAAGAAACAGACTGAGGTGATTGCAATTGAGAAGGGTGATGAACCTAATAAGTCTGAGAATGATGAATCTGAGGCAACTAAGAAATGTGATAAAACTGAGCAGTGTGGTTTGCATGATGATGATATAGCTAAAAGATCCGAGTCAAGCAGAAAGGACAAAAATATTGAGAAAGGTAGTTCAACAAAGCGGGAGATAGTGTCAGGCGGGATTACATTCCCAGATAACCCTCTCGTTATTACTCTTCCATTACCTTATCCTCAAATGTTTAAGAAATAGAAAAATCATTAACAATTCAAAAAATTTCTTGATATGTTCTAGAAATTGCAAGTGAATATTCCTTTTGCCGATGCTCTTGAGCAAATGCTACACTACACCAAGTTTTCGAAAAACATCATTGTTTGGAAAAGGAAGATTGAGGAATATGAAACAGTGAACTTGACTGAGGAGTGCAGTGCCATCCTTCAAAGAAAGCTCCCACATAAAGTAAAGGATCCTAGAAGCTTCACTATACCATGCACCATTGAAGTTTGTCTATTTGATAGGGCGTTGTGTGATCTTGGAACTAGTATTAATTTGATGCCCCTAACCGTCTTCAAAAAGTTAGGTTTGGGGGAGGCTAAGCATGTGAACATGACATTGCAATTGGCAGATCGCTCCTTGTCTTATCCTAAAGGTGTGATCGTGGATGTACTAGTGAAAGTAGGTAAATTTATCTTCCCGGTCGACTTGTTGTATGAGACATGGATGACGATGATGAAGTTGCCTTGATTTTAGGGAGACCATTTTTTGCAATCGCTAGAGCTCTCATTGATGTGCAAGTAGTGTTGTTCATTCCTCATACTCTAAGTACTCCAATACTCGCAAATCATAAAATAAAACATGATTCCCAATTTTAATAATACACCCTTCCCAAACCATATTAGGATAAACCTGCCCACTAATAGTAGTACTCAAAATCAAATTGGTACCAGCTCTAACCGATTTTAACCCAATCTCATCAACCATTTTACCAGCCAGAAATGAAACTGAAGACCAAGAATCAAATAAGGCATGCATGCCTCTATCATAAATGTAAACCATACCTGCCATCAAATGACGAGTGGCTTCAGCATCTGGCTCTATAACTGCATTCACTCCTCCCTTGACAGGTTAGGCTACACTAGCTTCCGAAACTTCTAACCTCCTAGGACAGTTTGCCTTGTAATGTCCCATCTGTTTACAGAGAAACACAATCCCCTGGGCCTCTTAAATGGCGCAGATGATGGCCTTGTTGAGTTCCCTGCATTTAACCCTATCAGTCCATTACTTTTACTCCGAGTGTCCTCCGACTGTTGAGGTGGAATAATGGCTTATACACCAAACCATGAGTAGCCGAGAGGGCAGGACTGTGAGAAATCCTCGCTGAAGTATGGGGTGCCATCGAGTCCACTTTGAATGGTGCATTCCCACCTGAAGATCTTGTTTCCTTGAACTTCTTGTTGAACATGTCATTATGGTGCCATTCTGACATATTCTTGCCAAACCTTTGTTGAGAATATGCTGACACAGTCTTATGCAATGTGGTTGGTATCCTCCTCATCCTTATCATAGTTGTCTCACACTCTGCTGCTGCATTCACTGCATCATTGTAAGTCTGCCGCCTAACAGCGGCTATCGTGTATTGAACATTATCATTCGGTCTTTCGATGAATCTGTTCATCCTTTCTGACTCAATGGATACTTACTCAGTATCAAACTCATACAACTCTAGGAACTTTAGATCATAGTGTCTGACACCATGCTTCCCTATTTCAAATCAAGAAACTCCCGTCTTTTAACATCTCTAATGTCTTTCGGAAAGTGCTTTGAATAGAATAATGCCCTGAATCATGACCAAATCTCAAATGGTTTCTCGGTCCTTTGCATAGATATCCACCATTTCTCAGCACTTTCCACTAGCAAGAAGGAAGCTAATGGTACCATAGTGGCATCGTCAATCTTCATAAGTGCCTGAATATTACTGAGTTTCAGACCATTTGACAAAGGACCAAAGAGTCAGTTGCAGTACATGGATCAGGATATACGCGTGATGAAGTATGCTAGGGGTACGGCTGACACGGACACTGATCAGGCTTACTACTTGGTACACGATCTACAAGAGGCCTATGAGAAGGCTATGGCTAGTAAGAGCGTGGGAGCACACGCACTGGAGTACTAATCGCATTCTCGGCATCATCACATTCAGTGCGAGTGTCTGGAGATGATCAGAGGAAAAGTGGGTTAGACGGTCGTGGCGAAGAGATCACCTCAGAGCGTATTGCGTTTCCACCATATGCGGCGTATATGACGCCATTGGTAGATGGACCAACGCAGAGTTACGCTAGTGCATTATAGCAGCCGGCACCGTCAGATCCTTAGCATAAGTACCATCAGAGGGTGATGGCAAAGGCAGTGGCCAGAGATCCTCTTTTCAAGATTCATGATCTATTCCTCAGAAACTCCAATTTCCAGAGTCCCAAATAATTTTGGTGCATCATATTTTATGAACTCCTTTTAGATCTTGAGCATCCTCAATGTCTCATCATCGTGCCTTACAACTGGTACCAGAACTATGGAAACTGTCGAGTCAGCGACTTCATCTACTTGAACATTCTCTCTAATAGGTACTTGCAGCGGTAATGGTTGCAATGGCACTCGCAGTGCCTGTAGTGCCTATTGCACCTGTTGTCCCCTGATAACATCCATCAGTTCAGTAATCCTATGTTCATGCACCGTGTTCATGTCCTCAAGCTGCTTATGATGATTCTCAGTCATTTTAGCCATACGTTGCTCCATCTGAGCACATCACTGACCATCATCAATCTCCCTGGTATTCCTAGTATCCCGGGGAGCATATGAACTTCCTCCTTTAGTATTCATTATACACTATGAGTATTTTAAGAGAGTTAGTTCCAAACATATTAAATAGGAGACAAAATGAAACGAGCATTATATTTAAAAGATATAAATAATATCATATAAACAAATAACATCATAACATAGAATGGCTCATTTTCAAACCCTTCCCACCTTAAGTTTGGTCACTTGTGCATATTAAGTCGAAGCAAATCAAATACCCATACAAATGATTTCATCACTTAATCTTGACCAACCTTTCCTAGGTTTAACACTTACTTGGATTTTAAAATGAGTTGTGTAAAACCACTTTGCTTCTGATTATGATCTCAACTGTAAGTCCTATTCCTAATTTTTAGATAAAACTACACATTTCCTTCTAGACGCCATTACCTAAAGATATTATACTATATGTGATTTCCCCTAGGTTCAAATGCCTTACTAGATACCAATAGTGGTTTTATTTATAAACTTGGATAACTTTAACCCATTTTGTTTCTAGGTTTGCTTAACCTATACTCTGATACCAACTGAGACGACCCAAACCCTGGTGGGCCTGGATCGCCTGACCTAAACCATCGGCAAACCCTTTGAGATAACCCAATAATGTCAAGCGATGATCTAGTTAGCCTTAACCTGCGGAAATAAACCCTGATATTCTACAAAGTAGACTAAACCAAGCTAATAAGTGCAGAATATAATAAAGTCTTTATTGTCTAATAAAATGCGGAGCTAAATGTAGAAGTCTTGCATACCAAATCAAACATAAACTAAATCAGGTATTACGGGTTCAAACATCTACCCAAATAAATCCCCTATTTATTACATAAATTCTAAAAGCAAATAGATAAATATTATTCAACCTTACAAACAAGAAAAAACTTCTATGATAAGGCATTGCCCTTTCCTTTGTCCTAAGCAGCAGCTGAGGTACCTAGGGGAGGGAAGTAGTAGGGTGAGCAAAATATATCAACAAGCTTAATAAAGCGGAAGCCTGCTCTACCATCAATCATCAAAGTACTACCTAGTAATAAAATCAAACTAGATTTGAATAGTTCAGATCATAAGTTCCATTATCAGTTTTTGGGCATTAAAGACATATATAATCAAGCATAATAATATAGCAAGATAAAAGAACAGCAATGCCCGACTGATTCTTCAACAGGGATGATGATAATATTGAATGTCTTTAGAGTCAGAAGAAGTGGCAATTGATATATCAAACGGGATAATAAACAATAGCTTATCCTTCCCCCAATGTTGTGGTTTATGCAATAAGAGGTTCAAAAGTCTGAATGCCAATAGTCCTATCATGCAGTAGGAGTTTATCCTTCCTTCAATAGTGTGATTTAGACAATACAAGGTTTACAAGTTTGAAGACCTATTGACCTTGCATAACTTATCCTTCCCCCAACACTGCTGACCAGGCAGCATAAGGTTCACAAGTCTAGCAAAACTTTATAGAGTCATATCGAATGAGGGACCTGTGACAACCCCAACTACAAATAAGGGCACCGCCCGGCCTAATCCCTTAATTAAGCCATAATCTCCCCTATAGGACCTAATAAGGAACTAGTCATCCTTTGTTAAACACCTACCATTTATGATACCACCTATAGGTAACTTAATTGTTCTAGTGACTAACCTATGGTTGTCTATAAATCAGAGTTACTTAAAAAAATCTTATCTAACCAATTATTTAGTGGAAGTCTTATTAAGTTACTAGTGGAAATGAGATCCCAATGCCTAACCTATTGTAGAAAAACCAGGAAATAGTGATCACATGCATATATAAACAAAAATGGTGATATATATATAACATGTGTCTAGTCCTATATTCTTATCACTCAACCCAAAAGGCAAAATAGCATGTACATAAAAATGTAATACAAAATAATACAAAATGTATAAAGGTATGTCCTAGCAGTCCTCCACCGGCTCAGAGGTAGTCACCAATCTTCTCTTTGCCTGGTTTGCTACTCGGCTGATCTGCACCCACCGTCACAAACTAAACGGTGAGTACATGAAATTATTTAAGTAATACTGAGAGATATCGATCCACATTCCCAAATAGGCAACAAGTATCAAATGGTATAATTGACATAGAAACTATGCTGAAAGAAACATCATGCAAAGAGATACTTGAGTAAACCAAATATGAAACTGACTCAAGGCTAAGTAGTAATGGATTAGGGTCGGTCGGCCGTGATCTACATCACATCGGCCTTTCCACTACAATTTGAGCTCTACTTTATAACATTTTTTTCAAATTGAGCTCTATATCATAATGTCAAAAGATCGTGCTTACGATTACACCTTTTCTATTTATACTTGCTAACATACCCGAGTTTTAAAACTCGTCATGTTCACCCAGGTTATTCTTGCGCCAACAAACCCCGAGGTCTGGTTACCCTGTTCGAGGCACATTACCCCGTGTGTCATGCAAGGTAGTGAAGAAATTTCCTAACATCCCGGCAAGTCTAGTGACCCCGTATGAAAGCTGAATTTCGATTATCAAATGACCCTAACCGCGAGAACCACTTTCATATTCAAAAATGACACAGCATTGGAATCCAAGATATGTAATAGCATACTAATGCACAAAGGATTTGAGTCAAAATAAACAAAATATCCTAATAGCATTCTATATCACTGACTTCCACACACAACAATCAAAATAACAAAGTATAGGAAATAGAATCAATGATATACCAAAACAGAGTATGCTATGAACAACATACAAAATGAGAACTGAACAAGTCATAGCATATAAATTTCAAAGGCAAGTCGGTTCGAATAACCGAGAAGAAATAAATAAATGGCTTGAAATGTAAATAAATGTCTCAAATCAATTTACTTACATACACACAGCAATGCATAAGTTATCCAGCTTCTCGTTGCGTCAATGTACGCACCCAAAACCCCGTAATAGCTTTTTTACGGTCCTAGCATTTGAAAATTTATCAATTTAGTGTCATTATTACTGATTCACAATTTATAAGTTGGTCAAAATCGAATTCGAGACTAATTTGCTAATTTCACACTTTTCGAGGTAAAAACTCTGTAAAAGTCGCGTCCGACAGTTCGAATATTTTATGTTTCTTAGAAATTTATTAATTTCTATTTATTTTATCGAAATATAATTTTTCGAAATTTTTTCCTAATTTTTCTGGAACTTTCCTGAATTTTTCCATATTTTATCTATTTTCTGGAAATTTATTTTATTAATAGATATATATATTATTTATTATTTTTATTATTTTTTTAGGGTGGGTCCGGGTCAACCCGACCCGGTCCAATAAGACTCGGCTCGATCTGACCCGGTCCTCTTCGGGTCAGGGT
Source organism: Stephania yunnanensis (assembly GCA_039657365.1). NCBI lineage: Eukaryota > Viridiplantae > Streptophyta > Magnoliopsida > Ranunculales > Menispermaceae > Stephania > Stephania yunnanensis. The sequence goes on along the minus strand of CM077582.1, from coordinate 61,140,512 downwards.
CGGCCCGACCAGGTCCACTTGGGCTCGGGTCGGCCCGACCCGACCTATATAGGGTAGCCCGACCCGAGCTACCCGTCTTCTTCCTCACCAGAGCACGAAGTGCTTTGGTTCTGAATTTTTCTTTTCTCCTTGATGTTGGGTTGGGGTTGCTCTCCACCCCAACCCCAGTGGAATCGATGGCAGGGGAGAAGCCCCTGCCATCTCCTGCCTCAACCTCGATTCGGCCTCCATGGCCGAACCTCCTTCTCGGCCACCATGGTCGATGCACTAAAATCACAACAAAAGCAACGATGACTCACCTTCAAAACGACTTCCTCGAGCTTGGTATCTCTCCCAGTCTCTCTCTCTCTCCCGCTCTTTCTCTCTCTCTTTCTCCTTCTCTCCCTTTCTTCCTCCTCTGTGCGTTTTTTTTTTTTCCCGAGAGATCAAAACAAATAAAATGAGATAAGGTTGGACTTATGGGTGTATTTTCGATGATATATATGCTTTGGGTGCTTGAATTTGAGCCACTCGTTTTTTTCATTTTTTTTAAAAAAATTTGATTTAACTAGTTACACTTACGCCACGAGCTGCTGGCTTGGGCCCATGTTGGCACGCGACTCGAGCGCATCCCCGCTTGTCTCGGTATCTGCATACTCGTAATGACTTAGTAGTCTACACATATACATTACACTAGGCAAACAACACAAGAAATATAACATTTTCCTCGGCCACCGTGCCGCGATAGTGACACGTATCTCGGTGCGGGTCCCACGTCACGGGTCATTTGGTCCTGATTAACGAATTAGATGCGCATTAGTTATTTGGGCCATGACAGGACTGGATGCCTCCGACCCTCCAACCACGGTACCAAGTATATTCGTATACCAGCTCCACATGCATCCAAGAAATAGAGAAACAAAAAAGGACATGATAAGCAACATATCAATGAAAGATATCAAGCAAATTCCGAGTAATTCATAGACCAATTACTGAAATAAGATCCTAGCCTATCTACTAGCATGGCATGATTGATAATAGAGCAAACCCCACGTACCTCAAGAGCTGCTAAATCCTAATTCTGAACCTTCTATGAGTTCCTACAGTGTTCCTCTAATATCTGCATTTTATACACACTTTATTAGGTTCACAACACTTTTGGATAAGTTTATTAAAAATTTTGGACCATGGGTAGGCCCGTACTCGAAGTTTGTACTCGAACTCTCATTTAAGACTCTAATGGTGCTCTTAACTTCCAATACATTTTTGAATGAGTTAAAAACTCATTTTAAGTGGTTTTATCAATATCATGTTGTTAAGCTTTCCAACAGTTTTTGAAACGTGAAAATCGGAGTTAAAATGAAGAAGTTGTGGCCGTTTAAAATCGAGGTAAAAACTAGGATTTTGCAAGGATGGTAGCCGCAGCGCAGTGCGAGCTGTTTGCCCTCTGACTCTTCGATTAAGTCCCGACGACCCCCTAAACTCCCCCGAACCTTCTCCGACGTTCCCTTGGCTCAAAATTTAGTAAATAGGGTCCCAAAACACATTTTCTAACAATAAAATCATCAATTTGATATCAAAAAATCAATGCTCAAATCTATTAATTGTTATTATTGAAAACTTGAAAAAAAAACTTTATCAAACCATCAAGGATTCGTCAAATCCGAAAATCAAAGTACTCTACAATCAAAATCATAGCCACAATCACCACCAATCTCGGATTCAACATATACTCATCATGAAAACCCATGTGTTCATCACATATTTACATCAATTCATCAAGGAAGGCTCCTAATCCACATATACAACTATTGGGAGTGTGGCGAACAACATTGGAACATTAAAGCCCTTGTAAATCCACTTGAAAACATTTGATATAACACAAATTCGCGAATACATGCTCAAAACCAAAATATCATGATTCATCTCATATCTTAAACCTTATGAAAAAAAACTAATCAAAGAGTGGAAGATTAGAGAAGGAAGATGAATGATTTACCTAGCTTTGTGTGCACTTGATGTAAGTTCCCTCTCCTCCACTAAATCCACCAACAAAGCTTTCTAGGGTTCTCTTCTCAAGTTTTCCTATAGCTTATTCAAATAAAAGTGGCTAGAAGCCCTAAAAGTGGTTTGTATAGCTTGTTAGAGAAGGTAGGGTTTGGTGGACTAAGTCTAACCCTTCATCTCATCAAGATGAGCTTAACTGTTAGGATGATCCTAGAGCTCACATTAAGTCCATCTTTTATGTATATATATATATATATATATATACCTTCATGTATATTTACAATCCTTGCCATTATTTTTTATTTATGTCATTTAATAATTCTTTTTCCTTTCACTTAGGCGAATTCCACCTTTAAGTAACTAGGTATCATATATTATACGCATTAGTCACACCAATACACAAATATTATGCATATTTATTAATTTATTTTTATTTTGGCACTATATTATAGATTTGGAAAATTATGGGCATTACAGGACTTGCAGAACGAATTGATGGAGAGAACACGGTGCATGTTTTCGAATGCTAGATTATCGAATGAGTTTTGGTTGAAGTTGTTAGCACCGCTTGTTATTTGGTGAACCGGTCACCATCCATAGTGATTGAGTGTAAGACTCCTGAAGAGGTGTGGACAGAATCCCCAACAAATTATCAGAATTTGAGAGTGTTTGGTTATCCCGCATATGATCATGTGAATGAAAGCAAACTTAAACCAAGATCAAGGAAGTGCGTATTCATGGGTTACGAGCATGGAATGAAAGGGTGCATATTATGGTATCTCAGCACGAAGAAGATTTTGATAAGTATGGATGTTATTTTCCATGAGACGTCACTATTAAATCCTAAAAAGTGTGCAATGTGCACCCGAGAAAGGTCGGAAAATTAAGGAACAGGTGGAGTTTCAAACTGATAATAAGATAAACATGAAAAATAATGTTTCTGGGCAGCTGAATGATGGTGGAGCGCAAGACACCCGTTAGATACCGGAGACACCTGTTGATTATCAGCTATATAGTATAGCCAAGGATCGACCGAGGAGAGAGATAGAGCCCCCGGACAGATACAGTCATATGAATCTTGTTGCATTAGCACTTAGTGTGACATATGAGGTTCAGTGTGAAGTTTTAGTGAGCAAGTTTAGGGATTGCCTGAAATTTTGTGGAATTTGGAAACACTGAAGACCCGTGGGACATTTGCGGAGTGAGGTTTTGATGAAGGTTAAAGAATTCAAGCCAAGGTGGAGACTTGTTGATATTGGCTTAAAGTCCTAATACAACATGGTTTAGTCTCCTAGTACAACTATGATACTCTAGTGTATATATAAGTAAAGTGGACCATTAAGTTGGAAATCTTTGGTAATGTCTTGAGTTGGTGAGCGTGAGAGAGTTGGAGGCTTAGCGTTGGTGTAATCTTCTGTGTTTAATAAATCACTGTGATATCTGCCGTGGACATAGGCATATTGTCGAATCACGTAATTCTCTGTGTCGATCGTGTGTGCGTGTTGTTTATTTGTTGTTTTTGCTCTAACACATACCCTGATTTTAAATTTTAATTGTTGAACGTACCCCACTTTTTTTTTGAAATCCTCAAAATATTCTTGCTCATCAACCTAGTACCCCCTCACCCTCACTCTCACTCCATCGCCCCTCGATGCTTTCCATTTTTCTCGAACATCTATATTTCGACTTCAAGAGCCGAGATTGAAGCCCTAAATCAAAGCCATAATCACCAAACACGCCAACAACACAATGAATAGACAAAAAAAAAAAAAACAAAGCAAAAAAATAAAGATCGTCAAAATAATGTAAAGAACTTAAATAAAGGGTTTTAGGCGTGATTCATCCAGAAAATCGTCAAGTTTGGGAGGTATATAGCGAGGGTCAGATTAAGAGACATGCGCAGTTGGGGGTTTTGGAGGTGAGGTATGGGTGAGCAAAAACCCTTTATATGAACAACGGTTAATTTGGCGATGACAAAAAATTGGAAGGGCCACAAAATATGAGGGATATGTTGAGCAAAAACTGGGTCTGTTAGCCACTCCCTTAATAAAAGGGTCACACTATAGACAATCCAACCCCGCATAAGGGCACCCCATTGTTGAGGGCACGGAGCAGTTTCATGAGGGCACTTAATTTTTATTTTTTTTTTGTGAATGCCCTAAACTATATTTACTCTCAACCAACGCACCCTACCACTAAAATCCATAAAACGAACAAAGAAATCTTTCATTTTTTTGCTATTAAGTTCATTTTTGTTGCTCAATAATTTGTTTCTTTCATTTTGGATGCTATTTATTAGAATTTCGTCATCACTAGAAGATTTTTTGTGATTCCTACACAGGGGCGAGAGCTGTGAGGTGGCGGTCTCAGTCTTGTCTTATCAAGACCTGTATTTAATTGTCAATCTATACCAACTGACATCTAACTCAATGGGTCACTACTGAGACTATACATACAAGTGGTCTCAGTGGTCTTATGTCAGGATATGTGTGTATCTCTCGATTGACACCAATCGACACGACAGCCTATGTTTTGGTCTTATGTGTCCAAGACTATAAGTTTGATAATTTCCCATCGAGATTTGAAAGCCACAAGTCGATCACTAGAGCATCTTCCTTTTCTTTTTTTGCCCAAATCTTTCCTCCGTTGTTATACTACTACTAGTAGGTATCTTCAATTAATGATGACCTCCATGTGGTATTTCTAATTCCTTGTGGACCAAAATCTCATAAAGTCCTAAGCGCGCCAATCCAATCGCCAAATCCTGCTTCTTGGCAAAAGCTAGCTTAACAAGGACCACATGCCTTTTTCTAGATCCACTCCTTTTTTCTACTCCGCTTTTGGGGCTTTTCATCTTTTTCATTTTTGATTCCGTGGCCCCCCAAATATATTTTCACAGTAGCCTAGCTAGCTATAGCTTTTTTTTTCTTGATCACTGGGGTGCCCCACCCTTATTTCAATTCCTTCTTGCTACTTTGACCAAAAAAGAAAAAAAAAACATCCTTACTAACTACATTTGATGACTACTACACCTAACATATTTGGTGTTGAATAACAAAATTTGATTTTATGACTCTATATACATCTAATTAACTTTTCCGCAACAATGTCATTGGAGTTGGATGACAGAGTTTGATTATTTTCATGACAGTAAGTGCATTCGAATATTTATGTATGTGCTACGTCATTGATTTTCTTAAACAATTGTGTTGTTGTTTCGCAAATAATAAAGTGTACGAATCCGATCGGGTTGCCACAACGATAAAAGTGAAGGTGTGTGGTTATGTGAATTAAGTACATAACCTCAATTTCGATTCCTCGATGTGGTAAGATCGTTTGGGCCACTGAGCTATGGTCAAGCCGATTGCACTAGGGTCTCATGAAAATGGTCAGGCTCACCGAGCTCGCCTGGACATTCACGGATATAAAAAAAACATGTATGATTATTGGTTTTTTTTTCAAAATAAAAGTAGGTGTGCTTGAAGTTGAACCAGATTCAATAGCTTGTGTAGAGTCCCATAGGCTTTGTTTGGCAACACTAGCTGATAGCTTATAATCTAATTGAAAGCTGATAATCTAGCAAATAGCTGATAAGCATATAGCTGATAGCTGAAAGCTTATTAGCTAGCTGAAGAATTAAATTGTTTGGAAAAAATAGGTGATTGAGTAGATGATAATTGTTAAATGACATAAAATGATATATTATTTATTTATTTATTTATTTTAAAATATACGTATATACTCATACGCGTGATATTATTTAATATTATATTACACGTATGAACATATTAATTAAAGAATTAAATTCGATCAATAATTTATTTATTTGAGTGGTAAATGACTCATACTACTTTAAGTAAAGTCTTGAATTCGAGTCTTGCAAATGGAAAAAACTGAATTGAGAGGATAACCCTTGAATAGTGTCCAATAGTACTTAAGGCACATATTAGCTGATGTAGTTGGTGTTAAACACTACGTATAAACTAAGAAAAAAAATTGAAATAGTTTTTACAATTACGCATACATATAATATTAATAGAAATATATGTATATGTATGATACATTAAAAAAAAAAAAAAAAAAAAAAAAAAAAAAAAACGTTAACACCAAATGGGCCTAAATACAAAAGGATCCAAATACCATTTACACAACATGAATGGAAAAAACATATTTGACACAATTAACATAAATCGGAATCTACCGTTCAAGTCGGCAAATAAATATGGGTAGAAATGGGCCAAAAATTCACTATCTAAACTAGTATTTTAAATTTTAAAATTTTATTTAGCCTCCCCCAAACAAAGCTTATTCGTGGAAGTAGTTAATTTGTCCTTTCGAACCAATTCGAGACTTCAAATCCAAATTTTGATTCCAAAAATAGTAGTAATACTTTCGTGTGGAATCGCATCTCTTCACGCGCTTACGCCACGTGGAACCTCCACCTTGGAGGAGACACAGCAATCAGTGTCCATAATAACGTATACTCCATTGGACGGCCCAGATCTCTTGCGCCAGATCTTCGGTCCACTCTGTCTGCGCGATTCGGGCCGGACGAAACGTTGCCATCCACACAGCTATTTCCACGAAGAGCATGACCTACACGTGGAGCCACAGGAGTGCAAGTCGGTACTGATGATTCCCTGCTCCGTTTGACAGGTCGTCACACGTGGCCCGCGCATCGGACCGGGCCCAAGAATACAGGTTTGATGTGATGTGATCCTCCCAGTTTCAACTGTCTAGTGTCAAGTATTCTTGTTCAATTAGTCGTCCTTACCGTAGGGAACTAAAGATCTTCTCTTCTAATCTTATTTCCATAAATGACTAAACAATAATAACGACAAGCAAAATAAGAAAGATTCTAGAAGAACGCCCTCTACATCACACTAAAACCCAAAAATGCCCACAATATCCCCAACCTCCCACGGTGTATAAATGCTTCAAGAGGTGTTTTGAGTTTGGGATGCGTGAGACCAAAAGACACCTCTTTTAACATCTGTTCCGAGACCATTAAGTAAACACATAGACAATCCAACCCCACATTCACTTAACTAAGATCATGCTTATAAAGAAAGAAACAAAAAAAAGTGTTGTGTGTTGGGATGTATAACATGTAAACACGAATGACTCGATCATGAATGTGTGATATTCTAGCATTCTCCACTAAATAAATAGATTTTCTCGTGAAAAGAACACACGTAGTGCTAGTGATTACATGGCAACACACGAGGATGCTATTTGATGCAACGATTACTTTGCTTGTGCTTATACACTAAATAAAATATTGTACTGGATCTTTTTTATGGTAGTGATTATTTGTTAGTGCCAACCTTTCTAAAGCTATTTAAAAATCTTTAAAAAAAATAAATACGGTTTTTATGATCATTTCTTTATATATATATATCTTATTTTTTATAAATATTTATCCATAAATTATGACACCAACCAGGTCTAAATTTGTTCTTCATGAATCGTTTGGCTCAAAGAATTTGTCATTAAATATATGTGAAATCTTTGATTTGAAGAGACCTTAATGGTGCATAACTATATTTTGCCCTATATATTATGAACCTAAAACTTTCCAAAACTTATAATATGTTAGTACGTACCCAAGGATGGGTTGGCGTAGTGGCAAGGAGGGCGTTCCTCGATGAGAAGATCCCGGATTTGAACCTTGTTGTTGGCGCCTTGCATCCTTAGGGAGGGGAAAAACTTCGTTATGCCAATCCCTCATGCCCGAGAGATTAGTCAGGACCCACTAAGTGGGACTGGATACCCTCGGTTCTAAAAAAAATGTTAGTACGTGTAGTGATATTTTTGATCGACACTGAATGTTTGATATCATGATAATGGACTTGTATGATGGCTGGAAGAGGAGCTTTTATCAAAGGGAGGGAGAGTAACTATGATTAGCTCAATGCTAGATGCCTTTCCCACATATTTCATGTCCCTCTGCTTCGAAGATTGAAAAAATGATTCGCAAATTCCTATAGAAAATAATAGGGGTAGATTCAGCATGGGCATTAGTTTCTTGGAAACAAGTGATCAAGCTACAGAAGCTTGGAAGGTTAGGAATCGGGAATTTGAAGCTCAGGAATACAGCTTAGCTTAATATCATGTACTACTAACTTATGTTGGGTAGTAAGTGCTTCATCAGGTATTACTTTGCAGTCTCTACATAATTTTCTATTTGTTTTTCTTATTAAAAAAATCTATTTGACTCTTGTTATGACCACTACTAAAAGTAATTATATGCGACTCCCTCTTCTTAAAACTAGCATTTGCTAAGACAAGATCGTATGCTAAAACAAATTCTAAGATTGATTCTCCTTCTTCATTTCTATTACCGTAACCAAAACCTCCATGAACTCTCTCAAACTCATCGTTACTTGCCCCGACATGCCCATTTAAATCTCCTCCAATAAAAACTTTTTCGTCTAATGGTATACTTTGCATAAATCCATCCATATCGTCTCAAAACTTGCGTTTGATGCTCTCGCTTAATCCTACATGTGGTGCATAGGCGCTAAGCATGTTAATTTTTTTGTCTCCAATAATTAACTTAACTAGAATCAATATATCCCCCATTCTTTTAACCTCTACGAACTTATCCTTATAATCATTATCCACCACAATTCCTACTCCATTGCATTTTCTATCTATACCTAGTGTACCACAATTTAAACCATGTGCTTTTTATTTCTCTACTCTTTTTTCTTACCCATTTTGTCTCTTGGAGGCAAGTAATATTGACTCTCCTTCTAATCATGGTATCTACTAGTTCTATTGACTTCCCCGTAAGTGTTCCTATGTTCCATGTTCATAAATGAATTTTTTCTCCCCTTTGTATTTGTTTTCCTTTTCTATTTTTATTTTGTCTAAAAGATCTAATATCCGTATCTATGATTTTGTTTTTGTTTTGTGTTTGTTTTCGTTTTGAACTAGCTTCTTTACTCACACTCGTCCTTTGTGTTGGAACCCTTACTCATTTTTCTTCACATTCGGGCGACGATGTGAAAGGACTAGCTTTTTTACCCACACACGTCCTATGTGTGGGAACCCTTGCTCATTTTTCTTCACACCCAGACGGCGATGTGAAACACACCCTTGTTCATTTATCACTACACCCGGGCTCCAATGCAGCACGTCGCTAGGTGGGAACGCCCCAATGTTTATATATATTTGATCAATTTCATGAAAAGTGACAAAAATTTTACGCTGCTGTCAACCTATCGCAACCCTCCTCCATTTCTCAAGAATGGAAAATGAGCTTGGGGCCTCCTTCCCCCACTTTTCGGGTATGAAAAGTGAGTTTAGGACCTCTCTTACTCATTTTTCGGCATGAAAAATGGGTGTCAGAGTCCTCCTTTATCCGGACTTAGGACTCGCTATGCAACACACATAGTGTACAACATAAGTGGAGTTTCGTTTCACCTGAAAACGACCAATAAATATAATTAAATATATATTTTAGAGACTTTTTATATTAAATACATTAAAATAGATTAATAAAAACTTATAAGCATCGACTTATCATGCACCTTATGAAGGATGTATCTTGATGAATGATACCTCAAGTTTTATCGAATTTATTGCACATATCATTTTTTTTTATAGTATGAAGACTCGTTTAGGGAGGGTACACAACCCCTCTTGTGTATATATTATTTTGAGATAATACAACTTTGGGGAGCTTGTCTCCTTTTTCTCAAAAAAAAAAAAAAAAAAAAAAACACATGATAATGGACTTGTATGTACATCATGTATCTCTTGCTAGGAATAAGATTCTATGAATCAAAGTATGCAAGGGTCATAATAATCGTAGTTGAACGACAATATTTGTGGGGCCTGCTTATCATTTCCTTGTTAGTCTAATCGAATAAATAATCACGTTGGGAATGATTCATGAGTATGGGAATCAAAGAAAAGTCTAAGAAGAAATAAATATCGTCCAGTCATCGTTGAAGTCTCAAAATCGATCAAAAAGGTTTAGGAACGTACAGCGTGGCTCGTGCCACGTAGAGCAGTTCATCTTCTGTGTCGCTTTGTTCTCTGCGCAGCCCCGGAGATTCCGCCACGTCTGCATCACGCCAAGTTGCTTAGAAATCAACGGCTGCCGGTAAAGTTTTTGATCAAATGATGTGACCGAGTGGGAAATAGCTGGCATGTTCGGAATTTCGGCTCAGTTGCGGAATGGGATATATAGTCCCTTATCCGAATGAGAAATAACAGTTTCGGGAGAGAATGAAATAGTACGTATGTAACAACACTTTTATATGTAACCAAAAAAAAAAAAAAACACAAACACTTTTATAAGGACCAAAGCTTGTTGTTATAATTCGGTAATTCCATTTTAATTTATTACATGAATTGCTAAATTAGGGAAGTTAAAAAAATTACAAACGCTCTTTAAAACTTTAGCCCGCATCGCTGACTTGGTGACTTGACTAAGGTATCTACTATACAAATGTAGCAAAACAAAAATTGATCGAGAAGCTTTGGTGATGCCTTCGCCTTAATTAATTTTAATATGTTAAATCATGCAACAAAATTGTTTAGTTTAGAACACATCTCAAACAAATGGTAAATTAAAGTCTTTTATATGTTAAAAGCATGAATTTTATCCAACAATAGTTCGTTGTTAGCTAGTAATTTATTAATTTCAAAAAATCATTAAGAAAAAAAATCATATATACAAACCAATTAATTCTGCAATTTGATTTATCTTTTAGTTCAATTAGTCACAAGTCAAAAGAGAAATTTGTTCACATCGTCTATTTTTAGAAACTTCACTCCCTATTCTCGTTGATTGTAAAAATTTTGTATAGTGTGTCATATACAAAAGAATGAATTTTTTAACATAATATTTTAAAATTAATCTGATATATACTTCTCTATATTGTAGTTAGTTTTATCAACCAAAGTCTAAAATTAACTTGAGATCTTTGATTAAAAAATACTCATTTCCAACAAGTTAACTTAATCTTTAAGGAAGAGGTCGATAAATTATCTTTTTGAATACAAAATAGACAACAGAAAACTAATATTAGATTGCGAATGAAACAAAATCTAAAATCGAAATATCTATTTTTCCTAGAAGAGATAAATGAGAGGATGGCTAATGGACGAGAAAAAAAACAGGCACTATATTTAGTGGAAATAGAATTAGAGAAGATAATATATAGATGCCTGTGCACGAGGGTCGAAGAGTCGGAACAAATAGGCAAGTAGTGGCGCCGAGAGTGACAAACCCACCGCACCCAACCCCACTCGTAAGTACCATTATTTTATAATATTGACGATGGTGTTATGTATTTTGAGATGCGTAATATAACGGTTTTAACTTTTAATAGAATATTGTAGACGGACCAAAACAAATTAAAACTCATACACAAATCCATATATATATATATATCACAACACCACCAACTTAGAGAACCCAAAAAGAGAAACTAGAGAGAGAGAGATAGGGGGACCCTCCACAATCTGTCCTTCCTCTTCTCTTTTTCTCTAGCTAACTCTTTAGAGTAAATATATAAACACTATATCAAAATTCTTTCTTACTCACCAAAAAATGATGACTCTATTTAAGAATATCATCCATTCGTTACTAGACATGTCTTCCTATTCCTCTTCTACTCAAGGAAAACGCCACCGCCCGGAGACGCTCCCGAGCGGTGGCGCGTTAATCTTGTTATCGACGGACGCTCTACGGAGTCCTCCCAACGTCGTGGAGGCCTCCGTCGTCTCCGCCGCCAAGACCAATTCGCCGCCCGCCAAGAAAGACCCGCCCGTCTCCGATGACATTATTACCGCCGGCGGCGGCGGTGGGTCGGCGGCGGCGGCGGCGATGAGTTCATGCACGGAGAGTTTGGGGTTTGAAAGCTCCGATCAGATGGAGGAGGAGGTGCCCGGATACGCCGCGGCGGCAGCGGCGGTGCAGGATTGTGATAGGGATTGTGGGAATTGGAGTTGGGCGGTGAGGAGGAGGAGGAGGGAGAGGGAGAGGGAGGAGAGGAAGGAGCGGGAGATTCCGCCGCCAATTCCGTCGCTAAATTCGAACGGGCAATCGCGGTTTTTTCTACGGCCGGTGAGGGCCAACGGACGGCTGGTTCTTACCGAGGTAAGGATCAACCGTCCTGATCAGATCTTCCGGGCTTCCCGCCAAGACGGACGGCTCAGGTTGCATGTAGCCGAATCACACTACAAAAATCATCAACAACCATTACAAGAACAACAAATTGAGGAGGCTGAGATGGTGGTGCCCACCACGGAGGCTTGCCGGAAATGGAGAGTTCCGGTGACCGGAAGTGAGGGTCTCCGGCGGTGTCATGAAATTACGAGGACCCAGTACCATCACCACCATCATCACAACCACATGACACTCTGGAACCACCAATGTGTCACAACAAGGTAGAGCAACCATTTTTTGTGGCGGGTTTTCCATGACGATCGCTCATTTTTACACACCGCAACCGCTACAGATCTCTTCTGCTAAATCTGGCAAGTACCCAGAAATTGTGACAAGATTTGCTGAACTGGGTAGACCGGTGACCGGCCGGGGAGTTTCCGGTGAGTGATCGAGTAGTCCTGGTGGGTGGACTGGTAAAGGACACCTGTGTGTCGGTGGTGTTACATGTGTCCAGAATTTTTTGTCATGATGGCCAAAAAGGGTAAAAACTGAAACAAAAAGGGTGTCTGATGAGAGAAAAGCTGTAATTGGTACGTGTCATGAATTTCAGGTGAGTTTGAGATGTTGGGATTAAAATGGTGAAGAAAAAGTTGGATGTATGGATGAGAGGAGGCAGTAAAAGGGCTGGATTATGTTTTTTTTTTTTTTTTTTTTTTTTTTTTTTTTTTTTTGCTTTTTTTTTTTTTTTTTTTTTTGTTTGGTCAAAAGTGGAAAAGTGGTGGATTTGGTGAGGTGTGATATGGTTGGAATTAATCATGTAAGAAAATTCAAGTTTTGGTTGGGTGGTTCTGTTTGGCTTTAAATTGGAAGGTGTGCTTTTTCAAGTTTGGCCTTTTAGAGGGATTTAATTTGAATTGATTTGTGTGTATGGAGTGGAACTATTGTTTAGGTTCCTTATTCTTGGCAAAGGCAACCAAACATTATTTAGTAGACAAGCTTTAAATATAGTTGGTTTGAGTGGTAAAGGTCTCATTTCGTGAGGTCTCGAGATCTTGAGTATGAGCTTCATGAATTAAAAAAAAAAAAAAATTGGGTTAGAAGAAGATTTAAGATATTATCAAATTAAATCGAGCCGAATGGAAACATCAAGACAATGTAGTCAACAATCAAAAAGATGTTGTGCAATTTCATTGAGATGAACATCGTAAATTTGACTGAGGTGGAGGTCGTGAGTTATAACCAATTAATATTTATAGCTACATTATATTTTATTAGCTTGTTCTAAGTAATGAGGTTGAGCGATAAAGAGGGGCCGTCAAGGCCTTAGAGGGTATGAACACCCAACAACTCACGGAGATCTAAAACAAAGAGACAGTAACAACAACAAAATCTCAATTTTAAATTAGTTGAAGAGACTACGTAGATCAAACTCTTTCGCTCTACTCAATTTAATACAGGTCATGTCTATATAGTTGACTCTAACTAATGAGCCTTTGTTTACCTCATCTATTTGCTATCCACATGCCCACTGTTCCTTATCTTCCAACTCTCTTGTTGCTCTCTAAGTCCTGCAATGCTAGCTGTGATACTGAAAATGGTGCAGCAGTGACAGATCTTTCAATTACTGATGCAATCAAAGTATATATCTTACAAACTAGTACGGTTGGCAAGCAACATTGCAAATTGGAATTTTTTTGCATACATAATCTTGTTGACATGAACAGGCCCTCTTCACTACTGTTATTCAGGAATTATTTGAGCTTCTTGTAGTGGGCTTGATTGCTGTTTTGTATGTACTGTAAAAGACAAGTATCCAAACTGACAGTCTCTTGTCTAGTAAAATTTTTTGTTGCCCATGCCCATGTATATCAATCATTTTTGTTGTCCACACTGCTCTTTATGGGTTTTCACAATCTGCAATTTGAACACCAAAAACACTGCAAGCATCAGAGCTTTCACTAAATCTGTAAAATATAGTTTATGTTCATGAGCTGTGGAGCCTTTTTTGAATGCTGAAAAGAATATAAGCATATATAGATACATAGATATCTTTTCGAAGACATCGACATTAGGGTTCGCAAAAAGAATGACTTAAATGTAACATTCATTAAGCATAAGAAATAATAGATCAGTAAGAAGATTACTTACGGAAATCATAATCTACTAAAATCGCCAAGATCTTATCGCCTCGTGAGCCCTCAAAACTTTTAGCAACTTGTTTGATGATAAAGTTCATCAAATTGGTAACAATGAAACTTAATGTACTTTTAAGTTCATAAGTTCATAAGTTACATATATGAGAGACATCGTGGTCTTACATAAAAGTCTATTTGATTGCTAAACGTGCCAATCAAAGGAATAACACTCCTTCAAGCCACAACAACATTATTATTTTTTTTTAACAAATAAGCTTGTTTAAAGAAACTACACAATAAGATTATTATTAACAACCTTCTTTTCTTTTCCCTTTCAACCTTATTTTACAGCATTTGGCAGGAAAACCCCAGTTGTACCATGGTTTTCTTTACTTACACTATACTTTATTAAACAGATACTTCCATTTATCATTACTTATAATTAACAATTCCTGCACCTGGTCACCAAGAATTAGAAGCAGAGATGCCACTCTCCAATTTACTAAGGTCTTCTCATGAGACAACCACTTGAGCTGCTGCTAGCCTTGCAATAGGAACCCTGCCAAACATGTCGATGCCGAATTATATGATGAGAAAAAATTATATCTTTACGCCATAAAATTACGACAAAGAACAGGAAAGAGTTTACCTGAATGGAGAACATGAAACATAGTCCAGTCCTGTCTCGGCGAAAAATGCGACAGAAGAAGGTTCCCCTCCATGCTCTCCACATATTCCCACCTGTTTTGCATTTAGCACAATCACAGAGAAAAAAAAAGTGAGGCCTGGAAAGTAGAATTTAATAGTCTAAAAATAGCTTGATATTCAAAGCTAGGTCCTAAATTTATAGGCAAGCTTAGTTTGTGATAGTTCCCTAATTGGTATGGTATCTCTTTGTTAAGGTTAGCACGTTTGTGATCCGCAGAATGCGGCATGGTAGAAAATATCTAACCAAGCTCACTTCCAATATCATGATGTCCAAACTGGGCTAGAACTAGAAGCCATGCATCTAGGACTCCGAGAGCAAATGCATCAAGAGCAGCATCAATTGTTAGGTCCTCTACGACGATTTATTCGCTTGGATTACCTATTTCATATATTACGCGTAAAATCACCAATGACTTGTTTGTCTAGGGCAGCGTATTTTGAAGGTCTAGTATTCCATCTATAATATTTCCAAGGCACACAGTATAAACATGTTTTATCAGCATCGCTGCAATAAATTAGTCTAACTCACCTTTAAACTAGGTCTGGCAGCACGACCCCGTTCCGTGGCAATCTTGATTAGTTGACCTACTCCTTTTTGATCAAGAACCTGAAAAAAGGCAGTTAGAAATGCTCATTGAGTTTTGAAAATCTCCTAGTTGGGATTTAAGTGCTCTACGTACATATAGTGGCCCTCAACTTACAAGTCTTACATGGAGATTAACTAGGAAAGATGACGATGAAACGCGAATGCTTGGGTTCCTAAATGTCTCTAAAATGGAAGACTCGTATATTTCAATTCAACCTCTAAGAAAACGAATTGTGATTCGAGAGAGAGGAGGAGAAAAATTACTGAGATTTGAATACATGGATTCTACATATGCGTACTAGAGCTATTCATGTTAAATTTATGCACTCTATCGAGGAAAGTAAAAAAGAAACTGCCTTAGACAAGAGATTACACATATCTTTTCTCTCTCCATTGAGCATAAATGAAGATTTTGTGTATATGGGAACTGACTCTTGTCATGAGCTTCATTAGGATCAAATCTAGAAACGAACATGAAGTGGAATATATGGCAAAAAAATTATTGTGTATACTAACCTCGAAGGGATCATGTTGCAGAATTCCTTTGGATAGATATATAGGAAGAAACTTTCCAACATCATCTCTACTGTATCCGAATGTCATTTGTGTGAGGTCGTTGGTCCCAAATGAGAAGAACTCCACTAGTTCCGCAATCTACAAAAAAAGGGAGGGAATCAATTTTACATGCTAATTAAATAATAATGCAAATTGATGACCTTTAATAAGCTTAATATCTTATTGCCGATAGAGTTTCATGTCAGCTCATTACTTTTGGAAAACGCAATTCAATCAAGTGTAGATCATTAGTCTACCCGTTAATAATTAATAGTAACTTGAGCTTAACATCTTCTTGATGAATTATGAGAACATATTTCCCTACATACCTCGTCCGCAACAAGTGCTGCTCTAGGGATCTCAATCATGGTGCCAATTTTGTATCCTATGGAGGTGCCCATCTCAGAAAAGACTTTCTTTGAGACATCACGTATCAAACTCACTTGATGTTCCAGTTCCTGTTAGAGAAAAGATTCATTCCATAAGTACTAATCCAAGAAGAAACTGATGTGCTTCTTTTTAAGTGATAAAATTCATTTAGAGGAAACGATGCAGCCTTGTTAACAAATATATATCTGTATATGCAAGTATATATGCGCGTAGAATAGATAGAATAAGATGAAGGAAAAAAGCTCTTACCTGAGGTGTTCCAACAAGAGGAACCATTATTTCAGGAAAAACTTTGAAACCCTGGTTGCTCATGTTGATAGCAGCCTGAAAGATGGCACGCGCCTGCATTTCTGTTAGCTCCGGGTATGATATCCCAAGCCTAGCCAGACAAGACCAAACAACAATACATAAGAACAACTTTAAAAAGATTCTCTCCAAGGAATGCCATTTGTCCATGCGTTTGCTCTTCCTTGGTTGAGACCAAACAACAAGAGGAACCATTATTATTATTATTTTCAATCGACAAATATGGTGTATTGGCTCAATGAAACTCAAAAGGCCGGATCGTCAGCATCTCCCTAGGAATTCAGAAGGTAATTAACTAAAACACTGGTTTTGCAAACCTGCATCCACGAAAACCGAGCATTGGATTCACTTCTGAGAGTTTCTCAACCGTTGAAAAAACTTCATCTTCCGTCATGTCTGTGTAGGAAGTTAGTTCACGAACAATTTGTTCTATGTCTCCTTCTGGCAAAAATTCGTGAAGTGGAGGGTCTAGTAGTCTGATTGTCACTGGGAGACCTGGTGCCATTTTTCATTCCGCCGAGCAGCAAGAAAAACAAAGAAGACAATAATTCAATGAACTGCCAAAGATGTTTGCATGCGCCAAAAACGAATTCCACTAAGGTGAAAGTTCTAAATTTCAAATTTGGATGAAAAGCCACTAGCATCAATTTCTCCCAAATCATGCTAAAGGTCAAAATTCCAATAAAGCAACATGCAGTTTATCACTAGCATGTAGAGGGAGACTTGAGAACAATGAAAAACTTCTTGTGATTCATTCATTTAAAGATCAATTATGACTGTACTAAGATTTTCCTAGCACACGTGTCTCTTTAAGATCATTTAGTAGTTTTGCAGTTCGAGAGAAAAATGTACCGTCCATCGCACGGAAAATTCCCTCAAAATCAGATCTCTGATAGGGCAGGAGCAAGTCTAATGCTGTCTTTCTCTGCTCCAATGTTGCAGCCATTATCATTTGCCTCACAGCTTTTATCCTCTCATCTGAAGCAAAAAACTGAACCATCCAGACATCAATTATAATGCTTTTCCATTGTTAAATAACTATATTATCAGAAAAGCATTGAAATTTGAGAGATAATACAAGTACAAACTTTGTTACTTCATAATTCTATGACTGTTGACATGCATCAACTATAACTTCATATGGAAATGGAAGATCATTTTATAAATGTTAGTGAAGATTAACAGCTTAAGAGCTACAGTTACCATGTGCTCTGTCCTGCAAAGCCCGATTCCTTCGGCACCATTATTCCTAGCTGTTTGTGCATCTTCAGGAGTGTCTGCATTTGCCATGACCTGTTCTACAACCAAGATACTCAGAAGGGACGAAGAAGAAAAAAATGAAGAATTTCGTAAAAAATGAAGAATTTCACTAATCCTAAAGTAGGCCCATAAAGCTCATGGTCGTTCAGCTGAGAAAATTTGCCGAAAATACTTGAAACTATCGAAAGGTTTATCATTTTTCAAGTTATTGCTTCCCATTCTTGATACATTTATATTCACGCTCCTTCTCATTATGGTGCCAAGTTTAAGAATATTAATTAGTATCGGTACCTTAAGGCGCCTTATTTTATCAACCCAAGACAGGAAGGTTTCGAGATCTGCACTTAGAGCTGGAGGTGAGAGTGTTTGCTTTCCTGTAATCACTTCCCCTGTCGATCCATTTAGAGACAGCCAATCACCTTCTTTAAGCATTTTATCCCCTATAATAGCTATCTGCATGACCAATAAGAATAAGATAACCTGCATAAAAACTTACAGCTTTACAACGTTAGAGAGTTGTCGTGAAAATGGTCAATCATCTAACCTTCTCATTGTCATTTATACGGACATCTGAACAGCCAGAAATACAGCATTTCCCCCAACCACGGGCCACAACTGCTGCATGAGATGTCATGCCGCCTCTTGCGGTTAATATTCCTGTGGCTGCATGCATGCCCCCGATGTCTTCCGGGCTCGTCTCTGCCCTCACCTAGTACAATAGAAAACAATGAGCGAAACATATTGGTATTTATGATGAACGGTAAGAAAGGATAATCACACACAATGTATGTAAACACAGAGAAGAAAAGACACTAACCAAGATAACACTCTTTCCTTGTGCATGCCATGCTTCAGCATCATCAGCACTGAACACAATCTGACCAACTGCAGCTCCAGGTGATGCCGGCAAGCCGTTAGCAATCACTTTGTCTTTGTAAGAAGATGGATCCTCAAACTAATATTATAAATAGATTATGAAACATGCCATATTAAGATATCCAAAACAATGAATGCTTGTGACTTCAGTAACGGATCAAAATGAGAAATTCATGCAGGAGATGCATTTTGTTCAGCTGTCGACAATAACAAGCAATTAATATTGTTCGCATAAAAGTCATGGATATACAATATGTACCTGAGGATGAAGAAGTTGGTCTAGATGCTGTGGCTCTACCATCTTAATTGCAGAACTAGTAGTAACAAGCCCTTCTTGAACCATGTCTACGGCAATCTTTACCGCACCTTTACCAGTTCTCTTTCCTGATCGACACTGCAGCATCCACAATCTATTTTCTTGGACGGTGAACTCAATATCCTGCAATGAACAAAAGGAGCACTTAGTCATCAGGTAGTAGTATTTACAGATAAATTTAATTTTAACATAGAAAACCAATCGATTTTTAATACTCGAGGAGGAGTAGCTTCTTTCTCACCATCATATCTTTGTAATGATTCTCTAAGATTTTGCAATTTTCCTCAAGTTCTTTATAGGCCTCAGGCATACATTGCTTCATAACTTCAAGCTTTTCGGGGGTTCGTATTCCAGCTACAACATCCTCGCCCTGCTTAAACTGACTTATTAGATTCATAATTATTAATGAAGAAGATAATACTAGAACAATCGAGAACACACGAATCCATCAAATGACCTGGGCATTGATCAGAAACTCTCCATAGAGCTTCTTTTCACCAGTGCTTGGATTTCTTGTGAAGAGTACCCCTGTCCCGGATGTGTTTCCCATGTTTCCAAACACCATACACTGAATGTTAACAGCTGTGCCTCTCAACCCAGTTATCTGGTTGATGCTCCTGTACTTGATGGCTCTTGGGCTGTCCCATGAATTAAAGACTGCTTGAATAGCTAGCAACAATTGTTTTCTTGGATCTGCAGCGCATATGAAGAAATCAAAAAAGACTAAGAACTGATAAACTCATGTAGTGAAAGTAGACCTTTCACCACTGAGATGTCGTGTACGATTTACTAGGTGCCTCATAAGATAGAAAGATAAACGATACTAAGAATGCCAACTAAAGATAAGTTTCTTACAAGCTTCGTAAGCTTGTGCTACATCATAGAGAGAGAATTAGATAAAATGAGCATTTGTACTGAACACAAGGCTAGGCAGCTGTTCAAAACCATTTATTTTATTCTGATAGAATGTGAGAAACTTCGTCACTGGGATTACCCAAACTAAATTAAACACAGTGTCGTCACTTTTAACTTGGTTTTCCTCATGTATTTGATTTTGTGGGCATGAATTTTCTTGCATTAACTTAGCTGAATTACTTTAACTATAAGACTGATAAGCAAATTGGAGAACGTTTAATCACTCGAGGAAAATGACCATTCCAGGAGTGGTAAGAAAAAAGAATGTGGTACCTGAAGGAAACTCTTCACCCTTGGCTTCGAGGTAGACTTTCTTGTACTGCTCCACAAGTTCTTTGAGATCAGAGGCATTTAGATCTGTGTCTAGCTCAACTCCTTTTGATTCCTTCAACTTTTGCAATCTCTCTTCAAACAATGAATGTGGAATGCCCATGACCTTTGAATCCACAAAAGCAACTAAATGAGACAGTCTAAAACCATGCACACGTACTTATTTTTTTTTAGCTCTAGGAAAACAAACGCACCCATGTGGCATGT
This sequence comes from Stephania yunnanensis, assembly GCA_039657365.1. Classification (NCBI taxonomy): domain Eukaryota; kingdom Viridiplantae; phylum Streptophyta; class Magnoliopsida; order Ranunculales; family Menispermaceae; genus Stephania; species Stephania yunnanensis. Next base: position 61,119,813 of record CM077582.1, on the reverse strand, counting down.
GAATGTGGTATTTTTTTGGATTCATTAAATGAGAGTGCAAGACTAATATCTTGCTTTAGATACAAAATACAGGAATTCTAACTTTAGGGAGTCCCTCCCAAAACAAAAAGCCTCTCCGTTTTGATTTACCAAGCCACCAGAACAATCAGCATAAAGCCAGTATAGTTAGTTTTTCTGCAAGCCAACACTAGGCTGAACACCACCACTGAATACGTGGGAGGACAACAGCCAGAGTGGTTGATGCATCTATAATCAGGCCGTGAACTCACGGTATCATGGAGACTAGAACGTTGGGAAGCCTTTACAAGCCGTTGACGAAATAAGGCAGATACGGAACTATTTATGTATTTTCCCCAACTGAATTTGAAAAGTTCCATACTTGGCATTTTAATTAGGACAGAAAGGAAACAATGCTAAGAAGAGTGCGGCCTAATTTCTAGAAACAAAAATCTTGACCATTCTAAGCAGTGCCAGAGTAAGTTGCTAGACCACTATGAAATCAAGTAGGCGAGCAGAATTGGAAGAAACAATTTCCAAACACGTAATAAAGAGCTTGGAGAATCCTAAGACAGTATTAATATCATTTCTCAATCAGCTTTACAGGTTAAGTATGCTCAAGTCAGGATTAGTCACACTTACCACATTACCAAACATGTCGAGGAACCGCCTGTAGGAGTCATATGCAAAACGCTCTCCACTTTTTGATGCCAAACCAGCCACCACTTCGTCATTTAGGCCAAGATTAAGGACAGTGTCCATCATCCCAGGCATAGAGATCTACAAACACTCAAATAGCTGTTAATTAGATAAGTATAGCAGTCACTACAACAACTACAAGCATCTGATTAAAATACGAAAGACTTACATAGACAAATGCATAGATTTATGCTAGGAAATCAATCGGTTAAGCTTATTAATAGATTTAAAAGCTATAGTTTATGTACCACTAGTTAATTAACTTAAATTCTTAAACTGCCAATATGGGGGCATCAACAACAAGTGGAACACACGCATCACTAAGAAAAAGAAATAAAAAAACCATACCATAAAAATAAACTCAAATGGAAAATGGATGAATGCCCGTGGTAGATGTTTCGCAACACTTGAGCTTCATTTAATTTCAACCGAGATTTAGAATTAGGGGTGTTTCTTTTAAATAGATTCGGTGACAATTATAGGATGAAACTCTAGGATCGGCATTCTATAGTTGCATACATATATACAATGTTCCGCATTTTACTCAACCAAAAAAAAGATGGCCCATACTTTAAAAAAAAAAAACAATAAAAAAAGATGGCCCTGCTGTTTTCAAATTCATTATCTTGGTGGTGGTATTACATAAGCGGTGAACCTAAAATCTTGGGCAATTAAGCTTGGTTGGACAATGAAACTCAATCTATTCCAACAGTCACTTCGTGGAGAAAAAAAAAAAAAAAAATCAAACATCAAATATGCAAACTGGGGGGAACAAACCCTGATGCTGAGGCTTGAACACCAAGACTTCCCCAAACAAGGCTTTGGTACCATGTTATCAACAATGTATAATTATTTAGCTCTATAATGAATATCAAACAGTAACATCAAAGCCTCGATCACAAATTACTTGGGGTCATCTATATGATCAAACGTTTCCACTCTGCTCAACGTAATGCACTAATATCACTATATAAGAAAAGGAACAACTAACCAAATTTTTATTAAAATTAGATGATTTGAACAAGTGAGAATGAAAAGAACTGTTAGCAACTATACTACTTACCGCGGCACCAGAACGAACAGAGAGGAGAAGTGGCTTTGAAGGGTCACCAAGAGATGCCCCCATGTCCCTCTCTATCCTCTCCAACCCCTCTAACACTTCTTCCCACAACCCTTGTGGCAAAGACTTACCATTCATTTGGTACTCTTGGCATGCCTCGGTTGATATGGTGAGCCCAGGTGGCACGGATAATCCAATGCTCGCCATCTCTGCAAGGTTGGCTCCTTTGCCTCCCAACTACATATAGATGCAACAAGCATACAGTTTAGTCATGCAAGGATAGCAGATGATTAAGTGTTAATGAGCAATGGTGAGATTGATTAAGAGGTTGATTATATTAATTACCAAGGACTTCATGGCCTTGTTTCCCTCGCTCCTTCCTTTTCCAAATGTGAAGACCCTCTGCATGCTCATCATAAAACCAACTAATTAATGAAACAATAAATCCACTTTGACTAATTATGAGTCCGAACTCATAAGGAGGTTTTTAAAAATTTTTACAAATATTTAAGTGATATCAAAGGAATTATACAAGTGGTTGTGGTTGCTTCATTTATTACTTGAGGATGACTTTACAACAACAACAACAATCCTCAGTTCCAAATTAATTGGGGTCGGCCACATAAATCAAACTTTTCCATTGTGTTTGATTAAGTGCAATTGATGGTGAGCTTTTCAAACCATTCAAATCCCTCATAATTAATGCATCACGTGTTAACTTTGGTATGCCCCTACCTCGTCGAATTTCTACAGTTTCTATCGAGTCAAGTTTTCTAGTTTGGGGCATTTGTAGGTTGTCTTTATAGGTGATCAAACCACCGCAACCGCCATTTCCTAATCTTTGTATCAATTGATGTTACTCCTACTTGTCTTTGAATTTTTATATTTCTTATTCTATCTTTACGAGTCTTATCACACATCCACCTAAGCATCCTCATTTCTGCTACGTTCATTTTATGTAATTGTTGTTGTTTTACCGCATAACATTCACCACTTGAGGATGACTTTGAAATAAAAAAATGGTTTTGAATCCAGACTCATGAATCAAAATAGCATTAATTAACACATAAATTAAGGCAACTGTTTTGTTTTGACATAAAATGAGTTGAAGAGTTAAAGAATTTTAATTGTATAAGGGTAAAATGGTTAAAAAGAAGTAATAAAGATACTCTAAAATTTCAAAAACGACTTATAATTTTAGAAGAGGGTTTTTACTAAAACGATTTATAAAGTGACTGAAGGAAGTAGCTAGTAACTCATAATTTTACCTATAAATGAACTTAAAAATAGGCTTTAACTTCATTTAGAAACTACTATGCATCTTGCTATGCAAAAGTAATGATCAACAATATAGCAGCTTACATGTATAAGTAGGGTTTTACTCAAAAAAAGCCTTAAAACTAATTGGATTGAGATCCACACAAATATCTTTAATTAGGATGTGACACTCTATTTCGGTTTGCATATCCCAGCAAGAACAAGTGCCAAGCAAACTATTCAAATTAATAAAGCTCCGGTGACACGTGTCACATTATGCACCTCATCACACAAAATTTGACCTCTTAGTGAGTTGAATTCTAATAATTGTGGCCAACTACCTCCAACTATTCTATCCTTGGCATTCTGAAGCCAGTAAGTCTATAACACTACTAAATACCATCTAATATAATGAAGAACAAAATTCGGACGGGTGAAGTCTAGTGGTAAGGGTAAGTGTAAGAACGAGGTTATATGAGTTGCACGCTACCTAATGTTCGATTCCCCATGACAACCAAACATCGAGCCACCAATTATCAGAGCTCGTGAGACTAATCAAACAAAAGTATTTGCATACCCACGATTACTCAAAAAATACGTACACATATATAATGAAGAAGAAATAGTTTGTATATATTTAATATAATCAAAGAATACGTACCTTGTTCATTGGTGATGATTTGTGGTGGGACGATGACTTGTGTTGACTTGTGTTGGTGTTGGGGTGGACTCTCCGGTGTGAGCAACGACCCCACTACTACTGCTCTTGATGATCTCCTATTGCTCTGCTTGCTTTCAAATTTGCTCTTCTTCTTCTTTGGCTTCCACAACTGATGATGATGATGTTGACGATGATGATGATAATCACGAAGAAGTGGCGACGAGCTGGTGTAGTTGAAGCCGCCGCAGCAGCAGCAGCATTTATATGGAACGTAAATTTGATGCGCCACGTGTCCTTGTCCTCCTACACACGCGTCTTGCGTGAACCGCACCAACGAGGGCTTGATTCCCACATACATTTGTCTAATCAGGGCGGGTTGAAATACAAGTAAAACAAATTACTTATTAATGTCTTAATTAATCATCTACTCTACGCAACTCAACTTGCAACCACACTTATCTTTCAAGTGCGGAGTCAGCATTTCAAGCTCATCCAAATTATATCATGACATTTTTTTAGTTGATGATTTTTTATTTTTTATTTTTTTTAATTGTCAGGATATCTGAAGCGTTTCGGAAGGACCGCCAAATCAGCAACTTCTGAGTAAAAGTTTTAAAATTTTAAAATTTTCGATACTCAACTAAAGACCCTTTTTTTTTTAATGTTTCAAGTACAGAATTGGAATTGATTTCTCTGATCTCTCTTTTTATATATCTTAAATCTAATTAATGATGAGAAAATCTAGGATTATGAAAAGAGGATTTCTGATTTCAATTCAAACAAAAAAAAAAATAAACGAACTGTGCAGAGAATAATTAAGACTCGTGATGATTGATTTGAATAGATCAAATTTGTTGAGTTGTGATCGATGATGATGTAAGGAAGAACAACAGCGGATTGAATATTACCTTGGATTGCGAGCGTACAATATCTTATCTGTTTTTTTGAAGTGCAAAATAATAATGGCGGTCGTTGGTTGGCTCCTCATGCCCATGATTTTCGTTTCAACAGCCAGGAAGAGAGTTTTTTTTAACGAATGAAATTGAGATTTACCATAATATCCCTTATTCATTAGTCTAGAGTCTAAATGGAAAATATTTGGCGACAAATATAAGTGATTTAAGACAATCTTAATTAAGGCAGAGTACAAGAATTAATACAATCTTAATTACAAATGTAATTTACATATACACTCTTTGACTTTAAGTGAATTAAAGAACAATTTGTAAATATTTAAGGGGTATAATAAGAATTTTACAAGTGATTATGGTTGTTTCATTAATTGCTTCAAGGATGTATTTGAAATTAAAAAAGTTTTGAAAGTCGATTCACGAGTCCAAATAGCATTACCCATTAAAGAATTATAAATATTTGAATTGTATGAAAGTATAATTGATAAAAAATAATAAATACACTCTCGAATTCCGAGAGCAATTTATAATTTTGACTATGAAGCCTTGACTAGAAAAACACTCGAAGAAGTACACTCGAAGGTTTTTAGTTCAAGTTGTGTTGTTATAATGTTGTAGTTTTGATTCCAAATACCTCAAAACTGTAATTAGTTTTACGATAGACTTGAAAAATAAATATAATAATTTAATCTCTTGTGGTACCTACATTATAGAAAGACATACACCACACTCAAATCATGACTAAAACCCCTTAACCTCGGTGTAAAGGTGAACATATGCCAATTAGAGCTAATAAGTGGACTTCCCAACACTAGTGAAACAACAACTAATCAAGTTAATTAGCTTCTAAAATGTTTACTTGACCATAAGAACTGATCTAGAGATACTACTGAGGCTCATAGACATTATCTAAAAATCAAGATAGAAAGCTCTTGATTTGCTAGTGATTGAAGTTAATCTAAGGCACAAATCTAAAATCAATAGCAACAATTAAATTGTATTATTGAATTGATGATGGAGGACATTTTCGTAAGTTCATTAAATATGATCCCACCCTGGTCACTGAATATACTCGGCTAGGCTCTAGGAAGATTCTAATTCCACGTGGCTTATTCCCAGACGCAAGAGTCTGTAGTCCACCTTCCCGCCCATATTATCCACATTTTTTTAAATATCTATATAAAATATGAAATTATACTACAAAAAAAAAAATCAAGACATGCGTTTAGCTAAATATCTTAAACAAATCACTCTTTTTTAAAAAAATAAAAATAAATAATAAATCAATTTGGATTAGTTAAGCTTTTTTGGCTGCAGTAGAGCGAACCACAACAACGACAACAAAGCCTCAATTCTAAATTAATTAAAGTAACTATTTGGATCAAACTCTTATTACACTCGATTTATTACAATTGATAACCTTTTGGCAAACAAACACTATACATATTAGAAGCTTATGTGAACAATTAGTTGTGTTTGGTTGATTAAATTGTTGTAAAAATAATTTTAATTAACCAAAATATTTTAAATGTTAACCAATTGATAACCTTTTGGCAAACAAATACTATACATATTAGAAGCTTATGTGAACAATTAGTTGTGTTTGGTTGATTAAATTGTTGTAAAAATAATTTAAATTAACCAAAATATTTTAAATGTTAACCAATTGAATGACTCAATGGTTTAGTATGAAATTTGAAAGTAGTAAGTCATGAGTTCAAACCTTAATTGGTGCAAAAGTTTTTTCTTACTTATAAAAAAATATATCTTAAATGCTCTACGAGGTGGCATTCAATTTTTACATAAGGAAAACGACTGAGAAAATAAATGAGATGAATAAGATCACTTGCCAAAAAATAAGATTTAGTGGGATCAAGATTCGACTGCTCTAAACATATGAAATTTGAAGTGTTTTGGAATTATATGTCACGCAGCTAAAACGTTTTTCAATTTACTACAACACAACCGCAGTCCCAAATTAATTGGGATCGCCAAATTAGTTGGAGTCAAGAAACAAACATGAGTGAAGACTAAATTAGATATCGACATAAGAGTCAAGACCATAGATATGAAGATAAGAAATTCTTAACCACAATTATATTGTGTAGTGCAGGATGCATCTATAATAAGGTGCAGACAATTAAGTCATGTTAAATATTACCTGGACTACACAAAATTGCAAGCACATTCCTATTCCCGTGTGTCCTAGATTTAAATATCCTTTTCAATCTACAACCACACACCTAATTCATTATGTTGCAGAGAAGGGCTTTATATATTTTGTGGTATCCATAATTACCCTTGACTATTACATAGGAAATACGCTTCCCTCGGACTACTTCATAGAAAATACACTTCAATCTACAAGAGATATGCCTCGAAAATTAAAAATCGAACCTATAACCTCAACAAATTAGCGCAAGTGACATCTAGTAAGTCTTAACCACTGCACCAAGGTAATGGTTGGGGCAGAAATAGGACTGTTGACATGAATTTCAGGTTCTGTGGTTTTCTGTATTTCTGTATTTCAAATGAAAGCTGGATCAGTTAATGCCATGATTTTTTTTTTTTTCTTTTTTGAAGCCAATGCCATTATATTTTACAAAACCAAGGGGCTGTACATTTAGACCTTTTTCAAGACCAGCAAGACCCACAAGTTAGTTACTGTACAAAAGGAGCCTTGCAGTCAAGTTCTCTTTAATATGGACTCCTATCAGAAACGCCGGAACCCTTTGGAAAGAATGACGCACCTTGAAAATCTCCGAACTGTATTATGCTCCTCGAGTATCTATCGATCGTTGAATACCTTGATATGCTTTTCTGGGTGTAAATCTTGTTACCAAAAAATGACCTTAACCTGTTAGTGATCAGAGATGTGGGATAGGGTGTTGTGCCTCTAGTCCAGTTTGGTGTATTCAAGAAGCATGTGGGGTGACCGATAAATTTTAACCAATGTCCAGTAAAGGACCTCTTCGACTTCAAGCTCACCCTCAGCTCTTGCAGCGTAGATGTCCTCACATATAGCGATCAACCTACAACAGATGAACTCATGGTCAAATCAGAGCGACTTAAGTAGACCGACAATACTAGAGTCCCATTTGACACAGAAGGATTTGGGAAATGAAAATTTGACAAAGGAAGACAACTTATCAGTAGGATCAAGAAAAATAAGTGATCACCTGTCACAAGAAGGAAGATTCTCGTACGGTATTCTCATTCTTAGGTCAGAACATTGAAGTCTGATAAAGCGGCCAACCGCGAGTACAAATGAGATGTACAGACTCCAGATGCTGAACTTGCTGAGAGTTTCTCCAAGAATACCCTCTGCAAAAGATGATGCCACAACATAAGGATAAACCCCAGAACACCAAACACCGGAAAAAAAAAAAATTGGCATGCAAGTGCATGGCTATCTTTCTCACAGGCTGATAAGAAGACTTACGAGGTGTTTCCTCAGATACAACAATTGCCATGGGTCCTTCCAATCCTCCGCATAAATCTACATTTGAAATATCAATATCATGAAAAGACCACCACTCTGAACTCCCACGATTCAGAACAAGGTTGCCGCTGACTTGCTCTGAATGCCCATTCTGATAAGAAACGCCGGATTAAATACGAAGAACTAAACAATACACCCCATTAAATTACAAAAGGAATTACATCAAATGATCAAACATGTAGAAGATAATATGAGATGCATGTATGGGCACACCACCTGTTCAAGAGGGCGCACTTCACCTGAGCCTGTAACACGGAAGTATCTCGGATACACATCTTTCATCGTGAAGCTGTTGCTAGAACCATTAAGCACTTTTTTAATTTCAGATGACTTTGGAGGATAGGCTGGGGCATTATCGTACTTCACAATTTCCTTCCCTTTGGGCCTGTCCCTATAGAATAGCCACGAAAAAAGAATGTCCGTTTGCCCGTTCAGGGTCTGGATAAATCTAACCTGGACTGTAGGGGGAACATTCCATAAGGTGTTTGCAGCAGACTGACAGCAGATCAATTGGATGTCTTTCACATTGTACGCATCAAGGTAACCTTGATCAATAACATTAACAGTGATGTTTTCCCATGGAATCATTTCACACAAAGTCGTCTGGTACAAAGTTAATCTTCCACCGGATGTTTTTATGTCAATATGAATGCTTGCATCCCTAATAGGATTTGCTATGTTTGTCGGGTTTCCACTACTGTACATCTGAAAAAGCAAAGAAAAAGGTAATATTTGATTCAAGAAATAAATATGGAAGTAACGGAACAATTATACAAAACTACAAAACCAGAATCCAAAGAAGTCCAACTAAAACGTATCCTATCTATTATTAGAAATATCAGTATCCTCACTTGTATTTTATAGTACCAGCCATCCTTTGTATTGGACATCATTTATCTTACTACTAATGACTAACTCATCAACAAGATAATGACTTCCACTATGAGGTAAATACATGAGCTTCTTCCTCCTATGCTTGGCGAGTTCAGCGTTGGTTAGCTAAATTCAAAAGAGCAAAACAGGAAAATCTTTGAGAACAATTGACAGACATTCATATGCATGGAAGAATGGGATTTGGCAGAACAAAACTGAAGTTCCTTGAAAGGAGGCCGCCCGAAAGTTGACAGGATTTACAATGTGAATTGACTTAGGAATTGGAGCGAAATTGTTCAGTTCTATAATTGGGTAATTCGCAGACCATCTTTTGGATGCATCCAAATCACTGTATTTACCTTTACCTGTTGGTGCTACTTTTTTTGAATCTCTACATTTCTTAACTATCTTCATAAGTTTTGCAACCAACAAAGCATCGCATCTTCGCTACGCTCATTTTACGTATGTGTTGTTTCTTCACAGCCTAACATTTACTTCCATAGTACAATTGGCCTAATTGCAGACTTACGACTATTCTTTTAGTTTATTAGAGATATTTCGGTCACATATTACACCTATTGTAATCACTCCTTCCATGAATTCTATTGTAACATCATCCTGAATATGTTCATCCTTCTGTATGATTGTACCACACCATCATCTTAATTTCTACTGTTCGTCAACTCATAATGCATATATTCGGTGTTAGTCTCCTCAACTTAAAGCTTTTAGACTCTAACGTATGTCTCCAAAGTTCTAATTTTCTATCTACTCCACCGATCCATCTCTTGTTTCATCTATCACAACAATATCGTTTTATATATTATACAACAGTTCAAAGACAAGTAGAAGTAACACCAATTGACACAAAGATTAAGGAAGCGCGGTTGCGGTGGTTTGACCACAATATTGTTTTATATATTATACAACACTTCAAAGACAAGTAGGAGTAGCACCAATTAACACAAAGATTAAGACGGCCTCCAAATGCCCCTACTAGAAAGCTTGACTCAATAGAAATTGAAGAAATTCGAAGAGGTAGGAGTAGACCAAAGTTAACATGGGACGCATTAATTAGGAGGGATTTGAATGGTCTGGAAAGCTCACCATGAATTGCACTTAATCGAGCACAATGGAAGAGTTTGATCCATGTAGCCGACCCCAATTAATTTGGGACTGAGGCTATGTTGTTGCATATTATACAACACAATAAATTCATTTCTTTCACCAAACAACACTAATTTACGTCAAAACATAAATGTACCATTTTAAGATTGTTAAACCCTTACCTCTAGGACCAAAAACCCATAAAAATACAGGAAGGCTGGAAAATAACTTTAAGCAAAGATCCTACATAGATGGAAACAAAAGCAGGTCTAGTGCAACATGACCAAAACAAAAGAGAAACTTGAAAATCAAGTGATATACTGATCTGAATCCAGTGCAAGGAAGAGTCAGAACTCAGAATAAAGGGAAGGAAAAGAAGAAAACAAAAAGCATGTATCAGTTAATATTGAATCATTGAAAAGTTCAAATCAGTTAGAGAAGACGAAAAAGGTTGACTGAGATGCAAAAGAAAGAACTTGAAGAGAGAACACAGACAGAAGCAATAAAAGATGGCAGAGAAAGTCAATAACTAATCTTAGATACACAAAGCAAGTCCTTAAGGGGATCAAGAGGGTAGGGCATTCAGTAACCAATAATCATGAAGGAAATATAGCCATAGAGGAAATATAGTGGTAAGCAGCTTATCCAGCATTGCGATCTCTTTAGTCTAAGATTCACTCCACATATTCAAGGATAAAAATAAAATAAAATGCAAAGTAGGCATTAAAAAATTAAAGTAAAAATGAAGCAGAGAAAGAATGGACAAGCAATGAAGTAATAAGATTCATCAGGCATGTCAGATCGCCAATAGAATGAAAAGCTATAGCTATTGAATAGCAGCCTAATAATAAATCTTAAAGTTACTGCAACACCTTTCTTTCTATACATTGCAGCCCAATCATACACGTATCCAGTTCAAAGCAAGTAGGTATTGAGAACGCCATATATGCAATTGTGGGAAGAAAATGCAAACAATGACGCCAAAACTCAACAACTATCACAAAGCACGCTGAAAGCAGGACATATTATCAGCAGCTTCGCACTCTTTTTAAATAAAAAACATAGATGAAGAAAATAGAAAGAAAAGATCGCTGCTACAGTCTGGCTAAGAAATCTTTCTGAGTTTCCAACTGATATGCGGTCAATAATAACAACTTAAACGAAGAACAAACAATGATGACAATGAGTCTTGAACTAAAACCTCTCACAAGTGGAGCTCTGCAACTTGACCCTAATTAAGTGGGTATAGGGTCCAAACATATAAATCAATTTACTCCAATAAAGAGAAAATTGCAATGATGATTTAGCTTATATGCATCCTCGATGAATGGCTATTTCTGATTCATGGAAAACAAGAAAGTGACAAGACGTATGATATAGCCAAAAGATTGAACTATTCCTTACCAACATTGGTGCCCAGATAACACAGATCAATATGAAGAATAAGCATATTCCGCTGCAAAACTTGGTCATTTTTGTCTGCTTCTCTCCCTGTTTATGATCTGCTCTGTTCAAGTCTGCATCACATTTGACAAGGTATAGGCTTGAATAAATGTCTTCCAACTGAGATTAATAGTGAAGTATCAGTAACCCAAAAAACTTATAATTTAGTTAAAAACTGATCGATCGCAGAAACTAACAAAATGAATAATTTTGACGAATGCGATGGATAATTGATTAAGCAAATTAAGTAATATTGCAACATGAACCAAGATTACACTTATATTAAGAATACTACAACACAAATAGGATCAGCATAATGTTGAAAATGAGTGGGATGAGTAAACAAGCCTTCAAATTTACGAATAGCAGTAATCACAGTTCACAAATTCTTAATCTCAAAAATTCCTAGGCCCTAAAGCTCAAATGCTCCTAGGACCATAAGAAAACTCGACTCTTAGAGAAATGGGCCGACGGATGAACAACAACAACAACATAGCTTCAGTCCCAAATTAACTATTTTTCCATTGTGCTCGATTAAGTGCAATTGATGGTGAGCTTTGCAAACCATTCAATGACGTTGTTGTGCCGACTAAAGAACACTAGAAAAAAAAATGATTTCACAAGAAACTACGAACTGCAGGAGGCACACCTTAAGCCAGTCATACATAGTCAGTGACGTTGTTGTGCATGACCAGTCAAGTACACATCGCAACTCATAAAGAAATGGAAGAGCACGATAAAGTCGATAGCCCAGATAATTTATCTGTGAAACTTTACTAGTTAGGAACTGCTGGTACAATGTACTTTGATGAGGGACCCCATACCGGATCTGCATGGCCTGCAGTGCCAAAGAAACTGCCTTCGTGAGATAAATAGCACGAAGTGCAAATTCTCCCACATGCCGGTGTGAAGTTTCCATATTCCATGCATACACCGTCACCGAGTAAGTAAATAAGACGAGGTTGAACAGATAGAATATGACTTTTCCAGTGGCAAATGAGCACAGATAAATGAACCGATCAAGCACAATTAAGAAAAATAGCACCTGGATAGATAACAAAGAGAATAGGAACTTAGCTCAATATGTTCAACGTACATCATCAACAATAGTAATTATTGAAATTGATGCAAGAGGTAAAACGATACAAAGGCACACTTGCCCATAATTCATTTAACAAGATAAATATATCTAGATAAGATTCATTTTTGCAATAATAAATACTTCAAATGTATTGATTCTTATATCAACTAAGTTTTGCTTCACTCCCAGGATGAAAGTTGTTGTCAAAGGATACTTATAGTACTGTAACCATAACAGCACCACACCTACATTATTTTTATTCTGAACTAGGCATCAGGCAAGTGACTTACCTCTTATGACTTCGACAAGTAATATACCATAGATAAGCTATAAATTTAGTCTAAAACAGTTTTTGTTAATCAAAAGTTTTTGTTAATCAAACAGGAATATATGTTAACAACATTGACAACACATCTTTACAGCATGTCGACATAATTGATCGTGGCACCAAAATTCATCCTTTGACGAGTTTCCTCAATTGCAAAATCACTTAACATTCTTCCTTCACCAACAACAAAAATGAACTCGCGCGATCATTATCAAAAAAAAAAAGAAGAAGAAAAGAAAGCATACAATCAAATCACTGCTGAGTCGCTGACCCATGCAAAAACTCAAGAATAATATAATAAGACAACTTTAAGTGTTTCAAATTGCAATCAATTTCTATGACCCCACTATGATACCACACTTTTCCGCCAATAATTATGCTTTATCCTGCCTTTCAAACAAGAAAAGGAAAAGAAACCATAAAGAGAATCTTCTCGAGAAGTTCAGGGTTTAGGGTTTAGAGTTTTAGGCAATTGGCAAATGTCAAAAGAAATTGTTTGATTTCTTTTAAAAAGTTACAAATATGGAAATTCTCCAAAAACCCTGGAATACTTCCAATTTAATTGAACCCAACCGAATGAAAAATTATATTTAATGAACTTTTAACAAAAAAAAATCGAAGATAGAAATTTGCAAATTGCAAAAGAGAAATCCTTTGATTTCTTTTTAACATGTTAAGTTGAACGAGAAAAAATAAATCATACTTAACATCAACTTCGTTAGAAGATGCTCCACAAGACTAGGAAAAAATAGGATCATGCAAGAAAAGAAGCTAATACAAAATATGACTAATGGATACTAGAAATCGCTAAAAAGGAAATAAATGGCATCCAAATTAAAGTTGAAAAATAAAAAAAAAATCCGTAATATTATCAGCTGTAAAAAGGTAAAAAGAACGAGGAATATGAAGAAATCTAAACAATGTGAGTAGTTTATATTGAACAATGTAGATGTTAAGACTATTATTATATGTAGTTCATTGCTCACAAAATATATGCCAAACATAATGGAGATGATAAATTATATTTTAAATTATCATGTTGCATGTACATAAAGATGTTTCTTCGCTATGCCCCAAGAAAATATGATCTCCTAATACTCAATTGAAGTTATTCACCCACCTTTGTAACAACGACAACAATGAAGCCTCAATCCTAATTAGTCGTGATCGGCTATATGAATCAAACTTTTTCATTCCACTTGATCTCCAAATGCTTTCATAATCTTCAAATCCTTCATAACTTATGCATCCCAAGTTATCTTATGTCACCCCTATACCATCAAATTTCTTCCGCTTATATTGTGTCTAGTTTTCTAGCTAGAGCATTTGCAAGTCAACTTTGGATGTGCCCAAACGACTGCAACTGCCCTTCCCTAACTTTTCCATTTATACATCATTGCATGTTGAGGTTTACAAAAAAAATAAAATAAATAAATAAATTCCTATGTTAAATTAAAACTCCCTCAACTAATTGCGATTTTTAATTGACCAAAATATTGATTATTTGATTTAGTTTCATTGTCTTTATTTTACATTTTGCTGATCAGATTAACTGGCAAACAAGAAATAAGGAAAATAAAGCACTTGAAAAAAGAAAAAGAGACTAGCTCACCATCAAGATAAATACAAACTCTTTTGGAAATTGATCTTCCAGTTGATAAACCTCGAGAAATTGGCTGTTATTCTTTATGACGGATTGGTAGAAAATGGCAACCAGAAAGAAAACGGACAAGTCCGCACCAAAGATGTAAGCATACAGATCAATTTCTCTTTTCCCTCCACCAATTACTGAAACTATCTTGTAAGGAAAACCTATCTCTTCAACAATTCCTGTACGTTGCGCTTTAAGAATCTCTTTTGCCACATCTGCTGCTGGAGCTAGTGATGTATACCATTCATTAGGAGGGCAATCCATCAAAGGTGAAGCATATACCACCTCAAAAACAGCCACAGCTATTTTTGGGTTTTCTTGGCTTCTTTCTATGCTTTGAACCCGAACCCGACTACTAAAGGGACATGAATTAAGGTTCTTTTCTTGGCATCTCTCATCATGGATAGCCTTGAGCAACTTGTTTATCCCAGACTCAATTCTTTCAGGCTGAATGCCATCCTCAAGGGACCAGTCAACTTCCACTGAGAGCTGTACGAAGTACGGAGGAGACTCTGCCCCCTGCGTCAGTGATTTCCAGTATTTACAGAAGCTTCTAATTATCATTTTCACGAAATTCCCAACTAAGGAGAATAGCCTGTGCATTCTCATCCCCCAGGCTGACTTCTCAAGAACCTCTTCCTGATATAGAATTCTCCTCTTGAAGATTTTGAATTCTGAATCATATACCCATTCACCATCCTTAGCAGTTATAGAGCTTTGAAGAAGAGTAAATAGATAGACCAAAAAGAGAGGCAACATGCTTATAACAAAAGATGCATTAATTTTATTAGCAGGAAACCCTAATTCATTCAGTAGGGACCATTGGATCTTAAAACCACAGTGTTGGATGATAATCTGATACAGATACTGTAGCAGAATACAGACTTCTGTATAGATTAGCATGATAATCCAAAAGATGTAACTGGGTCCAGGATTAACACACAAAGCATATAAAAACAGAGCTGCAAGGTAGACCATAGAAAGCAAACTGAAGTTCCAAAGGAAGACAAGAATGAAGCAACAGTAACACACAATATCATTATTGGATCGCATTTGGCTCCATATGTAATAAAAGATCCTGCCAATTTGAAGGCTAGCAGCTTCCGACATCGTTTTTTCACTTGCAGACTGCAAAGAAGATGACCGTTGTAAGTGTTCATATCTCATGTTTTGACTTTCCACTTCATCGTATAGTCCATCCTCTGGTGAATTCTCATTTAAATCTGGTTCTTCGTTAGCTATGTTCAGGAAGCTCACAAGGTTTGTAACTGCCTGATTGCCAAGAGACTGAACTTGAGACACACCATCACCAATAAGCTGCACTGCAGATATCAAAGGGTTTTCCTTTCTGTGTCCTTTTTTACTCTCTTTTCGGTCTGAATTAGAAGAGGTGGCACTAAATGATTTTTCTTCAAGTTCTGTGATTTCACAAGGAGGAGAATCTGCTAAATGAATGGCAGATTCAACTGCAAATGGACTTTCAGTTTTTACACTTGTAGGAGAATCATGCATCTGAGAGAAAAGTAAAGGCTCTGCACTATTATTCTCGTCCTCCTTTTTGTGAATGCTCTCTGCATTATCTTGAATCTTACTCCCCCCACTTGAACTTAGTGAAAACTGTCTCCTTCTGATGCCTTCAGTTCGAGGAGAAATGTTCCCACAATTTGTGAGTCTGTCAGTGCTCTGAAGCTGGGTTTGTAGATTGAGCATTTCAGATTTCATCTTCTCTACTTGCAAATTCCGGAGACGCTTCTGCTCTTCAGATTTTCGGATGTGCTGCAACTGCTCAGTTTTCCAAGCAGTTTTTTTCTCTTGTTCACGAACTATGGCCCCGATTTGCTCTGCCTCAAGATATCTACACACACGATCAAATTCCTTGGAGGAAAACATGTATGATTGGACTGACACCAACATAAAAATAATAATCTCAACCAGAGCAGATCTTGAAGTGATTCGAAATCCATAATCATATTTATAAAACCCAATCATCTCATATATGTAGCCCAACTTCTCACACTTCCCTGCACTAAAACTCCCTAGAAAAGGAGATTGGTAACCAAGGGAAAGAGCAATGACAGCAAAATTGTAAATGCGCAAATACTTGAACATCTTGTTTTTCTTCTTTAAGATTTCAAGTCTCATTCTGAAAAAAACAAGCGCAAAACTAAGGTATCCAAGGTGCAAGATGTCATACTCAAGAGTTCCAGTAATTAGTATCAAAGCAAGCACAATATCCAATAAATGACAGTAACAGTAAATCCTCAGGTAGTCAAAAACTGTCCACAGACTTTTAGTTTCAAACGAGAGGTCTCTCCAAACCAAAGCATTTTTACGTTGAGACATCATTTGGTGGTATGTATTCGATCCTGAGAAACTCCTCAAGCGATCAGCACGAAGTTTGAAGCACGCAAATGCAAAAACCACATAATAGCTGACAAGCATACGAGGATCATCGACAGTTAATCCTAAAGCAAAACAATAAAACACTAGATTAATAAATAGTTGGAAAACTAACGAAAACAAATTAAATGATGCGTGAACATGGGCGTGCACTTAGCATGTCTATAATAAAGAATAAAAGAAAAAGATGCACAAACGCAAGACTTTTCACACATTATAAAATACTATTAAGCATAACTATATACAAAATGGTCACGACCGCATTGTGAGCACGTTTTCTGTCCTCTTTAGTGGTTTACAAGTACCAGTTATGTAAAACTAATATGCCCCTGAATCCTGGTCAAATTTGTTTGAATGACCTAGTAGAATGATCAAACAGAGATGTACCACAACACATATAGCTATCAGAAAAGAATCTGGTGTTAATGGGAAGAAAACATAATGCTTACTCAAACTTCAAGTTTAAGAAGAAACTAATACTTATCAATTGGATATGAGTGCAAATAGAAAAGTTGAATTGATCAAAGCTAAATCCTAATGTTTTTCTTTCTTTTGAGATAAAATCCTAATGGGTTTTCCCATTACGATAGGACTACGTCAAGGATCGGCTTTAAGCACATATCTCTTAACTCTAGTTATGGATGAACTAACTCGGCCTACTCAAGAAGATACACCATGGTGTATGTTATTTGCATATGATATTGTCTTAGTGGACGAAACAAAAGATGAAGTGAATAGAAAATTAGAACTTTGGAGGAATACATTAGAATTTAAAGGCTTTAAGTTGAGTAGGACGAAGACCGAATACATGAGCTGTGAGTTTAGAAATACTACGCATTGAGATGATGGAGTGGCAAAATTGGGGGAGCAAAAGTTCATAAGTTGAACCACTTTAGATATCTAGGATCAATCATACAAAACGATGATAATATTGAGAATGATGCCACACATAGAATTCAAGCTGGATGGAAGAAATGGAGGAGTGCAACAAGTTTGCTCTGTGATCGAAATATTCCTACCAAGTTAAAGGAAGATTTTATAGGACCGCATTTAAGCCAACTATGTTTCTATGGACATGAATGTTGAGCGATAAAGCAA
Source organism: Stephania yunnanensis (assembly GCA_039657365.1). Lineage (NCBI taxonomy): Eukaryota > Viridiplantae > Streptophyta > Magnoliopsida > Ranunculales > Menispermaceae > Stephania > Stephania yunnanensis. The sequence continues at coordinate 61,101,745 of CM077582.1, read as the reverse complement.
CAACAACTACATAAAATGAACCTGGCAGAATTGAGGATGCTTAGGTGGATGTGTGGTAAAACTCGTAAAGATAGATTAAGAAATATAGAAATTCAAAGACAAGTAGGAGTAGCAGCAATTGACACAAAGATTAGAGAAGGGCGGTAGCGATGGGTTAGCCACATGCAAATACGACCTACAAATGTCCCCACTAGAAAACTTGGCTCAATAGAAACTGAAGAAATTTGACGAAGTATGGGTAGACCAAAGTTAACTTGAGATATATTAATTAGTAGGGATTTTAATGGTTTGGAAAGCTCACCATCAATTGCACCAAATTGAACACAATGGAAGAGTTTGATCCATGTAGCCGACCACAATTAAATTGGGACTGAGGCTATGCCAATCAGAATCAAACTTGAAATATTCAGAATCTTCTACCAGAAAGGTACAAACGATTCCAGGAATTCTAAGATTGACTTCTACCTTTATGATCAAATTTCTTCGGTGTAGCTATTAAAATGTAAAAACAACCTTTTTTTTTTTTTTTAGGAACGAAACTGAGTAACATCTCTTTCGAGAAATCATCCATCATGTATTATTAGAGTAGATTTCATCAAAAAACATCAATACACATTTCCCAATAAATCTCAGAAGGTATTGATTATTAAACATTCAAATGGTACTATTTCTTCTCCGAACAAGTCACCTTTCTGATCCATCTAAAGATGCAAACATTTCCTGGAACCTGAATTAGACAATTTATCTAGTTAAGAATCTGACCCATGGAACACAGGTAAAGTGAGCACACTCGACCACAAACAAAAATCCGTCTCCAATGTAAACACTTGGAGAAATCAAAGTTAGGACTCCAAAAGAAAATGAAAAGCGGATGTAAAGTGAAAAAGAACAAAAAATGTAGTGGTTGAAAATAAAGTAACCACTCATCAAGATGATGCAAGTTCTAACATTAAATAAGAGAGAAATACCCAGCCAACAATTCCTGCAATAATTGAAATAGCTCTTTGTGCTTCGCCAGCAGTCATGGCAATGTACTTGTCTCTCACTGGGGATATCTGGATTCCAAGATGTAAGGTAGTTCCAAATGGAGAAGTACTCAAGGGTCAGTATGGAAGCAAATGAGAAGACAACTATGGGCCAGAACTTCCGCATAACATGTCGTTCCAAAAGAACACAAGCAGCAAGACATCCAATATACAACAAAGAAATGACATTTAAAACCGCAAAGCTGGCGACGAGCAAAGTAATCATGTTAATCTCAAGGCCATATAAATTGAACATATTTTCCATCCAAAACTTCAAATATACTTTCAAAGTTGTCTTCTGCATTTCAAACCTCTCTTGCTTCAAAGCAGCGATTCGCTTCTTATTCCACTTGTGACTTTCTCGAAAACCACCCCATATATACCCAAAAGAATATCTTCTGGTGGTACGACTCTCCGAACCCCCTGATTCAGAAGAGACAGAATCTGGTCCATGAGGTGCCCCAGGGATGAAAGATGGCCAAGAATTGCTTGTAAGAATCTTCTGTTTTATTGTTGGATCATCAGTATTAATCTCCTCATTAGCATCAGAAGTGTTATGCTGATTATCTTCAGCCGGTGCAAACAATTCACATGGCTCTTCACCTTCCTTTGTATTCAGAAGAGCACTTGGCATTTTTTCCAACCAGTGAAAGACATTATAATGAAGAGCACATGCAACTATCACGAGAACTTTTCCCCTCAAACCAGACTCCAGTCCCCAAAACCCATCACGGAATTCTTGGAAACCCAGAAAACGGGACAAAACAGCATGAGTTTGACCAGGGAACATCTCAGCCTGCTTACCCCACATCTGATAGAGATATTCAGCCATGACCAGCAAACCTGTATAGACTAAAAACAACTTGGATGGTATCCGAGAAGCTTTGGGTAGAACTGAATAGATTAACAACCCAAAAAGATATACAAATCCAAAGGCACTGATTGGAGACAGAGAAGCATAAAATACAGCTACATATAATATTTTGTCACTGTGCCAAATAATTAGCCGTTTCATAAACCCTAGGACTCCACTTTCCAATAAATCAGGATTCTCCAACTGAGTATACTTGCTTTGCCTCCTCTCATAGCTATAGAGTTGCATTACTACCAAAACAGCCAATGATTCCCAAACATTTGCCAACAAGGAAGCTGCTGGATTGAAGCCTATGTCTGGATATAGTTTTATATATCGAGACAACCACATCTCAAATCTTGGAAAAATGCTCAAGGTATAGATGAAGATGAGTACTACAACTGCATAGATCTTTAAAGGAAGCCATAGGCGCCTTTTTGTTTTCTCCACCAGTTGCCGGCCAATTATCCAAATTAGCAGGAAGAAAAGGTAACCGAATGATATGTAATTTGGCCTCACAAGGTAAACTGTTATGAGAATAGTAACGAAAGCAATGTAGGTTCCACATGAGCGATATACAGACAGAAATTTCTGCCCTATCATATTGAGATACATTGATATCCTTCTCTCTGAAAAAAAAAAAAAAAAAGCTCAGACTGTCAATTTGAACTAATTTTTGGAAAACAAAAGGCAGTAACATATAAATAGATCTTGAATAAGAAAGGCTCAACGAAGTTGACCAGAGCTACTGGCTCATACGAGTGATTTGTGAATGATAGAATCAACAGCATTGGATGATAGCAATAGCAACCAGATCGTAACTACTTTAAATAGAACCTTCACCTCATACAGGTCATTCGAATATAACCCACAAATATTTGAACATTACAAAATTTAAATTGATCTAACTTCTAGACTGGTGCACCCATTTCATGCTTAACTGAAACATGATGCATCACAACTGCTACACGCCATACCAGTCCATTTTATCATTTAAAGCTAATAGAACTAAGGCTGTACTTCAGACTCAAGTTTTGCTTTACAAACTAGAATTGAGATACGAATCATAACATTTCAATCAAATGAATTGCACCACTGCTAGTATACCATGAGAAGAATTGAACTGGTTTTGTCGGGCTGCACGGGATGCATAGACTGACATTAGAACTGATTTGTTCAAACCAGCTTTCAAAATGCCAAAACCAACTGGAGGGCAGGGAGTGTGCTGCACAATTGCAGAAAATGAGTAGAGCATTTCAAACCCATGGTTATGAACTGCGCAGAAGCAAAGAAGCACGGCTATCTGCAAGAAATCCCAGGGACTAGCCTGGTCTGAAAGACCTGCATCGGTAAATAAACTAGTAAGAAAAACATGAACAGAGTAAAGGAAACAGAAATCCTGCAAATCTTCAAAATTGTAATAGGTGTCAGAAGGGAACACAAGGAAGGTATTGACATGATTTTTAAATTTGAACTTAAAAGATCTCAAGAAAAATATACAAATAAAATGACACAACTGAACAAAATGCGCACCTAATTGTGACAAAATTTCCAAGCTTAAAGTGCCTTTTCTCTCTGCAGCTTCTGAGACTAGATTAAGACGAAGGATGTAAAGCAGTGCAAAATGTGCTTCACATATGAGAATCAGGGATTTTCTAATCCTTTTGCTCACAGTGTGGCTCAAGAGAAACATCAAAAAGAAAACCACTGTTACAGAGCAGAATTTCACACCAGTTAGTAAATATTAGATCTCAGACACATAATACAATTAAAATCTTCATAAGAAAGACTCTCAATAAATCTAAAGGAAATAACCAGAAAAACAACAACAGAAATCAGATCAATAATATAGCCAACTCTTGGAAGACCAAAACAAAAGAAAGAGTTCCTCAAAAAAAAAAAAAAGTAAAAGAAAGAGCTATAGGTTTCTAGTAATCAAAATTGATACAAGTATCATAAAGAGCTGTGTGTGTGTGTGTGTGCACATTGAAACAAATATTTTAATCCGCATAACTTGATCCGGTCCAGTCCGCATAATTGCATTGGACTAGACTGGATAGAAATTTTCCAATCTGCAATAATTGGGCTGGATCATGGATTGAACTTAACTGGATTGGATCCAATCCGTGCACCTCTAACATGACACGACCACGAAAGTATAAAAATGAATGAGTGATATTGTTAAACTTCACTTTCGATTGAAAATGATTCTTCATTGAGAAGAAATCCACATGAATCCAATAATGTTTACTAATACAAGAATAACAAATTGCTATAGTAAAGATGTGTAGCATACTATACATAGCATGAACAAATCCAGGTTTCATCGCAAGAAGGGACAACAACACGAGAGTGATAGCACGAGAGCTTTTGCGCAATCCCCATGCAATTGTAGCTACAATCAAAACTTTAGTCTCTTCTTTATCTGCAATTACAAAGCAAAAGGTTCCATGAATCTTGCAAACACTAAAATCATAACATGGTCTAGCCGTATAGGTGCATGTAAGTATAAACAAGTTGATTTTCAAAAATTAGAATATAAAAAGTAAAAGAAGAAAGTCAATGACTGAATGAGATTTCAAGTACCAACCATGTGGTAGCACAATGGTTTGGTATGGGTTATTTGTGCAAGGGGTTGCGGGTTCGAGTCTCATTGGAAGCAAGTCGGGGTGATATGTTGATTTCTTTCTTATACAACAACAACAACATAGCCTCAGTCCCAAATTAACTGGGTTTGGCTACATGGATCAAACTTTTCCATTGTTCTCGATTAAGTGCAACTGATGGTGAGCTGTGAAACACACCCTTGCTCATTTCTCACTACACCCGGGCTCCGATGCAGCGCGTCGCTAGGTGGGAACGCCCTAACGTTTATATATGTTTGATTCATTTCATGAAAAGTGACAAAAAGGTTTACGCCGACTGTCAACCTATCGCAACCCTCCTCCATTTTCTAAGAATGGAAAATGAGCTTGGGGTCTCCCTCCCCCACTTTTCGGGTATGAAAAGTGAGTTTGGGACCTCCCTTACCCATTTTTCGGTATGAAAAAATGGGCGTCAGAGTCCTGCTCCTTTATCCGGACTTGGGACCGGCTATGTAGTGCACAACATAGGTAGAGTTATGTTGATTTCTTTCTTATAAAAAAAAAAAGAGAGATTTCAAGTACACAATACACTAATGGTAGACGTTTAATAGCTCCATAAACCAATGACACGTCAGACAAATAAAAGTAATGAAACAAGTCAGGGCAAATCTCAATTTAGAGATAAATAAACACTTAGAAATGATAACTGCAACCAAATGGATGAAGCTTTTCAAGAGCAAGGTACTTACACACTACTGTTGTCAACAAAATCCAAGAAGCTTCAGAAGAACTTTATAATAGAGGTTGCTATAGCATGGTTGGTAAGGTTAGAAAGGAATCAGCGATTGTTTTAGGATGAGGGGCTAAATTTTTAACATCTTCTTGAATTGTACAACCGAATAAGGTAGGATTCATCATATGTCTACATAAATACTAATTATCCCATCATTACTAGCATCCTTTTCATTGCTACATATTATTAAATAATTTTACTGTCACAAAATACAGCTTCCCAAACTTTGGAACCTCAATTGACAGAATCAGTCTACAGGCCATATTTGCAAGAATTGCTAAAACAATTATACAAAGCAAGTCATTGAGGGCTTTCGCGAATTTGAATCGGGATCGAATTGTTGAATTTTAGGATTCAGGATACCATAAAGAATCATAGAGGAATTTATATTCTTTTACCATACTATTATCGATAATAAAAAGGTTAATGATTAATGATAAGTAAATTGGAGGCAATAGAGGAAAAGAACTAAATATCTTATCAGTAGGACTTTTGTGGTGAATTCCCTAATCATGGGATTTTGATGCAAATTCTTGCGCGCCAAAGGATCCAAATCAATTTAATGGATACACTGGTATTTGGTTTCATTATAAGGATTCAGATTATTGAGCAAGGATTTGAATCTCGAATCGTGAGATTTTGATGCGAAATTATGCACTTAGAAGGAACCAAAAAACTCACAAGCAGATTCGCAGGTAATTGGATTCACCATAAGGATGCGGATCGTTGACCAAGGATTTGAATCCTAAATTGTGGGATTTGTTGACTCATATAATTTCAAGAAGTAAATATCAAGAACCTCATTCACCAGTCATATTTTTTGCTTATCATTGTTATTTGGCCCTGATTCTCATGCAATATCAAGACATCCAAAGTTGAGTCACTTGATCTCATTCTTAAGCATCATTATCTATCCACAAATGTTCCATAGAATTTGAGTAAAAATATTTAAATGAATAATTTGAGTATAGCTCAATTAATGATGAGAAAATATACATTGTTCAGTGATAACAAATATTACAAAGACGCACTTGTTGACAAATGATGAAGATACTTCTAGTTGATTGACCAAATGCAAGGTTCAAAACTTCTACTTTGCCTTGTAATTCACCCACTTAAAATACGAAAATAAGTCGCGGAAGTTTAATTCAATTGGTATCGGAACATCGACTGCAACATTTCCCTAAAACTTGCATAAAATTTCCCGAGACTTCCATGAACTTCTCCAAAACTTTTACATAGTCATGGAAGTATTGCAAATTTTGCCACTATTTGGTAGGACTTCCCCGAATTATGTCGAGTTTTTTGATGATTTTTGTCATTTTTTCGTATACATGGATTTTGTTTCCCCTTTTTTTGAAAATCGACAAAATTTGTCGAAATTCATGTACTTTGTCTATTTTTATGTTTTTATTTAAAAAAGAAATTCATGACCAACTCAATGAAAAATTACATAACAGAAGCATCTAATCAATGACTATAACTAAATCGTGATTGTGCAAATTACAATTCAATGTCAAAGAGAAGTACTACAAGATGATTTGAACAAGGGTTAATAGACAAATACATCATGAAATTCACTAGAAGTCTCAGATTTATCACAATTCTTGAATTATTATTTTTTTTATCAGATATCACAAACTAAAGATTAACATTCCAACTCCATCAGGACTAGAGATTGAGTGTAGTATACAGCCAACGTGGAAAGAATATTGGTAACGTGAAAGCCAACTCATTTAGCACATTCACTTACAATTTAATCGTGAGAACAAAATAATAAACAAGTCCATTGGTCCGCCCTTAACTCCACCTATGTAGAACATTGTATGCATAATTCGCTACATAGCCAGTCCCAATTCTAGATTAAAAACGAGGGGTCCCAACTCCCAAGCCCATCATCCATACCAGGTAAATGGCGAGGGAGGTTCCAAGCCCGTTATACATACCCAAATATGGGGGAAAGTTGTGATAGGTTGATAGTTAGTGTAAAACTTTTGTCGCTCATTATGAAATCGATGTAACAAATATAAACGTTGGGACCTTCCCACATAGTGACACGTAAATCGAAGCCCGGGTGTAGTGAAAAATGAGCAAGGATGTACTTCACATTGAAAAGCTGACCGCAACTAATTTGACATTGAGGCATGGTTGTTGTATTGGTTCGCATGGTGACGCGTTACATCGAAGCCCAGGTGTTGTGAAAAATGAGCAAGGATATACTTCACATTGAAAAGCTGACTCCAACTAATTTGACATTGAGGCATGGTTGTTGTATTGGTCCACCCTTCTATATTGAGCAAACAAACCCCAATGAGTGAGAATACAACAAACTTCAAAACCAAATTATTGTTTTCTTCTCATGGTTCAATGGTGCGCTAGCTTATTTAATAAGTTCGCTTTCAATTTACAATTTTTTTTGCCACGGCAGTACTTCCTTCAACTTTGGGTTGTAGGTCGTTTGAAACCATACTTAATTTATGAATTATGATATGTCTAAAAACCTTTGAACTACTGTGAAGATAGTTGTTGATGAATATTTATTAATACGTGTACGAGGATTAGGCTTGAATCAAGGACAACTCCACTATCGTAGGACAAGGGAGCTTCTCTTATGCTCTACATATTCAGTCCCGAGTTCGGATAAACTAGAATTGTTTCAATAGGTTGACAACCAATGTAAGACATGTTAACTCTTCATGAAATGGATCAAACAAATAGAAGGAGTAGAGGAAATGATGATGCTTAGGTGGATGTACGGTAAAACTTGTACATATAGAATAAGAAAAACAAAGATTTAAAGAAAAGTAATTGCACCAATCGATGCAAAAATTAGGTAAGGGCGGTTGCAATGGTTTTGACACATCCAAAGGTGGTCTAAAAATGCCCCGGGTAGACAACCCTACACAACATAAACTAAAGAAATTCGACAATATAAAGGTAGGTGTTGGTAGGCCTAAGATAACTTGGGGCACATTGATTAGGAAGGATTTAAAGGATTTTGAAAACACGCCAACACGTGTATTAAATAGAGCCGAATGGAAGAGTTAATCCATGTAGCCGACCCCAACTAAATTGAGATTGAGGCTATGTTGTTTGTTTGCTAAGCTCTAATCAACAACCTCGCCTGTACTATTATAGAGACCAAGGCATATTGTGAACACCATCCAATTCATATATAGAAGAACCATACCTCCAACTGCATAGTTTTCCCTCGGAGACTGCCCATCCTCATCAGTTAAACACAAGAAAACAGAGTTATTCACCAGATTGCCAACAGCAACAAGAAATCCAAGACAAAACTGTGCTAGCAAAAATAATCCAGGAATAGTATAATGCCACAAACCAATGGTTTCCCAAATCTCCATGTCCTGCAATATTTTTTCTAGGTGAACAATCGATCTAGTAAAATATGAGACAAAATTGAGATATGCACAGCACTCTGTACTTATATGGTGAAATACCTTTTGCAGCTTCTTATTTAGCACTGTGAATGCTACATTGAATACATACGTGCAAGCAGCCCAAAACAAAATGAAGACGAGGAGCAAACCATTTAACCGGTGCAAGTGGAAGAGAGAAGGGAAGGCATATAAAATGTAGCCAACATACGCCAACAATCCAAATGCACAAATGCTTGTAAAACTGAAACTCCAAAATGAAAGTGCAAGCAACAAAACCTGCCATGTTCACCACTGAAAGTTTTAAACATGAACCTTAGATAATTGATCAAGATTTCTACTACAACATGAAACAGATAAAAATGCCAGTGTGAAAGATTGTCACTTTACATGAGAAAAGATGGTTGAAACGATTAAGAAATTCCAAGTCTTTCAAGGTACCGTTCATATAATAACTACTATATCCAAGCAATATGACAGAAAAAATAAAAGCAAATATCAGACAAGCCAATTTTGTGCTCCTTCGAGATTAATTAAAATGGTTTAAAGATATATCACAGCATGACACACACAAAAGACCAATAGCCTCAGTTAGGAAAAGTGATCTATTAACAATAAATGACAATAGTAAACCGGAAGTAAAAAGCAAAACTTGTGTGACCCTAAAGCGAGTATGCAACTATACATATAGTCCTTGATTAAGAAGAATGAAGAACACAGATTTTTGTGATGTAAAATGCTTTTGTAATCCAGGAAAGACATACACAAACGACTACACTCGTGTGCGTCCCTTGATTTTCACAGCAATGTGTGCGTGATCGAAGGATGTGTGTCATTTGTGCGTATCTTTCTTGGGTTACGACTTACACTAGCAGGATCCTTTTGTCATTAACCCATATGGTTGGGAAATGCCTTTATTAGTTGACTTGTGAGAATAGAAGACAGTTAAAAGTCAAGACCTTTTTGCATCTATAAAAAATTATTAGTTTTATGTAACAAAAAACAAAGGTAAAGACAATGTTTTCATCCTTGAGTGATCTTCTTGGATCGAGCGTTTTAACAGGTGAATTATAATTTTCCATTGAAAAGTCCAAAGACAAGTCTTCAATTTTTGGCATTTTCTACAAGTGGAAAATAGATATTTAAAACTTCACTACTCAAATTCAACTAATGTTTACGAATCTAAAAGGGCTTAAGTTTTGTCAGAAAAGAAGGGATAAAATTATGAAAAGAGAGAGGAAAGGTTAAGATAACCATTAAAAGCTTTTGTACATATTTTAACCGAAACAATAATTGCTTAAAATTTAAAGTTGCAAAGAAACTATATAGTATATACTGCCAACATGAAGCATTACAATACTACTCATGCGCATAAGACCAGATCTATTATGACTAGACGAAGATTTGAAACACTTAATGGATTATATTGGGGAAGAACAGAGTAAGCAATTCAACAACAACAAAAATCGCAAAGAAACTTATAAAATAAGAACTCAAAGAAGGATGAGTTTCCAAGTCTAATATTGGTTACGTGAACTTGATCAATCAGCTTAAGGAGAAAACTTCATCCCAAAAAAGATTTACTAAAGCAATGAGTTGAAAGGGAAGTTCAAACTCAGCACCTAGCAATCATAATCCAAGATGTGTGCTTTAGAAAGTCAAATATACAAATGCAAACTATAGTGTCACCATAAGCACGTAGTACAAGGCGAAATAAGCAATGAATACAGCAACATAGCCTCAATCCAAAATTAGTTGGGGTCAGCTACATGGACCAAACTCTCCATTGTGCTTGATTTAGTGCAATTGATGGTGGGCTCAAAATAAGCTATGAACAAAAATATTTTGGTCATAAAGTGCAACTGGATATGGGTGAAAGCAGAATGCTCATTCGATCAATATACGTAGTGCAAATTACATACCGGGAAACCATACGTGAAGAAGTTGATACTAAATATTCGAAAAACTGCTCCTCTCAACAAAACATTAGTATGTCTTACTCCAGATCTGTAAGGAATGCCACAAATCATTAGCATTAAAATAAAATCCAAAGTCCAAGGTAGTACCACATGAGCTCTGGAATCACAATTTTATGAAGCATGAGCAAAGAACTTTACAAAGAAAGAAGGGTAAAAAAGACAAAAGCATGCTTTTTTCTTCGAACTAGATGAATCGAGAAGAGGTTGTTGCGAAGATACAACAACCTCTTCTCGAGGTGAATATGTATACGTATAAATGGTGAAGATATGTACATTACTGTCTCATTCATTCACATAAATTGAATAAGTCCTTCATTTGAACTTTATTAGAGGTGGGGTTGTTTGGGCCTACTTGACTTCACCCTTGATCAGGGAAACTTGACTCAAATAATAAAGGCATTTCGGATGTTCACATCCATGACATCGAACTGCTGCTTTGGGACGCAATCAGATTTCAAGACTCTTTTTCTCATCTTTGAAGAGAAACAAGTTTTTCTTCTAACTTTTACTTCTTTAGCATATCAGACAAGTTTTTCTTCCTGAGTTTTTCTACTAGGTCCAAAGATGTATAAGACTAACCCAATGTTCTGGAACTAATCACAATAAAAACCGAGGGAAAGTCTTAAAAACATGGAAAAGTGCTCATGGGGTTTGCAAACCAGGAATATGTTAGTAGGCGTGTGGTACCTTCCTGGCAAAGAAAAAAAAAAAAAGCAGCACCACAAGTGGAGGAATTTTGAAATAAACTGTACGGTACAACTAATTGGGTAAATTCATTTCATTTTTTTCTAAAAAGGATTGATTCCATCCATGCAAATGAGTGTTCTACTCTTTTAGTCACTTTGTCAGCATGGTAAATTTAATACTGTCAGCAGAAACATATAACCTAAGTGCACATGATCATGAAGAATATTAGTATGTTACATGAGTGGATCAATTTCAATACTTGGAACAGAAGAAAATAAATGAAGGTCACAATTAATCCCAATGCACACATGTGATGCAATCTCACCCACTCTTCAAAGAAATTTGTTTCTGAGTCGCCTATGATTTCTAGATTGAAATGGAGGAATTTTATCTTCACAGGAAGGCCAGCACTCATAGAAGGAAGTATAAGATACAGAGTTAAAGTAGTATGGTAATTTATAGAAAGTGGATGGCAGTTCAGCAACGCATGACAAAGACCACTTGAGGGCCTGAAAGAAAACATGTTTGAATTGAGTTTCAAGAAGAGCAAGAGGAGATTGAAATGATACCTTTTCTGTTTGGTTATCGAATATTAATTGGTCCACATTAAACTTATAAGAAAAAACTATTAGTTACCAGCAAGACGAGCTTTACATTGGGCAGCCAAGAGCAGACCACACCCCCTTTTTGGTAGCTATTAAAATAAATTTTTATACATTATCTGAATGGTTAACAAACGAGTTTAATATTCAAAAAAGACAAATGAACAATAAATGTTCTTAAATTTAAGTAACCCATCAAAAAATCGTTTCTTCTATTGTATTCTCTAGGAGACAGGAGCACAAAAAAAACAAACAAACAAACAAAGAAACAATACGAAAATCATAAAGACACAGACAGACAAAATCAAGAGATTTAACAAATAAGGCTGACTACCTTGATTCACGAATAAAAAATGAATGCTTCGATGGAATCAGCTGCTCAGTCAAGCTGTTTTCTCTCATTGAGATTATAAAATCCATTTCCTCCAAGTCAAACTTAACGCTAGAAAGCTGGCAGTAAAAAAAAGTCATAGAAACGTTAATAAAGACAGCACCAATACAAGTCATACAACAACAACAACACCAACAGCAACAGCAAGAAATATGTAACGGCTATAAAGCAGAAGAGTAAAGAAGGGAATAAGTAACTTGTGCAGCACCCACTCGAATTCCTTACAAGTCAATAATGAAACAAGAAGTTGCAATGTGCAAACCAGTAACTTGAAAGTAAAATATATCTCACACGTGAACTTCAAATTTTTGGTTGTCCCACTCTTAGATCGAAACTTGTGTGTATAATATCATATGGACAAGATGAAATTTGAAGATAACATGTTTAATCTGGAAATCAAATGAAGAATTCAAAATTCACACTCAGTAGTTAGACAGCATAATAACAGGGAGAGAATCTGATGCAGTCTTAGATTTAAGGTTTAGCTTATTATTAAGTAGGAATTAAAGTTTCTATGTTTATTATTTAGTAGGAATTATTAGTAGTTTCTAATTAGAAGTAGTTTCTATTTTAGTAGTTACTATCTTCTAGGTATTAATTAGTAAGAAGTTTTTGTATTTTACGTAGGTTTCTAATATAACACCGATATTGATCTATTGATTTGTAAACTCAACAACAATTACAAGAACAAGAAAAAAAGTAACCCCAGATAAGAGTCTTAAAACTCTCCCAATCCCAACTCCTAAGAGTTCCCAAATTACATTCAAGATGACAACCTCCCTTTCACTCTTTTACAACCTCTACTTATACTACAACTTCGAAATTACTTAACTACCCTTGTAACTAATTTGGACTCTCACTGATAGCATTGTAGTCCCCCTAGCCTCTATCATTACTCCCCTTCAAAAATTCACCTTGTCCTCAAGATGGTAAAGAGAGAACAATTCAGGCGGGATCATGGATCTACGTGAAGAGATAGCTTGTGCTATCAAAAGAAAATGACCAAGCAAGGATCCATAGCAATCGCAGAATGCTTAGTGGAAAAAACAGGTGCTCCAGTGAAATATTGAATGAAGGCGCTGAACCCTTAGCCCAAAATGCAACATAAAGTCGAAATGCTCAAAACCTCAACCAAAAACAGAGATGGCAGCGCCCGATAACATTCTGAAATAGCAGTGCATGCCAATGTACAAAAGAGCATAAAGCAAGAGGGTGACAATGCAGCCAAATAGATGGCGGCATCATGAGTACCCATTAGTATTAAATCCAAATTAGTGTTGACGACACAAAAATGGATCTCCCATGAAGCACATATTTTTCAATCGCATAAATGGTAAGCCAATACCTTTCATGAAAAGCTAACGACATTGTCGAAGAATTGTGATGAAACCATAGACTCCGTGAAAATCCCCAAAAATGTGCTAATGAATGGCTTTTTGTCACGTGAGATGAAGAAATAGTGTGTTGAATAATTGCCACTCAAGATTTGCCATAAAACTTCTTCAAATTGATGAAATAGTGAAAGATATGAACCATGATGGAATGCACAGTCTGTAACAAGTTGTGTAGATGTAATGTGAAGCATAGAAGATGAGGATACATGCCCAATGTGGAAGAAGAAAAAAAATCCATATGATATTTCTCGATTAACGTACCACTTAAGTGGGCCTTCAACTGAAAAGGAAATAAAACACATGCACCTCGAGGACAATCATGTGTCCAAACACAACACACATAAAGCCCAAAACGACTTTCGTGCATAAAGAAGCCTTGATAAACACATATATGATGTGTCGCTCCTCTCACCCTCAAATCTCCTCAATACACCCATCGACCTAACAAATGTTTTTTCCCCAAATCAAGTGCTGCAACTAAGTCACGCGCAGCAGAACCAGAAGAAGAAATAACTAGACGATGGAGGAAGACCGCCGAATCGAAAATGAAGCACCCTAACATTGAGGATAATGGCGTGGTCATGGCGATGGTGCGATTGTACATCAGGCCTCTTTAGGCCAAATGAGATCTTGCAACTCGAAGACCTTCTTTCCAACTCGAGGTTGCAGATCTGTTGAACTTTGATATGACGAAACCAGATTTGGCCATGTTGAAATCTTGTCAAAAATCCTTTCAACAAGATGAAGTCAAATCTGGAGAATATCCTTGGTCTTTACGAAAGTATGAGGTAGATCTGGTGGATATTATGGTGATGGGGGTAGAGGAGTATTGAAATCGAGGTGCATTGGAGTAGGAGTTGGGATTAGAGGTGTGATCTCAAGAATAGGTAAATCTGCTTGATCTAGATTCATAGTGTTTGAGCCAAACCCTCCATTGTGAGATTGATTTAACATAGCACAAAAGAGATTGAGAACCTGGTAGCTGAACTTGTGGAGGACGAGTTGTTTCCATTTGTTTCGCTGACGATGGATGAAAATCTGGTGCAACAAACTCCTTCAACGATGAAATTGCGTTCATCATTGAGGTTGGGATGTGCTGCAGAGAAGACTGTTGGAACAACTCCTCAATCTTCTAAGCCAAGCCTTGGAACATTTTCTTCACTTCAGATCTGAGCTCTTTAATTGACTCATCCATGGCTGAAATCCTCTTCACCTCCTTTTCAATTCGACCCATTCGAGTTTCCATATCACCCAATCGAGCATCCATCTTTGAAGTATGCTCTGATACCATTGATAGAACACCGATATTGATCTATTGATTTGTAAACTCAACAACAATTACAAGAACAAGAACACAAAGTAACCCCAGAGAAGAGTCTTAAAACTCTCTCAATCTCAACTCCTAAGAGTTCCCAAATTACATTCAAGATGACAACCTCCCTTTCACTCTCTTACGACCTTTACTTGTACTACAGCTTTGAAATTACTTGACTACCCTTGTAACTAATCAGGACTCACACCAATAGAATTGTGGTGGTCCCCCTAGCCTCTATCAGTATCTTATTCATAGAAGCTGCTATTTATTAGTTTCTATTTTTATTGTACAAGGGAGTCTATATATATATACAAGTATTAAGGAATCAATAAAGCAAGCAATTTTAGTGAAATGAAAAAGAACCAAATGAGGAATTAAAGTAGGAGAGTCACGGACTCCGCCTCTTCAATTACCTATTCTATCTCTCTCATCTCTTCTATTATTTTCTTAATTTTTCCCTATCAACATGGGTTGAAGCACAAATTCAATTGTGTCCAAATCCGTGACTAGATCCTACACAAAGGTTCATACCATAATCATGTTCACTTGTCAATAAATTTATGCTAAAATCATCACTGGCCAACAAAGAATTACAAATGGTCAATAATAAAGGAGAAAATCAGAAGAAAAATAAGCAGAACACTGAAGAGAATATAAGTTTGCAAATATTTGTAAGATCCAAAATGTAATTTTGCACGGTCTCTTTTTGAAATACAAGAGACATACCATGAAAAAGAAAAGTAGAAGAGAAAGGGCAGATGAGATTTCAGGCCACTCTGTCTTTGTAGATAATTTGTAGAGCCCAATGAAGCCTGCAACCACTTCAAACATATTTGGGAACACAATTGGGAGCTGATATGTATAAAGCAATATGATGTTGAAACCAGCATAGATTAAAAGAGGTCTCCACCACCTACAAGAAACAAATGAAGATATATATAAAATGAACAGTAAGAATCGGATAGGACTAAAAATCTTTTAAGAAAGAACTGCAAAACAAAGAGAAAATTCAAAACACGGACCGAAAGAGGCCCAAAAAGTTGCTAGTGAGGGACCAATCAACTAGTCCAACACAACTACAAATAAAGAATGGTAAAGAAATCCATGAAGGGTGACTGATCCCCACAACCAGCTGAAAGGCAGGTAACAACAAGCAGCAACCAACTCTGAGATGAGATCCTTCAATGAAACAATTAGAAAAACAATCAAAAATCAGTTTCAACTTTAACTTATATATATACATCATGTCAAACAACAAAAGAAACAATCACAAGATTTAATTTTACACGAACTCTCACTTCAAAAAGTGGATATAGCTCTCTGAATAAATTTAAGGTAAACTTTTGTTGCATGCCTCATTGGATTATAAAAACAGATGTGCTTTCCAAGGTTATTTACTCAATAAAACAAAGCCTCAATCCCAAATTAGTTGGGGTCGGCGATCGGTCACATCGATCAAACTCTTCTATTGCACTCAATTTAGTGCAGTTGATTGTGTGCTTTCCAAATCTGTTAAATCCTTCCTAATTAGTCCCAAGTTGGCTTTGGTTTACCCATACGCCGTCGAATTTCTCCATTTTCTATTAAATCGAGTTTTCTAAGGGGGTCATTTGTAGGCCTTTTTGGGGTGTCCAAACCACCACAACTGCCCTTTGTTGCTCCTACTTTTTTTTGAATTTCTATATTTCTTATTCTACATTCACGAATTTTTATCACTGCAGAAAAAAAATATTAAATTTCTTAAACAACTACTTTAAAAAGGTTTTTTTTTTAAATCAACTTACTTTAAACGGAAGTGACCATACTAAAACTATCTCATGAATTACGGTATACGGTTAAATGATAATATAAGAATTATTTAAAACTATGTACTGGGTCAAGTTTCTATCTAATTTTTTTGATTTTCATCACTATAAAACTCATATGGAAAGTGAGCAGAAAAGTAGCCAAGGTAAGCCAAAAGCCCAAAAAAAAAAAAAAAAAATCATCAAACTTATTTGAAATGTCTTTCTGGGGAAGGTATGATCATATAACCCTATTGCAAAGACGAGGGAAAGGATGGCAGCCGACTGACAGATTCCTCCTATCTGGCGGGCGCATTCACATTCAAAATTACAACGCTTCGACAGCAAATTCTACCTTAAAAAGTGCAATTGGCAATTGTTCTGCTCAAGAGAAACTAGCACACTTCTAAGTTCTAATGAAAGGGTGCTCCATAAAAGCCAAAAGGCAACCTTTAAAATCATCTGACCTAAGAATAGTAACCAGCAGCATTCAAAGGAAAAGCTACTCTATTTCTCAAAACAGAAAATTAATGAGAACAGTAGATAAGGCAGACAATAGTATTCGGGGACAAGTTCTGATTAGGAGAATATCAATCAATAACCACATGTTCTTGGGTAATGAAAGATTAAGATTTTCAAGTAAGGGCCTTAGGAGTTCTATCCTTTAGGAAGATAATTTGACAAAATAACAGGGATGATGAACATGAGTTATGACTTGGCTTTAGCAGGACATCAAAGTGTTTCTTTGTCCCAGAGTTGCAAACATATTGGAATCATGGACTAATCACAGGAACCAAAATGATTCAAATTGTCTCGAAGTTATCAAAATAATTGAACCAGGATTTAATTCAATGTGATTCCTCACGTTTGTCTTGCTAAGAATGACATAAGTTTTGGTTTACTTAACACAAAGTCATCTAAATCTCGTGAACTATAAAGGAAGTACTCACTTGGATTAGTATAAAAGAATAAAAGAAGGACAATAGTTGAAGGTGACTGTCTACCTATTATTCAAGTCATCAAGACATAAGAGTCCCTCAATTCTACTTTTGGCCCTACTATTTATGATTGTATTCAACAACAACAAAACTAAATCCCAAATTAGTTGGGGTTGGTTGTATAGATCAAACTCTTCCATTTATTCTATTTCTAAATTATATTCAGTTGTTAGTAACTCTTACTGATATTAAAGTAGAGTATGTTTGAAAATCTGTGAATCGAGCAAGGGATTCTATGGCAGATTATAATTTTTGGGATCACTCTCCTCAAATAAAAATTAGGATAGAGGGAACAAGTGATTTTCAGCAAAACAATGAAATAATGGTACTTTAATGCAAACCTAGATGCTGAACTGCTGAAGAAAGCTGCCGCCGAAATCGGCCTGGGGATGTATTTAGACAAGAGTTTTGCCAGTAAACATCAGCAAAAGCAGTGAAGGCCACTAGTAATTGTATGATCAAGAAATATACAATTGATGGATATTTCCAAGGCTGGACTCTGCAAACCAAGTTACAAGATAATAAGGATGTGACAGTTACAATAACAAAATATAGCTTAACGTGATGTTTTTACCTTACAAATCCAACCAGCTTTGCCCACCAAGCTTCTTCTATATTCTGTTGTCCCCTTTTGATAAAATAAACAATATGGAATATGCCACATGCTAGGCTCACAAGCATGGAAAATATAATTATGTACCATGCTAACCAAGGCCGTCTACGAACAAGAACACCTATTCAACAAAATCAGAAAATGAATGCTATTAAAGGCAGAAGCCAAAGGAGACACAAAGAAAACATAATCCAAATGCGCATGGCAGATTTCATGACAAACAAATCATCCAACAAGAACAACAAAGCCTCAATCCAAATAAATTGAGGTCAACTACATGGATCAAATGCTTCCGCTTAGCTACATTTAGTGAAGCTGATTATATGCTTTCACAATCCTTAAAAATTAATGCATCTCAAGTTACATTAAGTCTACCCTTACACAATTGAATTCTATCAATTTCTACAGTGTCGTGTTTTCTATCTGGTGCCTTAACTGACTTTCGATATGTCAAAACCAATGTGACCGACCTTTCCTAATTTGTGCATCTATTGGTGATACGCTTACTTTTCTTCGAATCTGCGTTTTTAAGCCATCTTTACGAGCTTTATGATAGAGGCTAGGGGGACCACCACAATACTACTTGTGTGAGTCCAAATTAGTTACAAGTGTAGTTGAGTATGTTGAAGTTGTAGCATAAATAGAGGTTGTAAGGGAGAGAAAGGCATTTTCTCATCTTGAATGTAATTTGGGAACTCTTAGGAGTTTGGGTTTGAGAGAGTTTAAGACTCTTCTCTAGGTTACTTTTAAGTTTGCAATCGTTGTTATTTCTCTCAATTCAATTGATCAATTTCAGTGTTCTATCAATGGTATCAGAGCATACTTTAAAAATTGAAACTCGAATGGACCAAATTGAAGAGGGGATGAGGAGAATTTCAGCCATTAAGGTGTCGATTGGGGAGCTCAGATATGAAGTGAGGATGATGTTCAAAGGCTTGGCTTAGAGATTTGATGAACTCCTCCTTCATTACGGGATTGCGTCAACTAGCACAGACGACATAAAAGCACCACATTTGTCAGATCCAGTGGCATCTGAGTTGCTTTTGATCAATGGGGATCCAGATCTAACATCTTTTCCACACATTCGACTTTCTTCTCCACTCTCTCAAAAAGAGCCAATCAACGAGCCAAATCCAGTCCTCACTTCGGCGATCACACACAGTCCACAACAACAAAATGAAAGGTTTCACAAGTTAGGGACACCGAAGGAGATCGACTTACTCGCTCGGATTGCCAACCACCAGTTTAATATCGCTAAACATGTTATTTGCATTTCGATTGCTAGCAAATCACTCAAGTTGAATCTCGATTTCGTTAAGCCTTCTCGTGCAATCACTCCATCTCTGCATTATTACATTGTTTTCGACACGTTATCACTTTCCAGAGCGCTCGAGGTTCCGTTAGGCTATTATCGACCGAGATGTTGCAAAGAAACATCAATTTGGAACATAAACCACCAGATATGAGGTTCTTAATTCCTTATCAGTCAATGGATTCCATCTCGCGATCGATGTCCCTCATCCTCAAGGATCTTACTCCCTGGCAATCGGCATGAGATCCTCCACCTTCGAGATCATCTCTGATGCACGATCCTCTTCGAGCTACGGTGGTGTTCATCATCTAGGTAGATTCGCGCTTTTTTGCGATATCTTGTCGCATCTTATGTGTTAAAATACAATTAGGGAATAAGAACTTTTTAGATGGACCACCTCTCGAGAAGATCGTGGGATGTGAGAGACATCACATCGAGCTATCTATTGTGTGTATGCACGGTTTAAAGAACTTATGTGTTGTCTCTCACCACTTGACTATCCTCGATTTGTGGATTCTCCATCTCACTTACAGTTGTTGGCCCAATTTAGTTATGCGTTACTCGAGAATCATCACGTGGTGTATATTATATCTTCAACTTTTGGGATTTTTGTTCTGCAACAAATGACAACGCACGAATTTGATGGTTGTGAGTACCATAGCTCTGTGCGAATTGTTGTTGATAAGTCACATATTCCAGCTTTTCTCGGGCAGCACGAAAGGGAGGTTTGGGTTGTTCCTCGTGTAGCGATGCCCACTGGTTTTTTCGCAATCGAGTGGCCTCCATGCGAGTGTTTCATGGGGTTGTGATGCACTTGTGGAACTTTGATTGGACTTCACACTCAGATGCTATTTGAGAATTAATGTCTGCTTTTAATGCAAAGGGGTTGCATAGCTATTATATTGCTGAGAAGATCGTTGATTAGGATGCTTGTGATGGACCTCATATTGGTGTCTCTTACTTTGGGTTTCTCTGCTCCAATTTTCTCTCTTGTTCTTCCTAGTATCATTGTTGAGGTACAATACGTTCCAACTGTCCTTCATCGTACGGATCCGGGCTTGGTCATTTTCTCAAGGATTCTCTTATGCCACCTTGAGAACAAGGTGAATTTTTAAAGGGGGGATTAATGATAGAGGATAGGGGGACCAGCACAATACTATTTGTGTGAGTCCAAATTAGTAACAAGGGTAGTTGAGTAAGTTGAAGTTGTAGTATAAATAGAGGTTGTAAGGGAGAGAAAGGCATCTTGTCATCTTGAACGTAATTTGGGAACTCTTAGGAGTTTGGGTTTTATAGAGTTTTAAGACCCTCTCTGGGTTACTTTTGAGTTTGTAATCATTGTTTTTTCTCTCAATTCAATTGATCAATTTCGGTGTTCTATCACTTTACCACACATGCACCAAAAGATCCTCATTTTTGTTGCACTTTCTATATGTATGTTTCTCGGGTTAATTTCACATATGGTCACTCAAGATTACAGTTCGTAACATTTTGGTCACTAAACTTACATTTGTCCCAAATATATCATTTAACTTTTCAAAACGTTTCAACAAAATGAATCTGACCACTCTCTGATCAAAAACCCATCGGCGCTGCTGAAGTGGCGCCACATAGGATTTTATGAAAAGTCGCTTAAGTTTTTAAGTGATGACATGACATGCAACATACACAAACACCCACCCACCCCTTTAGTTCACCCCACACTCATTACCCAGTCGTCCTCTTCCTCGCTCTCTCTCCGTGTCGCTCGCTCGCGCTCTCTCCCTGTCGCTGATTCAAATCTATCCACGAAGCTGTTGGCGCTGATTTCTAATATCTCGTGGGGAGTACCGTCTCCTCCATCATGCAGATGAAAGAGATGCTGAAAGAGCTCTATGGCTTTAATTATTTTCTATTTATCTTTTACATCAGCAACTGTTTCTTGTTCTATTGCGGCGGAAATGTCACTTTCTCCGTTCTCTCTAATCTTGGTTTGAAAATTGAGATTATTGAGAAATTTTGTCAGATGTTCCAAACAGAATTTGAGACATTCAAATTTGTAATCTACGAATTACGATTGATGAGCTCTTGGGATAGATTTTGTGTATTTATGCATTACGCCTTTGGTGCCGGATGATGGAAATCAAAATTTCGGATCGCAATAAATCCCATTAAGATTTTGTAATAACGAATTACCGATTTTCTCTGTTCGATGAAAAGTCGATGGAATTGTTGTTTATAGTAACATCACTGTGACTTCAAAATCGTTTAGAAGATGTTATAGATATGAAATGGTGCTTCTGTTCAACATATTGATGTTTATGAGATCTTATTTTCAATATGAGAATGTAAAAACCCTTCAAATATATGTAAAGCTTATACCCTTTTGAAGGGTTTTGATGCTAGTCATTTTATAGACCTGAAAATAATTGAATTCAACAGAACAGGGAGAGAGCACGAGGAAGAAGACGATGGGTGGGGGCGGGGTGGAGCACGAGGAAGAAGACTATTTGGGTGGGGGTAGGGGTGGGGGTGGGGGTGGGGGGGGGGGGGGGGGGAGAAAACCTAATGTGTGTAATGAGTGTAGGATGAACTAAGGGGGTGGGTGGGTGTTTGTGTGTGTTGCATGCCATGTCATCACTTAAAAATTTAAGTGACCTCCCATGAAATCCTACGTGGCGCCACGTAAGCAATGTTGGTGGATTTTTGATCGGAGAGTGGTTGGATTCATTTTGTTGAAACGTTTTGTAAAGTTGAGTGATATATTTGGGACAAATGTAAGTTTAGTGACTAAAGTGTTACGAACTGTAATCTTGAATGACCATCTGTGAAATTAACCTTATGTTTCTCTACTAACTAACATTCACTCTCACCACCCAACCAAAAATATTCACTTTCATAAAGCATAATTGCCCTAATTGTGATTTTGCAAAATTTCTCTTTTAGCTTAGCAAGGATATTTTGGTCACATATCATACAAATTGCACTCCACATCTTCCATCCAACTTGATCAACAACAAAGCCTCAATCCCAAATTAGCTACATGGATCGAGCTCTACCACTCTGCTCCATTCAATGCACCGGATGATGTGCTCTTAAAATCCTTTAAATCCTCCCTAATCAATGCATTCCCAAGTTATCTTAAGTCTACCCATATTTATGTTTAAAAAAATCCAAACTAAGGGACATGCCTCAAGATGGGCCTCAGTTCTTTTGGGGTTTTCGCACTTAGGCTTAACCCTCGGTGTAATCCAGCCTCACTAGACTAAGGGTGTACACCTCAGTGCTTTGTGCAATGAGGCGCTAGTGAGTCTTAATTTTTTTAAGTGCTTTGTGATATGTTTTTAATTTTTTTAACCAAAAGCTTTACTTTAATTACAATAATTATATGTATTACAGTATTTTGTGTTAAACTCTTTGCCTTAGACCCCTCTCTCTTCTTCTAATAGAAATGTAGTTGTTCAAACAGCAGCAAAAGAGAGAGATTTGTTGCTGTTTGAACAACATGTTCAAACAACATCTTTGGCGTTGTTCATATAACAATAACAATCAACAGCATCAGGTGAGGCTTGAACAGAGTGAGACAGCTTCTCTTCTCAACAGTGAGATGTTGTTCCAGTAGTAAATGAGTGATGAGTGATGATTAGCATAAAAACATTAATGTAAACATGTTAAATCTTTTTATAAACTAATTCTGACAATACACAGTTCTCAATTTGTTCTGTCCTCACACATATAGATTCGTTATAAAAGGTTAAATCAACAAATGCTCAACAAAAAAAAGTTACCTTTACTTCTAATGAACTTGCTAATATGAGTTCTTTGTTTTTAGTAGTTGCATTCATGATTGTATTAATTTTATATGAATTATTTATAATATTTTTAACACGTTTTTTAGAAAAAGAAACTGAGGCTTACACATCATTCCGCTTTGAGGCTTACACCTCACTTCTCTCAAGCAAAACGTCACAGTTACGCCTCGATAAAATTCAAACATTGACCTCTATATCATCGAATTTCTTCATTTTTTATTGAGTTGAATTCTCTAATTACGACATCTTTGAATGTGTCCAAACCACCGCAGCCGCAATTGCCTAGTTTTGGTCTTTGTTTTCTTTTTTTTTGAACCTTTGTGTTTTTTAATCATATCTTTACTAGTTTTAACACACAACCATCTAAGCATCATCATTTCCGCTACACATTTTGTGTATGTTGTTTCTTTACCCTACACTAATTCGAGTGCAATGCAAGAGTTTGATCCATGTAGCTGACCCCAACTAATTTGGGATTGAGGCTATGTTGTTATTGTTGTTGTTTATTCACCACCCAACAATCACTTCCATAAAGCATAGTAGGCATAATTCACTACCATCCAGCTTGATCTTAAATATCTAAAATGGTCTACCTGACCAAAAAAAAAAAAAAAAAAAAAAAATTCTACCTTAGAAACTTCTACTTCTCTTAATTTTACTACTTTATTATCTTAATCTTCACTACTCGTGAACTCACAATGCATGTATTTTGTTTAAATCTTAATTTAAATGCTTTAGACTCTAACTTAGGGGTGGCAAAAAGTGTCCAGACCCATTTGTCCGAATTATAAAGCGGGTCCGGACCCGTTTGACTCGAAAACTGAAGGTATTTTGCTCATCCATCCAATTAAAGCAAATTGGTTCCACATAATTCATGCATCCCACTAAAAGAAGAGAGAAATTAATAGTTTGGACATAAATATTAAAAGAACATTATCCTATCAAAAAAAAATATTAAAGAACATTAGACGGGTCATTTAAGAAAAAGTAGCATATAAACCATTGGCTATTATAAGTAACAAGATAATTAGAAGCAGATTCATGTAGCCAACAATAGTTGGAAAAGGATTCATAGATAGAGCTTTAGATGTAGAGGACCTTGGCCTACTCAACGAACTCCAGAAATAAAATGAGACTGGATTATCACGAGGCTGCCAGTTGAATTGCATATTGAGTACTCTTTGAATTAAGTATGGTGAGTTAGAAGTGTAACTAACTATATTAATCCTTCAATCAGCTAATTCAAAAACAACAGAGCTTGGTGACACAAATGATCAGTTTGATACAAAAATAAATAAACAAACCAGTAGTACATCAACGAGTAGCTTCCCAGTCATAGAACAAAACGAAACAACACACTGTGAATTGCTAACCTTTTCTTTGACCAAGGAACTGCAATGCAATGAAAGTTAACAAATCTACCAGGGATATCAAACTCCAATTGAGCAACGCAGCTGCATATAAGGAAAGAGAGAGAAACCGTTGGTCAATTGGAAAAGCTAAAAAGAACCCAATATTATATAAAGAAATTTGAAAGAAGAAACGAGAAATACCACAAGAAGCTTTGTGATCCCAAACTAGTAAGTGAGTAATTAAATCTGACGTAACAGACATGAAGGACCAAAACAAAGTTTAACAAGTCAACACATAAGATATGACTAGCCTAGGTTGTGTGATGACGAGGCAAAACATGAGCTATAAAAAAATATTTATTTACAAGTCCCTAAATAGTTTGGTACTTTTAATATTCATAAACTCAGAAATGTACATATATTAATATATTCAATTTCAAAAATGGTAACAGTAGTCGACTATAATTACTCCATAAGAATTACATTTCTTTCCCGCATAGTCTTTGTTATTTGGGTGGTGAGGAAATAAGGTTTTATGTTCATATTTTTTATTCATAAAAAGACCATAAGACTGTCGTGCAAATTTATTTAGAGGCCCTTTGCTTTTCTAGGAGCCTAGGTGTTTTTGTTCCAATTCCAAATCAATGAGGCAAGGAGCTAGAACTGATGGTAGGAAAAAAATAAAAATAAAAAAGGAAGAAGAAAAGAATTAAACAACAACAACAACAACAACAACATAGCCTCAGTCCCAAATTAACTGGGGTCGGCTACATGGATCAAACTTTTCCATTGTGCTCGATTAAGTGCAATTGATGGTGAGCTTTGCAAACCGTTCAAATCTCTCTTAATTAATGCATCCCATGTTAACTTTGGTCTACCCCTACCTCGTCGAATTTCTACAGTTTCTATTGAGTCAAGTTTTCTAGTTGGGGCATTTGTAGGCCGTCTTTGCAGGTGACCAAACCATCGCAACCGCCCTTCCCTAATCTTTGTATCAATTGGTGCTACTCCTACTTGTCTTTGAATTTCTATATTTCTTATTCTATCTTTACGAGTTTTACCACACATCCACCTAAGCATCCTCATTTCTGCTACATTCACTTTATGTAATTGTTGTTGCTTTCTTGCTCAACATTCACTTCCATAGAGCATAGGCTGGCCTAATTGCGGTCCTATAAAATTTTCCTTTTAACTTAGTAGGAACATGTCGATCACAAATCACCCCCGTTGCACTTCGCCATTTCTTCCATCCGGCTTGGATTCTATGTGTGACATCATTTTCAATGTTACCATCATTTTGTATGATTGAACCTAGGTATCTAAAGTGGTTTACCCTAGGAACTTCTACTTCCCCTAATTTTACCACTCCGTCATCTCGATGTCTAGTGTTTCCAAACTCACGAGTGCATGTATTCGGTTTTCGTCCTACTCAACTTAAAGCCTTTAGATTCTAATGTATTTCTCCAGAGTTCTAATTTCCTATTCACTCCATCTTTAGTTTCATCCACTAAGACAATATCATCTGCAAATAGCATACACCATGGTATATCCTCTTGAATATGTCTAGTTAATTCATCCATAACTAAAGTAAATAGATATGGGCTTAAAGCCGATCCTTGATGTAGTCCTATCGTAATGGGAAATTCTTTTGTAGCTCCTCCAAATGTCTTTATACTCGTTACTACTCCATCGTACATATCTTTAATAGTGTCTATGTATCTAGCGTGCACTCTTTTTCTTTCTAGAACCCACCAAAGAACATCTCTAGGGACCCTATCATACGCTTTTTCTAAATCTACGAATACCATATGAAGATCTTTTTCTTTTCTCTATATTTTTCTAACAATCGTCTTACAAGGAAAATCGCCTCCATAGTTGACCTCCCAGGCATGAAACCAAATTGGTTCTCTGATATTGTTGTTTCTCTCCTTAGCCTATTGTCAATTATCCTCTCCCACAGTTTCATAGTGTGACTCATGAGTTTAATTCCCCGGTAGTTTGAGCAACTTTGAATGTCTCCTTTGTTTTTGAAGATTGGCACAAGCGTGCTTCTTCTCCAATCCATTGGCATCCGTTTTGATTTTAAAATTTTATTGAAAAACTTTGTCAACCAAGTCAATCCGATTTCTCCTAAGCATTTCCAAACCTCTATGGGTATTTCATCGGGCCACATGCTTTCCCTATTTTCATTCTTTTCAATGCCTCTTTAACTTCTACAATTCTAATATTGCGTGTGTAGTTTACATTTCTTTCTTGGTGTGGGTTTTCATCTATTATAGCATCAACTTGGCCATCATTAAATAAACTATCGAAGTAACTTCTCCATCTCTCCTTAATATCCTCCTCGCGCGTTAAAACATTTTGATTTTCGTCCTTAATACATCTTACATGACTTAGGTCTTGTTTCTTTTTATCTCTTAATTTGGCTAGCCTATATATATATTTTTCGCCATCTCTATTACCTAACTTTGTATATAAATCTTCCATGAAATTTGTTTTAGCTTGACTAACTACTTTTTTAGCTTGTTTTCTAGCTTCTCTATATTGATTGTACGCATCTTCATCTTGACACTTAGGTATTTTCCTATACATATCTCTTTTAGTCTTAATTGCTCGTTGGACATCCTCGTTCCACCACCATGTTTCCTTCTTTGGAGGTCCCAAGCCCTTAGATATACCTAATATGTTTGATCCCACCCTCCTTATGCAACTACTCATTTCTAGCCACATTGTATTAGCATCTAAGTCAAGATTCCAAACATTTTCCTTTAGTAGTTTTTCTCTAAACTCTACTTGTTTACTATGTTTTAGGTTCCACCACTTTATTCTAGGGTTGCTAACTCTTTTATTCATATTTTTCCGTTGTGGTAGCTTAATATCAAGTACTACTAACTTATGTTGGGTAGTAAGTGCTTCACCAGGTATTACTTTGCAATCTCTACATAGTTTTCTATCTATTTTTCTTGTTAAAAGAAAATCTATTTGACTTTTGTTATGACCACTACTAAAAGTAATTATATGCGACTCCCTCTTCCTAAAACTAGTATTTGCTAAGACAAGATCATATCTTTGAAGCAAATTCTAAAATTGATTCTCCTTCTTCATTTCTATTACCGTAACCAAAACCTCCATGAACTCTCTCAAACCCATCGTTACTTACCCCGACATGCCCATTTAAATCTCCTCCAATAAAAACCTTTTCATCTAATGGTATACTCTGCATAAATCCATCCATATCATCCCAAAACTTGTGTTTGATGCTTTCGCTTAATCCTACTTGTGGTGCATATGCGCTAAGTATGTTAATTTTTTTCGTCTCCAATAATTAATTTAACTAGAATCAATCTATCCCCCATTCTTTTAACCTCTACGACCTTATCCTTATAATCCTTATCCACCACAATTCCTACTCCATTGCATTTTCTATCTATACCAGTGTACCACAATTTAAACCCTGTGCTTCCTATTTCTCTACTCTTTTCTCCTACCCATTTTGTCTCTTGGAGGCAAGCAATATTGACTTTCCTTCTAATCATGGTATCTACTAGTTCTATTGACTTCCCCGTAAGTGTTCCTATGTTCCATGTTCCTAAGCGAATTTTTCTCCCTTTTGTATTTGTTTTTCTTTTCTATTTCTATTTTGTCTAAAAGATCTAGTGTTCGTATCTATGATTTTGTTTTTGTTTTCGTTTTTGTTTTGAACTAGCTTCTTTACCCACACTCGTCCTTTGTGTGGGAACCCTTGCTCATTTTTCTTCACATCAAGGCGACGATGTGAAGGGACTAACTTCTTTACCCACACACGTCCTATGTGTGGGAACCCTTGCTCATTTTTCTTCACACCCAGGCGGCGATGTGAAACACACCCTTGCTCATTTCTCACTACATCCGGGCTCCGATGCAGCGCGTCGCTAGGTGGGAACGCCCCAACGTTTATATATGTTTGATCCATTTCATGAAAAGTGACAAAAGTTTTACGCTGGCTGTCAACCTATCGCAACCCTCCTCCTTTATCCGGACTTGGGACCGGCTATGTAGCACACAAAGAATTAAACAATCAGTATAATTCATTCCTACGAGGGAACTAATTATTCTTTCTTGGTAATACAATATTTGATTGCAGCGGAAAAATGGAACAGAAGTAATAAGATAGCTTTCTTAGTTTCTATAGGCATTTCATACCAGCGGTCCAGCACATATAAATGAGAGCAACAACTACCAAGCATCAATCACAAATTAGTTGGGGTCGGCTACATGGATCAAACTCTTTCACTGCGCTCGATTTAGAGAAGTTGATGGTAAGCTTTCCAAATCCTTTAAATCCTTCTTAATTAATGTGTCCCAAGTTAGCTTTGGTCTACCCCCTACATCATCAAATTTCTTCAGTTTTTTTCTATTAAATCGGGGTTTTTCAATAGGCCGTCTTTGGAAGTGTCCAAACCACCGTAACTGTCCTTCCTAATCTTTGTGTCAATTGGTGCTACTCTTAGTTTTCTTTGAATTTTTGTATTTCTTATTTTGTCTTTACAAGTTTCGCCACACATCCATCAAGGCATTCTCATTTTTGTTACATTTATTTTATGTATTTGTTGTTTCTTTAGTCTTTACCGCCCAACATTGACTTCCATTAAGCATAGCCGACCTAATTGCAATCTATAAATTTTTCCTCTTAGCTTGGTAGAGACATTTAGATCACATATTACACCTGTTGCACTCCTCCATTTCATCCATCCAGCTTCAATTATGTGTAACGTCAAACCATCATTTTGTATGATTGATCCTGGATATATAAAATAGTTCAATTTAGAAATTTTACTTCCCCTAACTACAACAACAACAACAACAACAACAACATAGCCTCAGTCCCAAATTAACTGGGGTCGGCTACATGGATCAAACTTTTCCATTGTGCTCGATTCAGTGCAATTGATGGTGAGCTTTGCAAACCATTCAAATCTCTCTTAATTAATGCATCCCATGTTAACTTTGGTCTACCCCTACCTCGTCGAATTTCTACAGTTTCTATTGAGTCAAGTTTTCTAGTTGGGGCATTTGTAGGCCGTCTTTGCGGGTGACCAAACCATCGCAACCTCCCTTCCCTAATCTTTGTATCAATTGGTGCTACTCCTACTTGTCTTTGAATTTCTATATTTCTTATTCTATCTTTACGGGTTTTACCACACATCCACTGAGCATCCTCATTTTCGCTACATTCACTTTATGTAATTGTTGTTGCTTTTCGCCCAACATTCACTTCCATAGAGCATAGCTGGCCTAATTGCGGTCCTATAAAATTTTCCTTTTAACTTAGTGGGAACATGTCGATCACAAATCACCCCCGTTGCACTCCGCCATTTCTTCCATCCATTGTACTTCCCCTAACTACATCACATATAATCTTGATTATAATATTTCTAAACTCACAATGCATGTATTTGTACTTCGTCCAACTCAACGGAAAACCTTTAAATTTTAATGTGTTTCTCCAAAGTTCTAATTTCCTACTCACTCCATCTATTGTTTTGTCCACTAGAATAATATCATCTGCAAAGAATATACGTCATGGTACATCCTCTTGAATATGCATAGTTAGTTTATCCATCACTAAAGTTAATAGATATGGGCTTACGGCCGATCCTTGATCTAGTCCTATTGTAATCGAAAATTCTTTTTGTGGTTCTTCCAAATGTCTTTATATTTGGTATTACTTCTTCTTACATACCTTAAACAGTGTCTATGCACCTAGCATGCACTTCTTTTCTTTCTAGAACCACCAAATAACATCTCTACGGACTCTATCAAATGCGTTTTCCAAAATCCGCATATATCATATGGAGATCCTTTTTCTTTTCTCTTTATTTTTCATCAGTTTTTTGAATAAGGAAAATTCAGTCCAAGCTATTTCCTTTCCTGTGCAACCCCATCCTTAATGCTATTTCAATTAAAAAATAACATGAACAAGAAAAGAGTAGTTAAAATATACCTAGAGACCAGATTCAAAAAATAAAAACACGGCAAAATAGGAGAATTAGCCACATGAAACACTTGTGACTCCACATTAGAATTGACTTGGGGCCCCGATCAGCCATAATACGATAGAAACTTGCAGCACTAAGCAAAGGTCATATAAAGCCACAAACACATTGAAAAGTGTGAATCTGATGATCTACTCAACTGATAGATCCTAGTGAATTCACCTTTATCATGTGTATGAACAACATTGGACCCTGGTATAACTGAGTGAGTGTGTATGTGTGGGTGTGTGTGCGCTTTGGACCATGTGCCATTTCCTTCGTCTTTGTCAACTTCCCTCATTCTTCTATCATCATAACCCAACCCACTCCTACAGGCTGCTCTAGCTTTCCTGTGCCTCTACTCACAGTCTCCCTCCCTCCCTCCCTCCCTCTCTCTCTCTCTCTCTCTCTCTCTCTCTCTCTCTCTCTCTCTCTCTCTCTCTCTCTCTCTCATCATAACCCAACCCACACCTACAGGCTGCTCTAGCTTTCCTTTGCCTCAACTCACAGTCTTCTACACAATCTTTTACCACTCTACTTCACTAAGGCTAATGTTTTTCACCTAATTACTGTTTGCAAAAAGCATGCAAAGGCCTTGTAGGGTGTAACATTTGGCACTTTCCTCAAGTTAAAGTGGTTGGGTTGAATGAGATCTCGGCCAGATTTTACTAGAATAAACCAATTCTGCTCACCCTTAGAATTGGAGGCAAAGATTGGGACAAGGATAAATGTAACTCCAACTCCTAAACTTCCTCAACGTGCAAATTTATCAAAAGTTGCGAATATGTAATGGAAAGGATTTCTAAAAATGCAATCAAATATCTATATAGGAATGTCCACAACATGAACTCCTGAATTCAAAAAAGGCCCAAAGTGGAATTTATTAATGAAAAAGTATTGAGAAGTCTACTAGTAGGACTCCAGTTTACTCTTCTAGCACAAAATAAGCAATTAAGCATCAAGCTTGTCTGCAAGATCCGTTCTTGTTCAATGATCCAAGGATATCATCATCACAAATTATTATTTATAGATGTTAACAATTACTTAATCTTATATAGGTGAACAAGTTAAAAAGATTGGCAAGGATCAACGACAAACTGCAAAACTACCCACCTATCATTTCAACATACAGAATCAATGTTGACAAAGATAATCAAGCGTGGCTCCAATTTCTTCAAGAAAACCAAGCAGCCTATCATCTCAAAAGGACAATAAGAAGACTCAACGAAAAACAAAGATCCCAATTGCACACTCATCTATTTCACAACAGTAGGGTGATGACAATGACCAACTAACATGACCTAACTAGTCTTCTTGTCCGAAATTTTAAAACCGACTAAGGCATTTCCTAGTAAAGGAGACTAAATTCCGGCAGGGTTATTGAACTTCGCATCAAGAGAACAGAAACTTTCTCAGACAATCTACAATTCAATCAGCCAGCCACCAAAAATCAGTCACATAGAGTTCTACCTCAACTAGACCTCAATTTAGCCGACGCCCCGCCCAATTCATTTCCCCTTACTCCCTAGTCCCTAACCAGCACTACAGTTATCAATTCAACATTCAAATTGTTCTCAACCCATCCAATTCATTCCTAGAAACAGCTCAACCTCGAATTCAACTGATATCATTCGCAATGCGATTTAACTCGTCGAGCCCTAATCATTCAACAAACAGCAACCAATAGAAGAACAAGAATGCCACATTCATCGATGGCGTACCTGTTAAGAGCAGCAGAGGCAACAGAAACCCGCCAAGGAAACCTCCCATGACAAGCTATCCGTCTCTCAACGCACCCAATCGCCTCGCATTACTCCGATTCCAACTAGGGTTTCCAATTCACGACAAAACCAATCCCAATTCCTCGAAACCTTCAAATTCAGGCGAAAAGGAACGATCTTTGAAACCCTACTCCTCTCCTCGCCACTTTACGACCTCCAAACGCCATGAAAACGCGAATACCTCACTCGACCCTCCATTAACGGCGAAATTCGACGAACACGCGAACGAACATTCGTTGAATTCACCGATTTCAGCTCAAGAACGCACAAATTGCAAATCGAACCGATTGAGTTTCCGATTGAATTGATTGGGGACGAAGAGAGGGTTTGAATCGGCGTATCGTCGCAGTGAGGATCAGAGAGTGAGATTTCGATTTTTTCGACAAATGAGAACGGAATCGGTGGATCGATTAGGAGTTTGAGATTTCAGGTTAACCATGTTTTACGCTTGGAATTCTGATTAATTAACCTAATTAGCGCTGTAAGCAATAAGCGTTGGTGATTTTTACTTTTTACTGTCCGTATCCGTTTGGCTGCAAGAATGTATAAAAGTCGGTTAGGTTACGTGGCCTCGATTCCAAAATTAGTTGGGATCCGCTGTTACATGAATCAGAGCTATTTATTACACTCAATTTAATTTTAATTAATGCATCATAAGTTAGCTTCATGATACTTGTTATTAAGTCGGGTTTTAATTTTATATTAATGTCATCCTCGGCCATGACCAAGGTAGTTACCCAACCGCTCGAAGTCGGTCTCCCCACGCCTCAAGGGATGTGGTTCATGCTTCTCTAAGGGACAGGAACTGCTTGGTGGTGCCTGGTCGTGCCCAGGCATCGAGGGTGATAACTGGGGCTCGATTGAGTCCCACCGGCTCGGGGTGGCCGGACAATGGGTCCGAGGGTCTTGCCTTGGCATGGTGCCCAAGGCATGCTCGAAGGTCCTCCTTGCAACCGTGCCTATGCCGCCCCTATGAGAGACCATCTCTCCTTATAGTAGATGTTAAGCTGTTTCCTCAGCTCAAGTAGGAAACATCCCAAAATGAGACCAAGCGTACTTTGACCAGGGTCAACGCCTAAGTCGAGATTTGTCAACCCTTGCCAAAGTATGTCTTGCCCGTGCCAAGGCATGACCTTGATCGTGCTAAGGAATCCGCCAAGGTATCACTTTACTCGTGCCCAAGGAACTTGCCTAGGTTCGGCCTTGCTCGTGCTAAGTTTGGACCTAACTCGTGAGGGCCTAATCGTGCCAAGGAATTTGCCTAAGTCCGCCCGTGCTGTTAAGGAACGTACCTAAGTTCGTAGATATCTTAAATTCGCATTCAACCAACCTCCATGGAACCAAAAATCATTTTACGTTTCATGCTTTTGACCAAATTTACCTTAAGGGTCACGCTATTGAGGGTCTGACAATACTCCACTATGTTGAATTTCTTCAATTTTTATTAAGTTGAGTTTCTTAATTAAATATTTGTAACCAGTCAACACCAAAAAATAGTTGATTTAGTGGTTTCGATTCTCACCTCATGCATGGCCAATGATTTTATACCTAAGTGGAGTCGCATACCAATGTAACTTTAGACAATAAATAAATAAATAAAATAAAAAATGAGTAAATTTTTATTTTATCATAATCAACATATTTTTATAGCAAGGGTTTTACCATTAAACTTCAACTTGCCCACCTAACTTGCAATACACACAACCCAAAAATTTGTTAAAAAAGCATTTTTCTTATGCGGTGTTATTATCCGTGATGAGGAGGGTTCATT
Organism: Stephania yunnanensis; assembly: GCA_039657365.1. Lineage (NCBI taxonomy): Eukaryota > Viridiplantae > Streptophyta > Magnoliopsida > Ranunculales > Menispermaceae > Stephania > Stephania yunnanensis. The sequence continues at coordinate 61,067,307 of CM077582.1, read as the reverse complement.
TATAGCAGTCATAGTGAGTATTGTAAAGGGATCATGAAACCATCAAAGGCATAGAGCTTTAGGGGTTAGAGAAGCACACGGTGGTTAAAGAGAAGAGGGAAGTCTAGGGTGACAGTTGAAGTGGTGGTTAAGTAAAAAGTTCATGTATTAAGAAAGGGTTACACTAATTTTTCTTATTTTGGTTCATTAATGGATGAGTTTAAGGCTTTATTAACGGACTTGAGGTCCTATTATGTGTGTTATATCCGTAGATCAATGAATTTTGACAACTAATTTTATGTTCGATAATCAGTGAGGGCACCCAACTTATTTGTAAAAATTCCAAAAAAATCGTATATATATAATGGTTCAAACCCCACAAACCATTAATTAGCAAGCTTTTCATGTCCGACGCGAGGTAACAATGTTTGACAACCATAGAACTCGTTTAGTTGCGTATAACAAAGTGAAAATGATGATTTGTTTGTCAACGTAGGTAATTTATTCAAATCGAAGTTGTTTCCACTTTGTATAATGGAGGATCGTAATGTTAACAAATTGACGAGAGATGTATGGTAATTTTTCTTATTTAAACGAGACTATGAAGAAAGTTACAACCGAGAACCTGTTTTTTGGGTTTTTGTGATTAATTTGGATGAGTGTAAGACTTTATTATTTCACAAATGATTGGTGGCGAGAACATGTTTGTGTTTAAGGTCGGGGCTGGGAGGCACAATCACGACACCGCACGAAGATTGGATAAGTGGGGAGGAGGAAGTTGAGGATGCGGGGGGAGGATCGAAAGTGAGCGGCTCAGGGAGATTAGTCCACCTTCGTCTTTTGTGGAGTGCGAGAAGTTGAGGATGCGGGTGTGAGGACACCGGGGTCTCCAATCGGAGGCACCCCAAGGTGTCGGAGGCACCCCAATCTCCAATCGGGTTTGAGTCCTCCCACTCCACAAAAGCTTCTAGGCGAAGAAATGCAAGGTTCCGCAAATGCGTCGTGCCGGTCGACGCACGCAAAGTGAATCTAACATGGCTTATGGTCATTGTGAAGTGCTTGGCTCGAGTTTCGAGCCTGTCAAGAATGCGGTGCATTGCCCAGAGAAGCAAGAGGGGGCATCTTTCAAAGAATGGTTGAGACATGGGATTGTTAGTATCCACCGCATTCAATGTCATTCTCGTCAACCTCTCGCATGGGAGTGCCTCCACATTCCTACCTCTACGTAGTACTCCAACGTCGTCATTGCACAACAGACTTATCATTGCAATGACAAATGAAAGGAATATCCATTGGGTTAGGGTAAGTTCTATGATTTTTTGTGAATTGGTTTGTTTCCCCATTAATCGGGTTTGTGACAATATCTTCTATGTTCTACCGTTCACTTTGACAGGTGCAGTTGCGTGTGAATGCACCGCCGCCATCCTTATATCCATACGTTGAGGATCGCGCCAAAGGTTGGCGAGATGGATTCGTTTTTTGAGACATCACGCCCATTGTTGATCATGAAGCCACCATACGTTGTAGATTTAGATACATAGGTTAAAAGCTTGTACCTAGACGGCTAAACATTTAGAAATTTTGTCAATTCGTCCGAATGTTCTATGTATATGCAAATGTTATGATGTGTTTTGATTGGTGTTGTGTTTTGATTGTTGTTTACTTATGGATGGACCCTTTTTAGAGTCAGTTTGAATGTTACGGAGATTTATAATTAATTAAGGTTCGGTGCAAATTGTCGTCTTTGGATTTTTAATCTTGTATTGTTAGTTTGACGATTACGGAGATTTTTTTGAAACTGTAATGTTCAAATTCATCCATTCCTGATGTCGCGGGTCAAGCAGGTTCGTGAAACAACCCATATTTTCGGTCACCCATGACCGACAAGTATTCCAATATATCGGTCGTGTATAACCGAGTCCTATTTCAATTTCTATTGTTGTACACCACCGAGATGGATTGACCATTTCAATTCGCTCGACTCTCGTCCTATGACGACCAAGCTCATCGAGACCTTCTCGGAAGTCGACAACCGATACGCAATTAACTCTTTTTCGCCTTCCGCCGAGGCTGCGACTTCCCAAAATATTAGCTTATGTCTCGCCAAGGCCGAGACGGCAGTTGACACGCCTCTCGGCTCGCTGTGTGGCCGAGAACCACGATTTCCCAATTTTTTTACATTTGAAAAAACCGCCACACACACATTACAACTACTCTACCAAATGTAACTTAATTCGACGATCTTCAACCGAGCCCTAATTTGGAGACGAAATCGCCTCACACACGGACCCTACAAAATGCGAAAACTCGAACAACGAAGGAGAAACACAAGGGACGAAGAACACGATTTCGGGGATTCCTCGAGTCGGTTCAAAACAAATGAAACAAGGACGATTTGGGGGGATTGCCTCGGGGGTTTTGGTGGTTCAAAACAAATCCACAAGGAGGTGTGAACGAGTCATGAGTGGTGGGGTGCCCAGGGTTTGCACGATGTGTCCTCATTCCTTAAACATGTTCTTGACAATGATTTGAAATAAAATACGCCCTCTTCCTTAAAAGTGTTCTTGACAATGATTTGAAATAAAATACGTTTGTTTTGACACAAAAAAAAAGAAAAAAAAAATTATTAAAAAAGCTTTATTCGGAGGCCCTACCCTAAACTAACCCCTCCCAACCTTGTGGAACATGTCAAGACCGCCCTCCCGATTTGTCTCTATAAAAAAAGCTAGGCTAATCACTTTCGACACTAACCCAATAGGATACCGTGAAATCTTCATCGAGATGCGCCAGAATAAATCTCGAGTCACTGCACAGCGGGTGCCCAAGTAAGTCACTTTAGCAGTACCTTCTCTTTATAGTTCGAATCGCGTGGGACGCAAGTTAATAAACAACAACAACACTTCAAATTCAAAACTCCTCCTCTTCGCCTTCCTGTTCGTCTCTCCCAATTCGTCGAAACCTAACCGAGCTGCCGATACTGCCATGCCGACCTTCACATCAATCGCACTAGACACTCTATTGGAACCCAACCGACCTCCATCGAATCCAAAGAAAGGTCCGAACACACAACTCCCAAAACCATCGCCTCCCATGTCCGTCACCACCGCCGCCGCTACTGCAGAGACTAACAGGCTCCGATGGCCGTCGCTGTACGCGACGCCGGAACCGACGCCACTCCCCGACTCGCCCTCCTCCTTCTCCACCTCCCCCTCGCCCTACATGATCAATCACAAGCGCCGCGTCCCCAGCCTCTGCAGAAGGGGCGACGGAGATGGGGAGAGACCAGTGGAGGAGGATGGCGGAGGTGTGGAGATGGGGGTTAGTGATTGTGATGATTTCTTTGATCCTAATGAGACCATGAGCAGTGCTGGTAGCGTGGTTGGGAGTGAGGGGGTCGACGGAGGGTTTGATTCTGCTTTCAAGGTGTGCTCCACCTCTACTCCTCCTTCCGTGGCGGAGTTTTTCGATGCTTCCGAAGGTGATACTTCTTTTTCTACTGTTGTTCTTGAATTGCTCAATGTTGAATGATCAAAGTTTAGTTTTTTAGGGCTCAATTGCTTATTGAACTTGTTATAGTCTTTTCGCGCTATTAGGGATAGGGCAATAGTTGGAAAAATTGGGTTCAATTGTCAACTTTTTGTATAGGAAATGGTATCAAATATGATGGAGTTGGATTTGGAGTTGGGAGTGATTTGCGGATTGATCGAGGTTGCCGTATCTAACAAATTATGAGCTCAATAGATTTGCTTTGCAGAAAGACGGTATTTCTTGCTCACTATTAGATGATCGCTTATGAACGAACGTTGTGTGAAGTATAGGTTTCATTTCCACTCTCATGAAAAACTGTTTCGAATATGCTTAGGGTTATCCCTCTCTAGTAATATTTTAGTGATGGGTTCTATTGGAATTGAATGATCGTACTTGGTCAAATACCTAGCGCCAAACACATATGTTTTTTTTTAGGACGGATTATCTAAAGCCTAGACTTATTTGTCTTATGAGTTTCTTAAGCATCTAATTAACTTCATAGAGCTCAACCAATTATATAGCGATTCCGAAACCAAATTAGGTGAATAGCGTATGTGACAATGTTTTGTGGTGTACAAAGTACTGAAGTAGACATATTTACATCTCAAGTTTTTGCATACATTTATGAATTTGTTTTCCTTTTTTGAAGTCCAAATGTGCAACTTACTGTCGTTTTTGTGTAAATTGCAACGCGCAATTGGCAAACCATTCTGCCAGTGCTAGATTGTTGTTCTCATGGGTATGCAATGTCTTTTTGTTTTTAAACTCATGCAAGTTTATTGCTTTTACCAGAACTTCACAGTGAGGGCAGTCCACAGTATTCATTCCGTAATATGGAAGCTGAGCTTCATGGCACACAACTAAATTTATTAATGGAGACAGATAAACGAAAGCGAGCAGAGGAAAGCCTTGATAGTATGCAAAGAATTTGGCAAAAGTTCACTGAACAACTATCTCTTGTGGAACCGAGTAGTCTTGTGACTGAAGCAATTGCAGCTGAGGATGGAAAGCCGGCTTACAATTTTGTAGAAGAGCTCTGCCGACATATTCATGTTGTACGGGTTGTGTCAGATTCAATCTCAAGGGAATTTGCTAAGGCTGAGGCTGAGTATGAGATGGAGGCTCAGATTGAGGCTAAGAACTTTGAGATAGCTCGCTTGTGTGATCGAGTGCACTACTATGAAGCTGTGAATCATGAAATGTGTCAGAGGAATCAAGAAACCATTGGTATGATCTTCATTTTTAATTTCTTAGTTATTTTATCATGATAAGCACAAGTAGGTAGAGATACTTGGACTCATGGAGGTGAGACATGTTCTGCAATGGTTGATTCATAGAGAACTATAGAAGTCTCAACGATTGAAGAATGAAATCTAACTAGTAGCAATGGTTGATAGGATCAACCCGCGAAAGAGTGAATATAAAAATCACATGTATTAGGTGACAAATGATCATTATTTTCTGTGAGGATAGATCATTTCCAAGAAACATGTTGTGTTTTCCAACTTTATACATTATAACATTAAGAACCACCCTATCCATGATTTTTTTTCCACCGTTTTTTTTTTTTTTTTTTTTTTTTGGGATCTCAATTGCAGCTATGGTATTGTATCGCCTCCGTGGATTTGTCAACTTGAACCTCATATGTGGCCCTAAAACACCATGCAGGACTCACCACGTGATATCGTTCCATTATTCCTACAAGACTCTTACCCTCACTGTAAAGTTAGCAAGTTTAGTTATGAAAATTATTCAATTTAAGCTGCTCTTTCCTTGGAGACTGAAATTTTGGGAACTAGAGTTCTGGTGAATTAATATCAGAATCGACAAATGACAATGTCATGAGGGTGAAGAAGATTAATAGTGCACAGCGTTTGCATTCCTTTGTTTCTCTAAAACAAGTAGTAGATCTTGGAGGGGTCTTGTTTCTCCTCAAAAGGTAACAGAATTTTTCATGAAAAAAAGCTAGATGAGAGAGTGACGAAGATGGCAAAGTTTTTGATCCAGCATTAAGTCATTAGTGTACAAACAAATGAAGTTGATTTAACTATTCCTAGTCATGATATTATAAGAGTGGCGAAAAAAATTCTCCTAAATACAAAACCAAATGACTTGTGACTGGTGGTTAATTTAAAGATATATAAGGTGATATTAAACTTGTTCACTTTTCGTTTCTTCTTTTTTATTTGTATAAAATTGTGCAAACTCAATCTATACAAGATCCCTTGAGGATAGAACTTCAGTTGTGATTTAGTGGAACTATAAATATTTTATGGATTTAGTGTTCCATTTCGCCTTAGTCGTCAATTTGAAAAGCACTGCAGTTGATTTCTTTTGCATGCTTCTGATAGTCATGATTGGACCTCTATTTTAATTTCTGGCAACTAGCCTTTCTTCCGTTTGTCTCTTAGTAATCGCACTTTTAAATTTGCACTACTTCATAGTGATTGATTAGCTTGTCGAAGAAACCAACCAAGTGATTGATAAGACAAGACACACCAAAAAGGGAAGATATAGACCTTCTTTGACTTAGCCTAGCCTTTAGTCCACCTATCATGTTAGACACTTTGAGCCAATTCAACCTGAATTTCCTTGACTACCTATCATTAAACCCTTAGCCAATTAGCTTTTTTAACCATATAATCCAGTTGGAGAATTTGCTTAACCATAGTGAAAGTGAGAAAGAATAATAGGATTAAGCCATGCAAAATCTCAAGTGATGGCTTACTGGTTGGTATGGGGTTATTTGAGCGAGTGTTTGGAAGTTCGAGTCTCACAGCGGGCAAATAATAGCTTCTTATCAAAATTAGCTTGTCGAAGAAGCATTTATGAGCTAATTTGTTATTTCCTTTTACAAATAGTAAGTGCTATATCAAATTTTATTTTAGACTGGAAGCCTATAATTGGTTTAAAAATTTGTCTTTTTGCACTATGCATGTTTGGATTAACTCATGTTCATGGAGTCGTCTCTTTGTGTATGTTTTAACTTGTAATTCTTGATGATATCAATTAGTCAATACTGAAGAACGACATTTGAATTTGGTGTTGTGTCAGTGAGGATATGATTAATGTTTTTATATATATGGATTTAACTTTTTATTTATTATCATATTTTTCTAGAATATTTTGCATTGGAAACTTGAAATTGGCCTAGCTCATCATCTAATCTTTGGAGTAGAAGAATATCTGCAAAACTGACAAAGTCTTCTTTGTATCAAAATTATTGGGTGATTAATCAGTTTAACGCCATTAATCGAAGGGTGTTCTTGTCTTCTAGGTCAAATCCAAATTTTGTTCACGATATTTTCAATCACTTCTTTTTCTTTGCACTGGTATGAGACCTATAAGATTATCAACTGTGCTTTATATGAAAACACTGAACATTTTGCTAGGGAGATTTTTTTTCTTGAGGTGCAAATGCAAATGTATAAGCTTTTGCTCTTTTGGAGTTTTGGCACATTTTTCTTCTAATTTGTTTCACTTGTCTAAATTGTAGAGTTGGCAAGGCGTCGCCGGCAAAGAAGGAAAAGAAGGCAGCTGCTGGTTTGGGGCTCGATTGGTGCTGCCATTTCACTGGGGACTGCAGCCATTGCATGGTCTTTTTGCCTTCTGCCCCCGTTCCATCTTATTCTCTCGACAGAGATGAGTCCCCCAAGCAATGAACTTGCAGTGAGGTAAGACTAGATCCCATGCAAGATACCGTAAAATTTAAAAGGCGCATGAAGTTTTGTGTGCATCACATTATACAGTAATACTCTTGGTTTTGCATTGACAACTTTTCCCTTTTTACTTAGTTTAAGAAAATTGAGTATAACCCAGAAGAGTTGAACAGCTAACTGGCCATTTGCGAAGAAGATTAGAGCTTTGTGTTTGTGTTTTTACTTCATCACCTGAAAGTTTTCAGAAGGTGCAATGGAAATGATGTACCTAGATTAAGGCAACAATCTATGAATTATCTTGTCGTTCTGTGGCGCAAGTTTCATAATACGACTGCTCTTCGAAAAGTTTTCTATGGAGAGTCAAGATCGCAAACACCTAATTATTGTTTCAGTTTTCTAATTAGAAGATGAGGCATCTCTGGTTTCTTGATCGATCAGGCAAAATGTATAGGGTGGTATGATCTATTAGCTTTGTACATTTGGTTAACAGTTATTTGCGATTAAGAACTGACATGAAGATATGTGCACGCAGATCTCGATTCAAAACTCGAGAACCAAATTTGTAGCAAAAGGATGTCTCCCGCTCATTTTCCTTTGTGAAATTGTAACAAACACTACTCAAAATACCTTTTTCGTCACATAAGGTTTCATTGCTTTATTCTACATTATTTTGATACAATTTTTTAGTTCTTTTTTTTTTGGCCTTATAGCAAAATATATTTTGACATTCCAAATTTTTGTAAAAATATCGTAACATTGATCTTTTGATTTTTTATGCAAGTTATACTCTTGCTTGCCATTATTATTTTTTGAAGCAAAATAAAAACTTCATTAATCATCTATGGTTAGATACAAAATTAGACATAGAATCAAATGCCTTAATAAAAGTACATTGAGTCGTTAATTCTATTTGTTCAAAAGAATAAAGAATTGCCTTGAATTAGTTGTGAATGCGACTGTAATATTGAAACAATGTAACAATTAGAAATGACTCTTTACAAACATTTGGAGCACATGAAGTTTCTTAGAAGGCAACGACTTAGTTAGCTTGAAAGGAAAATGCTTGGCATAAACTAATCAAATCGAATAATTCAAAAAATACCTTCAACATAACACACAAAAATCCTTAAGAGCATCTCTAATGGTAATGAGGATTTAGACCATGGATTGGTGCCACATCATGGATGTGGAGATGATGTCTATCATATTTGGCATTAGATAGACATTCGCCTCTCAAATAGGTCTCTAATGGACAATGGATTTAGACTATGAATTGATGAGTTAACACTTTTATTTTTAATTTTCATAATATTAATAAAGGCTGAAAAAATAAAAAAACTTTAAAAAAAAAAAAGTTCATTTGTATGACGTGACATTCTATCACAATGTCTAGAAGTAGACGTGATAAACACCATCCATTTTGACATTTCACTAAAGGGTAGGTGAAATGTATTAGTCTCTGGATGCCACCGCTTCACAAATGCTAAAATGACCTCCTTATTTCCCGTTTTATAGGAGCAGTCTATGAGTGGAGCTAAGCTAGACCTTTGAATGAATCTTTGTAGTGCCTGGGTGTCGGGGTGACAAGACTGCAAATCCCACTCAGCTATTTGGCCTTATGGTTTATGCACTTAAGCAATGGATGACACTACAACAAAAAATAAGTCATTAGTAAATACATCATCGTATATGAACAGAGAGAATTGTTGCAAAATCAAATGAAAGTAAACACCGAGAACATACATTACCATCCTAAATTGATGTCGCAACATGATCCTTGTAGCTATTCAGTAAAGACCCGTCAATGGGACCACTGGGGAATGGAGCACATAGGTTATGCTCGGGCTCCACAGCATTCTGGCCGCCACCACCACTAGCTTGCCTTTGAGATGTAGTGGTTTCTACCGCGTTACTACTCCTGCTTCCCACGGGGATATTAGATGCCTCAGCCTCCATCGCATCCCCCAAAGATGGGCGTGCACGTACACCCGAAGTCGGAGTAGCATGTCGTTTCTCCTTCCAGTAAGAAGCAGTTTGTGCCCTCCTCTTGCTACGGTCTGTAAAGGTCCCCAATCCCGAGGTTGCCACGTGGAGTGTCGCGTCCCCCGCAGTCTTGTCAGATCCTTGACCCACTGGGTCCCACGCCACTAACGTCCTTTGCTACATCATTACTACTCGATATGCGCGCTAACTCATTTCGTTAATCAATTTAGTTAGACAGTTGGATCATTTTTTTAGCATTAAAAACAACGTAAGTCTTAAATTTAAAGCAAGTAAAACAATTAAATTCATTATCATATAAGACATCATTTATAAGAGCAACTCCTATTGTGGAAAACTTGGGAAAGTACTCTGTATATATGAGCGACAAAACTAAGCAGTAATATATACAAGTACTTTGTCTATTCAGTATCCCAATACCCAAAAGTAAAAAATCTCAAAATAACACGTACTAGTGGGTCCTCGACCGCGGGCAATCAGATGAAGTCGCTAAGAATCCCCTTGCCCCTACTAGTACATGGATCTAAATATTATCGAGATGAGAGTAATTACCAAATATACAAAAACATCACCTAGCTATGAATGCCTTCCCTTTGCTACTCGTCAAATCGGTCTTTGCACTCGATCAAACATAAGAATGACGAGCCCGAGGTAAGTAAATCCGAGTAGGACATATACACAACATTTCACAATATCCAAAACAACGAGTTCACGATATCCAAAGCGTACCGAATTCATGCAAATAGAACGAAAGAAATAAAAACGCATGAATATACAAGACTGTAAACAATCCATCGATGAGTGATGCCCAATAACAAGGAGTCCCGACCAAAAGTCGTTGAGTCGCGGTACAAGCCCAGCAGACTCGGGTTTAGGACGAGACCCCTCCTAGCCCTAACCCATGCGACTATGAGACATCCATAGACCCGGATCTAGGACGAGACCCTTGCCTCCCAGCCCTAGCCCGTGACAACTATGAACCATCCATGGACCCGGATAATATCGACGGACGACCATGAAAGACATCGGATTTAGGACGAGGCCCCTGCCTCCATTCCTAACCCTCTCATATCGCAGATAAACAGTAACCATGACTCGCTTGCCAATGGACTCACTCAATCGACAACAATTCAACGATAGCTATCATCACAAAGCAGTGAACAACAATAAAGCTATCACAAAACAGTAAACAACAACAACCAATGGAGAGAAATGAAATATTGCATAAGTTCATAACTGGTTTACTTACCTCGAGAAGTCGCGAACCTCAAAACGTCGTTCGCTTCTCGATTTGCGCACCCGACACCCGACTCTCAAGTCCCTGGTGTCCATTTAAACATTTTAGGCCTAATTTATTTCAAATCATACAAATCACAGCCAAATAAGGTGAATAAACCTCACCTCCATCGCGTTGTCGCGATTTCGTCGAAATCGCGCATCCGACCGGTCGATAACGCGCCACCGCGTCGCCGCCGCTACTGCGTCATTGCCGCTGCCTCTCCGCCGTTGGTTGGCTGGAGAGTGCCGGTCTCGCCGCCGACGCGGTCTTCGCCCCTGTTCACTTCCCGCGGCCTCCGCGTGGACCACCACCGCGACCACGCCGATCTTGTCGGAGCGATGTGCTTGCGAGCGTCGCCGCCGTCCACCGGAGCTCCGGTCAAAGCATCCCTCTCTCCGATCTCCTCCTTTCTCTCCTCGATCACTTTTCGTTCTCTTCCTCCTTCTGATTTTTTTTTTCATTCTTATCCTCTTTTTTTTTCTTTATATATATATATATATTATATATATAAATTTTCTTTTGTGATTTCTAATCCAAAGTGTCCTCGAGATTCGTGCGGCGCACATCTCGAGGCAAACTCAACAACCGAACAGCGCGCATCTCGTGGCACCAACCCGCCTCATTTCAAAATCTCGATACTCGCGCTACACACATTCACGAGGCATATCCAATGTACATTTTAAACCTACATAAAACCACTATCTCGGTCTCACGTCAGCACGCGACTCGATGCGCGTTCTCGTTCGTGTACGCGCATTCAACCATCATAAAAAGCTAGATGGAGAGTACAGTTAGTAAGATTCCAAACGAAGTACACCGAGCATTTATAAGAACATAAATAGATACCAATAAACATGTCAAATAATCATGCGGAAACTAAATAAACAACTGTGCTAAGATCATCACATGAATAAATAACACGAGAGAAACAAAGTGTGTACTCGTCTCGGTCAGACTAAACTGTACTTCGGACCCCCAGGATCCTTTCGGTGAGTGCCCCACTTCCTTTCACCTGGTTCCTTGCGGTGTTTGTCCGACATGTGCACCCTTAATGCAACTCGGGTTGCAATTCACCGAGTGTCTGGTCACACGTGCTACAACCTAATGCGCCATAAGTACACTACGAGTATAAGGTGGGAGTAACTCGACCACCAACCCAAATGTATAACGGAATAGAGTACAATAACAAGGAATAAGAAATCAACGATGAAAAAGTAAACCATCAGTGACTTTCAGATAGATTCTTACGTACTTCAAAGCGCACTCTCATACCCCGTAATCAATCTCTGAGTCCAAGCCCACTCGGTCATTGGTCGCAAATTGATCACCCGTGTCCACTTAAGACCATTTATTAATAATTCAGATTTAGTACGACAATTTTGGAACAATTTCTAAAATTTTAGCCCAAATTGTCATTTTGCACTTTTCGAGGTAAAAACCCCGTAAAAGTCACGTCCGGAATGCCCAAATATTTTATTTGTCATAGAAATTTATCAATTTCTATTAATTTTATTGAAATATATTTTTTTCAGAATTTTCTAATTTTTTTGGAATTTTTCCCAATTTTTCTTCCCTTTTTTTTTTTTTCTTTTTTTTTTTTTATTTTTATTTGGTTTGGGTTTGGGTCGGGTCGACCCGACCCGACTCGACCCTGGTCCAGAACAAGACCAGGCTCGGCCCACGTTCTGGGCTTGGCCCGTGAGGTGTGTGCACACGCGCGCGTGCACCATCTTCCCTCCCGATCAAACCAGTTCTCTGGTTCGATCGGGAATGATTTTTTTTTTTTTTTTATCCTATGTGGTTTGGGTTGGGGTTGCTCTCCACCCCAACCCCGGTGGACTCAATGGCAGGGGAGACCCCGCCATCATCATCACCGCGACCTGGTTCGACCTCCATGGCCGAACCTTTGTTCTCGCCACCACGACCAAACCGAAACCCACAACAACAACGAGGACTCACCTCGATCGTGACGTCTCCACCTTCTCTTCTCTCCTTCCCGACTTCTTCTTCTCCTCCTCCTCATCTCATTTTCTTTTCTCCTCTCTGTCTCTCGATCGCGCAGTGTGTGTGCATGTGCGTGGGTATGTGAGAGAGTGATGTAAGTGAGAGAAAAACGTGATGATGGAGTGTGGTGGAGTATAGATATGGGTAAGCTATTTGACTTTGTGTCCTTGACTCCAAAGTGTGGCACAGTTGGGACACTCGCCTGTGTTTTAGGCCGTTTCGACGCCCGGTTTAGCGTCCAAATCGCGATATACGCATACCGCCGCGTCACTAGCCACCCAATATCTATTCCATAGTAGTTACTTGACCATTTTTTTATTTAATTTGTGTGTTTTAGTTTCCTCGACTTAGTGTACCCACATTCGCTCTTCAGTACCGGTCTCGACACGTTTCTTAAGGCGAACACCCGTTACACTATCTCGTTCGATTCAATGATATAAATACACAAATGCGATGCTAGGTAAATAACTTGATATACATCATCGCAAATAGGCAAACAATAACACAAAATCACTATTTACCTAGTCATGCGTGTCTTGATCTATCTGCGGCATGTACGCGGGATCTTAGTTGTCGTCCAAGTATGAAAATAATCAATAATAACAGCGTAATTAAAATTTGGGCCGTTACAACTCTCCCAACTAGAAAATAAATTTTGTCACGAAATTTTAAATAACTTGAAGTTTCGTACCATGAAATAGTTGAGGGTAATTCCCGCATATTAAACTCGAGCTCCCAAACGAGTTCCTCTATACCATGATGTTGCCAACGAACCAACACATTAGGGATCTCTCTGTTCCTAAAAGTCTGAATTGCGCGATCCACAATTGCTATCGGTCGCTCCTCATATGTTACATCAGGCCAAACCTCGATCTGTCTCAATTCAACCATCGGTCTAGGTCCTAACCTAGTCAGTCTTAACATCGAGATATGAAACGTAGGATGAACCCCAGCTAACTCGGCTGGCAAGTCCAATTTGTAAGCTACACTGCCAACTCGTGCTGCGACTCTGAACGGTCCTATGTATCTAGGCGCCAATTTCCCTTTAATCCCAAATCTCTGCTAGCCTTTCCAAGGGGAAACCTTCAGATAAACCATGTCGCCTTCTTCATAGCTCAGACACTCGTGATACTTATCCGCATATTTCTTCTGTTTGTCCTGTGCTGCTCGAAGTCTCTGTCGAATCTGGCTAATCTTCTCTGTGTGATCAACAACTATCTCTGGCCTAATGGTCGCTGTATTCTCAAGCGTTGCCCAACATGCACGTGATCTGCAGGGCCTGCCATACAACGCCTCAAACGGAGGCATCCCGATACTCGCCTGATAGCTGTTATTGTAAGCAAACTCACACAACGGTAAATAATCCTCCTACGAACCTCCAAACTGCAAAATACAAGCCTTTAGCATATCCTCCATAATCTGTATCAGTCTCTCAGACTGTCCGTTTGAGGATGGTAAGCTGTACTAAATTGCAACCTAGTGCCAAACTGTTCCTGCATCGCCTCCAAGAATTTCGAAGTCAACCTAGGATCTCGGTCATATACAATAGAGACTGACACCCCATGTAATCTAACGATGTCCCTCTCGAAGATAATGCTCAGCTGCGGGAACGAATATCTCATAAAAATGAGAATAAAATGTGCCGATTTTGTTAGTATGTCAATCACAACCCAAACCGCATCGTGTCTCCTCGTAGTCTGCGGTAACCCATGGAAAAATCCATATTGACGTGCTCCCATTTCCACTGTGGGATTGGTAGTGGTTGTAGTAAAGTCTGGTCTCTTGTGCTTAGCCTTAACTTACCTTAACTTGTGGCCAGATATGACAACTCCTGACGTACTCGCCAACGTCAGCCTTCATCCCTAGCCACTATAACAATCGCCTCAAATCATGATACATCTTGGTCCGACTAGGATGAACCGTGTAGCGAGACCTGTGTGCGTCCTCCAAAATTTCGTCTCATATCTCTGGAGCTGCAGGTATCCACAACCTCCCCCGGTGTCTCAAACATTGATATGTCGACTCTGCCCAATCCGTACACTCCAGATCCCGAGTCATACCACTGAACCGTTCATAAAGCCTATTAGTCCTCTGACACTCGACAACTCACTCAATAGATACAGTCGAAACTCTCATCTAACAACAAATGTGTGGTTCGGTCGTAGTAAAAACATCGATCATGCAAATAACTGACGCCGCCTGTAATAAGCCATGCTCGTGTGTCATATGTTGCACTACCGTCTAACTATCAATACCGCTCCTGCTCAATGCATCAGCTACGACATTCGCTTTCCCTGAGTGATATTCAATAGTGAAGTCATAGTCCTTAAGTAACTCAAGCCATCTCCTCTGACACATGTTCAGATCTCTCTGAGTGAAAATGTATCTCAGACTCTGATGATTAGTGTAGAGTACGAACCGCTCTCCGTAGAGATAATGCCTTCAGGCCTTCAGTGCAAAAAGGACTGCTGCAAGCTCTAAGTCATGCACTGGATAGTTAACCTCGTGGGGTCTCAATCGTCAGGACAAGCAAGCTACTGGTCTACCCTCCTGCATCAAAACGCATCCAAGTCCAATGACCGATGCATCCGTAAACATTGATAAGCTCTTGCCCGACTCTAGCAATGTCAACACTGGTGCATAAGTCAATTTCTTCTTCAACTCCCAAAAAGCTTGCTCACACTCCTCAGACCAATCAAATCTAACATCCTTCTTGGTCAGTCTAGTCATCGATGCTGCAATCAAGGAAAAGTCATGTACGAATCGGCGGCAGTACCCTGCCAGTCCCAAAACTCCGAATGTCAAAAGCAGATTCAGGCGTCCTCCAGTCAATAATTGCCCGAATATTCTCTGAATCCACATAGATACCTTGATCGCTAATGACATGTCCCAGAAATCACACTTGCTAGATTTTGCGTACAGTCTATGCTCTCTCTGTGTCGTCAAAACCGCTCTGAGATGACTCACATGCTCCTCATGAGTCATGTCGTAAATCAATGTCATCAATAAATACGAAGACATATCTGTCCAAGTATGGTCTCAAGACCCTGTGCATCAAGTCCATGAAGATCGCCGGGGAATTAGTCAGCCCAAAATGCATGACTGTAAACTCAAACAACCCATATCTTGTAGTGAAAGCAGTCTTCTTGATGTCTTCTTCTTGAATCCCAACTGATGATAGCCTCAACGCAGATCAATCTTCGAGAAGAATTTGGCGCAAGTCAAACGATCGAAAAGATCGTCGATCTTAAGGAGTGGGTAACGGTTCTTTACTGTCGCCCGATTCAACTTCCTGTAGTCTATGCACATCTTCATTGAACCATCATTATTCTTCACAAATAACACTAAAGCTTCTAAGGTGACATGCTAGGGTGAATGAAACCCTTCTCTAGTAAGTAATCCAATTGCCTCCTGACCTCCTCGTGCTCTGACGGTGACATCCGGTAAGGTCTACTAGCGATCGACTGAGTCCTTGGTATCAGCTCAATGATGAACTCAATCGCTCGTGGCGATGGCAATCCTGGTAAATCATCTGGAAATACGTCAATAAAGTCTCGGACTATTGGAACATCTTCAATCTTGACTTCTGTCCTAACCTCTGGCTTGACTATCGCTGCAAATGCCTCCATCTCCTGCGTCGTAGCTAGTCAGCCTCTAGTAATAGGTAGTTCGGTAGTGACTCCGGTAAACGTAAACTCTAGAATTCTCGGAACTCGAAACGTGATGGTCTTCTGGAAGCAATCCAATGGTGCATGATATGCCGCCAACCAGTCCATCCCTAAAAGTGCGTCAAACTTGAGGTACTCCAGGAATCGTAACTCTGTCGGCAACCGATGCCCCTCTACCTCTATCGTGCAGTCTCGACATATCCAATTATGGTATATCTTATCCACAGCAACCGTACCGAGGACAAGGTATGTGTTTAGCGTTTGTGATGCTAACCCTAACTCCCCTACTATGCTTCCAGCAATAAATGATGATGTACTACTATAATCTATCATAACATGCATCGATCTACCCATAATAGTTAACGTACCCTCGACGAGCCGTCTGGTCGCATCTCGATCTGGCTGCGCGACTGCATATGTTCTCTCCCTATCCTGACCTTGTTGTGCTCCTGGTAATGTCGGTGTCCTGCAGCTAAATTTTAGGTGCCCTTTCGACACAACGACGATGTGTCTCTGTGTTCAACCTTACGGTCCCTATCTTGTCGATCATCTCGGCGACTCCTGTCAGGCTGATCTCTGTGTCTCTTCGGTCTCCGATCCGACCGAGAACCCTGACCCGCATGTACCGCAGTACCAGCCGCACGCATGCCCTCTATCTCCAAGAGCAGTGTCTCATAAGATAATGCTCGATCGTACACCTCTTAAAGAGTAGTAGCACCTCTCGAGACTATCGCGTCCGCAATCCGATCATCAACACCATGTACGAAATAACAAATCAGAAGCATTTATGTGCCCGCAACATCCATCGAGAACAGTAATAGGTATCGGTACCGCTCCATGTACCGCATCAATGAGCAGTTACCCTGTCGTAAGGTTAGAAAATTCTCCCTCAACCACAGCCTAACCTACATTGGAATGAACTCGTCGTAGAACAACTCTTGAAACTCGCCCATGTCGCTGACTCCGGGTGGATATCTAGATAAGTTATCCACCAAACCGCGGCGTGACCTCTCAGACACGCTCCGGATAAACGTGTGTGATGTTGTCGTCGTTCGCATCGGCTTATGGAAACGCTGATGCGAAACTATCCACTTTCTTGCTACCTCAGGGTCTCCACCTCCGTAGAAGTATCCCGTTGAAATTTCATAAACTCTCTGACAAGCTTCGCTCCGGGGTCAAGACGAATGCGGAAGTAGCAGGAACTATAGTAGCTTTTGGCTGCTCAGTAGTCATAGGTAAAGGCGTAAGAGTCGAAGTCTCTAATGGTATCACAATAGCTGGAGAGACTCCCTCAACCCGTGTCTTTGAAAGTGGCATATCAGTAGGCATATGTGGTGTTGTCGAGGGCGACGACCGTCTCGCACTGTAGATGTGTGACAAGAATCGTGGGAGCTAGTCTTTCTTCTTGTGGCGGTTGTCGCAGCCTGAGCCCTAAGTAACTGGAGGATCTCTGTCAACTGGGCATCGTGGGCGGCAAGTCGATCTTCTATGGTCCAAGTCGATACGGTAGTAGTAGTGGTGTCCCTAGTAGGATCACTAGCATGTCCTATCTCAGGTTGTGTCGAGGGTTGTCCGTCCATCGTGATTTGTATCAGAAAGTGTGCGCTGGATTAGCCTCGGTATATATACGTGTTAGTTTATCATTTACAAATAAACATAACACTGTATAAACCCTAAGTTTACCCACCTAACCATCACTTCCCAACTAGAGTTCTAAGGCAAGTACATCGTGTTTCTACATCTAATAAATTATTATATATATATATATATATATATATTTTAAATCCTATGCTCTTTCAGTTAATTTCCCGAGGTTCCTAAACTCTCGCTCTGATACCACTGTTGCGCGGCCCCCAATCTCGAGGTCGCCACGTGGAGTGTCGCGACCCCGCAGCCCTGTCAGATCCTTGACCCGCTGGGTCCCACGCCACTAACGTCCTTTGCTACATCATGACTACTCGATATGCGCGTTAACTCATTTCGTTAATTAATTTAGTTAGACAATTGGATCAATTTTTAGCATTAAAAACAACAAAGTCTTAAATTTAAAGCAAGTAAAACAATTAAATTCATTATCATATAAAGCATCATTTATAAGAGCAACTCTTATTGTGGAAAACCCAGGAAAGTACTTTATATATAGGCGACAAAACTAACCAGTAATATATACAAGTACTTTGTCTATTCAGTCTCCCAATACCCAAAAGTAAGGAATCTCAAAATAACACGTACTAGTGGGTCCTCGACCGCGGACAATCAGATGAAGTCGCCAAGAATCCATTTGCCCCTACTAGCACAGGGATCTGCACTCGACCGTCACAAAAAGCCAGATGGAGAGTACAGTTAGTAAGATTCCAAACGAAGCACACCGAGCATTTATAAGAACTTAAATAGATACCAACAAATATGTCAAATAATCATGCGGAAACTAAACATCACTGTGCTAAGATCATCACATGAATAAATAACACGAGAGAAACAAAATGTGTACTTGTCTCGGTCAGACTAAACTGTACTTCGGACCCCCATGATCCTTTCGGTGGGTGCCCTCACTTCTTTTCAACTGGTTCCTCGCGGTGCTTGCTCGACACGTGCACCCTTAATGCAATTCTGGTTGCAATTCATCAAGTGTCTGATCACACGTGCTACAGCCTAGTGCGCCATAAGTACACTACGAATATCAAGTGGAGTAACTCGACCACCAACCCAAATGTATCACGGAATATAGTACAATAACAAAGAATATGAAATCAACGATGAAAAAGTAAACCCTCAGTGACTTTTAGATGGATTCTTACGTACCTCAAAACGCACTCTCATACCCCGTAATCAATCTTCGAGTCCAAGCTCACTGGGTCTTTGGTCTCCAATTGATCACCCGTGTCCACCTATGACCATTTATTAATAATTCAGATTAAGTATGAAAATTTTGGACCAATTTCTAAAATTTTAGGCCAAATTGTCATTTTGCACTTTTGAGGCAAAAACCCCGAAAAAGTCGCGTCCGAAATTCCCAAATATTTTATTTGTCATAGAAATTTATCAATTTCTATTAATTTTATTGAAATATATTTTTTTTGGAATTTTCTAATTTTTTTTGGAATTTTTCCTAATTTTTCTTCCTTTTTTTTTTTTTATTTTTTATTTGGTTTGGGTTTAGGTCGGAACGACCCCCAAATGGGTCGGTCCGATGGGCGAGTCCGGCTCGTTCGGGCCCGCCCATGAGGTGAGTGCACACGCGCGATCTGCTCCATCTTCTCCGATCGAACCGCTTTCTACGGTTCGATCGGGAATTTTTTTTTTCTTTTTCCTCTGTGGTTTGGGTTGGGGTTGCTCTCCACCCCAACCCCGGTGACTAGATGGCAGGGGAGACATACCTGCCATCACCACCGCGACCCGGTTCGGCCTCCATGGCCGAACCCCTGTCTCGGCCACCACGACCAAACGGAAACCCACGACAACAACAACAACGAGGACTCACCTCGATCGTGACATCTCCACCTTCTCTTCTCTCCTACCCGACTTTTCTTCTCCTCCTCTCATTTTCTTCTTCTCCTCTCGGTCTCCCGATCGCGCAGTGTGTGTGTGTGTGTGCGTACGGGTGTGTGAGAGAGAGTGATGTAAGTGAGCGAAAAACGTGATGATGGAGTGTGGTGGAGTATAGATAAGGGTAAGCTTGTTGACTTTGTGTCATTGACTCTAAAGTGTGGCATAACTGGGATACTCGCCTGTGTTTTTGGGCGTTTCGACGCCCGGTTTCGCGTCCGAATCGCGATATACTCGTATCGTCGCGTCGCTAGCCATCCAATATCTATTCCATAGTAGTTACTTGACCAATTTTTTATTTAATTTGTGTGTTTTAGTTTCCCGATCAAGTGTATCCACAGTTCGCTCCTCATAACAATACTCATTCAATACGGATAATGTCTTGGTAAAGGCTCACCAAGACCATTTCAAGAGGTCTCGGTGGATAGTAAACGATACTTACTTGAATTGTTTCGATCACATTTTGTCCGTGACATTTCAGTGACTACATAAGAATTCACGATCCTGTGTGGCCGAGGACCACCGGATTCAAAAAAAAAAAAAACCTTTTTTTTTCTCACAATTTGATGGCAGCTATTAAGAATAACGAACCTAATCAAGGTAAAAAAGAACTACAACACATACATAACTCAGTTTGCCTCTCGATTATACACAATCCCCAAATCCAAATTCGTCTACGAACTCCAACAACGCCAAACACTTCACTTCCCAGTTAACGCCCACACAACTTGCTAGATGGATTGCTCGAACAAATTTGTGGCAGAAAGCTTCGAAAATTCGAAGATGGAGACTTTAAATCACAATGAAAATGTGGGAATGCTAACCAATCGAATTTGGGTGCCCAACGGTTACATTCAGGGGTATTTTGGTCAAAATTGGGATTGCCCAAACAATTTTTTTGGGTGCCTTTGCAAATGGGGTGCCTCGAGTGATGATTGAGGTGCACATAGCGCGACCATATATATATATACTAGTTATCATAACGTGCTCCGTACGTGCGGTGCACATGCTATGCACTTGATCCGTAATATTTTTTATTTTTTATGTAAAAAAGAAAAAGAAAAAATAGGAAGTTGAGTTGGTTTCAACTACTTCTAGTTAGTCCCATTACGAACACGTTTCTAGGGGTTATCTCTTTCTCTGTATCTATCAAAACATGTGTAGAGAAAAAAATACACAGATATTTGGGAGAGAAAAAAAAAGAGAAATCAGGAAGTAGATGGAATTTTTAGGGAGAGAGTTAGATACCGAGGCTTTCACCCAAATTCGAAATTTTTTGTAAACTTTCTTCATAGTGAGTTTTTCTACTCTACAGAGTCGTGGATGTTTCCCAATTAGGGTTTACCATGTAAAAAAAATTCTTGTCTCTTGTTTATTTTGATTCCGCAAAATTCTATTTCTTTTATTTTCTGTTCGTTGAGATATTGGGATCAAATTTCTAGTATCAAAGAAAGTTTTGGCAATCCTTTTATTCTCGAATATATTTTGGTGGGGGTTTCTCTGATTTAAGGGGGAAGAAGTGGTTCCAATAAATCCTGAAATCGGTCGAAAGAAGAGATCAACTATAACGGCCTGAAAATTTGACCTGTGCGACGTGCCAGGTCAGAGTCGTATGTGGGATATACTCGTCAGAATATGTATGTCCAAATATCCAATTTGGGATTATAATGCAAATTGTCGAGCTGTTTTACGAGTTGGTACACGCGAGAAATTCGTTGAGCCGAAACACGAACGGGGACGCGTCTCGAGTCGCGTGTCGAAGTAGGACCGAAGTAGTGATTTTACTGTGGTCACGTTAATATATATATATATATATATATACATTGGATGTGCCTCGTGTGCGTGTGGCGCGAGTGTCGAGATTGTGAAATGAGGTGGTAGTGGTGTGACTATTTATGGTGCCTCGAGATGTGTGCTGCCCAATTTTTAAGGAAAGCATGTGAATCTATATGTTTTGATGTGCCTCGAGTTCCGCTTCGCATGAATCTCGAGACCATATTTGGTTTCTTCTAAAAAAAGGATAAGGATCGGATGGAGGAGAGAAAAGGAGAAAATAAAGAGAAAAAGAGAGGAGAGAGAGAGAGATCGGTTGTGAGCGAAAGAGAGGAAGAATGAGGAGAGCAGCGAGTAAGAGAGGTGGCGGATCGGCGAATCGGAGGCCGCGAACGGTGACCAGCAGGCGGACGGCGGAGAGGGACGCCGTCGCGCTCCAGTGACGGCTAGCAGTGGCGACGCGTGTGGTGGTGCGGCTGTGGAGACGACGCACCAGCAGGAGCGACGCAGCCTGCGAGCATCGAGGACGATGGCGAGCCGACAAGATCAACAATGTGGGCTTTCGCAAGATCCTGTGGGAAATTGGGGGCGTCTTTTGAAAAGCTTGCAGAAGATATGAATGAGATGAAGGAAAATATAGAATGGATGATGAAAATTATCTAGAGTCTCTCAATGTCAGCGACAAAGGCTCCTCAAGTTTCTGATGCACCAGAGGTGTCATCCTCGAATCTTAAGAATCAAAATACTGAAGTTGTGGGTCAAACTCCATTCAAAGTAGAAGCACAAATTAAGATTCCTGTCTATAACGGAGAATTAGATGCAGAACAACTTGATGTTTGGTTGAAATTCTGGAGGTATACTTCAGTACTAAGATGTATTTTGATCTACGAAAAATCAATTTTGCAAGATTGAGATTGGGGGACATGCTCTTACTTGGTGGGAAGCACATACTATGGGGCTGGCTCTTAACAATGAACCCTCTAGTTACTACTTGGGCTTAGTTTGCAATTGCAATAAAAAATCAGTTCTACCTTATTGGCTACAAGGGACGGCTACAAGAACGTTGGCAGTTTCTCAAGCAAGGAAAAGGCGAGTGTGCAAGATTACACAACTGAATTCAGAAAGCAAGCAATGACTGTGAATATCAATCTACAAGATCCTCAAATCATAAATAAATATAAAGGGTTTTCAAGTCTTCAAATAGAATTGTCACTTTTTCCAACTACGAATATTGATGATGTTTCGAAGAAAGCAATATTTCTTAAAATGAAAAGTCACCTTCACAACAATTGGGAACCATAAAACTCTCAAGAAAATAGGTTTTAAAAAGAGTTCAAGAAAAATAATAAAGTGGCAAATCGAGGGAAACAATATTGTCACAATTGCAAGGCTGACCGTCATGCCAGAGAAAAATGTTAGAAATTACATTTGGAGTTGAAACCGAATTGGTGGAAAGATCACGAGGAAACAATAACAACTGCTTGTGTTGAAGATGAAGTGATTGAAGGTTCATAAGAACCTAATGAGAAACTAGTATTTACCACATGCAAAAGAGAGTCGAGCATCTCTATGGAAGTAGCTTGTTCTCAAATTCATGTTGTTGCACCATAATCCACCAAGGAAGAACTATTTTAGGTATATGCACAAATTGGTAGAACTCCAGTAATCACTTTATTTGATAACGGCTCACAGCGAAACCTGATTGGAACAATTAGTGAAGCAGTTGAAATTGAAGACTTCACCACATCCTCGACCTTATCCATTGGAATGGTCGAAGAAAGATTTGGAGTTGCAAGTAAAAAGCCAATGCACTTTCAAATTTGCAATTAATGAAAAATTTTATGATCAGGAAACTTGTGATGTCGTACCATTGGATGTATGCCAAATTATTTTTGGTAGTCCTTATTTATGGGATCAAAATGCTACTACTATCGGCGAGAGAATATATGGCGGTTAGTGAAAAATGGCAGGGATTCAAAATTATGGCATCAAAGGAGAAAAAGAAGTTGCAACTAATGATTGCACAATGGACCAAACATCTGGTTAACTCCAGCCAGAAAATCAATTCATTGACAATTCAACCAAATCGATATGAGTTTGTCAATTCAGTAGGAATTAGTTTTAATGATTGTTCAAATGATCATAAAAAAAGCTTCATCAATCATTGAATGATTTCGAAAGTAATGTCATGCAAAAATCTATGGGTTTAACGACCCATTTTTCAAATGGACCGCCACGAGTGGCAATGCGGGCCCACGACCTGGCCTACCAGCGCCAACTGTATCCCACATTCCATCTCATCCACCTATAATATCAAGTTAATCCCAAATAAACCGCAAATGAAAGTCTTTTATCATGACAATTAAAATACGAAACAATTAAGTCATGCATTTAACTCAGAGACTAGTGTGGAAAACCTATATATCAACATATATCAATCATGGACCTCAATGTATCAAAACATCAAAACTATAGAGTCTGAGGTAGCTCATAATCCCAAATCCCGAAATAAAACAAAATATGTATATACAAATGTACAAGCCTGGCTATATGTCTATGAATCCCAAATATTCTGAAAGTTTGCCTTTGCCTTGACTTATTGGGATCTACGCTAAGCCATTACAAAAAGACAGATGACGAGTCGAGAGTGAGTATTCCCAAGGAAATTAAATGAGCAATACTAAAAGTAAATACTGGAATTTAAAGAAAACTATTAAATAAACATGCAGAAATAAATACAGGCAACTGTGCTCATCGCATGAATAAGTAATAGTGCAAGCTCAAATGTGTGTTCCTATAGCCTAGGGTCAGACTAGCGCCATACTTCAGACTCTTCCACAGACTACTGTCGGTGAGTAGCACTCGAGCAAGGCCAGTATTTAGATCCGCTAGGTGGTCGGTGTGGAACCAACGATGCACCCACACGTGCCCCGACGCGACTCTCGAGTCGACTTATTCACCGAGATCCTTGACGCACGTGCTATGGGCTAGTGGACATACATACAGAAATGGCACGAGGGAGAGCCTTAATATCCGACCATTAAACCACACCAAGAATAGAGTATTGAAAGACGAAAAATGAATTTAAAAGCAAAAGTAAATACTACTCAAGTAATTTTAGTTAGGATACTACACACCTCAAACCGCACTCCGTGTCTCGGTACCTATCCCCCGGTCCGGCTCCGTCTAGTCCCAGATAGCCCAAATTACCACCCAAAATGACTTATGTCCAATTATAGTTGATTTTTAATCAATTGTATATGTTTTAAGTCATTGAACAAAAATAATGTCAAAACTGCATGATCTAGCGCGCTAAGTTTAGGAATTAGCGCGCTAGATTCCCAGACAGTTATACGTTATTCGTCAGGAAGAACATTAGCGCGCTATTATTTTTACATAGAGCGCTAATTATCATCTAGCATGCTAGATGACCACATTAGCGCTCACCAAATATATATTTCATATTATTATTTAACCCATTTTATTCATTTATGTGTGGATTATTTTCCCGGCCTAGTGTTAAGTCGGTTAAACTACCCAATACCCACGTCGACACGCATATCGAGGTGAATACTTAACACACGGTCTCGCATGCGTCAAATATAATATAATGAGACATATTGCGATGTCGTTTACTCTATTTCAATATAACATCGCAAATTAAACAATTCAACACACAAAATTAACTACTTACCTAACCAGGCGCGTACAAGCCTAATTGCGAGTCTCACGAGCATCTGACCGTAAGTCACGTCTGCAACCACTCCATTAATAACGAAAAATTAGGTTCAGGCCGTTACAACGGGTTTACCACTTCAGATGATGCTTTCTAAAAATAAACCAACTATATGTGGTTTGAAGGTAAAAAAAAAAGGGACCATTGAAGATTTTGAAGAAAATAACTTGCAAGGCAACAGTTCTTCGAAAGGTGAAGAATTATCAGTGCTTCCAACAGTGCACGATTTAGTTCCAAGTGAAGCAGCTAGAGAAGACTTGGTTCTGGACACAAAGACTCGGAAAGACCAGAAAGGGCAATCAGGAATTCTTCTGGATCTGTGAACATGGTCAATTTCCAAATCGTGCTAAGTGATACTCTGAAGAACAAGTCAGAGATAAGTTTCCTCACTTAATTAGTGGAATGGTTTTGAGGACCAAAAGCCTCTTATAGGGGAGGTTTGATCCGTAATATTTTTTATTTTTTATGTAAAAAAAAAAAGAAAAGAAAATTGAGTTGGTTTTAACTACTTCTAGTTAATCCCACTACGAACACGTTTCGGGGGTTATTTCTTTCTTCGTATCTATTAAAATACGTGTAGAGAGAAAAAAAAAATACACAGAGACATTTGAGAGAGAAAAAGAGAGAGATCAAGAAGTAGAGGAAATTTTTGAGGGAGAGAGTTTGATACCGAGGCTTTCAGCCGAATTCGGTATTGCTTAATAAACTTTCTTCATAGTAAATCTTTCTACTCTACGAAGTCGTGGATGTTTCTCATTAGGGTTTTACCACGTAAATTTTTTTTTTGACTCTTGTTTATTTTGATTTCGCAAAATTCTGTTTCTTTTATTTTCTGTTCGTTGAGATATTGGGATCAACACGCGCTAAGTAAGTTAAATTAAAATAAAACTAAGAAAATGATTATAAAAGTCAACAAAACTTTTAAATGTGAAAATATAATTTTAAATAAATTATGTCCGGTGTTAAAAATTAGTGTTCAACATTTATATATAATGCTAGATGAAATTAAAAGGTAGCCAAGTTCTTGATGACAATGATAAGCTAGCTCCAATTCGTTTACATGTTAAAATATCATTCAATACGATAGGCACTCTTCAGCAATTAACGAAGCAAATGATGTCAATAAATTAATAAAACTCAGTTTAAATCTCTTATGGAAAGAGAAATTAGTGCAATAAAATACTTAGACACCTACATATGAAACAAGAAGAATAGTGGCTTTGGATTCATTCAGAATTTACTCAATTAGATTGTTGTCGTCACCAACCAATTGGGTGATCTAATAATTTAATATGAGATTTGAAATTAAATGTCATAGGTTCAAACCTTATTAGATGTAAAAGGATTATTATCTCCAATTTATCAAAAAAATAGATTGTTGTCATCGCATGTCAAAATTATTATTTTTTTTATAGGAATCCCATGTCAAAATTATAGATGTTGAACTCATAGTGAATTTAGTTTAAATATCTGATATTGATTCATAGTGAATGTATTAAGTTCAAAATTCAATCAGTGGAAGAGTTGCACTGATGAGGAGAATTGATACTTAGCAATGGAAGGTCCGCGTGCAAGGACGAATAGGGGTTGATCTATGTTGCTAGCTAGACGATTGTTAAAGGATCGCCTTATCTACCGCTGGACTTGGAGGAAATCTCAAAAGAAGATTAAAAAAAAAAAAAAAAAATGGACTTCGAAAGCTGGAGATGAGTTCTGCGAGAGATCGGATGGAGAGGAGCTTCATCAAGAGATGCGACAATACCATCGAGATTCAATATTGATTTTGAGTCGGATACGAAGAAGGGATAGAATCATAACTTGAGTTGGATACGACAGATAAGGGATAGAAGAATCACATTAACTTTCTTATGGTCCACATTCACACTTTTATTGATTAAATCGACCCCAATTAATTTGGGATAGATATATGTAGAATGATGGTAAAAAGAGATAGATGTCCTTACTGTCACAAACAACACTGGACATTCGTCTCAAAATATCAAAATTCAGTTTTATTTTTGTCAAATACCAAAATCCAGCTTTGACTTTGAGGCACACATGACAAAAAAAAGTGTCCTCTTCCTCAACATATCAACACAGAACATTCTAATTTGACAAAGTGTCCTCTTCCAAAGTTGTCCCTATTTATCTCTTAAAAAATAAAAATAAAAAAAAAAGTTGTCCCTATTTTAAACTTGTTGAGCGCTAACGTCCTCTCCGCGTAATCCATCTCCAAATTTGACAAAAGGATATTGTTTTCTAATCGCATTTGGCGATGCGAAATGGACACTGAATGGCTCTCCGTCAAATGCGCCGCGTATACGATTCTCGAGCTGTATCTAGTGGAGCGAAATGCAGTAACACCAAAAAAATTCAACTATATATGTCGATTACCCAAATAATAATAAAGCAAAAATGACTCGTAATAATAACATAAACAAAATTATAAGGATCATCTAAAAAAATATCTAAATTTTACTTTGGTGAAAAGTTTTACTTTTTTTAATAAATAATTATTAATAAAATCTAAAACATAAATAATATATTAAAAGTAAAATAAATATTTCCTCTCAAATATAAAATAAAATATAATAAAAATGTCTATAAATAAAATAAATAAATCATGCTATTAACATGCATTCAAATGGGTGAATTTTGTATCAATCTATTTATTATAGCATATTTATGTTGAGTTTTGGGGTTCATGCGCAGCGGAGATTACAAAATAATTTTGACAAAAACCTCAACAAGATCCGAATCTAATTCTATTAAAAACGTTTAAACCATGAAAAACTTAATCATACCTCAGTCGCAATATACCTTTCTGAAGGTTGATCGATCTCTAAGGCACTGCCAACGACGAACGCCCTCTACAAGTAGTCCACACACGAACGACGACCGAGATTCGAAGTGCTAGCTTCGAGAGAATACCAAACCTTTTGTTTCTCTCCAAAACGATCCAGAGCATACCAAAAAACCCTAAGTCGTTTCTTAAACGAAAATAGAGTTTCGGCCTTTTAATCTTTCGTACGTGTATTCTAACTTAAAGCGTCTATTTATACAACCCTTGTATATAGACAGTTAAGTAAATTACACATATACCCATACTTAAAGAAGTATAAGTGTAATACACCACAATGAAGTTTCCGTCATGAATTTTATCATATAAAATTCATTTTTTTGAACCATCTTAAAATCTCGCAAAACCATTCTTAGTGTGCGACCCAATAGGCTCAAACAACGTTGACAATGTACCAAAACACATTTTGGTATACAAGTCATAAGCGGCCTCTAGCAAGACATTATGACTACCCAAGTTGTACGAATATCAAATCGATACAACCTAATCAATAGTGTATATAACATCCTTTTGTCACACGATATCCTTTTGATCAAACATAAGGCATGAGATTGTCATTCAACATGTTCAATCGTACTAGTCTCGATCTCTAGGTAAACTGAAAACATCCAAGTGACATTGATCAATATCAATTCACTTAGACTAGATCTTTTAACAGTCTAACACATCGAGAGATCCACTAGATATCTATCTTTATATGAGAGGGACAAATTCTATCTCGATTACACAACTTCATCACATTGCTCACACAAGAACCAATCACAACCTTTATAATCGTCCTAAGTTAAAGACAACGTTTTGATGTGTCAAATCACTATGTTCCTAATGTTGAAGTCTCGATAATCTCAAGTCGAGGACTGAAAAATATACATATCATGAGAAACAACTATGACTTAATCCATGTGATGTTTTCATAGCGGGTCGGTCCAAGATACTTTGTTCCCTAACAAGTACTCGTGATCTTGATTCGTATCCCTATACGTATAATCATCATATGATCATCAATCAAGACTCACACTAGTCTTAATTCATTATAGTTCCCACGACATGTTTGATTGGTGTCGTGGTGTTAATCTTTTCATGTTAACTAATTGTTTGGTTAGAGGTGAAGTTAACTCCGGGAGATAACTTGAAGAGGAGTTAAAATTAATCTTGTTTGATTGCCTAACTTTAACTCTAAGTTATTTCTCAACTCATACCAAGGGTGAGAGATATCTTTCTCACCTCCTTAAGGGAGTTATCTTCTAAAGAGTTATATCATATACTCACGCCCATCTCTTTTGTTTAGATAATATTTATGTAAATTCATGAACTTTCCTGCAAGTTTCAAAGTTAAATAAACATGAAAATATGATCTTTCATTGTGATTTAACTCCAAAAAGTTAAATTAACTCACACTGTAAATTAAAAAAACGAACCAAACGAAGCCTTAGTTTCATTTATTTCGCTCCAAAATCATTTGGAGATTACACATTATTTTTATATCTTTGACATCACATTAATATTGTGGGCTCGCCCACAAGTCAAAGTTTGGTTTACTTTTTGTTTTGATTTTCTCAAGGCTCAAAGATAAATATATCATAACATTTCACGATTTTCGCAAAAAATATATTAACATTTCAATTTTTTAAAAAATATCATAACTTTTTAATTTCTTACAAATTGTATCATCACTTCTTATTTTTAAGTAAATCAAACTTAAAAATATAAAAAAATCATGCATACAATTGAGAATATTATTTTATATAAATATAATTGGTACGTAATCTAATAACCATTCATCATTTTAATTGTAATCAAATTACAAGTAAGGATATAATTTACTTGAAATTAAATGTTAATATATTTTTATAAAAATTAAAACGTTATGATATTTTCGCTCAAATCGTAAAAAGTTAATATTTATTTGTCTATTAATCATTTTTTCAAAAAATAAAAACACAGTCTATTCTTTTCAATGAGTTGAAATAAAGGAAAAGACAAGTGACAAGTGTAGTACAGTCATAATGACATCATTAAATCATGTGCTCCAAATTCGATAAACTTTTCGATCTTCGTTTGTCTTCCTTCCTAAGTTTAAGCAAACTTAAACCACTTATGGCCTGTTTGGTTCACATTTTAGTGAATCCAAACACATGAGATTAATTAGTGATGGGACTAACACATGAGTTTAGATAGTTTAGTCCCATTTGTGTATCTTGTTTGGTTGGGAGTTTTAAGGTTGGGATTAAATGAGGTTGTACATGTACATTTACCAAATGCTCTAACTACAATACAAATAAAAGAGATGCACGAACTCGATCGAGTGGTCACGCATCTTACCACAATTCATCACCGCCAACCTCGTAACCTTCCCAACAACGCACAAATATTACCAAAAACGCTCATACTTTTCTTTATCAAAGCAAAGTTGCCAATCTATCATACATATTACCAACTTACAACTATACATATACAAGACTCCAAGCACGCTTGTATCACGAATCCACATTCAGAGCCGAAAACAACATTCGAACAAAAGGAATACAAAATCGACGCAACAATTGCGGCGAACGAACTAACTCTTCCACTTCGAGTAGCACATCGAGATCTTGAGACGAGGAGCTCGGGAATTCACCAAAGAGAGAGCTTGAAGACGAGGTTGCAGAGGAAATCAAAGGTTGTCTGCGGCGTGAAGAACTCAGACTCAGAGGATGATGACGACGATGATAGTGATTGCAAGGTTTTTGTGAAGAAGAAGGGAGAGTGAATTTGGGGTTTTGTTTGGTGGGAGAGGCGGAAGTGGAGAGAGCAGAGAAGGCGAGGCGCATGTTAGCGCTAGTCTCCATTCAACAAGATTTTTTGGTTGGAGAGCGTCTACTTGAGTATGAGAGCTCAGATGCTAATGGGAGGGAGGTCGATTGATTCGTGAGAATTGTTGTTTGGTGTTTGTGTTAATGGGAGAGGTAAAGTGGTAATCTCCTCCACTGTAAGGATTAACTAACCCCACCAAAAATGGTGGTATTATTTAATCAACCACGCTGGCCTAGTTATCAATGGATTAACTAGTCCAGTGTAGCTAATCCGGGCTAATCCCACGAACCAAACTTCCTTATCAACCACACTATCATTTTTCACGCACTATCCTTTTTCACCCCAACTGCACTGCCATCTTTCCCCCAACCCTTAAAGCTTCACAATCAAGTTGGAACCACCGAATCGAACAAAAGGCAGCCAAAGTTGAGACCATCACTGTTTCTACGGTCGAAGCCTCCATAGTCAATATTTTTTTACCCTAACTGCACTGTCATCTTTCCCTCAACCTATAAAGCCGGGCAATCAAGTTGAGACCACCACTATTTCTACAATCGAAGCCTCCACAGTAAAAAAAAAAGGTTTAGGAGTGGGCTGTGGTCTCTGCAAAATCGCCCAAATCCGTTGAATTCGCATGATCTGGTTTGGTTCTTAAACTAGTGGTTTGGAGCGATTTATAAAATTTGAAACCGAAAGTCATGGATTTAGTGGTGATTTTTATTTATCGAAAACTGCGGTTCACCAAACCGCAAAACCCCCTCAAACTTCAAATAAAATGGTACAGTTGAAGCCTTTTCATGTTGTTTTAAGTTTTGAAATGAACTTAGACTCATAATTTTGATTGAGTTCATGTGTTTCATTGTGTTTTTGGTGGATGGTCATGTACGGACATATGTTCGTTGATGGACATGTATGAATTTGTATGAAATGTGTTACTTTTTTTGTTGAAAATGTGTCGTTGGAAAGCCGAAGAACCAAATCGACTAAACCGTGTAAATCGTGATCGATTTGATTTCATGAATTTAAATGTTCGTTGTTTAGTGGTAATTTACAAAACGATCAAACTAACCCTTGATTTGGTGGGAGTTCGATGGTTTTTCAACCCATGATATCTACGTTTTGATTTAAAAATAATAATAAAAATTAAAAAAAAAACAAAAACAAAAAGTTGAAACCATATTTGGCTTGACTCTTAGGGGCCATAAAGGCTGACGTGGCCCGCTGTGCCTAAAGCTGTAGTGGCAACAGCATTTCTCTTTGACTTTGGAAATCCAACGCGGCGGCAAAATCCTTCAAAGAGAGCGCGCGCGCACACAATCGCACGAACAAAGCCACTCAGATCCAACTCAACAACACCAAAATCACACCCATATATATTATATATACACACAACAACAACAACAACAACAACAACAACGAACAAGAAGAAGAAGAAGAAGAAGATGCCACACGCGCAACACAAGGCCCTCCCGAAGCGAATCATACTGATGCGGCACGGCGAGAGCAGCGGCAACATAGACGGTGCGGCGTACGCGACGACCCCAGACCACAAGATCCCATTAACCCCGCAAGGCCTGGCCCAAGCCAGGTCCGCCGGAGAGAGACTGGTGCAGGTCATGTCCGGCGACGGGGGGTCGGAGAAGTGGAGGGCCTACTTCTACGTGTCGCCGTACCAGAGGACGCGGGCGACGCTGAGGGAGGCCGGGAGGGCGTTCGGGAAGAGGAGGGTGATCGGGGTGAGGGAGGAGTGCAGGGTCAGAGAACAGGACTTCGGGAACTTCCAGGTGGAGGAGCGGATGAGGGTGGTCAAGGAGACGAGAGAGAGGTTCGGGAGGTTCTTTTATAGGTTCCCGGAGGGTGAGTCCGCCGCCGACGTCTATGATCGGGTGTCTGGTGAGTCCCACTGCAATGTGTTTGATAAAATGTCTCAGACAGACATAGAAAGCATAAATTAAAAACTACTAGAACAAGTAGAGAATATGAGACAACAGAGAGAGAGAGCTAGCGATGAAAATATAGAGATTTCATTCATACATTGGTGAGTTCTTTACAAGTGAAGGAACTCATTTATATAGGCTTTTAGTCATTATGAGAATAAGTACTTAAACAAAGTGTGCAAGTTAATACATGGATAAGCGATTATACATTGGAGTTGAATACAAGTTATGTAAAGAATTGAATACAAGTTACATTCAATGTAGAAGTCATGGTTGATGTTACAATTCAATGTGATCATTCATAAGCTTGGTTAAAGGGTCATTCAATTTACAACAATGTGAAATGGGTTTGTTGCAGTTAGCTTCAATTGCCCACAAAAAGATATGCCTATATTTTTATTTTTGAAGATGTTGAGGAGGTGTGATGAAATGTGCAGGTTTTATGGAGTCATTATGGAGAGACATAGACATGAACAGGCTAAATCAAGGTGATTGTGATGAACTCAATTTGATAATTGTTTCGCATGGATTAACGTCGAGGGTGTTTCTGATGAAGTGGTTCAAGTGGACGGTCGAGCAATTTGAGTACCTGAACAACTTTGGAAACTGCGAGTTTCGAGTCATGGAATTGGGACCTGGTGGAGAATACAGTCTGGCAATCCATCATACTGAACAAGAACTTGAACAATGGGGATTGTCTCAAGACATGATAGCAGACCAAAAATGGAGAGCCACTGCGAAAAGAGGGGATTGGAATGAGAAATGTCCATGGTACCTTGATAGTTTCTTTGATAATTTAGCTGACTCAGACGACAGCGTCGAGGAGGAGGAGGAGGATGGTAAACAATGATTCTTCCATGAAAGTTGATCAGTATCTGAAGGTTTTTGCATTCTGGTTTGGTCACTTCATCATCTTCCATTGCAATGCTAACCATTCGATTGATTGAACTATCACATGATATTGATGTTATTGCATCTTACAGGATGCATATTTGTTGTATTCTAATTAAATAGATTTTATCTTCTTTGAATGTAACGTTCATGTTTTGATTGAATATAGATGTCTCTCAAGTGTTTTTTATTTTTATTTTGTAAAGAAGAAACCAGACTGTTGATTTTGAGAGCCAACTTTGAATCTACTTTGTTCAAAAGCTGACTTTCATTGGTAAAAAAGTGCAACAATGAAAGAGCTGTACTGCTACATTGCTGTCTGATGAATCTATTTCAGCCACTACAACTGCATCTCATTTGGATTTGACCCAAAAAAAAAAAAAAAAACTACATCTCATTTGGTGTGCTAACAGTGCCTCCTTAACTGGTTTGACGTATGCTCACATCTCTAAAAATGCTAGGTGATGACACTGTTAAAGGTGTTATTTGGACATACATTAAAATGTGCGCGAAAAAAATCTCAATGAACAATTCAAAGGACACCAACAAATGCGTGTTAAATTTAGACCTAATCATTTTCTATATGGCAGATACATGTTAAGAGTAAGTCATGCAATGATTTTTGTTTCAATGTAGCCCCTCCAGCTGATATTCTCATTCTAGGACTTATGTTTTCTTCTCATGTGAGATTGTTTGTTTACTTATAAGTGAAAACTGAGAGAACAAAAGATCAAACTGATGATAAAGATGAGAAAACAAAGTAAAATAAAATTAAGCCCAAGCAGTAAATGACTACTACATAGTAGTAGTTAATACATTGACAAACTGTTATAATTTAGCATTCAATTCACATGGACATGGCAAGCTATCAAGCCATGCCACCATCAGAGACTTATTGTACACAAAAATCAAGTTCCATAACAAGCATCAAGTAGATAAGCCTTCATATCAAACAATCCTTACTGGGAAGATGATTCTGCCGGGACAAACTTAATAGAAATGCTATTGACACAGTGACGCTCGTTAGTAGGCGTCAGGAAACCCTCGCCTTTGAATACATGCCCAAGATGACCGCCACAAGCAACGCATGTTATTTCAATTCTCCTCCCATCTGGATCCGGCTGAACGTTTAAAGAGTTTGTCAAATAATAGCAACTACTTTAGATACCTAGGATCAATCATACAAAATGATGGTAACATTGAGAATGATGTCACACATAGAATTCAAGCTGGATGAAAAAAATGGCGGAATGCAACATGAGTGATTTAAATGTTCCTACTAAGTTAAAAGGAAAACGTTCAGCGAGGATGATCCTTAGGAACTTCTACTTCCCCTAATTTTACCACTCCGTTATCTCGATGTCTAGTGTTTCTAAACTCACAGTGCATGTATTCGATTTGCGTCCTACTCAACTTAAAGCCTTTAGATTCTAATATATTCCTCCAGAGTTCTAATTTCTTATTCACTCTATCTTTAGTTTCATCTACTAAGACAATAGCATCTGCAAATAGCATACACCATGGTATATCCTCTTGAATATGTCTAGTTAGTTCATCCATAACTAAAGTAAATAGATATGGGCTTAAAGCCGATCCTTGATGTAATCCTACCATAATGAGAAATTCTTTTGTAGCTCATCCAAATGTCTTTATACTTGTTACTACTCCATCACACATATCCTTAATAGTGTCTATGTATCTAGCATGCACTCTTTTTCTTTCTAGAACCCACCAAAGAACATATCTAGGGACTCTATCATATACTTTTTCTAAATCTATGAATACCATATGAAGATCTTTTTTCTTTTCTCTATATTTTTTAACAATCATTTTACAAGGAAAATCGCATCCATAATTGAACTTCCAAGCATGAAACCAAATTGGTTCTCTGAAATTGTTGTTTTCGCCTTAGCCTATTGTCAATTATCCCCTCCCAAAGTTTCATAGTGTGACTTATAAGTTTAATTCTCCGGTAGTTTAAGCAACTTTAAATGTCTCCTTTGTTTTTGAAGATTGACACAAGCGTACTTCTTCTCCAATCCATTGACATCCGCTTTGATTTTAAAAGTTTATTGAAAAGTTTTGTTAACCAAGTCAATCCAATTTCTCTTAAGCGTTTTCAAACCTCTACATGTATTTTGGCACATGTTTTCCCTATTTTATTATTTTCAATGCTTCTTTAACTTCTACAATTCTAATATTGCGTGTATAGTTTACATTTCTTTCTTGGTGTGGGTTTTCATCTATAATAGTATCAACTTGACCATCATTAAATAAACTATCGAAATAACTTCTTCATCTCTTCTTAATATCTTCTCGCGCGTTAAAACATTTTGATTTTCGTCCTTAATACATCTTGCATGACTTAGGTATTGTTTCTTTTTATCTCTTAATTTGGGTAGCCAATATATATATATTTTTCGCCATCTCTATCACTTAACTTTGTATATAGATCTTCCATGAAATTTGTTTTAGCTTGACTAACTACTTTTTTAGTTTGTTTTCTAGCTTCTATATATTGATTGTACACATCTTCATCTTGACACTTAAGTATCTCTCTTTTAGTCTTAATTGCTCGTTAGACATCATCGTTCCACCACCATGTTTCCTTCTTTGGAGGTCTCAAGCCCTTAGATATACCTAATACATTTGATCTCACTCTCCTTATGCAACTACTCATTTCTAGCCACATTGTATTAAGCATCTAAGTCAAGATTCCAAACATTTTCCTTTAATAGTTTTTCTCTAAACTTTACTTGTCTACTATGTTTTAGGTTCCACCACTTTATTCTATGGTTGCTAGCTCTTTTATTAATATTATGTCGTCGTGTTAGCTTAATATCAAGTACTACTAATTTATGTTGAGTAGTAAGTGTTTCACCAGGAATTATTTTGCAGTATCTACATATTTTTTTATCTATTTTTCTTGTTAAAAGAAAATCTATTTGACTCTTGTTATGACCACTACTAAAAGTAATTATATGCGACTCCCTCTTCCTAAAACTAGTATTTGCTAAGACAAGATCGTATGCTGAAGCTAGAAAGGAATTATGTATAGAAGAAAAATATAATATGAAGTAAAACAGGAACTCACAGTGCGAGCTATGGCTCCAGGAAGACCCTCAAAGAAAGCTGGCCAGCCACAACCAGAATCAAATTTGGTAGTAGATTTATAGAGTGGAGTACCACAGCCAGCACAGTTGTAGACTCCTTCCTCGTAAAACTTGTTATACTCTCCTGTCCCTGGCATCCTGAGAACTTACACCGCATATAAGCATGACAATTTTGATAAAATAACAATGCTGAAAGATGTCTTGGTTGGTTTATAATTTTAATTAAGCCAAATTTCAACTTAAAGAGTAAATAAGGGCATATTTTGTAATAACAAGATTTTTGAAAGCCTCAAGTCCCAAATTAATTGGAGTTGGCTACATGAATCAAACTTTTTCATTAGGCTTGAATCTTGATTCAGTGCAATTGATGGTGAGCTTTCCAAACCATTTAAATCCCTCCTAATTAATGCGTCTCAAGTTAACTGTGGATGAAACTAAAGATGGAGTGAATAGGAAATTAGAACTCTGGAGGAATACATTAGAATCTAAAGGCTTTAAGTTGAGTAGGACGAAAACTGAATACATGCACTGTGAGTTTGGAAACACTAGATATCGAGATGACGGAATGGTAAAATTAGGGGAAGTAGAAGTTCCTAAGGTAAACCACTTTAGATACCTAGGATCAATCATACAAAATGATGGTAACATTGAAAATGATGTCACACATAGAATTCAAGTGGATGGAAGAAATGGCGAAGTGCAACAGGGGTGATTTGTGATCGACATGTTCCTACTAAGTTAAAAGGAAAATGGTTTGCAAAGCTCACCATCAATTGCACTTAATCGAGCACAATGGAAAAGTTTGATCCATGTAGCCCCCCCGTCTAATTTTTCGAGGCTATGTTGTTGTTGTTGTTGTCTATTGAGTTAAGTTTTCTAGTGGGGGCATTTGTAGGCTGTTTTGCATGTGGCTAAACCACCGCAATCGCCCTTCTCAAATATTTGTGTCACTTGGTGTTACTCTTATTTTTCTTTGAATTTTTGTATTTCTTATTCTATCTTTACGAGTTTTACTACAACTCCACCTAAGCATCTTCATTTATGCTACGCTCATTTTAT
This sequence comes from Stephania yunnanensis, assembly GCA_039657365.1. Classification (NCBI taxonomy): domain Eukaryota; kingdom Viridiplantae; phylum Streptophyta; class Magnoliopsida; order Ranunculales; family Menispermaceae; genus Stephania; species Stephania yunnanensis. The sequence goes on along the minus strand of CM077582.1, from coordinate 61,029,481 downwards.
ATAATTGTTGTTATTTTACCACCCAACATTCACTACCATAGAGCATTGCTAACCTAATTGCGCCTTATTAAATTTTCCTTTTAACTTATTAAAAATATTTCTATTACGGATCACACCTATTGCACTCTATTTCTTCTATCTAACTTGAATTCTATGTGTGATAAAAAAAAAGTAGCAGAAAAACACTCTCTATGGGCACTGAGCAAGATCACTTCCAGACTTATTGTTTCGGGATAATATTTTGCTAGTTAGTGTCGCAAAGACAACCGAGATCTTTTTCCTTCATTTGTTCTTCTTTGTTTCCTTCACGTGCATTGTAACACTATATAGTTCTAATATCCCTTATTTATTTCATTAAGAGAGGGGGAAGGGAATGAGTAGAAAGTGTATTCCTTTGTCTCGAGCTATCGTGTTTGGTGTCAAAACATTGAAGCAAGAGCTCAATACCACTCCTCTAACAGTTTCTAGCGTACTAACTATGAAGATTAACACATAGACCAAAAAAGCCTGAAAAGTCTGCCTCCCGAATTACTTAACGAACTTCTCTTCCCCAAATGACCGTATCACCAATCCTACAGACACTATAGCCCATATCATTCTTTCAAGTGTGTTTGCAACACAACTTCGAGATAAGTTATTTAAATTTTCATCGAACACATTAGTAAGGTTCTCATTGATTCAAGAAATAGCAATAAAGACATTTACTAAAATGTGAATTTCACTATTGATTCAAGCTTAATTGACACTAGAAATGGTAAACATGCAATGCATTCAACAAAATTGCATAACTAATTTTGACACCTGAATTTCGTGTTAAGAAAGACACCTAGATTTTTACTTGAATCCTCTACAATTGCTACTTGGAGATAATTTTTGCTAATGAAATTCAAGGGGCGTAAGGTATCTATCAGAACCTTGCCTTTCACACTGTGCATGGAATGGATTCTAACCAGCACGTTGCTGCTAACTTCTATATTAACATATGTTTCTACATCCCTGAAAACTCACTCCTTGTAAAACATCACGACTTTGACTTCAAACACCTTCTGTATATTGGAGCGTCCATGACAAAGATAGATCCCTAAGAAATTGATTGTTCATTTAATTTGAGCTGGGACTTCAAGTGAAGTATTATGCCAACCATCAGAGGAGTTGTTGAAAATGGAGACTATTAGAAAGAATTATAAGTTCCTCTGAAGTAGTTTAGATATGTAAAAGTCTCACCATCTGACTTTCATTCAAGGTGAAGGTATCTAACAATAATTTGATGAATTTCAAACTTCAAACTCCGAATATACCTACGAAGCATCATAATAAACTTCCGACCCCCACGACTTGAATTGCATCACCTCATTTAAAAGCTAATCCATGACTTAGAGAGGGGCAATCTGTACCCAAAGTTTAACAGCAAACATTGTCCAGAAACTCAACTTTCAAGGCCAAATGAATATTCAATTAAACAAGAACCAAATTCTAGATCAGTCAGCGCCGAAGTGATCATCAACCAATTGCTGATTATCTTATGCTACAGCAAAGCAAGCCTGATACTCATCAAATGCAACACAAGACCCCTAGTCGAAAACCGAAAAATCGTTCAAAAGCTATACTATAAAGGAATCGAAACTACTTAAACCGAGCATCAGGAGATTAACTATGTTGATCCACAATTTCAAAAAGTTGCTAATTTTCTTAAAGCAATCAAATTCACACAAAAACCCAACAACTCCACATTGAAATGTGATCAAACCATCTACAAAAACGCCAAAATCAAACCAAGCAAACATCCAAGCAACAATTCACACAAAATCATCAAAACCCAAAATGGGTAATCCAAATTCCACCCCAATAACACCATTAAGCAACCAAAAACACTAAAAAAAAAAAAAATCGCAGAAACACAAACACCCAATCCAATCAAATCACTTACTCAGTCCCCTTCTCTCTCAGAATCCGAAACTGCTCCGGAGACAGAACCGCCCGCCACTCCTCCTCCGATTTCTGGACCGACCCAGTTGCCGCCATGGCCACAACTCCACTCCTGAACCCTCTCCGATCAAACAAGCCACCAAATTGGCAAGACCCAGATGAAGAAATCGATGAAGAAGCGAGATTTGGCGACGAAAATGAATAGAATTTTTCGTGGGTATAAGTAGAAGATGCGGAGTTTCTGGGAGGATGAACTTGGGCGAGAAATGAGGTCAAAGGGGTTCTGTAATTGGAAAGGAAGGGTTTTGGGGGTCGAAGTGGTGAGATTCGAAGTAGTTGGAAGCCCATTTTGTTGGGCACGGCCACCATTGTTTTTGTGTTCTTTGCGTGTGGATTTGGATTTGGCTTTGGTCCAAGACACGTGTCAACCACCCATTGATTCACTTCTCAGGGCTTGTTTGGCACCAGTTCTAACCATAAAAGACAAATACTCACATAATACTTCAGTTTTTCCAAATTTATCTTAAAATCTACGATCCATCAATTGCTAAGCATGTCAACGGTTTGCTTTGCATTTCCTGCAACATATCAACGTGAAGATAGTATTTCTGTTTTTGGTGGAATGAACATAGTAATTATAATACTTCATCAAGGGTTGGTTTACAAGATCTAGGATCGATCAATTTCTAAGACAGATTGATCAATTTCAATACATGCATGCATATATGGATTCATTCTATTTACATGTATTTTTATTCAATACACATTAATTAAAACTAATAATACGTGCGTATTTCACATGTAAACGGACATGCATACCTTCATCAAACTCATACGATTTCCTTTCAGTTTTTTCAACTTACATAACTTAGCACAACGATATGATTTTCTTAACCAACATTAGTCCGGCTAAACAAACTTGGTAAGTTAAAGTTCGTCTCATGAGACTTTGGAAATTAAGTTCGATTGTTCAACCGACCGGATCAAACGAGAAGTATAGAGGTTGTTTTCCTCAATGAAAAGGTATACAAATAATAAAATTACTATAATTTTGTTCATGTTGACTCACTTTATTTTTAAACATTGTTTAAACTTTAAAGTTTCTTATGTTTTTATCTTTAGGACACTACAATTAAAGCTTACATCAAAAAACCTTTCGTGGCTAAATTTAGACCGAAATTGGAGGAAAGAAAATGTTATTTTGTCCGAAACTTTACTCTCGAAGAAAATGGTGGCGACTACAAAGCCACAAAACATCCTTACGAGATTACTTTTCTTTTTAATACATCGGTTAGAGAATTAGAATATCTCGAAATAAAAAATGAAGTTTTCAACTTCTCATCATTTGTTGTCATTCTTTCTTCATCAATTGATGACTCTTTTTTAATGGATAAGTGTTTTTCACTTAGTTCAAACTATTATACTACCATATTCTATTTTTAACATGGTTTAGTATTGTCATTTTTCAATAGATGTTGTTGGGAAAATAGTTGAAGTTGGTTCTATTGAAATTTCAAATTCAAATGGCAAAGACAGTAAAATATTAACTGTTCAAATTGCTGATTTAAACTAAGTTTAAGCTTTTTTTTTCTATTTCATCATCATCCCCACATTCAATTATTGTCTAATTCAATTATTAATAATCTAAATTTTAATTATTGTCTATTTCAAATACTCACATAATACTTCATTTTTTTAAAAATTATCGTAAAATCTTCTCAATTTCAACATTTCAAAGGGTAGCCCAAAAGGACCAAGGTGAACCCCGACTTAACTTAAAAGAGATATTCGCAGATTTGTAGTACTCATCTATATCTATAATATTAAAGCTATGTACACCTTTAATTTAGAGGCTCGCTAAGGGCATCCCACCAATTCATGAAGGCACCCTCTTATTGAGGGCACAGAGCAAATTACCAATGGCACCTAAAGTTGAGGCCCGAAATCTCAAAAATACCCCTGCCACCAAAGTGGAGGCACCCACCAGCCCACCACCGTGCTATTGAACCCTCGAATTTGAGATCAATCCATTGCAAGCAACCCCGGATTTATCTTCGTTCCTCTCTTCTCTCCTCTGTGGTAGGCAATTTTTGGTTGTGCCGTTCGAGTTTGGAGGTTCACCGAATTGATAGATTTGGTCTTGACATTAGGGCTCGGATTTGTCGTTGTTCTCGCGCTCAAGCCGTGAAATCGATCGATTGAAGGTACGTTGATAGTCTAATTAAGTTGCATTTGGTCGAGTATTCGTTATGTTTGTGTAGCGGTGCATTCAATGGTACATGCATTGTGAATTCGTGGTTGTCGGCCATACAGACCAGAAAAAATTAGGACAGTCTCGGCCAAGTATGGCCGAGACGAAGAGGAAGTGTTTGGGAACTCGTGGTTCTCGGCCAGAGAGGAGAGAATATAGTCTCGACATTGAGTGGCCGAGACTAATTTTGGTATATTGGTCACGCGTCACCGAAATTGTAATTGTGTTATTATTTTAGGTAGCATAACAGTGTGACTGCTCTCGGGTACCATGTCACGAGAGTTATTCGAAGTGTATAGTTGATGTCATGTCGGTGATGTACAATCGAGAAAGTAGTAGTTGTCTCGGTTATGCATTACCGAGACTTATATTGCTATTTCGGTCACATGTTACCGAGATTGTTATGGTTTTCTCAAACCTGCTTGACCGAGACTATAGAAATGAAAGATTTTGCTCTTTTTTTATGTTCCTCTTCTGTTTTTGTGGCAGATGCTTACATGTTGTAGTCTTCTCAGGTATGGCTCGTTCGAAAGCCCCGGTGACTAAGGAGGGGTATTGAGGGAGAGGCGGACGGAGACCCCCGACAACATCTTATTGGAAAGAGAAAGAGCAAGAGAAGGTGGATGTGAAGGGAAAGGGTAAGGTTGGTGGAGGACGTGCAAAGAAATTAGAATTGCATGACGAGGGTTCAAACATTGACATGCAGCGACACTCAGATCTTGTCGTTGCCCGAGGCGAAGATGAGGGTCATGCATAAGAGTCTAGTAGTGACTCATCAGCACCGGCGGACACCACAAGTAGTGATCATAATGTGGGTGGGAGTACTAGTTGTGGAGGTGCCCATAATGAAGGAGAGTCACAAGGGCATAGGGAAATGTGTGCTCCTTTCCCCGGTGGTCTCGAAGATGGATCATTGTTGAAGAGCTTTAAAGATCATGTTGCATTAGCGATTTGGGGCAATGAGGTATATAAATTTCGTTGAATGGAGTAGTTAAAATTTTGGGTTTTCACTAAGTTGACGGAATGTTTTTTGTTGTTGCAGGATCGTCCGACACGCAAGTGTATCAATCACGGTGCTCAGATCCAATAATGGGACTTACAGTCATGCCACCCTGACACCGCGACCCTTCAGAGGATTATTCAGCGCTTTGAGTTGAATACGCTGATAGACTGCTCATACCGCAAGGCTAACAAGAAGGTTATCTCTGCCTTTGTGAAGCGGTGGCAGCCGGAGACGAACACATTTCATTTACCATTCGGTGAAATGTCGATCTCCTTGGAGGATGTGAGCATGCTCCTGAAGATTCCGTCACGGCAAGGTGGTGGTAGTTAAGAACTTTGCGAGGCACACCGACGAATCTCGCTCGGATGCGATTAAGCTGGTGTCCAAACTACTTGGGATTAGCATCGAAGATGCCGATGATGAAGTGAACATCAGCAAGGGGCTCACAGTGCGAAAATGTTGGTTGAAGAGTCGATGGTGCCCCAAAGCTGGATCGAGGAATACAACTTATCCTCCTGTAGAATGCACAGCCCGGGCGTACTTTTTGTACCTACTTTCTTGCACCTTTTTTGCGGATAAGAGTGGATCTTGGGTATCGATTGCGTTGTTGAAGCTTCTAGAAGATTTGGACAACGTGGGAAACTATGCATGGGGTGCAGCTGCATTAGCCTACTTGTACCGACACTTGGGGTCTGTCACCAGAGTACAAGTTTCTCAGATTGCCAGCTACCTCACATTACTTGAGGTTTTTTATTAAATCGAGTAGACTTCTTTTCTGAGTAATTAGTATTTATTTTTGCATTTTTCCTCTAACTAGCGTTGTAACTATTTGCAGGGATGGGTGTACGATCGATCATTTCAAACTTAGGCTCGCCACACCTAATGCAAAATACATGGACTACGTGCAACCTCGTGTCTGCAAATGGGCTCAAAAGCACGAGACCGTGATGAATCTTGACAAGATTGGGACCATTAGGCGAACATTGGACGGGTTGCGCCCAAATGAGGTGAAATACTACACCCTTCTTGTCGGTAAATACTGCATTTAGTTTATGGTTACTAATTATGGCCGTCTACGTTTCATTAGGTTACTTGGGATCCATATGTTAATCACCGGGAGAATAGAGTTGCGCACGCTATGGCCTTCTACAGTGGCACACTGAAGTACATGGATGTGGTGGAGCCCTACCATCCGGAGAGGATTCTGAGGCAGTTTGGCCACGTACAATCTATACCAGATCCTCCGTACCGGCCATTGGAAGCACATCGAGACCCTTCTGCACTCAAATACTCGGTCAAGTATGAGTTCCAAGCAAACAATTGAGAACGTTGGCGCAACCATTTATTGGTCCCCAATGTTCGCGGTGAGAAGGCAGAGTTCGAGTTTTTGGCTACACCAGACTATCTACTTTGGTTCCTCAAAGTCTCTCACTCATTGATCACCAACCCGGGGTATTTTGATGACGACATGGTTGCCACCATCGCTGACAATGAGTTACTTGAGGTATTGAATGTGGTATAACTATTATGTAGAAGTCTTAGCCAACTCTTGAAATCAAAAAATAAAATTTTTTACTTAAGACAAAATGTGAGTTGCCTAGGGCAGAAATATAAGGAGATGTAATTTAATTTGATAAATAACAATATAACATAAGTAGTTTCGATTGTATTTCTAGAAAAATACTTTTGATTGTGTGTTGAGATACGAGTGCACACATGTTGATATTTGTTTAAAATTTAAACAATTATATATCAAGTGAGAAACTTAAAATTTAACAACAGTGTAGCAAATGGGTACATATGGAAAGTATATCACCCCAAACATGAACCAATATATACCTGATTGTAAGTTTCGAATCGCCAATGACAATCACACAATCATAAACACACCACAAAACTAAAACTGAATTGTAAAGCAAACCAAGACTTACATCTGCGAGGTCACGCCTCAATGTGAAAAATTCACTAAGGATAAAGAGTTACAAATTTATGTAAGACACTAACCAATGATCCATCACTAGCCTTGCCACACTACCCCTTACCCTCACAATGAACTATCACCCCAAGTTCCCCTTGGTAATGTCAAGTCCCTTTGACTAGTTCATCCAAGATCCTCTTGGTAATTACAACTCAATGAAGAAAAAAAACAAAAGTTAAAAGAATTGCCAGTTGCAACTGCTGAACCAAAAACCCGCAAGAAAAAAGAACATAACATTATTGTTGATATATACGTGTGTTCTTCCTAAAATCTAATGTTTATGTGAGGTTTCTAAATCCAAAAATAGCAAAGACGTCACGTTTAGAAAATTGTCTAAAATATTTTCAGAGATTGATTACGATCTAAATTCGGAACATAAGTTTTGTCATTAAAAAAATTATATTTTCATATCAGTTGCAACTAACCTGTTTACCACTGCTTTAGTTGCAACTGTCCTATTTCCAATTTCCTTATGCAACTGTCTTGGTTACAACTGCCTCTGTTGCAACGATTTACAACATTCTCTAAAAGTACTCTCATATCTTTTATTATAATTGATATTTCCTCGATTTCTCTTGAGTTGTTAGGTTAAAACGACTGACTAACTCTTATAGATTTAGTCGAATCAAAGTAAGAAAATGGGTGAAAAAAGCTCAAGCACTCATAATTATCCAAAAAAAAATTACGTCCAAACAATTGTGTGGATATCAGAGAGAAGTAGTAGAGGGACGAAGACATGGATTCCATGATTAGTTAGAGAACGATCAAGTTGGCTGTAAAATTGCTTCTTTTTAAGCAACTTTTGTTATTTAAACTTTTAAGTCATACCTTGTATTGGAAAACTTGTTGAATATTCAATTTTTTAATATATATTATTTTCTTCAACGTGCTACACATGTTTTAGTAGACGGTAATTCTAAGTTGTTCTCACATAATTTACCAAAGAATTTTTAGTGAGATGGATAAAACACCACTTGCTAAAAACATAAAGTTGAGGAAGATCATAAGTTCAACTCATGTTGGAGTTACTTATATTTTTTAAAAAAAACTTGTTCTCATTATTCAAAAGATTGGAGAGATCCCAAGTTCGATTTATATTGGAGTCACTATAAAAAATAAAAAATAAATCAAATTGTACTTATTATTTGAAATGTACAAATAAATGATATCAATTTAAATTTCTTCAAAAATTTGATTCCATAAAAGAGATCTAATTGTCTTATAGAACAACTGATCATTTGCACATCCCTAAAGCATTTCAACACTTTTTAAGACTATCGTCATTCACCACAAATACATCATATTGTAAGATCATAATGCGTCTTATGACATCATATTAATTTGTATTGAATAAATTATGTAACGTATGTAATTCCTTAACTGATCTATAATTCTTAATGTTTTGAATGTTTACACATACTTCCAAGGCATCTCATATTATCTTCTAATTAAAAAATAGCTAATTAGGTCTAACAAAAGAAACTATGATTTCATCAAAATAAAAAAACTAAAAAAAGGTAAAAGATTTCTTTTCAATGACCCAACCCAACTTCTCACACAGAGAGACCATAACTTGCTCTCAACTTCATGCAAAGGTAAGAACATGTCAAATCAATGGAACAGAAACGCTTAGTTTGCTCAAGTGGGCAATACCTAATTCACTTACATTAAACACATTAAGTTTCTACTGTTAATCCATATAATAAAACGGAACCTATACCATTTACAATACTTGCATTATGCCAAGCACAAAGATATGAAAGAGTAATAAGTTAAAAGTCCTCATGAGATTTGACATAATATGCAGTCCCTCTAAAACATTTTTGGATAATTGCTGAGATGAAATAACCAAAAAAAAGACCACAAACATCATTAAAAGAAACTAGTAGTGTTGTAATCTATTTTATTGTGATTTCATTCTAAAATCTTAAAAACTCACTTTCAGTAGCAAAAAATATAGTAGAGATGTCATCGTCCAATAAAACTTAATTTGGGTTTTAAGGGAACATTAAGGATATGAATATTAGCAAAATCACACTTCATCACATCCAATAAACTCAAGTAAAAAGCAGATTGATAGGAAATTTAGTGAGAAAGGGAAATACATAAATGCTTGGAAGATGAAATGATACAAAATCTAATAAAGGCAAGACCATTTGCTTGAGCTTAGTTGAAGGACCATGATTAAAGGTGTTGCATAAGATTGTATATGCACAACAAACTATAGTTATAAGGTTGATCGAACAAACCAAGAATATATATAATCCATCATCGTCTTCAAGACTAGCGTAAATCTTAGCGACTAATTATATTGTATACATCAGATAATAAGTTCCATTGCATGTGTTTCCTATTATATTGGGGGGGAAAAAATTCTAGAACATATAATTCTACTAGAAATACCTTTTCTACAGACAGTTTAAGTACTATTTGCTTGTTTGATTTCAATCTTCATCCAACCTTTCATACTTTTCCAGCTCTCATTCCCCCTAAAGGTCATATCTCCTCCAAGTGTGAATAATAATAAATCAAACATGCAGAGCCATCATTCATAAAAGACTAAATCAATCTTCATATATATATATATTCCTCTTGGAATAATTGATAAAACACCAAATAAGAAATTATTAATATCATAATATGCAACTGTAGATTTGAGCTAAATCCATTCCAAATGAGTACATTTTCTTTGTTCGTTACCTTTAAAGAAGTGACAAGCAATCAATAAAGAGTAACAAAGAAACACTAGAAACATATCATTGCATATCTTAACTAAAACACTTCTCAAAAACAATCTTTATTCCCTCAACTAAAGTTTGATTACGCATATTCCTGAAAACTTGGCTTTCGCGTGATCATGACCACTTTGAGCTAGTTGCCCATGTTCAACACTAAATTTGTCCAATATTCGTTAATATTATTGACAAAAATATTTCAGAATCTAACGCTTTTTTTAAAATATTTAATAATCCAACATCTTTTATGATGTGACTTTTTTTTTCTTGACAACTATTTGAAAAACGTGTTTTAAAGACAAAATTTAGTGTAAAAGTGCAACAAGGAAATTGTACGTATTTTGAAAACATGTCTTTCCTCCCAACAAGAAAATCGTATTTCAAAAACACCTTTTTAACTTATTACAATCCTACACTCAAACACGATTTTTGCCACATCAGCGAAAAATGTTGAATTATTAAATATTTTAAGAGGTGTGTTAGATTTTGAAATAATTTTGTCATGATTGACAAGGAATCAATGCAATGTACGTTTAATAGGGAGAGCTAGTAATAAACCACATTAACTCAATCGCAAACAATTCAAATTCAACTTCTGCAGAGTAGAATTTCCCAGCAAAACATCATCGGCATACAATGAAGGAGACGACTTGATCATTTTTGGGAGTTTGAGATTCCAAGAACCCAGCTTTGGCACCTTCATGACCATCAATGCTACATGAATGCATATATGACTTGTCTTGATTTTCGTGAAGTTGCATTGTTTTGCAACAAATTTGACCTATCTCATAACCTTGAAGGATAAATGGTAGTCCTAAACAATAGAAACAAAGATAAAATCCCTAAACCCTAAAGATTAGTTGAACACATACTTTTTGAGGATTTCTATAAGTAATGTAACAAGTTTGGTTCCCAATTGTTCTTATCAAAACAATCAACTCATATGGTATCAGATATCCGAGGCGCACACATATGACTTTGATGTGTCTTTGACATACTCACATGAATGTCATGCAACACACTCGGGATGATATGCATGCGCATCTCAAGGCGAAATGTAGTGGATTCGATCGAGTCGATGCCCAAAATCGATTACTTTTGCATTTTCCACGGCAAAAACAACCTTTGAAGCGTATACTACCCCTATCCAAACTCCAAATATAAATGCCTATGTTTTAAATAAGGGACTGTGATCTCAAAATCCACCGTTGCATTCATTTTTAATTTCAACATCAGAATTCTCATCGGACTTTGAAGCTCTTGTGGCCTCTTTTACAATACAAACAAACGGAAGTAAATTAGGGTTCTTCAGCTAAATTGCGATGCGTTAATGGCGAACTACGGTGGCTTCGGCGTCCGCTCGGGCCCTTCCGGGCCGCCCAGGGAGAAGCCCCAATTCGGGAACCCCCACAACTCCACGTCTCCTCCTCCGCCGCAGTTTGGTTTCCCCAACATCGCGCCGCCGCCCGCCGCCGCGATCTCCGAGGTTCTTCTCTTCTTCTTCGTCTTCTTCTATGACTGATTTGGTATTGTCGATCAATCTGGTTTTTTTTTTTGGGTTTCTGTGGCCTTGATCGGTTTCATGTTCGGAGGGATTTGGGAAATTTGTGTTTTTAGGGCAAGAAAGTGTTCACTTGAGAGGAGTTGAATCCCTAGATTTGTTATTCTTTTGGGGGCTTTTGAGATTGTTGATATGATCGGCCTAGGAGAACTCCCTTTTCTTTGAATCCACTCAAATGCCTGCATTTCTCCGATCGAGGGGGGTTTAGGGCAAGATAATGCTAAATTGAGAAGCTTTGGGTTCCTACATTTGTTCTTGTTTGAGATAATCAGCCTAGGAGAATTTCACTGCCTTTCAAACCCTAAATTTCTCTGTTTGAGGGGGACTTTGCATTGACACAAGACTAGTTAGCAAATTGTCAAAGATGTTTTTCTTTTCTTTGATTTGTAAAACTCGAGGCAAGGTCATGGATTTGCTTGTCTATAACTGAGGTTCTTCTTTTGTTTACGTAGATTGGAAGAGCAAAATGGTGCCTTTTTGGGCAATGGCGCTATCGTATCCCCTCCGAAGAATGGGCAGTCGCCGATGTTGAGTTTTGGAGCAAATCCTTCATCTGGTGCTCTTCCTTTCTCTTTTGATGAAGCGGGAAGGTAATTTTTGTCTTCTCTTTCCAGTTTTATGCTCTGCCGATACTTGTTGCTTTTTTTCGATGTCATATAAGTCGTTTGTGACTGTCTGCCCACGGTTGATGTTTGCCATTTTCAATTTTTCATACACTAAGGAATGATGTGATCATTTGTAAGAGTACTTGAATGTTGTGGCTTTGTTTGTTTGCCCTCTCTTTCTCACTCTTCCTTCCTATGAGGAGAATTGACAGTGGCATAAAATTAGAAGCCTTATTTCTATTTGCCCCTCTATCTCATCCCAATTGGTTTTTCTTTTAGATTGCTCAAATTTCATTAGAATGATGAAACTATCCTGGATTCCCGATTGACAAAATCTCCTTCCTCTTGCAATTTTCAGTTATTTTCATAATGGTGGAACACGTGGAACTAGAATACCTACTGAGTTATCCTTCTTTCAAGCACAGTCGAAGATCAGATCCCCCTCCTTACCATCTTCGAATAAAGTTCAATTGGGGAACTCTTATACCGTACCCAGTGAAGGTGGCAGGTAAAATGCTACAAATACTTGTAGTTCCTCTAAGTATGCATTCGTCTTATATTAACTAGAGGTGGATTTTATCTTTATTGGCATTGTCAAGGGATACCATTTATCAATCAAGATTAGATAATCAGTCAAACCTGTTGGAAAAGAATGCAAGTTCACGAAATCAAGAGAAGCCTTCTGTGTCTTTACATAATATTGATAGTGAAGGTGCCAAAGCGAAGATCGTGAACTCTCAAAATCCCAAAAGGACCAGGTCGCCTCCTCCACTGTATGATGATGATATTTTGCTGGGAAATTCGTATTCCACAGAAGTTGAAACTGAACGGTATGTTATTGAGTTTACATGTTTCATTTTTTGCACTCCTTATTACCATTGTTTGTGAATGCATATTTCATTTCATCCTTGAAAATTATGAAATGTAGAGAGATGCAAGCAAAAGCAAAGAGATTGGCCAGATTCAGTGTTGAACTTAGCCAACCAGCTCAAAGTAATCACGATAACACGAAAGCCAAGTTTTCAGGAAATAAGTCTAATCAGGCTTCAGTGGAGAGAAATAAGTTCATTTCTGAGCAGCCTGTTGAAGGCTCAGGGGCGTCTATTCTAACTGATTATGTGCGTCCGGATTCATCAAGTGCCATAATTGGGTTATGCCCTGATATGTGTCCAGGTGTGGCAATCTCTATAAGATCTAGCCTTTTGTTTTAGGCTGTTGTATTCCTTTACAGCTCTCTATTGGCCATATTGATCTTTGTTCCTATCTTTAAAGCAAAGAAAAAATTGAGGGTCTAAACCCACGTTGGTATGAATGTAGCTCATATCTAGTGGGTAGATATTAATATTATTTTTTATTTTATCTTTTATTACATTTTCTTTAGGCTATATGTAGATCAGTTCAATCTCTAATGATGGCTCTGCATGCTTGATATGTTATTCAGATTCAGAGAGGGAGGAACGTGAGAGGAAAGGAGATCTGGACAAGTATGAAAGATTGGATGGAGATAGAAATCAAACAAGTAAATTGCTAGCTGTAAAAAAGGTAATTTTTGGTTCTTGTGCAGGAGCGTACCTGTCAAGCATCAACTAGAATTGTATGTTATGAAGTTACCTTTCTCTTAATATAGCAGGAAATATGATGGAAGTTCTTATCTGATGCATACAGTATAATAGGATGGCTGAGAGGGAAGCAGTCTTGATAAGACCTATGCCAGTCTTGCAGAAGACTATGGATTATCTTCTTGCTCTGCTCGATCAACCTTATGACGATAGTTTCCTGGGCATGTACAACTTTTTGTGGGATAGGATGCGTGCGATACGGATGGACCTGAGGATGCAGCACATCTTTAATCACGATGCTGTTACTATGCTCGAGCAAATGGTCCAGTCCTTATCCTTTGTTTTAGGTTCCAATCACCTGCATATTTTCCTTTCTTGTTAAATATTCTATGCAAATGTTGTTTATTATTGAGTTTATAGATGATGAGGATGAGCTTAGATTGCTTACTTCCTATCCTCCCAATCAGATCTTCTTTTACAACAACAACAACAACGACATAGCCTCCAATCAGATCTTCTTTTAAAACTAAAAATATGCTTTATCAATGGGATGTCTGTAACAGTTTGTTCTAAAGTACTTTTGCTTAATTAGTAAGTGGGATGACTTTACAATGTCAAGGATCGTATCTTTTTTTTTTTATTGGATCCAGGTTTTTAGGACGCAATTAAACAAGGGCTTGATTTCTAGATGCATTTTTTTGAACATGCACATTGAATGACTGTATAGATGTTTTATTTATATGGTGAATTGGGTGTACCATTGGATGATATTTTTTCTTGCTCTGATTTATGTTGTTTGTTTCATTTCCATCCCAGTAACTTTGCAATTAGATAGGCCCTTGATTCTAGTTGATTGTATTGATTACCTTGTTGTTCCAGATAAGACTCCATGTTATAGCCATGCACGAACTATGTGAATATAAAAAGGGGGAGGGCTTCTCTGAGGGATTTGATGCTCATCTCAACATCGAGCAGATGAATAAGACTTCAGTTGAATTATTCCAAATTTATGACGACCACAAGAAAAATGGAATCAGTGTGTTTTCTGAGAAAGAGATTCGAGTATATTATGCGCTTCTAAAGCTAGACAAGCATCCTGGTTACAAAGTTAGTCGTCTTTCATGGACTTACTATTGTAGACAACTTTCATGTTGAGACTTTTTTGTTGATGTAATGCGTTTCTCCTGCCTAGGTTGAGCCAGCAGAGCTCTCTCTTGATCTTTCGAAAATGACTCCAGAAACTAGACAAACCCCTGAAATTCTTTTTGCTCGTGATGTAGCAAGGTATTATTGATTGTTTGATGGTACCTTTTTTTTGTTCGTGAAGTTTTGACGTATTATGATTAATGAAAGCTATTCTCCCCTGTAGAGCTTGCAGAACAGGCAACTTTATTGCTTTCTTTCGGCTAGCAAAGAAGGCTACCTACCTTCAAGCTTGCTTGATGCACGCCCATTTTGCTAAGGTACTGATGATCTGCTAATATTTGTTCTAAGATTTATGGTTGAATTCAATTTGAACCTGCACCTGTGGGTAGTGTGTTAGTTAAATGACTTGTGTGCTGAACCGCTGGGGCCTACAAAAAATCTTAATCTCTCTTGATCTCATCGGATTATTTTTGTTTCGTTTATTAGCAATTTTGTCGTGGAACCATTTTTCATACTTCATAACCTATAATACCTATTCACAGTGACTTGCTTATGCTGTCGTATTTTTTTTACTAGTCTGTTTGCAGTATTCACGAAGTAATAAAATTCAGTAGTTTGACTAACAAACAAACAAGAAAATCAACAAGAAAACAGGAAATTAAATGATTTATTTTCTACCTTCTCTGAATCTCTGCACCAAGTCTGCCAATTGTTGGTATTCTACAAAGCATGTAACTGTGGTTAATGTATTTAATCAACCAGTTTTTGGGTATGTTAATCAAATGGAACTTGATTGTGCTCTGTATTTTTGGATCAGTTACGAACCCAAGCGCTTGCTTCTCTACATGGTGGTCTGCAGTTTAACCAAGGAATCCCTATTTCTCATGTTACAAAATGGATTGCAATGGAGGTAATATTTTATCTTCTCTGTGCAGGTTACTTAATTCATGAATTTTGGTTATGGTCTTGCACATTTTTCCTCAACTATGGATTATTTATAAAATCAGGAAGAAGGCATTGAAAGCCTTTTAGAATATCATGGTTTCCTGATAAAGGATTTTGAAGAGCCTTATATGGTGAAGGAAGGTCCATTTCTAAACATCGACAAAGATTACCCGACGAAGTGCTCCAAGCTTGTGCACCTAAAGAAGTCAAAAAAGATAATTGAAGATGTTTTGCACTGTGATAAGTTGGTACAGCCAGTTGCTCTGGCAAAACAAGATTTCTTTGCCAAGATAGAAAAACACAAGCCTGACCTCTTACCTGTTGTTAACGCAAAAAAAATAGTTCACGCTGATGAAGAAATGATTGATAATGAAGTCCTGGTGGATGACTCACGTGTTCCTCCAGTATCTGAGCTGCGTCAAAGGGTTAAAATCATCAATCCAGCTGCTGAAGTGGGTCTAACACCACGAAATGCTCCGCCAGTCTATCATTTTCCACAACCTGTACCAGCAAAGGTTGGAACTGTCAGCCAAATAACTCATGAAACTGTGTGTAATAATTCTCTTGAGAATGGAATGGTCGGCCAAGTCACTCATAAAACAATTCGTAATAATTCTTTTGTGAAGAAAATACAATCTAGTACGCTGCACACTCCCCAAGAAACTGTGAGTGGAACAGCTCGAGAAATCGATAGTGCCAATGGATCCTATTTTGAATCTGTGCCAGTTAGTTCAGCACCTCAGAGTGTAGTAATTGGATCCCCGGGACCTGCTGAAAGGACCATGAGTCTTCAGAACATTGAAGAAGAGGATGCAGCAATTGCTCAAGAAAATGAATATGAAGAAGGCATAGAAACTCAACAGAAAAATGAAGCTGCAATGGCGAAACTTAAGCTTATCCTGAGGTTAGTTTGTTTACCTTTTCTCGCGTTATTTGTGGGATTGGGAGCTGTTCGTTTAAACTGAGGTATTTTCTCACTGCTTTCTCTTACTTTCCGATCAGGTTATGGAAGCGGCGCTCTTGGAAACTTAGAGAATTGCGGGAACATCGCCAATTGGCAGCTAGTGCTGCATTAAGTTCGTTATCACTGGGGCCCCCAATTGGAATAATCAATACTGTAAGTTTCCATGCTTCACTTTATTCTCTAATCTTTTTGAACCGTAGGTTTCTTTAATGTTTATGCCTCTAGCTCAAACTGTGGAGGAAGATTGGTATTTGCAATATTTTTTCTTTTTTGAGGCATCAGCATAGTTCATGTGGGTTTAGTTTCCTTTCCTTTTAAGTTCTTTAAGTGTGTTTAACTTATTCAAGCAGTGCTAAAATGATATATTGACTGGAACTGAACTTCAGGACTTTTGATGTGTTTATAGAATTATGAAATTGCATGTCAAACAAGTGGCCTCATAAGTGCAAATAGTTTTACTTTCCCCAGCTGGTGCACTGCCAATGATATTTAGAAAAATAGTGATCATGCGTTATTCATGATCAAAAAGACATCTCTGCAAATGAAATTTTATTAAGAAAAATCTGTTAGCGAAGGAATTGTATATACACTGCAAATATTCACCCTAAATTTTTTCTCCAATCCAAACATCCTCTTAAAATCAAGTGATGCCCGAAGATGGCACTGTACGAGTGGAAGAAATGCACGATATATAGAGGAATTAATTTCCATGAACATCAATGAGTTCTTACCTTTCCTCATGTCCTGCATACCAACTGCTACCGAAGAGATCGTTTTATGCTGTAAAATTGGACACTACAACAACTTAACATTTTTTCCACACCCTAATTTTTAAATATGTTGTATGATAGATACCGAAGAGATCGTTTTATGCTTAAACAAATTTTTGCAGGGGTTAAGGCATGTTAGTGAGCTTGATATCGACGATGCTATGAGAGAGAGACGCAAGAGGCAAGCAAGATCATGGTCAAGGCTGAATGTTTCTAGTGTTATTGCTGAAATACTAAGCAAAAGAAATCCAGATGCCAGGTGTCTTTGCTGGAAACTTATTGTTTGTTCTAAGACGAAAAGCACTGAAGATAGGTCGGGATGTAGAAATCAAGTGGATAGTTTAGGCGGCCAGTGGTTGTCCTCTAAGCTAATGGGAGCGAGAAACAAACTTGATGATGAATTGGAATTTTCTTCTCCAAGCTTGTCTATATGGAAACATTGGGTTAATAGCAACCATGGTATTTCTTCAACCCTTTGTTTATCTGTAATTAGAGAGAGAGAATGCAATGAGCCAGAAGATACAGCGAGTGGTGCAAGTGGTGTTCTTTTTCTTGTTACAGAAAGGGTTGCCTTGGAGCTTCAAAAAAATCGACTTCATGATGTGGTGATGTCATTGCCATCCGGTTCGCAATTGCCTCTTCTAGTTGTAAGTGACAAATACCAAGGAGATATGCTAGCTCCTCCAACAACTATAGTTGAAGGACTTGGCCTGCGCTTTATTGATAAAACACGAATAAGCAGCTTCACCGTTGTCTCCCTTGTTGAAAACAATTCACCAGGACACATGGATGGGTTTTTCTCCAACGATCGCTTGGTAGAGGGGTTGCAGTGGCTAGCAAGTGAATCACCTGTGCAACCTGTTCTTCGTTGTGTCAAGACACGTGATCTGGTCATGAATCACTTGAATTCATCATTAGAATTGCTGGAGAGTACTGATGCTTCTATAGTTGGTCCAAACAATTGTATATCAGCCTTCAATGAAGCACTTAAAAGGTCATCAGAAGAAGTTGCTGACGCAGCGGATAAAAATCCTACTATGTGGCCTTGCCCTGAAATTAATATGTTAAAGGAGAGAACCTTCGAGCATAAAGTTGTGCAGTCATTCTTACCGAGCATAGGATGGAGTTCGCCTGTGGTAATAAAACTGATAGGGAATGCAATACAAGGTTGCATGCTTCCATTCTTTTCGGAGGACTTGTCTTGGCTGAGTGTTGCTTCGGATATGGGTACAGAGATCCACGACCAGAAATCAGAACTTGAGAAATGCTTGGTTAGCTACTTGGTTGATTCAGCTAAGATGATGGACTGGGCACTAGCAGCTCGAGAGGCTTCTGTAATGCTACAGACGCGTGCTCGACCGGAGCTCCAAGGTCAAAAGTATAGAATAGTTCCAAGATGGGTAGCGATTTTTAGACGAATTTTCCATTGGCGATTAATAAAATTAACATCCGAAGCTCCTTCAGTAGCATACATTCTGGAAGATGATGGCAAGTTTATGAAACCATGTGAAGTTACTCCTGTGAAATTTGATGCAAGAGAGCACAGTGCAACTTCGCCTCCCCCTAACTTACAAATATCGGAGAATATGAGCATAGAAGGTGGTAAAAGACCTGTTTTGCCGCAGATGTCTCTCGATGAAATGCTTGAAGTTTGTTGTACCCCTATTGTTTCTTGGAGGGAGCCCTCAGGACTTAGGGACATTCGGCCTCTTTCAAATCTATCTAATAAGCTTTATGAGGCATGGGATGTTGCACGCGCCCATGAAAATACGAAAGATGATGGGAGGCAACCGGTGAATGGATCATCGGCAGAAAGCGATGATGCTTTCTTGCCCAATGGTCATCTTTGGAAAGGAGAAACAGCGATGGTGGATTTTACCGAGAAGAAAGAGTCTGATAAGTTGCAAAAATTGTTGGCTCGGTGTAATATGTTGCAGGATATGATAGATGAAAAGCTATCCATCTATTTTTGACCTACTGATCCTTGTGTATGATAAGCTTAAATTTTTTGCTTGTAACATTAAAATGTACCGTAGAGTTGGTGTTTCTTCTGATGCTCTATGTATATAATTACAGGCTTTGAGTGTTGCAGAATCCTGAAAATGGTTTTGTTGTAAAATTTTATTGAGGAATGAATGAAGAGGAAAGAATATCATATCATGCATACAGTGTTAAATTCTGAAAGAAACCTCAAATTTTGAGGGTCAAAAGAAAACAGAGAAAAAAAAGAAAAGAAAAGAAAGAAAGCTGCATAGCAGATTTGAGAGTTTTGCCTCACGTGTTGTTTAGGTGTTTGACATGTACAACAATGATTGTGATATCATCTGCATTTCTTGTATGATTCTCCAGCAACAGCGGCGCATGCGTCGCCTGGATCTCTATATCTTGCAACCTGCAGAGAAGAGAAAGTCAGAATCATCAAGAGATGGAGAAAATAAAACCAAGAAGGTATTATTTATGGATGTAGGAGATTAAAAAGGATCACTACTACCACAAAGCTCATGTCTTGGTTGTTGCAAGCTCATGTCTTGGTTGTTCTTATCCAATTGATTTTATTTTTTATCACGTTGGTATTACTTATTTATTTATTTAGGATTGATTCTAATATCAATAAGTTAAAGTTTATATTTATATTGTTTATGTTTATCAAGAGCTATAAATTAGGATCTAAATGTGATCTAGTAGTTAGTTAAACATATATATATATATGTGAATAAAGTGAGCACAGAGGGTGCATTGATCCAATGTAGTCATCTACATTAATCACTTCTTTATTTTATTTCTTCTTTGCATATTTGTTTTCGTTACATTTTTATCAAGTAGTTATTTAAAGATTATATATGTGTGAACAAAGTGATGCCTTTAATGAATTTATCTATGTAGTCATCCACATAAATCGATGTTTTTATATTGTTTCTTCTTTGCATATTTGTTTTCTTTAAGTTTCATAACACCCTCTCTATATCATCTCTTTTGATGCTTCTAATAATCATATTCTTCCATGTGCTACACATGTTTTAGTAGAGGGCGATTCTAAGTTGTTCTCATATCATTTGTCAAAGCATCTCTAGTAAGATGGATAAAGCACCACTTGCTAAAAGCGAAAGGTGGGTGAAGATCCCAAGTTCGACTCATATTGAAGTTATTTATTTAAAAAATAAAAAAACTTGTTCTCATTATTCAAAAGGTCTTGGAGAGATCCCAAATTAGATTCATGTTGGAGTCACTATAAAATAAAAATAAAAATAAAAATTGTACTTATTATTTGAAATGTACAAATAAACGATATCCATTTAAATTTCCTCAAAAATTTGATTCCATAAAAGAGATCTAATTGTCTTATAGAACTACTGATCATTTGCACATCCTGTTAAACTTTCATTTGAGTTTGTATTGTATCCAATGTTAGTCCCACATGGGAAAGAAACTTTTTTGTTTTTCCTTATAAGAAATCTTTCACTTGAAGTAAATGGTTAAGTGAATGTGGGGTTGGAGGACAAGACCATGGGTATTCTCCATTGATTAATTACTACACATTAAATATTTGATATTTAATATGTCTTTGATAGGGCCTTGGGCCTAATGTTAAAATAATTTAGCTAATTCACAACATAATTTTTTTACTTTTTACATTAAATTAAGTAATTTCATAATTGATAATTAGTGTGAACAGTTGTGACTTTTAGTTTTCTAAAAGGTTCGTAATTGATAATTAGTGTGAACAGTTGTGACTTTTAGTTTTCTAAAAGGTGTGTAATTAGTGGTTAATGAACCATGTGACGGCCCCAATTTTCCACAAATTGGGTCCCGCCCGGCATAAGCCCACGTGAACCCCGAGTCCGTCTCGCAAGGTCAACGCGAACCTAGTCAGCATTCCAATCCATCATTTTCAGCACATTCCACATTTACAGTTGAGTTATTAATATTTTGCGAGTTTTACAATTTAGCGGAAGCAACTAATAAATTAAATAACTCAACAAAAAGTTCAGGGAATTAGGCAACCTAATTGTGGAACCCAGTAAATATCATCGGAGGAGAGTAATTATAAAATATACAAAAGTTCACCTAGCTATGAAGTCTTCCCTTCGCTACTCGTCCGCGGCGCTGCACTCAGTCAAACATAAGAATGACGAGCCTAGGTAAGTAAATCCAGTAGGACATATACATAACATTTCACAATATCCAAAACAACAGTTTACGATATTCAAAGCGATCAAATTCATGCAAATCGAAATGAATCAAGTCAAATATCATGTAAACAAAATAGTGAACGAAATGAATATATGAGAACATGAATATACAATCCCCCCATATATGCATCGACGCCAGGAGTGATACATCGAAATATATCCATACATGGGCATAGTACTTTCGCCTCCCGAGTCTCGAAACCGCATGATAAACCCGCGTTCACCGCGTCGCCGCCCTCGTCGCTGCCGATGCCTCAGCCTCTCGCCGGCGTATCCTCCGCGCCAGCCGACCGTCCTCCGCTGGCCTCGTCAAGCCACTCCAGTGCTGTTCACCCACCTTGCCATGCGTCGCCGTTCGCTGCTCCCGACCGCCGCTTGTGGCTGGCCCGCTACTCCTCGCCTCCACGCGTCGATCCGCTGCGAGGGCTTCCCCCGGCTGATCCCCTGTCCGCGCAGCTGCTGGGACGCCGCTGTCGGCGTCGCTGCAACCACCGCGCTCGCCGTCGTCCTCCGGTCATCATGGCTGGCCGATGCTGGTGCTGCCGGTGCTGCCGGCCGCCTCCGTGCCGCCTCCGACTCGCCGATCTCTTCCTCTCCTCTTCCCTCTCTTTTTCTCCTCACCTCCCCGATTCTTATCTTCTTTCTTTTTTTTTTTCTTTTTCTATTTATCCTTTCTTTATATATATATATATATATATATACATTTTCTTTTTGATTTCAAATCAAAAGTGTCATCGACATTCGTGCAACACGAATCTCGAGGCAAACTCAACAATCAAGCAGCGCGTATCTCGAGGCTCCAACCAACCTCGTTTTCAAACTCTCGATACTCGCGCTACACGCATCACGAGACGTATCATTTCGGTCCAACGTCGGCACGCGACTCGAGGCGCGTCCCCATTCGTGTTTCGGCTCACCGAATTCCTTGCATAGTTAGCATACCATCTTAAATTGGATTCGGATATACGTATTTCGACGAGTGGGTCCCACATACGACCTTGACCTGACACGTGGCACAAGTCAAATCTTCGGGCCGTTACAAACCACACCACTAATAGCCTCGTTTTGAACAGTTGTGATTGTTCAAGAGAGACATTTTTTGTTTATATATAGTATTTCCGAAATAGAAGAAAAATATCAAGTTTTGTTGAGAGAGATTTTGTTGTTGCACAAGAAAGGTTCTTTGGTTGTTGTGTAATCAAAGATCAATCCAATTGTATCGTGGAGACGAGCCTCTTAAAGCATTCATACACCGAATTGGAGGAAATTTCGTCTTAGGATATTGCTATTTAGTGCAAGCCTCTGATATGATTTAATTTAGTTCTTTGTAATTGAATTCACTTATGATATATATTATAGTTCTGTGATATGCATGTTGTATAATTGTTCTAACACATCCCCTCATGCATTTCAATACTATTAATTTAAGACTATTGTCATTCACCACAAATACCTCATACTTCCTAAGGCATCTCTATTATCTTCTCATTAGAAAAACAACTAATAAGGTCTTAGGAAAGAAACTATGATTTCATCAAAATAAAGAAACTAGAAAAAAAGGTAAAAGATTTATCGTCAATAACCCAACCTCTCGCACAGATAGATCTTGACTCGCTCTCAACCTCATGTAAAAGTGAGGACATGTCAAACCAATGGAACCGGCGCCTAGTCTGCACAAGTGGGATATACCTAATTCACTTACATTAAACACATTAAGTTTCTATAGTTAATCCAACAACAACAACATAGCCTCAGTCCCAAATTAACTGGGGTCGGCTACGTGATTCAAACTTTTCCATTGCGCTCGATTAAGTTTTCTATAGTTAATCCATTAAATAAAATTGAACTGACGGCATTTATCATACCAGCATTATGCAAAGCATAGAGATACGAAAGAGTAATAAATTAAAAGCCCTCATGAGATTTGCCATAATATGTAGTCCCTCGAAAACATTTTTGGACAATTGCGGGGATGAAATAACCAAAAAAAAAAAAAGACCACAAACATCATTAAAAAGAAACTAGTAGTGTTGTAATCTATTTTATTGCGATTTCATTCTAAAATCTTAAAAACTCACTTTCAGTAGCAAAAAATATAGTAGAAATGTCATCGTCCAATAAAATATAGTAGTGTTGTAATCTTAATTACAACTCAATGAAGAAAAAAAAAATAAAAGTTAAAAGAATTGCCAGTTGCAACTGCTAAACCAAAAACCCGCAAGAAAAAGAACATAACATTATTGTTGATATATACTTGTGTTCTTCCTAAAAACTAATGTTTATGTGAGCTTTCTAAATCCAAAAATAGCAAAGACGTGTTCTCTCATTACACGTTTAGAAAATTGTCTAAAATCTTTTCAGAGATTGATTATGATCTAAATTCGGAATAGAAATTTTGTCATAAAAAAAATTATATTTTCATATCAGTTGTATCTAACTTGTTTACCATTGCTTTAGTTGCAACTGTCCTATTTCCAATTTCCTTATGCAACTGTCTTGGTTACAACTGCCCTTGTTGCAAAGATTTTCAACATTCTCTAAAAGTACTCTCAAATCTTTTATTATAATTGATATTTCCTCGATTTCTCTTGAGTTGTTAGGTTAAGACGTCTGACTAACTCTTATAGATTTAGTCAAATCAAAGTAAGAAAATGGTTGAAAAAAGCTAAAGCACTCATAATTATCCAAAACAAATTACGTCCAAACAATTGTGTGGATATGAGAGAGTAGTAGAGGGACAAAGACATGGATTCCATGATTACTTAGAGAACGATCAAGTTGGATGTAAAATTGCTTTTTTTTTAAGCAACTTTTGTTATTTAAACTTTTAAGTCATACCTTGTATTGAAAAACTTGTTGAATATTCAATTTTTTAATATATATTATTTTCTTCAACGTGCTACACATGTTTTAGTAGACGGTAATTCTAAGTTGTTCTCACATAATTTACCAAAGAATTTTTAGTGAGATGGATAAAACACCACTTGCTAAAAATAGAAAGTTGAGGAAGATCATGAGTTCAACTCATGTTGGAGTTACTTATTTTTTTTAAAAAAAAACTTGTTCTCATTATTCAAAAGATTGGAGAGATCTCAAGTTCGATTTATATTGGAGTCACTATAAAAAATAAAAAATAAATCAAATTGTACTTATTATTTGAAATGTACAAATAAATGATATCCATTTAAATTTCCACAAAAACTTGATTCCATAAAAGAGATCTAATTGTCTTAGAGAACTACTATCATTTGCACATCCCTAAAGCATTTCAACACTCTTTAAGACTATCGTCATTCACCACAAATACATCATACTATAAGATCATATTGTGTCTTATGACATCATATTAATTTGTATTGAATAAATTACGTAACGTAGGTAATTCCTTAACTGATCTATAATTTTTAATATTTTGAATGTTTACACATACTTCCTAAGGCATCTCATATTATCTTTTAATTAAAAAAATAGCTAATTAGGTCTAACAAAAGAAACTATGATTTCATCAAAATAAAGAAACAAAAAAGGTAAATGATTTCTTGTCAATGACCCAACTTCTCACAAAGAGAGACCCTAACTTGCTCTTAACTTCATGCAAAGGTAAATGACACGTCAAATCAATGGAACCACTACGCTTAGTCTGCTGAAGTGGGAGATACCTAATTCACTTACATCAAACATATTAAGTTTCTATAGTTAATCCATATAATAAAATTGAACCTATACCATTGACAATACTTGCATTATGCCAAGCACAGAGATATGAAAGAGTAATAAGTTAAAAGCCCTCATGAGATTTGACATAATATGCGGTCCCTCCAAAACATTTTTGGACAATTGCAGGGATGAAATAACAAAAAAAAGGACCACAAACATCATTAAAAGAAACTAGTAGTGTTGTAATCTATTTTATTGCGATTTCATTCTAAAATCTTAAAACTCACTTTCAGTAGCAAAAAATATAGTAGAGATGTCATCGTCCAATAAAACTTAATTTGGGTTTTAAGGGAACATTAAGGATATGAATATTAGCAAAATCACACTTCATCACATCCAATAAACTCAAGTAAAAAGCAGATTGATAGGAAATTTAGCGAGAAAGGGAAATACATAAATGCTTGGAAGATGAAATGATACAAAAGCTAATAAAGGCAAGACCATTTGCATGAGCTTAGTTACTGAAGGACCATGATTAAAAGTGTTGCAAAAGATTGTATATGCATAACAAACTATAGTTATAAGGTTGATCGAACAAAACAGGAATATATATAATCCATTGTCGTCTTCAAGACTAGCGTAAATCTTAGCGACTAATTATATCGTATACATCAGATACTAAGTTCCATTGCATGCGTTTCCTATTATATTACGGCGGAAAAAAATTCTAGAACATATAATTCTACTAGAAATACCTTTTCTAGAGACAGTTTAACTATTTGCTTGTTTGATTTCAATCTTCATCCAACCTTTCATACTTTTCCAGCTCTCATTTCCCCTAAAGGTCCTATCTCCTCCAATTGTGAATAATAATAAATCAAACATGCAGAGCCATCATTCATAAAAGACTAAATCAATCTTCATATGTATATTCCTCATGGAAAAATTGATAAAACACCAAATAAGAAATTATTAATATCATAATATGCAACTGTAGATTTGAGCTAAATCCATTCCAAATGAGTACATTTTCTTTGTTCGTTACCTTCAAAGAAGTGACAAGCAATCACATTGGCAATAAAGAGTAACAAAGAAACACTATAGACATATCAGTGCATATCTTAACTAAAACACTTTTCAAAAACAATCTTTATTCCCTCAACTAAAGTTTGATTACGCATATTCCTGAAAACTTGGCTTTCGCGTGATCATGACCACTTTGAGCTAGTTGCCCATGTTCAACACTAAATTTGTCCAATATTCGTTAATATTATTGACAAAAATATTTCAGAATCTAACGCTTTTTTTAAAATATATAACAACCCAACATCTTTTATGATGTGACTTTTTTTTCTTGACAACTATTTGAAAAACGTGTTTTAAAGACAAACTTTAGTGTAAAAGTGCAACAAGGAAATTGTACGTATTTTGAAAACATGTCTCTCCTCCCAACAAGAAAATCGTATTTCAAAAACACGTTTTTAACTTATTACAATCCTACACTCAAACACGATTTTTGCCACATCTGCGAAAAATGTTGAATTATTAAATATTTTAAGAGGAGTGTTAGATTTTGAAATAATTTTGTCATGATTGACAAGGAATCAATGCAATGTACGTTTAATAGGGAGAGCTAGTAATAAACCACATTAACTCAATCGCAAACAATTCAAATTCAACTTCTGCAGAGTAGAATTTCCTAGCAAAACATCATCGGCATACAATGAAGGAGACGACTTGATTATTTTTGGGAGTTTGAGATTCCAAGAACCCAGCTTTAGCACCTTCATGACCATCAATGCTACATGAATGCATATATGACTTGTCTTGATTTTCGTGAAGTTGCATTGTTTTGCAACAAATTTGATCTATCTCATAACCTTGAAGGATAAATGGTAGTCCTAAACAATAGAAACAAAGATAAAATCCCTAAACCCTAAAGATTAGATGAACACATACTTTTTGAGGAATTCTATAAGTAATGTAACAAGTTTGGATCCCAATTGTTCTTATCAAAACAATCAACTCATATGGTATCAGATATCCGAGGCGCACACATATGACTTTGATGTGTCTTTGACATACTCACATGAATGTCATGCAATACCGAAGAGATCGTTTTATGCTTAAACAAATTTTTGCAGGGGTTAAGCCATGTTAGTGAGCTTGATATCGACGATGCTATGAGAGAGAGACGCAAGAGGCAAGCAAGATCGTGGTCAAGGCTGAATGTTTCTAGTGTTATTGCTGAAATACTAAGCAAAAGAAATCCAGATGCCAGGTGCCTTTGCTGGAAACTTATTGTTTGTTCTAAGACGAAAAGCACTGAAGATAGGTCGGGATGTAGAAATCAAGTGGATAGTTTAGGCGGCCAGTGGTTGTCCTCTAAGCAGCTTCACCGTTGTCTCCCTTGTTGAAAACAATTCACCAGGACACATGGATGGGTTTTTCTCCAACGATCGCTTGGTAGAGGGGTTGCAGTGGCTAGCAAGTGAAATTAATATGTTAAAGGATCATTCGGCCTCTTTCAAATCTATCTAATAAGCTTTATGAGGCATGGGATGTTGCAAGCGCCCATGAAAATACGAAAGATGATGGGAGGCAACCGGTGAATGGATCATCGGCTGTAAGCGATGATGCTTTCTTGCCCAATGGTCATCTTTGGAAAGGAGAAACAGCGATGGTGGATTTTACCGAGAAGAAAGAGTCTGATAAGTTGCAAAAATTGTTGGCTCGGTGTAATATGTTGCAGGATATGATAGATAAAAAGCTATCCATCTATTTTTGACCTACTGATCCTTGTGTATGATAAGCTTAAATTTTTTGCTTGTAACATTAAAATGTGTTTGCAGAATCCTGAAAATGGTTTTGTTGTAAAATTTTATTGAAATTAATAATACGTTATATAATACGTTATTAAAACTTATTAAATTTTAAATTAATATGTAACTTAATATTATTAATGAAAAAAAATAAAGATATTGGTGTTATATAATACGTTATTAAAACTTATTAAATTTTAAATTAATATGTAACTTAATATTATTAATGAAAAAAATAGTTATTAACAATTGACAAAATATTATAAAACAAAAAACTTCAATAAATTATAAATTATTACACATTAATTTCTTAGTTATAGATAGTCCTGTTGTATATTGATTATATATTAAATAAGTTTTAAAAACATTGAATATAAGAATATATTTAGATGTTATAAAAATATTTTAAATTAATATATAACTTAATATTATTAATGAAAAAAATAGTTATTAACAATTAACTAAATATTATAAAACAAAAAACTTCAATAAATTATAAATCATTACACATTAATTTTTTAGTTATAGATAGTCCTGTTGGACATTGATTACATATTAAATAAGTTTTAAAAACGTAGAATATAGGAATATATTTAGATGTTATAAAAATATTTTTTAATGTAGTGTTCAACGAGTGTGCTAGCTTACATATTTTCAATTTTTTTTCTTAGTCTAGGCAGCTTTGTATGTGGCTACGTCCCTGTTTAGTGACTACTCGCTATGTCACTGTTTGGTGACTACTCAATAAGTGCTTGGTTCCAAATAACCAACATGAGTTTATTTATGATCGGTTTGGGGGATTTATATTTTTTTTCACCGTGGATAAGCATGAAATATGATTTTCATGTTGATAATTTGTTCTTATCCAATTGAATTTATTTTTTATCAAGTTGGTATTATTTATTTATTTAATACATCAAAAGCAAATCTATTAATTAACTCATGAATGAATACCGGTTTGTATATATGATTGTCCAATATTTTTGGATTTTAATTAGTCCGTGTATGAAGAGGTGTTGCCTATTTTTATAAACTGTGATATACTAAATTAATTACTTTAGTCATAGACTCTTGGCACGTATTATTGTAGCCATGACATATATGTATCATATAACATGAAATCATGATAATTTAATTTCATGATTTCACTATGAGATCATGAGTAGTTCATGATGTTGTAGAAGGGTTTAACCACTTTAATTAAAATGGGAGATCATTATTAAGTTCATGATTTGGTGGAAGGCTTAATTTAATCAGTTTAATTAAAATTCTTCTTATGCATGTGTGGCTTATCAGTCCATTAAAAAAAGCGTCTATGTCTTAAATAATATATATTATCTTTTAATGCATATACAGTACACCCACATACATGTTGGGATATTTAATTAAATACCCTATTTAAATTCGTGATTGACATGTGTGTATATATATAGGAAATTCTAATATGGTGACATTTTTAAATCACCATGGATGGTGATTTAAAATTTTCACCATTGGATTTAGATCCAACGGTGAATACGAAAACTACATGGATGACTCTTAAATGTGGGCACAAGTTTCAAGAAGACATATTTATCATTGGATCTAAATTCAATGACCCAAGTT
This sequence comes from Stephania yunnanensis, assembly GCA_039657365.1. Classification (NCBI taxonomy): domain Eukaryota; kingdom Viridiplantae; phylum Streptophyta; class Magnoliopsida; order Ranunculales; family Menispermaceae; genus Stephania; species Stephania yunnanensis. The sequence goes on along the minus strand of CM077582.1, from coordinate 60,999,764 downwards.
TAAAATCACCATTCATAGTGATTTTTTCCAATCACCATGGTAGAACTACCTTATATATATATAAACACACATTCGAGCTTGTGAGAACACAAAATTTGAAAAAAATAATGATTAATGGAGCTAGAGTACTATTACATATCTTCACTTTATGTACTTAAAATCACCGAAAAAATAAAAAACCAAAAAAAGAAAAGAAAATAAATCATTGAAAAAATGTAAAAAAATTAAATAGCCCAAAATCATTTATAGTTCTTAAAAATAGTAAGAAAAAAGCAAGTAATTAGTAGATAATTAAATGGATAAAACTGCCCATTCAAGCAATGAAGAAATCTTTTGTTATTCATGCTTATTTCGTGTAGTATATATAGTAGATCATATATATATAATGAAGTGTAAGGAGGTGTGACACTTTAAATGTGAGTTTAGGATATTATTTCATTAATTATAACACCTTAGTGTTAGGATTGATTCTAATATCAATAAGTTAAAGTTTATATTTATATTGTTTATGTTTATCCAGAGCTATAAATTAGGATCTAAATGTGATCTAGTAGTTAGTTAAACATTATATATATATATATATATATATATATATATATATATATATATATATATATATATATATATATATATGTGTGTGAATAAAGTGAGCACAGAGGATGCATTGATCCAATGTAGTCATCTACATTAATCGCTTCTTTATTTTATTTCTTCTTTGCATATTTGTTTTCTTTACATTTTTATCAAGTAGTTATTTAAAGATTATATATGTGTGAACAAAGTGATGCACTTTAATGAATTTATCTATGTAGTCATGCACATAAATTGTTGTTTTTATATTGTTTCTTCTTTGCATATTTGTTTTCTTTACATTTCATAACACTTACCTCATGCATGTACAACATATTGATCAACAATAAAATATAATGCTTCAAACTATAGTAATGATCATAGTTTAAAGAAGCATAAAGAACTTAATTAATTAATAAACATCACCGATTAAACTTACTAATTAACGGTGGTCTTCTCCTTAATTAATAAAACCAAGAACTTGGAACATTATGATACCAGTGCCGGCCCATATCATGTAACACATAAATAATTCATGCTTTTGCAAGGCAACACTCTCTCCAATGCCTTGATTGTGCATGATCAATGAGAGGGCGATTCTAAGTTGTTCTCATATCATTTGTCAAAGCATCTTACTAAGATGGATAAAACACCACTTGCTAAAAGCGAAAGGTTGGTGAAGATCCCAAGTTCGACTCATATTGAAGCTATTTATTTAAAAAATAAAAAAACTTGTTCTCATTATTCAAAAGGTCTTGGAGAGATCCCAAGTTAGATTCATGTTGGAGTCACTATAAAATAAAAATAAAAATGTACTTATTATTTGAAATTGACGCGCACCGAACACGTCAATAAAATTAAAAAATACCTAAACCAACTATTTTGTAGAATAGTGGCAAAGGGTCGATCCGACGGGGATTGGTATTCTTTCTAAGGTTTAAAAAAATAACGAAAAGGGAAATCGGGAGGTTTTGAAAGATTGAATAATAAATCTAATCTAAATATAAACAAAGTAACTAAAGCAATGAGAATAATTTAAAAACAATTAATAAAAACACCTAGGTCAAGACATACAAGTTTGGTTCGGTAAAAGATTGGATTTGATCTTCGATTTATGTAAAATATGCAAATCAAAATATCTTAGTGTAGCTATAGACCCGGTGACGCACGCGGTTCCTCGCACTTCCTAATCTCGATAGCCAAGGTACAACGGTGACTACTTCCCTAATCAAACACATAACCACAATTCAAGTGAATTGGGTTTAATGCGTTGACCGCATTGAGCTTCCTGAAGGCACTACACCTAGACAACCGGATCACTAGCGTGTCCGATTTAGCCCAGATTTCTAAGGTATTCAATCGGTCCCAAAAGAGACTAATCAATCGGTATGGTCGAATGTCACTAGTGTGGTCTTATTGCACAAGTACGGATGCTTACGACTCACTGACAAATAAATCAAGATTTAAACTATATGTGAATAAAATAATATAAAACTAAACAAATCAAAAACATGGTCTTTTTCCTTGATTAATACATTTGGGAGTAAAATTTAGCAACCCAACACATCCAGCAAACTATTTCCAAAACTAACACACTTGTAGCCACGTCAGCGCCCAATCACGCGCCATGTCACGCGTCAAATTTTTTTTTTTCCCGTCAAAGAGAAGTCGTGACCTCGGGTCACGATTTCGTTTGAATGGAAATCGTGACCCGAGCTCACGATTTCCATCTGAAGGAAGTCGTGACTTGCAGTCACGACTTCCTTGTGATTTTTTTTTTTTTTTTTGTAGCAGTGAATACCAACAATAGCACTACACTTTGAAAATGTTTTTTAGTAGCAGCAAATACTCAACAATAGATTGTGATACTCAACAATAGCACTACTAGTGTGCTTGCAAACATTAACATTTGAGTGGTTCTCATACCAGTTAATTCACTTGAACTGCAAAATTGACATAGCACATCAAAATTGAATATATCTAATAACTATACAAAACTTAGTTCAATCCAAAACCATAACAAATGCAACAATAAAGAAAAAGGGACAACAAGAAATACAAAACATCCCAAATAATGAAAAAGGAGAAAATGACTTATAACAGTATAAAAAAGTTCTAGTCTGACCCCAAATAATGACTTCCCAGTCCACACCGTGTTCTCTTGACGACTCGGACATTACGGTTTAAAGCAAGTGGAATATCCGAATGACCCACATCAGCCGGATTTTGAGCATCATCTGGTTGAATATCATCGTTGTCCCGCATTCCGCCATCATGAGTACTTGTACTCCCAGATAAATTCATCATTATTGGACTTGCATGAAAATGACGCGAAGATGTAGGTGCCGTGTCAAATGGAAAGGCTTCCATAGACTCGAATGTCATGTTGGGAGGAACTGAAGGAGTATGTGGAGTCTCAAACTCGTTAAGAGGCACTGATGGAGTATACAATGGAGTGGCATGCCTCGAAGGTGTATCACCATGGGAAGAATGATGAGAAGCTTGAAATGAACTGGGCATATTATGTATCCGATAATCTGCGTGTACTGCGATCAAAGTCGATGCAAACTACATCTCTAATACGTGCAATAGATACATCATCACCGGTGTCAACTGATGAATTGAAGTAATGCCATGTGCCTACATATGAAATATTGATGAAGTTTTATGCGAAAGGACAATGAAAACAACTATTTGTCAAGGATTCATGACTGAATAAAATCAAATTGTACTTACCAAGGCCTCAGCAATAGCTCCACGGGGAGACATAAATCGTCGTGTAATGCGACGATACCATAACATATACGGGTTGCAAAAGTCCATATGCTCCTCGAAGCTTTCATCATTTGCAATATTGGAGGCACGGTCGTTCCACATGCAGACATAAGCACTATGTTCTGCGCTCCAATCCTTATCCGTCTTCCCTCTCAAGTCAATCTTATGTAGCTAAATGTTTGTGCTCTGTAAAGGTGGTATCATTTGCCTGAGACCGAATTGGCGCATGACTCTATCGGGATGATACATTTCAACTACACGAAAGAAAATCAAAGGTGCCCTCGTTCTCCAAATTGCACGGCCACTGCTACAGTACGCTGGTAGGTCCATTATCACTGCCTCAGGATACGGTTCCCATATTACCTGTAGTCAACAAAAACATTTTGATATGAATAAGAAACACATATTAGATGATGTTTCCAAAGCACTACGTGGAGAAGTAATTATGTATATCTCTTACTTCATCGGGTGTTTGCATGTCAATCATTTCTCTGTACTTTGTCAGGACGTGCATTGATGCTCCCGTTGTCTCCAAAGCATGTTTCCACCTTCACAAATGAAAAAGAAAAACGCAATGCATGTATGTCGGCACATGTACATAGATATGAAGAAATTGAAATTATAATGTGAGAAAATAGTAATTACCTATGACCAAATGGAGGAGGTGGAAATAATTCTTCGTTTTCTAATACCTAGGGTCTCGAAGAACGTTACCCATTATTGGTGCAAGAAATGGCAACCTATCCCATGCCCATAATTGCAATAAGATGACCGGACCTGCTATCTCAGCTCCATCAATGTCGGCTGCAAGACATAATTGTCTGTATAAGTGAGCTAGAGTTGCACTACCCCAACTGTATTGTCCAGTAGCCTCGAAATCTTCTAAAAATTGCAAGTATGTGATGTGAACAAGGTTGTTCGACTTGTCGCAAATAGTGTTCCCCTAGAAGTTGCAGGATGTATGCTCTCGCATAGCGTTGCACTTCCACATCATCAGCGTTGTCTGGGAGGTTTGGAAACCACCTTGAAAGTTGGCGAATTTGAATCCGCCCTCCAGTCCTGTTATTTTTGGGGAAAGGGAATCCGAGTTGCGTCAAGCACAATGCATCGTAATCTTGGTCGACGCGCGCCAAGAATCGGTAATCCATCGATCGGGCAACCCCAAGATGATTTGGACATCTTGGAGGGTTATAGTCATCTCGCCGGCGGGGAAATGGAACGTGTGAGTTTCTGGCCTCCACCTCTCTACAAGGGCCGTTATGAGATGCCAATCAATTGAAATGAAGCCTACTCGCGCAGTCCCGTAAAATCCAGCTTCCCGAAGATGTCCAACTATGCGTGGATCCAGTTGGACTAACCGGTGAAGTGCAGCTGAATTACGCCCGATAGTCAATATACCAGGCTCCTATGAAGATATGAGATTCAAGTGAAATTAGTTAAAATGTGGCTATGCGGCTAAAAAAATAGAGAAACATGCGAAAAGAAGTACTACCGGTCCATTCCAAACGCGGGTAGATCTATGGATAGCTTGCATAGTCAAAACCGAGTCATCTATAGGGCCATGATCCATATCGCGCTTAAAATCAAAATCATTACCAATGTTGTCATTAATTCCATTGTGCAAATGATATAAAAAGTAGAAATAGTTCATGTACTAACTATAAAGAGATGGATTAATACAATTTAGGTAGCACATCTATGTCTCAACAAACAAATAATACAAAAAAGCAAAGTGATCAAATACAAGGAAAATATAGGTCTATTCAAGACATAAGACTTGAAAAAGTTTTTCATTATGAAGCATTAGACGGTTGTTCTTGTTGACGCCGACTGCAAGTGCGTCTATTGTGTCCATCCTGCTTACACTTACTACATCGCAGCGTTGTTGGGGTTTCTCTCCATTCCTTCTCTCGCTGCATATGCCGTGGCTGTTTCTGATTGCCTCTCCAATCCATCTCAGTGCGCAATCGGCTTGATTGAGGACGACCTTTTTTGACTCGCTTCCGAAATGGATCGGCCAACAACGTGTGTGGCAGTCTTGCGGTAGGCCAATAATCTTCGTGCGGAATGGGTTGGAAATTTGCGGCATAACATTGACTGTACACATACCATTTGTAGTATGACTCGATGTACTGACAGTGATCTATGGCAACACTAGCGCAAACTGCTTGAACATGGGAACATGGAATGCCATAACACTGCCACTTCATACAAGTGCACCTACGGGCCTCCAATTTCACAACTTGCTTGTTACCCCCTTTTCTCAAATGATAGCCACGTGGCACAGTGATTACTTCAAATGTACCATTCTCACGATTTACTAATGTTACATTGTGCCCTCCACCCACATTTCCCCATTTTGACAACTTATCCATTGCGTACGTCGTGTATGCGTTTCGCCTCGCCTAGGGCTACACCTATTTCGTCTCGTCTTTTATTGAAGTATGCCACGACACGGTAAAATGTAATGCACTAAAGCGGTGATGGGGTAAAATCGCGCGCCTTTAAGGACTCGTTAAAGCATTCTACATTTGTGAAAAGAAAAAAATCATATTTGTATTAGCTTGAAACATAATAATTCAAACACATTAAGTAAGTAATAGTAACAACCGTAATAAATCAAACGTAATACCCGCGAGATTTGTAGTCATCCACCGTATCGATAACCTTTGTCGTATGCGTTTGTCCATTGTGCTCGATCTAGGTCGATAAACCACGGAATACATTCGGGATTCAATTTGATGGAGTTCTTTCATGGATGCCTTAAATTTTCGCGGTTGATGTTGTGCTCTGCTATGTACACCATATCCTTTAATTCTTTGCTCCCAAATCTCATGTTGAAATTATGCATATGTGGCGGAGACAAAATCGTGTTGAGCTCTTTCGTTGGTCCATCCATTTCGAGGATCGTTCATTGCCAACAATATACCCTGGGTGTCGATCGAAATGACACATACACCATCCCTATCGGTCACATGATGTCGCAAACAAGCCATAAACCATCCCCCCACTGTCTCGACTTTCCTCATCAACAATGGCAAATGCCAAAGGAAATACATGACTATTATTGTCAACAACAGTGGCTATTAGGAGTTTTTGTTTGTATTTTCCATACAAGAATGTGCCATCAATTTGTATCATTGGTCTGCAATGTCTAAAGCCTGCAATAGAAGGTGCAAATGCCCAAAAAACCCATTTGAAGACAACTTCATTGTTGGCATTAGGCTCACCATGCCGCCATTCCACACGTGTCCCTGAATTGCTTTCTTGAAGAGCGGTCATCCACCGCGGCAACATTTTGTACGATTCTTCCCAATCTCCAAAGACTTTAGCAATTGCTTTCTTCTTCCCCAACCATACTTTCTTGTAATGAACGTCATAACTGAATTTGTCCTTGATAATCTGATGAAGCACAAGAACTGAGGTGGACGGATCTCTTCTCACCACATTTTCTACCTCACGGCATATAACGGTAGAGTCCAAATGCGCATGATCCTTGGACAGTTTAGCATAGATGCATGTATGTGGTCCTGCATATATACTGATCTCAAACATTCCATGTGATTTTCTTCTCGAACATCGCAACCTCCAAGTACATCCATCCAAATATTTCTTACAACGAACAATCCATACATTTGGTGTAGAATGAGTCACCACAAAGCGCCTGTGTCCTTTGATGCTATACAATTTCACGGCATGTTGGATATCTACTTTACACATGAACCGCATGCATTTCTCAAATTCAGATGCCTCATTCCATAAAGACCTAGAAGGGATCATTGCATTCTCATTCAGGGGTTGCATTGCCTCACTACTCAATTCCATAAATACAGATGAAGGAACGATAAATTCACCTACACCCACTGGCGCACCATCAATTCCAGCAGCCTCTTCATCGAAGAAATCATCGTTCCCAATTTCGTCCGAAATTGGAGGACAAGATAATGAGCCATCATCTGCTATGACTCGATTTAACGCGTATCGAATCATGCCATCATCAACATGATGACCATCATCCCCTTCATCGTCTGTATCATCTTCGCTAATATCTTCACTAGTATCCCCGTCACTTCCGCAATAGTCATCATCTTCGCTAGTATTCATATCATCATAGGAACGAGGATCCTCGTCCATTTCGGGATTTGCGGTCGTCAAAGGCGATGCACAATGGCTATGCTCATAAATTGGTTGAGTGCTAGGTCCAGCTCCAGAATGTAACACTACATTGCGATTGGAACTATTGTATTGTTGCCTCGGAACTAAAACGATATAAATCTCCATGCAATGCGGTGGTGGTAATTGTGACAAAAAGTCCCAAACATCTTTGAGACTCGACTCATCATCTATTGGCAACGGGACGTAGTTGGCCGATCCATTTCCAATGTACGCTGGATATCGATATGTCATGTTTAATCTCTATAAGTCATTGTCTATCTGCAATGAATTACAGATATAACGCACAAGTTCATCATACCCTAAATCGATCTTCGATCTGAGATGTCGAATGGGCGGTTTCGTGTACGAAATTTCTGATGCTCCTTCTACCATGTCTCCATTCATATAACACAACGACGATACTCTTTGATCAACCATTCTTCAATCTATATATGTAGAATATAATGAATCATTGCGTACATAATTCAAATAAATATGACCTTCATACAATTGCTTATGGACCCTAATAGAATTGGTGTAGTGGTAAATTTATTAATATATATATGTAACTAAATAGCCTAGTGATCAAATTAAGTACCTTATTCTGCAACAAAGAAACTATTATATGCAAATAACTATTATATATTATAAACAACTACCCTAGCTAGCTTAGAATATAACAGCCCCTAAAGCAACCTTACAAAGTTACCACCACCAATGTCTCATCTCTTAAGCACACGCCTAATGTTCTTCTAAATTTTTCTACTAAAGTATTGTCATGTATATGAGATTTTTTGCTTCATTAATACCACATCAACTAATTGGCAAAAATAATAATATAAATCGGACAAAAAAAATCAGCCTTAAAAAAATAAAATAAAAAAATAGTCGAATATGAGACAAAAAAATAACAACAAATTAAACATACAACATGACATGAACCACATGAACCATTAACATACAAAATCTCCATAAAAACAACCCACGCGATTTAAATAATAATAATAAAAAACAGCCGAATGTGAGATAAAATTAACAAAATATTTAACATTCAACATAACAAGAACCACATTAAGCATAAACACACAAAATCTCCAAAGAAATAGATCTTACAAAGTTGTTGAGTTCGGGTGGGTTGCGGTTCGGATCTGAAGTTGACGATGGAGATAAGATATGCACCTATGGAGCCAAGCTAGTGGAGCTCAAGGAAGGGATCGGTGGGAGTTCAAGGAAGGGATCGGTGGGAGTTCAAGGCCAGGATCGGTGGGAGAAAAATAAAGAAGAAGGAAGAAGGCAGTGAGAAGAAAGAAAGAAATGAGAGACATGAGAAACCAGATCTGGTTTGTCTCTGGAGTTCAAAGTGAAATCGTGACATCGGGTCACGATTTCACTTTAAAGGAAATCGTGACCCGAGATCACGATTTCCTTACTTTCCCATAGTGAGGAAATCGTGATCTCGGGTCACGATTTCCATAAAAGTGAAATCGTGACCCGAGTTCACGACTTCACTTTAACGGGAAAAAAAAAATTTGCTACGTGGCGCTTACGTGGCAACAGGTGTGTTAGATGGGGAAATAGTTTGGTGGGTGTGTTAGGTTAATAATTTTTACACCCAAACGTACTAATCAAGCAAAAAACTCTCAAAAATAGAACCTTCAACTTTCTTTTCCTTCAATGAACGTGTCTACTCCCCTTGAATTTGATCGTCTTACCATGAAACTTTTCTCGAAGCCAATCTCATGGAAATTTCACATACATGCACATCAATCTCCATACGCCTTGCCACACCGGATCAACTCCTCTATTCATTAGCCAAGCACGTTTTAGTATGTGTCGTTGTCCGCCACATCATCTCCATATACCTCATATGTGGGCCCACGAACTCTGCCTCGAGATATGTGCTCGCACGATTTTTTGTGTAAAATGGATCCGGACACATGAATACCCGATTTTGCACCCCGGATTTAACCGCGCACTCCAATAACCCTGAAAATAATAAATCAACGCAATTAGGCTAGTATTTTGGAGACTTGACACTAAAAATATATAAATACTCTATATATAATATTACATAATTAACGACTCAACAAAAATGTACAAATAAACGATACCCATTTAAATTTCCTCAAAAATTCGATTCCATAAAAGAGATCTAATTGTCTTATAGAACTACTGATCATTTGCACATCCTATTGAACTTTCATTTGAGTTTGTATTGTATCCAATGTTAGTCCCACATGGGAAAGAAACTTTTTTGTTTCTTTCCTTATAAGAAATCTTTCACTTGAAGTAAATGGTTAAGTGAATGTGGGATTGGAGGACAAGACAATGGGTATTCTCCATTGATTAATTACTACACATTGTCTTTGATGGGGCCTTGGGCCCAATGTTAAAATAATTTAGTCAATTCACAACATAATTTTTTTTACTTTTTACATTAAATTAAGTAATTTCATAATTAGTAATTAGTGTGAACAGTTGTGACATTTAGTTTTCTAAAAGGTTCGTAATTGATAATTAGTGTGAACAGTTGTGACTTTTAGTTTTCTAAAAGGTGTGTAATTAGTGGGTTAATTAGTGGTTAATGAACCACACCACTAATAGCCTCGTTTTGAACAGTTGTGACTGTTCAAGAGAGACATTTTTTGTTTATATATAGTATTTCCGAAAATAGAAGAAAAATATCAAGTTTTGTTGAGAGAGATTTTGCTGTTGCACAAGAAATGTTCTTTGGTTGGTGTGTAATCAAAGATCAATCCAGTTGTATCCTGGAGACGAACCTCTTGAAGCAATATACACCTAATTGGAAGAAATTCGTCTTAGGATATTGCTATTTAGTGCAAGCCTCTGGTATGATTTAATTTAGTTCTTTGTAATTGAATTCACGTATGATATATATTATTGTTATGTGATATGCATGTTGTATAATTGTGTGATATGCATATTGTATAATTGTTCTAACACATCACTCGTGCATTTCAACACTATTAATTTAAGACTATTGTCATTCACCACAAATACCTCATACTTCCTAAGGCATCTCTATTATCTTCTCATTAGAAAAACAACTAATAAGGTTTAACAAAAGAAACTATGATTTCATAAAAATAAATAAACCAAAAAAAAGGTAAAAGATTTATCGTCAATAACCCAACCTCTCGCACAGAGAGACCTTGACTCGCTCTCAACCTCATGTAAAAGTGAGGACATGTCAAACCAATGGAACCACCGCCTAGTCTGCACAAGTGGGATATACCTAATTCACTTACATTAAACACATTAAGTTTCTATAGTTAATCCAACAACAACAACAACATAGCCTCAGTCCCAAATTAACTGGGGTCGGCTACATGGTTCAAACTTTTACATTGTGCTCGATTAAGTTTTCTATAGTTAATCCATTAAATAAAATTGAACTGACGACATTTATCATACCAGCATTATGCAAAGCATAGAGATACGAAAGAGTAATAAATTAAAAGCCCTCATGGGATTTGCCATAATATGTAGTCCCTCGAAAACATTTTTGGACAATTGCGGGGATGAAATAACCAAAAAGAAAGAAAGACCACAAACATCATTAAAAAGAAACTAGTAGTGTTGTAATCTATTTTATTGTGATTTCATTCTAAAATCTGTAAAACTCACTTTCAATAGCAAAAAATATAGTAGTGATGTCATCGTCCAATAAAACTTAATTTGAGTTTTAAGGGAACATTAAGGATATGAATATTAGCAAAATCACACTTCATCACATCCAATAAACTCAAATAAAAAGCAGATTGATAGGAAATTTAGTGAGAAAGGGAAATACATAAATGCTTGGAAGATGAAATGATACAAAAGCTAATAAAGGCAAGACCATTTGCTTGAGCTCAGTTGAAGGACCATGATTAAAGGTGTCGCATAAGATTGTATATGCACAACAAACTATAGTTATTAAGGTTGATCGAACAAACCAAGAATATAATCCATCGTCGTCTGCAAGACTACCGTAAATCTTAGCGACTAATTATATCGTATACATCAGATAATAAGTTTCATTGCATGTGTTTCCTATTATATTAGGGGGGGGAAATTCTAGAACATATAATTCTACTAGAAATACCTTTTCTACGGACAGTTTTAAGTACTATTTGCTTGTTTGATTTCAATCTTCATCCAACCTTTCATACTTTTCCAGCTCTCATTTCCCCTAAAGGTCATATCTCCTCCAATTGTGAATAATAATAAATCAAACATGCAGAGCCATCATTTATAAAAGACTAAATCAATCTTAATATATATTTCTCATGGAAATATTGATAAAAACCAAATAAGAAATTATTAATATCATAATATGCAACTGTAGATTTGAGCTAAATCCATTCCAAATGAATACATTTTCTTCGTTCGTTACATTTAAAGAAGTGACGAGCAATCACATTGGCAATACAAAGTAACAAAGAAACACTAGAAACATATCAGTGCATATCTTAACTAAAACACTTTTCAACTCTCAGTAACCATTGGAGTTACGAGTCACCAGAGGCTTCAAAAGGATGTTCAAAAACAATCTATATTCCCTCAACTGGAGTTTGATTAGGCATATTCCTGAAAACTAGGCTTTCGCGTGATCATGATTACTTTGAGCTAGTTGCCCATATTCAACACAAAATCTGTCCAATATTCGTTAAAACTATTGACAAAAATATTTTAAAATTTAACGTTTCTTTTAAAATATTTAATAATCCAACATCTTTCGTGATGTGACGTTTTTTTACTTGACAACTATTTGAAAAACGTGTTTTAAAGATAAACTTTAGTGTAAAAGTGCAACAAGGAAATCGTACGTGTTTTGAAAACATGTCTTTCCTCCCAACAAGAAAATCGTATTTCAAAAACACGTTTTTAACTTATTACAATCTTACACTCAAACATGATTTTTGCCACATCAGCGAAAAACGTTGAATTATTAAATATTTTAAGAGGAGTGTTAGATTTTGAAATAATTTCGTTATGATTGGCAAGGAATCAATGCAATGTACGTTCTCTAACGACGTTAATAGGGAGAGCTAGTAATAAACCACATTAACTCAATCGCAAACAGTTCAAATTGAACTTCTGCAGAGTAGAATTTTCCAGCAAAGCATCAACGACATACAATGGAGGAGGCGACTTGATCATTTTGAGAATTTGAGATTCCAAGAACCCAGCTTTAGCGCTTTCACCATCAATGCCACATGAATGCATATATGACTTCGCTTGATTTCATGAAGTTGCATTGTTTTGCAACAAATTTGACCTATCACCTAACCTTGAAGGATAAATGGTAGTCCTAAACAATAGAAACAAAGATAAAATCCGCTCAGAGAACCCTAAACGCTAAACCCTAAAGATTAGATGAACACATACTTTTTGAGGAACTCTATAAGTAATGTAACAAGTTTGGATCCCAATTGTTCTTATCAAAATGGTATCATATATCCGAGGTGCACACAGATGACTCCCAAGGCTGATGTGTCTTTGACATACTCACATGAATGTCATGCAATACACTCCGAGATGTATGTATGCTCATCTCAAGGCGAAATGTAGTGGATTCGATCGAGCCGGTGCCCAATGTCGATTACTTTTGCATTTTCCATGGCTAAAACTACCTTCGGATATACGTATTTCGACGAGTGGGTCCCACATACGACCTTGACTTGACACGTGGCACAAGTCAAATCTTTGGGCCGTTACAAACCACACCACTAATAGCCTCGTTTTGAACAGTCGTGACTGTTCAAGAGAGACATTTTTTGTTTATATATAGTATTTCCGAAATAGAAGAAAAATATCAAGTTTTGTTGATAGAGATTTTGTTGTTGCACAAGAAAGGTTCTTTGGTTGTTGTGTAATCAAAGATCAATCCAATTGTATCGTGGAGACGAGCCTCTTAAAGCATTCATACACCGAATTGGAGGAAATTTCGTCTTAGGATATTGCTATTTAGTGCAAGCCTCTGATATGATTTAATTTAGTTCTTTGTAATTGAATTCACGTATGATATATATTATAGTTCTGTGATATGCATGTTGTATAATTGTTCTAACACATCCCCTCATGCATTTCAACACTATTAATTTAAGATTATTGTCATTCACCACAAATACCTCATACTTCCTAAGGCATCTCTATTATCTTCTCATTAGAAAAACAACTAATAAGGTCTTAGAAAAGAAACTATGATTTCATCAAAATAAAGAAACTAGGAAAAAAGGTAAAAGATTTATCGTCAATAACCCAACTTCTCGCACAGATAGATCTTGACTCGCTCTCAACCTCATGTAAAAGTGAGGACATGTCAAACCAATGGAACCGGCGCCTAGTCTGCACAAGTGGGATATACCTAATTCACTTACATTAAACACATTAAGTTTCTATAGTTAATCCAACAACAACAACATAGCCTCAGTCCCAAATTAACTGGGGTCGGCTACGTGATTCAAACTTTTCCATTGCGCTCGATTAAGTTTTGTATAGTTAATCCATTAAATAAAATTGAACTGACGGCATTTATCATACAAACATTATGCAAAGCATAGAGATACGAAAGAGTAATAAATTAAAAGCCCTCATGAGATTTGCCATAAAATGTAGTCCCTCGAAAACATTTTTGGACAATTGCGGGGATGAAATAACCAAAAAAAAAAAAAAAACCACAAACATCATTAAAAAGAAACTAGTAGTGTTGTAATCTATTTTATTGCGATTTCATTCTAAAATCTTAAAAACTCACTTTCAGTAGCAAAAAATATAGTAGAAATGTCATCGTCCAATAAAATATAGTAGTGTTGTAATCTTAATTACAACTCAATGAAGAAAAAAAAATAAAAGTTAAAAGAATTGCCAGTTGCAACTGCTAAACCAAAAACCCGCAAGAAAAAGAACATAACATTATTGTTGATATATACTTGTGTTCTTCCTAAAAACTAATGTTTATGTAAGCTTTCTAAATCCAAAAATAGCAAAGACGTGTTCTCTCATTACACGTTTAGAAAATTGTCTAAAATCTTTTCAGAGATTGATTACGATCTAGATTCGGAATAGAAATTTTGTCATAAAAAAAATTATATTTTCATATCAGTTGTATCTAACTTGTTTACCATTGCTTTAGTTGCAACTGTCCTATTTCCAATTTCCTTATGCAACTGTCTTGGTTACAACTGCCCCTGTTGCAAAGATTTTCAACATTCTCTAAAAGTACTCTCAAATCTTTTATTATAATTGATATTTCCTCGATTTCTCTTGAGTTGTTAGGTTAAGACGTCTGACTAACTCTTATAGATTTAGTCAAATCAAAGTAAGAAAATGGCTGAAAAAAGCTAAAGCACTCATAATTATCCAAAAAAAATTACGTCCAAACAATTGTGTGGATATGAGAGAGTAGTAGAGGGACAAAGACATGGATTCCATGATTACTTAGAGAACGATCAAGTTGGATGTAAAATTGCTTCTTTTTAAGCAACTTTTGTTATTTAAACTTTTAAGTCATACCTTGTATTGAAAAACTTGTTGAATATTCAATTTTTTAATATATATTATTTTCTTCAACGTGCTACACATGTTTTAGTAGACGGTAATTCTAAGTTGTTCTCACATAATTTACCAAAGAATTTTTAGTGAGATGGATAAAACACCACTTGCTAAAAATAGAAAGTTGAGGAAGATCATGAGTTCAACTCATGTTGGAGTTACTTATTTTTTTTTAAAAAAAACTTGTTCTCATTATTCAAAAGATTGGAGAGATCTCAAGTTCGATTTATATTGGAGTCACTATAAAAAATAAAAAATAAATCAAATTGTACTTATTATTTGAAATGTACAAATAAATGATATCCATTTAAATTTCCACAAAAACTTGATTCCATAAAAGAGATCTAATTGTCTTAGAGAACTACTATCATTTGCACATCCCTAAAGCATTTCAACACTCTTTAAGACTATCGTCATTCACCACAAATACATCATCGTAAGATCATATTGTGTCTTATGACATCATATTAATTTGTATTGAATAAATTACGTAACGTAGGTAATTCCTTAACTGATCTATAATTTTTAATATTTTGAATGTTTACACATACTTCCTAAGGCATCTCATATTATCTTTTAATTAAAAAAATAGCTAATTAGGTCTAACAAAAGAAACTATGATTTCATCAAAATAAAGAAACAAAAAAGGTAAATGATTTCTTGTCAATGACCCAACTTCTCACAAAGAGAGACCCTAACTTGCTCTTAACTTCATGCAAAGGTAAATGACACGTCAAATCAATGGAACCACTACGCTTAGTCTGCTGAAGTGGGAGATACCTAATTCACTTACATCAAACATATTAAGTTTCTATAGTTAATCCATATAATAAAATTAAACCTATACCATTGACAATACTTGCATTATGCCAAGCACAGAGATATGAAAGAGTAATAAGTTAAAAGCCCTCATGAGATTTGACATAATATGCAGTCCCTCCAAAACATTTTTGGACAATTGCGGGGATGAAATAACCAAAAAAAAGGACCACAAACATCATTAAAAGAAACTAGTAGTGTTGTAATCTATTTTATTGCGATTTCATTCTAAAATCTTAAAACTCACTTTCAGTAGCAAAAAATATAGTAGAGATGTCATCGTCCAATAAAACTTAATTTGGGTTTTAAGGGAACATTAAGGATATGAATATTAGCAAAATCACACTTCATCACATCCAATAAACTCAAGTAAAAAGCAGATTGATAGGAAATTTAGTGAGAAAGGGAAATACATAAATGCTTGGAAGATGAAATGATACAAAAGCTAATAAAGGCAAGACCATTTGCATGAGCTTAGTTATTGAAGGACCATGATTAAAAGTGTTGCAAAAGATTGTATATGCACAACAAACTATAGTTATAAGGTTGATCGAACAAAACAGGAATATATATAATCCATTGTCGTCTTCAAGACTAGCGTAAATCTTAGCGACTAATTATATCGTATACATCAGATACTAAGTTCCATTGCATGCGTTTCCTATTATATTACGGCGGAAAAAAATTCTAGAACATATAATTCTACTAGAAATACCTTTTCTACAGACAGTTTAACTATTTGCTTGTTTGATTTCAATCTTCATCCAACCTTTAATACTTTTCCAGCTCTCATTTCCCCTAAAGGTCATATCTCCTCCAATTGTGAATAATAATAAATCAAACATGCAGAGCCATCATTCATAAAAGACTAAATCAATCTTCATATGTATATTCCTCATGGAAAAATTGATAAAACACCAAATAAGAAATTATTAATATCATAATATGCAACCGTAGATTTGAGCTAAATCCATTCCAAATGAGTATATTTTCTTTGTTCGTTACCTTCAAAGAAGTGACAAGCAATCACATTGGCAATAAAGAGTAACAAAGAAACACTATAGACATATCAGTGCATATCTTAACTAAAACACTTTTCAAAAACAATCTTTATTCCCTCAACTAAAGTTTGATTACGCATATTCCTGAAAACTTGGCTTTCGCGTGATCATGACCACTTTGAGCTAGTTGCCCATGTTCAACACTAAATTTGTCCAATATTCGTTAATATTATTGACAAAAATATTTCAGAATCTAACGCTTTTTTTAAAATATATAATAACCCAACATCTTTTATGATGTGACTTTTTTTTCTTGACAACTATTTGAAAAACGTGTTTTAAAGACAAACTTTAGTGTAAAAGTGCAACAAGTAAATTGTACGTATTTTGAAAACATGTCTCTCATCCCGACAAGAAAATCGTATTTCAAAAACACGTTTTTAACTTATTACAATCCTACACTCAAACACGATTTTTGCCACATCAGCGAAAAATGTTGAATTATTAAATATTTTAAGAGGAGTGTTAGATTTTGAAATAATTTTGTCATGATTGACAAGGAATCAATGCAATGTACGTTTAATAGGGAGAGCTAGTAATAAACCACATTAACTCAATCGCAAACAATTCGAATTCAACTTCTGCAGAGTAGAATTTCCTAGCAAAACATCATCGGCATACAATGAAGGAGACGACTTGATCATTTTTGGGAGTTTGAGATTCCAAGAACCCAACTTTAGCGCTTTCACCATGAATGCTACATGAATGCATATACGACTTCTCTTGATTTCCTAAAGTTGCATTGTTTTGCAACAAATTTGACCTATCACCTAACCTTGAAGGATAAATGGTAGTCCTAAACAATAGAAACAAAGAGAAAATCCGTACATAGAACCCTAAACTCTACACCCTAAAGATTAGTTGAACACATACTTTTTGAGGATTTCTACAAGTAATGTAACAAGTTTGGTTCCCAATTGTTCTTATCAAAACAATCAACTCATATGGTATTAGATATCCGAGGCGCACACATATGACTTTGATGTGTCTTTGACATACTCACATGAATGTCATGCAATACACTCGGGATGTATGCATGCGCATCTCAAGGCGAAATGTAGTGGATTCGATAGAGTCGATGCCCAAAATCGATTACTTTTGCATTTTCCATGGCAAAAACAACCTTTGAAGCCTATACTACCCCTATCCAAACTCCAACTCCAAATATAAATGCCTATGTTTTAAATAAGGGGCTGTGATCTCAAAATCCACCGTTGCATTCATTTTTAATTTCAACATCAGAATTCTCATCGGACTTTGAAGCTCTTGTTAGGTTTAGAGACACCGCAATGACACACTTTATTAATCACTCTAATAAACTCGTTAATTACAATGCGGGGGTTAACTCTAATTTATAGACTAACATAAACATACTCCTAATCCAACTAGGAGACCCTAAATAGACTCATACTCTAACTCGAAATCCTAATCAAACTCAAACACTAATAACTCATAATCCTAATTAAACTCAAACACTAATGTAATTTAGATTACAACTCTAACATCCCCTCATAATCTAAATTACCTATCTGAATTAAAAAACAAAACATCATCCCCCCATAATTCAGATTGTCATGATCTTCTACTTGATCTTCTCTCGAATGTAGATCTCGACCTTCATCGACAACGTCTTTTATCATTCACCCGCCATCTATCTCGCACAGCTTCCTCAAAGCTGAACAGTGCACAATGCACTCGATTACCTTCGTCATTAACGACGTTATCATGGGTGATCTTACAATCCTGATGTCGAGCTGGTTGTCTCACACTTCTTTGTGCTCTGCAACTGGTACGCTGGGGTCTAGCGTCAATACCAACTGAAGTAGAAGTTTCATCCTCACATCTAATCGTTGATGGTTGAGCAATACTCTTTCCTTTTATGTCCCAAATCCACGCACTCTTCTCATCAAACTTGACATCTCTGCTAACAATGACTGTATTGGTAACTGGATTGTACAATTTGTACGTTCCAATCCTCCCTGGAATATAGCCAATAAATATGACCTTCACGCATTTGTCATCTAACTTCTTCCTGTTAGCATCAAGAACATGTACATATGCAGTGGATCCAAACACCTTAAAGTGTTTGACACTTGGCTTGTAACCACTCCAAGCCTCTTCTGGGGTTATATGGGACACACCTTTTGTGGGAGACCTATTCAGTAAATAAACTGAACATGCAACCTCTTCAGCCCAAAAAGAATCAGGTAGACCTTTGGCTTTCAACATACTATGAGTCATGTCTATAATCGTCTTATTCTTTCTCTCTGCAACACCATTTTGTTGTGTTGTCTGTGGTGGCATGATCTCATGTTTAATTCCATGACGATCACAAAACTTTGAAAATGTCGAGGACGTGTACTCACCACCACCACCTGTCCTCAAAGTCTTGATGTAGCGTCCACTCTGTTTCTCCACAGTTGCCTTGAACTTCTGAAAGCAACTAAAGGCATCAGATTTATTCTTTAAAGTATATACCCAAATCATCCTGCTGCAGTCATCAATAAAAGTCATAAAATATTTGCTTCCTCCTAATGAAGCTGTCTGCATAGGACCACAAAGATCTGAGTGAACCAAGTGTAATGGAGATTTGGCACGCCACGGAGTGTCAGAAGCGAATGACTGTCTTTGTTGCTTCCCTAAAATACACCCTTCACAAAATTGCTCTGGATGTTGAATCACAGGCAATCCTTTCACTAAATTCTTATGAGTCAGCAACTTCAGACTTTTGAAGTTTAGATGACCATATCTTATATGCCATAACCATGACTCATTAGTAACAATGGATTTAAAACACTGATAACATCCAGTCTTAATCTCAATCTGAAACAACCTATTTTTCAAAGGAGACTTAAGAATGATCATACATTTAGAGTCAAACACAGTGAGATGACTATCTTTGAAATTCACTTCGTACCCATTCTCTAGCAATTGCCCCAAACTTAGCAAATTGCATGTCAATGTCGGTACATATAACACATCCGAAATAAACTGATGATCACCATTCTCCAACTGGATCAGAATTCTTCCTTTTCCCTTAACTGGAAGTTTCCTATCATCGGCAAACTTGACCTCCGTCAATATCGACTCATCCAGCTCATCAAAAAATTCTCTATTGCCACACATGTGATTAGAGCATGCACTGTCGAGATACCACATGTTACTCTGAACATTCTCCTGGACTGATGAAACCATCATTAGTGTCTGATGACACTCCTCATCTTGCTTTGTCTGCTCATCAGACTCCGACTCCGACTCTGACTCTGATGATTGCTTTATCCTGCATTGTCTAGCTATATGCCCAAATTTGCGACAGTTGTAACACTGAATCCGATTTCTTTGTTGATCGCGACCTTTGTCTCGTCCACGACCTTTATTTCTCTCCCACCACGGCTGATTATTGTTCTGACCTCTGCCATTATTGTTGACATTATCACGGCCTTTGAATCCATAATTCTTCTTTTGCTTTGAGACAACTGTAGTCTTCAATGCCTGCTCAGTAGGCTTGACTTTTTCACTTTTTTCATTGATTCGTTGCTCATGCGCTCGTAATGAACCAATGATTTCTTCAACTGACTTGGTCTCGTAATCTATCCCGGACTCCATAATAGCAGCTACTACATGGTCGAACTTCGTGGTCAAGGTGCGCAAAATCTTTTCGTTCACATCGAGATCGGCGACGTCTCCGCCATTCATCTTTAACTGATTGACGATTGTCTGAACACGATTGGTGTACTTCTCTATATCTTCGGAGTCATCCATCTCGATCAACTCGAATTGTCGCCTCAAAGTTTGCAACCGAACTTTTTGGCTTTCGTACACCCTGTAGGACGTCTCTAAAGTGTCCCACGCTTCCTTTGATGTCTTCGCCAGTTGCACTTTCTCAAACGCCACATCATCAAGCGTTTGCAAAATAAAATAAAGTGCCTTCTGATCTTTCTTGCGAATTTCCTTTTGTGTCGAGGTAGCGGTGGCCCCTGGGTCTTCGAACCCATCTTCAACGATTGTGAGCAAGTCTTGAAAACTGAACAAGACTCTCATCTGAGTGCGCCATCTATCAAACTTCTTTCCATCGAACACTGGTAGTGTCGGTTGAACTTGACCGTTTCCAATTGTTGCCATATCACCACAATTGAACGTTGCTGTTCAAATTGCACTCTTGCACACTTTTGAACAAAAAAAAATATAATTGATCGCGGGTCCCACAATCTTTCCAATGAGGACAAAAATTGATTTAGTGTATCTGAGAGTAGTATAACAAAGCAACTTCCAATCCCTTTTCTTGAGGGCCGCTAAGGGCACCCCACCATTTAATGAAGGCACCCAAAGTTTTTGTAAAAATTTCAGCAAAAGTGGAAAAGACTATTTTGCCCTTGTATATATAGTGATTCAAACCTCACAAATTATTTTGACAAAGAAAAAAAGGCACCCCACCACAAGGTTGAACCACAAATCCACACTGCGTTTGTCGACTTTTTATCGATTCTTGCGGATTGACATCATCCGACAGCGAGTTAACAATGTTTGACAACCATATGATAGTTTATTAGAACTGTTTAGTTGTGGAAAACAGTGAAAATGATGATTTGTTTGTCAACGTAGGGTTTGGTAATTTGCTCAAATCCGAACTTGTTTCCACTATATAATGGAGGATTGTAGCATCGCTACTGCAGAGGAGGTCGAAGTTGAAGTAATTTTGCAAATTTATTGTGTTTTTTTTGCAGTTATCCGAAGTTTCTGTCGATGTGCGCGATTGTATCGGCCTCGCAGGACCGAGATGTATGGCGATGTCTCGGTCTTAAAGGACCGAGAGGTGTACTTAGGTCACGGTATGGTACGCCAGTGTACAACCGAGAGTATGAGCACATTCTCGGTTGTACACCACCGACACCACATTACCTACCACTAATTGTAGCTCTCGTCATGTCTCTAGCCGAGAGAACTAGAGTACTCTCGGCCATGCGTAATCGAGACACCGTGAACTCTTCCGCCTTTGCGGCCGAGACTTCGAGTTCCCAAAATGTAGCTCCGTCTCGGCCATGCGAGGCCGAGAGACAAGCATTAGCCGATCTCGGCTGTGTGGCCGAGAACCGCGAATTCCCATTTCTTTAACTATTCAACCGAACCCTAACTTGGAGAAGAAATCGGCTCACACCACGACCCTACGAATCGCAAAAAGTCGTAAGTCGAAGGAGAAACACAAGGCGAGACACGGAAACACGATTTTGGAGATTCCTCTCAATGGTCGATTCAAACCAAATGGGTTCTTGCACAACGATTCGGTGAAGGTGGTGGGGTGCTCGTGGTTCGGTGAAGGTGGTGGTGGGGGTGGTTGGGTGCTCGGGGTTCGGTGATGGTGGTGGTGGTGGTGCTCGGGGTTCGGTGATGGTGGTGGTGGTGGTGGTGGTGGCGGGGTTCGGTGGTGGTGGTGGTGGTGGTGATGGTGGTGGTGGTGGGGTGTAAGGGTTTTTTGCATGAGGGGTATTTTTGGTATTTTGGGTTTAATTTTTGGGTGCCTCGGGTAAATCAATTTGTGCCCACATTAACTGGTGGGGTGCCGGTGCCCTTAGCGGCCCTCTTAACTGGGTGCCTTCATTAATGGGTGGGGTGCCCTTAGCGGCCCTCTTTTTCTTTTTTAACGAACAGAGTCTTATGCGCAGAGTGTTCTGCTTCAACGAACTTCTTCACCGAAATCGCAGTGTTCTGCTTCAACGAACTTCTTCAACGAAATCGTCGCTCAACCACGCAATTCATGTGCTTCGATCTCTCGATAGATCGAAGCCCAAATTCTGTTCTTGAATCTTCAAGAACTCTCACACAACCAAGATTAAAAATCTCGATCTCACTCTCATAGATCTCAGGATCTCACTATTGATCTGATACCATGTTAGGTTTAGAGACACCACAATGACACACTTTATTAATCACTCTAATAAACTCGTTAATTACAATGCGGGGGTTAACTCTAATTTATAGACTAACATAAACATACTCCTAATCCAACTAGGAGACCCTAAATAGACTCATACTCTAACTCGAAATCCTAATCAAACTCAAACACTAATAACTCATAATCCTAATTAAACTCAAACACTAATGTAATTTAGATTACAACTCTAACAGCTCTTGTGGCCTCTTTTACAATACAAACAAACGGAAGTAAATTAGGGTTCTTCAGCTAAATTGCGATGCGTTAATGGCGAACTACGGTGGCTTCGGCGTCCGCTCGGGCCCTTCCGGGCCGCCCAGGGAGAAGCCCCAATTCGGGAACCCCCACAACTCCACGTCTCCTCCTCCGCCGCGATCTCCGAGGTTCTTCTCTTCTTCTTCTTCTTCTTCTTCTTCTATGACTGATTTGGTATTGTCGATCAATCTGGTTTTTCTTTTTTTTGGGGGGAAATTTGTGTTTTTAGGGCAAGAAAGTGTTCACTTGAGAGGAGTTGAATCCCTATATTTGTTATTCTTTTGGGGGCTTTTGAGATTGTTGATATGATCGGCCTAGGAGAACTCCCTTTTCTTTGAATCGACTCAAATGCCTGCATTTCTCCGATCGAGGGGGGTTTAGGGCAAGATAATGCTAAATTGAGAAGCTTTGGGTTCCTGCATTTGTTCTTGTATTTGTGGTAAAACTTTGCATTGACACAAGACTAGTTAGCAAATTGTCAAAGATGTTTTTCTTTTCTTTGATTTGTAAAACTCGAGGCAAGGTCATGGATTTGCTTGTCTATAACTGAGGTTCTTCTTTTGTTTACGTAGATTGGAAGAGCAAAATGGTGCCTTTTTGGGCAATGGCGCTATCGTATCCCCTCCGAAGAATGGGCAGTCGCCGATGTTGAGTTTTGGAGCAAATCCTTCATCTGGTGCTCTTCCTTTCTCTTTTGATGAAGCGGGAAGGTAATTTTTGTCTTCTCTTTCCAGTTTTATGCTCTGCCGATACTTGTTGCTTTTTTTCGATGTCATATAAGTCGTTTGTGACTGTCTGCCCACGGTTGATGTTTGCCATTTTCAATTTTTCATACACTAAGGAATGATGTGATCATTTGTAAGAGTACTTGAATGTTGTGGCTTTGTTTGTTTGCCCTCTCTTTCTCACTCTTCCTTCCTATGAGGAGAATTGACAGTGGCATAAAATTAGAAGCCTTATTTCTATTTGCCCCTCTATCTCATCCCAATTGGTTTTTCTTTTAGATTGCTCAAATTTCATTAGAATGATGAAACTATCCTGGATTCCCGATTGACAAAATCTCCTTCCTCTTGCAATTTTCAGTTATTTTCATAATGGCGGAACACGTGGAACTAGAATACCTACTGAGTTATCCTTCTTTCAAGAACAGTCGAAGATCAGATCCCCCTCCTTACCATCTTCGAATAAAGTTCAATTGGGGAACTCTTATACCGTACCCAGTGAAGGTGGCAGGTAAAATGCTACAAATACTTGCTTGTAGTTGCTCTAAGTATGCATTCGTCTTATATTAACTAGAGGTGGATTTTATCTTTATTGGCATTGTCAAGGGGTACCATTTATCACTCAAGATTAGATAATCAGTCAAACCTGTTGGAAAAGAATGCAAGTTCACGACATCAAGAGAAGCCTTCTGCGTCTTTACATAATATTGATAGTGAAGGTGCCAAAGCGAACTTCGTGAACTCTCAAAATCCCAAAAGGACCAGGTCGCCTCCTCCACTGTATGATGATGATATTTTGCTGGGAAATTCTTACTCCACAGAAGTTGAAACTGAACGGTATGTTATTGAGTTTACATGTTTCATTTTTTGCACTCCTTATTACCATTGTTTGTGAATGCATATTTTATTTCATCCTTGAAAATTATGAAATGTAGAGAGATGCAAGCAAAAGCAAAGAGATTGGCCAGATTCAGTGTTGAACTTAGCCAACCAGCTCAAAGTAATCATGATAACACGAAAGCTAAGTTTTCAGGAAATAAGTCTAATCAGGCTTCAGTGGAGAGAAAGAAGTTCATTTCTGAGCAGCCTGTTGAAGGCTCAGGGGCGTCTATTCTAACTGATTATGTGCGTCCGGATTCATCAAGTGCCATAATTGGGTTATGCCCTGATATGTGTCCAGGTGTGGCAATCTCTATAAGATCTAGCCTTTTGTTTTAGGCTGTTGTATTCCTTTACAGCTCTCTATTGGCCATATTGATCTTTGTTCCTATCTTTAAAGCAAAGAAAAAATTGAGGGTCTAAACCCACGTTGGTATGAATGTAGCTCATATCTAGTGGGTAGATATTAATATTATTTTTTATTTTATCTTTTATTACATTTTCTTTAGGCTATATGTAGATCAGTTCAATCTCTAATGATGGCTCTGCATGCTTGATATGTTATTCAGATTCAGAGAGGGAGGAACGTGAGAGGAAAGGAGATCTGGACAAGTATGAAAGATTGGATGGAGATAGAAATCAAACAAGTAAATTGCTAGCTGTAAAAAAGGTAATTTTTGGTTCTTGTGCAGGAGCGTACCTGTCAAGCATCAACTAGAATTGTATGTTATGAAGTTACCTTTCTCTTAATATAGCAGGAAATATGATGGAAGTTCTTATCTGATGCATACAGTATAATAGGATGGCTGAGAGGGAAGCAGTCTTGATAAGACCTATGCCAGTCTTGCAGAAGACTATGGATTATCTTCTTGCTCTGCTCGATCAACCTTATGACGATAGTTTCCTGGGCATGTACAACTTTTTGTGGGATAGGATGCGTGCGATACGGATGGACCTGAGGATGCAGCACATCTTTAATCACGATGCTGTTACTATGCTCGAGCAAATGGTCCAGTCCTTATCCTTTGTTTTAGGTTCCAATCACCTGCATATTTTCCTTTCTTGTTAAATATTCTATGCAAATGTTGTTTATTATTGAGTTTATAGATGATGAGGATGAGCTTAGATTGCTTACTTCCTATCCTCCCAATCAGATCTTCTTTTACAACAACAACAACAACGACATAGCCTCCAATCAGATCTTCTTTTAAAACTAAAAATATGCTTTATCAATGGGATGTCTGTAACAGTTTGTTCTAAAGTACTTTTGCTTAATTAGTAAGTGGGATGACTTTACAATGTCAAGGATCGTATCTTTTTTTTTTTATTGGATCCAAGTTTTTAAGACGCAATTAAACAAGGGCTTGATTTCTAGATGCATTTTTTTGAACATGCACATTGAATGACTGTATAGATGTTTTATTTATATGGTGAATTGGGTGTACCATTGGATGATATTTTTTCTTGCTATGATTTATGTTGTTTGTTTCATTTCCATCCCAGTAACTTTGCAATTAGATAGGCCCTTGATTCTAGTTGATTGTATTGATTACCTTGTTGTTCCAGATAAGACTCCATGTTATAGCCATGCACGAACTATGTGAATATAAAAAGGGGGAGGGCTTCTCTGAGGGATTTGATGCTCATCTCAACATCGAGCAGATGAATAAGACTTCAGTTGAATTATTCCAAATTTATGACGACCACAAGAAAAATGGAATCAGTGTGTTTTCTGAGAAAGAGATTCGAGGATATTATGCGCTTCTAAAGCTAGACAAGCATCCTGGTTACAAAGTTAGTTGTCTTTCATGGACTTACTATTGTAGACAACTTTCATGTTGTGACTTTTCTGTTGATGTAATGCGTTTCTCCTGCCTAGGTTGAGCCAGCAGAGCTCTCTCTTGATCTTTCGAAAATGACTCCAGAAACTAGACAAACCCCTGAAATTCTTTTTGCTCGTGATGTAGCAAGGTATTATTGATTGTTTGATGGTACCTTTTTTTGTTCGTGAAGTTTTGACGTATTATGATTAATGAAAGCTATTCTCCCCTGTAGAGCTTGCAGAACAGGCAACTTTATTGCTTTCTTTCGGCTAGCAAAGAAGGCTACCTACCTTCAAGCTTGCTTGATGCACGCCCATTTTGCTAAGGTACTGATGATCTGCTAATATTTGTTCTAAGATTTATGGTTGAATTCAATTTGAACCTGCACCTGTGGGTAGTGTGTTAGTTAAATGACTTGTGTGCTGAACCGCTGGAGCCTACAAAAAATCTTAATCTCTCTTGATCTCATCGGATTATTTTTGTTTCGTTTATTAGCAATTTTGTCGTGGAACCATTTTTCATACTTCATAACCTATAATACCTATTCACAGTGACTTGCTTATGCTGTCGTATTTTTTTTACTAGTCTGTTTGCAGTATTCACGAAGTAATAAAATTCAGTAGTTTGACTAACAAACAAACAAGAAAATCAACAAGAAAACAGGAAATTAAATTATTTATTTTCTACCTTCTCTGAATCTCTGCACCAAGTCTGCCAATTGTTGGTATTCTACAAAGCATGTAACTGTGGTTAATGTATTTAATCAACCAGTTTTTGGGTATGTTAATCAAATGGAACTTGATTGTGCTCTGTATTTTTGGATCAGTTACGAACCCAAGCGCTTGCTTCTCTACATGGTGGTCTGCAGTTTAACCAAGGAATCCCTATTTCTCATGTTACAAAATGGATTGCAATGGAGGTAATATTTTATCTTCTCTGTGCAGGTTACTTAATTCATGAATTTTGGTTATGTTCTTGCACATTTTTCCTCAACTATGGATTATTTATAAAATCAGGAAGAAGGCATTGAAAGCCTTTTAGAATATCATGGTTTCCTGATAAAGGATTTTGAAGAGCCTTATATGGTGAAGGAAGGTCCATTTCTAAACATCGACAAAGATTACCCGACGAAGTGCTCCAAGCTTGTGCACCTAAAGAAGTCAAAAAAGATAATTGAAGATGTTTTGCACTGTGATAAGTTGGTACAGCCAGTTGCTCTGGCAAAACAAGATTTCTTTGCCAAGATGGAAAAACACAAGCCTGACCTCTTACCTGTTGTTAACGCAAAAAAAATAGTTCACGCTGATGAAGAAATGATTGATAATGAAGTCCTGGTGGATGACTCACATGTTCCTCCAGTATCTGAGCTGCGTCAAAGGGTTAAAATCATCAATCCAGCTGCTGAAGTGGGTCTAACACCACGAAATGCTCCGCCAGTCTATCATTTTCCACAACCTGTACCAGCAAAGGTTGGAACTGTCAGCCAAATAACTCATGAAACTGTGTGTAATAATTCTCTTGAGAATGGAATGGTCGGCCAAGTCACTCATAAAACAATTCGTAATAATTCTTTTGTGAAGAAAATACAATCTAGTACGCTGCACACTCCCCAAGAAACTGTGAGTGGAACAGCTCGAGAAATCGATAGTGCCAATGGATCCTATTTTGAATCTGTGCCAGTTAGTTCAGCACCTCAGAGTGTAGTAATTGGATCCCCGGGACCTGCTGAAAGGACCATGAGTCTTCAGAACATTGAAGAAGAGGATGCAGCAATTGCTCATGAAAAGGAATATGAAGAAGGCATAGACACTCAACAGAAAAATGAAGCTGCAATGGCGAAACTTAAGCTTATCCTGAGGTTAGTTTGTTTACCTTTTCTCGCGTTATTTGTGGGATTGGGAGCTGTTCGTTTAAACTGAGGTATTTTCTCACTGCTTTTTCTTACTTTCTGATCAGGTTATGGAAGCGGCGCTCTTGGAAACTTAGAGAATTGCGGGAACATCGCCAATTGGCAGCTAGTGCTGCATTAAGTTCGTTATCACTGGGGCCCCCAATTG
Organism: Stephania yunnanensis; assembly: GCA_039657365.1. Taxonomy (NCBI): domain Eukaryota; kingdom Viridiplantae; phylum Streptophyta; class Magnoliopsida; order Ranunculales; family Menispermaceae; genus Stephania; species Stephania yunnanensis. The sequence continues at coordinate 60,971,159 of CM077582.1, read as the reverse complement.
GAATAATCAATACTGTAAGTTTCCATGCTTCACTTTATTCTCTGATCTTTTTGAACCGTAGGTTTCTTTAATGTTTTTGCCTCTAGCTCAAACTGTGGAGGAAGATTGGTATTTGCAATATTTTTTTTTTTTGAGGCATCAGCATAGTTCATGTGGGTTTAGTTTCCTTTCCTTTTAAGTTCTTTAAGTGTGTTTAACTTATTCAAGCAGTGCTAAAATGATATATTGACTGGAACTGAACTTCAGGACTTTTGATGTGTTTATAGAATTATGAAATTGCATGTCAAACAAGTGGCCTCATAAGTGCAAATAGTTTTACTTTCCCCAGCTGGTGCACTGCCAATGATATTTAGAAAAATAGTGATCATGTGTTATTCATGATCAAAAAGACATCTCTGCAAATGAAATTTTATTAAGAAAAATCTGTTAGCGAAGGAATTGTATATACACTGCAAATATTCACCCTAAATTTTTTCTCCAATCCAAACATCCTCTTAAAATCAAGTGTAAACAAATTTTTGCAGGGGTTAAGCCATGTTAGTGAGCTTGATATTGACGATGCTATGAGAGAGAGACGCAAGAGGCAGGCAAGATCATGGTCAAGGCTGAATGTTTCTAGTGTTGTTGCTGAAATACTAAGCAAAAGAAATCCAGATGCCAGGTGTCTTTGCTGGAAACTTATTGTTTGTTCTAAGACGAAAAGCACTGAAGATAGGTCGGGATGTAGAAATCAAGTGGATAGTTTAGGCGGCCAGTGGTTGTCCTCTAAGCTAATGGGAGCGAGAAACAAACTTGATGATGAATTGGAATTTTCTTCTCCAAGCTTGTCTATATGGAAACATTGGGTTAATAGCAACCATGGTATTTCTTCAACCCTTTGTTTATCTGTAATTAGAGAGAGAGAATGCAAAGAGTCAGAAGATACAGCAAGTGGTGCAAGTGGTGTTCTTTTTCTTGTTACAGAAAGGGTTGCCTTGGAACTTCAAAAAAATCGACTTCATGATGTGGTGATGTCATTGCCATCCGGTTCGCAATTGCCTCTTCTAGTTGTAAGTGACAAATACCAAGGAGATATGCTAGCTCCTCCAACAACTATAGTTGAAGGACTTGGCCTGCGCTTTATTGATAAAACACGAATAAGCAGCTTCACCGTTGTCTCCCTTGTTGAAAACAATTCACCAGGACACATGGATGGGTTTTTCTCCAACGATCGCTTGGTAGAGGGGTTGCAGTGGCTAGCAAGTGAATCACCTGTTCAACCTGTTCTTCGTTGTGTCAAGACACGTGATCTGGTCATGAATCACTTGAATTCATCATTAGAATTGCTGGAGAGTACTGATGCTTCTATAGTTGGTCCAAACCATTGTATATCAGCCTTCAATGAAGCACTTAAAAGGTCATCAGAAGAAGTTGCCGATGCAGCGGATAAAAATCCTACTATATGGCCTTGCCCTGAAATTAATATGTTAAAGGAGAGAACCTTCGAGCATAAAGTTGTGCAGTCATTCTTACCGAGCATAGGATGGAGTTCGCCTGTGGTAATAAAACTGATAGGAAATGCAATACAAGGGTGCAAGCTTCCATTCTTTTCGGAGGACTTGTCTTGGCTGAGTGTTGCTTCGGATATGGGTACAGAGATCCACGACCAGAAATCAGAACTTGAGAAATGCTTGGTTAGCTACTTGGTTGATGCAGCTAAGACGATGGACTGGGCACTAGCTGCTCGAGAGGCTTCTGTAATGCTACAGACGCGTGCTCGACCGGAGCTCCAAGGTCAAAAGTATAGAATAGTTCCAAGATGGGTAGCGATTTTTAGACGAATTTTCCATTGGCGATTAATAAAATTAACATCCAGAGCTCCTTCAGTAGCATACATTCTGGAAGATGATGGCAAGTTTATGAAACCATGTGAAGTTACTCCTGTGAAATTTGATGCAAGAGAGCACAGTGCAACTTCGCCTCCCCCTAACTTACAAATATCAGAGAATATGAGCATAGAAGGTGGTAAAAGACCTGTTTTGCCGCAGATGTCTCTCGATGAAATGCTTGAAGTTTGTTGTACCCCTATTGTTTCTTGGAGGGAGCCGTCAGGACTTGCAGACATTCGGCCTCTTTCAAATCTATCTAATAAGCTTTATGAGGCATGGGATGTTGCACGCGCCCATGAAAATACGAAAGATGATGGGAGGCAACCGGTGAATGGATCATTGGCAGAAAGCGATGATGCTTTTTTGCCCAATGGTCATCTTTGGAAAGGAGAAACAGCGATGGTGGATTTTACCGAGAAGAAAGAGTCTGATAAGTTGCAAAAATTGTTGGCTCGGTGTAATATGTTGCAGGAAATGATAGATGAAAAGCTATCCATCTATTTTTGACCTACTGATCCTTGTGTATGATAAGCTTAAATTTTTTGCTTGTAACATTAAAATGTACCGTAGAGTTGGTGTTTCTTCTGATGCTCTATGTATATAATTACAGGCTTTGAGTGTTAACAATGACTGTGATATCATCTGTTTGCCCATATTTTTCCTGCCATTTCTTGCATGATTCTCCAGCAACAGCGGCGCATGCGTCGCCTGGATCTCTATATCTTGCAACCTGCAAGAAGAGAAAGGCAGAATCATCAAGAGATGGAGAAAATAAAACCAAGAAGGTATTATTTATGGATGTAGGAGATTAAAAGGGATCACTACTACCACAAAGCTCATGTCTTGTGTTGGTATTATTTATTTATTTATTTATTTAATAGATCAAAAGCAAATCTATTAACTCATGAATGAATACCGGTTTGTATATATGATGTCCAATATTTTTGGATTTTAATTAGTCCGTGTATGAAGAAGAGGTGTGGCCTATTTTTATAAACTGTGATATATATACTTGAAATTAATTACTTTAGTCATAGACTCTTGGCACGTATTATTGTAGCCATGACATATATGTATCATATAACATCAAATCATGATAATTTAAGTTCATGATTTCACTGTGAGATCATGATAAGTTCACTGAAAAAACAAAAAAACCAAAAAAAAAAAAAAAAAAAAAAGAAAATAAATGATTGATAAAATGAAAAATAATAATTAAATAGCCCAAAATCATTTATAGTGCTTAAAAATAGCAAAAATAGTGTAAGAAAAGATGCAAGTAATTAGTAGATAAGTAAAGGGATAAAACTGCCCATTCAAGTAATGAAGAAATCTTTTGTTTTTCGTGCTTATTAAGTGTAGTATATATAGTAGATCAAATATATATATATACTAGTTTCAAGACGTGCTACGCACGATTCCCCCGCTCGCTTCGCTCGCGGATATTAATTTCTAAGTATTTATTAACAAAATTTAAAATTGTAATTAAAATTTAAAAATTAGAAATACAAGTACATTTTTTAGCTTATCAATATTCTCTAATGTGATTGAGATAAGATGTGAATGAAAAAATAAGCTAGTTATGCTAGGATATTACTTTGATTTAACTCTCATGATTTCTAAGCATTTTCAATGCCAAATCTAATCAACACAGTAATGATTTAACTCTCGTGATGCATAACCAATTTTAATTTGCTTTGAGTGAAAAGAAAAGCAAAATTCAAGCAGTGGAGATAAGGTTTCACATTGATGTTATCAAGTTGCTTTTTGTATTAAAACAAAAGGTTCAACATAACATCGTACATCAGTAAGCAAAAACATTGGCATCCAACTATGACTGACATACTTAATGTTGGGTTTTAGGGTTCATACGCAGAGGAGATTACAAAACAATTTTCACAAAAACCCTAACATGATCCGAATCTAATTCCATTAAAAACGTTTAAACCAAGAAAACTTAATCATACCTCGATCGCAAAATACCTTTCTGAAGGTTGATCGATCTCTAAGGCGCTGGCAACGACGAACGCTCTCTACCAGCGGTCCACACATGAACGGCGACCGAGATTCGAAGTGCTAGCTTCGAGAGAATACCAAACATTTTGTTTCTCTCCAAAACGATCCAGAGCGTACCAGAAAACCCTAAGTCGTTTCTAAAACGAAAATAGAGTTTCGGCCCTTAATCTTTTGTCTGTGTGTTCTAACTTAAAGCGTATATTTATACAACCCTTGTATATAGACGGTTAAGTAAATTACACATATACCCCTACTTAAAGAAGTATAAGTGTAATACACCACAAAGACGTTTCTGTCATGAATTTTATCATATAAAATTCATTTTTCTGAACCATCTTAAAATCTCGCAAAACCATTCTTAGTGTGCGACCCAATAGGCTCATAAAACGTTGGCAGTGAACCAAAACACATTTTGGTATACAAGTCATAAGCGACCTCTAGCAAGACATTATGACTACCCAAGTCGTACGAATATCAAATCGATACAACCTAATCAATAGTGTATATAACATCTTTTTGTCACACGATATCCTTTTGATCAAACATAACGCATGGAATTGTCATCCAACATGTTCAATCATACTAGTCTCGATCTCTAGGTAGACTGAAAACATCCAAGTGACATTGATCAATATCAATTCATTTAGACTTGGCCTTTTAACAGTCTAACTCATCGAGGGATCCACTAGATATATCTCTTTATATGAGAGAGACAAATTCTATCTCGATTACACAACTTCATCACATTGCTCACACTGATAACCAATCACAACCTTTATAATCGTCCTAAGTTAAAGACAACGTTTGATAGTGTCAAATCACTATGTTCCTAATGTTGAAGTCTCTGGTAATCTCAAGTCAGAGGACTGAAAAATATACCTATCATGAGAAACAACTATGAATTAATCCATGTGATGTTCTCATAGCGGGTCGGTCCAGTACTTTGTTCCCTAACAAGTACTCGTGATCTTGATTCGTATCCATATACGTATAATCATCATATGATCATCAATCAAGACTCACACTAGTCTTAATTCATTATAGTTCACAGTATAATGATCGACTAGAGACATTTAAGATATTTTTGTAAATACCCATGAATCTTATTATAATGTAAACATGCAAATTAATTATAATAAACAACAAATGAAATCCCCTATTTTATTAACTAAAAGTACTTATAAAGACAGTTAATGGATTGACCTAGGACACATGCCCCAACACTTAAAGCATAGATGGGCGATTGAAAAGAAATAAAAAATCATCTCATCTAAAAGAGAAAGAAAGCAGGTGAAAGAGATGGAAACCTCAACATTAAAACATTACTACCAAGGAACAATATAATTAATGAAGCCAACTCCTTCTCGGACCAAAATAGGACCACGGTTCCCTCTTTTTCACATATATGGAGAAACAGTGTTTATATAAGACACACAAATAGTCACATACTCGAATCAGTGTTAGGTAAGAGATGTCAGCGAGCCCAATCAATTGCAGATGAAGGAAATTTGAAAATCTGATTCGTACTCATGATTAGGAACGAAAACTTAGAGTGCAACAAAGAAGTGTATTAGGAGCGAGAGATCACAACAGTGCAATGAAAGAAAGAAAGCGAATAGTAGGTAAGAGAGAGCCACCATCAATCGAATAGGAAATCAAAGAGTTGAAGGGTAAAAGTGATTTTTTAGGTGACGAAGAAAATTAGAGGTATTTGTATTGAATCGAGAACTAACGAAATCGGAGAGTTGAAGAATCGAGAACCAACAATCCAATGAAAGAGAACCAACAAACCAACGAAATTGAGGAGTTGAAGGATAAAAATGATATTTTAAAAGTTCAGGGAATGCACGAGAAGTATGAGCAAATAAGTAAATTTCATTACCACTCAAAAACTTGGATCAGCGAACGCACTAGAATTATGGGCAAATATGTAAATTTCATTACCACTCAAAAATTTGTGATTCGTGCTTTTATATATATATATATATATATATATATATAAAATCCAAAATTCAAAATTGTAATTAAAATTAAAAAATAAAAATATAAGTATTTTTTTTAGCTTATCAATATTCTATAATGTGATTGAGATAAGATGTGAATGAAAAAACAAGCTGGTCATGCTAGGACATTACTTTGATTTAACTCTCATGATTTTTAAGAATTTCCAATGCCAAATCTAATCAACACAGTAATGATTTAACTCTCATGATGCATAACCAATTTTAATTTGCTTTGAGTGAAAAGAAAAGCAAAACTCAAGCAGTGGAGACAAGGTTTCACATTGATGTTATCAAGTTGCTTTCTGTATTAAAACAAAAGGTTCAACATAACATCGTACATCAGTAAGCAAAAACATTGGCATTCAACTATGACTGACATACTTAAAGTATAGATGGACGATTGAAAAGAAATAAAAAATCATCTAGAAGTGAAAGAAAGCAGGTGAAAGAGATGGAAACCTCAACATTAAAACATTAATACCAAGGAACAATATAATTAATGAAGCCAACTCCTTCTCGGACCAAAATGGGACCACGGTTTCCTCTTTTTCACATATATGGAGAAACAGTGTTTATATAAGACACACAAATAGTCACATACCCGAATCAGTGTTAGGTAAGAGATGTCAGCGAGCCCAATCAATTGCAGATGAAGGAAATTTGAAAATCTGATTCGTACTCATGATTAGGAACGAAAACTTAGAGTGCAACAAAGAAGTGTATTAGGAGCGAGAGATCACAACAGTGCAATGAGAGAAAGAAAACGAATAGTAGGTAAGAGAGAGCCACCATTAATCGAATATGAAATCAGAGAGTTGAAGGGTAAAAGTGATTTTTTAGGTGACGAAGAAAATTAGAGGTATTTGTATTGAATTGAGAACTAACGAAATCGGAGAGTTGAAGAATCGAGGACCAACAATCCAATGAAAGAGAACCAACAAACCAATGAAATTGAGGAGTTGAAGGATAAAAGTGATATTTTAAAAGTTCAGGGAATGCACGAGAAGTATGAGCAAATAAGTAAATTTCATTACCACTCAAAAATTTGGATCAGCGAACGCACGAGAATTATGGGCAAATAGGTAAATTTCATTACCACTCAAAAAATTGTGATTCGTGCTTTTATATATATAAAATCCAAAATTCAAAATTGTAATTAAAATTTAAAAATTAAAAATATAAGTACTTTTTTAGCTTATCAATATTCTATAATTTGGTTGAGATAAGATGTGAATGAAAAAACAAGCTAAACATGCTATGATATTACTTCCTCAAAAAAAGTGTATTGGATTGATGAGAATGAGTTCCTGATTGATTTGGAGATAAAGAAAAAAAAACGTGTAGTGGATTGATAATGAGTTAGAGTTTGATTTGGATACAAAAGAAAATGTTGATTTGGAGATGAAAAAAGAAGTATGGGCAAATAGGTAAATTTCATTACCACTAAAAAATTTGTGATTCATGCTTTTATATATACTAGTTTTAAGACGTGCTACGCACGATTCCCTGCTCGTTTTGCTTGCGAGAATTAATTTCTAAGAATTTATTAACAAAATTTAAAATTGTAATTAAAATTTAAAAATTAGAAATACAAGTACCTTTTTTAGCTTATCAATATTCTCTACTGTGATTGAGATAAGATGTGAATGGAAAAACAAGCTAATCATGGTAGGACATTACTTCCTCAAAAAAAGTGTATTGGATTGATGAGAATGAGTTCATGATTAATTTGGAGATAAAGAAAAAAAAACGTGTAGTGGATTGATAAGAAGTTAGAGTTTGATTTGGATACAAAAGAAAATGTTGATTTGGAGATAAAAAAAAAAGTATGGGCAAATAGGTAAATTTCATTACTACTAAAAAATTTGTGATTCGTGCTTTTATATATATGAGCATATACATATCGAAGTGTAAGGAGGTGTGACACTTTAAATGTGAGTTTAGGATATTATTTCATTAATTATAACACCGTAGTGTTAGGATTGATTCAAATATCAATAAGTTAAAGTTTATTTTTATATTATTTATGTTTATCAAAAGCTATAAATTAGGATCTAAATGTGATCTAAGTAGTTAGTTGAACATTATATATATGTGAATAAAGTGAGCACAGAGGGTGCATTGATCCAATGTAGTCATCTACATTAATCGCTTCTTTATTTTATATCTTCTTTGCATATTTGTTTTCTTAACATTTTTATCAAGTAGTTATTTAAAGATTATATATGTGTGAACAAAGTGATGCACTTTAATGAATTTATCTACGTAGTCATCCACATGAATCGTTGTTTTTATATTGTTTCTTCTTTGCATATTTGTTTTCTTTACATTTCATAACACTTAACTCATGCATGTACAACATATTGATTAGCAATAAGATATAATGCTTCAAACTATAGTAACGATCATAGTTTAAAGAGCATAAAGAACTTAATTTATTAAACATCACCAAATAAACTAACTAATTAACAGTGCTAACTAATTAACAGTGCTCATGCATCTCCTTAATTAATAAAACCAAGAACTTGGAACATTATGATATCAGTGCCTGCTCATATCATGTAACACATAAATAATTCATGCTTTTGCAAGGCAACACTCTCTAAATGCCTTGATTGTGCATGATCAATGAGAAGGCCTAAGAAGCCAGAGTGGTCATCATCAGGCTTAAGTAACACTCTCTCTATATCATCTCTTTTGATGCTTCTAATAATCATATTCTTCCACGTGCTACACATGTTTTAGTAGAGGGCGATTCTAAGTTGTTCTCATATAATTTATCAAAGCATCTCTAGTAAAATGGGCAAAGCACCACTTGCTAAAAGCGAAAGGTTGGTGAAGATCCCAAGTTCGACTCATATTGAAGTTATTTATTTAAAAAAAAAAAAAAACTTGTTCTCATTATTCAAAAGGTCTTGGAGATGGAGTCACTATAAAATAAAAAAATAAATAAAATTGTACTTATTATTTGAAATGTACAAATAAACGATATCCATATTTAAATTTCCTCAAAAATTTGATTCCATAAAAGAGATCTAATTGTCTTATAAAACTACTGATCATTTGCACATCCCTAAAGCATTTCAACACTATTAATTTAAGACTATTGTCATTCACCACAAATACCTCATACTTCCTAAGGCATCTCTATTATCTTCTCATTAGAAAAACAACTAATAAGGTCTAACAAAAGAAACTATGATTTCATCAAAATAAAGAAACTAAAAAAAAAGGTAAAAGATTTATCGTTAATAACCCAACCTCTCGCACAGAGAAACCTTGACTCGCTCTCAACTTCATGTAAAGGTGATGACATGCATGTCAAACCAATCTTATTGCGATTTCAACAAGGTATTGTAATCAATCTCAATCTTATTGCGATTTCATTCTAAAATCTTAAAAACTCATTTTCAGTAGCAAAAAATATAGTAGAGATGTCATCGTCCAATAAAACTTAATTTGGGTTTTAAGGGAACATTAAGGATATGAATATTAGCAAAATCGCACTTCATCACATCCAATAAACTCAAGTAAAAAGCAGATTGATAGGAAATTTAGTGAGAAAGGGAAATAAATAAATGCTTGGAACATGAAATGATACAAAAGCTAATAAAGGCAAGACCATTTGCTTGAGCTCAGTTGAAGGACCATGATTAAAGGTGTTGCATAAGATTGTATATGCACAACAAACTATAGTTATAAGGTTGATCGAACAAACCAAGAATATATATAATCCATCGTCGTCTTCAAGACTAGCGTAAATCTTAGCGACAAATTATATCGTATACATCAGATAATAAGTTCCATTGCATTTGTTTCCTATTATAGGGGGGGGGGGGGGGGGGAAATTCTAGAACATATAATTCTACTAGAAATACCTTTTCTACAGACAGTTTAATTAACCATTTGCTTGTTTGATTTCAATCTTCATCCAACCTTTCATACTTTTCCAGCTCTCATTTCCCCTAAAGCTCATATCTCCTCCAAATGTGAATAATAATAAATCAAACATGCAGAGCCATCATTCATAAAAGACTAAATCAATCTTCATATATATTCCTCTTGGAAAAATTGATAAAACACCAAATAAGAAATTATTAATATCATAATATGCAACTGTAGATTTGAGCTAAATCCATTCCAAATGAGTACATTTTCTTTGTTCGTTACCTTTAAAGAAGTGACAAGCAATCACATTGGCAATAAAGAGTAACAAAGGAACACTAGAAACGTATCAGTGCATATCTTAACTAAAACACTTTTCAAAAACAATCTTTATTCCCTCAATGGCTTTCGCGTGATCATGACTACTTTGAGCTAGTTGACCATGTTCAACACTAAATCTTTCCAATATTCGTAAATACTATTGACAAAAATATTTCAAAATCTAACACTCTTTTTAAAATATTTAATAATCCAACATCTTTCGTGATGTGACGTTTTTTTGCTTGACAATTATTTGAAAAACGCGTTTTAAAGACAAACTTTAGTGTAAAAGTGCAACAAGGAAGTCGTACGAGTTTTGAAAACATGTCTTTCCTCCCAACAAGAAAATCATATTTCAAAAACACGTTTTTAACTTATTACAATCTTACACTCGAAACACGACTTTTACCACATCAGTGAAAAATGTTGAATTATTAAATATTTTAAGAGGAGTGTTAGATTTTGAAATAATTTTGTCAATGGTGTTATTCAAGTCAAAAGTTCCTATATATCATGATTGACAAGGAATCAATGCAATGTTACGTTCTCTAACGACGTTAATAGGGAGAGCAAGTAATAAACCACATTAACTCAATCGCAAACAGTTCAAATTCAACTTCTGTAGAGTAGAATTTTCCAGCAAAGCATCATGGCATACAATGGAGGAGACGACTTGATCATTTTGGGAATTTGAGATTCCAAGAACCCAGCTTTAGCGCTTTCACCATCAATGCTACACGAATGCATATATGACTTCTCTTGATTTAGTGAAGTTGCATTGTTTTGCAACAAATTTGACCTATCACCTAACCTTGAAGGATAAATGGTAGTCTTAAACAATAGAAACAAAGATAAAATCCGCTCAGAGAACCCTAAACTCTAAACCCTAAAGATTAGATGAACACATACTTTTTGAGGAACTCTATAAGTAATGTAACAAGTTTGGATCCCAATTGTTCTTATCAAAACAATCAACTCATATGGTATAGATATCTGAGGTGCACACAGATAACACCCAAGGCTGATGTGTCTTTGACATATTCACATGAATGTCATGCAATACACTCCGAGATGTATGCATGCGCATCTCAAGGCGAAAATTCGATTACTTTTGCATTTTCCATGGCTAAAACTACCTTTGAAGCCTATACTACCACTATCCAAACTCCAAATGTAAATGCCTTCATTATAAATAAGGGAGTGTGATCTCCAAATCCACCGTTGCATTCATTCTTACTTTCAACATCAGAATTCTCATCAGACTTTGAAGCTCTTGTGGCCTCTTTTACTTCCGCCTTACTCACAATAAGGTAGTTTAAACATTACTTTCATTACTAAAAATAATAAAAATAAAAAATTACAGATCTTGGTGTTATATAATACGTTATTAAAACTTATTAAATTTTAAATTAATATGTAACTTAATATTATTAATGAAAAAAATAGTTATTAACAATTGACAAAATATTATAAAACAAAAAACTTCAATAAATTATAAATCATTACACATTAATTTTTAGTTATAGATAGTCCAGTTGTACATTGATTATATATTAAATAAGTTTAAAAACGTTGAATATAAGAATATATTTAGATGTTATAAAAATATTTTAAATTAATATATAACTTAATATTATTAATGAAAAAATAGTTATTAACAATTAACTAAATATTATAAAATAAAAAACTTCAATAAATTATAAATCATTACACATTAATTTCTTAGTTATAGATAGTCCCGTTGGACATTGATTACATATTAAATAAGTTTTAAAAACGTAGGATATAAGAATATATTTAGATGTTATAAAAATATTTTTTAATGTAGTGTTCAACGAGTGGACTAGCTTACATATTTTCAATTTTTTTTCTTTTTTCATATTTTTAATGTAATTGACAACAAGGAGTCCTGGGATATAGCTTAGGCAGCTTTGTATGTGGCTACTTACTTGTTTTGGTGACTATTCAATAAGTGCTTGGTTACAAATAACCAACATGAGTTTCTTTATCATCGGTTTGGGGGATTTATATTTTTTTTTCACGTGATTTATTATATGGATAAGCATGAAATATGATTTTCATGTTGATAATTTGTTCTTATCCAATTGATTTTATTTTTTATCAAGTTGGTATTATTTATTTATTTAATAGATCAAAAGCAAATCTATTAATTAACTCATGAATGAATACCGGTTTGTATATATGATTGTCCAATATTTTTGGATTTTAATTATTCCGTGTATGAAGAGGTGTGGCCTATTTTTATAAACTGTGATATACTTGAAATTAATTACTTTAGTCATAGACTCTTGGCACGTATTATTGTAGCCATATAGTATGACATATATGTATCATATAACATGAAATCATGATAATTTAAGTTCATGATTTCACTGTGAGATCATGAGAAGTTCATGATGTGGTAGAAGGGTTTAATCACTTTAATTAAAATGTGAGATCATTATTAAGTTCATGATTTGGTGGAAGGCTTAATTTAATCAGTTTAGTTAAAATTCTTCTTATGCATGTGTGGCTAATCAGTCCATTAAAAAAAAGCGTCCATGTTCTTAAATAATATATATTATCTTTTAATGCATATATAGTACACCCACATATATGTTGGGTTATTTAATTAAATACCCTATTCAAATTGGTGATTGACATGTATATATATATATATAGGAAATTCTAATATGGTGACTTTTTTAAATCACCATGGATGGTGATTTAAAATTTTCACCATTAGATTTAGATTCAATGGTGAATATGAAAACTACATGTATGGCTCTTAAATGTGTGCACAAGTTTCAAGAAGGCATGTTCATTATTGGATCTAAATTCAATGATCCAAATTTAAAATCACCATCCATGGTGATTTTTCTCAATCACCATGGTAGGACTACCTTTTATATATATAAACACACATTCAAGCTTGCGAGAATACAAAATTTGAAAAAAAAATAATGATTAATGGAGCTAGAGTACTATTACATATCTTCACTTTAAGTACTTAACATCACTGAAAAAACAAAAAACCAAAAAAAAAAACAAAAAATGAAAATAAACCATTGAAAAAATGAAAAAAAAAAAAAGAAATAGCCCAAAATCATTTATAGTGCTTAAAAATAACAAAAATGGTGTAAGAAAAGAAGCAAGTAATTAGTAGATAATTAAAGCGATAAAACTGTTCATTCAAAGAAATCTTTTGTTATTTGTGCATATTACGTGTAGTATATATAGTAGATCATATATATATATATTGAAGTGTAAGGAGGTGTGACACTTTAAATGTGAGTTTAGGATATTATTTCATTAATTATAACACCTTAGTGTTAGGATTGATTCTAATATCAATAAGTTAAAGTTTATATTTATATTGTTTATGTTTATCAAGAGCTATAAATTAGGATCTAAATGTGATCTAGTAGTTAGTTAAACATTATATATATGTGAATAAAGTGAGCACAGAGGGTGCATTGATCCAATGTAGTCATCTAGATTAATCACTTCTTTATTTTATTTCTTCTTTGCATATTTGTTTTCGTTACATTTTTATCAAGTAGTTATTTAAAGATTATATATGTGTGAACAAAGTGATGCCTTTAATGAATTTATCTATGTAGTCATCCACATAAATCGATGTTTTTATATTGTTTCTTCTTTGCATATTTGTTTTCTTTAAGTTTCATAACACCCTCTTTATATCATCTCTTTTGATCCTTCTAATAATCATATTCTTCCATGTGCTACACATGTTTTAGTAGAGGGCGATTCTAAGTTGTTCTCATATCATTTGTCAAAGCATCTCTAGTAAGATGGATAAATCACCACTTGCTAAAAGCGAAAGGTGGTGAAAATCCCAAGTTCGACTCATATTGAAGTTATTTATTTAAAAAATAAAAAAACTTGTTCTCATTATTCAAAAGGTCTTGGAGAGATCCCAAGTTAGATTCATGTTGGAGTCACTATAAAAAAAAATAAAAATAAAAATTGTACTTATTATTTGAAATGTACAAATAAACGATATCCATTTAAATTTCCTCAAAATTTTGATTTCATAAAAGAGATCTAATTGTCTTATAGAACTACTGATCATTTGCACATCCTGTTGAACTTTCATTTGAGTTTGTATTGTATCCAATGTTAGTCCCACATGGGAAAAAACTTTTTTGTTTCTTTACTTATAAGAAATCTTTCACTTGAAGTAAATGGTTAAGTGAATGTGGGGTTGGAGGACAAGACCATGAGTATTCTCCATTGATTAATACACATTAAATATTAATATGTCTTTGATAGGGTCTTGGGCCTAATGTTAAAATAACTTAGTCAATTCACAACATACTTTTTTTACTTTTTACATTAAATTAAGTAATTTCATAATTGATAATTAGTGTGAACAGCTGTGACTTTTAGTTTTCTAAAAGGTTCGTAATTGATAATTAGTGTGAACAGTTGTGACTTTTAGTTTTCTAAAAGGTGTGTAATTAGTAGGTTAATTAGTGGTTAATGAACCACACCACTAATAGCCTCATTTTGAATAGTTGTGACTATTCAAAAAAGGCATTTTTTGTTTATATATAATATTTCCGAAATAGAAGAAAAATATCAAGTTTTGTTGAGAGAGATTTTGTTGTTGCACAAGAAAGGTTCTTTGGTTGGTGTGTAATCAAAGATCAATCCAATTGTGTCCTGGAGACAAACCTCTTGAAGCATTCATACACTGAATTTGAAGAAATTTTGTCTTAGGACATTGCTATTTAGTGCAAGCCTCTGGTATGATTTAATTTAGTTCTTTGTAATTGAATTCACGCATGATATATATTATAGTTCTGTAATATGCATGTTGGATAATTGTTCTAACACATCCCTCATGCATTTCAACACTATTAATTTAAGACTATTGTCATTCACCACAAATACCTCATACTTCCTAAGGCATCTCTATTATCTTATCATTAGAAAAACAACTAATAAGGTCTAACAAAAGAAACTATGATTTCATCAAAATAAAGAAACTAAAAAAAAGGTAAAAGATTTATCGTTAATAACCCAACCTCTCACACGGATAAACCTTGACTCGCTCTCAACCTCATGTAAAAGTGAGGACATGTCAAACCAATGGAACCACCGCCTAGTCGCACATAGGGGATATACCTAATTCACTTACATTAAACACATTAAGTTTCTATAGTTAATCCATTAAATAAAATTGTCCCAAATTAATGGGATCGATTACATGGATCAAACTTTTCCATTGTGCTCGATTAAGTTTTCTATAGTTAATCCATTAAATAAAATTGAAATGCATTATCAAAGATTATAAAGCATATGAAAGAGTAATAAATTAAAAGCCCTCATGAGATTTGTCATAATATGTAGTCCCTCTAAAACATTTTTGGACAATTGTAGGGATGAAATAACCAAAAAAAAAAAAAAAAAAAGACCACAAACATCATTAAAAGAAACTAGTGGTATTGTTGTCAATCTCAATTTTATTGTGATTTCATTCTAAAATCTTAAAAACTCACTTTCAGTAGCAAAAAATATAGTAGAGATGTCATCGTCCAATAAAATTTAATTTGGGTTTAAGGGAACATTAAGGATATGAATATTAGCAAAATCACACTTCATCACATCCAATAAACTCAAGTAAAAACAGATTGATAGGAAATTTAGTGAGAAAGGGAAATAAATAAATGTTTGGAAGATGAAATGATACAAAAGCTAATAAAGCAAGACCATTTGCTTGAGCTCTTGAAGGACCATGATTAATGGTGTTGCATAAATTGTATATGCATAACAAACTATAGTTATTAAGGTTGATCGAACAAACCAAGAATATAATCCATCTTCGTCTGCAAGATTAGCGTAAATCTTAGCGACAAATTATATCGTATACATCGAGATAATAAGTTCCATTGCATGGGGGGGGGAGACAGCTTTAAGTACTATTTGCTTGTTTGATTTCAATCTTCATCCAAAGCGACAAATTATATCGTATACATCGAGATAATAAGTTCCATTGCATGGGGGGGGGGGGGGGGGGAGAGAAGTTTAAGTACTATTTGCTTGTTTGATTTCAATCTTCATCCAACCTTTCATACTTTTCCAGCTCTCATTTCCCTAAAGGTCATATCTCCTCCAATTGTGAATAATAATAAATCAAACATGCAGAGCCATCATTCATAAAAGACTAAATCAATCTGGGGGGGGGGGGGGGGACAGTTTAAGTACTATTTGCTTGTTTGATTTCAATCTTCATCCAACCTTTCATACTTTTCCAGCTCTCATTTCCCCTAAAGGTCATATCTCCTCCAATTGTGAATAATAATAAATCAAACATGCAGAGCCATCATTCATAAAAGACTAAATCAATCTTCATATATATATATATTCCTCATGGAAAAATTGATAAAACACCAAATAAGAAATTATTAATATCATAATATGCAACTGTAGATTTGAGCTAAATCCATTCCAAATGAGTACATTTTCTTTGTTCGTTACCTTTAAAGAAGTGACAAGCAATCACATTGGCAATAAAGAGTAACAACGGAACACTAGAAACGTATCAGTGCATATCTTAACTAAAACACTTTTCAAAAACAATCTTTATTCCCTCAATGGCTTTCGCGTGATCATGACTACTTTGAGCTAGTTGACCATGTTCAACACTAAATCTTTCCAATATTCGTAAATACTATTGACAAAAATATTTCAAAATCTAACACTTTTTTTTAAATATTTAATAATCCAACATCTTTCGAATTTGCGGTAAAACTTTGCATTGACACAAGACTAGTTATCAAATTGTCAAAGATGTTTTTCTCTTCTTTGATTTGTAAAACTCGAGGCAAGGTCATGGATTTGCTTGTCTATAACTGAGGTTCTTCTTTTGTTTACGTAGATTGGAAGAGCAAAATGGTGCCTTTTTGGGCAATGGCGCTTACGTATCCCCTCCGAAGAATGGGCAATGGCGCTTACACATAATTTACAAGTGTCTCTATATCATCTCTTTTGATGCTTCTAATAATCATATTCTTCCATGTGCTACACAAGTTTTAGTTGAGGGCGATTCTAAGTTGTTCTCCTATCATTTGTCAAAGCATCTCTAGTAAGATGGATAAAGCACCACTTGCTAAAAGCGAAAGGTTGGTGAAGATCCCAAAAAATTTATTTAAAAAAAAAAAAAAAACTTGTTCTCATTATTCAAAAGGTCTTGGAGATGGAGTCACTATAAAAATAAATAAATAAATAAAATTGTACTTATTATTTGAAATGTACAAATAAGCGATATCCATATTTAAATTTCCTCAAAAATTTGATTCCATAAAAGAGATCTAATTGTCTTATAAAACTACATATCATTTGCACATCCCTAAAGCATTTCAACACTATTAATTTAAGACTATTGTCATTCACCACAAATACCTCATACTTCCTAAGGCATCTCTATTATCTTCTCATTAGAAAAACAACTAATAAGGTCTAACAAAAGAAACTATGATTTCATCAAAATAAAGAAACTAAAAAAAAGGTAAAAGATTTATCGTTAATAACCCAACCTCTCACACAGATAAACCTTGACTCGCTCTCAACTTCATGTAAAGGTGAGGACATGCATGTCAAACCAATGGAACCACCGCCTAGTCTGCACATAGGCGATACCTAATTCACTTACATTAAACGCATTAAGTTTCTATAGTTAATCCATTAAATAAAATTGAACTGACAGCATTTATCATACCTGCATTATGCAAAGCATAGAGATATGAAAGAGTAATAAATTAAAAGCCCTCATGGGATTTGCCATAATATGTAGTCCCTCTAAAACATTTTTGGACAATTGTAGGGATGAAATAACCAAAAAAAAGAAAAGAAAAGAGGACTACAAACATCATTAAAAGAAACTAGTGGTATTGTAAATCAATCTCAATCTTATTGTGATTTCATTCTAAAATCTTAAAAACTCACTTTCAGTAGCAAGAAATATAGTAGAGATGCCATCGTCCAATAAAATTTAATTTGGGTTTTAGGGGAACATTAAGTATAGGAATATTAACAAAATCACACTTCATCACATCCAATAAACTCAAGTAAAAACAGATTGAAAGGAAATTTAGTGAGAAAGGAAAATACTTAAATGCGTGGAAGATGAATTGATACAAAAGCTAATAAAAGCAAGTCCATTTGCTTGAGCTTGAAGGACCATGATTAATGGTGTTGCATAAAATTGTGTATGCATAACAAACTATAATTATAAGGTTGATCGAGCAAACCAAGAATATAATCCATCTTCGTCTGCAAGACTAATGTTAATCTTGACGAGAATTTTAGAACATATAATTCTACTAGAAATACCTTTTTTACAGCCAGTGAAATTATTTGCTTGTTAGATTTCAATCTTCATTCAATCTTCCATACTTTTCCAGCTCTCCTTTCCCCTAAAGGTCTTATCACCTCCAATTTTGAATAATAGTAAATCAAACATGCAGGGCCATCATTCATAAAAGACTGAACCAATCTTTACATGTATTCCTTATGAAAAAATTGATAAAACACTAATTAAGGAATTATTAATATCATACTATGCAATAGTAGATGTAAGCTAAATCCATTCCAAATTAATGAGTACATTTTCTCAATTAGTTTACCTTTAAAGAAGCGACAAGCGATCACATTGGCCAATGAAGAGTAACAAAAGAATACATCAAACTAAAATGAAAATTAGAAACTTATCAAGTGCATATCCTAACTAAGACACTTTTCAACTCTCAGTAACCATTAGAGTCACGAGTGATCACCGGAGGCTTCAAAAGGTTGTTCAGAAACAATCTTCATTATATATGTTTGATCCATTTCATGAAAAGTGACAAAAGTTTTACGCTGGCTGTCAACCTATCGCAACGCTTCTCCATTTTCCAAGAATGGAAAATGAGCTTGGGGTCTCCCTCCTCCACTTTTTCGGGTATGAAAAGTGAGTTTCAGACCTCCCTTACCCATTTTTCGGTATGAAAAATTGGCGTCAGAGTCCTCCTCCTTTATCCGGACTTGGGACCGGCTATGTAGCGCACATAATGTACAACATAGGTGGAGTTAGAAACAATCTTCATTCCTTCTACTAAAGTCTGATGCAGCCCGCAAGAGGGGGCAGAATTTAACACTTTATGCATGATATGATATTCTTTCCTCTTCATTCATTCCTCAATAAAATTTTACAACAAAACCATTTTCAGGATTCTGCAACAATGAAAGCCTGTAATTATATACATAGAGCATCAGAAGAGAACACCAACTCTATGGTACATTTTCAATGTTACAAGCAAAAATTTAAGCTTTATATATATCATATCCTGCAACATATTACACTGAGCCAAGAGTTTTTGCAACTTATCATACTCTTCCTTCTTGGTAAAAGCCACCATCGATGTTTGTCCTTTCCAAAGATGGCTAAGTAAAGCTTATTAGATAGATATTGAAAGAGGTCGAATGTAGCATTGCAGAAGCCTCTCGAGCTAACCAATCAAGGCCACAGAAACCCCAAAAAAAAACCAGATTGATCGACAACACCAAATCAATCATAGAAGAAGAAGAAGAGAAGAACCTCGGATATCGCGGCGGCGCGATGTTGGGGAAACCAACCTGCGGCGGAGGAGGAGACGTGGAGTTGTGGGGGTTCCCGAATTGGGGCTTCTCCCTGGGCGGCCCGGAAGGGCCAGAGCAGACGCCGAAGTTAGCGTAGTCCGCCATTAACGCATCTCAATTTAGCTGAAGAACCCTAATTTTCAGTTTCTATTTTTGCTTCAAAGGTGGTTTTAGCCTTAAAAAATGCAAAAGTAACAAGTCACCGAATTTTCAGTTACTATGCATTTCTCGAGATATCTCGCACACGTTTTCAGTGTGTATTTTATGACATGTTATAAGTTCGGTGTCGAAAGAGGGATACTTTAACAATTCCTTTAACCTTTTAAAACGTAAAATTTTGTTTTTAATTTTTTAAAAGACTTGAATCCGAGAACTTACCTTTTAAATTTAATGATTTGAATATCTAGTTAAAATTACAAAGTGAGTGTAAGCAAAATGTTACCAATCACACCTAGCGTAAAGTCACATCGGGTGACGTGTTTATAAAATTGTTATATTGCATCTCAAACAAGCCGCGTCACAAGTGGAAATAGTTTTACTTTCCCAACGGCCGCACTGCCAGTGATATTTAGAAAAATAGTCATCAATGTGTAATTCATGATCAAAAAGACATCTCTGCAAATGAAATTTCATTAAGAAAAATATGTTAGCGAAGGAATTGTATATCAATCCAAACATCCTCTTAAAAATTAAAATCAAGTGGTACCCAAACAAATACACGATACATAGAGGAATTAATTTTCATGAACATCAATGAGTTCTTACCTTTCCTCATGTCCTGCATACCAACTGCTACCGAAGAGATCAATTTTATGTTGTAAAATTGGACACCACAACAACTTGACATTTTTTCCACTCCCTAATTTTTAAATATGTTGTATGATATATAGATACATTATTTTCGGAGGACTTGTCTTGGCTGATCAGTGTTGCTTCGGATATGGGTACAGAGATCCATGACCAGAAATCACAACTTGAGAAATGCTTGGTTATCTACTTGGTTGATTCAGCTAAGATGATGGACTGGGAACTAGCAGCTGGAGAGGCTTCTGTAATGCTACAGACGTGTGCTCGACCGGAGCTCCAAGGTCAAAAGTATATAATGTTGAACATTTTCAAAATAAATGTTTAGTCCCACATTGGTTATGAACTTCGATTTTAAAGAGTATATATGTACTCTTGCACCATAGTATGTGTAAAATAAATATAGGTGTTATGCACTGTGAGCCATGCACGCGCGGCTCATAACACTTTTAAGGGCGAGTGCGCGTGTGTGAATATGTGTGCGCAAGCTAACCATGAGTAAAATTTTTTACTATTAATTTTTATCATTTTAGATATTAAATGGGTAGTTATTAGAATGGCTGAGTGAGTGGGTGCAGTTGAAACTGCTCTCCATTACTCTCCACTACTCCATTGCATCAATGCTTGACTGTTCCACTACTCCACTACCCTATTTTTCACTCTAACTGGTCATGACTAGTGCTCTGCTCTTGTTTTCATCTTTCATTTCTGCAAAGTGAAAGGTGTGTTTACTTCATCGTATCCTTTAAGATATTTGCTGACTCTTGCAGTTTAGAGAACAAAAGTTCCTTTAGGAAAGTGGCAGTGTTATACGCTTTGAAGTCATTGCAAGTCCCTCTAGTCTGACTAAAATGGAATAGTTCCAAAATGAGTAGCGATTTTTAGATGAATTTTCCATTGGCGATTAATAAAATTAACATCCGGAGCTCCTTCAGTAGCATATATTCTGGAAGATGATGGCAAGTTACAAATATCAGAGAATTTGAGCATAGAAGGTGGTGAAACACCTGCTTTGCCACAGATGTCTCTCGATGAAATGCTTGAAGTTTGTTGTACCCATATTGTTTCTTGGAGGGAGCCGTCAGGACCTAGGGACATTCGGCCTCTTTCAAATCTATCTAATAAGCTTTACGAGGCATGCATGCGACGTTGCAAGCGCCCATTAAAATACAAAAGACGTTGGAAGGCAACTGGTGAATGGATCATGGATTGTCATCTTTGGAAAGGAGAAACATCCATGGTGGCTTTGCAGGATATGAAACATGAAAACTATCTATCTATTTTTGACCTACTGATCCTTGTGTATGATAAGCTTAAATTTTTGCTTGAAACATTAAAAATGTACCATAGAGTTGGTGTTCTCTTCTGATGCTCTATGTATATAATTACAGGCTTTGATTGTTGCAGAATCCTGAAAATGGTTTTGTTGTAAAATTTTATTGAGGAATGAATAAAGAGGAAAGAATATCATGCATACAGTGTGTTAAATTCTGTCCACTCTTGCTGCAAAAAAATTGCAGTGTGTAAATTTAAGTACATGCATCAGTTAGGGAGTTGGTTGTGAAGAATTTTATGCACCTAGCCAACTGAAAGAAACCTCAAATTTTGAGTGTCAAAAGAAAACAGAGAAAAAAAAAAAAAAAAAGAAGAAAAGCAGTATAGCAGATTTGACAATTTTGCCTCATGTGTTGTTTAGGTGTTTGATACATACAACAATGATTGTGATATCATCTGTTTGCCCATATTTTTCCAGCCATTTCTTGTATGATTCTCCAGCAACAGCGGCGCATGCATCGCGTGGATCTCTATATCTTGCCACCTGCAGAGAAGAGAAAGTCAGAATCATCAAGAGATGGAGAAAATAAAACCAAGAAGGTATTATTTATGAATGTAGGAGATTAAAAAGGATCACTACTACCACAAAGTTCAAATGGAATGCCAATTTTATGGAAGCAAGTACAAACTCTTAAGCCTCAAGTAGAAATAAACTTGTGCAGGAAATTTAGTTTGTCACTAGATAGAATGCTATGAAATAAGTACCAAATCCAAACTATTCAATGGAGGTTTGCAACGCTACGTACAGATACCTCCCCTCTTTTGTGAGATTTGCAGAAAGTTGATTTAAACTAGTTGAGGCATTCGGACCATAATACTAAGCAGGGAGCGCCGCAAAAGAAAAAAATAAAAATCAAAGCTACCTTATCTATCTCTATCCAAGATTTCTTAGAAATGTTACCATATTAACAACTACTTGGCTTGTTAAGTACTGAAAAACACCATCACTTGCAATGACAAAGAACATATGATGAGGCATGAGCTTCACAACAGACACCTCTGGAACACCTATCACACCAATTGTCTCAGCCACAGAATCTCCTAAACTCCTTGAAAATGCAGCTCCAGGGTAGTGCTTGTCTTGCAACCATATTCTCGGCGGATCTTCATCGTCTTCTTCGACGCTCCAAACCTTAACATTTGGATCCTCTTCTCCATCAATCTGACCAAATGTCAAGACTCTAGCACCACAAAGTTTTACCCTCTCGTATTCATCCTCCCTATATGGCGTCTGATCATTAGTTATGCTCTCGGCCATGATTCGATTCCCATGCTTAGCAGCAATCACAGCTCTCGAGTCCCCCACATTTGCGACGAAAAGAGTGTCCCCTATAACTAGAACAGTGATTGCAGTTGTACCACTCATTGCATCATTGATGTTACTATCATGAAGCTCACTATTTGTCGCTAGGAACGCGGAATTGTAAGCTTTCACTGGATCATCTAGCAATGCTTGATCACTAGAAAGGATCTCTATAAGTCTGTCTCTGACGAAATGCGAGCAATGATCGCCGAATCTGCCATGCCCGTCAAATACACCGAAAAAATGAAGATTCGGGTTGCCTTGGATCCTAGTTTTGATGCAGAAACTATCTTGGTTTTCATGGTTGAGCGAGTAGGGGTAGTAACCGCGATGTGTGAAGGCTGAGTACTCCAAATTCAAATTATGGGAAGGAACATGAATTGTTTGCAATGGTGTTCCGGTGAGCAAGTGTCTACTGCTTCGACGAGGACTAACAATCCGTTGTCTCTCCGGCGAGTCATCATCGGAAGAGCTACGCTTGTGAAACCATCGTCGACAGCAGCCCATGTCTTGGTTGTTGCAAACTAAGATTGTTAGAAAACTTGGTGAGTAGGAAAGATGAATTAGGTGGAATTCAAGAAAAGAAGAAAGAATTGGAATTGTTGCTTCTCATTGACAGGGAATCTCTCTTTGCCTTCAAGTATGGGATTGAAGAGTCTATGAAGTAATCTCATGTTCCATAGATTAAGTAAATTCATGTTTCCCTATAACAGTGTGTCTGATTTCAATCCAAGAAATGTAAACAAGCAAAACAGCAATCCAAGCAAATAGGATTAACAATTAATGTATTTTTATTAAGTCAATTGATTCCAGTCTGATCTTGTATCGAACTATTAATGATGATTAATGAAATTTATATTTTACTTCGAAAAGAAAAAAAGAAGAGCCTGCCAAAGAAAAAAAAAGGTAAGGAATATGTTTTAGCTTCAAACAAGAGTTGTACTTGAAAGAGTGTAAGTTATTGTAGTTTAGATTCTTTTGAACATTGAAAAAACTGATTCCTCAAGACCAAGTGTGATGTTTATGTTCTTTGGCATGCAGTTTGTAGAGATTCCACAAGTTTGGTTCGTGAGATTAATCGAACCTAAGTAAAGACGGGAATTAGAAGGACAACCTTATAGGATTCACCTAAAAAAAAAATAAAAAAATAAAATTGGATTAAGGTGTTTAATTTGGCATCTTAATATAAATTCCAATTTGGCCCACACGTGATCAGCGGTGCAAATGCCTTGTCTTTAAAATCCACATATTCCTATCTAGAGCTTTGAAAAACCTTAACATACATGAAATATTGGGATTGGTCTCAAAAAGATTATTGAAACAAAACGATAGCAAAAAAGATTTATGAATCATAGTTTTCAAACAAATAAATAAAAATTTTGCTCCCACAAAAATCTTAAAGGGAAGTGATTGAATATGACAAACAACACAGAACAAAAGCCAAATTAAAGGAACCAAAAAATTAATTTCAATTTATGCCTAGAAGACGGATAGTAGAATATGCTTTACATAAGAAAGGAGTGTAAATGGTTAAAGAAAACGATAGTTTGAGTCCTAAATTAATTAGAGTCGGCTACATGGATCAAACTCTTGCATTGTGCTCGATTAAATGCAATACTGCAATTGATGGTGAGCGAAATAGTCAAAGAAGAAAGAAAAAAAAAGATGGACCATCTAACATATAAGATCACATAATTATCATGGTGAAAACTAGATTACTACCACCATTTTTTTCTTTGATATCCGTGGGTGTTCAAAGAAGCATAACTATTCCCTCGATGCCACACTGGGGAATTGAACTCGAGATCCACACTAAGGAATCGAACTCGAAGTCGTGACCGTTGTGGCAAACAACCGGGTTGACAACTTCAGATTGTTAACCAAAGAAAACATTAAAAATCTCCTCAACAGTCTGAGACACATTAATTCTAAATATGCAATCCTAGATACACAAGAAGATTGGCTAATCAATGTTCATTACGTACCCGAACAATGAAAACCGACATCGGTAGCATCATTCTTATTACACCATAAATCCGTGATTTAGTTCTGCACTCAATTTGGTCTTATTCTAAACAAAAAAGAAGCAAGTGAGAGGACGCAAGAAAACAAATTTAAATCAATAGATCGAGTTCTTATTTCAACGAAAAAAAAAAAAAATCAATATGAGTTCTTGTTTTCTCTACAAAAAGAAAAGATCTTAAAAAACATCCAAACCAAGTATAGCTGTTCGATCAGAGGATTTAGATGTTATCTTTTTGAAAATTGTTCAATAGAAAAGTTTCAAAAGATGTGTTCTTGAAGACTTGACTTTCTATTTTATAGAATATCTTTTTGAGAAGCTCTCAACCATATCATAAGATTCATGTGCCCTTTTTTCGATTTTTTTTTTTATTTTACAATTTTTTTTTTGTTGACATGCATTACGTCTATTCTTTAGCTTTTTAAGCTATTTTTTACTATAAACTCAAACGATCTAATTAACGATTTTTAAGTTTTTTTTAGTTATTATATAAACTAAAAGATATATAGTTAATTGGTAATATAGAACAATTAAATTGTAACACAACACAAGTATATGACATTTTAATAAACCCGAAAATTAGTCACATTATAACACATATAATTCGTCCAATATTTAATACCTATATATTAACCGATTGTTAAAAGATGGATAACATTTTAGCTATTTTTTAGTTTCGTATTAATGTAAGCGTATTTTAATTAACAAATTTTGATTAAAATTCTATCTATATTTTATCAGTTTCAATTTACAAACTTGAGTAGGCAAAGCTTTGGTATAACCATCGGGGGTTTCATATATAAATCTTCATTGATATTTTTTTTTTGACTTTATAAACCGATTTTACTTTTTAATTTTTTAATTAGGGAATCTATATATTTAGGCCTGTTTTTTCTATTTTTTATTTCATTTTTTTCTGTTTTAGTTTGATATTTTTTTGGTGGCAAGTCTTTTTTGTTTTTCATTCATAGGTTCTAGGAAGAGGAAGAAACCACCACTCTTGCTTGTCTTTCATGATCCTATCAAATCCTTGTTGATTCGCAGCATGTTAGTTTTGTATTGTACTTATAATCTTAGTACTAACCAATATTATTATGGAAAAATATTAACACTATATTAGGTAGGATTCTACACCTATTAATTTTCATTCTAATGTTAGCACGCAAATCATCATATTGCACACATCCTTCATCAATAAAATCCATAGGAGATTCAAGCATATTTGCCATCTTATTCTGTTCTCCAAGAACTCTTCTTCCTTTATCAAATTTGTCATTCTTAGATTTTTCATGTAAACCAACTGGATATCCATGTAATTTGAAACATGTCTCTTTGGTGTGCCTCTTCATCTTGCAATGATCACAATAAAGCTCATCTTTATTCACTTGTTTCTTACAAGATCCTTTAAAGTGGTTCTTATTTCGGTATTTCTAACCATCATGACAGAATCAACTTCAGGTGCAAACATAATGTGTACTTTTTTGTTTTTCAACTCTAATCACCATAGAGTAAGCTTTATTAATACTAGGAAGAGGATCCATAAGCAAGATCTGATTTCGAATAGGATCATAGACATCACTCAATCCCATTAAAAACTCCATTAACTTGTCAGTTGATTCTAATTCAGCAATCTTCTTTGCAGCTCCACATTCACAACTTGGTAAAGGAACTAGATAAGCAAGTTCATCCCATAATTTTTTCAGTTTTGTGTAATAATTCGACACGTTAAGATCTCCTTGAGCAATTGAAGCTATTTCTCTCTTCAATTGATAAATCATAGGACCATTACACTCTCCAAACCTTTCAGATAGTTCAGTCCACAAATCAAAAGCACAAGAAGAATAAAGAAATGCATCAACAATTTCTTTTGCAATAGAATTCAAGATCCAAGAAGTAACCATACAATCCACTTTGATCCATCGATCAAAATTAGGATCTGATGATGTTGGTTTAGCACATCTACCATCAATAAACCCTAGTTTCATCTTTGCACCAAGAAGAGAATTGGTAACCAAGATCATACTGGATGATGCGAATTTTGTAAATGCAAGAATCATCCATGTTCGATCTACTAAACTCACATTTCTTGAAGAATCTTCATGATCTTGCATGTTTGCCATGATTTGAAACTCTACCAAATCAACAATCCAAGCAAGAATCTTCAAACAACAATCGAACTTGAAAAATCAATGACAACAACATCACATTTCTTGATCAAACGAGCAAAAAACATATGGAAAATTAAGGTTCCCAAGTTGTTTCTGCTCTGATACCATGAACAAACTTAGAACAAGAAATCAATATGAGCTAAAACAGATGAACTGAAAATCACATTTTTACAGAGTCTTCTTTCCCTTTTATACACCCCAACTAACTACAAAAACAACTTAACCAACCCTAACAAACTTCTAACAGATTGCTAACAGATTGGGTTAGGTAGGCCCACTGATCTATTAGCTATACATCACAGATAATTCTCTCAATTACAATCAATCAGTATATACATTCTACAATATAGAACATATAAATTGTAACACAATACAATTATACGATATTTTAATAAACCCGAAAATTAGTCACATTATAACACATATAATTCGTTCAATATTTAATACCTATTCAGTTTTTTTTTTTACTTTTTAATTTTTTAATTAGGGAATCTATATATTTAGGCATGTTTTTTATATTTTTTATTTCAATTTTTTTCTGTTTTAGTTTGGTATTTTTTTGGTGGCAAGTTTTAGTTTTGTATTGTACTTATATAACCAATATTATGGAGAAAAAATATTAACACTATATTAGGTAGGATTCTACACCTATTTTTTTCTAAATGAATATATATATATATCGTGAATTTACGAATATTAGATATTACGATGATAGAGTAATAAAATCAGTTAGAAGAAGTAGAGGTTCCTAAATGAACCACTTTAAGTATTGTTCAAGAGTTAATTTGTTATAGGTTTTCCTATGTGTGTTATGTATTTTTATTTTAATTATGTGAATTGTGAGTAATTGATTGTTATTTTTTTGTGTTTTAAGGGTTTTGAAAGTGATTATAGTAACTTTATAGTTCTTCGAAATAATTATATTTCTCAAAAACACTGGAAAATTATCTTTTGAGCTAATATTAATTTTACATTTTTCATTCATTGTTTTTTATTAATTGTTATATTTGTGTCATTTTTAGAGTAGTTTTGGAGGCTGATCAAAGCAGTTTGGTGATTTTAAAGAGGAAATTAGATTTTTCTAATTTCAAGATGAGGTTTAGAGTTGTATATCG
Source organism: Stephania yunnanensis (assembly GCA_039657365.1). NCBI lineage: Eukaryota > Viridiplantae > Streptophyta > Magnoliopsida > Ranunculales > Menispermaceae > Stephania > Stephania yunnanensis. Next base: position 60,942,673 of record CM077582.1, on the reverse strand, counting down.
ATACTTAGTTTGGTGATTGAAGCAGTTTGACAATTTCTCAAACAAGAAAAAGGCAGAGTGTGCAAGATTACACAAGGAAGCAAGCAGTGGCTCTAAAAATTAATCTACGAGATCTTAAAATCTTAGATAAATATAAGGGGGTTTATTCTTAAGTCTTAGAATAAAATTTTGCTCTTTCCAACTACGGACATTAACATTGCTTCGAAGAAACCGATATTTCTTGAGATGAAAAGTCATCTTCACAACAATTGGGAACCAGAGAATTCTCAAGAAAATAGAAGTGCAAAAAAAAAATGTAATGGCAATAAGGGAAGCGATATTGTGACAATTGCAAGACAGACCATCTTGCCAAAGAGAAATAATGGAAATTACCTCTGGAGTTGAGGTCGATTTGGTGGAAAGATCACAAGAAAATAACAACAATTGCTTGTGTTGAAAATGAAGTGATTGAAGATTCCTCAAAACCTAATGAGAAACTGGTAATTACTATCTATAAAGGAGAGCCAAGAACTTTCAAGGAAATAGCTTGTTCTCAAGTTCTTGTTGTTATGCCAAAATTCACTAAGAACTATTTTGGGTATATGCTCAAATTGGCAGAACTCCACTAATCACTTTATTTAATAGCGGATCACAGCAGAACCTGATTGCAGAACAACTGGTGAAGTAGTTGAAATTGGAGACTTCACCACATCCTCGGCCTTACCCATTGGAATTGTTGAAGAAAGATTTGGAGTTGTAGGTAAAAAGCCAATGCACTTTCAAATTTGCAATAAATGAAAATTTTTATTATCAGATGATTTGCGATGTCGTACCATTGGTTGTATGCCAAATTATTTTTGGTAGTCTTTATTTATGGGACCGAGATGCTACTTACTACCGGCGAGAGAATATTTGGCGGTTAGTGAAAGATGACAAGGGATTCAAAATTATGATTGCACAACGGACCAGGCATATGGTTAACTCCAGCTAAGAATTCAATTTATTGGCGATTCAACCAACCCAGGGTGAGTTTATCAATTCAATAGGACTTAATTTTAATAATTTATTGGCAAAAGTTCTTCGAAAAATGAATGTGTCACGGCCCAAATCTCTAACCCTGATTTATATCTCTTAATCAGGATCACCGACCCTGGATGTGGGACCCGCACCGTAATACGTGCACCGACCGAGGCACATGGCCGAGGTAGATTGTATTTTTGTATTGATGTGTGCCTAGTGTTATGTAATGTGTCGACTTACTAAGTCATTTGGTACGGTTGTAGACGTAGAGACGAGAGCGGGGACACGTCTCGATATGCGTGCCGACGCGGGTGTCGGGTAGTTGACAAAAAATCGAATATTATGTCGAGGAAAACAAATATATTTTTGTAACTATCGACACGACGTTATGCGGACATTCCGTTTCAGACGCGAAAACGGGCATCGAAACACCCGAAAACGCGGCGAGTGTCATAGTGGTGTCACCAATTGGTGTCACCACAACAACACCCCAACACATGGCCAAACAACAAATCAACAGCTGTCCACACACCTGTCCAATTGCCAGCAACGCCTGTCCCACCTTCCTCCACCACGTGCCTTCTTCACCCAAACCATCCCCACCTACACATCTCCACCTACACCACATATACACACACTACACACTAGAGCTAGCAATTTGGGTCATGAAACGATTAACACGACACAACGCGACACGTAATAAACATGTCGTAGGTTTGGCTTAAGTGGGTCTTGGTCATAAACATGTTAACACGTTTATATACGGTTAATAAACGAGTCATTAACATGTCAACCTGCTCAACTCGTTTATGACTCGCTTAACACGGCTAAAGAATAATGTATAAATAATAAATATTGTATAATAAATAGATTGATACGAAATTCACCTATTTGAATGCATGTTAATAGCATGATTTATTTATTTTATTTCTAGACATCTTTTATCATATTTTATTTTATATTTGAGAGGAAATATTCATTTTACTTTTAATATATTATTTATTTTTTAGGTTTTATTAATAATTATTTATTAAGAAAAAATAAAACTTTTCGCCAAAGTAAAATTTAGATATTTTTTTAGATGACTCTTATAATTTTTTTATGTTATTATTACGAGTCATTTTTGCTTTATTTTTAAGAGTAATAAAGACTTGAATGAAAAAGTAAAGTAAAACTAATGACTATATACAACCACATTATATTTTATTGGTTATTTAGTATGTTTTTCCGAATTTAATCATTTAGATATATTTTTAAAAAATAGTAACTTAATTATAAAAGTTTAAATAAAATAAAATTTTTAAATACGATATTTAATAAGTGGGGGACACGATTACACAACATGTTTAACACACGACCCACTTAGACACGAAAACGATTAACACGATTAATAAACATGTCATGTAATGGGTTTACATTATATGGGACACGACACGTTTACGACACGACACGTTTACGACTCGCCGATACGAATTGCCACCCCTACTACACACGCACACAGTTTTGAGAAACTGAGCTGAGAGAGAGAAGCAGAGGAAGAAAAGAAGGAGAGGAGGAAGAAGAGAGCCAGAGACACAATAGAGGTGAGTTTTTGCAATTGTTGTTGTTTGTTGTTCGGGACCAAGCATGGAAGGGGGGGTTCGGCCTCCATGGCTGAACCCCATACTCACGGTGGTGATGGTTGGGGCCTTCCTCGCCATCGCCCACGGGGGTTGGGGTGGAGAACCACCCCAACCCTCACCAGGAGGAGAAGAAACAAAAGAAAAAAAAAAAAAAAAAAAAAAAACTTCTTCCTCCCGATCGAACCAAGTCGATCGGGGAGGAAGGAGGTGCACCCTTTGCTTTGGTGAGCCTGGACTGTCTGGCCCGGGCCGGTCGGGTCCGACCCGTGCGGGTCGACCCCCCCTCCTTGGGCCGGGCCCACCGACCCAAACAGTAAATAAAAAGAAAAAACAGAAAATAAGAGAAAAATGAAAGAAAAATGAAAGAAAATTTGGAAAAAATTATGGAAAAATTGGAAAAAATTGGGAAAATTATATTTCAATAACATAAAGTTGATTGAACCAATTTGAATACACAATAAACCCACTATACTTGAACTAATGAGATATCAAACTCAGGAACCTAGGAAAAGGGCACGGGAGAGCGAAGGCCGGTAAAGCTAGGACGTTACTTTGTTGTTGTGAGTATATATACCCATTGACAATTTTACTTGGCATTTCATTCCTATAAATTGTTGTCCTTGCATAGTCCTTTTGACTATTTACCTTTGTACTCTTATATCATGTGTTTCTTTCTGTCTATGCTCATTTGATGAGTCTAGTTTGCATGATATCCATTTATTTGATTTAGTTCATTGATTCCATTCCATGCTATGTATATTCTTGTTGTTTCAAATGTGAATTGAATGATAAATAACATGCTATTAGGCTAGTGAATATCTTATAAATGTTTAAGAGGACTTGTATTCATTATTTGTTTAGGGGTGTAGATGTGCCTAAGCCTTGACAATCCATACTTGGTATTTCTTGAAAATTTAAAAAGTAGTTGTTGCATTTAGGTCCCGTACTTGATCGAGGTGTACACGAATCACGGGGTTAGAGTCCCTGGGGATGTCGGCACACGTTACCTGACATTGTATGACACTCGGGGTTAGAGTCCCTGAGGTGGTCTACATACCGGGGTTAGAGTCCCTGGTAACACTTGGGTTAGAGTCCCTTGTGCTATATGATTATTGGGTTGGGGTGACACGTTTCACTGCCGACCGGACCTAAATCACTACTACTTAGCCTAGTGTCAGTATCACTTGTTTAACTATGGTATTTACTCGCATATGGTTTATTTTTCAGTTTTCCAATTTATATGCTTTTAAATACCATTTGAATATTCGGAAATGCAAATTAAACTTGTCATCGGGGATTACTGTTTTATTCTTGTACTCACCGTCCTTTTTATGACGGTGGGTGCAGAGCCGTCTACCGGCAGGCCGAGCAAGGAGAAGATCGGTGATTATCCCTGAGCCCGCGGCGTGTCGCTACGTCGATTGTAGGTCTTCTTTTGATATTTTGATTGTATAGTTTATATATGTCTTTCAGATACTTTTTGGGGTTGTATATTGGGTTGAGCGTTAGTTCCCCGACTTGACTTAGACCATTTTATCGTTTCAATGAATTTTGAAGACTATATATATATATATATATATATATATATATATATATATGTGATGGCATTTCCTGGTTTTCCACACTTAAGATATTATAAATGGCTTCCGCATAATCAATAAGACTTCCGCTAATAAATTTATTTAATAAAAAGGTTTAATTAGTAAAGGCTGACTAATACGTAGTTAAGTCCTGCGTGGATATGATTAGAGCTTAATTATGGGATTAGGCCGGGCGGTGCTCTAGATTAGGAGAGGGGCCGTCACAGAATGATCTAGTTCCAAGTGATGCAACTACAGAATACATGATTTTAGATGGAAAGACTCGAAAGACCAAAAAGGGAAGTCATGAATTTTTCAGGATATGTGAAAAGGGTCAATTTTCAAATCATGCAAAGTGGTACACTAAATAGCAAGTCAGAGATAAGTTTCCTCACTTAGTTAGTGGAATGTTTTTGAGGGACCAAAAGCCTCTTATCGGGGAGATTTGAGTCGTTATTTATTTTATTTTGTTTTTTTATGTACAAAAAAAAAGTTGAGTTGGTTTCAACTACTTCTAGTTAGTTCCCACTACAAACACGTTTTCGGGGTTTATCTCTCTCTCGTATCTATCAAAACATGTATAGAGAAAAAAAAATAGATCGAAAGATTTGAGAAAAAAAAATCAGGAAGTAGAGTGACTTTCGAGGGAGAGAGCTTGATACCGAGGCTTTCAGCCGAATTTGATATTGTTTTGTAAACTTTCTTCATAGTGAATTTTTCTACTCTGCGGAGTCGTAGATGTTTCCCCAATTGTTTCACCACGAAAAAAAAGTTCTTCTCACTTGTTTATTTTGATTCCGCAAAACCCTATTTCTTTTATTTTTATTCGTTGGGATATTGGGGTCGATTGACACCTTACAAAGATGAAGAAACATTTAAAAGATTGAAGCAAACATCAATATCAATGCTATCATAATCATTTCTCCAAGGAATAACCAACTTTTAGAGAAACCGCCTATTTTTTAGGGATAAATATTGTGGTTTAAAAGAAGATAAACTGAATTTATACTCCTCTCGTTAAGAAAATAAGTATTTCTAGCAAAAACTTCTTGGTAGAGTTGCAAGTGGGGTATGGCGGGGTGAGAATCGTAATTACCATCCTCATCCCCGCAAGGGGCGGGGGGGGGGGGGGGATTTTTGCTTGCAAATTCTCCACGGGGTAAACTTTGTCGCCCCATGCCCCACCCTGCGTGAATCCTTGCATCATTTTGGCATTTAAGTACTATTTTCTCAATATTTTTAAGAAATTACTTTTCTTAAATTGAAGGATTAATACAGATTTGTTTTGTTGATTAAGTTACAAGTTATCATACTTAATTAAATATATAAGATTTCCAAAACTAGTATAACAAATACATTTCTATGATGTTCTAAATATAATTTTATATATCTTTATGATACAACATATATATTATAATTAACGCAATGGTAAAAATAAATTTTATTGTTGAAGATATTGAGTTTCATTTCATATATTACATATGTTTTAAGTAAAAAAAGTTATCTTTTTTTTTGTTAAAAATAAAAAAGTGGAGAATTTTATGCAAGGGATGTGGGATGGGGAATCCCCGCGGGGCGAGAACAATGCCCATCCCCACCTTGCCCCACGTGGCGGGGCAAGATTTTGCCTCGTGCCCCTCCCCGTGGGGAGTAAAAAATGGGGAATCTTTGCCCCACCGGATAGAGGCACCGCGGGGAACGGGGAGCGCCCCACTTTCAACCCTACTTCTTGGTCAAAATTATAAGTCGTTTTCGGAATTCGAGAGTGTATACATTATTTTTTTTACCAATTATTCCCTTATACAATTCAAATATTTATGATTCTTCCATTCATTTAATATCAAAAGGCGTATGTGTAAATTACACTTGTAATTAAGGTTATCTTAATTCTTGTGCATTTACCCTAAACGACTTATATATGTGATAGGAGGGAGTATTCGTCACGACCCAAATAAATAATACACATTTAATTCGATAATCAGGACAAAATGACCCGTGACGTGGGGCCCACAGCGAGATGCGTGTCACTACCGAGGCACGGTGGCCGAGGTAAAATGTTATATTTGTGTGTTATTTGCCTAGTGTATTATATATGTGTAGACTAGTAAGTCATTTATGGGTATGCAGATACCGAGACAAGCGGGGACACGCCTCGAGTCGCATGCCGACGTGGGCCCGAGGTAGCAGCTCGTGGGGTAAGCGTAACTAGTTAAATTACATTTGCATTAAAAAAAATGCTAGAAGCTAGTAGTCCATTAGTGGCCACATCAACTCAAACCAAATATATATATATATATATATATATATATATATATATATATATATATATATATATGTCGGTCAATTGAAACCAAAATCCAACCTTATCTCACTTTAATTTCATGAGATCGGTGGAGAGGAGATAAAAACGTAGGAACAGAGGAAAAAAAATAAACAAACGCAGAGAAGAGGAGGAAGAAAGGCCGAGAGGAAAAAGAAAGAGGGAGAGAGAGAAAGAAAGAGAGAGAGAGAGAGACCAAACTAGACGTGGAAAGCAAGGTGCGTTGCTTCTTGTTGTTGTTGTGGTTTGTGTTGGTCGGTCATGGTGAGCCACCATGGCTCGGCTACTCTGGGGAAGGAGATGACTGTGAGGTCATCTCCCTCCCAAGGGTAACCCCAGCGAACAAAAAAAAAAAAAACAGTGGTGAGGAAGAAAATGGGTAGCCCGGGTCGGGCTACCCATATGCGTCGGGTCGGGCCGACCATGACCCAATAGGGAGCGGGTCAGACCAGACCCGATGGTCGACCGACCGGGTCCAGCTGGATCGGGTTGGGTTAACCGGATCCACCCCAATAAAAAAATTTCAGAAAAATTAGGAAAAGTTTCAAAAAATTATATTTCGATAAAATAACTAGAAATAGATAATTTTTATGAAAAATAAAATATTCAAAATTTCGAACGCAACTTTTACGGGGTTTTTACCTCGAAAAGCTTGAAATTGGCAAATTGGTCTAAAAGTCGATTTCGACCGATTTTGACCAATTTAAGAAGGTAAAATAATTAATCTTGACTCTAAATTGATAAACTTTCAAATGTTAGGACAGTAAAGGAACTCTTACGGGGTTTTGGGTGCGTACATCGACTCGACGAAAAGATGGATAGCTTAGGACTTGTTTTGTATGTAAGTAAACTGATTTGAGACATTTATTTACATTTCATTCCATTTATTTATTTATTCTCAGTTATTCGAACTGAATTGCCTTTGAAATCCATATACTATATATGACTTGTTCAGTTCTCATTTTATGATGTTGTTCATAGCATACTCTGTTACGTATATCATTGATTTCAATTCTTATACTTTATCATGTTGATTGTTGTGTTTTGAAGTCAGTGATATAGCATGCTATTAGGTTAGTTTGTTATTTTGACTCTTATCCTTTGTGCATTAGTATGCAGTTACATCTCTTGGATTCTATTACCGAGTCATTTTTTAAAGTGAAAGTGGTTCTTGTGGTTAGAGTCATTTGATGATAGAAATTCAGCTTTCATACGGGGGTCACTAGACTTTTCAGGATGTTAGGGAATTTCTCCACTTCCTTGCATGACATATAGGGTAACGTGCCTCGAACGGGGTAAGCGGACCTCGGGGTTTGTTGGCGCAAGAATAACTTGGGTGAGCATGACGAGTTTTAAAACTCGGGTATGCTAGCAAGTATACATTCTAGTGACGACTAATTCACTTGGAATAGAAAAGGCGTAATCGTAAGTTCGACCTTTTGAGATTATGATAAACGACTTAATTTTGAGATCATGACGGCCCCGAACTCCGAGAAAAAAACTCAATTTATTGTAATGAAATACGACGAACTTACCACCTAATTCTCCAACTTAGTAAATTTTGATACTTAAACGATTATTTAACAAAATATACCAAGTTATAAACTAATTTATTTATTCTGATTCTTTTCATGTTATTTTGAATAGCGGAAGCCTTCATAATATGCATATAATTAATGTAGATATGTTATGCATTATTTAACAACCTATGGGGTGGAAACCCAGTACATGATGCCACGTATATTATTTAAGGCGACAAGATGTATAATATGCCTTAATATACATGTATCGGGTATACAAGTCATCCCAAAATATCATAAAGTAGTTAATAGATACATACAACTACCTATGCAAAAGTGGCGGCCTCTCCCTACTTAGACGTAGTCGCCTAAGACTGCCTTTTCCCGACTCGTCGTAGAATCTGCGATTTGTCACCAAAAACAATGACAAATCCCATGTAAGTAAATTCCAGAGAAATTCAGTTAGTATTCACAAGAATTACAAGAAAACGGCTACAATTCATGCATATAAGTAAATGAACTGAAATATAAAGCATCAATATAAGTCGTGAGATAATCAACGATACGGAACGCGAGTGTGGTGTATAGCTGTCGAACATGGGACAAACACTAAACCGAGAAGGCCCTGAAGGTGAAGAAATCAACACCCCCTCTTCACGGTCGAAAGAGGAAACATGTTGATCAGAAGTTAGACTTCCGCCCAACGCCTCAAATGAGAGGAATCTGTTGAACGGTAGACCCCGTCCAACACATCTCTCGAGATCACCGTCCCGTCGACCATACACAAACACACACGGGAATAGAGTAAACATGAAAACTGAACTGGCGAAAAGTAATATGAAATAAATAATTCGCACGGAAAATAAGTAAATTCTAAGCTGACTTTCTCGTGGGTTTACTTACCTCAAACGCCTTTAAAATGTCCCGCACTCGCCTCGAGATACGTACCCGACACTCGACTATAGCCTCATAAGTCCCTGGTGTCCATTTATATAAACTTAATTTATCATGAAAATTTACAACAATTTCCTAAAACTTTTTAAGACAAATTGTTTATTTTGCGCTTTTCGAAGCAAACCCCCGCAAAAAGTCACGTCCAAAATATCCAAATATTTTATTTTTCATATATTCTATATATTTGGTCGCAATATGATTTTTCCATAATTTTCTCATTTTTTCGGAATTTTCCATGATTTTTCCCAATTTTTCCTCTCTTTTTCCCCTTTTCTCTGTTTTTTTTACTGTGGCACCGGGTCGGGTCGACCCAAACGGGTCGGACCCGACCCGTCCGGCCCGGTCCGGGGTTGGATTGGGTCGGGCTGACCCAAACGGGTCGGGCCCGACCCACCCTGGACCGCCCCGGCCAGATAGGTGCACGCGCGCGCAATGCGCGTGTGCACCTTCTTCTTCTTCTTTTTCTTTCTGGTTTGAGAACCGAACTCTTTTTTTTTTTTTTTTTTTTTTTTTTTTTTTTTTTTTTTTTTTTTTCAACACAACGCAACAACAATAATCCGAACATCAACACCACACAATCGATTCAAAGAACCGAAATTCGAAGAGAGAATGACCGAAACTCACTTGATTAATGGGGTCGAGCTCGCCACCATTGTCCGCCGAGCTCGCCACTTCTTTGTCCCCGCTGAGCTCGCCGCCATTGCTTCGCCTAGCTCCTCGCCGGAGCTTCTCTCTCGGCGATCACTCACCCTCTCTGCTCTCTCTTTCTCTCTTCTCTCCCTTCACCGTTTCCTCTCCTCAATCTCTCTCTCCCGTTTTTAAACAAAAACACTTTTTTTTTTGTTATTTGGTGAGAAAGGACAAAAAGCAATGATGATGAATAGTTGATGCGACTTTTGATGTGATGTGTGATGTGATGTGACAACTCAATCCCATACTACCCCGTACACCCGAGTTACGCGCACACCACGACACCGCACGCTCTCGTCACTATAAGCGCACAACGCTACTAAGCGAAATTCTTAATTCACGCGGCGCGAACTGTTAACAATAGTAAAATAATTAAATATTCGCCACACAAAAATAACATATTTCATGATTAGGCGTGTGATAGACTTCTCCCACGACGCCCACGTGGATATGAGCTTATGATATTAATTCGTAATTAGTCGGTTAATCGGGATTAATAAAAGCGGGCCGTTACAATCTTCCCAACTAAGGGGAATTTCGTCCCGAAATTCAGATTTTATTCGATCTTTACCTTGAAACAAGTGGAGTATCGTATTCGCACGGTAGAGACTCTTTCCCCAATGAGACCCTTCAAGGGATAAACCTTCAAGTGGAACAAATCATCCACTTCATAACTCGGCCCGTCACGGTCTTTGTTCGCATACTCCTTTTGTCTGTCATGAGCAGCTTGTAACCTATGATGAGTCATCCAAATTTTCTTCGTGTGATCTACAACAATCTCAGACCTAACGACAGCTACATCCTCGGGCTCTACCCTTCCTTACTTGTTGCAACATTCAACCTGGTGGCGCACTGACCTAGAAAGTCATGACTTACATAAATATTCTCGGCAATTTTCGTTTGCCAACAAAAAAAAATGCATCCTATGCCAATTTGGTTATGGTAACATCTTACATTCGGCCGTCATGCCGATAATGACATGTGTTGGCTCAAAATATGGTCGAGCCCTAACTCACCTATCAGGTGGCTAGGTATAAAATGATACAACGTCACCCTCTCCAAACATTTATTATTTGAACTAATAATTAAATTTTGTAAAGGCCCAGTCCCACCTCGCCGGTCGCCTACCTCGTGGGTCTAATCCCACCTCGCAGGTCTCACTCCGACCTCGCAGGTCGCTGGAACCCCAGGTAGAGAAATTTTGTGAAGGCCCAGTCCCACCTCGCCGGTCTCCTACCTCGTGGGTCTAATCCCACCTCGCAGGTCTCACTCCGGCCTCGCAGGTCGCTGGAACCCCAGGTAGAGTAATTTAGTAAAGGCCAAGTCCTACCTCGTTGGTCTCCTACCTCGTGGGTCTAATCCCACCTCGCAGGTCTCATTTCGACCTCGCATGTTGCTGGAATCTCAGGTAGATTAATTTTGTGAAGGCCTAGTCCTACCTCGCCGGTCTCCTACCCCGTGGGTCTAATCCCACCTCGCATGTCTCATTCCGACCTCGCAGGTCGCTGGGACCCCAAGTAGAGTGGGTCAAGACCACCCACTCCATCCACACTCCCCACGCGCGTGGTTTTTCGCCCCCAATCTCTGGTCGGAGTCCTCGAATAAAATAGTGGACATGAAGTCGCTCGGTCTCAGCTACATCTATCGCAAAAGTAGGCAGGTATGTGAATCTCTCCATGTATTGTGACACCGTCCGGTCACCCCGCCTCAGCGTCAAGAACTCCTCCCCAGTCTCAAATTTGAATCTTGATCGGGATATACCGATCATAAAAGAATTTCTTGATCTTAATTCACGCGACGCGAACTATTAACAATAGTAAAATAATTAAATATTCGCCACACGAAAATAACATATTTCCTGATTAGGCGTGTCATAGACTTCTCCCACGACGCCCACGTGGATATGAGCTTATGATATTAATTCGTAATTAGTCGGTTAATCGGGATTAATAAAAGCGGGCCGTTACAGAAATGCTATAGAGCAGAGCTCAAATTGTAGTGGAAAGGTTGATGTGATGAAGATCACGGCCGACCGACCCTAATCCATTACTACTTAGTCTTGAGTCAGTTTCATATTTGGTTAACTCAAGTATCTTTTTGCATGATGTTTCTTTCAGAATAGTTGTTATTTAAATTATGTCATTTGATACTTATTGCATGTTTGGGAATGTGGATCAATGTCTCTCAGTATTACTTAAATAATTTCATGTACTTATCGTCTAGTTTGTGACGGTGGGTGCAAATCAGCTGAGTAGCAAACTAGGCAAAGAGAAGATTGGTGACTACCTCTGAGCCGGTGAAGGACTGCTACGACATCTTTTTGTACGTTTTGCATTCTTTTGTATTACATTTTTTATATACATGATATTTTTACTTTTGGGTTGAGTGATAGGAACATCTGACCAGACACATTTTATATATATCACCTCTTTGTTTATATATGCATGTGATTTTTATTTCCTGGTTTTTCCACAATAGGTTATGCCTTATGTCCACCAGTAACTTAAGAAGACTTCCGCTGAATAATTGGTTAGATAAAGAAATTTAAAGTAACACTGATTTATAGACAACCATAGGTTAGTCGGTAAAACAATCTAGTTAAATATAAGTGGTATCAAATATGGTAGGTGTTTAGGTGTTTATATAAGACTGACTAGTTCCTTGTTAGGTCCTATAGGATGGATTAGGGCTTAATTAAGGGATTAGGCTGGGCGGTGCCCTTATTTGGAGAATGGGTCGTCATAGTTGGTATCAGAGCCAGCTTTAAAGAATTATATGGCTTAAGGCGATATGATACCAACACAGTTGGTATCAGAGCCATGATTTTGAGAAAACATGGCTTACCGAAGCTTGATAAATGTAAGATTGTAGAAACTGGAGATTCTACAATATGTAATGAAAGCTAGAAAAAACTATAAGATTTAAGAAACTATAGAAGCTAGAAAACATTAGTTAGATGTGGAAAACCAGATTATCCTCACCTAGAAACTATTAGTTAGGAATTGAGTGAACGTGAGTTGGGGATTTGATATATTGTGATATACATATTACTTTTGTTATGTGTATATATGCGTTATCCACGTAGTAGCTGATTCGCGTTCGTTATCCATTTGTAGTCGGAGATGGCGGATTCACGCAATAGCGATGATGCCGGTGCGAGCGGTAGCCAGCATTCGATTCCATCAGCGAAAGATTTCCAGAGGCTTTCTGATGGTGTCGCTGCTCAAGGTCAGCAATTGGCGGAGCTCATCGCATTGATGATTTCCCGATTTGCTCCACCAACACATCCAGCACAGACATCGAGTCCTACTGCGACTACAATAATGATCGTAGTGTCGGTCGTACCAACAACACCGATGACACCACAGCTTCAGCAGTAGAGACTATGTCTACACCATCTTCCACACCTCCATCAACTAGTTCCACAGTGGTAGCTAGTGAAAGATTTTATCAGACTGAAACCAATATACTTTGAAGGTTAGAGAGATTTTGAGAAGATCGAGAAATGGGTCATGTCGCAGGAGAAGTTACATATAGTCTTGCAGATTGAGGATAGACTCAGAGCCGAGATATCTTCGTACACATTGCAGCGAGACGTCGATGTGTGGTAGCATGCGACGATAGCTGCTAAGGGAGATTTTAAGTCTTGGGATGCTTTTAAGACTAAGTTTTATCGGCAGTATTTCCCACATGCAGTGATGAAGAGGTTGAGGAAGGAATTCATGAATCTCAGACAGGGAGCCGACGAGATAGTGATAAGCTACCGAGATAAATACAGTTATCTAAGGCAGTTTGCTAGAGATCTAGTGAAGGAGGATGCATATGATGTCTATCATTTTGGCGACGGACTGAGGCCGGATATTGGTTTTTATGTGGTCAGTTCAGGTGGCAGGACACTGGGAGAGATTTTTAGTGTGTTCTTGCTCACGAGACTTATTATATGAGCCGAGTTACTAACGGGACACCCTTAATACCCGCGATGACACCTGATCAGATGGCGGAGTATGAGCGGAGAGACAGAAAGGGAAAGGACCGAGGAGATGGGATAGAGGTGTTCAGGGGGCGATTGTGCCTTACGTGGCATCTCCTACACCTTTACAAACTATTTTGGGTCGACCTCCCGTACCACCATTAGTCAGACCTGCATTGCGAACTCCTGCTACGTTTACTTTACCACCACCAGTTCCACGTCAGCAGCATGGTGGTAGAGGCAGAGGTAGAGGTAGAGAACGAGGACGAGATAGTTTCAAACCAGGGTAGAGACATGCATCTGCACAGGCCCAAGATCGAGCGCAGGGTCAGCCTAGAGAAGTCACTTGTTATCGATGTGGTCAAGTGGGACATATCAGTCGAGAGTGTCCGCAACCGGTGACTGTAATTCCCCACAGTGTCGAGAGGTCGTCCACACGATTACACAGTCAGACGCCGACGCTATACGAAAACTCATTGAGGTTATGGTTTCCATTTTTTGTCATCAAGTTTATGTTTTATTTGATTCTCGTTCGATAGTTTCTTTCATTTCTGGTCGGTTGGTCGGCATGTTAGGTTTGAAATCGGTTAGTGTCGGAGTCCATTTGATTTTGAGTACTGCAGCCTGGGATAAAGTTTACCCTAATGCACTAGTTGAAAAATGCCCAGTAGAGATCGACGGGGTCAAGTTACCTGCAGATTTCATAGTGCTTGAAGTTCTTGGAATTCGACTCGCTGCTAGGGATGGATTGGCTAGCATCATATCATGCTCATATCGACTATTTTGCGAAAACAGTGATATTTGAGATTCCAGGGCGTCTAATATTCATGTACAATGGTAGTACACCGAGAGCCGAGAGCACTCGAGGTCGACTTGCGACTAGTGGGGAGATGGAGACTTTGGTATCGGTGTATACCATTGCCGAGAGTCATGGACCTAAACTTGAAGAGATTCTGATCGTGTGTGAGTTTCCGAACGTGTTTCCAGAAGACTTACCTGGATTACCACCACCGAAGGAGATAAATTTCATTATTGAGTTGGTGCCCGTACGAAACTGATATCCATACCGTATGGCTCCACAAGAACTGGAAGAATTAAGGAAACAGTTGCAAGAATTGAGCGAGAAGGGATTCATCACACCTTCGATATCATTATGGGAAGCACCGGTCCTGTTTGTGAAGAAGAATGACGGTACTTTGAGATTGCGTGTTGATTATAGTCAATTGAACAAGGTCACAGTCAAGAACAAGTATTCATTACCGCGTATTGACGATTTATTTGATCAGCTGAGAGGAGCGCAGTTTTTTTCCAAAATAGATCTACGATCAGGGTATCATCAGCTGAGGGTCAGGGAGGATGATAGATACATAACAACGTTTAGTACGAGGTATGGACACTATCAGTTCACAGTCATGCCATTCGATTTGACTAATGCTCATGCCATGTTTATGGATTTGATGCACTAAGTGATGAGACCATTTCTTGACCGTTTTATGATCGTGTTTATTGATGACATATTGGTGTACTCGAAGACTCGAGAAGATCACGAGCAGCACCTCAGGGAGACGTTGCAGACTTTGAGGGAGCACGGACTATATGTGAAATTCAGTAATTGTGAGTTTTGGTTGTCTGAGATCAAATTTTTGGGTCATGTTGTTGGAGCAGCAGGTATTGCTGTAGATCCAGCAAAAACTCAAGCGAATTTGGATTGGCTAGTGTCGACGTCAGTGACTGAGATTCTGAGTTTTTTAGGGTTAGTAGGTTATTACCGAAGGTTTGTAAAGGATTTTTGAAGATCGTTTCACCAATGACCAAGTTGACCTAGAAAGATGTTAAGTTTCATTGGTCTGAGGAATGCGATGAGGTATTTGCTCAGCTGAAGAGATTGTTGACTACCGCACCAATGTTGATATTGCCTGAGCTGGAAAGGGTTTTATGGTGTACACAGATGTTTTGCATATGGGTTTAGGTTGTGTATTGATGCAAGTGAAAGGCATAATGGCTTATGCATCAAGACAACTAAATGTACATGAGAAGAACTACCAAACTCATGATTTAGAGTTAGCGGCGGTAGTGTTTGCTCTGAAGATATGAAGACATTATCTGTATGGAGAGAAGTTCACACTCTGTACCGACCATAAAAGTTTGAAATATCTCTTCGCACAGAAATAGTTGAATATGAGACAGTGCAGATGGTTAGAATTTTTGAAGACTATGACTTTCCTCTAAAATATCATCCAGGAAAAGCAAATGTCGTTAATGATGTGCTGAGTAGAATCCCAGTTGGAGATGCCGAGACTTTTAGTTGTCATATGACGCACAAGTATGGCTTACTCGATGCGACGGCGATAATGAGTCAGTCAGAGATTGCTAATGACACGGAGGTACTGATTTGTGCTCAGGTGGGACTTCATACATTGTCAACTCAGAGAGTGTCAAAAGAGCATAAAACTGACATTCTATATCCGAGATTCAATGAGTTAGCCCAGAGTCCGAGTATACTGATTGGACTAAAACGGCGGATCAGTGTCTAAAATTTCGAGGCAGATTGTGGATATCGATAGTGGCAGAGTTGAGAGATGAGATTCTTCAGGATTCCCATCATTCTAGTTCATTGTTCATATAGGAAGGACCAAAATGTACCATGATATGAAGAGACATTTTTGTGGCCTAGGATGAAAACGGATATATCAGAATTTATCAAGAACTGTGGGATCTGCCAGCAGGTGAAAGTAGAGCATCATAGACCTGGAGGATCATTACAGCCGCTTCTCATTCCACGATGGAAGTGGGAATACATAGCCATGGATTTCGTTCGAAGACTGCCGAGAACTATTCATCGACATGATTCCATCTGGGTAATTATGGACAGATTAACGAAATCTGTCCATTTCATACCAGTGGTAATTCATTACACATTTGACCAGTTGAGTGTATTATTCGAGAGAGAGATTATCAGGCTGCATGGAGTACCTTTGACTATTACGTCAAACAGAGATGTTATGTATACATCTAAGATGTGGCGGAGTATGCATGAGCAATATGGTACGCGCTTAATGTTTAGCACAGCCTTTAACCCTTAGAATCATGGGCAGACTGAGAGGTTGATTCAAACTCTCGAAGATATGCTCAGGGCGTGTGTACTTGAGTTTGACGGATCGTGGGAAGAATATTTACCATTGTGTGAATTTGCATATAACAACAGTTATCGACGAGCATTGAAATGGTGCCATTTGAGGCATTATATGGCATATCGTGTCGCTAACCATCTTGTTGGGCTTAGCCAGAAGATAGAATTTGTTAGGGCCTGAAATTGTTGTCGATCACACAGAAAATGTAAGACAGATTCGTCAGAAGCTTAAGGGAGCCCAAGAGAGGCACGAGTATGGCTTACTCGAGGCGCGACGATGATGAGTCAGTCGAGATTGCTAACGACACGAGGTATTGATTTGTGCTCAGGTGAGACTTCGGACAATGTCAACTCAGAAAGTGTCAGAGGAACGGAAAACTGACATTCTATATCTGAGATTCAATGAGTTAGCCTAGAGTCCCGAGTGTAATGATTGGACAAAAACGACATATCAGTGTCTAAGATTTCGAGGCAGATTGTGGATACCGGCAGTGGCAGAGCTGAGAGATGAGATTCTTCAAGATTCCCATCGTTTCCGGTTCACTGTTCATCTAGGAATGACCAAAATGTATCATGAAATGAAGAGACATTTTTGGTGGCCTGGGATGAAAGCGGATATATCAGAATTTATCAGGAACTATGGGATCTGCCAGCAGGTGAAGGCAAAGCATCATAGACCTAGAGGATTACTACAGCCGCTTCCCATTCCACGATGGAAGTGGGAGATATAGCCATGGATTTCGTTCGAGAACTACCGAAACTGTTCATCAACATGATTCCATCTGGGTGATTGTGGAAAGATTGACGAAATTTGCCCATTTCATACCAATGGCAGCTCATTACACATTTGATCAGCTGAGTGTATTGTTCGAGAGAGACATTATCAGGCTGCATGGAGTACCTTTGACTATTACGTCAGACAGATATGTTATGTATACGTCCAGGATGTGGCGGAGTATGTAGGAGCATTATGGTACGCGTTTAAAGTTTAGCATAGCCTTTCACCCTCTAGACTGATGGGCAGATTAAGAGGTTGATTCAAACTCTCGAAGATATGCTCGGGCGTGTGTACTTGAGTTTGGCGGATCGTGGGAAGAGTATTTACCGTTGTGTGAATTTCCATACAACAACAGTTATCAAGCGAGCATTGAAATGACGCCATTTGAGATGTTATATGGCAAACCGTGTCGCTCACCATCTTGTTGGGGTGAGCTAGAATACAGGAATTTGTTAGGGCCTAAAATTGTTGTTGATCACACAAAAAAGGTAAGATAGATTCGTCATAAGCTTAAGGGAGCCCAAGAGAGACAAAAGAAGTATGCAGACATGTATCGCAGTGATCTCACGTGCGATGAGAGAGCTTTAGTGTATCTAAAGGTTTCTCCTCGTAAGGGTAATCATCGATTTGGTTTGAAAGGAAAATTAGCACCGAGATTCATCAGGCCTTTCAAGATCAAGAAATGGGTTGGAAAGGTTGCATATGAGTTAGAATTACCTCCACATAGGGAATTCATCCGTTGTTTCATATTTCGATGCTTCGACTAGCTAAGCCAAATGCAGACGAAAGACCGACGGTGGATTTGAGCCAGATTGATTTGAGTGAGAAAATATCTCATATAAAGAGCAACCAGTTCAGATTCTTGACCGAAAGGTATAGGAGTTAAGAAGCAAGTTTATTCAAAGGTGTTTGTTAAGTGGCAGTTTCATGGAGATTCAGAACTCACTTAGGAACGGAAAAACTATATGCGAGATAGATTTTCATACCTCTTCGAGTCAGGTATATTTTCAAAGTCATTTAGTTTAAGTTTAAGAACGAACTTCCTATTAGTTTGGAAGTATTGTCACGGACCACATAAATAATATAGATTTAATTTGGTAATCAGGACAAAATGACCCGTGACGTGGGACCCGCAGCGAGATGCATATGCTTCAGAGGCACGGTGGTCAAGGTAAATGTTATATTTGTGTGTTGTTTGCCTAGTATATTGTATATGTGTAGACTACTAAGTCATTTACGAGTATGCAGATACCGAGACGAGTGGGGATGCGACTCGAGTCGGGTGTCGACATGGGCTCGAGGTAGCAGCTCGTGGGTAAGTGTAACTAGTTAAATTACATTTGCATTAAAAAGAATATGCTAGAAACTAGTTGTCCATAAGTGGCCACATCAACTCAAACCAAATATATATATATATATATATAAGTTGGTCAATTGAAACCAAAATCCAACCTTATCTCACTTTGATTTCATAAGGTCGGTGGAGAGGAGATAAAAATAGAGGAACAGAGGACAAAAAAACAAACGCAGAGAAGAGGAGGAAGAAAGGTCGAGAGGAAGAAGAATGAGAGAGAGAGAGAGAGAGAGAGAGAGAGAGAGAGAGAGAGAGAGAGAGAGAGAGAGAGAGACCAAACTCGACGTGGAAAGCAAAGTGCGTTGCTTGTTGTTGTGGTTTGTGTTGGTCAGGCATGGTGAGCCACCATGGCTCGGCTACTTTAAGGAAGGAGATGACTGTGAGGTCATCTCTCTCCCAAGGATGGTATGGGGTTGGGGCGGAACCCAACCCCAGCGAACCAAAAAAAAAAAAAAACAAAACCAGAGCAATTCGTGCTCTAGTGAGGAAGAAAATGGGTAACCCAGGTCAGGCCACCCATTTGCGTCGAGTCGGGCCGACCCTGACCCGATGGGGAGCGGGTCAGACCGACCCTGGTCCGGCTGGACCGGGTCGGGTTAACCCGGATCCACCCCGATAAAAAAAGAATAAAATAATATATATTTACTTATTTAATTAAATTAAACTGATTTTTCATAAATAAATGCCATAAAATAGAAAAAAATTCGAAAAAAAAATTCCATAAAAAATTATGGAAAATCCTGAAAAATTATATTTCGATAAAATAACTAGAAATTGATAAATTCCTATGAAAAATAAAATATTCAAAATTTTGAACGCGACTTTTACCTCGAAAAGCATTAAATTGGCAAATTGGTCTCGAAGTCGATTTCGACGATTTCGACCATTTTAAGAAATTAAAATAATTAATCTTGACTCTAAATTGATAAATTTTCAAATGTTAGGACCGTAAAGGAGCTCTTACGGGGTTTTGGGTGCGTACATCTGTAACGGCCCGAAAATTTGACTTGTGCCACGTGTCAGGTCATGGTCATTTACGGGATCCACTCGTCGAAATGCGTATGTTCGAATCTCGGGTAGAGACTCTGAGGTAATGTGTAATATCCAATTTGAGATTATAATGCTAATTGTTGAGAAAAGTATATGGGGGAAATTCGGTGAGCCGAAACATGAACAAGGATGCGCCTCGAGTTGCGTGCCAACGTGGGACCGAGATAGTGGTTTAATGTGGCTATAGTAGATTTATGTGATTTTAATGTGGTCACGTTAAAATCATATACATTGGATACGCCTCGTGATGCGAATGGCACGAGTACGAGTATCGAGATTTGTGAAATGAGGTGGGTTGGTGCCTTGAGATGCGCACTGCTCAATTTATAAGGAAAGCATTAAAAAAATATGTTTTTGATGTGCCTCGAGTTTCGATCCGCACGAATCTCGAGGACACACAAGTTTACTTAATGAAGAAAATAAAAATAATAATATATATATATATATATATATATTATATGTGTGTGGATAAAGTGGGGGTTTTGATCCACACATTCAAAAAAATAAAAGTGAGAAAGAAAACAATGGCGAAGAGGAGAAAAATCGAAGGAGAAAGAGAGAAGAAAAAGAGACCGGAGAGAGAGAGAGATCGAGAGAGAGACCGACGGCTCGAAGGTGAGTTGTCGTTGTTGATGTGTGGCTTGTTATTGTTGCGTCGGTTGATGTTGGTGTTCGAGTGGCGAACTCGGACGAATCTTGCCATGACAATTCGTCGATCTCGAGGAAGGCAAGGGAGTAGTCTCCCCTGCATGTGAACTCCACCTGGGGTTGGGGCTAGCGAAGAAGAAATTAGAAAAAAAAAAATTGTTGTTGACGAACCAGAGCACTTCGTGCTACAGTGGAAGAAGACCCGCTGCGAATGGTCGGGTGGGGGTCGGACCGACCCGGGTACCGAGTATGGGTCGGGCAGACCCTGACCCGAGTGGGTCGGGCCGGGTCAAATCGACCCGGGTCCGCTTTGACAGGGTCAGGTCAACCCGACCCACCCTAATAAAATAATAATTTAAAATTTAAATTAAATTAAACTGATTTTTTTATAAAAATAAATTACAAAAAATAGATAAAAATATATTAAAAAAATTATGAAAAATTCTCGAAAAATATGAAAAAATTAGGGAAAGCTAGAACATGAGTTCGAGGCTTTTTCGGGCATTCGGCACCTCGGTATAATTTGAGAAAATGGTGCTAAAAACTTAATTTTTATGAAAATAAAAATGGCAAATCTATGAGTCCATAGTATAATTGCACGTAATGCGACCTTAAAACTGTAAAATTGTATAAATTGATACCGAGGCTTATGATGCTATAGTCGGGTGTCGGGTGCACTGATCGAGGCGTGAGAGGGACATTTTGGAGGTAAGTAAACCAACTAGGGACTTATACATTATTTCATTTCTCTTCATTGGTTGTTGTTGTTTACTGTTTTGTGATAGCTTTATTGTTGTTCACTGCTTTGTGATGATAGCTATCGTTGAAATTGTTGTCGATTAAGTGAGTCCATTGGCAAGTGAGTCATGTTCACAATTTATTTGCGATATGAGAGGTTAGGGCTGGAGGCAGGGGTATCGTCCTAAACCCGAGGTTTTTCCTGGTCGTCCGTCGATATTATCCGGGTCCATGGATGTTTCATAGTCGTACGGGCTAGGGCTGGGAGGCAGGGGTCTCGTCCTAGATCCGGGTCTATGGATGTCTCATAGTCGCAAGGGTTAGGTCTGGGAGGCTGGGGTCTCGTCTAAACCCGAGTATGCTGGGCTTTTGCCGCGACTCAACGACTTTTTGGTGGGACTCCTTGTTATTTGGCCTCACTCATTGATGGATTGTTTACAATCTTTTATATTCATGCGTTCAGTATTCTTTCGTTCTATTTGCATGAATTTGACTGCTTTGGATATTGTGAAATGTTGTGTATATGTCCTACTGGATTTACTTACCTGGGCTCATCAATTTTGGGTTTGACTGACTGCAGAGTCGCAGACGAGTAGCAGAGGGAAAGCTTCATTGCTAGGTGAATTTTTGTATATCATGTATTACTCTCTCTGATGATTATATATTTATGTTGGGTTCCACAATTAGGTTGCCTAACTTTTTGACATTTCGGTTGAGTTATTTAATTTGTAGTAATTGCTTCCGCTAAACTGTAAAACTCGACAAATAATTATAACTCAACTTAAAAATTGTGAATTTACGTATAATGATGGATTGGAAGGTTGACTAGGTCCGCGTTGACCTTGCGAGACTCGCTCGGGGGTCCACGTGGGCTTAGGCGGGCGGAGCCCAATTTGTGAAAAAATTAGGGTCGTCACAGTCGACTCAACGAAAAGCCGGATAGCTTAGGACTTGTTGTGTATGTAAGTAAACTGATTTGAGACATTTATTTACATTTCATTCTATTTATTTATTTATTCTCAGTTATTCGAACTGAATTGCGTTTGAAATCCATATGTTATGACTTGTTCAGTTCTCATTTTATGATGTTTTTCATAGCATACTTTGTTGCGTATATCATTGATTTCAATTCCTATACTTTGTCATGTTGATTGTTGTGTTTTGAAGTCAGTGATATAGCATGCTATTAGGTTAGTTTGTTATTTTGACTCTTATCCTTTGTGCATTAGCATGCAGTTACATCTCTTAGATTCTATTGCCGAGTCATTTTTGAAAGTGAAAGTGGTTCTTGTGGCATTTTTCTTCTGTGATGATTGAGTGCAGATCCGAGTACAAGTAAAGGCAAAGGGATCTTAGGCGACTACCTCCGACTGCCTACCTTTGCGGGTACTTGTACGTGTGATTATTTTGATATTTTGCTTATTTTGGGGAACTGGGAGTGATATGACCTTGTACATGCTTAGTTATATATGGAAAATTGGTTATTTCGAAATTTACAGGGTTTTTTCCACATTAGGTTTTGTTTAATTATTTCATGAAATTTTTTGCATTTAAAAGACGACTTCCGGTGAATATATTAACATACACAAGTAGATACGAATCTCGAGACAGAGTAGGACGGGTAGGTGTCGTACGCGTGTAGTTGGGCCACCTGGCGAGGAGTACACAGAGACACGTCACCCCGGGGCGGCGAGGGCCGCCACAAGTGGTATCAGTTAGGGTCATTTGATGATAGAAATTCAGCTTTCATACAAACTAGACTTTCCGAGATGTTAGGAAATTTCTCTACTTCCTTGCATGACACACAGGGTAACATGCCTCAAACAGGGTAACCGGACCTCGGGGTTTGTTGGCGCAAGAATAACTTGGGTGAACATGACGAGTTTTTAAACTCGGGTATACTAGCAAGTATACATTCTGGTGACGACTAATTCACTTGGAATATAAAAGGCGTAATCGTAAGTATGACCTTTTGAAATTATGATATAAAGCTCAATTTGTTGTAATGGAATGCTATATAGCAGAGCTCATATTGTATTGGAAAGGCTGATGTGATGAAGATCACGGTCGACCGACCATAATCCATTACTACTTAGCCTTGAGTCAGTTTCATATTTGGTTAGCTCAAGTATCTCTTTGCATGATGTTTCTTTCAGTATAGTTGATATTTAAATTATGTCATTTGATACTTATTGCATGTTTGGGAATGTGGATCAATGTCTCTCAGTATTACTTAAATAATTTTACGTACTCACCGTCTAGTTTGTGACGGTGGGTGCAAATCAGCCGAGTAACAGACCAAGCAAAAAGAAGATTGTTGACTACCTCTGAGCCGGTGAAGGACTGCTACGATATCTTTTTGTACATTTTGCAATCTTTTGTATTACATTTTTTATATACATCATATTTTTACTTTTGGGTTGATTGATAGGAACATCTTACCAAACACATATTATATATATCACCTCATTTGTTTATATATGCATGTGATTCTTATTTCTTGGTTTTTCCACAATAGGTTAGGCATTATGTCCACCAGTAACTTAAGAAGAATTCCGCTAAATAATTGGTTAGATTAAAAAATTTAAAGTAACTCTGATTTATAGACAACCATAGGTTAGTTGGTAAAACAATTTAGTTAACTGTAGGTGGTATCAAAATTGGTAGGTGTTTAGGTGTTTATATAAGGCTGATTAGTTCCTTGTTAGGTCCTATAGGGGATTATGGCTTAATTAATAAATTAGGTCAGGCGGTGCCTTTATTTGGAGAAGGAGTCGTCATAGTATTTCCTAGGGAGCGAATCGAGGAGAAAGGTTAAGAAAATATAGTCATTTCCATAAATAACCTTACATTTAACTCAAGCCTTTTATGTCAAGGAATGAGAATAAAGATTTTAGGGGCACTTTTGAAAAGATAAGTGGTAAAATAGTTTCATGGTGAAAAGTGCCTCAAAACTTTTATTATATTAGTATAGATTATTAAAAAGGAAAAATATTCACCAGCGTTAGGAGCACCCCATTTATACAATGTGCAACTCAATGTGAATTCAAAGTAGTCAAATAGTCTGAATATCGAGAAATTTAAACCAAAAATAAAAATAAAAAATAAAAATAAACGACTAATTCCATGAATGTCAATTGGATGTCTCGAGAATTAAATGACTAAGAGAAAGCAAAGTATTTAAAGTTGGATGGCAATATTTGATATCATTAGTCATCATCAAGTGCATTATCAGAATTTTACGATTGAAAGCTACAAATTAATTCTTTTTTTTTTAAGAAAATCATTATAATACGGGAATAGAAAATAGCAAAAAGTTTTAGCTCGTAAAATCACAGTAAAGATTTCGAACTTACCAAGAATCCTTTTCAATTTTATTTATAATTGAATGTATCAAAACCATTTTTATGAGTGGTCAGACTATGATTATTTTTAAAAAAAATTATGTTTGCTCAGGCTTCTAAATCTTTAATTCAAGGCAGGCTTTTAGCAATATAATCAGAATGACTTAGAAACTTGTTAATAGAAATACCATTATGGAACAAGTCATGTCCAGATATAATGATCAATTGTGATAACAAGTGAATGTTTATAAAGTCAAAAGCAAGACTTATAATGGAAGTTTAGACATATATGTCTAAGATGTGATCTTTTGAGATAATTACTCAAAAATGGTGTTATCACAATTGATTAAGGAAATTTAAGAAGAATTTAGCAAATCCATTAACAAAGGGTCTTATTAATCCACCTCCCTACTATTAGTATTTATTGTTTTTCTTACAGCGTATTCACTATTGTTGATAACTCCTAAGTTTTTAACCATGGTAACTCGCTAATGCAAGGTAAATGGTTATACTTAATGAATTTTAAATGAGATTGTTAAACTACAATCTAATGAAACAAACATTAGAGTAGTAATTAAAAAAATAAATCCTCAAATAAGTTTGAGTTAGTTTTTTATGAATAAAGATAAGGCAGTTGCAACAAGGAGAATATACACAGTTGCAACATGATCTCAGAATTGATCAATGCAGATTTGGACTCACTCACTTCAATAGAAAATGTGATGATAACAAACCAGATGATTCGATACACATTTACCATATGAACAATGTGAAGAATTATGGTTGGTTTTGAATATGAAGACGTTTCAAGTCTTAGTTGTGCTAGTTGAGATTTAAAGTCTTGCATTGATTTAAATGATAATACACAACACTAGGCAAACATCACGCAAAAATAAAATTACATGTAAATCTCATTTCACAGGTCCTTAGCTCCAAACTCATCATAATTAGGATTGATTAATCCTTGATTAGCCGTAGTCCCTAAAACCCAACAAAATGATGAATCAATCTTTGTGTCTAGCTTAATTTATTTTGTTGAAGGAAGCATATGGGAAGTTAAGGAACAAATGAGACTTGTCCTTAATTCGAAATGTGGTCATGTTTCGTTTCAACATAATTCTTCATCAAGGGATGCTTTGGTTTTTTCAAAAACTAGCGATCAATAATGAAATGATCAATTCAATTCTATTGAATTAAACTTGGATTTTATGGATCTCTTACCAAGATCAAAGGTAATATGAAGCAAATGAGTATTCAAAAAAATTGAATGCCAATAGAACTATAAATAATTAGTTCAAGGTTTGTTTTGTGGCTAAGGGCTACAAACAAAAAATATAGCATTGATTACTTTGATACTTGAGTACCAATTGCTAGAGTTACATCCATTCGGGTGTAAATACGCTAGGAAGAATGGTGGGTTTTTTGCTTGATTAGTACACCTAGGAAATATTTTATCAACCCAACACATCTACAAAACTTTTTCCCTAAATAACACATTTTTGACCACGTCAGCGCCACCTCACCCAGTGAGGTGGGTCAAAATGGCATGGATGGCAAAACGTGACCCCCCTGCGCAAACCCTCCGGCAGCTCCCGGCCGCCATCGCTGCGCTCCGTCGGCGTCGCTGCCGCTCCTTCCAGCCGCCAACCGTCGTTCTGCTCTCGCCGATCGTAAGAGATGGTGAGGTATGAGAAGAAATTAATGTTTTATATTAAATATAACTTGGTGGGAGCGGCGGTTTCCGGTGACGGGAGCGGGAGCGGTGGTGGCGGGAGCGGAGAGCGGATGGCGGCTGCCGGGAGCGGCAGCGGTGGTCAAGCGAGAGCGGGAACGACGGCTGGCGGGAGCGGGAACGGCGGCTGGCGTGTGGCGGGAGCGGGAGCAGCTTTCGGCAAGGGCGGCAAGCTGCAGGGCCGGGGACTAAGGGGTGGGTGGGGGAGAGACGGGAAGAGGGGAGGGGAGGGGGGGCAAACGTGACCCCGGGTCACGTTTTGCCATCCATGCCATTTTGACCCACCTCACTGGGTGAGGTGGCGCTGACGTGGTCAAAAATGTGTTAGTTAGGGAAAAAGTTTTGTAGATGTGTTGGGTTGATAAATTTTTTTCCTAGGTGTACTAATCAAGCAAAAAACCCGAAGAATGATTGTTTCTTGTGGGTCCAAGCGGGCTCACCAAAGACAACTAAGGAGTGAAAAGAAAGAGTTGAATGATCACAGTATGAATTTGAAACTTCACAAAATATTCTACGAAATATTGAGTAGGGTAAATGCTATGAAGCAAAATGAATGATTTTAATTAATAATTTAGAAAATAAGTTGCCTTTATTTCTTTTTTATGTATAGGTCCTTGGAAGGCAAAACCACGTCAAGTTGCTATAGGTTTTGAGCATGTTGCAAGTTCAGCAAATGTGTAACCATCTGTAAACTCTTATCAAAATTGTAGTGCGAAGAGGTTTTTCATGAATCTAATAGTTTATGTTGTTCAAACGGTCAAGTAACACTCGTTCCTAATGTTGTCCCTGAAGAAATGTTCGACCTATTCATTTCAAACACTGAAGATACAATTGAGTTTTTGATGTACATCCGTACTTATAACACCAATTTTGGTTTTACATCTTTTGGTGTAAAGTGCGAGAGAAGTATGCCAAAAGTAATGTGGGTGTATATACGTTTAGAGTGCAATGCCAAATTCATCATTTTATAAATAATTTACTTCATGACAAGGAGCATCCATCTTTTTTGCAACTGTACTTTTATGATACCGATTATGAAGTGCAAAACCGAATGCATTGCTCAGATAGAATGAAAGAGACAATTTTGGCAAGGTTAGTATGATTGCGAAAAATCTATATGCAAGTTTTTTTCCGCACTTTACAAAATAAGGAAGATTTAGAGGATCATGTTGTTTAATTAGTTTCAAGTGTTAGTCACCTTCTACTTATTGTTTTTCATGTTTTCTATTAATTGTAGTGGTTCTTTTCAATTTTGGTTAATTAACTAAAAATTAATTCTAGCGAGCGAAGCGAGTGGGTCAATCGTGAGCGGGTCAATCATGCGTAGCACATCTTGAAACTAATTTTAGATAATATATATATATATATATCTATCATATATATAAAAGCACGAATCACAAATTTTCGAGTCGTAATCAAATTTACTTTTTTGTCCCTCTCCCACACAATTTTTTCTCGTGCGTTGTCCCTCTCCCACCCAATTTTTTCTTGTGCGTCCCTTTCTTTTCTCTCACGTCTCTCTCTCACATAACAATTGATTTCTACTCCTTCTTCCTCTTCTCTCACGTCTCTCTCTCTATCGAACGATCTTCAACTCAACAGATCGTCAACCGAGTTAGGGTTTCTGCACCACCAACATAGACAGTTTGAAATTCATCGATTCTCATCGTCCGATCGATCTCGACGGCTCTTGATTCTAAAATGTACTCTGATCGGATCGTGGAGGTGGGCAAGAGGTCCGTGAAGGAGCGCCTCGACGGCGGCAAAGACCGATGAGGGCGTTGTTTCGTGCGTGCAAATTAACGGGAAAAGGTTTGATTTTGCGCTTCGATTTTGTTGGATTTGTTCTTGTTGTTGAAGAATTTGATGGGGCTTGTCGGGTGTTTGTGTTCGTTTGTTGAGATTGTTGTTTTGGGGGAGTTTTTTTTTTGGGATTAGGGTTTGGCATGATTTGATTAGGGTTTTCTTTTGGTTTAATTGCAAGCATTGAGAAAACAAAGAGTTGGAGGAAAAAGTATTACTCTAAAGCGACAATTGATTGCTTTGCAATGGGTGAAAGATCTACGAAATGTTCCGGTCAATGTATTGTTGGAGACTACCTTAATGAGTTAAACATGAGAATACAATCTCAGGTGATTCGATAATTTTCTGTTCTATGTTTGAATATATTTGTGCTTGATGTCCAGTGCAATCAGATCTAATAGTAATCCCTTTTGCATGGGTTTGACTTGAAGTAATGACTTAATATCATGATGAACAATCGACTAGCAAAAGGGAAAAAGTAATGCATGTTAGATAAAATTGAAGTTCAAGTGTTATGGAAATCGAATTGTGTTAAACATGATTGAGTTCCATGAAGATTTGATATATTGTTGATACCTTTAACATTCGTCTCAGATTAAATATGTGTTGCTTCCGTTCTTGTACTGACGAACTGACTTTTGGGTTGTTTCATATCGCTTTATTGCATATGATAATAGGAAATTGAGATTGAGAAGCTAAGGCTGGAACACATTAAGCTCGTAGAAGAGAACGACGGGTTGCATTTAGAAAAGCAGAAGTTGGCAGAAGAAGCTTCTTATGCTAAGGTATTCTTCTGCCACTATTCGCCAAATATCAAGAATACCAGCTTGTGCCTCTTGTGGTCACTTTTATGATGTCCCTATGAGCCACACTTTTAGTGTTTTAGATTATTTCAGATGGATCGCAAAAGGCTTGCCTCATCATTTAAATCAAATGTCAAATAAATGGATCTAGATTTAATAAACTCATAGCTAAGTCTCAATTGTTATCCACCATCCTTCTTTAATCAAGGGAAGCACTACTTTGTTCGTTGCGTGTAATGTTGCTTTTCTCTCTTATAGTGTAACATCCCTCGATTTCTAACACGACTTATGTGACACGTGTCGGGATCGTGACCGCCACGCGATGCTTGGACGGTACTTCGAACCTTGGGAGTCGACACGAGGTAATTTTACGATTTTTGATATGTGTAATAGCATTATGGATTAAATGCGTGTCACGAGCCACTCGAGCGATTTCCTTTTTGTTTATGCGTGAGTTCTCGCCTAGGTAGCCGGGGAGGAAATACGGTGAAAGTGTGCACGTGACGGAGAAAATACGGGTCGATGAGGTAAGGTGAGTCAGGAACCCGGGGGTTAAGGTTGGGGACTTGTGGGTGGGCAAGGCACACCTAGGACACACCCACCATATTGATTTGAAATTTCAAAAAAGAAACCAACCACCCCCCCCCACTCCCCCACTCACTCACCCCCTCCTCACTCCTCACACTCCCATCACTCTCGTCCATCCACTCTCCCTCTCTCTCTCCTCCCGATTTATCTTCTCTCCCATCCTCTCGGTCAACTCTCTCCCTCTCTCTCTCGGTTTCAAACCTCTCACTCACGCGCGCCTCTCTCTCCCTCGGCTCACCGCCGCCTCTGCTCTCGCCGGTGGCCGGACCCGAGGACGCGGAGAAGCCGCCAGCCGGAGGTAACACTCTCGCCTCGGTTTTCTCTCTCTCTCTCGCGTTTCACTTCTCTCTCACGGGCTCTCTCTCTCTAGGTTCGCTCACCATTCGGTTGGCGAGACCACGCCGTCGTCGGAGGTCCGTGGTGGCGAGGAAGGTCGCCGGAGGTCTCACACTCTCTCTCTCTCCCGTGAGCACTCGACCACTCTCCCTCTCCTCACGGTTTGCTCTCCTCTCGGCTCGCGTTTCTCTTCATTTCTCTTTGTCTTTGTTGTTGTTCGTCACACTTATTACGTGTGCGTGTGGTTGCCGTGACGAGGACCGGCCGTGGGCGACCTCCGGAGACCCACCGGAGTCCAAAACGTCCCGGAACCACCCCCCCCGCATGGCCCATGCAAAGGAATCGATATTTCATGTGATGGAATTAGCGCGCTAATAGCGCAAATTAGCGCGCTAACAGCCCTGCGACCGAAAATTCCAGAGAGGAATTAGCGCGCTAACAAACATTATTAGCGCGCTAATGTCGTGTACGTTGGGGATAATGATATGTTTAAACCTAAGTGTTAGTGAATGACTCGACCTAATAACACGAGTTTCCGACCTTGTCAGGTAACGGGAAACTTGAGGATACGCGTTAGGAGTCGCGGGAGTTTTACGTGGATTACGATAATCTCAGGTAAGTACACTTGCCTTAAAAAGCATTTGTACGTTAGTAAGCCAGCTAAGAAGATATCATGTGATTCATTTTCACTTTTCTTGTGTTCGTTATTATCCCATCATTGGCATTCCATTCTATGTTCTTGTATGTGTGTTCTTGGCATAAGTACGTCTCGAAGGTACATGCGGCTGCACTAGAAGGGATAAAACGCGGGCACTCGAGCGCACGAGTGTTTGACCACCCTAGTGATTGTGTGATACCATGTCTTGGATTGTTGTGGATGGTTGTGGATTGTTGTGGTATTGTTGTGGAATATGGACTACTTATTGCCTCTCTTGACTCGTAGAACACGCATGTTTCGATTGCTATCATTTCGAGTCTGTCTATCATGCATTCTTGCTTATTTATATTCTGCATTTCGGTACCGCATGATATTTATTTGTCTTGTTTGTCGTTTCATGAATTCTTGTTATATTCTTCGGCTTTACTTTCAATTTCTCTCGGTTGCTCAGTCTAGTTTGTGACGGTGGGTGCGATAAGACGGAGAGCGATAGGGGCAAGGGGCCGTGTCTAGGAGACTTTTTGTGAGCATTTGGACGTGAGGTGCCGAGATGTAGGCTCGTACCTATCCTTTTTGTATGACGTTTTTGTATATACATATATGGTTGTTTTGGAGCAGGAACTAGGTTTGAGGTGATTTCCAAAATTTCATTTTGTTGACTTGGATATATTTGTCTTGGGGTTTCCACATTTATATAGATTCCTAATTTCCCTTGATTGAGTTATTTCCCATTATTTGATTAGAATATGATTTTTGCTTCCATTTGTATTATAAGCTTGCAATAACTCTTTCATAAACCTTAAAAACCTTAAAATGTTGATAAGTTGAGGTGACTAGGCTCGTCGATTTATTGAAAGCGACTCGGGACTGCACGGGTCTAGGCGGGCGTACCCAAATGCATTGGGAATTTGGGGCCGTCACGATTGGTATCGAGCCATGGTTTAGAGCTAGTCACGACTTAAAAACATTGTTGGTTGGTATCAGAGCCTACGAGGTTTGGTTATATAGACGACTCATGTTGTAAATTCATAAAACACAAGCCATTGAAACCGGCGGAAGTTAGGAACGGTCAAAGCGAAAAGTGGAAACCACTAGGATCCGTAGAAACTTAGTCGGGGAAGTAATTGGGCGAGTCAAATTATTTTAATACATATTATGATTGCTATGTATATTATTGTAGTATACGGTAGCTATAGGCGATTCGAGAAGTTCGTTTTCTTGATTCGAGACGACGATGACGGATCGAGCCGGTCGGGCGACGATAGCGACACATCGGCGCACGATATGCCGGTGCGGACGATGTGCATGCCTTGACTCGAGAGAGTTGCGACGCGGGATTCGCGGCTACGGGAAATGTTACTTTGTTGAGGACACTCGTACCGGCCTACGCTACACCATCGACTCGACTACACCATTGCCACATACTACTACTCGAGGCGAGAGACCCCGATTCTTTGCGGCATCCACGGCTCAGGACTCAGTTAGAGCGTACACTGAGGGAGCTGTTGTTGCGCCGGACACGCGAAACGAGAGCGAGAGGCACATCCTTTAGTGACGGTGATAGCTCGGCGCAGAGGCACCCATTGCGCCGATAACTAATGCGAGAGG
This sequence comes from Stephania yunnanensis, assembly GCA_039657365.1. Taxonomy (NCBI): domain Eukaryota; kingdom Viridiplantae; phylum Streptophyta; class Magnoliopsida; order Ranunculales; family Menispermaceae; genus Stephania; species Stephania yunnanensis. The sequence goes on along the minus strand of CM077582.1, from coordinate 60,910,448 downwards.
TCACTCCGATTACGACTCCATCGAAGAGTCAGGAGCCAACTGCCGAGGCGAAGCGATGGAGGAATTTAAGAGACATGATCCCATGAAGTTTTATGGCGGCACGAGATGTTAAGACAGCGACGAGTTGTTTACGAAGAATCATGAGAAGATTCACTCGACCATCGCCACGGAGGACCACATGCGGCGACTATCTCTTCGTCGATGTTACATGGAGAAGCGAGATGATTGGTGGACGACGATCATTACTACCGGGGTGTTAGAGAGCGGATCGACTTGAGACCCAGTTTAATCGAAATACTTTCCACCAGAGCGTACTTCGAGCAAAGAGGAATGAGTTCATGGCGTTGAGGCGGGCGCTAATGAGTCGGTTATGGAGTATATGGGTAGATTCTCATCATTGTTGCCTTATCTTTGGAGGATCGGCGACAAGAGCGGCCAGAGTGTATTATTTCAGCGAGGGTCTATTACTTACGATCGGTGGTTACGTAGTCACTACACGGCGGAGACTTTACAGATTGCATACGAGCGGAGTTTAGCTCGAGAGAGTTACCTACTTACTCATCTACGGAGACTAGATCGGCGGACCGAGTCCGATTGGAGGAGCATCATCGAGACAAGAAGAGGAAGAAGAATAGGTGGAATTTCGTGATCGCGGGACTCGAGAGCGTAGGGTCGTTGCACGATCGACTATTCGTCGAGGCCCATACTAATCCGCCGGTACCTAGCTTTGCCGTCATCCACCACGACCTGTCGATCGGGACGGCGATCGACGAGACGGACTGCGAGAGTAGGGAGTGCGATCGAGGAGACAAGAGAGGAGGACACGGGGGCCGGTCGGACTCGGACACAAAGTTCGCACAAGGACGAGGCGAGCGGACTCGGGATCGCGGGATACCGTGCACATGTTACGGGTGCGGAAAGGTCGATCACATACGAGAGGGAGTGCCCTCGACCACCAAAATACCGCCACGGCATTATCGGCCTCGAAAGAACGCGTTCGAGCGGTTGTTGAGCACGACCGGGGGCATCCGAAACCTTGTCGAGGGTATGATTTCTATTTGTGGTACTTTCATGCACACCATGTTCGATTCGGGTTCCCTTTGTCTCATTTATTCTTTGGTCGAATGGTAGATAAGCTAGGTTTGAAACTGTTAGGCTTAGTAAACCCCTCATCCTCGGCACCATTCTTGGAGATAAGATTTACCGAATTTGTTGTGCCTCGATATTTCGGTAGAGATAGGGGGTTATGAGTTACCGGTGGATATGAGAGTGCTCGAGTTTTTGGAGTTTGATGCTTTGTTGGGCATGGATTGGTGGGATCGTTTCATGCTCACATTAGTTGTTATGAGAAGAGAATCACGATTAGTTAGAAGGTGGTTCGGAGCTCGGCATTCGGGGCACGGCATCGCTACTACCTATCACCGAGAGGCGGGGAAGCCACGAGTGACGAGATTGAGATTGTTGCGGCGTCATGAGCACCTTTGGAGCGAAGCGGGAGATTTGCTTTTGAAGTACCGGTTGTGTGTAACTTCCCGGATGTGTTTCGGAGGATTTGCGGGATTACCACCACCAGGGAGATTGACTTTATTATTGACCTTGTTCGGGGACTAAGCCGATCTCGATACCACCTACCAAGTATGGCACCCGAGAGAGCTTGAAGAGTTGAGGAGTCAACTAGATGACTTGTTAGAGTGGGCTTCATCGGTCGAGTATGTCACGCTTGGGGAGCACCAGTTCTATTTGTGAAGAAGAAGGATGGAAGTTTGAGGCTATGCATAGATTATCGTCGGTGAACGAATTACGATGAAGAACAAATATCCGTTGCCGCGCATTGATGATTTGTTTGATCGGTTAACGAGGCGCGCGTGTGGTTCTCGAAAATAGATCTGCGATCGAGGCTATCACCAGCTCGGGATTAGGGATGAAGATCGAGAAAAGACGGCGTTCGGCACGAGATACGGTCATTTTCGGTTTCTGATCATGCGTTCGGTTTGACTAATGCCGAACGCAATGTTCATGGATCTCATGCATCGTGTGATGAGGGAATACCTTGATCGGTTCGTGATTGTGTTCATAGACGACATCCTCATCTATTCCGGGACTCGTGAGGAGCACGAGGGCATCTACGAACGAGTGTTGCGGACTTTGAGAGATCATCATTGTTTGCCAAGTTCGGCAAGTGCGAGTTTTGGTTGTCGGAAGTCGATTTCTTGGGCATGTTGTTGGAGCTACCGGTGTTCTTTGTTGACCCGAGAGAAGGTTAGAGCGGTGATTGAGTGGCCTACGTCAGACTACTAGATTACGCAAATTCGCGATTTTACGGGATTGGCGGGATACTATCGCCGATTTGTGCAAGACTTCTCCAAGATTCTTTGCTCAGATGACAAAATTGACTAAGAAGAATGCAAAGTTTGATTGGGATGAGGAGTGTGAACATGCATTCAACACTTTGAAAGCGAGAAATTGACTACGCGCTTTGTGTTAGCGTTGCCGAGGCTGGGAAAGACTTAGTGGTGTACAACGACGCGTCGAAGGTTGGCTTGGGTTGTGTATTGATGCAAGAGGGCAAAGTTATCGCCTATGCATCTCGACAGTGAAAGTGCACGAGAGGAACTACCGACACACGACTTAGAGTTGGGCTGCAATAGTGTTCGCATTAAAAATATGGAGGCACCACTTGTATGGCGTACGTTTCGAGTTATTCACGAGACCACAAGAGCTTGAAGTACTTATTCACTCGAGAGGCGAACTGAGACAGAGACGTTGGCTAGAGTTCTTGAAGGACTATGATTTCTCGTTAGAGTATCATCGGGGAAAGCTAACGTGGTTGCTTGATGCTTTGAGCGTAGGGGATCGATCTTTGAGGTGGTCGTATGTCGGATGACTCGCGAGTATGGTCTTCTTGAGGCGCCGAGTTGAGGAGTTCGGCGGACGTGCGGGGACTACCGGGATACGGATTTGTGGTCGGATGAGGTTGCGAGACCGTTTCACTCTTGGTTGTTCTCGAGGGACGACAAGGCGATGAGTCGTACCAACAATTCGACAAGATGGTGACGGTTCGAGAACATCCAGTTGGAGTCGGTCGACGGACTCTTGTTTGAGGTATCGTGGGCGTGTGGATTCCATTGGCGGTGACTTACGCAGAGATACTCCGGGAGGCTCACCGTTCTAGATTTTACGTGCATCGGGTCGAACCAAGATGTATCTTGACATGCGACGTCTCTTTTGGTGGCCGGGGATGAAATCGATGTGTCGGAATTCATTAGAGCGTGCGAGATATGCCGGCGTGTGAAAGGCGAGCATCGACGGCTGGAGGATTGCTTTGCGGCCCTACCTATTCCTCGATGGAAGTGGGAGCACATTGCTATGGATTTTGTCGGTGGCTTGCCCCGATCTCTCGTGGCCATGATAGCATACGGGTAATTGTGGATCGATTGACGAAATCTGCTCATTTCATACCGTATCCACTACACAGAGTTGTGATTGAGCATTCTTTACGAGCGGGAGATTGTCGGACTACACGGAGTTCGTTGTCGATCGTGTCGGATCGAGGAGCGCGATTTACTTCGTTATTGTGGCGAGCATGCGGGCTCGGTTCGGCACGGACTAGAGTTGAGTACGGCGTTCCATCCACGAGACGGACGGACGTCAGAGAGGTTGATACGGGTGTTGGAAGACATGCTCGGGATGTGTGTTTTGGAATACGGCGGGTCGTGGGAAGAGTATCTTCATTTGTGCGAGTTTGCTTACAACAACGGTTATCGAGGCAAGTATCGGTATGGCACCGTTTGAGGCGCTCTATGGCGAGCCTTGTAGATCACCTTCTTCTTGGGTGAGCCGAGAGGATGTTGTGACCGTTGGTCTGAGGCTGTTTGATTGATCACCGAGAAGGTACGCGAGATCCGTCGGAGGCTTAAGAGTGCTCAAGAGCGGCAAAAGAAATACTATGATCGGTATCACGATGAGCTTCAATACGACGTGGGGGACTATGTATACGAAAGTCTCGCCTCGAAGGGTCACAAACGATTCGGAATCAAAGGGAAGCTTGCTCCTAGATTTATCGGTCCCTTCAAAGTTGTGAAGAGGGTCGGTAAGGTTGCTTACTAGGTTAGAGTTACCGCCGGCGCTCGTCGGTGTTCACCCGATATTTCACATTTCAATGCTTCGACTAGATAAGTCGGGCGGAGGGCGGCGACGACCTACCGTGGACTGAGTCGGATCGAATTGCAAGACGATGCCACGTACGAGGAACGACCAATTCAAATTGTCGGTAGTAAAGTCAAGATATTGAGGAACAAGGAAATCCCTTAGTTCTCGTGAAATGGCAATTCCACGGGGACGAGGAGTTAACTTGGGAACTAGAGTCATACATGCGAGAGCACTTTCCCTATCTATTTGATTAGGTGAGTCGAAGTTTAGTTTACTTATTAGTAAATTTCGGGGTCAAAATTCTAATAAGTGGGGGAGCTGTAACATCCCTCGATTTCTAACACGACTTATGTGACACGTGTCGGGATCGTGACCGCCACGCGATCCTTTGGACGGTACTTCGAACCTTGGGAGTCGACAGAGGTAATTTTACGATTTTTGATATGTGTAATAGCATTATGGATTAAATGCGTGTCACGAGCCACTCGAGCGATTTCCTTTTTGTTTATGCGTGAGTTCTCGCCTAGGTAGCGGGGAGGAAATACGGTGAAAGTGTGCACGTGACGGAGAAAATACGGGTCGATGAGGTAAGGTGAGTCGGGAACCCGGGGGTTAAGGTTGGGGACTTGTGGGTGGGCAAGGCACACCTAGGACACACCCCACCATATTGATTTGAAATTTCATTCAAAAAGAAACCAACCACTCCCCCCCCACTCCCATCACTCACACCTCTCACTCCCATCACTCACGTCACCCCTCCCCATCTCTCTCTCTCTCCTCCCGATTTATCTTCTCTCCCTCGGTCAACTCTCTCTCCAACTCTCTCCCTCTCTCTCTCTCGGTTTCAAACCTCTCACTCACGGCCTCTCTCTCCCTCGGCTCACCGCCGCCTCTGCTCTCGCCGGTGGCCAGGACCGGGGACGCCGGAAGAAGTCGCCAGCCGGAGGTAACACTCTCACCTCGGTTTCTCTCTCTCTCTCGCGTTTCACTTCTCTCACGGGCTCTCTCTCTCTAGGTTCGCTCACCATTCGGTTGGCGAGACCACGCCGTCGTCGGAGGTCCGTGGTGGCGAGGAAGGTCGCCGGAGGTCTCACACTCTCTCTCTCTCCCGTGAGCACTCGACCACTCTCCCTCTCCTCGCGGTTTGCTCTCCCTCTCGGCTCGCGTTTCTCTTCATTTCTCTTTGTCTTTGATTGTTGTTCGTCACACTTATTACGTGTGCGTGTGGTTGCGTGACGAGGACCGGCCGTGGGCGACCTCAGGAGACCCGCGGAGTCAAAACGTCCGGAACCACCACCCCCGCATGGCCCATGCAAAGGAATCGATATTTCATGTGATGGAATTAGCGCGCTAATAGCGCAAATTAGCGCGCTAACAACCTGCGACCAGAAAATTCGAGAGAGGAATTAGCGCGCTAACAAACATTATTAGCGCGCTAATGTCGTGTACGTTGGGGATAATGATATGTTTAAACCTAAGTGTTAGTGAATGACTCGACCTAATAACACGAGTTTTAGGCCTTGTCGGGTAACGGGAAACTTGAGGATACGCGTTAGGAGTCGCGGGAGTTTTACGTGGATTACGATAATCTCGGTAAGTACACTTGCCTTAAAAAGCATTTGTACGTTAGTAAGCCGACTAAGAAGATATCATGTGATTCATTTTCACTTTTCTTGTGTTCGTTATTATCCCATCATTGGCATTCCATTCTATGTTCTTGTATGTGTGTTCTTGGCATAAGTACGTCTCGAAGGTACATGCGGCTGCCTTAGAAGGGATAAAACGCGGGCACTCGAGCGCACGAGTGTTTGACCACCCTAGTGATTGTGTGATACCATGTCTTGGATTGTTGTGGATGGTTGTGGATTGTTGTGGTATTGTTGTGGAATATGGACTACTTATTGCCTCTCTTGACTCGTAGAACACGCATGTTTCGATTGCTATCATTTCCAGTCTGTCTATCATGCATTCTTGCTTATTTATATTCTGCATTTCGGTACCGCATGATATTTAGGCTGTCTTGTTTGTCGTTTCATGAATTCTTGTTATATTCTTACGGCTTTACTTTCAATTTCTCTCGGTTGCTCACCGTCTAGTTTGTGACGGTGGGTGCGATAAGACGGAGAGCGATAGGGGCAAGGGACCGTGTCTAGGAGACTTTTGTGGCGGTGGACGTGAGGTGCGAGATGTAGGCTCGTACCTATCCTTTTTGTATGACGTTTTTGTATATACATATATGGTTGTTTTGGAGCAGGAACTAGGTTTGAGGTGATTTCCAAAATTTCATTTTGTTGACTTGGATATATTTGTCTTGGGGGTTTCCACATTTATATAGATTCCTAATTTCCCTTGATTGAGTTATTTCCCATTATTTGATTAGAATATGATTTTTGCTTCCATTTGTATTATAAGCGCAATAACTCTTTCATAAACCTTAAAAACCTTAAAATGTTGATAAGTTGAGGTGACTAGGCTCGTCCGATTCATTGAGAAACCGACTCGGGACTGCACGGGTCTAGGCGGGCGTACCCAAATGCATTGGGAATTTGGGGCCGTCTGAATGATCCTGTTCTTCAATTTTGAATTTTCATTTCTCCTTAAGCGTAATGCATGGATTTAGCTTTTATTTGTCTATAAAATATGAAGTATTATTAGCTTTTAAATTCTGTGAGAATCTTCCTTAAGCGATACTTTATTCCTTTTCCCTTGCACAGTCATAAATATATTAATTCTGTTAATGGACTTGCCTAATACTTTGTTGTGGATGTTATCTTCCAGATTAGAGAAGATGTAAAAGCAGGTGTTTATGTGGAGAATTTAACGAAATAGTATGTCTCCACAATAAAGGACCTGAAACATCTATTGATAAAGGCGTTTGTTTCTATTTTTGCTTGATATCATATATTGTAATGTTAAATTCATTCTACTTATTTGCATTTTTAATATATTTTGTTTCATATAGAACGAGTAATAACATTACAGTAAATTCTCATAAAAATGTCATACAAAAGTAAAACGAGTAATAACATTATTATAGTTCAAAGAGAGATAATCAACCACAGGTCATTGAGGCATCCCAATATAGTTAAATTCAAGGAGGTATGCTTTATCATTAGTTTGCTTAAGAGTATCTCACCCAAAATAAAAACTAAATTTGGTTTTTTTCCGTGTTTAAATTTTATTGAAAGTAATATTAACTCCAACCCATCTTGTAATAGTAATGGAATATGCATCTGGTGGGGAGCTTTTTGATCGCATATAAAAAGCAGGCCGCTTTAGTGAAGATGAGGTCGTTGATCAAGTTCTTTACTTTTTTTTTCATTTTCTTTCGCGATCTTTACATTTATTTTTATGTAGCTCTGGTGTTTGTTTTATTACAGGCCCGTTTCTTTTTCCAACAACTCATATAAGGAGTTAGCTATTGTCATACAATGGTGTGCAAGAAATTTCTCTGCTTTCATTAACTATCTTTATTTATACCAACTTACCTTAGAGATTACATTGTCTTATTTTGGTGGTATTCTTCATGAAGCAAGTATGTCACCGTAATCTAAAGTTGGAGAAGACGTTGTTGGATGGAAGTCATGCTCTACATTTGAAGATATGCGATTTTGGTTACTCAAAGGTGCTGCTCAAGTTTCCATTTCCTTTGTCCTCAGTGTGTTAGGTTTCAGGTGCTACTTTTAATACCCTAGCAGAAAATAGGTATTGCTCAAACTGGCCGCCAAGCAGAAAGTAGATGAAAAGTGTTCAATAATTTGGAGGACCAGGAGAACATGTACAGTACTTCAACAGAGATGCAATTTACAACTTTATAAATCAATGGTTTGGTTTGATGTGAAGTAAGTGAGCCCCCATTGTAAAATCACAAGCATTGGTTCCTTATTGCTGAGTTTGTGAATGAGGAAACAGTGCAATTGTACATAGCTTATATTTCAAATAATAGTCTCAATTTCGTTTACTGCAATGGTTCTTCATTTTGTAATTTATGCAGGGTTTTTTTTCCTTCTCTCTATTCATGATAGATTATCACTTAACCTGATATTTATATCTTGTTGCGTGGACCTTTAAGATTCTCTTACGAGGTAGATTGCAAGAGCTTCTTCTGCTCCTATAATCATGGCACTGCTAGGAAAGCTTCAGTAATGTTCTCTACACTCACTTGACTTCGAGTTTTGAATGGCTTCGCATTCGAATTGAAAACAAATCGAACAACACACTCATAAGGAACTCTCGAATCAAACTTCTCCCAATTCAACTATTACTGTAACAACCCTTGCATCGAATTCTTCAATCTTAGCATAATATCCGACTTAAAAACAACACATATACCAAATTTTAGTTTATTAGTAAATTGCCTTAAACAAGATATTAAACCCATACTGTTAAATCCCAGTCACAAAAAACAACAGATTAAAACGGCACAATTATCCTCGCTCACAATTAAACCCACACTCTGTTAAATCCCAGTCACAAGATCTTAGTTTATTACTGTCTCACACAATCGCTAGTTGTTCTCTCTATCTACCGGTTTAGAGTGAGAAACTGTAGAGAGAGAGAGACGAAGAAGCATTTAAATCGCATAAACAACATCACGGACAGTTAGAGCGAGAGAGAGACGAAATCGCATTGACAGAGAAGAATCGATTCTTCGCATCTGTCGATGTGTGTTAATCCGTGATTCTATGCGTTAGTTTGTATGTCTGGATTGTTGCGAATCATGGTTGAATGTCGTAACATCAGAATTGGATAACAACTACAACACACTCATTCGGAGATTTCGACTCTGTGTTCTCCCAATTCGACTCGTATCACTCTTCGACAACAATTCCAACTACTCTAATCTCTCTATAAATATGAGATCACTTTTTTATTTTATCTCTATCAAGGCACTCTCAATTCTAAATTACAATCACGTTCTCCTACTGCTTTCTCTCATCAAAATTATTCGATCTTCATTGCAGGTAATGTAAGAGATTCAATTATATGTTCTGAATCAGTTGTATTGTTTAATTTCTTAAACTTGTTTATGGTTTCTGATTCTTACATGTTATGTTTTCATAAATTTCCTTTTATTGTTACTTTAATTGGTAAAATTATTTTAATGTTGTGTTATTTCATTAGGTGATTTTGGTACTGTTAGTTGGAAATTGGTTTGATTCTTTTAGACCTCCCCATTAGACCAATCGATTAAAAGTTTGTGTTAGTGTATAATGTATATAATTATATAATTTCAGTCTCGATTTTTAATATGTTTTACCTTGAAAAATAATTGTATTAGTGATCGATATCCATATTTGTTAATTGACCTTTCCAATCACCTAGCTTATTCATATCCACATTCTACAATTTATATCAGCCAAGTGTTTGATGAAGTTTCTTAATGAGTTTAGTGAGAGAGTTGGTTTGAGCAATGCACGCCTATGATTTCATCAATGAAATCGTGTTTTTGCATAGCATGCATTCTAATACAAGTGATGCGACGATCATGCCAAACAAAATTTCCTAATTAAAATTCTGGCTTCTGTGAATGCCACCGCTCATACACTTTCACTGCTCACCTCGTTTGGTGGTGTTGCTCTTCTTCTTCACCTTCTTTGGTGGCTTTTGTTCCTTAGAAGCTAAGTAGCAAAAAAGTTTGATTAATTGCAGTGTTGAGAGATGCAATGAGTTTAAAATCCATTCTTACCAGTGTTTGCTTTTGAAATTTCACTGTCACTTTTATAGTCTTTGATTGAATGGTTGGTTTTGACTGAAGAAGCTTATTCTAATATCTAATGACAATGGGTGCTGCTTCTAAGAAAATCATCTGTGTATCTTTATCTTAAACACGTATCCATGCACTTGATATTCTTTCTGATCTTCCAAGCGCATTTGAAAGGGATTGACTATTATGTTACCATTCTCTTAAACATTAGCATTCTGAAAACATGGAGTTATCGAAGGTTTGCTGTTGATTTAGTTGACATTACCAGTTGAACTGAGACTAGAATTGCATAGTAAGAAAAACGTGACTTGAATCATTAATGAAAGCTTTGTTATTACTTTTGTTGATAGATAAATGGATGAATTGAGGTTAATGTATATGGTACTACTGTAGTTTTTTTTCAGATCCTCCAAACTTCTCTTTGCATTTATAACTTACGACATGAAAATATGATAAAATACCTTATATTTTTATCTCAATTGCCTACACAGATCTGCAGCTAAACAAATAACAAAAACTTTTTCAAGTACACTAGGCAACAAAAACTCCAAATGACTATTTCTAAAGTATCTTCATTTGTAGATCTCCACAAGCTGTTCTTCACCATCACCTGCATCAGCGACCACTGTTTTAATAACATTTTCATGAATTTCAACCCCTTTTCTCCGCAAAACAGTTCTGATATTTTGGATAATTTATGGAAACCTACGAGCGAATCCTTAACATTATGCATGATTTAAGTTGGAGCTATGAAGCTTAGTGCGTAGCATACCAGCATGTACAATTTCTTGTCTAGCTTGTAGGGAGTGAATTTAAGGCACTGTATTCCAGACTCCATAGTTGAATCATCCTCTTGATTGAAATTTTATTTTTTATTTTGCCGCGAGTATTATTGTTATAGAACCAACTCGCGAGTATTGAATATGGAAGTTGAACCCCAAGAGACTGATTTACACCAAACAATAAGTTGAGCATCTCTGTGAAGTGTTAGATAGAAGAGATTATTGTATACCACGTGTGTTGTTCCGCGGCGATATGTTTGTTGTTCTTTCAGCTACTGATCTCCATTGCTTATGGTTCACTATGTATGCACATCAATGTCTTTGATGTCAAGCTCATACATCGTATAAGATTGTGAATTGGTCGACTAGGGGCAGATGGCATAAATGTGGGTGCAAATAATCGTAGTAGATTGTTACATGTTTTGCTTGCTTTTGATTCTTACATGTTTTGCTTTAAGACCTTTTACAGATGTTAACCCTCGAACGATTATAATTCGGCCCATCGATCCAACATGAGATTTCTCACCATCTAATTTTTCATGATCAGCTGTACATAAGATATTGTCCTCAATACCCTTTTCAGCGTCAAGTTTCTGCACAAGTGACATTGCTTGGTCAATGTCAACTTGGATACGCCTAGGTTCACAACTGATAGGGTGAGCTTTAGGGGCAATTGAAATATCGTTTTCTTTAGTTGGTCCCCTTCCATGCCTTCTCTTTTTGCCACCAGCATCTGCTTCATCTTCTGAGTTAAAATCGCTTCCTTGACCTGATTTGTTCAACAATGTTCCACTCACACCAGGACCTCTGAAGAGTAGAAGTAAATAATATATATATATATATATATATTGTCAAGGTTGGGATCTGAAAGAAACTAAACACAAAAAGAATAGCACAAAGAAGAAGTGCAAGGGATGCAACAAAACAGAACTTACAGATCCAACACTCCACTCTGCAAGTAGAGCAAAAAGTCATTTGCAGTCTTCTTAGAATGTTCATTCCTCCTAAGATAATTTTCAAACAATAAACCGTTCAAAATTCAAAAGGTAGCATCCAACGTCAAATAGCAGCCATAACTCATAAAATGCACACATAATTAGACCTTCCAATCAACAACAACAACACAACATAGCCTCAGTCCCAAATTAACTGGGGTCTGCTACATGGATCAAATTTTTCCATTGTGCTCGATTAAGTGCAATTGATGGTGAGCTTTTCAAACCATTCAAATCCCTTATAATCAATTGATTACTCATGCCAAACATGCAAGATTATATAGCAATTGCTTGTATAACTGCATCACATTGCTTTATTTTGATGATTAAGTTAACTATTCCTTAGTTTTGTTGAGTATGGAATATATAGTGGTTGCTTGCTTTCTTTAGAAGGTCTCTTAATTATGATTTGTACAAGTGCTTGCTTGATGATTAAGTAAATTTCTTAAAGTTTTTTAGAGTTTTTGATTCTTACATGTTTTGCTTCCATAAATCCCCTTTTACTTCCATAAATTTCATTTTGTTGTTAACAACTAGAGTGTATATTAATTTGTTTTCTATTACTAATAACATCTCCTTAATTCTACCTAACATTTTTTTCCTTTCACTTTTTTTGATAAATCCTTTTACTTAGTTAATAAAGATTCTTGATAATGTCAACATCAACGACTCCAATAAGAGATATCTGCACAACAGAACATACACTTGAGGTAAGAGCGAAAATAACAAGGAAGTGGTATTCGACGAATCTAAAAACAGATGCGCTCATATCAATGGATATCATTTTGCTCGATGAGCATGTGAGTTCAATTTTACATTCTTTTAAATTTGATTATTTATTGTAAACTACGTCTTGCATTAACAATTAATCATATAACATAATTTTTTTGTAGGAGGACCATATACATGCAACCATACCCATCTATTTGGCTTCTGATTTTGAGTACCTCACAGAGGGCAAGGTCTACAACATTTCGAACTTCAAAGTGGAAAGAAAAAAATTGCATAAGGTTGTAAGTCACGACTACGTGATACACTTAACAGGTGATACCTCTATAGAAGAAAACATGAGCAGCGTGCAAATTCGAAACCACAAATTTGAAATAGTTCAATTCGAAGAATTGACAAAACGGCAAGACAGTTTCATTCAATCATCAGGCAAGAAAAAAAACAATCATTAGCAAAAATACATAAATTCCAATTTTTTATATAACTTTCAATATTACTAATTATTTTGTTCTTTAGAGATGTACTAGGACGTCTTGTTTGAATATGCGAACTTGTAGATCAAGAAGTTAAAGGAAAACAAAAAACGGTCAAAAAACTTGTTTTACGTCTTCAAATGAACAGGTATATATATTTTTAGTCGAAGTTAATTTTTATTAAAAAAAATTGATTTATTGTGTTTTGCAATTTAATCCTACGTTTCATCTAAAGAAACAAGCAAGTGAACGCAACTTTTTGGGGCCAAAAAGCGATTGAAACGAGCAATGAGTTTAGCAATTGCAAATCATCAGACTCAATGGTAATTATAATTACCTCGAATAATGTGAAGACTTATAGAGGTAATTGATGCAAGTTTATTTATTAAAATACATGTACAAGGTTGCTTCATTTCTACATATGTTGTAACATTAATGCTGAATTTATTTATACTTTTCAATCCACATAAATATTTAACTTTTATCAACAGGTGAGCCAACACTTTCATCAACAAGTGCAACAAAGATTTACACAAGTCCAGATATTGAAGAAATCGCATCATTCATGAAAGGGTATAAAATTTTCTTTAAACATATGCGTTCTTTCATATGTAATGCGTAAATTACATTCCATGACATATTATTTTCCTTATTTTTTTCAATTGCAGAGAACAATTGAGTAAAGAAGTTCAGTTGATTCGAGGAGAAAATGAAAATTTTAATATGAAGGCAGAAACTATGACTATAGAGGAAGTGAAGCGCCAAAGATCGAAAGCTACGGTAAGACATTATTATATACAAAATAATATTATATAACTTCTTCACGATATAAAACTAATTGTTAATTTTTTTACACAGGAATTGTACGTTGTTTGCAAAGTGAAAATCATGTCAATAAATTCAAGTGGTTCTTGGCATTACAATACTTGCTATTCACATTACGTCAAGTTAAAAAAATCGGGAACACAATATTATTGCGAAAGGTGCAAAGAATTTGTTAAAACGCCATATCGGAGGTAAGTTAAAATTATATAATACAAATGAATGTCACTTTTATAAATTACGTATATAATTTTAACATTCATCTTTGAGTCTTATTAGCCATACCTTTAAACTATTTATTATTAATTTTCAATTTTCTAATATTCTTTGTTGTTGTACTGTATATACATATATCTTGTCAAAAATCTAATTCATAACAATTGGATTTGTTTTTAGATTCAAAGTTCACGTGTGCGTCGAAGACAATACAGGGTCCACAACTTTTGTTCTATTCGATAGCATAGTGAAAAATATTATTGGTAAAGACAATGGTGAAAGAATCTTGAATGAGGCATCTTCGGTACATCTTTTTCTAATTTAGAATACAAAACTAATTGAATGCAAATGCAATATTTTATATAATCTATGTCTTCTTCATTTTTATGGTCCTTTTGTTCTAACTTATTTTTTGCTTATATTGTCAGACAAACGAAAAGATTTTCCCAATAGAACTCTGCGAGATTGTAGGAAGAAGTTTTACTTTTAAACTAAAACTCACTAATTACAATTTAGCCAGTGGAAATGAAAATTTCACCATTTCGAGTATATGTCATGAAGAATATGGAGATAATTTTCGTCATGATGAGGTATTTATTTTATTTTACAATAACTTACAAGATCACATTATATAATTTAATTTTACATATTCTCTTATTTTTGAAAATAATAGGGGAAGTTGTCAAATGATATTTCAACACATAAAGACGAAGTCAACAACAACAAAGAAGTCAACATGAAGAGAAAAAGTATTGATAATGAATTTGAAATAAATAAACGTCCAAGAAAATATTGTTATGTTGAGTAAGTTATTTGAAGTTACATATTATTAATTAGTTACTTATATATTTATAAATAAACTAATATAATGCGTTTCTTATGCAGTGATGACGAAGATGAAGTATAGTCAACATCATCTTGAACATGCTACAAAATACAAAAGAGTTTTTATATTTAACTTTTAGCAGTATGCATTTTATATTTTCAATTTATTTACCATTGTATATTAAATTTAATATTTAATATTTATATTACATAGTTTGTTCAAACTCATAAATATTATTTTAATTTTTATTATACATTCAATAATGACTATGGACTACTAATTGAAGGTAACTAACTCTAACCTTGGTGTGGCAAAAAAATTGTCTGGACTTATTGGCCCATTTTTGTTCGGCCTTGATTAAATAGGGTTTGAGTTAAGTTTTGGATAGGACCCTCTGGTCTGGACTCTGGACTCGGAACCTCCATGGATCTCAATTTGGACAATCAGGCCCTTGCTATTATTTATACACATATTATAATTCGGTCTGAATTATTAGACTATGGATACCCACTATATATAGCTATACACTGTTGGGTTTTGGGGTTCATACGCAGCGGAGATTACAAAATAATTTTGACAAAAACCCCAACAGGATCCGAATCTAATTCCATTAAAAATGTTTAAACCATGAAAAACTTAATCATACCTCAATCGCAATATACCTTTCTGAAGGTTGATCGATCTCTAAGGCGCTGCCAACGACGAACGCCCTCTACCAGTAGTCCACACACGAACGGCGGCCGAGATTCGAAGTGCTAGCTTCGAGAGAATACCAAACCTTTTGAATCTCTCCAAAAAGATCCAGAGCATACCAAAAACCCTAAATCGTTTCTCAAACGAAAAAGAGAGTTTTGGCCTTTTGATCTTTCGTTAGTGTATTCTAACTTAAAGCGTTTATTTATACAACCCTTGTATATATACGGTTAAGTAAATTACACATATACCCCTACTTAAAGAAGTATAAGTGTAATACACCACAAGGACGTTTCGTCATGAATTTTATCACATAAAATTCATTTTTCTGAATCATCTTAAAATCTCGCAAAACCATTCTTAGTGTGCGACCCAATAGGCTCATACAACGTTGGCGGTGTACCAAAACATATTTTGGTATACAAGTCATAAGCGCCTCTAGCAAGACATTATGACTACCCAAGTCGCGAATATCAAATCGATACAACCTAATCAATAGTGTATATAACATCCTTTTGTCACACGATATCCTTTTGATCAAACATAAGGCATGGAATTGTCATCCAACATGTTCAATCGTACTAGTCTCGATCTATAGGTAGATCGAAAACATCCAAGTGACATTGATCAATATCAATTCACTTAGACTAGGCCTTTTAACGATCTAACACATCGAGGATCCACTAGATATCTCTCTTTATATGAGAGGGACAAATTCTATCTCGATTACACAACTTCATCACATTGCTCACACAAGAACCGATCACAACCTTTATAATCGTCGGTTAAAGACAACGTTTGATTGTGTCAAATCACCGTGTTCCTAATGTTGAAGTCTCTGGTAATCTCAAGTCGAGGACTGGAATATATACCTATCATGAGAAACAACTATGACTTAATCCATGTGATGTTCTCATAGCGGGTCGGTCCAAGACTTTGTTCCCTAACAAGTACTCGTGATCTTGATTCGTATCCCTATACGTATAATCATCATATGATCATCAATCAAGACTCACACTAGTCTTAATTCATTATAGTTCCAAAGTATAATGATCGACTAGGGACATTTAGGATATTTATGTAAATACCTATGGATCTTATTATAATGTAAACATGCAAATTAATTATAATAAACAAACAAATGAAATCCTCTATTCTATTAACTAAAAGTATTCATAAAGACAGTTAATGGATTGACCTAGGGCACATGCCCCATCATCTCCCACTTGCACTAGGGCCAATCATACATGCATCTAATGCCTAATGATCTAACATGACCATCATGTTTTGCTTGTGGAAGAGTTTTGTCAATGGATCCACAACGTTGTCTTTAGTAGGTACTCTGCAAATCTTTACGTCTCCCATCTCAATAATTTCTCTGATGAGATGAAAACGCTTGAGTATATGTTTGGATCTGTGGTGTGATCTAGGTTCCTTGGCCTGTGCTATTGCCCCGTTATTGTCACAATACAAACAAACAGGTTAGCAATACTTGGAACCATACCTAGTTCGTAAATGAACTTTTTGATCCAAAGCGCCTCCTTTCTTTGCATCGGACGCCGCAATATACTCAAACACGTTGTAGAATCGCCACGATCTCTTGCTTCGAACTTTTCCACTTCATCGCACCCTCATTCAAAGTAAACACATATTTCGATTGCGATCTAAAATCATCTATATCAGTTTGAAAACTTGCATCCGTGTAACCATTTACAACTAGATCATTTTCAAAACCTCCATAGACCAAAAACACTTCCTTAGTCCTTCTTAAGTACTTAAGGATGTTCTTTCTTGCTATCCAGTGACTCTCACACCTGGATCTCGATGATATCTGCTTGTAGTGCTCAAAGCATATGATACATCGAGTCGAGTGCATAACATGGCATACATGATAGATCCAATAGCCGATGCATATGGAATCTTATTCATACGGTCTCGCTCATCATTTGTCTTAGGACATTGAGTCTTCTTTGAGACTTATCCCATGAGACATTGGCAACAATCCTCTTTTAGAGTCTTGCAAACCGAACCTATTCAACACCTTGTCTATGTAAGCACTCGACTTAGATCGATTAGCCTTTTAGATCTATCCATATAGATCTTTATCCCTAGGATATAGTCGCATCTCCTAAGTCTTTCATTGAGAAACACTTCCCTAACCAAGACTTGACATTCTCGCAATGTTGGGATGTCATTTCCAATGAGTAATATATCATCAACATACAAGACTTAAAAACAACTACACTCCCATCGACCTTCTTGTATACACAAGGCTCATCTTCGTTCTTAATAAAATCAAAATCCTTGATTGCTTAATCAAAACGAAGATTCCAACTCCGAGAAGCTTGCTTTAATCCATAAATGGATCTTTGAAGCTTGCATACCTTCCTAGAATTCTCGGGATGTACAAAACCTTCGAGGTTGTGTCATATACACGTCATCAAGCAAACTTTCCATTAAGAAATGTTGTTTTTACATCCATTTGCCATATTTCATAGTCATAATATAAAGCAATGGCAATTAAAATTCTTATGGATTTAAGCATGGCTATCGGCGAAAAAGTTTCATCATAATCAACACCTTGAGTCCGCCTAAAACCTTTTGCTACAAGTCTTGCTTTAAAAGTATGCACTTTGCCATCCATGTCGGTTTTCTTCTTGAAAACCCATTTACATCCAATGGTCTTACCACCTTCGGGTAAATCAACCAAGTTCCAAACTTGGTTATCATACATGGATTGCATCTCGGAATTCATGGCACTTAGCCATTTATCCGAGTCCGGTCCGGACATAGCCTCCTGATAAGTGGTGGGCTCATTTTGATCCATAAGCAACACATCACGACTATCAGTAATGAAAAATCTGAATCTCTCTGGCTCATGTCTTACCCTACTAGATTTACATGGGCCTTGTGTCTCTTGCGGAGGCTCAACTGGTTCAGAACGTTGTTGAACTTCCAGTAGCGGTTTAGTGTTTATATGTGATTCTTGAACTTCTTCAAGATTTATTTCTCTCCCACTAGTGTCTTTTGAAATAAACTGTTTTTCCATAAAGGCACCATACCGAGCAACAAACATTTTGTTCTCAGCGGGATTATAAAAGTAATATCCTTTTGTTTCCTTAGGATACCCCACAAATAAACATTGTCAGATTTAGGTGCTAGTTTTTCTGAGACTTGTCGCTTTACGTAAGCCTCACAACCTCAAATCTTAAGAAAAGACAAACTAGGTCTCTTCCCGTACCATATCTCATATAGTGTTTTATCAACCGCTTTAGAAGGAACTCGATTTAGAGTGAAAGCTCATGATTTGTAATGCATAACCCCAAAAGGATAATGGAAGATCTGCATGACTCATCATAGATCGAACCATATCTAATAAGGTTCGATTTCTCCTTTCAGAAACTCTATTCCATTGTGGAGTTGCTGGTGGAGTCAATTGGGAGACAATCCTACAATTTTTAAGATAATCGTCAAATTCTTGGCTTAAATACTCACCACCTCGATCTGATCGAAGTGTTTTGATAGTTTTACCAAGTTGATTCTGCACTTCATTTTGAAACGTTCAAAACATCTCAAATGATTCAGCTTTATGTTTCATTAGATATATTTAACCATATCTGATGAAATCATTAGTAAATGTAATGAAGTACTGATAACCTCCTCTAGCCATTGTGTTTATAGGACCGCATACATCGTATGTATTAGACCCAATAAATCACTTGCCCTTTCACCGTGTCCGATAAAGGGACTTTTAGTCATCTTGCCTAGTAAACAAGATACGCATGTTTCATATGTTTCTAAATCAAATGAATCTAGAAGCCCATCTTTATGGAGCTTCGTTATGCGTTCTCGTTTATGTGTCCGAGACGACAATGCCAAAGATAGGTTTGTTTACGAAATGACAATTTTCTTCCTTTTCTTTTGGGTGTTTTGATGTAGGAACAGTAGGGTCTTGACTTGTTCCATAGGCTTTGCGACAAAAGAATGCAACTTCTTGGCAACTCTAGCCTTGCCTTTGCCTTTCTTCTTCATTCCCTTTCCCATTTAGACCATCAACATATTACTAGAGGTTTCTTGATATTTTGTTCAGCAGTTTTGAGCATCAAATGCAACTCTGAAATTGATTTCTCCATATTATTCATATTGTAGTTCATCACAAATTGTGAGTAACTCTCCGGTAATGAATTTAGGATCAAATCCGTAGCCAACTCTTGGCTTATGGGAATTCGAGTCTATCAAGCCGGTCAACATAGCCCTTCATCTTCAGAACATGAGGACTAACCGACGCACCCTCAGTCATCTTGCAAGAATGTAGGTTTTTGACTGTCTCGAACCTTTCTTGCCTAGCTTGTTGTTGGAACATTTCCTTCAGCGTTATAGCCATGTCGTAGGCTTCCATTAGTTCCATGTCCTTCGAAGTTCGGGAACCATAGTTGCCAAGATAATACATGCAACATCGGTAGAATCGTTGATATGTTTATTATGCGCATCCTTCACATGACTTTCGTAGCATTGGTGGTGGGTCCTCGGGGATTAAAGCATCCGGGACATACAACTTGCGTTCATGCTTAAGAACAATTCTCAAGTTTTTGAACCGATCAAGAAAGTTAGTCTCGAGATAGCTTATCCTTCTCAAGGATGGATCGCGATGACAGGGGATTATTGTTACTTGAAGAGGTCATTGATCTACAATAAAGATTATGCAAAGTTTATTTTAGCATAGAGGAATAGACTCCCACTAAATTAACAACCCTCCTAAAACGTACTGTTTATTTAGGGGACTAAAATCCATATTTCACCTAATTCTGTGACAAATGCCTATGGCATGAAACACGTAACTAGATTATTTAGGTAGGTAATGCAGATTACCAATTACATCTTATGTAATTTTTAGATCCTTTTATGAGATATGAGACATCTTATGTCTTGGCATGTTTTTATCTCATCATTTGCCTAAAGCTCAAAACTATTTTGATGGCTTTATTAAGTCGGCCCATTTTAAACATTAAGGTAACTCTTACCCAACTTGTCTCACCAAGATAACACAATACACCCAACTATGGCTGAAACTATATTAGTGTGATCGAGGCCTTGACAAGTGTTTAAAATGGATGGCTCGAGACTTAAAATTTAATAGAGGGATTTTATTCAGTTTTAGTGATTTTATGTAAACAATGAAATAGCATATATTTTATTGATTTGTTCAATCGCTAAACAATTTGGAGATTTATTTTTTTTTAGAAGACGAATCTCAATACCGAAAATTAAAACTCGCTATAGAAAATCATAATTTTCGCTGATTTTATTATCATAAATTAACCCCTTAATTTATCCGAAATTAAGTCAATTAAAACATTTTAATTAACTCGGGCCCACATCTAACTAATCATCTTATCCTAATCCAATTAGGACTAATCTTATCCTAATCCAATTAGGACTTATCTTATCCTAATCCAATTAGGACTTATCTTATCCTAATCCTATTAGGACTAATCTTATCCTAATCCAATTATGACTTATCTTATCCTAATCCAATTAGGACTAATCTTATCCTAATCCTATTAGGACTAATCTTATCCTAATCCTATTAGGACTTATCTTATCCTAATCCAATTAGGACTAATCTTATCCTAATCCTATTAGGACTAATCTTATCCTAATCCAATTAGGACTTGAGATATTTGAATCCTAGCATATCACCAATAACAAGATTCTTGATATTTATCTCATATTCTAATTTGTTATCTATCTTTATCAAATAGAAACTTCATAACAAAATACATATAACAATATAAATAATTAATTTCGAAAATTAATTATTTAATTTGGATTTAAGATATTTGAATCCTAGTATATCACCAATAACAAGATTCTTGATATTTATCTCATATTCTAATTTGTTATCTATCTTTATAAAATAGAAACTTCATAACAAAATAGATATAACAAGATAAATAAATAATTTCGAAAATTAATTATTTTCAAATAAATAATTTCGAAAATTAATTATTTGCAATTTCGGTCTTCATCCAAATAATCACAAACATGTAATTGAATCATGAACTACTATCCCAATCGAACCTAATGGTATCATGGATCATAGAACACGAAACTAATTTCAATTAAATCACGAATATATGTATCATATACACAAACATGATAATAAATCTCACGAAAACTTATGTATATCACATATACATCAACTATTAACATGCTTTCAATCATATATCATGTATATATCGAAGAAAACATGCAATGAGTTTAATGGAATCGAACTCGATGGCTCGATACCACTTGTTGGGTTTTGGGGTTCATACGCAATGGAGATTACAAAACAATTTTGACAAAAACCCCAACAGATCCGAATCTAATTCCATTAAAAACGTTTAAACCATGAAAAACTTAATCATACCTCAATCGCAATATACCTTTCGAAGGTTGATCGATCTCTAAGGCGCTGCCAACGACGAACGCCCTCTACCAGTAGTCCACACACGAACGGCGGCCGAGATTCGAAGTGCTAGCTTCGAGAGAATACCAAACCTTTTGAATCTCTCCAAAACGATCCAGAGCATACCAAAAACCCTAAATCGTTTCTCAAACGAAAAAGAGAGTTTTGGCATTTTGATCTTTCGTTAGTGTATTCTAACTTAAAGCGTCTATTTATACAACCCTTGTATATATACGGTTAAGTAAATTACACATATACCCCTACTTAAAGAAGTATAAGTGTAATACACCACAAGGACGTTTCTGTCATGAATTTTATCACATAAAATTCATTTTTCTGAATCATCTTAAAATCTCGCAAAACCATTTTAGTGTGCGACCCAATAGGCTCATACAACGTTGGCAGTGTACCAAAACATATTTTGGTATACAAGTCATAAGCGGCCTCTAGCAAGACATTATGACTACCCAAGTCGTACGAATATCAAATCGATACAACCTAATCAATAGTGTATATAACATCCTTTTGTCACACGATATCCTTTTGATCAAACATAAGGCATGGAATTGTCATCCAACATGTTCAATCGTACTAGTCTCGATCTATAGGTAGACTGAAAACATCCAAGTGACATTGATCAATATCAATTCACTTAGACTAGGCCTTTTAACAGTCTAACACATCGAGGGATCCACTAGATATTTCTCTTTATATGAGAGGGACAAATTCTATCTCGATTACACAACTTCATCACATTGCTCACACAGTAACCAATCACAACCTTTATAATCGTCTGGTTAAAGACAACGTTTGATTGTGTCAAATCACCGTGTTCCTAATGTTGAAGTCTCTCGGTAATCTCAAGTCAGAGGACTGGAATATATACTTATCATGAGAAACAACTATGACTTAATCCATGTGATGTTCTCATAGCGGGTCGGTCCAGTACTTTGTTCCCTAACAAGTACTCGTGATCTTGATTCGTATCCCTATACGTATAATCATCATATGATCATCAATCAAGACTCACACTAGTCTTAATTCATTATAGTTCCCAGTATAATGATCGACTAGGGACATTTAGGATATTTATGTAAATACCCATGGATCTTATTATAATGTAAACATGCAAATTAATTATAATAAACAGCAAATGAAATCCTCTATTCTATTAACTAAAAGTATTCATAAAGACAGTTAATGGATTGACCTAGGGCACATGCCCCATCATACACTACTCCAACACATATGATATCTTTGTTTTTGAGATGACTCAAATTTCTCATTAGAATGATTTTTATTTGTACATCACTTTTTAAACTATAATGAGTGTTGAATGGGATTATAATATGTATGGCAAGTTCATATTTATTATAATTTATATTATTGGAAAAGTTAAATGTAAAAGTAATTTTTTAGTAATCCCGATTTGATTCACTCGAGCCCTCAACGATTCGTTACCAATTGACGATTTTGACAAGTATCTATCCCACTCACTACACTCACTTTCTCCTCTTGTACTTAATTTTCACTTTCTATACCTAACCCCAAATTAAATCATAAACTCATCTCATTTATCTCAATTACATTAAAGAATATTGATGAGTTAAAAAATGTGCTTGTATTTCTAATTTTTAAATTTTAATTACGATTTTAAATTTTATTAATAAATTCTTACAAATTAATTCCCGCGAGCGAAGCGAGCGGGTCAATCCACGTCCTGAAACTAGTATATATATCAAATCAAGATTCTAATTAACTTTAATAAGATCTTTATCCATATTGATCGATATTATCTAGAACAAAAATACCGGTCTAATTCTTTGGCGCAGTTGTAAAGTTTTCTTTAAAATGTCTTCATATATACTAACAATAATAAGATAAGATTACTATTTATAATCGTATATACATTCTACACATCATCCACATATAATATATATATATATAAAAGCATAATATATTGTACTTTTTAATAATCAATTAGCTACCCAATAGTTTGGTATGGTGTTTGAAAGAGTAAGATGTCATGGGTCCAAATAATTCGTGGGGGCAATTGTTCTTTCTCTTATATATACTAGTTTAGGACGTGTTATGCACGATTGACCCGCTCGCTTCGCTCGCGGGAATTAATTTCTAAGAATTTATTAACAAAACTCAAAATTGTAATTAAAATTTAAAAATTAGAAATACAAGTACCTTTTTTAGCTTATCGATATTGTCTAATGTGATTGAGATAAGATGTGAATGAAAAAACAAGCTAGTCATGGTAGGACATTACTTCCTAAAAAAAAAAAAAAAAGGGAAACGAGGAAAAAAAACACAAATGGTTTGACCCATTAATTTGTATACAGTTGCTTATGGAGATTCCGTAGAATTGTACATAAAGTTCAATCTTTACCTCAAACTCTATAGATGCAAATGATAACTTTTAAATTATGAATGTAAATAATTGAATTAGTTGAGATTAAAGCTTTAGACACCTTCTTTTCTTTCACAGGATTAATCAGATTTTTTTCATTCGAATTTCTTCTGGGTTTTGGGTTTGTTCCCTCCCCCAACACCTTCTTCAAACCACCTTCTTTTTCAACCCCCATCTTCTTCTTTTCCCTCTCGGATTCTCTCTTCTTCATTGTTTATATATATATATATATAACCGAACCTTCTCCTCTCTTCATCACATAATCAACAACCAACCACAACAACCCCTCCCAATTCCAATTTCGAACTCATAGACAAAACCAGTCCCACAGTCACTAAAATCAAAAATTGAAATATTATCTCACCTTCAACTGTTCTTCAACAACACCACCAACACTCACGGCTCTCCTTAAATTTGATCTCCAGCCGAGATATACCCACATATATATATATATGGGGAAGAACAATGAGGGTTTGGGTGAGAATGATGAAGACGATGACCAGTGGTATGCACCCCCTTAAAACGTATCAAGTGGTAGCATGGAATTCAATCTTTCAACAGATACAATATTCATATAAACCGATTTGCCCTAGAAACAAGTGCACACTCCAATTTAGAAGTCTCCATCAATTTATTAACCTCTCTGTCCCGTGTATTGGATTGATGAGAAGTAGTTTGTGTATTGGATTGATGAGAAGGAGTTCGTCCGGAACACGAGAGTCGTCGATCGAAGACTGAGAGAAAGAGAAAACCATGTATTGGATTGATGATAAGGAGTTCGGGATTGATTTGAAGATAAAAAAAAAAAAAAAAAAAAAACTTGTGGTGGATTGATAAGGAGTTAGAGTTTGAATTGGAGACAAAAGAAAATGTCGATTTGGAGATTAAAAAAAAAAAAAAAAAGAAATATGGGCAAATATATATATATATATATATATATATATATATAAAAGCATAATATATTGTACTTTTTACAAATCAATTAGCTACCCAATGGTTTGGTATGGTGTTTGAAAGAGTAAGATGTCATGGGTCCAAATAATTCGTGGGGCAATTGTCCTATATATATATATATATATATATATATATATATATACATATATACATACTAGTTTTTATACGTGCTACGTTGGAGCCTGCTCGCTTGTAGAACACGCAGATTAGTATATATAGATATACAATAAGTCAAAATAACATAAAATTTGACATTTACGTGTATATCATAGAGGAATTGTTGCGTTGGTTATATAATAATGGTGGCCTTAATAATAAAGATGTAGTGGAGATAAAAGTTCATAATTCCTTATGATTTCAACAAGTCTATTAAGCTTCATTATTTTTTAAATAAAGAATTAATTAAGAAATGAACAATAAGATATATAAGCAATACATCACGAAGAGAGAAAAGGAAACGAATTTTTTTCTTTTTTTGTTAAGGCGACAGGTCGATGCACCAATTTATTACTCAATTAGGAAAGGAAAATAGAAATAGTCGGAAACAAAATATAAAGGTTAACTTAAACAAAAAATATATATAATAGGTAAAAGTGAAATTTCAAATAAGGAAGGAATCTTTCATGATAAATGCTTATTATATTACTTTTATATACATATCGAAGGGTTCGGAGGTGTGACACTTTATATGTGAGTTATGCTTCAAACTGTAGTAATGATCATAGTTTAAATAGCACAAAGAACTTAATTAATTAAACATCACCGATTAAACTTACTAATTAACAGTGGCCTTCTCCTTAATTAATAAAACCAAGAACTTGGAACATTATGATACCAATGCCGGCCCATATCATTTAACACATAAATAATTCATGCTTTTGCAAGGCAACACTCTCTCCAATGCCTTGATTGTATATGATCAATGAGAAGGCCTAAGAAGCTAGAGTGGTCATTATCAGGCTTAAGTAACACCTTCTCTAACTACTCTCTTTTGATGCTTCTAATAATCATATTCTAGCTTTTTTGTAAGACCAATAAAATACCACTTTGGTGCACCAAACATATATGAATGCCGAACCATTACTATATGAGTTTGAAGATGTCCCGAACTCACTTTTGGTTTAGCATTCCAAAAGTTTGATTAATCACCTTATGTTATCATCAGTTCCTTCATATAGAAAAAGCAAGCGTACAAGTGTCTCACTTTATTATTAATTAAAGTCTCCATTTAGCATTACCCTTATAAGAAATGGAGAACTTCCTTCTATTAATTTCCCTCTCTAGATTTGTCTAAATCTGATGAAGATATCTCTATAGGGCCTGCAACCCAAAAGGTTGGTCACTCAATGAGGCATGAGTCAGGGATGTGGAAAGTTGCTTATAAGTTAATCCAACTTTAGGAGGACACAGGGTTTGGAGCAGAGGAGACATGATGGTCTCCATGTTTGCAAATCACTTCCTCTCAATCACTTACCTCTATTTACTCAAAACTTACTTGCATGTATATATTTTTTTTTTTTCTTGGTAATAAAAACTTGTATATTATATGTAACGTTCACTTTAAAGGACAGAGTACTTTGGAATATAATCTCTTGAAATTCTCAGCTGCTTCCAAGGGTCCCATTTTCCCACATCTTGTTCACATTGCTAGAAATTATTGGATAATGCATCGAGATGTGTGGTCATATATTCTAATGTTTGTTGGGAGTTATCTCAATGTGCATTTGACTGTTCCAAAAGAGTGTCATTGTATCACTGTCTTTGTATATGGGCATTCATCATCACATAAATCTAGAACATTTATTTAAAATCACTTGCAAGTTCTTTAACGCTCCTCTATCAATCTATTTACATACGTAAAAACTATCGCAAAATGCATTATTCAATCCTTGAACTTTGAGGTTTTTCTTTATTTGGTATCCAAACTTTGATTTGGTAACATTTGATATGTAAACTTGACGTTTTTTTTTTAATTTGTTCATCAAACTTTCACCATTTGTGAACATTTTTTTAATAAGCTTTTATTTTTTTGCAGGCATTTAATTTTTTCGTTGAATAGAATGCTAAAAAAAAAATCTGACGTGGTAATGTCATAAAATTAGTAAAGTGACACTTCTCTAATTCATTCTTATTCAATTATGTTAACATGCGTACATGTGTCCACATATATTAATTTGTTCGTTTGTTTAATTCAATATAGTTAGAGTCTCATTTGGCTTAAGAACAAAATTCGTGCAAAAATAAAAGTTGAGGGATTAAATATTAATAGATTGCATAAATTTCAGTTTGTATTTTTTTGTAAGACGCATGGTAGCCTAATACGAATTTAATTAAGTTCCTTAAGCAAAGCCAGAATACATTTAATTAAGTGAAATAATATCTACTTAATTATTAACTCGAATTTAGATTTTTTTTTTTATTTGCATACCTAACATCTTAAATTCGAATCTTGCATATAGAGCCTAGCAATCGCGGCAGATCGAGCTCTACTCTTTTCTATATAGAAGTTTAGTTAACTCGAGTTCAGAGTAGTCGGGGTTGGGAGTCCAACTATGAAAAAAAAAAAACAAAACAAAAGATAAAGACACGTGGATGAATGGTGGGAGGGGAAGTGTGGTGATGTGGAATGATGCTTGCGTGGTGTCCGATCGAGAGTGAATGATGGGGCGTGCGACTGCCGACACACACAATCACTCCACCCCAGATTCATCAGATTCGCTGGGAGGGGCTCGAGGGGCTTCGCTCACATGCGCCCGCGACCGCACCGAGAGAGATTACGCCCACCACCATCTCATCTTCCCCACGTGTCACTTTAATCCTTATGTGGGCCCATTTGTGTCCCACTCACACACGACACTTTAGCGTCACAGTGGTGGAAGAATGACATGAGCACGCATAGCATGCATGGGTGATGTATCATACATCACTACACACATACCACATGCCTAATTAATTAATTTTTTCTTTTTTTTTTTAGATTCATGAGCGTCCGAACAGCCTCGGTCTCTTTTCTATTAAAATCTGACTAGTCCAATGGAGAATGATCAGGATCAACACCTTTTCAACAACCCAAAATAGTCGAAGGAGATAATACAGTTGCTACGACTCAAACGCTAGATCGATCATTACTTCAATCAACGCATTAAGGTCTCGTTTGATTTGTTTTTGTCAACTTATAGTGCAAGTAAAGATCTGTGGAGTTAATTCACAGTGTAAGTTCATCTTTCTTGTTTGGTTAAAATTTAAACTTGCATGAAAATTGTAATTTTTTAAAAACTAGTAAAATGTGGGAATTAGCATAAATGTCTTTCAAACATATTTTTAAAATAAAAAAGATGCTTTGTGTTTGACTTGAAAAAAAGATGATTTATAAGGGGTATTTTTAATTTTTATCCATTGAACTCCTGAGAGATATCTTTCTATGGGGGAGGAGTGGGAAATAACTCACTCATCCCTTTGTAAGTTGAGAGATATCACCCACATACTAAACAATGCGTAAGTTTGAGTTGTATTTACTACATGAGCGCTCGAATGTCACATGTCCAATTAATATATTATTGCTCCTATAATTATTATTTTGTGATCCAATTTTGAAAAATGAAGACTTTTTTTATAGTTGAAATTTTAATGGATAAGCAACATAAAGTACTTATAATTTAAATTTTTTTACAAAAAGAATGTACATGTCAACCATATAAATGGAAAAAAACTCAAAAAGAGTGGCTAACTCCTTGAAGATAAAGATGAAAAGAAGAATATGATGAAAAGATGAAAAGAAGAATAATATTTCTTTGTTGGTTTGATCAGACTTAAATTCTCGTACTAGAAGACAAATTAAGCAAAAGTGAAGGAACCCAAGTCAAATCTTATCAAATGTATGTATGTACCAAATGAAAACTCTGTACATAATACGAACCTTAAATAATAGAAAAAATAAAGTGAAATTAAAGATTGTTTTTTAGGCGATAATTAAAAGGGCAACAAAGGCCCAAGCACAGAAACTTGGTTACAATAGGCCCATCTTAGGAAGGACAAAAATAAAATGATTATTTAACTGTCGCTTTTTGAATATTTTGAAGATTTAAACATTAAAATATCAAGCTATTTTAATTAGTTTTACCAAACAAATTGTTTTAGATTAACTATATTATTGTAGAAATAAGTTAAATTAAAATTCTAAATCTTAGGTATTATCTCGTGAAACGTTTATTTATCAGTTACTATAATTGTATATGTTTTCAACTACATTATCATTTAGTTTTGTGAAATAATTTTTTTTATTAATTTAATTATTGTAAAATATTTTTTAAAATAAGTTATTGTAAAGACAAAATTTTAAATTTTAAATTTTAAATATTATCTCGTGAAGTATTTATTTACGAGCTATTAATTGGAACTATTTTAACAACTAGATTATTGGGCTGATTTTGCCCAATATATAGCCTAACTTCAAGTACCAAGTGACGATTAGTTGCCAAAGCATGATGAGATAGATGAAGCATATCACTTGCCAAACTTAAGATAAAGTTTAGAAAATGTCGCACTCATTTCGACTCTCGTTGAAGTCCCCAAAAAAAAAAGTAAGAGTACGTGTTTGGCAGTGAGGGGGGCGGCGAGAGGGGTGGTTGTAAACTTGTAATGGCATTAGGTGCGCGTGCTACAGTGGCATTAATACCACACTATCATAAACAAAAACATGGTGCTATTGCCTCTACATATTGGTGCATGTATAGTGGAGAAGTGGTGGTAAACCATAGAACTTGAAATTGGCTGCTATTACATGTATATTTATATGAGCATATGAGTAATAATGGAGTCCCCAAAATAGGCAAATAAGCACGCCTGGAGACCATGGTCACTCATGTGGCGGCGAAGGCCCCCCCCCCTGAGCCACCGAGCCATCGAGTGCCACTGTCGAGCATTTTCGGCTCACACTGGCTCCACCATGTCCGCCCTGTCCACTCGTCGTATGGGTCTACATTGCATGTCGGGGCACGTATCCAGTTACAAACTTCATTTGTGGGACCTTATCTCTCTTGGGCTGTACATGCATGTTTATGTATGTCACTTTTATTTTCTATCAAATGTGGGGTACTGCATGGGTGGGTGGGTCCAAAAAGTTCCATCTCAATAGATAAAATAAAATTTACTTATTCAAAATAAACTAAAATAACATTTAATAAATTCGTATATAGAATTATGTGTATTTTTTTTGGAAGATTTTACGTTTTTTTTTTTTTTTTTTTTTTTTTTGTGAAGTACGAGGTTTAGATACAGTTTAGAGTCTATGTCTTTTTTATTTTGTTTTTTTGATGCAAATTATAGGTGTTTTTAATTATTTTTATTAATATGCATTTGAGATCGCAAACAGTTTTATTTGAAATATTTTTGGTATATATAATGTTGTCTCCCTTCAATTGAAAAAAAAAATGTTTTTGAGACTTTATGAGGTACCACTACTTAATAAGAGATCGAATTATATTTTCAAGCAACAAAGTATATATAGAGAGAATTTGATCATATATATATAGTCAGTCTCTAAATTGAAATTGAGGCGTATAATTATTCGATTTTAACGTTATAAAAATACTAACACATGGAAGTAGAGTTGCTAACAAAAAAAATTATTTACAATATCTCCACTCAAAAAAAAAAAAAAAAAAAACATTGCAAATTAGGTGTATGCATGTGGGAAAATGTCCCAAAATGAAAATGGATGAAATATGGTTTTGATGGAGATTTGGATGTTTGACTTGTAAAGGCTTGGATTGACCAAATTGGGAAGTCAATGAGATGGAGATGGGGCATGCATTTGTAAATGTGGGTTGGATGGGCATGCGTGGGGGCGCGTGGGATGGATGATGATGATGGAGACATTGCCTTAGCTTGCCATGCCACTCCACCACCATCATATATATTTTCTCTGCATCATTTCCACCTGTGCAACCTCTCTTAATTACATTTATAACTCCCCCTCTTTTTTATTTTTATTATCATCTTTTTTGTTTTTTTTTAAAAAAATTATATATTTTCTTATATTAATTAATTTTTTTTTTGATAAAGATTTCTTATATTGATATTAACTAAAGATTGTCCAGAAATGTGTGGTGCAGTAGTGAGCTAACGATCGCTTAAGCTCTTACTAAGGCAGAGATCTTGTATTCGAGTCTTGATGGTTACAAAATTTCTTGAGAACTATTTAAACATATATGTGTATATATCATAAGTAAACATTAAAAAAATTTAGTTTTTATTGGTTTTACAAGTTTTTTCTTTTTTATATTTTAGTGTGAAAGGGTATCTTTAACCAAAGCCAAATTGATGTATTAATTTTATTTTGTTCATTGCACAAGACGTTTACTATTTAGTGTGATATATGGTTGGACATGCCCTAATTAGTTTCTAATCTAAAAATATATTTTCTAATTATATTTAATTATACTCATTATTTTTTTAAAAATGATGGATGAATAACATCTCCCCACACACATACACAACAGCTAGAGAAGTCGAATTAATAATACTCAACTAGAGATTGTGCGATAAACATTGAGTTCTACATGCACGCATCTTAAGACGCGATTGAGATTGCTTATGTTGTATATGTTTATTAGGATCGATGTCATGCAATTTTTTTTTCTCATTATGCCCTAAAGTGTAGCCTTTGATTTGCCGGTATAAATGGTTTATGACTATATATATATATTTGTCCCTTAATTTTGCATTGTATCATTCTACTAGTGTTTTTTTGTTTATCTGTCTATTATCATTATTTTAATTTTATTATTACAACCAAGACTATGATTACTACTGCTCGATCTACTACTGCTAGACCTTTTTCTCCAGTACAAGGCACGTTTAAGTATATTAGTTTGGTAAATGTCCCCATACCATACTTATTTGGACTACCTCAAAGTTTCCCACCTCTTCCATTTTTGAAAATCTAAATCTAAATAACCATGCATTTTTGGCTTGTCATTGGATGCACCTCGATCAACTCATAGTCAATCGAGATGTATTAAGAAAAAAATAATAAGAAGGCACTTTCGTGTGCATATACTTCATCCGATCAATAATATAAGTCGCTTCAGGAAAAACATCTCTTAGAAAATTATAAGTCGGTTTTCAAAATTTAAGAGAACATTCATTACTAGTTTACTCATTTTGCCTCTTATACAACTCAAACATTTTTTACAATTAAAAACGTTCAATGCTTCAACTTATTTAATATCGAGGACATACATGTAAATCAACTTCATAATAAAGGCTGCCTTAACTAGTGTGTTTTATATCGGAAGGAGTGTATATATGTTTGATGTCTCGATTAATGTTAGGGTAGTGCTAGATGGACTCAAAAAGTCCGGACTCAAACAATCAAAAAGACATAAAGACCTTTAATTTAAATTCATTATTGATGTTTGGGGTAGAGAGTAATTAGGTATTTTACTTAGATATATATCTTAAATTATTAAACAAAAAATCTTTGAGTCCGGACTCAAAGAGTCCAAACAGATTTTTTGTTAATATTAATCTCGCGACAATTTTTGTTACAAATAATAATCTCATTAGTTTGAAAAAATAATAATAATAATAATAATAATAAAATAAAATTGGGATGTTGATTCATGTAGTCCACTAGCTAGGTAGGTTGGATGCGCATGGGAATTAATTCATGTTAGCAATAGGAGTAGATTGAAGAAGAAGATCTCTCACAAGAGTAATCATCATCTCATTTATTTTGCTCTTGCAATCATTCTTTTTGGTTGCCTCACACGCATGCCCTCCTTTCCTTGTCTCTCTCTCTCTCTCTCTCTCTCTCTCTCTCTCTATGTATATATATATATATATATATATATGTACATATAACAAACACTCTCCCACCCAACTCACTTGCTCCCACACTTCTATATACCCCAACAAACAATTCAATTCAACTTATATATACATATAATTTGCCTCTCCTATATACCACTACTTCCTAATATTCCCACATCTCTTTTATGTGCAATGGCCATTTCAGGCTTTGAAGGCTTTGAGAAACGCCTAGAGCTTCAATTCTCGGGCGACGATCCGATGAAAGTCATCGGAATCGGGCTCCGACAACTCGAGTTTGAAGTAGTCGAAGAGGTGCTCGAGGCGGTGCAATGCACCGTGGTATCGGCGGTGGGGAACGGGTTTTTCGACGCTTACGTGTTGTCGGAGTCTAGCCTATTTGTGTACCCTACTAAGGTTGTTATAAAGACTTGTGGGACTACTCAGCTCCTCAAGTCCATACCTCTTTTGATTTCCCATGGTTTGGATATGGGCCTTCATTTGTGTGGGTGTAGGTACACTAGGGGCAGTTTTATATTTCCTAAAGCACAGCCTTTCCCACACACATCCTTTAGAGAAGAAGTTTTGTATTTGGAGCAATCCTTGCCTAACAACCTTTGCTATAGAAAGGCTTGTGTTATGCCTTCTAAGAAGTACTACTCCTCTTCATTGCACTCTTGGCATGTCTACTCTGCTAGTGATGAACATAATTTGGTGCTACAAAGCATGCCTCACCATCACCAGCATTTGTTCACCATGGAGGTCTGTATGACCGATCTCGATCCGATCCTCGCTAGGAAATTCTTTCAGTGCGACGGAGAAGGCAATCGTATTAACATCGCCGCAAAAGATATGACGGTGTTTACGGGCATCAACGGCATTAATCCTAATGCACTTATTTGTGATTTCGCCTTCGACCCTTGTGGCTACTCGATGAATGGGATCGATGGCCTAAATTATTCGACGATACATGTTACTCCCGAAGATGGATTTAGTTATGCAAGCTTCGAGTGTGATGGATCGATGGATAACGTCCAAGTCATTGAAGATGTTCTTAACAAAGTTGCGCAAATTTTTCGACCGGGCACAATGTCTGTGGCAATGACTAGCACTTGCTTGAGTCAAGACATGTTGAAGTACATTAGAAATGCACTTCAGCCACTTGGATTGAGTCGACGGAGCTGCACGGTCGATGAGTTTCCGGCGACCGGAAGCGTTGTGTTCCAAACATTTACAACTCGCCGGAAGTAGCTAGTACTATAGTTGGAAGGAAAAATTGTGGAGCCATGTATGTATATGGAAAATGCTATGGAAGCACTTAAGAGGTACAAAACTACTATGTCACACCTACACTATGGCACTTTTTTTCGACGAATGCAATGAGATGTGTGTGCGCACATCTCAATGTGATCCCGACGGCATCCAATGTGTGCGCGACGTGGTATGTGACTTTTAAATGTGGTATCATAGCATTACTTCATGTACATAAATGGTGTTTGTTAGTGATACAAGGTAAGGGATTTTTTTTTTTTTTTTTTTTCTTTTAATCACTTTTTCTTATGAGTTATTGGGGGGGAAGGGTTGAAATTTTTTTTGGGGGTGGTGGTCATAAATGATGTGTCATGGTCATGGTCATGGGCATGGATGATGGTGGATCGTGATGTGGAATGGAATTTGAGCATGTACATGGGATGATGGATTGACTATACATATATGAGAAATGGGGATGACATGGATGTGTCTCAAAAGGGTGGGATCATCATGATAATGCACCCCACTTAGGTTTGTCACGCCTAAGATTTTGTAAGTGTGCATTTTAGAGTTGTGGGAATGTGACCATGTTTTTAGGTTTTTTGCAACTCTCTTTTCCTTATCTCTTGTGCTTTCAAAAGGGAGCAAGCATACCTTCTTCATTTTCCAACCAAAAACAAAAAAAAACAAAAAAAAAAACAAATCTTATCCGCTCTACTCCTTTTGTCTCCTTTTCTTCTCCTTTTTCATATATTAAGTTCTTCGAATGATTCCGTTGTCTCTTCTATAGATAATTTAAAATTTTCGCGCCGAAAAATAATAGTAGTAAAAATATTGTCATACGCGCTAAAAATCGCATATTTCGTGTAATTCGAACCATACTAATGAGAGTACACAAAAAGTTTTTAATTGAGGTTATTAGTGATCATTGCAATGTATAAATTTATAACCTTGTGACTTTAATTGGTATCTTTTTAAGTGCATTTTTGATGGCAGAAATTTCTCTCTTTGCAGATACATATCTTTTGTGTTTGAGTGGAGGTTGGTTAAAACGTCATGCGGTTAACGTGGACAAATAAAATACGCCACCTTATCTGACTTTCTCCAAATGTTAATGGAGTTTGTCACATTTCAAACTTTATTAATTCAGAATCTCTCATTATAATCTGAAGTGGTATAGACTGGATTTTAATTGGTTATTGATCCATCATTTGAGTTTTCAGTGAGTTCTTCAAATGTAAACCCAATTATGATTATAATTAATGAACATGTTGATAATCAATATGTTCCACTCATTATGAAAATAAATAAAAGAAAATTAAACAAGATATGAAGAGAAGTGAACACAGATTTGATTACAAAAGAAAAGGAAAAAATTGATACAATGACTTCGTGGCTATTATAATCACAATCACCAGTTAAGATTATGTTCACACCTTACAATTTTAGAATTAATTTAAGAATTCTGTGAACTGTTTTTAAAAAAGTTAAGACCCCATCGATGCAACAGACCATCCATGACATGGTTTGCAGGGTTCTTCTGCACCTTCAAAGTGGCTCGAGTTCCGCCGGAAGTATCAGCTTCTTGTGTGGATTTATCATTGTTGTTGGATGATGAGGTCTGAACTCTCGATGAGGCATCACTACTTGAAGACGTTCCAACAATTTCTAAGTCGATAGTCGATGAATCTGTGTCGGATGAAGGCGGCATGGATGATAAACTCAATGCTTGAGATGGCTGTTCAGATGACGGATCGCTGATGCTGTTCGGCTCAGATGTGGAACGGTTCTCTGTCTTCAAAAGACGATGATGCTCTATTGAAAATGATTCTTGGTCATCCCTCTTCGAAGATTCGGGTGATTCAGAACTCGCAGTGGAGACTACCTTTTCCTCTTCCTGCGGCTGTCGTGGCTCCAAGTCCTTCAAAGATTCTAGAACTGCTTCCATCAACATCTGCATTGTTTTCAGTAATCAAGAGATCAGAGGCAAGAAAGTTTAGTTTCTCTAGAGAGCACAAGTGCCAGCAAGTGATTGCTCCACTGGTTTGATATGTCCTTACCACTATGTGAGATTGAAAATTCGAGTGTCCTCAAGTGGGAGTTCGGGTTGCGTTGTTGGAGGTGGTGTAAGTTGGTTTCTTATTAAAAATAAATAAATAAATAAATAAAAGACAGATGCCTGAGCAGGTCCAAGCAAAAACAGTCTATGATTTAATTTCACTTTGTCAGTACTGTATATGGTAGCTAAGGTTGCGTAAATAAAACAACAATACTTCAACAAGATGTATATACATTATATAAGGGTTTATGTATTACCATAAAAAAATATAAATATATAAATAAATGCACACCAAGAAAAATATTGCGGTATATTATATAAAAATATAAACATATGATAATTAATCCAAAATATATAGTATATATGTTTCCTAAACAAGTTCCTATGTGATAGCTAAGGTCTACAAGTTCCTATGTGATAAATACACTCTAGTAGCCATTGATTAACCATGGTGTATGCATTGCACTGTTTTGCACATCAACTTTGATACTATATGTATATATAGTATTAGAAAATATGTAATGACACACATTGAAAAAGACAGGGAGACATTAAGGATGGTCCTCAACTTTTTATTTTACATATTTTAGGCAATGGTTTTGTTTGACTTAATTACAAATGTTATAATTTAGAAGTAAGAACTTTCATTGGGTAATTATTTTGTTGAGACTTAATTACAAGTGCTAGAACTTAGAACTTTCATTGGATGAAATGTTAGTATTTCGTTTTGGTTGGAACTTGGATGAATTGTGGCGTATGTATTTCAGACCTTACTTTCTTTTGTTAGTTTATTTTTAAGTACAAGGTTTTTTAGGTGATATGACGATTTTTTCCCGCAAGGATTTCCATGGGGATTTGAATGGGAATCCCCCGCGAAGAACTAAATGGAGAATAATAAATCCCCACCAGGATTCCCCATCCCCGTGTGGATTAGATGAGGATGGGGATGGGGATTCAAATTTTGAATGGGGATGGGGACGGGGACCCCTCCCCATCCCCACCTCGCCCCATTGACACCCCTAATCTCAACTACTTCATCGACTTCACGAAATTCAGAGAACTCTTCGCATCATTAATCGTATTGGTTCCTTCCATGCTAAGACTAACACGAATTAGGATTGCGCTTTGAGCTATACTGCCCTAGCATTACTTGCCTATAAATGTTTAAACTGAGAAGCCTCTTGGATGGCAACTAAAATGCAGAAAACCAAATTATGAACTTACCCTTTCTTCCTCTTCCATATTGCTTGGGAAATCTGACAAAGTATCAAGTGAATATTCTACATATTGCTCATCATCTATGCTGGTCGGATCAAGTGGAAAATATGGATGGCCATTCGAGAGTTCAAAGCTGATAAGGTCGGAAGAAGATGAAGAATGATGCTTATGTCCTTCCTGTAATGATAAAATGGGGTAAGTATAGTATACGTAGTTGAGCATGCAATGATAAAATGGTACCTTATTTCCAGATTCCATATCCTTAAGATCAACATCAGAAGGGACCTGCAGTTTAAAGAAAGACGTAAGCATGCATCTCATCTTAAACAACTACCAAGAATATCAACTTCATAATTATACTATCCGAAAATCATGTGGCTGAAATTTCAGCTCCAATGATTCTATTCCTTAACAACAATATACATGAGATGGATGGGGCATCTTTATCACTTGCCAAAGGCAAGATTGAAGATTCGAGTCAAAGGGAAATTATATAGGCATCATCACATTGAAATTAGTCAATTTAACTTTGGCTAGACTTCGCTTGAGTGATTATTATCAGCCAAGCAATCGTTGGACATAAAAATAAAACTATACAAAACTAATCCATCAGAACATATTGTCACCAACCTCCATGCGACTCATTGGTCTTTTTAAACGAAGTTCGCTTATAGCATCTTCTGTTCCGCTTGTTCCAAGTCCTGCAAACAATCACCAATAACAATAAGAATGGTATTCCATTGATGCCAGCAGATTGTATCACTGATAAAAAGAAAATTATTTAGTCGAACCTTTAGATGTTTCAATAACATTCCGGTTCACAGATCCAGGTTCATGCATGGTACCCAGACCTCTTCCCTGTCAAGAAGTGAAAGAATTCTCATGACACGTTAAAGATTGGTGGATCTCAATTCAATGTGCAACAAAATCAACTGACAAGGGGCACTTTGTATACCTTCTCATAGTAATCATGCATGGAATAATAATAATTTCCCTCGAATGCTTCCTTGGGAGGGTTTAGAACGTTATGAAAGAAAATGGTAATAGAATCAAAATAAAACTGTGGGCGTGGTGAATTGTGATCCCCTCGAATTTGATGATATTTTTATCTCCCTGCAAGTTGACATATTCAAGTTGATTACAATATCAAACTAAGAGATGAAAAATAAATTCAGATAGTTTTTGAGCAGCCGAAATTTTATTCCTTTCTCCCTTCCTTTTATTTTCTCTTTGTTGCTTCTCTACTTGTTTCTCCTTTC
Organism: Stephania yunnanensis; assembly: GCA_039657365.1. Lineage (NCBI taxonomy): Eukaryota > Viridiplantae > Streptophyta > Magnoliopsida > Ranunculales > Menispermaceae > Stephania > Stephania yunnanensis. The sequence continues at coordinate 60,871,633 of CM077582.1, read as the reverse complement.
CTTCTGTCCATCTAGAAGGATTCTTCTTCCCCCTATTCTCATTCTTTTCCAGTTTTTCTTCATATTTTGTAGTGTTAACATCTAAATCTCGCCCCCCCCCCTTCCTCCTCTTCCCTTCCTATCAGTGAAATGACTACATGAAAATATTTAACTTTTATATAGTATTGAATGGACAAATGTCAAGTGCAATGACCATCTTAAAAGGAAAAAAAAAAAAGAATATTTTAGCCCATGTAACCCAAGCAATCCAACTTCTGACCGTATAACTATGTCAGGCAGGGCGTCAACTATACTGCACATTGGAATGACGCAATGGATAATTTATATGGGTTGAGATATAGGGTACCTTCAATCAGGACCTTACTTGCGAATTGTGATAGCCACTACTTGGTTACCCAACATAACAAATCTTAAAGTAAAGAAATGCCAGCTCCAAAAGCTTGTTATCAGTGCATCTATCTCAAAACCCAACCGAAATAAAGGAGCAGCGGAATAGTTCCAGAATTTACTATTCACTCATTGGAGAAAGGTCTTCAATCCATCAAGTCATACGAGGCTAAAATACTTGAAAGAGTAACATAAAAATCACACAATTGCTACAGCAAATATATTTCATATTCTTATAGTAGGAAAATGAGTGCATACCACGTATGCATCAAATATGCGCTCAGAATGGTGGGGTTGAATAAAATCATCATCAATAGCATGCCCAAATAAAACTGGGACAAAACAAGACCGCGCCACCTATACATGAAATAGAAGATTTACAAACATAAGTAAATTGAAGATATATACTGTTTGAGACAATGAGACTTGAGAAAGAAACTTCTCTACAAAAGAGAGGTCCAATTCTTCTTAATGGGGATTCAGAAGGGATCTATAGTCTCGTCTTACAAAAAGTGCATATACTGACATCATGTTTAATAAAAATTATAACAAGAAATAAAAATGTAAGTTCTGCACAAGATGATCACAAGCAAGTCCCTACTGTTTAACCAGAAATATGAGAATATCACCAGGTCTTCCAAGGCATTAGGAAAAATATCGGCTGTTGCAAACTCATGAAATGTATATGAAGGACTATCTAGGTTTGAGCTATAAACATTTTATTTGACTAAGTCGTAGGTATATGGTGCAAGTTACGGGACTGGCATGATGACCATATACAACAACAAAGCCTCAGTCCCAAATTAATTGAGGTCGGCTACATGGATCAAACTCTTCCATTATGCTCGATTTAGTGCAATTGATGGGGAGCTTTCCAAACCATTTAAATCCCTCCTAATTAATGCTCCCCAATTTAACTTCGGCATGCCCCTGCCTTGTCGAATTTCTTCAGTTTCTATTGAGACATCATGATCATATGAAAGCGGAAAATGCTATAATAAAACAACAAAATAGTCAGTCATCAACTGATCCTGTATGGATCTTGAGAACGCAAAACTCCTTCAGATCATGGAGAAGAAATAGCCACTCAGGAAGCTGTAATACAAACCATTTCTTCTCAAAATATTGATCAGAAAATGGGATAGATGTGTATTAAGATACTAAAAACAGAAGAAATTTACATCAGAACGTTGGAGTGGATTGAAGGAAACAAGTAAAAGAGAGCAGATAACTTAAACACAACGCCCGCAGATTTGTATGACTAGCATCATATCATGTAGAGGAAAAACCTCAATGGAGGTACATCTATCCTCAAATCATTGAACGACACCCTCCCCCTTGATTATCTCCCTTTACACAGTCTTATACAAAACTATATTCAGACACACAAGAAGTTTAAAACAAAAGTAGTTGATCTCGTGCTTTGAAAAAAGTATCATCATAGACTAAGTATCAAACTAACAGACCTACAAAGAGTAAAACTTTATGGCATCCAAGTTCATGATATCTATTATGTAATAAAGCCATCATTGAAGAATACTACTACATTAGCATCAATTCAGCCCAGTGCTAACCTCATTACTATGTAACAATAGAGAGCGACATTTATGAATAGAATTATATCAAATGTACATTATAAAATGTGGTAGAAGGATCTAGGAAGGCCACAGACATACAGTTATTAGCCAGCAGCTATACCTACATGCTAAATAGTGTTTTTTTGATAGGAATGATAAATAATGTATGAGGCACAGTTACAAAAAATATCACTTTCCATGATAGAAGTTCCAGAAAAAATGGAAGAATGATAGATAACATAGAAAATTAGTCAAAACATATGTATAGAACTCAATATATATGTAGGAGTAAAACCTTTATGGTATTCAAATCCGTTATATCAAACTTTGCCTTTTTCTGTATAGCCTTGCGCATGTATTGTATTGCATACTTTACCTAAAATAAGAAAAACAAAGAATATTAAGTTGATAGAACAAGACTGCTGATTCATCTGCATCTTTCGTCGTATACAACAACAACAACAACAACAACATAGCCTCAGTCCCAAATTAACTGGGGTCGGCTACATAGATCAAACTTTTCCATTGTGCTCGATTAAGTGCAATTGATGGTGAGCTTTGCAAACCATTCAAATCACTTTTAATTAATGCATCCCATGTTAACTTTGGTCTGCCCCTACTTCGTCGAATTTCTACAGTTTTTATTGAGTCAAGTTTTCTAGTTGGGGCATTTGTAGGCCGTCTTTGCAGGTGACCAAACCATCGCAACCGCCCTTCCCTAATCTTTGTATCAATTGGTGCTACTCCTACTTGTCTTTGAATTTCTATATTTCTTATTCTATCTTTCGTCGTATAAGAAACACAAATTGAATTTAAAAAGAAAAAGAAAAAATGGACACAGAGGATGGAAAATTCAAAATCCCAAAAGAAATAGTTACTATAGAATGAGCAAAACATTTTACATCCTTTTTGTTACATCTTACAAGAACATAATGTTTGACCTAGGGTTTATCGATCATAAGTGCATGTTTTGATGATTTAAACCCATCAGTGGCACAGTTTTCAAATTAACCGATGATGAAACCAAAGAAATATCAAGGAGGCCAGATACTAAAGGCACCAAATTAGAAACAACATCAATTTTTTTATATTAATTAAATCCTTTCATCAGGCTACAATGTAAATCCTTTCATCCATAATCATTGCAAAGAAAAAATAATAACTAACTATATTTGTTGTAGTTATCTCACATGTTCGATATAAAGACAAAGCTCTTGAGAAAAGATCCAGCAGTTTCAAATGGCAATGCAAAAAGGCCTTATTTCAGTCTTTAAAGTGTTTAGTAAAAGTAATCATTGGAGAATTAGCTAAATACTCATCTGAAACCATTTATTGCCATTGACAAGAAGAAGGCATTTTTTTTTTTTTACTTACAGTAAATTTGGGTAAACGGAATTTGTAAGTATCCACAAGTTCCATCATCAATTCAACCAAATCAGAGAATGGACTATCAAGAACCATTCCGGCAATTGAAGGATCCTCAACTCCATACATTAAGCTGTGAGAACAATATAAAGAATAATGATGAGCAAAGTACCCAGAGCAATACGAAAGATAAATACATCTCAACATCCACTTCTAGTTCTGCATACATTTAGCTAATCAGAAAATTCACAAGTTTAACTTGCCAATGATTAGTAGAAAAAATAATAACAAATGGGGAAGAGAAGAGAGAAATAAAACATATTTCCTTTTAACAGGCACGTCACCTATAGCTATTCACTACAGAATATGTAAAGCTTTGAGACACTAAGAGGAATAAGGATAAAAAACTACATGATTTGCGACCCTAGCAAAGGTTTGCCTCAACATGTCAGACATATAATGAATGTAGACGTATTAGAACTAGACCTAGTAATCTCAAAAATACATTCAATTACCCATACAGCCATTCCTCAAAAAATTAACTTTCTCCCAAGAGAGGATGGATAGAGGGACTTAAATGAGTTTTCCTAAATTGAGATATGTACTTCTAAGAATATCAGGGAAATGATCAATTTACTCGACTCCGTATTTTTTTTTACACCTTGACATAAAATCCAACTCAGTGAATCACATATGTTGAAGTTTTTCACAACAATAACTCTTCTCTACAACCCAATTGCAACGATTATAGGATTTGCTTCAGAAATATTTAAAATATCTACCCTACTTATAACCAGTTCAGATACCTTGTCCTTTCATGCTTATAGCCTACTCATTAATGCCCCTAAAAGGACGTTACACCTTCAAAAATTCTGTCAGTCATGCAGGGCCACAGATTCTCAAAGTTTGGTCATAAAAGTAGATGCATATTTTACAGCAAAATGAGTATTGAAAGTTACACATTTAATCATTCTAAAGTAATGCATTTGTGGTAAAACTGTAAAGATAGAATAAGAAATATGGATATTCAAAGAAAAGTAAAAGTAGCATCGATCAATGCAAAAATTAGGGATAGACCAAAGATAACTTGGAACGCATTGATTAGGAAGGATTTGAAGGATTTTAAAAGCACACCATCAAGTGCATTAACTAGAGAGGAGCAGAAGAGTTTGAATTATGTAGTCGACCACAACTAATTTGGTATTGCTTATCAAAAAAATAATAATGTGGGATTGAGGCTTTATTGTTGTTGTTGTTGTCGTTGTTGTTGTTGAAGTAACACATTTCCTTTGGAGATGCAAGTATCATATACAAATTAATCCTGCCCTGGTGTTGTGCCGCAGCATCGTTAAAGCTCACCCAATTCTAAACCAGAAAAAATTATTAGGAACTGAAACCCACAAAATTTCACCAACCAAACTTTTGAATCCAATAGTCTACAAATAGATCGTTTTTGCAATATTCCATGGTCATAGCATGCCAGCACTACAGGAAGAATCAGGCAATGAAGCAAACCTAGTAACAGCACCCATAGAGCGGCCCCACAAACCAATGCATGACACGTTCCCATCTGACCGTAAGTAGTCAACCACGGCCCTGAGATCATCTTTCTGGAAAACAAACAACGCATAAGCAACTTTTTTTAGGACAATGCATAAGCAACTTAAAGATATAATTTTAGAGAATATAACTGAAAACCCATATGTTAAATGACTTAAAAAGTAAATTGAAAAAACAGAATGTCATTGCAGAAAATCTTACCCTAATAAGAAAGCTACATACCACTAACCAAAGTTACTCTATTAAAGAAATGTCCAAAAAAAGCAAATATTATTAGTTATATCAAGAGTACATCAAAGCACCCCAGTGAGTTGCATAAAATATATAAATAAATGATTGGTGATTGATCAAGACTTGACAAGGCAAGACATCAACTAAGTAAGTTCCTATGCAATTTTCAAGATATTAGAAGATCTCCAGTAATAACCAAAAGAAAATAAATGAGTAATTAAGAGAGATCGCAACAGCTCAATTTTTTTTCCCATCAACCAATCAATTGATTGTTAAAACTGAAACGAACTCCTAACAATGCTTGGCTGAAAACTAAATGTAGAAAGGGGAAAAAAAAGAAGGAAATTAAGCATTCAAGCATTCAACCAACACAAAAATATGGAACATCTTGTAGTTAAATCATCTTTTTTGGAACTATAGATTCAAAAGTAGGGGAGCTTAATCACAACAAATCTGCATAATCTCACTACAACCACGCTTCTCTATAAACCTCAAAGGTCTAAACCCCCAAATTACAGTTAACCTAATGTAAGGTACCACGTACCAGTCTTCCCACTTAAAGACACCTTATCCTATACCATAGAATAAGAGTTCTTCTAAAACGCTAGCCAAGATGCTCTAAATCAACAAGGTAAATAACCACAATAATAATAAAGTTTTAGGTCTGTGTACACATGAACCACATGAAAATGAGAATTTCTGCGCATTAATATGGCAGCATGTGAAGGTAGAAATGAGGAGAATGATGGAACAAGTGGCTCAAGTAAAACCAGTTGTTGCTCTAAACTGGCAAGGAATTATGCAGCAGGGCGGTTTATTTTACTTTGATAGGGAAATATAATACGCCTAATGCATTGAACTTGAAGTTCTCTACTCTCTTTCAATAAAAGACTATATTCTAGTGTAGCACGTACTTCATTCCATCCAAGAGTAACATGTTCTCCTCCAGATAGTCCCGACCCTGAAAAATCAAGGGTAAAAACTGTGATGTATGAGGGCAGCAAAATAATTGCAGCTTCACTGGCATCTGCTCTGCATCCACTGAAAAAATCAAGGCATATTGCCTATTACTTGTCAAATAGACAAACTCCATAAGATAAAACTTAGAAGAGTAAATGTGATAAGGTTTAAGAACAAAAATCGACCGAGGGACTTGATCAATATTATCCGGGTCAATATTCAGCAGTAATTCAAAATCTGGAAACATGCGGTGCGGTACTTAATCTATATGGGAAAAAAACTTGCAAAAACTATATGGAAGATTTTGCAGACATCTGAGTGCACCAATACACTGCACATTGGAACGTACAGGTCAGGCATGCATGCCCCTAAGAACTGACAAACTACAAATAACACCATGATGAACTTACATAAGCAGAAAAGCTACTGAGCCACTAGCTAAAGCCGCCAGGTGATATTCAGTAATTCATAATGAATAAGTCTAAGGTCCATTCGATCAAATGAGTGGCTTTCATTTACAACAATGCATGGTGCACATGATAGAACCAACAACCTATTGACAACAGGTGGAAGATAATGGCATGCCAACAACTCTAAACAGGTAACACTGCTATGAATTGGCAGTTTTGCTCCTGTAATATAAAGATGGTAGAACAACAGGGTGTTCATGAAGGTTGATCTCTAAATGACAGGTGCCTAAAACTAATTTATTAATGCATAACCACGGTTCCCTCAGCTCGGAATAATTTGAATGAGTACCAATTCTTTTCACATGCTATAAAGGAATTGATAAAATAATAGGATGTTCAAGAAGGTCCAGGTCTAAAAGACAGACAGCGCTGGAACTAATTCTCAAAGTATAACCAATATTTCATTTACTCAAAAGAATGTGAAAGAATACCAATTTCCAAAGTTTCAAATCTATTAATATATTATATCAATACATATCAACATTAAAAATCATTACTATAACCATTATCTTTTACGTTACCTGTTTCCATGACAGTAAATTACGCAAGGAAGTTTTGTTCCTTCAGGTATAATAAGTGGCATGTAATGGCTACATTGAAGTACATCTCCTCGGCTGTTAGTCACCTGCAGCATATATGCAGATCCCCCTAATATTAGACTTAGTGATTTGACAATGCCAATGACATCCACATAGATAGGGCACACAAAAAATTAAAAGGTTTAATAAAAAAAAAAAGAAGCAAAAGATCTACAGCAGAATACCTAGAGAAATTACAAAAAGTTGAATAAAATATAATGTGATTAGATTAACCTAAAGAGAAGTGAAGAAAATCATTATCACATAAAGATAAATATACAAAAAAATACAGTCATAAATTAAAACTTCAGCGCCAGTATCGGACTACTTTTACAATCACGACTCACAAGTGTTTGCTCTAGAATTCATTTGCTGCCATTAAAAAAAAAAAAAAAAAGTTGAAAATATGAAATGAGGCTGCCTTCTAACAAGTTCAAATAGAAGTTCACATTATACACATTGAGAAATGAGCAAGCACAGAGTCCGATCAATCACCAACTCCTAAACGGACTATAAAGTTTTAAAAAGAACAATTCATGTTGAAGTCGAGCAATGCATCACTCATATCTCAACATTCTAACAAAAAGAAATAAAAAAAATCATACCTCGAGAAAATAGGCAAAATATAGCTTAAGAATTGATAAAAATTAAAAAATAAAAGACAAGCACACAAAGTTCAAGTGAAACACTAGCCTACAGAATAAAAACTCAAGTTACCTCCAAATCTCTTCTTTGAAACCATTGTCCTTTCAACATAAACTCTTGATCCAACAAGTCATTTTTGGGATTATATTCAGCCCTGCAGCAAAAAGCTTTTACCATTAGTTTGAGTAACGAGAAAAAAAAAAAACCTAGAAAAAGCAACATAAAATCGTAACGATATTGTAAAATTTATATAGCCTTCAAATTTCAAAAAACGGAGCCACCATAGAAATGAACAAACAACTTATGAGGCCCTGCTTTGACAATTTTTTTAAATGTTTACTGATCAAACTACAGATTAGATGAAAATAAAAGAATAAAAAATTCACAAAATATTTCAAACTGCGTATTTTTTTTTATCAATGTTTATTGCAATTACAAACTGCATGAAAACCAGAAACTCTACAAGAAATCCACCATTCTCTTGAATTGCAATTAAATTCCATCAAAATCTATTGATTTTTCCAAAGTTTGGGTTTTATAAAACTACATAGATGGAAATCATTTTTAAGAAAAAGATTCAAAAGAAATAATAAATACAGTATAACAAGATAAATTCAAAAAATACTTAAATCATCGAACTTTTAGACCCCTATATTATTTTATAACCACCAGACCATCAAGAAGTAAGTTCATTAACTGTATTATTTCTTCTTCTTTTTTGAGACCAATGTAGACTATTATTTCTATTGTTACAAATTACTACTATTGTATTAAATTTCAAGTGTCTCAAAGCATAGTACAACAGCATACAGAAATACTTTATGAGTTGAATACAGAATATAGTTCTGCTTTTCTTGTCAAATGTTTAAATTTTTAAATGTCCCTAAGTTAGCAGATTTCCACAAAGATTCTCAATGTCAAAGTGCATTCCCTCAAATAAATTCCAAATTTTAGCGAGCAATCCTCGAGCTAGCCTCACAATATTTGCACCAACAACAAAGCTTGAATCCCAAATTATTTGGGGGTCTGCTACATGGATCAAACTCTTCTATTGCACTTGATTTAGTGCAATTGAATCTGCACCTAATAAAAACTACTATGTTATACCGGAATTCACGAATAAAACAAATAGATTCACCCAGCAATAAAAAAAGCTAAAAGCATAAAACCTTATAGTATGTCAACCATAAACACCACAACCGCATATCACAATACCTAGTATGCTTAATACCTGGTATGCTTAACTTTAATAACTAACTTCACTGTCAAGATCACAAAAGTATGTAATGCATTTATGTAACGACCTGGATTTCTTAAACTTATAATTAGCCAAGTTATCGGGGTATTTTCATAATTTTCATGTTATGACTGAATGGTTTGCTTAATTCAGTGTATTATGTATATAATTAATACTTTAATATATGAATTAGAGTTAAATGGATGAATTAAGCCTGAGCTAATGTAAATAATAGACCAAAGGATAAAAAATGGCATTTTAGTATTTAGTGGTCTTGGAATTAAAAATAATAATTAAAAGAATAAAATGAGCCTCCTTGATATACCTCAAGATGAGATATGACAATCGCTAGGCAAGAAGATGATGTGGATGAATAGATAAGAACAAGGCGTGCTTGTTTAATGTGGATGAGAGGATAAGAAGAAAAGGTATTTTATTTTCTTAAAAGGAGGAACGTTGACTAAGCAAAAAGGAAACTTTCACTTTTGGTGGAAAGTGAGACATATTTGAAATTTGTAGAGATTCATTTGGACCATACAACTACTTCGAAATATGAAAAGAAAATCTCTAAAACAAAAAGGTGAGTTAGTAAGATGTGAGTTAGCATTACACCAACCAAGGTGAGTATAAGATGTGAGTTAGCAAATTAACTGGGTCGGCCACATGGATCAAACTTTTCCATTGTGCTCGATGCAACCTCGATTATATGATTGAACTAAATAAAGGAGAGAAGAATGAATGCTCTTAGATGAGCCTAAATCTAAAGCAAGATGAATAAGATGGAGGGTGGAGATCAACTCTTAAACCCTAGCCATCACTAGTATATAAACCACTTTAAAGAAGTTAGTGCCTCCAAAATGGTTAGTCAATGATGAACAGGTCTTGGAAGAACTTGTTACAGGTGTTTTGGATATTTTGGATAGTCCAAAATACAAAGGAGACTACCGAAATTTTGTTAGAAATTTAGAGTTAGAATAATTACAAAAAAATATAGATTGTCTTAATAGGCCTTGAACTAATTCCGCAAAAATTTTAATTGGCCTACAAAATGGCTATTCAATGTTTGTAAGTTATTCCGCAAGTTAAGGCTCACTAAGTTGTCGCTTGACTTGCTCGGCATTCAAGAGGTTAAGTAGCGGTTTAGGCCGAGCAACCCTGGTTAGGGAATCTAGGGTCGTCACAATTTACCTCAGTTCAAACCTAAAGATAACCTCCACGTTGAGAAAAATATATCTTTCACGACTCACAAGCCAATGACATTCATAGAATAAGATGACTTACAATAATTCTAGGCAAAATTAAATTGTCTTCAAAGGGAATTCAATTCGAAACACCGCAAGATTGTGCCACCAAGATATACTTCAACAGAAAGAAGATAAGTACATATATGAAATGTTCATCCCGATGGGCGTTTGTTTAACTTTCATAAAAGAAAGCTGTTCACCACTTATGTGACTACTTAGAGAAAAATATACATAAAAGCAGGCGATAGACCTCGTCCTTTGACACAACAGAATTTTATAATCTTAGGAAAAAAAAATACAGGACAGGGTTAGTAGAGACAAACTCACTCCATCTTTCGGTCATCGCCTCCTTCCAATCCACTTCCTTACTTACAGTTTCTTAAGTTCAAAACCAAGGACTCACTCACATAAGGAAAATTGTGTCCATAGAAAAACACATACCTTACCTTCCCTACACAGGTTTAACTTTTTCGATATGAATTTCGACAAGTGAAGCCTACATAGGACATTATCTCTCTACAGGATCACCTCCCAAGAGAACACATTGAGAGATCCACACCGGAATTACGGAAAGACGGCGACTTGCCGGAGACCGGCATAGTAGCCATGAAAACCAGTCCATCACAATTACAAAGGAAGCTACAACACCAAACACCCCTTCATTGAATCTAAACAAACTCAAACAGGTTTTACTAGAAATTGAATCGGGCAATGCATACTAATTCAACAAAACCTAATTCCAAAATCCAAACCCTAATTCAGGAAACTCGACCACCAAATCACGAAGTCCAAATCAAAATTGACAGAAATCGTAAACACTGAATCCGAAACGTTACCTCGGAGGGCGAATGATGAAGTTGATCAGCTGCTCCATAGATCCAGAAATCGACACCGGACTCTCTTCGAATCTCTCGAAAATCTGAAATCACGTGAAAACAAAGAAAGCCAAACAGAACACAAAGAGAGAACGAAAAACAAGGGCTTGTTTGGAGAAGAAGTTGTGTTGTAGATGAAAACAAAAATTAGAAACATAAAAAACAAATAAAAACACTGAGAAGGAGACGCAGAGAGCGAGAAATGGAGTCGCGCGTGTGAAACGTGAGAAGGGTCGCTCGTGCGTGCGACTGGTTTTGGCGGTGGAGCCCACCAATGATTAAGGCCCAGTTTGGATCTGACGAGAGTACAGGGAAGGGAGTCTCGATGAACCATACTTGTGTGTTTGCCACGTGGAGTTTTGGTGCTGTATTTGTTTTGTTGTTACTTGTGTACTGGTTGTAGCTGAAGAAAGTCTCTGACTTGTGTTTTTTCTTATTACAAAAAAAAACATTTAAAAAATTTTGATGAAAAAGGCTTTTTTTTTTTTTTGGTCGAAGGTATTCGAGTCATCATCAGTGATATTAGACTTATGGTAGACCTGATTAGTTCCTAAAGGGTCGGGGTCCTTATTGCCCTCCGCCAACAAATTCAATAAAAAATAGGAAGGAGAAGGGGAAAGCAAATCAAACCCCAACGATAAGGACTAGCTTAAGATTGTGTGGGTTAGAAGGACGGTCGCATGTGCGATTCCCCGTTGCATCAAGATTGTTCGAGCCATTGGGTACGCTCAAGCTGATTGCACCAAACTTTATGGGATAGTGGAGCTTGCTTGGATATCGATGGATATCAAATCCACCAACCCCAATAGATAAATGACAACAAATTTGTGAAATCAATCTAATGAGATTGATTCTTTAGTTATGTCAATACATAACAAAAACACAAACATAATTCTGTAAACACAAAATAAGAAATGAGAACTCAACAATGTGCATAAAACTTCTCACACAAGAAATGATTCTCATTGCACACATAAACGATAGTACAATACATATATATATATATGGGTAAAACAGTCTAACAGCCTAACTGTTAATCAAAGTTGTTAGAAGATGAGTTAACTAATAGAGTCAGCTAATCATAGTTAAAACACTCAGCCATGATCTTGTGTCCTAGATTCCCGAATATCATTCCTAACAGCCCCCCTCAAAGTAGACCTGGGTGAAGAAACAAGATTTACTTTGGTACATAAGAAGGCGAAACGAGGACCAGGTAAAATCTTGGTAAAAAGATCAGCAGCTTGATGAAGAGAGGGAACAAACTGAAGATCAAAGGGGCCATCAGCAAGTTTTTCCCTAACAAAATGAGCATCAATCTCCACATGCTTAGTACGAGCATGAAACACAACATTAGAGGCTAAAGACTGTGCACCAGTTTTGTCACACCACAGAACTGGACGAGAAGGAGAAGGCAATCCAAGCTCAGCTAACAAGGAAAAAGTCCAAATGATCTCTGAAACACCGTTAGTCAAGGCTCTGTATTCAGTTTCAGTAGAGGAGCGAGCAATAATAGTCTGCTTATTAGAAGACCAAGAGATTAAGTTGCCACCCAAGTACACACAGGTGCCACTAGAGAACAACGATCATCAACATCCCCAGCCCAATTAGCATCAAATATAAGCTTCAATAACCAGAGAAGAAGATGGACGAAAATACAAGCCACAATCTAAAGTACCCTTTAAGTATCAGAGTACTCGTTTGCAAGCTAACCAATATGTCTTAAAAGGTTGTTGAAGAGATTGACTGAGCTTGTTGACTATGAAGCTGATATCAGGTCTTGAATATGTAAGATATTGTAAGGCACCAAGAGTACTCTTATACAAGGTTGGATTAGAAAATGGCATTCCTTCAAAACGAGAGAGTTTATGACCAACAATGAAAGGAGTGGCAAGGGGTTTGGAATCCTGCAAACTAGTCTTGTGAAGAAACTTTAAGAGAAACTTCTGCTAAGTAAGATAAAGGCCAGAGGAATCACGAAACACCTCAAAACCAAGAAAGTAATCAATCTGCCTAAGATCTTTGAGAGAAAACTGAGAATCTAACCGAGAAATCAATTGGTTCATTTGAGTAGGATTAGAACATGTGACCAATATATCATCAACATATACAAGGACCACCAGAAGAGAACCTAGTGATCTCTTAAAAAAAAGAGAAACATCAGACACAGAATTTTGTAGACTTCAATCAACCAGAGCACCTTTAAGCTTAAAAAACCAGGCACGAGATGCTTATTTGAGTCCATACAAAGCTTTGTTAAGCTTACAAACATAATCGGGGAAATTTTGATTCACAAAACCTTAAGGCTGAGACATGTAAACCTCCTTAGTGAGCACGCCATTCAGAAAGGCATTGAGGGCCCAATCTCAGCGCCCATAATGAGTTATCCAAACTTTTTTTCTTGAAATTCCACTAACTAAGTGGGTAGGTTTGAAATTTTGTGAGGAGTTATTATATATAGTCATGGGTCGGGCCCTATTCTGGTCCAGGGTCGGGTCGGGTCCGACCCATTTGGGTTGACCTGACCCAAACCAAACTTTTTTTTAAAAAAAAAAGGAAAGAAAAATTTCGAAAAAATTGGAAAATTCCGAAAAAAAAGTATTTCGATAAAATAAATTGAAATTGATAAAGTTCTATAAAAATAAAATATTTGGAAATTCCAGACATGACTTTTGCGGGGTTTTTGCCTCAAAAAGCGTGAAATGGCAATTTGGCCTAAAATTTTAGAAAATTGTCATACTTCACATGCGCCCACTAGTGGGATCTTGGGAGGTATTCGAAGTATGGTTTAGTCTCGACCTGGAACAAACACACACATTTGCACTTTATTGTTATTTATGCATGCGATGTCCTACTTACGGTTGTATGTTTATATTCTCGCATGTTTATTTAACAAGTATTTATTGAATTACATTTGATTATTTGAATGCTCGGAGGAGTTCTTTGGGATTTTCGATTTGGACTCGTCATCCATTTTCTTCGTGATGATTGAGTGCATCCGAGTACACAAACCCGATGAATAGGCCTTTGTTAAGCTTACAAACATAATTAGGAAAATTTTGATTCACAAAAACTTGAGGCTGAGACATGTAAACCTCCTCAATGAGCACACCATTCAGAAAGGCATTATTCACATCAACCCAATGAATAGGCCAATTGTAGGTAACATGCAAAATGAAGAGAATTCGAATGGAAGATGGCTTCACAACAGGAGAGAAAGTATCAACAAAATCTAAGCCAGGGGTTTGATGAAACCCATTTGCCACCAAATGAGCTTTATACCACTGAACCTTACCAGTATGAGAAGTTTTCAACTTAAATACCCACTTGCAACCAACTGGATTCATAGACTCAGTAGGGGGAACCAAAGTCCAAGTATGATTTCGATCCAAAACAACTATCTCATCAACCATAGCAGAATACCATCGACTATCTTGCAATGCAGCTTTTAAAGTGGTAGGCTCAAGTTAAGCAGCAAGAGCATAAGGAGAATGAACAACTAACGCATTTGGTTTAAAAATGCATCTCTTATTTCTGGTAAGCATGGGATGGATGTTTTCAATAAGAGAAGCGAGAACAAAAGGTACAACAGGTACTGGAGTGACAATTGATGGTGTAAGTGTAGGCACAAGTGCAGGTATGACATGAGATGTTGATGTTGTAGATGCAGGAACTGGTGTAACATTAGGAGAAGATGGTAAAAACCATTGGAGATATGCAACTTCAACTGGAAAACCACTGGAGACTGAGGTATTGATAGAAGGTACATGTAAAGGTTGCATATGTTGTAAAAGTGAAACGAGACTGAACTTGTGAGAGAGGACAGGAGAAGAAGCAGTTAGGGATTGAAACAAGGTTACAAAAGGAGACTCAGTCTCATTAAAGACAACATCTCTGGACACATAGACCTTTCAGAGGGATGTAAGCATTTATAACAATGGTGACGAGGACTATAACTAAGAAACACATACTTGGTAGAACGAAAATTAAATTTGCGAGCAGAATAAGATGTCAGACTGGGAAAGCATGAACAGCCAAACACTTAGAGAAACTGATAATCAGGTTGTTTCTTAAAACAAGTGTAATAAGGACTGTTATACTCCAAGATTGAGGAGGCCAAACTGTTGATGAGAAACACATAAGTGATAAAAGCTTCTTCCCAGTAAGACAAATGCATTCGAGAGTGGGCTAGTAGAGTAAGGCCATCTCAACAATAGTACGATGTTTCTTTTCAGGGAGACCATTCTACTTATGTGTATAATGGAAGAAGTAACGATGATGAATTTCAAGCTTGTGACAATAAGACTCAATAAGCTTGAATTCAAGGCCCATGTCTGATTGAAAACACTTCAATTTGGTACCCAGTTGAAGTTCAACTGATTTATGAAAATGGACAAAAGTTGCAAATGTATATGATTTTAGTTTGAGAGGATAAAACCATGTAAATCTACTATAGGCATAAACAAACACCACATAATATCGAGAACCAATAGTAGAAACAATGGGAGCCCAAATATCAGAGTACACCAACTCTAGTGGAGAAGTAGTAGTAATAAAACATGTATTATAAGGCAACTTATGAAGTCTTCCAAGCTTGCAGGAATCATAAAAATGTACATCAAATTTGTGAAAAACAATATTACAACTCTGCAACACCTTTTTGAGCACCAAAGAAAAAGGATGGCCAAGTCTAGCATGCCAAATGTTACAATCTGGAGTAACATCCGCAGTTAAGTTGGTAACACCAGTTTGATTACAAGAACCAAAGGAAGTAGTAGGTGGAGCTTCACCAAGAGGATTGAGAGGAGCTTTGAAAAGATAGTACAAACCATCCTTAAGCTTGTTTTGTAACAAAATTCTCTTCTTTGAGACTTTGTCCTTGACAAATAAGGAAACAGAAGAAAATTCAGTAATGACATCATTATCTTTTTGTCAATTTGGAGATGCTAATTAGATTTTTAGCAAGACAATGAACATGAAGAACATGTTGTTGGGTTTTGGGGTTCATACGCAGCGAAAATTACAAAATAATTTTGACAAAAACCCCAACAGGATCCGAATCTAATTTCATTAAAAACATTTAAACCATGAAAACTTAATCATACCTCAGTCGCAATATACCTTTCTAAAGGTTAATTGATCTTTAAGGCGTTGTCAACGACGAAAGTCCTATACCAGCAGTCCACACACGAACGGCGGCCGAGATTCGAAGTGCTAGCTTCGAGAGAATACCAAACTTTTGGTTTTTTCCAAAACGATCCAGAGCGTAGCAGAAATCCCTAATTCGTTTCTGAAACGAAAATAGAGTTTCGGCCCTTAATCTTTAGTCCGTATGTTCTAACTTAAAAGCGTCTATTTATACAACCCTTGTATATAGACGATTAAGTAAATTACACATATACCATACTTAAAGAAGTATAAGTGTAATACACCACAATGACGTTTCCGTCATGAATTTTATCATATAAAATTCATTTTTCTAAACTATCTTAAAATGTCGCAAAATCATTCTTAGTGTGCAACCCAATAGGCTCATACAACGTTGGCAGTGCACCAAAACACATTTTAGTATACAAGTTATAAGCGGTCTCCAGCAAGACATTATGACTACCCAAGTTGTATGAATATCAAATCGATACAACCTAATCAATAGTGTATATAACATTCTTTTGTCACACGATATCCTTTTGATCAAACATAAGACATGGAATTGTCATCCAACATGTTCAATCGTACTAGTATCGATCTCTAAGTAGACTGAAAACATCCAAGTGACATTGATCAATATCAATTCACTTAGACTAGGCCTTTTAACAGTCTAACACATCGATGGATCCACTGGATATCTCTCTTTATATGAGAGAGACAAATTCTATCTTGATTACACAACTTCATCACATTGCTCACACAGTAACCAATCACAACCTTTATAATCGTCAGGCTAAAGACAACGTTTGATCGTGTCAAATCATTGTGTTCCTAATGTTGAAGTCTCTGGTAATCTCAAGTCAGATGACTGAAAAATATACTTATCATGAGAAACAACTATGACTTAATCCATGTGATGTTCTCATATCGGGTCGATCCAGTACTTTGTTCCCTAACAAATACTCGTGATTTTGATTCGTATCCCTATACGTATAATCATTATATGATCATCAATCAAGACTCGCACTAGTCTTAATTCATTATAGTTCCCAGTATAATGATCGACTATGGACATTTAGGATATTTCTGTAAATACCAATGGATCTTATTATAATGTAAACATACAAATTAATTATAATAAACAGCAAATGAAATCATTTATTTTATTAACTAAAAATATTCATAAAAACAGTTAATGAATTGACCTAGGACATATGCCCCAACACATGTTGCAAGGACAATGGATGAGCGGAGGATGAATTAGAACATAAAACATTATTGCCAACAGAAGCAATAGCTAATGATTCACCTTTACCAACAGTGACACTCTGTGTACCAGTGTAATCAACTTTATTCATCAGAGAAAAGGAATTAGCAATCATGTGACTAGAAGCTCCAGAATCCATGTACCAATTTGAATCAGCAACTGAACTTGGAAAAGCAATCAAATGTGGAGCAAATGGAGGAGGAGAAGACTAAGTTACAGAACAGTGAATATCATTTAAACTGACTAATCTGCTGGCCAGTTTAATTAGGTCCATGATAGATTTGATCAAACCTTTGATAACATTGTAAGGCCATGTGACTAGTTCGAAAGCAAATTTGACAAAACACCTTATTACTTCCACGACCTCCATGTATACCTCCTATATTTCCGGCAAAATCTCTTCTAGTTGAACCATTTCTTGATCCACCACCATTTTTGTTTCCAGTCTTATTGTACTGAACTTTCTTATCATCAGAATTTGTTATAAGATTTGCAGATACAGGAGATAAATCCATCGAGAGACATTGATTGAATTGTGTAATTCTATATTCATGCATCATCATGTATTGTGCTTCTTGCAGAGACATTGTCTTATGTTGAGAAGACACAAGAACAACATCTAGATCAAATTCATATCCTAGTCCACTTATAACTGACTGAATCAAATCTGATTCTAAAATGACTTGACCAATTGACCTCAACTCTGCATCAATGTTCTTGATCTTTACTACAAACTCAAAAATGGAAGATGAACCATTCTTTAAGGTATTCAACTGTTGTTTCAATTGCAGTGCTTTTGCCATTGAAGACTAAACATAAAGACTCTCAATAACACTCCAGATTTCATAGGAAGAAATACATTCAATAACATGACCAATTACACTTTTATCAATATTTACAAACAGCTAACACATCAACATAGAATCAACTATATTCCATACCTCATCGATTTGAACAGCAGATGAAGAAGATGAAGAAGAATTCTTGTATGTTAAGGATGATGACAAGAAATCATCAGTGATCAAGCGTGTCAGACCAAGACCTTTAATTGTTGATCGAACTTGAACCTTCCAGTAGATGTAATTGGTTTCATCAAGCTTCGTAGGTAGACTGAAATTCAATGATTTTGCTATAAAAGTCATATATGGTGCAAGAGTGACTGAACTACTATCTTTATTAGCAGATGAGCTAATCTGATCAGACGCCATCAGCTCTGATAACATGTGAAATCAATCTAATGAGATTGATTCTTTAGTTCTGTCAATACAAAACAAAAACACAAACACAATTTTGTAAACACATAACAAGAAATGAGAACTCAACAATGTGCAAAAAAACTTCTCACACAAGAAATGATTCTCATTACACACATAAACAATAGTACAGTACAAATATATATAGTGGTAAAACAGTCTAACAACCTAACTGTCTAACCAAGGCTGTTAGAAAATGAGTTAACTAACTAGAGTCAACTAATCGTGGTTAAAACACTCAGCCATGATCATGTGTCCTAGAGTCATGAATATCATTCCTAACAAAATTGAAGGAAGTAATTTTTTTTTTTAATTGAAGGAATTCGATTGCTAAGTTGAATTGAATAGAATTTTCAAAAAAAAAAAAGTTGAATTGAATATAAGTGTTATATCCATGTAGTAGGTATCAATTAATTTGAGATTGAGATTTACAAAGTTTTTTTTTTTTTTTTTTTTTTTTTTTTTTTTTTTTTTTTAATTTCAACTAGAGTCGTACCTTTGGTCTTCCCAAACTTTACCTTTCGGTAATTGATGTATCGTTCATGTCACTAGAGATAGATACTTTGGCAAGAATTTGTTTTTCGTCCCTCAAAAAAACAGATTAATAAGAGAAACATAAGAGCTATTACAAGTTGATTGACACTGACATGAGAGATTTGTGAGGTTGGAAATGGATCTGAAGTGTAGAACGCCAGTTTGTGGCACTTATTGTTGTGTTGCATATTATCGGTCATAATAAAAACGCTGCATTGCATTGATTGGAAAATTAGTTGTTTTGATGCGCTACGCACAGATGTTATTTTTTTAACGAAATAGTTGTACCGATTTCATTGAGCTCACTACGTAGAATTACAACGATTAAAACATTACATAGGAGTTACTCGCAGGTGTTATTGAAAGTATAAAATTAAAAGATTTATTAAATTATTTTTTTAGTCTTTAAGTAAGTGTCGACATCGAGATATTTGAACGAATTAGGAAAAAATCTTATGATAATTTTTAAGGAAAATATGTAAAGAATATTTGATCGTGGTAATTAAATAAGAATTATCATTTTGGTAGAAGTATCATTTTTAAATACTTAAGTCTCATCCTGAAGTACAATAATAAAATAAAGATTTGCGAAATAAGAGTCATTTGTGTACTTACCTATGTTTACGTTTTAGAGCACCAACTGTGTGTGTTGTATAGCAGACTTGTTTGGTAAGTTAAGTCTGTGATAAGTGATTATTTAAGCTGTTGTATAAATACGTAAGGTGTATTTATTTTTTCAGTCAATGAGAAACTTTGTTTTGGAAAACATTAATAGATGTTGCCATTTTGTTAAAATGTTTAAAATGTTTTTCTCATATTTGAAAAAAAAAATGTTTCTCATATTTGAAAAAAAAAGTTTTTCTCATTCAAGTAAAGTTCGTTAAGTTGAAGAGTTTATTTGTGAGACAAAAAAGTTGTGAAGCTGTCTTTTCCAAGTTGAGGGTTTCCTTATGAAAACAAAAAAGAGAAGATTAATGATTTGTATAAATGATGTTGCAGTAACGGATGGTGTCGATTTGAAACGTAGATTAAATACATTGAAACAACTATTTGTTAATCAAGAAAAAATTTAAATACACTTAATTGTTATTTCGATCAAATACAAACTATAAATAAATTCAATAAATGGATGAATGAATATATTCCTTGAAATAACAAATAACAAATAACACATAAATAAATACCTTAAAATAAAAAAATATAAAAAAATATAAAAAAATTATATTGGTAAAAGGAGAATGCGTGTCAACTTTTTCTCAGCTCCAACTTATATATATATATATAGATATAGACTTGTACATTTGAGGGCAATACAACGCAAGGACTTGCATTGCATATAAGCGACTGTTTTTTTTTTTTTTTTTTCATTTGCAGCACCGATATTTGAAAGACCACTAGGCCTCGACTAGACTAAAGCCTAGTCGACCCATTGAAAAGTAAAGCTCTCATAAAGAAAAGCAAAACAGTGATTAGAAATTTAGATTTCTCCCAAGCACGGTAACTGTAGTAACGACATTAAGTCATTTTTCGTCGGAATCTCTTACCTGGTCGAGTCTCCAATACTTCAGTTAGTTCTATTCTCTAGGGAATCAAATTGATTCTTTCCCTCAACATGGAGTAACCTAAAGAAAAGAGGAAAGAATTTCAAGTATTCTTTGGATTGAAGTCAGTTCTACCAAATTTAATAAGGTTAGCATTCGCATATCACAACAAGAAAAGACATGGGAACAGGGTGTTGTTCAGTGTATATATTCTCTCAGTCGAGTTCGAGAGATCAAGACAGTTATCGCCAGACGGAATTCGAGTTCCATGCTGCCATGGGAGCAAAAACATTACCATTTGGCCTTCTAGTCCTCAACCTAGTGTTGTACGTCATTGTCTCAATCATCGCTGGCGTGGCTATAAACTATGACATTGATAGTTCTCTCCCATCAGGTGATGTGCATTCTAAGCATCATTTTGTCTCGAAACTTTATAATTTTTCTTGATTTGGTCCATGAACTTTGATTAGTTAACATTTGGTTCTCGAACTATTATTTTTTGCATGCATTTGGTCATTCCATTGAAGGAAACGCTAACATAATTTGATATGGCAAAAAGATGTTTCCATATCCAGGTTCATATTTGATTCAATTCGATTCATGTACATGTCCTCTCCCTTGTTGAATCCGATTCGTTAGTCTCCTATGATAGGGCTAAATATGTACAAAAATAAAAATTTAGCGACCAAATGTTAACAAATCAAAGTTCATGAACCAAATAAAGAAAAACCGTGAAGTTCATGGACCAAATAAGTGTTTTGCCTATCTATATGACTTGTATTCATTCCCTTGCACTGTCTGCAGAAGCAAGCTTGTCAATCCCAGCACACATTTTCCCAATGTACAATCCTACAGGAAACATGGCAACTGGATTCTTTCTAATCTTCTCCTTGATTGCCGGCCTTGTGGGCATCGCGACATCAATTGCCGGAATCGGCAACATCCAACAAGTGAACTTGCCGAACTTACACTCCGCCGGAACTTATTCGATCATAACTTGGGGTCTCACCCTCTTGGCCATGGGGTATGTGAATTTCTCCCTGTCCTCCATTTCAAATGGTCCTCTACTTCAAAGTCGAAGGACGAAATGATTCTAGTGTATTGAACATGTAGTTTTTTTTTTTTTTTTTTCCCTTCTCTTGCAGGCTAGCATGTAAAGAGATCAACATTGGCATACAGGACGACTTAAACTTGGTGAGTAGAAATTTTACGGGTAGGTGACCTTTTTGCAACACCCGATTGTTGGTGTCCATTCAATGCAGATCGATTTGTGTGTGCACATGTGGAAATCAATGGGCACTGACAAACGGGTGTTCCAAAACCGATCATCCTAGTATTTTCCAAATTTTAAATGCACATGCATATGAGTTGTCTAGGCAAGGAATGAACATAACACTTCCGCAAATAAAATATCAAAGATGAAAATCAACTGAAGCAACCATACTCGCAGTCTGGAAACAAAAATATACTTACAGACTTTTTGTACTGAACTGCAGAGAGCTTTGGAAATACTGGTAATCATACTGAGCGGAACGCAGTTATTGTGCATGGGAGCTCTTAATGCTGATGTTAATGAAGCGGCATCCCACGACGAGCACATGGGCGGTGGATTTTGATCTGCACTATGTTATTCAAGTAATATATATTTTGGAATAAATTGTGCAACTGTTAGTGTCAGTATATAAGAGTGTGAGTGTGTGTGCGTGTGCAAATGCGAGTGTCTATTATCATTGTAACATCCCACACCTTGGTTTCATTTTTTTTCCTTCTCTTACCTTCTTTTTGTAGTCACCATATGTTAGTCGCAACGCCTTGGAGAGGCGGAAGACTGATATTGCAGATATAAATCGCCATCAACAGTGCGACAACAGTCACAAACCATTCAACTCCAATTAATCAAAAAGATTAAATCATCCAAGAAGATACTTTGACAAGTGAATAACAAAAAAAGTAATTCACAGAAAAATCAGTTTAAGTTCGTTTGTAGCTAAGCTAACAACCTTGGGAACTAAAGCCAAATTAATTTAGGTGAAGGGACTCCCTGATCCTTTCCAACGCCAAGACTTCCGGCAATCATCATCCCATTCTTCTTCTCAGTCTTTGGGCTAGACTAAGATAGATTCTCTAGTGGGACGGTGTTTCTTCCTCTTCAGCTTTGGCAAAGCCAAGATCCAGTTTGGAACCTCACAGCCTGATGCTACCATCACATTCGCAATGTTACGCAGAAATGGCATGTCATCCTCTGTGTATAGAGTAATAGCTTCCCCGGTTCGGCCCGCTCTACCGGATCGACCTAATTGACAAATCAACAAACTGTTACAAATAAGACCTATGCAAGAAGCCTTCAATGCTTACATCTAAGCTATTCTGGTGAATAAATCGAAAATAGCAATCTTTCTAACAAGGGAATATAGTTGGTTAAATGTGACAAGCACCAACGTTCATTTCTTAACCTAGATGCAATGATTTCTCTTTCATAAAAGATCAATATACTTCATGGCCACAAATTAATAGTTTACACCGTCACTAATGGATCAATTTTATACAATTTTTCATAAGTAAACAACTAAGCACAAAATATTTAATATGTAGCATTTCAACCGACAAAATTACTTCTTTTATTGGATGGAAGTTCTAACAATTAGCACATAAACTACATCAAAAGAAGCAACTCATATCTAATCAGCAAAGAAGCTGACTCATCTATTATTGATGGACAACTTTTATGGGGTAAAAGAATAATCCCAAGTTGGGGATACAAAAAAAAAAAAGGCTTATAGATTTAGAGTGGACACTCTAAAGCACCTTGGCAATTTAGAGAAACACCTGCTCACAAGCTAAAGCCCACATGTAAACAACTAGTCTCTCCACATTCTTAACACTTGGAACTGGCCTATATATATATATAAACTACAACAGCGTGGATGGACAATCAATGAAATAACCAACCCAGATTTTGACCTACAATCTTTAGTGCAAGTATTGTGGCATATAAAATATAAGACTTTGTCATTAACAAATTTGAAAATTCTTGTAGATGATTGTAACTCAGCATTGACCGTCCATGCACAACTTACCTATCCGGTGTATATATGCTGCAGCAGATTCTGGGAAATCAAAATTAATCACGCAGTTCAAACCCTTGAAGTCCATACCCCGAGCAATGACGTCAGTCGCAATTAAAACCCAAGTTTTCCCTGCTCTAAAATTGTCAACTGCATCCTCCCGCTGCATTTAGAAAATTGTAAATTCGCCTTAGTTTCCTTTTAAGAAAAAGGATTGCATGATGATGGAGGACAAAAACCACGTGCAAGGGAAGCAGACCCATGTACTAAATGCAGAACTGCATGAGTATATATATTAAAACACGTGCTTGAAAAGAAATAATTAGATCACCTGTGTCTGTGACAAATCTGCATGGATAACATCAACTCTAATATCGTCAAATAGCAACTCCCCATAAAGCTCTTTTGCGCGCTCCTTGCTTTGCACAAATATTAAAACAGGTGGGTTCAAGCTCTGTCATCCAGTATGGTG
This sequence comes from Stephania yunnanensis, assembly GCA_039657365.1. Taxonomy (NCBI): domain Eukaryota; kingdom Viridiplantae; phylum Streptophyta; class Magnoliopsida; order Ranunculales; family Menispermaceae; genus Stephania; species Stephania yunnanensis. Next base: position 60,847,227 of record CM077582.1, on the reverse strand, counting down.
CAGATTGAACGTCAAGCTACTAATAAAAATTTAAAAATCCATTTATTTTAATGAGGATTAAGAAGTCTGCATAAGATAAAGAAAACACAAACACAAATATAAAGGTGAATTGGCTACTAAGCAAGACTCTAGAGAAAGTACTTTGTTTGAGGGGTTTACGCAGTCATATTGGAAGCACATCCTTTAAGGATCAATAATATTGGATACAACCGTACAAGAAACTCGGACAGAACTTTTTGCTGATGACTACCATGTAAGATTATATCATGGTTTATTGATGAGGTTAAATTATCTAGTCCAAACTCAAACAACATAGTCCCCATGTATCAGCAATGAGGGAACATATCTAATGCCTCCCCTTCTATAAAAGAGTAAACTCACACAGACACGACAAAACAAGAATGGAGAATCACTGATGAAATGGTATCCAATACCAACAAGATCAATGGTATAAACCAGAGGTCGACTACTCCAAACTAATCGAACAAAATAATTTATGGCATCTTCAAGATTTATAGCAAAGATAGTTTATTATTTTGTAATAATACCCTTCAATTTTTGAGGACTGGGAAGGATAAAACACTCTAAAAGCAATACTAAACTGTAAAATTGAGACTTGAGAGTTCATAAAAATTATGTCAAACGCAAAAAAATAGAACCTCAATGGCTTGCTTTGTTAGGGCTCTAGCAGATTACCTCTCTAAAACTTTGTCTAAGTGCCATCAGCTTCCCTTCCTCATTTCCAGCAAAGACCAATTTTTGCTTTATCAATTCTGAGGCCGAATTTCTGTGCAATACCATTTTGATTCAGATTCTCGTATGAAACATCAGCCCACAAAACAGTTATTGTAAATATCACAGTTAAAAGAAGGATAAGCTACTCCAATGTCAACCCAACCAAAGAAAAAAGTTTAAAAGCTAAAAAAGGCCACTACACTCTATACAAATGAAAGAATGGAACCCAAATAAGGGCTGGCCTTCATTTAGAAGCTATACACCAACATGAGACATGAATCAAGTTTCATTTTGTGCTTACTTCCTCCCCACAATAATTCGAACGGCGTCATGCATTATGGTACGTGCAAGTTCTTCCACAGAATCAGGAAGTGTAGCACTGAACAAAGACCGCACTATGGAAGGATTAGAGCATGCCTTAACAACAGAATCAATTTGCTTGACAAATCCAAGCTCAAATAGCTTGTCAGATTCATCCAGGACAAGGTACTCCACTCTGCATAAAACCAGAAAATTTTCTCAGTGAAACAACAATGAAAGTCGACATAATGAAGATATAACTGATGGTTCCTTTCATTTTCTATAGTCAAAATTATCACAGATGCATCATTAAGCAACACAGCATGCACGGCCAGACAGGCACCAATTTCCACCATCTTCTGCCAATGTATCCAGAGAACTAGGTAAAAATGATGGGGTTTCCAAAACCTAATGTGCAAGATATTATTAGAATAAAACTCTAACAAAGGAGACACTGTTTTGAAGGTTAATACACATTTAGGGGGAAAGAAATCATCACAAACTTCTACACGTTATAGAACCATAATGAGAATCAATTGTCATAATGAGAAGTACATAACCATATATATAAACTGAGAAAATACCTTTTTTTGTTGTCAAGGAGACTTGCAGAAATACTAGAAACATCAATTACACAGCCAAATCATTAATTTTCTTTACATGGAAATCAAATTTCACAAGCAAATAAATAACAAATAAAGGTTTAATTCTCATAAGTCTCATCCCTCTTCCCCCCCACCTCCTTCCTTTTTTCAATAGTAATTTATTTCATATTGTTTACTTGTATGCATATTCATTCAAGAAAAAAATCAACATCGTTTAATGCCATGACGAACCAATACAGTACTTGCCACAAATGCTTTTAAGAACTACTTTGTTGTTTGCGCATCTGCACGTGTCATTTATTCCAAAACTTTATATGAACTCAATTGTTTAAGAAAGTGAATGTTATCAAGCAGAAGAAATCTAATAAATACCTGCTTAAATCCATATTTCTTTTACGAATAGCAAATTGCAAGCGAAGTGGGGTTGATACAAGTATATCAATATGCATTTTCTCGAAATCTCCATTTCTTGCAAGCCCCTTTGTCATTAACTTAATTCGGAATTTCTTTCCCTTGGCCAATTTCTTGCACTCCCTCGTCGTTTGAGAAGATAACTCCCTCGTTGGGCATAGGATCACGGCCCGAATGCCATCATTCATCCCACGCTAGATAAGAGAAGAAAAAATCATCAACATAGTTAAAAAAAATCACGATTTTTTGCACCGTTTAGTAAAAGATGTAGTTCTACTAGCCATACCTTCAATTTCACAAGTAAAGGGTATAAAAAAGCCAAAGTTTTCCCAGAGCCTGTTGGTGCACAAGCAAAGCATTCTCGATTCTGGAGACGAAAATTAGAGATAATTATTGCACTAAGTCAATCGCACAAAATTTTAGCAATTCCTAAGACCCAAGCATGCAAATATCTCACATAAATACTAACTTGTGTTAAAAGTCCTAGCAAGTAAACTATCCATAGCAAATACAGCGTAGCTTAAACAGAGAGCATACAGAGAGGAGGACTGGAATAGCCTGCCTTTGAATTGGCGTTGGTTCTTTAAAGCCAAGTTCTGCTAAATTGCGGAATAGACGAGCACCGCAATTATACCTGTTCCACAACCAAATCAATTCCCGAATGAACAAAAATTTGTCACCGATTAGTACAAAATGAGATGTAGACAAAAAATGGGAGAATTTTAAATGAATGAATGTCTGTGCTTAAAAAAATATATATAGATCACCTTGAGTTTAACTCTGAAAAATCTTGAAGAGGAGATGGGACATTATGCCCAGAAACGTGAATCCCATATTTCTTCCGCATTATCGCATCTCGCTGAATCCATTAATAGTCCAAATCAATTTTCATAATTAAGGACAAAACTATCACAAATAAATAGCCCCAACGAGTGTGGCGTAGCAATTTCAAATAGGGCCTTAGTACTTTGACTAAGGTAGAGGTGATGGGTTCAATTCGCAACAACTACAATATTTCTCCTTCCACCTCTAGGTTAGTAGTAGGGGCACCCTCCTAACCCCGCGGCCTTAATCAGGAGGGGTTGAGGCGGTTCGAACACCCACAATACAAAAACAACTACGCCGCAATATAGCCTCAGTCCCAAATTAATTGTGGTCGACTACATGGATCAAACTCTTCCATTATGCTCGATCAATCGAACACCCACCATAATTTAAAAAAAATGTATATCACAAACAAATTGAGAACTACAACTCATCCTCAATCAAATAACATAGAAAACAAAATATCAGAAAAAACCTCAATTTGCCTATTCAATTCCTTCTTCTCCAAAGCCTCCTTTTCAACCTCATCTTTCCCCTCGACATCACCCGCCGATTTCGTCGATTTCGCCGGTTTCGAACCCTTGAAAACACTAATTCCTTCCACATTTTCTGATCAAACGCGCCAAATCAACACCAAAAAAACCAAACCAAAGAAAACAGAACCCTAAAAACACAATCAAGAACAAAACTTACCGAAAGCCTTCCCCTTGCGCTTCCTCTTCTTCCCGGACGCCATTGCCTGCGCCGCTCCCGCCGCCCCCGCCTCGACTGCAACTGAGTTTGATTTCTCAGGTTCCTCCTCCTCCTCCTCCTCCTTCACCTTCTCCTGTAACGAGAGATGAAGAAACCTAGGTTTCATTGGATGAAATCTATGAATATATGTATAGTGATTACTGATTAGTGAGACAGTGAATGAAGAAAATGAGGTGCCTTGAATTTGGCGAAGTCGGCAGCGAATCGCTTCCTGTCGAAGTGGATTCCTTTGAACAAGAAGGAGACGTCTTTGTCCATTGATTGTAGGAGAGGAAGAAGAAGAAGAAGAAGAAGAAGAAGATCAAACCAGTTTGTGTGATTCAGAGAGAGAGAGAGAGAGAGAGAGTCGCACTCGGTCGCGCTTATTAAAACCTATTTAGGAGTGAGTAATTACATTTTGATGGGCGTGCGATGCACCTCGAGACGCGACTTACATGCATCTGGAGAAAAATCTGATGATGTGTACGTTGAAGTTTCCGCACATTTTAGTGGCATAGGGGCTCGTTTGTGTTGTGTGGACAATTTTGGGAATTTGATTCTTCTGGGATCTCCAATGGTAAATGTGGAATGGAAAAGTGTGTTCTTGTGATGTTAATAATGTCGAGAGAATGTTTCATTTTATGTAGCTCAAATAAATACTGGATCTTAAAATAGATTTTCAATTTTATCCTTGAACTTTTATTTTCTTTATTTTTTATCATTTTTACTAAGTTTGAAAAATAACGATCGCTAATAAAATATTTCACTAACAATTCACAGTTTGTTCATAACTAACTCGTCAACTCAAAAAATCAATTGTGGATCGTTTCGTTAATAATCGCGACTTTTCAAACTTAACAAAATGAACAAAAGTATAAAGAAAATAAAAGTTTAAAAATCAAAAGTGAACTGATTAAAATTTGTAGATCGAATCAACAAAAGCTTGACCAAATTATACTTATGCTTAAGAAAATAGTGATGTAGTCGCGTAGGTTCTTATTAAAAAAAATTATGCAAAGTTTATTGGTTTTGCTATTTTTATTAGTTTTACCCGCACATGTTCCAAGTGATTTTCCGACCTTCATGTTTCATCAATCGAAGTATGAACTTGAAATATCAAAACTTAATACCTTGAAAAATAACATTTTGCATTGTTTTATTTATTTATTTATTTATTTTATGCAACTCTTATGCAACACAAGAACCCGACACTTCCCAATAATTTAATAGTACAACTATTCTCAACAATCACGTAACCTTAAATTTGATAGTTTTAAACTAGTTTATGATTCTCGACAATCACGTAACCTCATATTTGATAGTTTTTGAAGCAGTTTACGACTGCAGATGCTTCATCTGACGTAAAATTTGCTAGTACCAAAAATTCAAACTAAGCACAATATTCCAAAACACCTTTTCTTAATAAAAATGATTTGATCACTTATTTTGGAACATTTGGCAATAGACATATGGTTGTTAGTGTCTATCGATTGGTGCGTCGATGTTTGTGCAATGCAAATCAATGTATATAAAAGGGACACCAACAACATGATCTATTTTTAAATGTTCAAAATAGTCGCCCCTAGCATTATCCTTTTTCTAATATGATTTGAATCTTATATACCAATAGACATGTTCAGTGGGTCTGGGGCTCGCCCTGCTTGGTTCGGGTCCAAGCAACAAGGGTTGGGTTTGGGTTTTGAAATTTAATAAAAGCTCGGCTTGAGCCCGAGTCCGCAAAAGCTTGACCAACTAATGAGCATATCAGTAAACATCATAACCACTCCAATACGTACCTTATCTTTATTTATAATACTCAATATTTATTAAATATTTGTGATTTAAAAAAAATGTAAACAATCATATTTAGGCCCGCCAAATAAAAAGGAACTTGAGCGGGATTTGGACAGGACTTTCAAAAAAAGTATCTTAGGCTCAACTCGGACGCTCGTTACACAGGTCTATAATACCAATAGATGATGCTAGAAGTACTCACTTTAAATACCAATTTTGGGCACCAAACAATCGTGCCCCATCGATACACCTCAAAATATTCGTTTAATGTCTATCCAACAACACTCCACTAGTGGACGCCCAAAGTCATTGTCTAAAGTCGGCAAAGTTGGTACCATGGCTCTCTCTCTCTCTCTCTCTGTTTGCAAAATTGAAAAATAGAATCACAATCCAAACAGCACCTTAGCCATTTCCAAACACTCCTCTATAAAAACTCGGCCACTCTCCAAACAAAACCCGAGCAGAGTCATGAACTCCACGGGAGTTCGCGCTCTACCGACGCTCTTCTTCTCTGCTCCATCTCCCAATCCGTCGCATTCGATTCGCAAAACCCTAGCTCCGTTGAAGCTACGCCCTCCAAATCTCCACCGATTGAACCGCAAATCTTCGCTCTCCTTGACCTCTGAATCGTTGAAGATAGCGAGAGAGAGGGGGTTCGGGATTCGGTGCTCGAGCGGCGATGGCGGTAGTAAATGGGCGAGGTGGGTTCCGAAGGGAGCGGTGGCGGAGAGGGTTCTGAGGTTGATCTCCGGGGCGACTTCCAGCCCCATTTGCCAGTACGTGTCTTCTCCCACCACTTTTTTGCATTCAGTGGATCCTAGAATCAAATTGGTAATTTCAGTTGATCCCACTTCATCATATTTGATGTTCATGATAGTTTTTTGTTTCTTGAATCATTTCTCAGTTGCCGTAGGCCTCGTTTGGTTAATTTTGCTAACTTACTGTGTTAGTTCGGAGTTATCTCCTTTTTACTTAATATTTTTATGTTTGGTTTAACTTTAAACTTGCAGGGAAGTTTCAAATTTTCAAACAATAAAAAATAAGAATTAACATAAGTATCATTCAAACAAGAGAGCGATGGATAATAAAAAGGGTCATTATCAAAGGGTAATTGTATCTACAACTCCTAAGAGATAACTCCCTAGAGGGATGGTGGGGAGATATTTTTCACCCTATGGTGTAAGTTGGGAAGATAACTTGCTGGCAAGTTGAGCAACCAAATAAGATTAGCAACTCTCTGTGAGTTATCTTTGGAGATATCTCAACCTCATATCAAACAAGGCCATAGTTAAAGAATCTCCAAGTTTGGAATTAAAAACCTTTGCCCAATGCAACTATGGATTGATAATGTGCAACGTAACGACTCAAAAAAATTTAAAATCCTAATTATGCCCTAATTGAACGGTTACAAGTTACGACTCTTAATTTAGTCCTTACATGGGAAAACTCGATCAGACCTCGAGGGGTGGAACTTGAGATATGTTATTTATGAGGGAAGTGTGCCTATTGGTTGTATTATATATGCACTTGTTTATTTGATTCTCAATTCAATTGCCTAAGGTAACGAACAGTCTCTCCGATGCATCAAGTTGCATAAATCCCCCAACAACAACATTAATTGAAGAACTTCACTCGTCCACAAATCTTACAATGATGATTAAAAGAAAACTAAATTAAAGCTCACCATAAGAACTCCTAGTTTGACTTCACCAATTTGTCACCTTCAAGCCCCACAAAATGAGAACCCTCATTTTGCTCTCATCTCCCACCGTGACATAGAACATAAAGAAAGTAAGAGAGCAAGTGAGCTCTCTCTTTCATTTTGCTCTCATCTCTCATTTTGCCTTGGTTTCCATTATTTTCACTTGGAGATGAAAGACTCCGAGATACACCAGTTAAAAGAGTGGCATATTAAATATCGAAGGTAACTAAGGGGGGGGCTTGAAAATGTTAAAATGACCTGGCAGGTAATGTTATGAATAATATGCCTTCTTGCATTTTGATGGAAGTTTTTTTTTTTTTTGAGGAAATATCAACTGGTAGAGCATAGTAGCAAATTCATATAATTGATCCTATGTAAGATTCTTCCTATTTCATTTTTTTTTATTAAAATGCAAAATATGTGACTGTTTTTGAAAATTGACGAAATCTGTTTTTTCTAAGCATCCACTATTGCTTTTCGATTATAATTAGCATCATTTTTTATTTGTTGACCCTTTCTATTGATTTCTTAGGTATGGCTTCTGGCACTAGTCATTCTACCTGCCAGATCACACATTGTTATGCGTTTTGGATTGGTCATCTACTTGGCTCTTTTGTCAATATGGGTTCTCCCAAAGCAACTTTGGATGGTATTGTATGCTAGTTAGATAATCTTGTAGTTTTAAGTGTTTGCACTTTTCTTGATCACTCTTTTTATAATTCTTGCAGGACCAATTGGGAAGAGTAGGCTTGCTATCTGGGATTCTTTTTGTAATGTTGGGATTGGGTTCAGACGGTGCACCTTCACTTGTCCAGTTAAGAACACCGCCACCAGCAATGATTAATCTTCCTAGTTTGCCTTCATCTTTAAGTGGTTATTCATACTTGGTCATGAAGCTTGGCCCCTTGCAGCTTACCAGAAAAGGATTGTCAGTTGCCAGTACATCTGCTTGTTTAACCTTTACCGTATGGCATCTCATCCTCGTACTTCTTATAAAGTTAATATTATATATACTTGGCGCCCGATCAACTCTCATGAGAATAGTCAAGCCTTAGTAGGGAGGGGCCAGAAGACACCCATGATTATCATCATCAATAATAATAAAACACTTTTTCTTTTATCATTTTTTATCAAAAGAAGTATATATAATTAAACCTATTTGAACCTCATCGTCCATGATTTATTTATTTATTTATTTCTCTATTGAACTTATATTCTAAACTAGGCTTTATTTCCTTTTAAAGATCTTCCAAAGTGCTAGCCTCTGTTTGGCAACCACAACACCTGAGAAACTTGCATCTGCTTTACGGTGGTTTATGCTACCATTGACAGCGGTTGGTGTCCCAGTTGCGGAAATAATCCTCACCTTGTTACTGTCTCTGAGGTTCATCAATCTAGTTTTTGATGAGGTGAGATAAGAAGTCTTTTATTCAAGTGTTGATCTTGCTTTCCCTACGATTAATTTCCGTTTCCTGTGGTGGTTAAAGTCATTTCTTTTAATGCTTTTGATTGTTCCATGATCCCTGTTGGCAGGTCCGTAATGCAGCATTGGGAATTGTGGCTCGAAGGATAAACTGGCAGCAGTTAACAATAATGGAAACATTTGACAGTAAGTGTATGATTTACTGTTACCCAAAAGCAAAATAATGAATGAATAAAAATTCTTTTTACTGATTGATGGGGAGAAACCTTTATCACATGCTTTTGCTAAATTGGTGGTTGCAGTGTCATCAAGAGTCAGTCCTTTATGAGTTCTGCTTGGGAACCTTATTAAAAAGGAATATTTGTTTTCGGTTATTGTTAAGTTTGAAATTCAAGTTACACGGTATGCAGCTTTGAAGTGCCATTTTTAAAAATATTTATTTATTTATTTTTAAATTGCAGCTTTAGATCTCAGTCTATGGATCAAGATCCGGACAAGTTTTTTACACGCGCTGATATTTTTACCTTACTACCTGTAGAAGTGAATTGAAAACTTTTGGTTTTTGTTGAATGCGTTCAGATTGATGTCTCTATGATTATTGATTACAAACATTTGGCTCGATCCTATGTGCTTCTAAATTAATTTGGATTGACTTATTTTCATAATGCTCGCACCACTTCTTTTGACTAGCGCATTTTGTTGATGCTTACGTTCCTTCATTTGCTACTTGTGTTTGCAGTTTTTGTTACTTATGTACGCAGGATCTTTAAAAATATATTCAGCCATGCTGAGCAGATATCTCAGGTAATAGTCGTACCAGCATAAGAAAGTCATGGTTTTTGTGGTCGCGCACCGGGAGTTCTTGGTATATTATTGTTGTTAGAATAGAAAGCATCAGAGACTTGATCTCTACCTACTATAATTCGATCGTCCTTGATCATAGGCCTTCTGTAGTCATGAGGAATTTTGCATAGTATATTATATATGTTTCCTTGCTTTCTGTCGCTAGTTGACATGTTGCTTCAATGTTGAAACGAGTGATGAATCATGATGGTGCATAGTGATTGTTTCATGTATAAAAATTTTACATTGCAGCTGGACATCTTTTCTTTCTTTTCTTTTTTTTTCATTCAGGGATTTATTGTTAAAGTTTCATTTAATTTGCGGCTTTTACAGGCAATGATTGTTAGAGGTTTCCGTGGCGACAGTAGGAACCACAAGATATACTTCCTTTCAGACTCCTCCTTAGGAGTAGCAGACATCATTGCCTCTTTGTGCCTTGTTGGCCTAATTAGCGCTGCTATGCTATCAGAGGTCATCCTGGTTTGATAGTGCATGCCTTTTCTTGAATTCTCAGATACTGATTCTAGAACGCAGCTGCCCATGGAAGTTGCGTGACTTTTTAATGCGACCATGTAAAATGTTAATTAGAGCAGTGCCATACGAATACAAGTTATCGACTGATCCGTGGATTGAGTTTCATTGAGGAAGATTGCTATCCTGCTTTTTCACCTTCGCAGGTGCGATTTCTTTGTCTTTTTTAGTTTGCTTCCGCATTTTAGTGTTGCTAAATTGTTCATTAATCCTCTTCGTTTGATTAAGCAGGATGATAGTGCGGGAAGGAAGCAGGCCATTATTTGATGGAAGATCGGACAGATGTTTAAAAGCAATAACAACATTGCAGTGAAGAGAAGTTAATCTATCATATCGCCTTTGTGAGATTTGTAATACTCTTATTTGCATTATGTTAGCTTGTACTACTCAGTAGTAATGTTGTACACAGCAACACAGGAGTGAACAAAACAATTGTTTTTACAAGAAGAAATTTAAGATCACCAACTGGTGTATCCTCATGTTTGCATTTTGCATATGTTGTCCATTCACCCTCTGATATAAGAAAGATTTTCCAGCTGTAAGTAGATGTCGAAAAAATTTGTTAATTCTTACTCTTTAGTTACTCCTCAACTAATTTGGGATTGAGGCTCACTGTGGCGCTAAGCTCAGCGTTCAGCACGGAAAATGTGTTGTTTTGGACGTTGAAGTGCCCAGAACGAAAACTTGCGTATTTTGGGACTAATTTTATCCTTTTTTGTTTGTTTCTTTGCACTAATTCACACCAAAATTCATCTCTTGGTGGATAGACACTAAGTTCCTTAATTTTCTATAAATTAAAGGACTTTACTACGTACTAAACAAGCTGAGAAACATTGAGACACAAAAGTTTTTTGAATCAAAATGTGTTTTGAGCCATAACATTATTATTTCAAAAGTTCTTCAAATAGTGTTCTTAGTTGGAGTTGTGTTAAAGACACATCATCCAACAATCATTAGAGACTTGATTGTATCATGAAGGCAAGTTTCGATTTTTCCATTATAAGGAGAAATTTTATTTAAAAGAGAGCGATTACACGCCTCTAGTCTTTGTTTGATTATTACATTCTCATCTTGTTTTTCTTGTTCGAAGTTATTTGTCATAACTGAGGCTTTGTTATTAATTGTTGTTACAATCCACTAACAGGGTTGAAAGTTTTGCTCGTTATTAGCAACCGATGTTTCTCTAATTTGTACCAGAGTTTTGCTTGCCGCGAAGAGTTGTGATGACATGCCAAGGCACGAGATGGCCTCTCACAGTGCATGTAACTTCAGGAGTCCCTTCAAAGCTCGAAGTACTTTTTTTTTTGAAGATGTTCAATACAGTCTTTATCAATGCAGAGATCCTATATAAGAACAATAGCAAAGATTAAACAAACAAAGCCACTTACACTGAAACGTTTCTAAGTATTCTTTTTAACTATATAAAAACTTTTGTTAATATAAACTTTCGAAAAAGAAAGAAAACTTTTTAATACAAATATTTTTTGACGATGAACAATGGGGCAAGTGGATCATTTATTTAAAAAAACGTAACATAACTCGCTAAGCGTGCGGAATTAACATGAGTTGATTTTAGATGGAGATTTGTTTGTGGGTAGTACTAAACGGACTCATTGAGTCCCTATTCAAACGTCTAAAAAGACTTTAATTCAAATTTTTAACATCTTCTTCAATCCACCTCCACTGTTCGAATTAAAAATGTGGGTAATTGTGTCTTTTAATTTAGTGGTGTATTTAAACTCCAGTAAAAGACATTTTGAGTCCGGACTATTTGAACCGGAATAGATTTTTTGTTTGTTCAATTACATAATTTTTCAATTTCATTCATTGAAAATGCTCTTTAAATTACTTTTCTTGTCTTTTTTTTTTTTAATTTCAAGAGAAAAGCAATGGCGGGAAATTTGAAATGCAAATGAAGAATAAAACACGTGGCATGCTGAGGTTGGCCAATCTTTTGATCCTCTGTGTTCATCAAACACCTACATTCCTGTACCAGTTGGAATACTACCTATAAAAAGCTCTCATTTCGATTTCAGTCTTCACAGATCAAACTTCTGTGCAAGCTCTGGAGAGTCGCTTGAGAGATTCAACAGCAGAAGCTCTTCGACTCGCGAAAGTTCTTCAGATCTGAGGTACCAATCGTTCAGATCCTACTATTCTTGTTCACAATTTACAGTTCATTCAGCGTTTGAGATATGTTCGAGTAGTTTTGAATTTGAATTTGAAGGTGTGAATCGAACAGGCATGTAAATCAAAATATTGGAGTCTTCGTTGTTGAAGATCTGTTTTGTTGACGTTGATATCGCTTGAATCGCTTCCGAGAAAACTTGCTTATTTGAAGATTTGAATAGGTTTTGAGTTTTGGATGATGTTGAAGTTGATTTATATATAAAATGACGATCATGAGAAATCGAACATCGAGGAGTTTTCACTGTGAATGATCTTCTTAGGTTTCTATATAGAAATTACATCAATTGCTCTTGTGAAAACTTGCTTAGTTGAAGATATATTGCTCAGTTTTTGAGATTCAGAACCATCGATGAAGTCGCGAATCTGAAAATTAGAATATTAATTGCAGGTTTGGGAATTGTGTAGGTGAGAGGATCTGAAAATGTCAAGCGTGACAGTTTGCGCACGCTTTAGACCTTTGAATTCGAAAGAGAGAAGAGATCATGGTGACAGTCCTTCTTGTATCCAGAGCGTGGATTCTGAGAATTTCATTTTTAAGGTCTCACTAGACTTCTTTGCTATTTGTTTTAAGTGTTTGCAACAACCGATCTGTGGATTGATGACTGAGTTTTTGTTTCGTAGGATGGAAAAGAGGAGGAGTCGATGTTCTGCTTTGATCGAGTGTTCTATCAGGAATCTCTTCAATCTGATGTGTATGATTTCCTTGCTCGGCCTATTATTCAAGGTTCGAAACTGATCTGATGGTTTGGCGCTCTAAATTAGTTGTTGCCGATGAAATCTCTCTTCATTCGATCTGTTATCTTTCGGTTCTAAGAGCGTGGTTTCTGATCTTAAACTAACAATTTTGTATTTTCATCTCATAAAACAGATGTTGTTAATGCGATTAGTGGAACGATTATTACATATGGGCAGGTATATATTAGGCTATATATTAGGCTTTTCGACTGAAGTTTAAGTCGAAGGGCCTCCTTTTGAAGATGTACTGATTTGGTTATTACTTGTTCTTCATGTTTAAATGCAGTTTACATATCTTAGAATAACAGTATGTAATGAATGAATAACCCTATGAAGGATCCATGTTCAATTTTACTTTATCCATTCTCCATTTATCAATGTGCCACTCCTTGAACCAGCTATTTTCTCATAGTTCAGGAGTGGAAACTTTTCGATATCATTGATTGTGAAGACCTAACGCGAGCATAATAAACTTGTAAAGTGACAATTTTCTTGAGGATCATAATAGTAAATAGTTTTTTATTTTGAGAAAATAACATAATAGACATGGTGTCAATTGTGGAATTATATAAGCAATTGGAGATTTTCAAATAACTTATATCTTGCTTTTTATTTGGTATGGGACAACAAGCAAGAGTGTTATCTAATATTTTGGTTTGGGTAGAGGTCAGGAAATAAAGCATTATCTTAGTCCATCGTCGTCGATATATTCTCTCACATCTTCCACTTTTGTTTTTCTTTTTATTACTGATGCTGGCTTGTACTTGTTTGCTTACATCTGAAATAAAGTACTGAATTTCTCGAACCTAATTATAATTGCTCAAGTTGTCAAGAGGCCAACTTCTAAATCGTTTCCTTTTTCATGGAAGATGCAACCAATTGAAGTTTATTAAAATTGATCTCCCTAATTTGCACGCGGATGAGAGAAGTCAAGAAATGCCTTTTGAACTTCCAATGTTTTTTTTTTTTTTAAGTGTGAGTGTCCAGTTTTGATTGATTGATACTTTGGATCCTTGTCTCTTGTGCTCGGATCATAACCCGCATATTTGAAAATGCAAACTCCACAAGATAGTATTGATCTTGTCGACCCTTGTTAAGAGATGACCTCACAAGTCGTAGCTTTACATTGCTTCTCGGTTTGCTGTGTATTTCTATGTTTTTGCTTCATGAATCATGAGATTGACTCATTGCTAAATAAATTTTAAATAAATTTTACTTTGGTTGTGTTCAGACAGGAGCTGGAAAGACGTATAGCATGGAGGTGATCGATCAATTTTACTGTATAATATTTCTACACAAGCATTTTACTTAGTCAAGCCGGACTAACTTCTAGGAAGAATTTATTGAACAATCAGGGCCCAAGTATCCTGGAAAACAAGGATCAAAACAAAGGACTTCTTCCACGAGTTGTAGAAGGACTCTTTGAGTGTCTCAAATTGGATGATGAAACAATCAAGTACACTGTAAAACTGTCAATGGTATTGACCATGAAAATAAATGCTTTCTGATTTCTCACACAATATCAGTGTCTTTGTGGCTGATGACATTTCATCGGCTTTTGTAGGTGGAGATCTATATGGAGAAAGTTAGGTATGTATCTTCTACGTAGGCATTCTTATGAGTGAGTAATTAATTATAGGCAAGATCCTGTTCAAATGGATCCTTCACTCTTAGTGCTCCAATAAAAGGACTGTTTCCTCCCTTTTACTTATTGATGTAGCTTAAATGGAGGGTAATCAATCTCTGTTGCATTTTTTTTTTTTTTGGTCTATTAGGGACTTGCTAGATCTATCAAAAGACAACTTACAAATAAAAGAGTGCAAGGTTCTGGGAGTATTTTTATCTGGAGTAACTGAAGTAAGCTAATATTCTCAATCATGTTTTATGCTAATATACTTTTTTGGTGAACTGAAACAGCTTCTTTATATGTGGATTACTGTTTTGCGTACTCTTATGAATTATGATAATCGATACTCAGTTTGCCATTGTTGGTGAGATTTCTTTGTACTTTGGGGCAACACTGATATTTGACTTCTGCTCATGCATATTCTCAATCATAAATATTTTCAGTCATAGATCAGCAGATAGGATGTTATTGGAAGTATCTGAAATATCAGAACCTTTTGTTCAATTTCTGTAACTGCACCTCATGCTTATGAAAACCTTTTGCTTTTCTTGTTTTCAGATCTCTATCACGGATGCTGCAGAAGCTTTAGTGCATCTTTCTGTAAGATGCATTGCTTAAGCATATATTTCAATTTTCTCCATGTATGAGAGAATTTTCTAATTTTGACCTTGAAAATGCAGAATGGCATCTCTAATAGAACAGTTGGA
Organism: Stephania yunnanensis; assembly: GCA_039657365.1. Lineage (NCBI taxonomy): Eukaryota > Viridiplantae > Streptophyta > Magnoliopsida > Ranunculales > Menispermaceae > Stephania > Stephania yunnanensis. The sequence continues at coordinate 60,832,067 of CM077582.1, read as the reverse complement.
GAGACTCGTATCCTTACTGGCTGAAAAATGGCATATACTTTCTTTGGAAGCTTGATGTTTTACTGTTCATATTTATTAGTCCTTGCCTTGGCTTTCATTTCTCTCATTAAAACTTTAACCCCAAATAGAAATGAACATGGAGAGCAGCAGGAGTCACTGTGCTTACATCTTTACAGTTCAGCAGGAGTCAGTGAGGGATACTAGGTGGGAATTCTTATGCGGTTTGCAATTGGATACCTCCTAGCTGAATTTGAATTGTGAAACACAGCTCATTCTCTGAGAATTTTACAGATTAAAAACTGGAAAGCTGATTCTTCTGGACTTGGCTGGATCTGAAAAAATAGAGAAAACTGGAGCTGAAGGAAAAATTCTTGAAGAAGCAAAAACCATCAACAAGTCCCTTTCTGCTCTTGGTAATGTGATCAATGCTTTGACTGATGATTCCCCTGGCCGAGTAAACCATATTCCATATCGTGATTCTAAGATTACTAGGATTCTGCGAGATGCTCTTGTAAGCCATTTTCCTCTTTCAATTTATTGTACAACTTTTTAAATTATGTACTTTGAACTTAACAGACTCCTTCTCTTCTTTTATTTTATTTCAGGGTGGTCCTTCACGAACTGCCCTTCTTCTTTGTTGCTCGCCAAGTCCATCAAATGCAGCTGAGAGTTTGTCCACTCTTCGCTTTGGTACAAGGCAAGTAAAGAAATTAATCAGAAACCATCTTGTCTCCATATTCACACCATTTATCATTTGCTTTCTACGCAGAGCAAAACACATAAAGAGCACTCCAAGAGGCAATCGTAGCGCAGAAAAAGTCCCCAGAAAGCAACTATTTCCTTCCCCAACTAAGGACGAATCATGTCAGAGAATATTAGATAAGGTTTGATGAATTCTTCTGTCCATGTCAGAGTTATACAATCACTTACATTAGTAACTTTACATTGAGGAATTGATTAAGGCATTGACTGTCACAGCTAAGTGAGAAGATGAAAATTGAAGATGTAAAGCTACTGGAGGAGTTGTTTATAATGGAAGGAATAATCTCTATTCAAGCATTAGGTGCAGACTCGGAATCGGTTTACGAAGATGTAACTCTTAAAACAATTACCACGTTGCAACAAGCAGTGGAAGAGCAAGCTTGTGTCATCAAAAAGGTAGGAGCAAATTCAAATTGATTTGAGGCTTTACTATTGCATATTATTGATACTTTGAAGTTTGAATCTACGTTGCGCAACTATATGAATGCCAGAAATGAAATTTCAAAACTTGTCTGTGTAGCAATTGTGTTTTCTTTTTAATCTCAATTAAAAACTGAATGAGCTATATATGGTCATATCTTCATTACAAGAAAATTTATTTACTTGATTGATCTTGTAATGGTGCAGCTCAAAAGAGAGAACAGGTATCTAAAAGCCAAATTGTTGTTAATTCAAGGTCTCAACTTCGATCAGAAAACCGCGGAAAGACATTCTCAATACTTCTGGAAAGATTTGAGGGGCATAAGTTCTTTCCTCCGAAGGATTCTCGAATTCATGCGCTTGAAGAAAATGAGTAAACTTGCAGACTAGTAACGGTATGCTCTCTCTATATGGTTCTAAAAATCTCTTGGCCTTCCTAGGACACGCAACATATTACATATACAGATTCAGTTTTTCAAGTATCCCATGCAAGTTTGAAGAGTATAAGTTGGTTTCTTATAAGAAAAACTTTGAATCCTTACTGTTTTTTTTTGGGTGCGAATCACCAAATAAATTTTGGACAAAAAATGAAATATCAATGGAATGAATGCAAAGACCTAAACATAATTTTGGCTACAAAATAATGAGAAGGCACCATTAAAGGGGAGAATGAGTTCACAGTGGTAGTTATATTATGGATCTTACTAAAGTAATCCACTTTGGACACCGCTAAATAAACACTAGTTGGTGGGCAATGGCATGCGATACACAACGAGACACGTCTCGAGGTGCATCGCACGTTGTTTCTAGTTGGTGTGCGCAAAGTGCGTTATAAAATCACTTTCAATTTTGGAAATTACTTAGAATTAGACCAGTCAGAGGGTCGAGGGCTTGTTCGGCTAGGCCCGAGCTTGGGCTCGCGAAAGCCAGGTATTTGGCCTAGGCCCACAATTTGAATTGTACCTCATGGTATTAGTAAACATTCTAACCATTACACCACTTTATTCTCGTTTGTAATACTCGATATTTATTAAATATATATATATAATTTTAAAAAATGTAAACAGCCACGTTTAACCTCGTCCAAGCCCGACCCGTAGTGGGTTTGGGCTTGCCAAATAAAAAGTGGGCTTGAACAGAGCTTTCAAAAAAAGCCCACTTAGACCCGGCCCGGCTCTGCCCAAGCCCGCTGGTTGCATGTCTACTTAGAATGATAAGAAAAAAAGACGCAACTGCCGATAAGAGCTGTTCATGTGGCACCATCCGTGTGTATGTTTGCATATCGAGGCGCATGGACTGCTCGAAGGCCTTGACTTAAGGGTTAGGACTAGAGCCCCAAGTGAACTAAATGCCAAAACAAAAGGAAGAGAAACTGAGACGGCGACTACGCAGCGTCTCTCCTAAGCAATCTGATGGGCCCGTCAAAGCTTTCCCAAACCAAACTAGTGAAGGGGTGGGCAGCGGTTTTTGAAAAACCGCCCAAACCGACCAAACCGCGCTGTTTGGTTTGGTTTTTAAACCTCGCGGTTTGGTCTGGTCGCGGTTTTAATTTTAGAAAAATCTGTTGTTTAACCAAATCGATGGCATTTTGGTAAATAACCACCATATATAAAAAACCCTAAAACATAACAAAAAAAACAAAAAAATTCTCACTCACTCTCCTCTCTCACTCCTCTCTCCTCTCTGCGCTCTCTCTGCGCTCTCACTCCTCTCTCCTCTCTGCGCTCTCACTCACGCTCGTCTCTGTGCTCTCACTCTCGCGGCGTTGCGCTCGTCTCTCCGCTCACTCCCGCGGCGCCTGCGCTCCTCTATCCGCTCTCACTCCCGCCGGCGCTCCTCTCTCATCTCACTCCCGCGGGTCACTCACTCCCGCGTCCTCTCACTCCCGCGGCGCTCCTCTCCCCGCTCTCACTCCCGCGGCGCTCCTCTCACCCCAGCCGTCTCCTTCATCCTCCTCACTCTTCGTCTCACAGCCGCCGCCGAATCACCGCCATCGTCGTTGCCTTCCACCGCGCGAACGTCCACCGCCGCCTCGTACGTAAAACCAAACCGCGGTTCGGTTTGGTTGCTGGTGGTGGTTTGGAAAATCACCAAACCGCAGTTTGCCCACCCCTGAAACTACATCTAATGATGAACAAAAGCCTGAATGAGGAAGACGACCCACTCGACCTCTCATTCATGAAGAACTCACTCGACACTAATGATGTTCAATCGGGCAATGACCAAGTACCCTCCATGGACGCCGAAGAAGAGTCACTAGTCATTGTCCAAGGCATAGACATTGTCACGACTGAAAGAGGCAAACAGGTGCTCCACAAGCCATGGAGAACCACAGTCATTGTGAAGATCATGGGGAAGAACAATGTCAACTGCGACTTCATGGCGACCAAGCTGCGGTCACTCTGGCAACCTGTTGGTAAAATGCAAGTCATTGACGCTGGGAATGACTTCTTCTTCGCGAGGTTTGATATGGAGAAAGACTACTTGGATGTACTCTCTGGAGGGCCTTGGGTTATGCAGCTTATGCTTGATCACAACTTGTCCGTTCAAGAATGGAGGCCGGAGTTCATGTCGTGTGAGGCCATGATCACTACATTTCCCGTTTGGATTCGGATTCTAGGATTGCCAGTTGAGTACTACCATAAGGCGAGTATCGAAGCCATTGGTGGTAGTTTTGGGAGGTACGTGAAGGGTGATCCACGCACCATGCAAGGAACTGGAGGAACTGGAGGAACTGGAGGAACTGGAGGGAAGTTTGTGAGGTTTTGCGTCGAGATTGATCTAGAGCTCCCTTTAATCCCAAGACTCCGGTTGGGTGGCCGAGAACTGTTATTCAGTATGAGAATCTGCATACAGTTTGCTTTCGTTGCGGACGGTTTGGTCACCATTCTGCGAGACTGTGAGGAAAGTAATTCAAGTTGTTCACATGTTCCTTCCTCGCGATTTGCAGATATCAACTTAATCAATACTCCGCGGAGGGTGGCATGGAAATGCCCTCCAACATCTTGGGTGAAGGTTAACGCGGATGGGGAGTCGAAAGAGAATAATGGGAGGCAGGCTTTCTTTGGAGGGTGCATGAGAGATGAGCAAGGGAAATGGCTTCTAGGATACATGGGAAAGGCTGGTAGTAATAAAAGTAACTTGATTGCAGAGCTGATGAGTATAAAGGAAGGGCTTGATCTTGCTTGGGCTCTGAATTATAAAAAGTTAGTGGTGGAATCAGATTCCCTTGAAGCAATTGAACTAATCAAGGGAAAGGTTCGGGAACGCTACTATGTAGCTGCACTTGTTGCTGATTGCAAGAAACTAATAAACCAAGATTGGTCTGTTCGGATTGTTCACATAACGAAAGAAGCGAATCAAGTTGCTGATCATATGGCTAACTTGGCGGTTGATTCCTCTTTCAATTATGAAACTATGGCGTCGCCTCCCGACAGTGTACAACCATTTTTACTAGCAGACTTCATGGGTATCTAGTTTTTGCAGCCGTAATGGCTGAAATATCCTAAGCAAAAAAACTTGAGGGAAGTTGGCTCTCTTACATGTGTGGAGAGTCTAGTTCCTCTAAGGAGATATTTACTTGCCTGCAAGACCTACTAGCTAGTCTCCTTGCCACCATCGATTCGTATATAATGTTTATGACTCAAATCGGGTTGCGCTCTTACATGCATGTTACCATCTACTTGTTTGATTGTATCTATCTTTGGTTAACATTAGATTTGTTTAGAAACAAGGAAGTATTCCTCTCCTTTCAAAGCTTAAAAGTGCTTAACATGTTTTTAACTTTGCAAGCCTTTGTCATTCCTGTTTTCTCCTATATAGTTTTAAACTTTTGATTGTGGTGTATTTCATTGTGCCAATTTTTCTTTTCTTCCTTTGCTAAATGGAACTCCACCTATGTTGTACGCTATGTGCGCTACATAGCCGGTTCTCAAGTTCGGATAAAGGAGGAGGATTTTGACGCCTATTTTTTCATACCGAAAAATGGGTAAGAAAGGTCATAAAATCACTTTTCATACCCGAAAAGTGGGGGAGGGAGGCCCAAATTCATTTTCCATTCTTGAAAAATGGAGGGTTGCGATAGGTTGATAGCCCGTGTAAAACTTTTGTCACTTTTCATGAAATGGATCAAACATATATAAACGTTGGGTCCTTCTCACCTCGCGACGCGCTACATCGGAGCCCGGGTGTAGTGAGAAATGAGCAAGGGTGTGTTTCACATCACCGCCTGAGTGTGAAGAAAAATGTGCAAGGATTTCCACACATAGGACGTGTGTGGGTAAAGAAGCTAGTCCCATTCACATCGTCATTTGGGACTGAGGCAATGTTGTTGTTGTTGTTGTTGTTGTTGTTCTTCTTCTTCTCAATGGAGTGCCTTTAAATTGTGTTTGCTTGGTTCTAGGGTGCAGCATGCTGAGGCTGGCATGGTTTTTTGTAGCTTTAAACAAACACCAAAAATCAATTTAAATCCGCAGGTCCTAACAGGCTATTAGGTGGTTCAAAAAGAAAAAAAGGTTGATAGGAAAAATAATTAACCTTAATCAAGACACGTGTTGATTTATTAAATTTAACCTTCATGTTTAAGCTTGAGAACCTTAGTGTAATTATAATAATATTCTGTTATATTGAATGCTTCAGCTAAGTCAAACTGGTAGTAACTGCATGCTGAGCCCAAATCAACTGATCAAATAGTTATCAAACTTCCTGATTTGTTATACAATAAGCTTTGACAGGTTGAATAAATAAAGTGCTTAAATTGCCCTTAATGAATATCTATATGCAGTGTTAACAATCAATCAATAATCCCTAAAAGCCAGGGTCATTACTGGTATTTCAATGGAAGCAAGACCCCTTTCTAGTACAAGAAGTGTGCAAATTTATTTGCTTTGATTAAAAGCAACAACCTTCTTTCCTTCAACAAGGGGTCTATAAAAATCCCAATAGTACACCTTTGAATTTGTTAAGAGTGCCCAAAGTACCCTTTAAACTCAAAATGCTAAAATGTCTTCAACTTTCTCCTTTTCAATGTTAAAATTTGTTAAAGCTTAATGATTCATGTCAACTTAGGAGAACCTGTTTAATATAGGTTCATTCAAAGTGGAGATATTTTAGTTGCTATTTTTGGTTTGCGTGGTTTTAGGAGTTTCTTTAAGAGCATTGAAAATTCAGTTTTTATGTTTTATTTTGTGCGGCTGGAAATTGTGTGAGAGCCCAAACAAAGATTTTTGAGACTCCATTGTTGATTATCTCCTTGTTCAAAGTTTTTTGAACTTTCTTCCTATCTTTCATTATCTTTTATTGGTTTCAATACCAATAAAAACTTTACCACATTTGGATCAAAACCCAAAGATTAACACCACTTCAAGATACATTGCTAAATGTTACATTTATATTCAAAAGTAGTTCCCAATTGAAACACTTAATAAAAAATGAGATAGAGCTATACACTTGACTATTGAGGATTAGAGCAAGGACACACAGGTCATATACACCATTTGCTAGGCCTTTCTTTGTATTCCAATTTATTAGAAGCAAACTTGCAAAACACATCACTGACAACCTCCAACACCAAACTCCTTTTTAAAAAAGTTCCAAAAAATAGTTGGTAGCTTGTGAGTCATATTTAAAAGGAAATTCAAACACACAAGCAAGTCTATGCCACCAACAGCCATGGCTCTGAGCCACCTTCTTACACATTCTCACAATTGTTCTCATGCTTTGGTCTCAGGCAGAGACCATTGATTTCAATTATCCTGCAGTTTTTAATTTCGGGGATTCGAATTCCGATACAGGCGGGCTAGTTGCAGGAGTTGCCGAAAGCCTTGATCCACCTCATGGACAGATATACTTCCACAAGCCATCTGGGAGGTTCTGCGATGGGCGTCTGATCATTGATTATCTCAGTAAGTTTCTGCAGTTTCGCTAAAAGTATTCCTGTTTCGTAGTTTTGATCGACGGTGGCTTGCAGGATAGGAATCAATGTTCATATAAAAGACTGCAGTAAAATTTTCAGAGCTGTGTTTTTTCATTGGACAAATTTCTTATGTGGATTTTTGTTGCAGTGGATGCAATGGATTTGCCATTTCTGAATCCCTATTTGGATTCCATTGGCGCTCCGATCTTCCGCACTGGATGTAACTTTGCTGCTGCAGGTTCTACTATACTTCCAGCAACTGCATCATCTGTCAGCCCATTCTCATTTGGGATTCAGGTTGCTCAATTTTTAAGATTCAAAGCTAGGGTTCTTGATTTGAGGACTAAAGGTACAGTACACTTCTGCCTCGGTTTAGATTTTGTTAACATTTAGGTAAACATGATATTCTACGCATTATCGATGATTTTATACTTCCATCAACATGTAATCACAACTCACAAGTACTATAACAAGCAGGTTGTGTTCACCATGTACATATTTTGTATGACATGCATAACTTCAATGATTCTATGCTTCCATTAGTATCCAACAACATAATGATATTAGAGAGAGCCAGTAATGCAGTTAATCGAGTACATATCTTCAATGATTTAATGACTTATCAATGTGAAGATGTTTACTATAAACCTATTATTAAACAGTGGCTTATATCTATGTTTTCTTAAACTTCTTGTTCTTGCAGGAAAGAAATTCGATAAATATATCCCGCGACAAGATTACTTTGACCATGGTCTATATATGTTTGACATAGGCCAGAATGATCTTGCTGGTGGATTTTACTCAAAATCAGAAGACCAAATCATTGCTTCAATTCCTAACATCTTGTTGGAATTTGAAAACGGAATTAAGGTCAGTAGTCAGGAACCTTGGTTATTCAAGTCCAAATTATTACCAAGCAATCATCATTTTCATCTATTTCATAGTGCTATCTGACTTTTATGTTTCTTCCCCCCAAAATTAAAATATTCACAATCTATTATATTTGCAGACTCTATACGATCAAGGGGCCAGAAAATTTTGGATTCATAACACAGGTCCACTGGGATGCTTGACTCAGAACATATATAAATTTGGGAAGGACCCAACTAAGCTCGATGAACTAGGATGTGTAGGCTCACACAACCGCGCGGCAAAGCTTTTCAACTTGCAGCTTCACGCTCTATGTACGAAATTGCAAAACCAGTTTTCAGATGCAAATGTCACTTATGTTGATTTATTCTCCATAAAACTGAACCTCATCTCAAATTATTCCAAATATGGTATGCACTTCTTCCTCTACTAGTATAAGTAACTGAATACTTAAATGTGGACTCCCACTGTTCCACATATTCAATTTGGTTTCATCTTACACCAATAATATTCCTCAAACAAACTTTCAGGGTTTGAGCAACCTATAATGGCATGCTGCGGATATGGTGGCCCGCCCTTGAACTATGACAGTCGAATCCGCTGCGGCCAAACAATGACTATCAATGGTAGCTCTGTCACAGCAAAAGGTTGTGATGACAGCACAGACTATATAAGTTGGGATGGGATACACTTTACTGAGGCTGCAAATCAGCATGTCGCTTCGCAAATACTCACTGGAAAGTATTCAGATCCTCCTTTTGCAGACAAGATGCCCTTCCTTCTGAAGCTCAAGTTTTAAGTGTCAAAACCCTCTTTATTTATTACCTTTGACAAGTTATCCGATACCATTAGTATCGATGTGGAAGAAAAGAATTCCTACATGATTGTCTATAGAATTTGCTCATTCAAACTTCAATTAGAAAATATGTTATGATTCTTCTCCAAACTTTGTACTTTTGATTTCCATCAATCAAGTAAATTCATCTAAAACAGTTTCTTACCCCAATGCACTCGGAAACGTAATTTGCTATCTTATTCTTATCCTTTGACCCTAGTCATGTTATGCTTTTCAAAGCAACTCAAATATTGAGTTTTGATGTTGTTAATGTGAAAAATTACAAGTATACGAATCATATACAGCAAAAATAGTTGACAAATACTCATCAGTCATGCGCTCTACATAGAAAATTTACAACGAAGAGTTGTGCTCGACTTACTTTTTGGAGACATACGCATAATATTGCGCCATTGGAACAACAAATGCGATTACTAGCAACCCGCCCACGACAAGGGTAAACTGCCCTCGTTTCTCTTCTGTTTCCTCCTTTGTTTTGAAGTTGGATTCTCGCTTGTTTTCCTTGAACGCCGGTCCACCAGGATCTGGCAACCCATCAATAGCAGCTACTAGCCTTTTGGCGCTGCTATACACTGCCTCATTGTACTTCTCATCCGTAGCCAAGACTGCAAACATGAATTGAGTAATTTGATCAGCTAACAGTTGCATAATCATACAATGAGCCACTGCCGATTGCATTAAGAGGAAATGAAAAAGAAACAAAAGAGAGTAACTTGTCTAAAAATCTTAGCATCCCATAACAAAAAAAAAAGGTTGAAAATCGGTAAAGGAATGCAACACAGTCACAAAATTAGCCGAAATGCGTTGTTAGCTTTTATCACTCCAAAATAATATAATCATGATATAACCAAATGTAGAATGCAGTACTACCTAATCAATCAAAATCAAAACTATTGAAGTTTGAGGCTTTCATAAGGAGTCATCCTAATTGCAAGAAACAATGAACAAAAGAAACATAAAAATCGACAAGACCAGTGCAATTTCTTTTCTTCTCCACGACAATTATAACAACAACAACAACAACAACAGTATAGCCTCAGTCCCAAATTAACTGGGGTCGGCTACATGGATCAAACTTTTCCATTGTGCTCGATTAAGTAGACAATTATAAAACATAACAATAACTAAAACACCGATTTTTTTTTTATCTTACCAGGAATATTCTCGGAAACGGTGGCATCAAGAACATTGTTCCCAACAGCCTCAATAAATGCAGGACCCCCTGTGATGGCTCCTTCCTTTTGACTAGTAACCAACACAACAATCCCCTTCTTGTTCCCTTCTTCAATCGAGGGATACCAGCGCTCTAACACTTGGTCGGCGTACTCAAAGGCGTCGGCTTTGCTCTACAACCAACCAATCCTCATCAACATTAATATATAATTCTAACTTCACATAATTAGGAATCATTCAATCATTGTATGTTCATGACATTTGACCAAGATTAATAAGATCATGCATTCTACAATGTCTACACAAATTCATACAAATTCACACATTTCTATGATTTCATATTCATAAAACAAACAAACAAGCAAGCTTGAATCAAGGACTTACAGTGAGCTTCCGAACCGTGACGAAATCGATATGAAAGCTCTTCCTAGACTCCAAATCACCCAACAACTGCTTCAAATCAGACTTAGTAACTCTACTAAGCACGCCGGCGTCATCGACAACGTAAGAGTCCTTTGGGGGGCCGTCATTAAGGACATCAAACTCAGAAGCCATTGCAACACCAGTAGCCACAACTGGGGAAAGGTGTAGAGCCAAAGTGAGGGCTAGAGCAGCCAACCCTTGTTGGGCATTGGAAAGGCATGATTTTGAGAGTGAAAACAGTGGCTTTGGGGACTCAGATTGGTGTTTCTTGGGATTTGAAGAAATGGGTGTGAGGAGAGATTGATGGGTGGACTTGGGTGGTAGTGGGGGAGAGAGGCTGTTGGGTTTTGGGGAGGAGGGTCTGATGGTGGTCATGAAGATGGGGTTGAAGAAGGAGTGTGGAGAGAAGATTGTTTCCATTGGAGAGATGGATGGAGTGAGTGCATGAGAGTGAGTGATTGAGTGAGTGAGGGAAGGAGAGATTGTGTGTGTGTTTTTTTTGGGGGGGGGGGGGGGGGGGGGGTTTGGATTTGGAGTGAGTGGTTGAGTTTGAGTGGTTTTTGGATAAGAAAGGAACAATGGTTTTTTGAGTTTTTCCAACTTCCCTCTTCTAAGAATTGCATAAAGGGTAGTTTCGTCTTTTTATTTTTTAAAGAAAAAAATCCAAAGGTTAAAGTTTCATTTATTTTATTTTATTTTTAAAACTCATAAGGTGATTTTTAGATTTTGTGTAAATATTTAAAGGATATAATAAGAATTTTACAAGTGATTATGGTTGTTTCGCGTCAACGATGTATTTGTAATTAAAAAAATTGTAGTAGACTATCAAATAACATTACCATTATTTTTAAACAAAGTTTCGTCTTTTCGCATACGAGTAAATTGTAGTAATTGCTAATCGTTTCCACTCTCTGCCATTGATAGACTCTGGACCGAGCTTTGATACTACTGATGCAAAGAGTTATCGGAAAGAGATGAACAAAGAAGAAGATAACTCAAAAACACTAAATTCAGGGTTTCAACCCTCAATTTCGATTCATTTCGATAAAAAAAATGATAATCAAGTTGTGTTTACACTTTTTATAGGCAAACTCTAATACAACAAAACTTATATATTCATATCATATAACAAATTTTAATTTTAATATTAGAGTCACATAATCATTACATTGTTGCTACCCGCAACATGTTCTTCAATGTGATAAAGAGTGATAAAAAATAAAAAATAAAAATATTTCTTACTTGTAGTAACTGCCTATTACCTTACATAATTATATAATATCAAGATAATAAAAAGGTCAAAAAAATATATTTCTTACTTGTTTAACAATAGCTCGTGCACTAATATTTTTTTTAGTGTTACTTAAATCAAGTAATTTTTTAAATTAATAATACATGATTGTGCTTTTAGTTCTTCATAAAATTAATAAATCATATTATCATAGAACTTTATCTATCTATGTTACTTCGTAAAAAACCCCACTGTTTGAAATATTAAATTTTTTTATTTTTATAAATTAGTCGTAAGTATTTTTTAAACACTTTTATTCATCATAAAACAAATATTACAACATTAACGATGACATAGCCTTAATTCTAAATTAGTTAGGGTCGACTACATATATCAAACTCTTACATTGCACTCGATTTAACCAAAAAGTTAATTCTCTTTCGAAAAAAAATAAACTGTGAATTTTATTTTTTTGGTGCAAGAGAAACTGATATTTATGTTTCTAAAAACTAGTTGACCAAATTACCCCTAGCCTTTCAAAATATTACCTGCAACTCCACCTATAAAATTCCTCTCAAATTAACGTCATTATCTTCTTCAACATGGCATGGCTTCTCTTCTTCACTTCTTCACTCCGCTTCGCTTCCCCAAAAACCCTAAAAATCTCCAACGCAAATCCACCTATCATTCCCTCTCGAGGCCCAAATCTTCGTTCCCATGTTGCAATTCATCGTCAAGACGACATTTTGCCCTAATTTCTACCTTCCTGATCTCTTCCGATCTCTCTCTGCGGATCACTTCGACCTTTCCAGCAATTGCAGAGACCGAGAAACCGAATTCGAAGCCGATTCTGTCTGGGATTTCCAACACGACGTCGTGGGTTCAGTTCTTCGGCGACGGCTTCGCGATTCGGGTTCCGCCGCAGTTCGAGGACGTCGCTGAACCTGAGGTACGCTGATTTGGGGGTTTGATAATGTAGAGTTGCTGAGGCAGTGATTAACGAAAAGATATGAACAATTAGGTTGAAATTGTCTCATTTGGTCAAGGTTTTGTAAAGATTCAATCTTGGGCATTTCGTGATTGCTTTGGCACTATTAGAGTATGGAATGTGTAATTCATGGTCGAAATTTGCTGGTTATTTTGTTTCAAGGATGATTAATTGATTATGATACTGTGTCGAGTTCACTTTTATGGGGCTCATAAGGTGGTTTTGTGTAGGATTACAGTGCTGGACTGTCTTTGTATGGAGATAAGGCGAAGACCAAGACCTATGCTGCGCGTTTTGCGTCTCCTGATGGGTATAACATCTCATTTAAAATGTTCATTTGCTTTATTCTTAAATTGTCATCTGTTCTTTTTTTATTGAAAAGATTGTCGTTGTAGTTTGAACCTTGTACCGACTATTTGATTTACTTCCTCAATGTTTGTGATAGCTCTTTAACAAACTCCATTCTAGAAAACAAGCCCTTACTTTGCACATTTTTTTGCATCAAGATGTTTTGTTAATTTTTAAATAAAATTGCAAGCTATTATTCGTCCTGTCACCGAAAGAACAATTAATTGGTAGCATGTTATGTAATAACTTATGAGAGCATTTCCTGCCATTTTCAGCCATATAAACAACATTCTAGTATGCAATTTGATCTTTCTCTAGTGAAAAGGTGATGAATTTTCCAAACAACGTTGATCTGAGAAGCATTTAATTTGTTTGATGTTTGGAGTCATTTTATTTGGCTACCAATTACATAAAACAGAAAAAATCAAATGCATTATCTATTTATCTCTACTTAAGAATTTTACTTCTATCCAAATTAGAGCTTTCTTTTCTAGTTATTGAATGCAACCTTAGTTATTCTCTTCTTTCAACTTGTTTCAGCGTAATTGCCTTGTCATTATCTGGTTAAACTGGATCTAGATCACATAGTGTATAGCTTGTTATTCATTTTGTCCCTTTTCTTTTCTTTTATCAGGTCAGAAGTTGTCAGTGTTGTAATTCGCCCAAGCAATCAACTTAAGATTACATTCTTAGAGGTATATTTTTCATTTAGTCATCTATGCAGGAGATTAGAATGCATGCAGATTTCCTCGATTTGTAAGTCAACTGTTGCATTGTCAAGAGTTTTTCAGAGCCTAGAACATTGCTTTAACTTGAGTTAAAGCACACTATTAGTATTATGAATAATGAAACTGGGCCTCGAATTTCATAAGCATTCAAAGCCATAATTGTGCTGGTTGTCATGTCTTGAACTATAACAGTGAAATGCAGTTTAATATCTGATACGTGGAGCAGTACCTTACATGATATTAAATCAATTTTCTTCATGGTGGAGAGCCCATAACAATAGCTTGCTATTGGAGCTCGTGTGTCGGCTTTGCGTTGCACTACTACATTAGCCTGGCACACCCAACCATTAAAAAAAAAAAAAAAAAACAGTGAAATGCAGTTTAGTTTTTTTCCAATGTTATAAATTGCTCGTATTCCTTTTGTTCATTCCTTTTGTTCATTGACCAAACAGGCCAAAGATGTCACAGATTTAGGTTCATTGAAAGATGCAGCAAAAATATTTGTCCCAGGTAAATTTTGTTTGGAGCTTAACAATTACCATCCCACAATGTCTAAATCCATTAACCAGTAATGGGAAGCAATTCATTTTAGCCTTTATTGGGTATTGAAAGAATCGGTAATGACATTCATTTTGGTTGTCATTCCAGTTCTCAATTAATTCATTACACAGGAAGCATTCTTTCTTGCTCGGTTGTATATACCTTTTTCTGTCCTTATGTGTTGTGTTGTTGAAACCTCAGGTGGGTCAACTTTGTATTCTGCACGACGATAAGAATCAAAGAAGATGAAGGTTTGAGGTAATCTTAAACACTCCACCACTTTTGTAATTTCATGTTCTGAAGTCGGACTCCCTATGTGCGTCAAATGTAATATACTTGCCTATAGAAATGACTTTTGTGGTAAAAGAAAGACCTCTTCTAGCTTTCTATTAATTCATTTAGAATTTTTTTTTTTTTTTTTTTTGCACCTGCACTTGCAAAAAGCAAGCTGCTAACTACACTTCTATGAATTAGGTAAGATAACTGATCGCATTAAATCCATCTGTTTCGTGATACTCTTGGAGTGTTCCCAACCTTGTTCTTTTCCCTATCGCAAGACTTTGGATCACTAATTGAGTATCCAATTAATTACATCTTTATTTCATGAAAAACCCTATAGCTATTTTCTGAAATCGCACCTTGTTTTCACCCAAAAAAAATTGCATATTTACCTCTGTTTCAATAACTGAACTGCTTTCAGGACTTACTACTTCTACGAGTTTGGTGCAGACGCACAACATTTTGCGTTGGTAGCAGCTGTCAATAGTGGGAAGGTACGAATTGTTATGTGCCCTTACGTTTAAAGAGCGCACCTTTCCTACTTTGGTATTCAATTCATGTTGTCCATTTTAAAGAGCGCACCTATCTCTCTTCCTTTTCTTTCTGGATTCTAACACAATTCCATGTGGATCAAGATTCAAAAATGTTGTCCATTTTATGGTATAGGCCTATATTGCTGGTGCAGCTGCCCCTGAGTCTAGATGGGAAGACGATGGAATAAAGCTTCGATCTGCAGCCATATCGCTATCAGTTCTATAGTCATCAATGGCAATATTTCTTTTGCAGGTGAATAAAGTATCGCTATCATTCTTCTGTTTGTTTCGTTTCGAGTCTTTTCCCATGGTATGCAATTCATGTATTTTATTTGGCTCAAGAATTATCAATTGGAATATATTAGAATGACAACGATGACACTTCACGAGACACATTGACTCACAAAAGTCATCTATATAGCCTCCACCTGCGTGTTATGTACTGGGATACGAGCCAATGTGTCTTGCTGTATGACATTGCCGTTATTATTCTAGCACTTCTCTTATTTATTTAATTTATTTATTTTCGACAAGTTCTCTTTTCTTAGCATTAACAAGGATCCCCTTACTGGTGTTTTGTTCCTAGGTATTTCAGGCGCTATTCATCTGGCTTCGAAGGGGAGCATGTGCACAAAGTTTACCTCTAACATTAGTCTGTGGCAGGAAACTTGTTTGAGCAAATTTTGAACTTGTTTACAACGATAAACTCTGGATACCAAATTTTGAAACCTGTATGTTGATATTTATGTATTTTCGGTAACAGAAGAAATGATCATTTTTTTTGTTTCCCAGGTAGTGAACACCCATGAATGTGAAGATAACTTGTCATGTGAAACTCAGTGATACACATGCATGAAATCGTAAATGAAATGCAGATCAAAATATCAGGTTCACTGTTTTTTCTCCAACATAGGCAGAAGAAATAGTCGCGCCACCCCGAAAAGGCTGTACTACAAGAGTGCTATGAACACTAATGATTCAGAGATCAACTCAGATACTGTACTCATATTGCAGATAAAAATAATTCGGATCTCACAATTACTTCCCTCCCTACTAACTCATACTTCGCCAAAAGTGGGGATGTTGTATTAGTCCGACAACAATCTAGCTACCCCTCCATCATCGCTCGAAAGCCTGCAACAAAAGTAACTTGGCATTAAAAACATAGAAAGATCATTGGCTTCAGTGTCCACACCAAAACTAGTTACTGTAACAGAACAAGATCGCCCTTCAACAACTATCTTGAGCCCGCTAGGCTCTAGAGAATACAAACTGAGCAGTATCAGATTAATCAAGTGAAAGGGCTTGAACAAATACATAAGTGACCGCATAAGGCAACTAAAAAGATATATAAGAAGAGAGTTTACAATCAATATGGCATTTTAAAGAGTAAAAAAAGACAGCATCTTGATTCTTGTATAACACATGAATTAGTTTAAAAATGCAAGGACGACAGTGTCATGCCACAATCTTACCTCACTTGGGATTCCTGAGAACAATTATGACCGAGTCTCCACGAAGAAACATCTTACTGATAAACCGATCCTTGTTCACGGGATTAGCCTTCTTCTTGCCTTTTCCCGTCTTTGGTATCTGGACAGAATGAGAAAATACTATTGTCAGTAGCAATTAAAGGCAAAAACGAATGAATAAATAAAAGGTGAAATATTCACAAAACAGACCTCTGTCCACATCTCCCTAACATTTTCGAGAACCATGTTGCAGTGACGATCAAAGGCTCTCACACGCCCAAGTAGCTTCCTGTTGTTGCGACAATTAATGAGCACCTACATGAATAGAAAGTTAGAACTATGCCTTTAGTTCAGCTAATAGCAGCATCAAATATGGGGATACATATCTAACAAAATGCATATGGGTGTACAGGCAGAAGGCTCCAACTATTACATAATCGTGGAAATACTTGCCATATGCAACCTCACCCCAAATTAATTATAGTATTAAGGTATGCACAATGGACCAATGTTGAACAACTATCACAAGGCTCACCCACCAACTGGAAATCATGCATCTCGTTTTGGAAATTGGAACTAAAATTGGCAAAGAAAAATTTGAAACTTCAACAAGGTAGTCTAACTCAAAGAACTTATTTTCTAAAAAAATTAAATGTTAAAGATATTAAAAGAACTTACTTGAGTGTTATTCTTCACACTCATCATCAAAACAGAAAGTGGACCAGTGCTGAACTCCTCTTCCTCATTCTTCCCCTGCACAAGGATCAGATAGTTACAAACAAATCTAACTCAAAGAAGTCCCAAGGACCCATACATTTAAGGAGACCTCAAGTTAACATGTCAGAGGAAATGACAGTAGCAACAAAGAAAAAAATCAAAATCTGAGTGAAAACCAGACAGAATTAGAGATTATCTGAAACAAAAATGTAACCACAGAAAAAAATCAAGTAATGTCATAAATATAAATTGGAATGTGCATGCTAATACACAACAAAAAAAAAAAAAAAAATGAAGACTGCTTTGTTGACTCTGTTGCAAGTGTTTGCACCAGGAAATGAAATATATTCTCCAATGTAAAGGGGCATAAGACTGGTCATGGGCCATTTTGCACACTAAAAGTCTCACTATGAATTTTAAACTCCTACTTTTTCCTTTGTGCGTGGATTGTAATAGGTCCCAACTAATTCAACATCGTGCTTTCTGATGAGTTAATAAATGAGCAAACTCAAAAAAAAAAATCAAAATGTAAAGAAACCACTCAACATTCAATAACAACAAGAGGGCTATGATAATTAGGGAAAAGGAACACTTGCTTGTCAATGAAAGGAGAGTGAGATGCATTTCAATTAAATGTTTAAATAAATTCGACGGCATGCAAAACACAAGTATATTCTTTCAAATAGACTGTTTTGAACTATTAAACAGAAACATGTAGCCAGAGAACATGATCTAGTTCCTAATAATGGTGAAGCCATTTACCAACACAAGGATCGGCAAATTAAAAAGAGCACAAAGCTACAGAGGCTTCAAAAGAATGTACAAATTAAAATTATTGTACCTTAGTACCAAGACCAAAAAAAAAGTAAAATTTGCATAATAATTCCACATGTTTTCTTTCAATTAGTTGGGTTCGCTTTATGAACTACAATATATTCTTCTAGTTAGTTGAGATTTTGCTACTCGATAACTTGATATCACAAATTTTACTCTCTCTTTGGTCTTGGTACTAAGGAATATCAAATACGTATCATGGAACGTGAGTATTGTAAATACTAATTAAACTGAGGATTGTAAATACTAATTAAACTTCTGCTACGCCTCCGAACTGGGTATATACTAATATCGTTTTTCGCGTTATATCATGGTCAGATGGTCATAGTTCACAATGTTGACCTATAGAATCACCCAATAAGTACAATTACATCTTGACTACTTAGAAAAAATCGAAATGAAATAGGAGAACTGAAGCATGAGAAAGCTTACATTAGTGTCCTCTTCCATGCGACTGCACCCAAGAACAAACAAACAAACAAACAAACGACAACAATCAGTACATCCATATCACCTTAAAAGAGAAACCCTAAAGGAAATCAAGCGACACAGTGCCCAAGTTTAGTTTTTTCGAAACATCGAACCACCCAAACAGGAAATTAGGTCAAAAGAACCAAGCTAGGGTTTAGGGTTTCTAGCGGATATACCTCATTTTGGATCGACCAAGCTAGGGTTTCTGAACACTTGTTCTTCTTCTTCTTCTTCGAATTTCTCTGCAATAACAACAACAACAACAACAACAACGGTAGATCCAACGAAATCAGTAGAAGAAACCCTAGACGGTGCAGATCAGTGAATCAACAACAAACGAACGAACCTGTCTAGGGTTTAGGGTTTTGAGTTGTGCGAGGGATCGCTCGCTCTTTCGAACCACGCGAGCATTTATCGAGTTTAATCCTAAAACCTTGTGCGAATTGTCTAAGCTGCCCCTGTATTTGCCCCAGCTTTTTTTTTTTTGTTGGTGATTGATTTACTCGGACACGCTGTCGAGTCTCATGCAAAGGCAGCCCTCCTAACCTTTCGTCCCTTCTCATTTTTTACTACTAAATTGCCTCTCATTTGTTTAGAATGTATTTGATCATCTATTAATGTTGTTTTCTCTCTCTCTTTTTTTTCGCCATTAAATATGGGTTCTTGGAGAAATTAAAGCTTGTTAATGTGGATTTTGATTCTTATATTAATATGATGATTAGTTATTTTTCTATGCAATTTTATTATATTCAATTTTGTTTCAATCGTGGTGCTTTTTTTTTTTTGTCTAAATCACTTTGAACTCAGACTATTTAACTACTCTTAGTGAATTTGCCCCTAGTCGTGCACGGTATAGATGGGGGAGCTTTCATCGTTGATGTTTCTATTCTTAAAACTTGAACTTGACTCACTAGTTAATGGACAACAATATGCTTCAAGTTGTGTCAGCTAATCGTTGGCAATCGTTGTGCACAGTATAGATGGGGGGAGCTCTATTCACTTCAATGAACCACGTAAATGAAGAGTTTGTGGGATGGACTCTCCTCCCATATGAATAAAAAATGTATTTAAAGTCGTGCAACGTCGATACACCTCAGGACACACATTGGAGGTGTATTAGACATTACATTATCACTTGATGCTTAAAGTTGGTATCCACTTTAGACAGCGACTTTGAGTATTTAACAATCGTCCTCATGACACATATTCGAGGTGTAGGACATTACACGATCGCTATATGCTTAAAATTGGTATCCACTTTGACAACGACTTTGAACATCTAACAGTTGTAAAACATCGACACACCTCAGAACACACATTCAAGGTCCGCTAGATGCTTAAAGTCGATGTCAAGCGGGTACCCCCAAAGCATTTGCATCACACTTGAAGGTTCAAACGCTAAAGTTCCAAAGCCACGCCACTCGCACGTGCACTGGATGCCTATCCACCCAACAAAAGCAACGGATGTTTATTCGATCAGAAACCCACGAGCCTTCTTCGTCACGCAGGAATGACACTCGCTTGTTAGAGCCCCTTTACCTCGCCTCGACATCTCCAATATCGCATCTTAATTTGTATCGAATGGACACCAACGCGATCATGTCATTCCTATCTAGTGACACCACCAGGGTCGTCCTTCGTTAAAACCACCCAAAAATAGTAAAAAATTATCCCAATTCGACCGACTGTTCTTCGATCCGATTGTTCAAATTTTTTCTTAAAAAAAACCCATCTTTCGATGACTCCGGAGCCCTAATTTTCGCTCTCCTTGTCGAAATCCGCGATTTCGCATTGCGATTCTCACTAATTCGATCGGATTTCAAGTTCGATCGGTCGATTCCGCTTCAATCGCGTGTGATTCAGTGTAGCTTCGCGTTCGCTAGTGTTCTGTGATGGGGAGGTTTGGGTTTTAGGGTTTGTAGAGTCGTTGGGGGTGATTGGAGGTTCGAGGATGGTTCCATGGGGTGGGCTGAGCTGCTGCTTGAGTGCCGCCGCGCTTTATTTCTTGGGGAGGAGTTGTGGGAAGTATGTGATTGTTTGTGTGTTTTCGGTTAGGTTTGATCGTAAAGTTTTGATTTTTATGGTGTTTTTTTGGTTTTCAGGGATGCAGACGTGCTGCGGTCGGTTTCGCGGGTCAGTCAGTTGAAGGATTTGGGTGAGTTGGTTGATTCTGAGATTTTTGAGTAATTTGGTTGATGGGCATTGAGGATTTAGGTTAAAGATTTGTTTTTGTTTCAATGTGGATGAATGATTGTTTTTTCGGATAGCGAGAATTGAATTCGATATACTTCTGTGGAGATTTTGTGCTTGGTATTGCATCTGGATCAATTATGAGATCTGAAAGAGTGATGAAGTTTTGCATTTTTACAGTAATTTAGTGTATGTAGAGTCTGATGAGAACTAGGGAGATGGTTTGGTAATATGCAGACAAATCTAACAACAACAACAACAACAACAACAACATAGCCTCAGTCCCAAATTAACTAGGGTCGGCTACATGGATCAAACTTTTCCATTGTGCTCGATTAAGTGCAATTGATGGTGAGCTTTGCAAACCATTCAAATCCCTCCATGCAGACAAATCTAAACTGCAAAGAAAAGGATGATTTAGATTTTCTTAAAGAGCTTATGATTTGTGTGTTCTTCCTTTTCTTCTGCTCCTTACAGCGCAACTTCTAGATGGCGCGTGCAAAGTATTACCGCTGGTAGTGACTGTTTCTGGAAGAGTTGGCTCAGATACACCCATCAATTGCCAGTACAGTGGTATGAGAGGTGTGATAGTGGAAGAGACGGTATGATGGCTCATTGTTCTAGTAGCTAAAGGCATTCAATTTCCATCATCTCAAATTCCAATTAGCGTGTAATTGTTTCGTTAAAAGTTCTCTGATTTCTTTTCAGGCAGAACAACACTTTCTGAAGCAGAATGATACTGGTTCGTGGATACAAGATTCAGCATTGATGTTGTCCATGAGTAAGGAGGTCCCTTGGTATCTGGTGAGTGATGGCATCATTTATTGCTCTTTATTTTATTGACTTGGCTGGCTGTAACACAATGCATATGCCTACTTGCTACATCCAACCTCTCTGGAATTTAATATCAACATGTCCCACAGTCTGCTGTGATTTATGTTAGATTGACTTAGTGATGTGAAACCACACAGATCGAGGCAACATAATGGCACATAAGCCGATAAGCACCACGTCATCTGTCTTGCTGGAAAAGTTGCCGGAAAGTGACCCAATTGACCACGGGTGCAACATTTTAAAAAGTCTGCTGACCATCTTGTTACAAAATAATGTTTAGTGGCCAAAGTGTTACAATGTGTTAAGTTGAATGACCATGTGTGAAATTAACCCTTAACAATTATAAATTATTTTGGCATTGATACTGACAATATGGCATTTGGGAAATTGTTAGATCGAGATTTAACTCAGTGTTTGGTTCCAATAAACCGAAGTATCAAAAGACATGTAAATGTATACATTTATTTATATTGGTATAAACTAAGTCATAGGCATACATTATTCCTTTCTTGCGGTCAGTTCCAATAAACCAAAGTATCAAAAGACATGTAAATGTATAAATTTATTTATGTTGGTATATTTTGCATTGTTCTCAACAAAACTATCTCGTAAAATTTTGTAAAAAAAAGAAGGAACTATTTTCAGATTCTTGCTTCGCCATCAAAATGAATTTTCTTCGTCTACCCAAGTAGAAGTTTCACTGTTTTGGTTTTGGATGTATAGCTTGCGAATTTCGACATATTTCCTCTTGAAAACCTGTGAGAATGAAAAAGAAGATATCTGAGATAGCTGCAATTAATCTGCTGTCACCACAGTCTATTCTTTCTTTACTGCTTTTACAGTCAAAACTATTTATCATTCTAGAAATGGATCCACAGAACTCTGTTGATTGTGTTAGTTAAAATGATGGAAAATGTACCAAATTGGTAATGGGCAGGTATTCTGGGTCTAGAAATCTTTACCTGCCACATGGAGTATGGTTACTTAAATGCATGTGTTATTTGCTAATGCTTGATTTTATGTCAGGATGATGAGACTGGGCGTGTTTTTGTTATTGGAGCTCGAGGTGCTACCGGCATGGCATTAACAGTTGCCAGCAAAGTGTTTGAAGAGTCTGGACGCTCTCTTGTACGAGGAACCCTCGATTATCTTCAAGGTCTAAAGGTTTGTTTTGTTTGTTAATTTTTCTATATATGGTTGGTGTAATGTGTCTTTTGCTTATTTAATAGTACTCATGGCTTGCAGATGCTTGGAATCAAGCGAGTTGAAAGGGTTCTTCCTGT
Source organism: Stephania yunnanensis (assembly GCA_039657365.1). Classification (NCBI taxonomy): domain Eukaryota; kingdom Viridiplantae; phylum Streptophyta; class Magnoliopsida; order Ranunculales; family Menispermaceae; genus Stephania; species Stephania yunnanensis. The sequence continues at coordinate 60,809,201 of CM077582.1, read as the reverse complement.
TGGTACATCTTTGACTGTTGTTGGCGAGGTAATATTGGAATCTGCAATAGAAAGAAATGGTCCCTCTTTATAGCCTTCTAGAGTCAAGTTTAAGGCATTTGGCATTTGACAATCAAAATGATGTTTAGACAGTGAAGAAAATAACTAGAAAGTAGAAATTTGGAACAACGAAATGAAACATTCAATCCATGTGGTTCCATCTGGTTCCATCTGGTTGCTATGGATAATTCTATCCCGTTGAATTTATATTTGTGGTCAGAAGTCAGATCAACTCTTCGCTTTATTCAATTGGATTTTAAATGCAAAGAAACATATGAAAGTAGGCCAAAGTGAAGTTGGAAATACAGCAGCTTCAAATAAATCGACATATTCAAGATCTGAGGAGTAAATGAAAGTTTATAATATTTAGATTGATAGCCTAATAGGATTACGCATATATGTCGCTTGTCCTATGATTGGGAGAATTCTGTTCTATTGATGGATGAATCTAAGATGTACTTGTTTCCAGTATTATACCTTTATGCTGATGATTTTTTTATCATCGCTTAGAAAAATACTTGTACTGGGAAGTGCGGGACATCAATCTAATCAGAGAAAGAAACTCAACTAAATATTAATTCAAGATTGAAGGGATAAAAAATCAAATGAGAAATATTATTCAAAATTTAAGATTCGTGAAGGGTTTTCAGTTATTTGTGAATATATGTCTGTGCGTATGGACATGTTTTTAAAACTATTGTGGACTTTATTTGTGACTTATATGGGTCTTGTGTATTCACTATTTCTCATTGTTGATTTCCAACATGCATATGTTGTTTTCCTACATACATATCATTTTCATGCTTACTTTTAAATCCATTTTCATACTTACTTACTGTTGTTTATTTTTATTTTTTTCTCTTGTTAGGCTGCGAAAGATGACATTGGAACAATACGGATTCAACGACCACAAAAAGGACCATTTTATGTCTCACCTAAAAGCATTGATCAGCTTATTGAAAGCTTAGGCCATTGGGCAAGGTGGTTCTTTTAATATAAACCCAAACTTGCTCCTGTTTTTCATTATTGTTCTATATATAAAAAGTCGTCTTTTGCAGGTTGTGTGAATTTGCAACCATGGGGTTTGCAGCGCTGGGTTTTTTTTTGATTGCCAAACGTGCAATTCAATGCGTTCTGGAAAGGAGACGACGTTGGACTCTGCAGAAAAGGTGAAATTTTTTTTTTTTTTTTCCTATCTAACTTGGTGAAATTGACTCGGTCACTATGAGTGTAGAACATGTGTGTCTCTTTTTCTTGAGAATTTTCATTTTAGGCAGACTCCTTTCCTCTAAAAGAACCAAGACATACTTACGAACGGGTTCTACTTTTATCTTTATTATTGATGTCTGTTAATTAACATGGTATTTCTGTTTAATTTGTCTTTTTTTTTTTTTAGAAATCTGTGTAATTTGCCTTAAGAATGAGGAAAATGGCTTCCTTATTTATGGCTTTAAATATATAGTCTCGTGGCATTTGGTTTGTACTCTCACATCATATTGCTCCTGTAATTCTTATGAATCTGAAGAGGTTGCTTGTATTACTCGGCGTGCTTGTGTGATGAAACTCATGAAAGACTCTTCAACCAAGAAGTATTGAGATCCAATGCCTTGCCGTAATATGTTCCAACTGCCAACATAATTATAATGGCTATCCCTATTCCAAAATATATTTTGGCTTTTTGATAGTACAAACCTACACAATATCTACCCTTTAACGCACACCTGCAAACCAATAGACCTACACAAGTAGACATTCTTCAAGTTAAAATATAATATTGTAGCATTATTGTTGTTATTATTTTCATATGGTTATAATAGAAATTATGTTCTGCTCAGGGTTCTTGCTGCTGCTGCTCAACGACAACAACAGGATGACGAAGGTGATTCTAGAATCTTCTTTTTAACATTTTGAAGAAGTTATTTTGGGATAGATCTAAACTTAATTGGTTAAATCTGTAGGCCTGGACAAGAAGGAAGAAAATGGATCGGATAATGCAAGAAGTCCGGCAATGCCAGCTCTCTGTGTAATATGCTTGGAGCAAGAGTACAATGCCGTTTTTGTTCCGTAAGTTCATTGCATAATTTCAATCTGCACCTTCCTTTTTGGGCAAAGACAACTATGATATACTTTATATGAATCAGTTCAACATCCTTCTAATAGAAACTAATAGAAACTAATAGAAACTAAACGGAGGATGATAAGTACTCCAAAGTCGACATCTGCAATTATAATAACTTAGCCCAGCATCGAATCATGCATGCCTATATTCACCCACCCTTGAATTCAATATCCACGGGAAAGACAGCAGTAAATTTGGGGTTCAATATCTGTAAAGCCCTGTTAATATGCATTCTCCCACGCGTAACCTTCTTTATGGTCGGCCTTATTGAAAATTCTTCCATTGCGGTCAAGGCTATGCTATATGAAAAATTGGGTCATTTTTCAGGGTCAAAATTGTACATCTTTTAAAGTATGGGTTCAACCTAGATTTCTACAATACATCTAGGAGAGGAGAGGAAACTAATCTTTGTATCATTACTTGGTATTTAGGTTTTGCTGATAGGTACTTTTGGATAATATTTCTCGTTTTAGCGCCTCTTCCCGCTCATACACTTGTGATTTATGAGCAAAATGTCCATAACAAACCTTTCTATGAGACTATGTCTCTAAAACTGCATGTATAAAATCACAAGCGGTTCTACAACGGCATATAATGTGATTTTCTTTTTTCCGATATATACTCTATAGTTTCGCTGTTTGTGATCTTACTGCAAAATTTAAGATGGTCTCTCATGAAGAATGTATCATTTGCAGGTGTGGTCATATGTGCTGTTGTACATCATGCTCATCCCAGTTGACTTCCTGTCCACTTTGTCGACGACGAGTTGAACAGGCAGTGAGGACCTTCCGTCATTGATGCGGTTATAAAAATCTCCAAAACCAATTAAATCTGAGACATCCAGTGGTGAAGGTACAGAAACTCTTTCGCCGACACATACTGGCAATTACCAAGGCTTCCCTCTTCACCTACTAACTTTCACCAGTCAATAATCTTTAAATTGTTTTACTTCCAACTCCCCTCTTCAGTTCATCCGCAATTTACATCACATATGTACATTATCTCTGAAACTGTAAATATTTCGGAACTTCATTTGTTGGAAGCTGAAGCCTTCAAAAGATGTTCTTCTGCTCCATATTTTCATTCTCATAACTTTGTAAGTTCTCCATTTTCTTTTCTTGGATATGTATTTTGCAGTCACCTCTTTTTTATTGTATGCTTATTTGTGATGGCAACAAGGTCAATTACGTCGCGTTTGCGAGTCCTGGAATAAACTTCTGGAAATTAAGGTAGGTTTTTGCTTGAATTCAAGTTATGATAGATGTAGGCACATCAGTTCTGATGCTGAAATATTTATCTTGAAATATTGAATGGGATATACTGTTGCTTGGTTGGAACAGCCAAATGCTTTTGTAATCTCGCACCAACACGCAGGATCGACATGTAGTGATGGCATTAGGATGCATGCGCGCATGTCCGTCCTGCGTCTCCATGCCATGCAAAACTTAAAACTTCACCTTCCCTCAAAGCATAAAATCAGTTCACTACAAGTATAATTCACAACTCCAACTGATGCAGAAAGAAACTTATCAGATCAACCAAGTTGTCAAAAAACAAGTTACTGGTTTTGACAACCCACACAAGGTACTGGTTTTGTTTGAGCGCATATAGGCTGGACTTTATTCTCCATACTCACTATGATTCTAAATTTTTTGAAGAACATATGAAGAAAAAGTTGGGGGATATGTTCCTAAAGTATGTGTGGAAAAGAGGAAAGGTGATACCTTTTTTAGCCTGTAAGAATCAAAATGAAGAGTCCCACTTCATTTACACGCAACCCTTGTCAGCTTCATACAACAAAAAAACTTGACATCCCCACCATATTGAACCATATTTATGTAACCATCTTTCACAATATCATCCACCTCTCACATTCAATTTTTCTACCCTTGTGTTGGCTTCCATTCCAATGGAAAAAGAGGAGCCCAAGGGCATATGTGAGAAGCTCCTCAGCGCCCTCTCCCCCAAACCGGCGCTTCAATCTTTCCGTAGCGACGCTCACCTTGAAGACGCCCATGTTTCAACTACTACTGCACCAAATCCTTCATTACCACCCATGAGCCGTCTTGGTCCTCCTAATGCTTCACCTATTCCGCGAAAATTTGAATTTGGTAGCCATGTTAACAAACCTGAAATGAAGAAAGACGATGGCGTAGTTCACATCGAGTTTGTCGATGCCCTGCCATTGCTGCCAATACCATTGCCTCCAACATCAAGCAAAGAAAAAGAGAATGCCAAGATACCATGTATACCATCAATGGAGAAATGGCGAGAGGTCAAAACGCGAAAGAGGTTGAAGTAAGATCACCTCAAGTTCCAGTGCATCCGAGGGGATCGAGAGAAGGAAATCCAAGAAGAAAGTTGCTTCAGCTGCAACTGCAGAACCTGCAGTACCTAAACCAGATTACTTTAACACTAAACAGAAGGTTGAGGCCCCTCCTACTGTGCCATCAATTGAAGTGCAAGTCAAGAAGAAAGAAGCATCAACTAACATAGATGAAAGGGCTTCTGATTACATCAAAAGAGCAAAGCTTAAAATCAGGAGCACTTCAAATGCTGGAATTGCTGCTATTGGAAGAGCCATCTCCTTTAAATAACAGGAAGAAGCTGCAAAGAAAATCCTAGTTTCAGTGCTTTAGATGGCTGGAAGAAACTGTGTGGTTTGGCAATTATTTTCTCTCATTATATTTAATTTCTCTGGGTGGAGAAGTGTCTCATATCTATTATTGTTTTCATGAATCACGACGAGTTGTGTCTATGATATTGCTACTATTTGTTACAGCTACTCGGCCGTCAATTTGGATAGCTCCGAAAACCTGCAACTCAACAGTTAGTCAAGGTTGAGGATTCAAACACCAATTCACTTGAGAAATAAATAAGAATGAAAAAAAGAAGACTACAAGATAACATTGAATGCTATGAAGTAGTCCCGTTGATAAATGGTATCTATCAGTTCCACAAATTTATTAAGAGATTACGGTGACATAACAGTAGAAAAGTATGCGCGAAATAGAAATACAAAATCTTCAGAGGACAGCTTTTTTAAACAAAACCTGGTATTCTGCATTCCGACAATTTCTGCCAGACAGTTTATAGATATTGCTTCTTCCATAAACGTCGAATGAAGAGAAGTCCGCTAAAATACTCACGCTTCAGATAGCTCAAGTTGCCTCCCTCAGAGAAATATATTATGAAGGGGCTAAAGAACTATTTTACCTGTCTGCAGAAAACACTGCAGCCACCAAACAACTTGTGTATTTGTTGGGAACAGGTGACGAGCCTGTTGGAAACCAACAAATGAAAAACGTTCTGAGAGAAGACAAGGGCCAGTTCTACCTATCTATGACTCCCAACAAATGACACTACAAAACCAGATAAATAGTGCAGCATCACGAAAGACCTAAACTGATATTCGACCACAAAGACGCCAATACGCTCCTTGGTGGAAGAGAGATTTCTCAAACACCCAAATGTCACGTACAAGGACCTATGCAATATGATGGAATGGAGTTAATAAAAAGAGCCACATAATTGAAACTACACAAGAATGAGTGCATCCGAGAGACAGTTTTAGGAAGATGATAATATGCAGGCTTCATATCCCAAAACAATAAATGGAAGGAATCTAACAAACATTTTACGGAGGCAACACTTATCATCATATTCACAAAAGCTCTTAATTATGGATATAATTATTCTTGCTCAATAACGCCAATGTATACCTTTAAAAGAAATTAATACAAAATAAAATAAATAGAATTGAAGTAACCGAGTACTTAATTTTTTTTATTTTTTTATTTTGAGTTATTGTGATAGACAATAACACTAGCTACGAGCGACTAATTCCATTAAGCAGCATTGTCATCTCCATTATCTATATAAAGGGAACAGTTTTTCTTTCACTTGTGGTTGCAAACTACATTGGAACTCACCTTCTAAATACTTAAGAATTGTGATTCATCATTCACAAGTTACAAACCGAACAGAACTCAAATCAGCAGGCACAGTACAAGGCTTGAAAACATTGAACTAATTTAGAAACCAACACGCATAAATGCAAAGTGAATGTCATGAATTCTTATTCTATGCTCCAGCTCGAGCAACCAGGAGACTCATGGGATGGTAAGGGGTCAATGTGAATACCCAAGGCCATCAAACCAAGAAAAAGAGACCTAAATTAGCAGCATGCATATTGTAATGCAAATGGAAATATTCATAAAAGAGTACATTAAACTGCTCTACACCCAAGTTTTATTTTTATTTTTTTTATTTTTTATTTTATTTTATTTTTTGCACACCCAAGGTTATTCAGAAAGGATATTCAGTTTCTAACAGGAATTGATTTAAAAATATATTGGAACTAGCTATTCATGGCACATATTGGACATTTTACTCTACAGCAAACAAAGATAGAAAATCCATATTTTTTTAAATGAGTGGCAGATACCAGATATACTATTTTTATGTCATCAAACATATTCACAATTTTGGACATGGTCAGGCAAGTGAACAAGATAGTACCTAAATTACGCTTAAACAGTAGATATATTTCTTTGGCACATTGGGGAATTTCAAATAGGCATAGTGTGTCCAAGCCATACCTCTTTAGATTTATCTCCTGCAACAACAAGACCTTTTGAATTATATGCCTCAAACTTCTGCAAGAGCAAGCGGCATATGATAAGTCACGAAGTTCTCCAATACCATAGAAATTAGAAGGCAACTCTTCAGAATAATCAGCGGGGAATTTTCAAGGGAAAAATCCATGTTGATGTGCAATTGGCTCAGAATATGCAAAGTGAAAGAACTATTCGTGAGCCCAAACACATATGGGACTACAAAATGCCTTAACATAAGCCCAAACACATGGGACTACAAAGTGCCTTAACATATATTTCTTAAGCATGGAGTAACTCTAAGAATAATTTCTCTAAGAATAATTTCTCTAAGAAAAAATTATATGAAAAAAATTATGAAAGTAATAAAGAATCAAAATTATACATTGTCTATGTATGTTATTCATTGTTTCTGCTCAGAGAAGAAAAGAAAGAAAAAAGAAACAGAATCATAAGACATCATTAAAGAAGTTGATTTCAAGTATTGGAGCACAAAGTTGTTACTCGATGTTTCCACGCCAAAACCGAAAGTAAGGAATACTGTAATGCCGAATATAATGATTAAGATGCATCCTCATACCTGCTTAGAAAGGATCTCAAGTGTAAGCTGCACAAAAATTTTGCTGAGGTCATTTCTATCAACACCAATCTGAAAAGCGCAGATCTTGTTAATGATGGAGAAATGGAAACAAGCAACCACCACATAGCTAGACTATCTCTACGTCCAAGTTCACAAGTGAACAATATTTTTAAAACCCAATTGTTCGTAAGATTAAGGAAACAGATGTAATATGGATGGATAAAAGGAAGAAATGAAAAGAGATCTCAACAGGAGAATACACTACGAGAAGAAAAATTGAATGGCATAACCGATTCAAGCCAAATTGATCAACAAATTAGAACTTTGGGAGAATATCAAAGGTGAAAGATAATTTTACATTGCTGGGTTTGAAAGACAACCAAAATATCAGTAAAGTACAAGCAATGATGCGTATAAGTATAACTAAATGAAACTTTCAATTCATGTCATCATGTGCACAACTAAAATATATGCTGGAAAAATATACGAGACTGACCATTCGAGCACGCAAAGTTCGTATTTTAACTATTGGCTCAATCAATTCCCAGTACACACTACTCCACACCGATTCTCTCTGCTTGATCTCATTCTTGAGGCCCTTCAAGCATATCAAATGAGACAAAGAGAACATTAAATGTAAGGAACACAAAAAACGGTGTTCAGAAATATAAGGAAAAGTGAATGCCTTACAGAATACATATTCTCTGTAACGAATTTCCTCAGAGCTGTTTTGTCGCCATCTGATATCAGTGTGTTTATCTGGAGAAAAAAAAAGGTCATTTTATCCTTCAAATAAAATCCACAAGTATGACAAACAAGCTAGTAAATCATGCCAGTTCAGCAACAACAAATCAAAGCAATAAAAGGAAATGTAAGTTATATAAGATAATATTTCAATAGAATAGTCGGCAATGACTAACAATTTTGCGGTAATGCCAAATATGCAAAGTTGAATCAAATATTTACAAGCGATTAAGATAACTCTATCTGTGTTACAGTGTAATGGTGCAGAAAAGCAAACAACTTTTTCTCATGATTACTAAGGATTCAAAGAACACCAACACTCTTCATTCAGACTTTCAGTAATAGCAGTTGAAGGCTGAATTTGCAATCAGCATCCCCTGAATGACCAGGGTTATGGCTCCCATATGAGCACAGAAAGGACCATAATTTTTTTTGAGAAAAAAAGCAACCGGGAAACTCAAATTCAGTGATAGCATCCCCCCCACTCCACTCCCTCCAAACCCCAATATAGAGTCCCAGGCTCCTGACCCAGCACAAAAGGAAAAGGAAAAAAAGAGAGAAATCTCCTATTTCTTTCCATGGGGTCCCAAAAACAAGTGACCAATATAACTGTTCAAGTGCAGTCAACAAGATTGATGAGAATTTGGTCTTTAATATATTGATCAGAATGTGCTCTATAGCGCAATTCGATGCTATGCAGCAAACTGCCAAGATGCTGGACAGAAAGGCCACTTCTCTACCATTATGATATTTGATGGGATTCATTATCTTTATGATTGAGAATGGGAAGTTTTTGGTTTTCATCATAGATTCATAATAATGTAGTAGACTGTGTAGTGTTTAAGAACTAAGATCATCAAAGAATCTTTAAAACAAATGTGTACTTCCTCAGATTCATTCAAAGGTTCTCTCCAAGTTCATGTTTTAATTAGAACAAATAATTTGTTGTTAATGAAACAAAATATATTTAAAAAGAAGAATTTTGCACACAGTAAATTAAAGATGAAAAATCACAAAGTTACTTATTAAATAGTCAATAGTAATTTTAAACTTCTCATTCTGATTTTTAATTATATACCATAGTTTTTAAAAAAAAATAGTAGGATAATTAACTCTCCTGCTTAGATTAAAAACTGAAAAACACTGAAGACAATGCGAAAGGATAAAATGTTGCTTGATGTCCATTATGATCAAACAAATAGCAAATTGTTTTTTTTTTTTAAGTAGTTAATAAATTCTCAACTCGGCACAACATTAATCACGCCTAAATGAAGCATAAATATCACAGTAATTACTTAAAAAACTAAACTCAGGCAGCGAAAGGAAAAGGAAAAAGGATGAAGAGGCAGTAAAATGAAAAGAAAGCCAATAAAAAGTCATACTTATTAACCATTCAAAAAGCAGAATTAAGAAGAGAGACACAGTAAATTATTGTCTAAAGCCCTGTCCCTTAGCAGCAGCAACATCTAAAGCATCCAAGGCATGCTTTTGTTAAGGCACGCTCAAGGAGAACCAACCCTTTCATGATACATTCATTCTCCATGCTTCTTCAATGATTGACTGAGCATTATTTTTATGAACCTTAACATGGGATGCATTAATTAAGAGAGATTTGAATGGTTTGCAAAGCTCACCATCAATTGCACTTAATCGAGCACAATGGAAAAGTTTGATCCATGTAGCCGACCCCAGTTAATTTGGGACTGAGGCTATGTTGTTGTTGTTGTTGTAAATAGTGGAGGAGGAAAACTATTAACCTTAATTAATTTTAAAGATTACCACTTGCAGGAATTCATAAAAATTGAAGTAGACAAATCTTTTGGGATTGGCTCCCTATCAAAAGGAAATATGCCAATTCCAGCAGATAAATACACAATTGCTCAAGAGTGTGCCGAACTAATTTAAATGAAGAGCGATACTACAAAAAATGAGAACAAGTTCATGTAGCTCCTATGAATCATTAGTTATTTTTTATCTTATATATCAACAAGAATCGCTGGTCAAAATTTAAGAGACTGTAGAGTACTGATAGGGACTTGATAGCGTACAACTTCCAATTCAAGATCTAGTGAAGGCTTAGTATCACTATGGGGTGAGGTATTTCAAATGATTATCAGTTTATCTGACTGTTAACATTCTAATTAACTCCAAAAATAATGAATGAGAAACATTCTCAGTACGATCTCAGAATGAGATTTACGGCTACACAATTGATCGGACTTTTGCTTCAAATCTAAATGGCATATAAAGTAACTTTAAATGAAATGTATCTCATGCAACCACTAAACAAAAGACGCAAAATTATTAGCACCTCCTTGTACAACTGTGCTGCCTCTTCATAGAACTGCTTCTTTGAGTATCCAGATTTTCTCAACTTTGCAATAGCGTATGCACTTTTAAGCTGCATAACAACAATGCAGCTTACCATAAATGCTACAAGTCCATCAGAAGAACAGGATAATAAAAACTGATATTCAATTGTTAGCATCAATAAGTGACCAATATTTTTTAGAAGAGACAGCGTAATTTGTATTAATGATAGTGTAAAGAAAACAAGAATGTCCACTACAAAAGTGTCCCCAAAAGCATTTGGTATCGTCCATAATAAAAATATTAAAAAAAAAAAAAAAATTTGTTCTCACCAAACTTACAATTGACAAGAAAAGGTATATATGGTGCTAGCAATTTGTGATTAAAGATACAAGAGACTATAATGCAACTTTATTTCAAATTATTATCGATCGGAAATTTAAACTTTTACGCACACATTGTATTAATTGCATGGTAGAACAAGAAAAGACAGATTTAGTAGTAATTTATGATGTATGACATTGTAACTCCAAAGCAATCACCAATACCTCTAGAATAATATCATCCTTTGTTCTTCTCCAACCACTTCTTGTGAACCATCTGTAGCAAAACACCAGAAATCAGTCCAAGAAATTTACAACTCTAAGTGTTAATGGAGTAAATAACTATTAGCAATTGATAATGCATCTTCATTCTGTAATTCAGAAGTAAACAAACAAATAAAGAAATGCATGTGCAAACAAATGGAAAACACAAACATGCATGTTCGCTCAAGTGTATTGTACATTTATACTTTTAACTATACTACAAAGAGGTCCAATAATCTGGTATAGTAGTTGGGTTTATTAATTGTTACTATATCTGCTTCTGAGTAGTCAAATGCACTTGAATCCAACACACTTCAAATGATACTATTTAAAGAGTCGAACTATTACTTCAACATATTCCTCCTACTCTTGTCATTATTACTATTTATAGTCACTAATCGCATCTGACCCAAGTACCTCATTCCCGCCGAACCAAGTAAAACTAATTGAAATCATGTTCAATGCTCTTCCCATGCCTCTGATGTGGTCCAAATGCCTCTTATTAGTTGGGATCCTACTAGCTTATTTTCAAAGCTCACAGTTTTACATCATATCTGAGATTCTGAGAGAAACAGGCCAAAACATAAATTCAAGTTAAATTGCATACTTTTATCCACAAACTCAAGATAACAAAATTGTCCTTTGCATTCACATAAAGGCTGAAACTACTACTTAACTTTAGAATTTAATATCTCAGAAGAACAAAGAATTTAGAACATGGACAAGAAATTTGGAAATGCAAGATCACATAATCAGAAAATGTCTCGTCAAGGGAAATCCTTCTGGAAAGATTAAAAATTAAGTCCTAAAAAATTATGAATACAGTAAACTATTTGAAGATACTAAAAGGAATAATCATTTACACATACTACAGAGCATGATGGTAAACAGTAAAATGAGACTTACTGAAAGCAACCAACCTCCGCAAAAATGAAATTGGTTCACGAGGTGCGTATGGTTCGTACACTATTCCAGGACTCAACATGGATACTTTTAATGCCCCCTGAGAAGTTAAAAATACGCATTAGAACTTAGTTGTCACTGCTACAATAAGAATTAAAATTTTCATGCAAACGAAAAATGAATTTTGCTCTTCTACAACTCGAAAAAAAATGCTCTTCCACAACTCAAAAAAAAAAAGTCATCTTTTTGTGTTTTGTAAAATCAGTAGCTAAATGCTGGTCCATTTTGTAGAAACAAAAGACTCAATTGGCATTTAGAGTAGTCAGTGTTCCGCTTCATAATGAAATTACTATTACCGTCTTTTTCTCAAAATTTGTCTCTTTAAACAGAAACTTTGACCGTCCTACATCCCCTCTAAAGGTGGGAATGGCTCATATTTATTACTATAAGAAATGAGCAGTTCAATTTTCTTTCAACAGAAGATGGAAAAAACACAACCTCAATCCCAAATTACTTGAGGTCGGCTACATGGACCGCACTCTTCCATTACACTCGATTTAGTGTAATTGATGGTGTGCTTTCCAAACCTTTCAAATCCCTACTAATCAATACGTCCCAAGATGTGCCTTTGATTTTTCAATCAATCCCCATCTCTTTCAGTTTCTTCAGCAAGCAAATTACGTGAATTTTCTTCAATAATGAAAAGAGATGAGATTGCTAGGAGATAAGACAGTGATGCTTTTTCTTTAAGATCTTAATGCCAATTGAAGGCGGCAAATGGCTCTATTTGGACTAATGAATTATGCTTGGAGATTGATTCTGGTCTTTCGCACCAATAAGGTTACCCCATTAACAAAGAAGCTAACATTAAACTGTACCCCAGATAAAAAAGAAGAAGCTAACATTGAAGCATAATGCTCCCTTACAGAGACAGATTTTGGTTCATCCATTTCCTGAATAACATATTTCCACAACAACACAAATGGTAACGATGATTTGATGTCGAAGCAATATGTTGGGTTCGTTGTAATAAGACATCCTAAGGTGACTAGCATGAGGTGAAATTGAAACATTAAGGGAAACTACACAATCTCTTGCATTTCAATTTCACCATGCAAAGAAAAGAAAAGAAAAGAAAAGAAAAAAAAATGAATGGTAAATGTGCAGAAAATGTCATTAGGATCAGCTCATAGCAAAAATATTAATTCGAATGAGTGAATTCCAACCTTGTACAAGAATTCTCTAAAAAAATTTCTATACACAAGTGCCAGATTTAAATTATTCTTTTATAAGGATAATCAAGGAAAACTCGCAAATAAATTTAAATTAACCACCACTCACCATTTGTCGTGCTTGAGGTGGTGCTTTTGCTTGTGTGGCTACCGACCTACTGTGGTTCAACAAGGCCGATAGCTCAATGATCTAAATGTAATAACAACAGGTATAGCCACAAAATGTTAGGAAAAGATATGAACTCCCAAACTAATAAGCAGAAAAAAAGTTCAACAACCAAAATTAACAAACAATTTCTATTCATTTGGTCGTAATTTTAGCATCCACCAAGAAAGTTACCGTCGTAGGATTAAGCTGCTTAGTGCTTTTTGAAATCCAAGGAAAATTTCCCAACCTTCTACTAGTTGAAGCATAGGCTGAAATGCTTCTGTAACAAAATCCCTGAACTGATCATCACCAAACCAAAAATCAAATAAAATTAAACTGATATCGTGCACATGGAATGAAAATTCTCCAAAGTTCAAAAAACTTATCCGAATTAATTAGATTTTTTGGACCATCGAACTACGAATTTGATGTAATGAGATTTTACAAAAATTTTGGCGAAGTTAAAGAGTAATGATAAGATAAATAAATTTTAGTGCTAGTTCTACGAAAAATAAAGTACTCTTAAATAATGAAGACATTAGAAGATAAAATTTGGCGAAGTTAAAGAGTAAAACTGATGCAGAACATGTGAATCATGAAAATGCCCAAAAATGTGCTAATGAATGAGTTTTTGTCACGTGAGATGAAGAAATAGTGTGCTGAACAATTGCCACCCAAGATTTGCCATAAACCTTCTTCAAATTGATGAAATAGCGAAAGATAGGAACCATGATGAAATGCATTGTATGTAACAAGTTGTGTAGTTGTACTGTGAAGCATAGAAGAGAAGGACACATGCCCAATGTGGAAGAAGAAACAAAATCCATATGATATTCCTCGATTGATGTATCACTTAAGTAGGCCTTCAACTTAAAAGGAAATAAAACACACGCAACTCGAGGACAATCAAGTGGCCAAATACAACACACATAAAGGCCAGAACTGCTTTCCTACATAAAGAATCCTTGATAAGCACATATATGATGTGTCATTCCTCTCACCCTTAGATCTCCTCGATGCACCCATAGACCTAACAAATACTTTCTCCCCAAATCAAGTGTTGCAACTAAGTCACGCACAGCTGAACCAGAAGAAGAAATAACTCGATGATGGAGGAAGACCTCCGAATCAAGAATGAAGCACCCTAACAGAGAGGATAATGGCGGTGGCCATGGAGGTGGTGCGATTGTACAACATGCCTTTTCAGGCCAAAGGAGATCTCGCAACTCGAAGACCTTCCTTCCAACTCGAGGTTGCATATCTGTTGAACTTTGATATGATGAAACCAGATTTGGAAATGTGAAATCATGTGAACAATCCTTCCAACAAGATGAAGTTGGATCTGGAGAATATCCTTGGTCTTTACGAAGGTATGAGGTAGATTTGGTGGATATTGTGGCGATGGGGGTGGAGGAGTATTGAAATCGAGATGCATTGGAGTTGGAGTTGTAATTGAAGGTGTGATCTCAAGAATAGGTAAATCTGATTTATCTAGATTCACAGTGCTTAAGCCAAACCCTCCATTGTGAGATGAAACATGTGAGATTGATTTAACATCGTACAAAAGAGATTGAGAACCTGGTAGTTGAACTTGTGGAGGACGAGTTGTTTCCATTTGTTTCACTGACGATGGATAAACATTTGGCGCAACAAACTCCTTCAACGATGAAATTGCGTTCATCATTGTGGTTGGGATGTGCTGCAGAGAAAACTGTTGCAACAACTCCTCAATCATTTGAGCCAAACCTCCGAACATTAACTTCATTTCAGATCTGAGCTCTTTTATTGAATCCTCAATGGTTGAAATCCTCTTCACCTCCTTTTCAATTCGACCCATTCGAGTTTCCATATCATCCAATCGAGCTTCCATCTTCGAAGATTGCTCTGATACCAATGATAGAACACTGAATTTGATCTATTGAATTGAGAGACAACAACGATTACAAAGTCGAAAGTAACCCCAGAGAAGAGTCTTAAAACTCTCTCACCCAACTCCTAAGAGTTCCCAAATTACATTCAAGATCAAGATCTCTTTCACTCTCTTACCACCTCTACTTATACTACAACTTCGGAATTACTTAACTACCGTTGTAACTAATTTGGACTCACACCAATAGCATTGTGGTGGTCCCCCTGGCCTCTATGAGAATCCTTATCCAAAAGATTACAAGCGTAGAAGTAGAGATTGATTTAAATTAGAAGTTCCTTTGTTGGAATCTTTGTAAGATTAGAAGTTTAGCTTCTATTTTGATTAGGACTATAAGTTTTTGTGTTATTAGAATCAGTAAGTTTTATTTATTTTTGTCACTTTATTTAATGTAATTTTAGAAGGACTCCGACAAATGAACTTCTAATCCAAATCAATCTCTACTTCAATGCTTGTAATGTTTTAGATAAGGTTTTGCATGTTCTACATCAAAAATTCAATCTCATTTATAAGAAATGAATTCTATAAAATGTGTGTTGAAAAAAAAATAATATCCATAATAATCAAACCTATCGAAATTGAAGTTTAAAAAACTTAATCAAGTATAGATAGAGAAAAAAACATGAAATATTATAAAACCATGCTTTTTTAATGTGTTATGATAAAATTTGAATGTTCTCTAATACTTAGAAGAAGAAATTATAAAAACATGTTTTTCTAATGTGCTATAAAATATCAAAAAAAAAAAAAATGCTATATTAATACAACTATATTTCACAATCAAAACATCAAAAAAATTCCCCTCTTCGAACGCATTTCAGCACGAGTCGTGCTGAAGTCGTACTGAAGTGACAATCTCATAAATCTCTTGCCAGTAGTAAAAAGGATATCAAGTAACCAGCATTCGACTTCAAACACAACACATTTTCACTCCAAAATGCTTCCTTTCCTAAATTTACCATTCAAAGGGAGTTCAATCAATCAGAGTAATTTGTTTTTTTTTGTGTTTACCTCCAAAATCAAGCTTTCCATAGCTTCTAATGCTCCCGACTCTGCAAATTCAGCCAAATTGAACTCAAACCGCCATTAGACAACAAAAATCGACAAACATAGATCGGAGAAAACCTAATTGAAGATCGATGAGGTGTGTCGACTTACGGAGATGGTGCGTTTCGGATTCCGACCGATTTGTAGAGTTGGCGAATCGTGTGGGATCGTAAGAACGCCATCTTGATCGCTTTCGCGGATTTGAAAGTGATGATTGTGGAGAGAAGTGTGTTTGATCGCGATTAACGCGATGAAATGGCTGTCATTTTGAGAAGAAAAGAAGAAGAGAGGGTTTGAATTCCCACGGAAGGGTTTAAGCAGGAGTGATCCGGTGTGACGCAGGTGTACCCGTAAAACTTTTCTTTCTTTTTTTTTTTTTTTTTAAGATTTTTAGCCTATTTGATTCACATGTAAAATAATCTTAAGATCATTGGGATTATAACATGAGGGACTTGTTCGTTTGGAGGTATGGAGGGTGGATTAAACTTGATTTCAATAGGTGAAGTTACTAAAGTGTTTTTTTATATCTACAAACTCATTCGTTCAAACCCTAACGAAAACACACCACATATATTTCGACATTGTTTCATTTTGATGTCTTAGGTGAGTTTTTTTTATGAGAGTGTGGACTCGAAATCTGTGATTTTCTTGTTTTGGGTTTTTGAGTTTTGTTGATTTATAGTTGTTTTGATGATTGGATATGGAATTTGGTATTTTTGTTGCTCCACCAACAACATCACTTGCACAGGGAGAGAGAGAAAGAGAGATTACCTGAAGAGTGGGATTGTGCACTGAAGGAAGACGCGAGAGTAGGAAGCACAACACAAGCACGATCGAGGCGAACGAGCTGCAGCAAAAGTACGGCTAGCTTTTTTGGTGTTGGAGAGTCGAGAAGATGATGAATGAATATGTGTTTTAGGTGTTTATGATGAGGGTATTTTGGTCATTTGAAAGTCACCAAGATTGGGATAAAATAATACTGTTGAATTCATGATTTTAAATTGTCCCAATCTCGTTGGTTAAAATAATCATATAGATAATTTTATGTTCGAACCGAACACCAATATTATTTAATACCACCACTTATCCCACCCCATCCTATGAACTAAAAAAGCAATGCGAGTATTAAATTGGTCATAGGATTATTTTAACCCACACGAGTGGGACAATTTAAAAACATGAAATTAATGGTATTATTTTATCCCAATTTTAGTGACTTTTAAATGACCAAAGTACCTTTCAGCACTATGTAGTGTTGGTGTTTCTCCTTGAAATGTACTATTTAGTATGCGACCTCTCTTTTCATTTCTTTCTACATTGCTCTGTTTTTGTTGATTTCACTTTGAAGGGGGGTTTCTGGGATTCTCCTTTATGTTTCATCATCATGAACTCAAAAGATTTTGAATTCAATAACCCTCTCAAACCCTATTATTCTCAAGTTCTCCATCCCCCAATTCCCTAATTGCAATGTTTCGTCTCTTCCGCAGAGGATTGTTGTTTTCATAAACCCATCCAACTCACAATTCTTGTCACGACCAATAATTAATACATGTTTAATTCGTTAATTATGACATAATGACCCGTGACGTGGGACCCGCAGCAAAATACGTGTCACTACCAAGGCACGTTGGCCGGGGTAAATATTATATTTGTTGTGTTGTTTGCATAATGTAATGTATATATGTGGACTACTAAGTCATTTACGAGTATGCAGATAGCGAGACGAGTGAGGACGCACATCGAGTCGCGTGCCGACGTGGGCCGAGGCAGCAGCTCGTGGGGTAAGTGTAATGTAACGGCCCGCTCTAATTAATCCCTATTAACTTACAAATTACAGATTAAGACGTTAAGCTCAGACCCACGTGGACGTCGCAGAAAAGCTCGGGGCACGCCTAACGAGGTAAAAACTTGTTATTTTTGTGTGTAAGTGTTTACTTAAGTTACTAATATTAAATCATTAGCGTCGCATCGTTTAATATTTTATTGGTCGCGTTGTGCACGTATAGTGACGAGAGTGTGCGACGTCACGGTGTGTGTATGCGTAACGCGGCGTACGGGTAGTATGGGATTTAATCGTCACATCACACATCACATCACACATTACATCAAATGTCACATCAACCATCCCTCATCATTTCTTTTTGTCCTTTCTCACCAAATAACAAAAAAAAAATGTTTTTGTTTAAAAACGGGAGAAAAGAAAAGAGCGAGGAGAGAAAGAGAAGGAAGGAGAGAAGAGAGAAAGAGAAGGAAGGGAGAGAAGAGAGGGAGAGTGATCGCGAGGGGAAGCTCCGGCTTGGAGCTTGGCGGTCTTGGCAATGCGACGAGCTCGAGCGACAGCAGCGAGCGGGCAATGCGGCGGCGTGAGCTTGGACCTCCATTAATCAAGTGAGTGGTTAATGTTGTTGTTGTTGATGGGGTTGTGTTGTTGTTGATGTTGGCATTATGATGTTGCATTATTGTTGTTGTTGTTGTCTTAACAAAAAAAAAAAAAAAAAAAAAAGGAAAAACCAAAGCGAAGTCGGGATGAAGAAGAAGAAGGAGATGGGGTGGGGGAGGTGCACAAGCACGCATGCGTGCATGCGTGACCATCCCCAGGTTGGGTCGGGCCCGGCCCAACCGATCCGACCCGAGGGCCGACCCGGCCTGGACTGTCGGATCGGGCCCGACCGGTTATTGACCGGGTCAAACCCGATCCAGGGGCCCACCCCTATATTAAAATAATATAATATTAATTTTTAATTTAAAAACAGTTTTAAATTAAATAAATTACAGAATAATAAGAAAAATAGGTGGAAAGTTATGGAAAAATCAGGAAAAATATTAAAATGTTTTAATTGGACACCAGGAATTTAGGAGACTCTAGTCGGGTGTCGGGTACGTATCTCGAGGCGAGTGCGGGACATTTCGAAGGCGTTTTGCGAGTCGTTTGAGGTAAGTAATCCCACGAGAAAATTAGTTAAAATTCTTTTATTGCACTTGCTTTATTTTGCATTCTAAATTATTCTATTGCGCTATTTATTGTTGTTCGATTATTGTTCATCTACTCCCACGTGTGTATGTGTGTTTGTCGACGGGGTCGGCATGGCACGGACTCACACCCCGGGGCTAGCTACCCCGCGATGTTCGAGTAATTGGCCATGGTAGGGCTACGCGGTGACTATTCTCGCGAAAACCCGTAGGTTGAGAGATGTTTGACGTAGTCTTAAGTCTACGTCAATGGTTCATCTCGAGAGATGTTTGGACGGGGTCTTCCGTTCAATGGTCCCTCTCGTTCGACCGTGAGATGTTTGGCGAGGTTGTCGTCAATGGTTCCTCTCGGTTTAGCTACGAAGATTCCCGGATGTCGACCAGGGTTCTCTGTCACGCTACACTCGTGTCCAAATTTGACTTCTCAATGACTTATTTTCATGCGAATTTCCTTATGTTTGTCCTTTATTAAATTGCATGAATTGTAGTCGTTTCATTGGAATTCGTGAATATTAGCTAACGTTCTCTGGGATTTACTCACCGGGATTTGTCATTGTTTTTGGTGACAAATCGCAGATCCTACGACGAGCCGCGGCAAATGAGTCTTAGGCGACTACGTCTAAGTAGAGAGAGGCCGCCACTTTTTGCGTAGGTAGTTGTATGTATCTATTAGCTACTTTTTGATATTTTGGGATGACTTGTATACCCGATACATGTATATGCTCGTTTTTGTACTTTTGTCGCTTTTGATATACATGGTATCTAATGCCGGGTTTCCACACTGTAGGGTTGTTCATAAAAATGCAAACTTTTCACTTTTACGGTATATGCATGCCTTAAGACTTCCGCAACAATGTATGATTTATATTAAATTACTAAATCATGAATAACTTAAAATTCATAAAATACACATAATTACTAAGTTAAAGGTGAATAAGTTATGTACAAGGGTTCTGGTCGCGGACAGTCAAAATAAGTGTGCGGTGACGTGGCATGCTTGGTGACGTGTCTGGCGACGTGGCGGTACCCGGTTTGCCTTGGAATTTGGGGCCGTCACAGTTGGTATCAAAGCTTAGGTTCAGCGAACCTAGGGGAAAAATGTAATACAATCGAATAAAACTTAACAACAAACATTAGATGTGGAAACCCGAAGATCCTGACTTAGAACTTTAGTTTGGAAGCGAACATGGGACGGGTAGTGCCAAGGCTTATACGTTATATATTTTGATTTGTAATAGTATATATGCGTATACGAGGCTGATACAAGCCTTCATTGTTGCAGTATGCGAGATACGACATGGACGGATAGCCGACTCCACCTTTCGGAGGATGGTGGACAGACGAGTGGTATTACGCCTATCGCGATCGATCGAGTGTACTTGATCGGATTGCGCACACGACCGACGATTCGAGCGAGATGATGGCCTTGCTCCGTGCTCGACGAATACGGCTATCGCGACGCTTACTGCCACCATCACACCGAGCGCCACTGAGCCGGTAGCCGCGCCGATTGTTCAGGGTACGCCAGTCACTGCAGTTATGGCTGAGACTACCACACCGGCATTTACACAAGCAGTGACACTGACACATGCTCCACAAGAAATCAAATTTGAGGCTTCCCTGTCAGCTGAAGCTAAGCTGACGAAGGAATTTGTGAGATTTCAGCCGGGATATTTCACTGGAGGCGGAGACCCGGAGGCAGCTGTGAGATGGCTTCTCGCACACGAGAAATTACATAATCTTCTGAGGATTCACGATAGTATTCGTGCTAGGATATCTGGATATATGCTCCGAGGAGAGGCCGGAGTTTGGTGGACCGCTCATACCGAGACTCATGGAGAGCCGACTACTTGGGCGGGTTCAGACATGCCTTTTATGACCAGAGATATACCGAGAGAGATACAGTTACGTCTGCGACAGGAATTTTTGTGTCTTAGGCAGGGTAATCGTACCGTGGTCCAGTACATGGAGAGGTTTCGCTACCTATTACAGTTCGCTGGGGATTTGGCTTCTACAGATCGCGATCAGGTTCACTACTTTGGAGTCGGGCTTAGAGATGAGATTGCGAGTGCAGTAGTATCAAGCGGAGCTCGTACACTGCAAGAGATCTACGAGAGGGCCTTAGCACATGAGACATATCTTATCTTTCGTGCCGCGATGCCCATGCCACAATTAGCATCGGGGTCGTCCCAGCAAGGCACCAAGTATGACAGGAAAGGGAAAAGGATCATCGATCACAGAGATAGGAAATGACAGAGGCCCAGACATGAGGATCGTCAGGCGGTCGCTTCTCATGCGATAGTACCTGCGCAGTCAGCACAGTTGTCAAGTGGTGGTTATGCACCGCGACCGGGGCAGAGACCGACCCAGGATCAGGGAGGCAGGGACCGAGGACAGTATGGTCAGAGTCAGGGCCAGAGGTCAGACAGAGGTCAGGGCCAGGGGTCAGGACACCAGCATCTTACTTGTTTCAAATGCAGACAGCCTGGACACATTAAGAAAGAATGTCCGATGGCTTCAGTAGCACCGATTGCAGCACCACCAATTCAGGCCAGGGAGCGGGTGCATGCTGTAGCACAGCCAGATCGCGAGGCTACCAGACAGCTCGTTGAGGGTATGATTTCGATTTGCAATCGTTTTATGCATACACTTATTGATTCTGGTTCCACAGTTTCTTTTATTTCTGGACGTATGGTTGATGAGTTAGGGTTAACACCGATTACAGTTAGTACACTCATGATTCTCAGCACAGCAGCTGGGAGAAGGTTTACCCTAACATGATCTGTGAGGGTTGCACGATAGAGATTTCCGGACACCAACTCCCTATCGACCTACGCGTTCTAGAGTTCTTAGAGTTCGATGCACTTTTGGGTATGGACTGGCTAGCGTCATATCACGCCCAGGTGGATTGTTTCCGTAAGACAGTGACTTTTCAGATCCCCAACATACCAAAGTTCACTTTCACGGGTGATGCAAGTAGACTACCGACCACTAGGGGTAGATTGGCTACGACCTTAGAGATGGAAGTATTTGCAGGAATAGTAGAGTCAACCGATACCTCGAGGTTGGGACGGAGGATGTCCCAATTGTCGTGAGTTTCTCGACGTCTTCCGGAGGATCTACCAGATTGCCCCACACAGAGAGATTGAGTTCGTTATTGAGTTAGTACTGTGCACACACAACCGATAGCTAGCAGACCGTACCGGATGTCACGAAAGGAGCAAGAGGAGTTGAAGACTCAACTGGAAGATTTAGAGAAGAAAGGGTTTATACACCCGAGCGCATCACCATGGGGAGCACCGGTTCTGTTCGTTAAGAAGAAGGACAGTAGCTTGAGGATGTGTATTGACTATAAGAAGTTGAACCAAGTGACAGTACGAAATCGTTACCCTTTGCCAAGGATCGACGATTTGTTTGACCAGTTGGCCGGAGCACGTGTCTTCTCCAAGATCGACTTAAGATCGGGGTATCATCAGCTCAGGATTCGGGATGAAGACATACCTAAGACTGCATTCAGCACCAGATATGGGTTATTTGAGTTTACAGTGATGCCATTCGGACTAACGAATGCACCGGCCATGTTCATGGACTTGATGCACAGAGAACTGAAGCCGTACTTGGATAAATTTGTCATTGTCTTCATTGATGACATATTGATCTACAGCAAGACTCGCGAAGATCATGGACAACATCTCATGCAGATATTGATGACGCTGAGAGAGCACAAACTTTATGCTAAATTCAGTAAGTGCGAGTTTTGGCTGTCAGAAGTCAAATTTTTGGGACACGTGATCAGTGACAAAGGTATATATCAGTGGACCCGAGTAAAATTCATGCTGTCATAGATTGGCCGACACCTGAAACAGTGACAGATATCAGAAGCTTCCTTGGGTTAGCAGGATACTACCGGCGATTTGTGAAGGACTTCTCGAAGATTGCCGCGCCAATGACTAAATTGACAAAGAAGGATGCACCTTGCAATTGGTCAAAGGAGTGCGAGGATGCATTTACACTGTTGAAGATGAGATTGACTACTGCACCAGTACTAGTGTTGTCAGAGCCGGGTAAGGGATTGACAGTTCATACTGATGCTTGCGGCACAGGGCTAGGTTGTGTGCTGATGCAGGGAGACAGCGTAATCGCCTATCTATCTCGACAGTTACGGACCCATGAGAGGAATTATCCAGTGCATGACTTGGAGCTTGCAGCAGTCGTATTTGCATTGAAGGTATGGAGACATTACCTCTACGGTGAGAGGTTCACATTATATACAGATCATAAGAGTTTGACATACTTATTCACTCAGAAAGATCTGAACATGAGACAGCGACGTTGGCTAGAGTTGCTGAAGGATTACGACTTCTCTATCGAATATCAGCCTGGGAAGGCAAATGTCGTAGCCAGATGCATTGAGCAGGAGAGGACCAGATTCTGAGACAGTTATCTGTCATATGATGCACGAGTATGGTTTACTTGAAGCTCGCGCAACACCGAGTTTGAGAGGTTCTCGCTACAACGGACGCACATATTCGTGGACGATTGGCGTATCGTCTATTTCTATTTCGCGAGTGTTGGAGTGTCGAGGACCGACGAGATGTACTCGAGATTCAGTGAGATGGCACGTAATCCCGATCACCCGGATTGGAGCGAGTCTGTGGATCAGTGTTTGAGGCACCGAGGGAGGTTATGGATTCCAGCAGTGGCAGAGATACGCGATGGGATACTCCATGAGGCTCACAGTCCCGAGATACGATGCATCTCGGCAGACCAAAATGTATCACGATATGCGACGATTATTTTGGTGGCCAGGGATGAAGGCGGACGTTGGCGCCTACGTTAGGGGTTGTGAGGTGTGCCAACAGGTTAAGGCTGAGCACAGGAGGCCTGGAGGGTTATTGTGTGCCCACGCCCATCCCTCGGTGGAAATGGGAACACATTACGATGGATTTCGTTTGTGGATTACCGCAGACTTCGCGGAAACACGATGCGATATGGGTGATTGTGGACGAGTTGACGAAATCACTCATTTCCTACCAATTTCTATGAAATATAATTTCACACATTGAGCATATTATTTGAAAAAGAGATTGTACGATCGCACGGAGTACCAATTTTGATTGTTTGCATCGAGACATCGTCTTACATCATCATGGCAAGCTATGCGCAGAACAGTTTGGTACTAAATTACGTTTAAGATCGCATTCCATCCTCAGACGGACGGGCAGTCAGAGAGATTAATACAAATACTGGAGGATATGCTCAGGGCATGTGTGTTGCAGTTTGGTGGGTCTTGGGAGGAGTACTTGCCGCTCTGTGAATTTGCTTACAACAACAGCTATCAGGCCAGTATTGAAATGCCACCATTTGAAGCCCTGTACGGTAGACCGTGTAGATCACCGGCTTGTTGGGCAGAGCCAGAGGATACAGCAGTTGTGGGGCCTGAGATTGTTGTGGACCATACAGAGAAGGTGAGATTGATTCGTCAACGGTTATTGGCTGCCCAACACAGACAAAAGAAGTATGCGGATAGGTACCGCGATGGGCTGAGCTACGAGGTAGACGATTGGGTCTATTTGAAAGTTTCTCCGTTGAAAGGTCATCAGAGATTTGGGATCAAGGGGAAATTAGCACCAAGATTTATTGGGCCGTTTCAGATTGAGAAACGAGTTGGGAAAGTCGCTTATCAGTTGAAATTGCCAAGTCGATTGGCAGGGGTTCATAATGTTTTTCATATTTCGATGTTACGGTTGGCTAGATCGGGACCGAGACCGATGATTGATATGGCAAAGATCGAGGTTCGACCAGATGTGACGTACGAGGAACACCCCATTGAGATAGTGGATCGCAAGGTACATGACCCTTAGAAGGAAAGAAATACCACTTGTACTCGTTCGATGGCAGTATCATAAGAACGAGGGCCTCACTTGGGAGAGAGAGTCTACCTTGCGAGAGCGATACCCCCACTTGTTCCAAGGTTAAGATTTTACTAAATTTGAATTTCGGGACGAAATTCCTCTTAGTTGGGAAGATTGTAACGACCCGCTCTAATTAATCCCTATTAACTTACAAATTACAGATTAAGACGTTAAGCTCAGACCCACGTGGACGTCGCAGAAAAGCTCGGGGCACGCCTAACGAGGTAAAAACTTGTTATTTTTGTGTGTAAGTGTTTACTTAAGTTACTAATATTAAATCATTAGCGCCGCATCGTTTAATATTTTATTGGTCGCGTTGTGCACGTATAGTGACGAAAGTGTGCGACGTCGCAGTGTGCGCGTAACGCGGGCGTACGGGGTAGTATGGGATTTAACTGTCACATCACACATCACATCACATCACATCACACATCACATCAAATGTCACATCAACCATCCCTCATCATTTCCTTTTTGTCCTTTCTCACCAAATAACAAAAAAAAAATGTTTTTGTTTAAAAACGGAGAAAAGAGAAGCGAGAGAAAAAGAGAAGGAAGGGAGAGAAGAGAGAAAGAGAAGGAAGGGAGAGAAGAGAGGGAGAGTGATCGCTGAGGGGAAGCTCGGCTTGGAGCTTGGCGGTCGGCAGCGGGCGACGAGCTCGGGGCGGCGGCGAGCTCGGGCGGCATGCGCAATAGCGTGAGCTCGGACCTCCATTAATCAAGTGAGTGGTTAATGTTGTTGTTGTTGATGGGGTTGTGTTGTTGTTGATGTTGGCATTATTGTTGTTGTTGTTGTCTTAACAAAAAAAAAAAAAAAAAAAAAAAGAGGAGAACCAGGTGAAGTCGGGATGAAGAAGAAGAAGGAGATGGGGTGGGGGGTGGGTGCACGCACGCGTGCGTTCGTGCATCCCTGACGGCCGGGGCTCGGCCCCGGCCAACCGGACCCGACCCGGGTGGACCGAATCGGGTCGGGCCGACCGGTTGATCCGGGTCTAGCCGACCCGGTTGGACCGGGTCAAACCCGTCCAGGGGCCCACCCCTATATTAAAATAATATAATATTAATTTTTAATTTAAAAACAGTTTTAAATTAAATAAATTACAGAATAATAAGAAAAATAGGTGGAAAGTTATGGAAAAATCAGGAAAAATATTAAAATGTTTTAATTGGACACCAGGAATTTAGGAGACTCTAGTCGGGTGTCGGGTACGTATCTCGAGGCGAGTGCGGGACATTTCGAAGGCGTTTTGCGAGTCGTTTGAGGTAAGTAATCCCACGAGAAAATTAGTTAAAATTCTTTTATTGCACTTGCTTTATTTTGCATTCTAAATTATTCTATTGCGCTATTTATTGTTGTTCGATTATTGTTCATCTACTCTCACGTGTGTATGTGTGTTTGTCGACGGGGTCGGCATGGCATGGACTCACACCCCGGGGCTAGCTACCCCGCGTTGTTCGAGTAATTGGCCATGGTAGGGCTACGCGGTGACTATTCTCGCGAAAACCCGTAGGTTGAGAGATGTTTGACGTAGTCTTAAGTCTACGTCAATGGTTCCTCTCGAGAGATGTTTGGACGGGGTCTTCCGTTCAATGGTCCCTCTCGTTCGACCGTGAGATGTTTGGCGAGGTTGTCGTCAATGGTTCCTCTCGGTTTAGCTACGAAGATTCCGGATGTCGACCAGGGTTCTCTGTCACGCTACACTCGTGTCCAAATTTGACTTCTCAATGACTTATTTTCATGCGAATTTCCTTATGTTTGTCCTTTATTAAATTGCATGAATTGTAGTCGTTTCATTGGAATTCGTGAATATTAGCTAACGTTCTCTGGGATTTACTCACCTGGGATTTGTCATTGTTTTTGGTGACAAATCGCAGATCCTACGACGAGCCACGGCAAATGAGTCTTAGGCGACTACGTCTAAGTAGAGAGAGGCCGCCACTTTTTGCGTAGGTAGTTGTATGTATCTATTAGCTACTTTTTGATATTTTGGGATGACTTGTATACCCGATACATGTATATGCTCGTTTTTGTACTTTTGTCGCTTTTGATATACATGGTATCTAATGCCGGGTTTCCACACTGTAGGTTGTTCATAAAAATGCAAACTTTTCACTTTTACGGTATATGCATGCCTTAAGACTTCCGCAACAATGTATGATTTATATTAAATTACTAAATCATGAATAACTTAAAATTCATAAAATACACATAATTACTAAGTTAAAGGCGAATAAGTTATGTACAAGGGTTCAGGTCGCGGACAGTCAAAATAAGTGTGCGGTGACGTGGCATGCTTGGTGACGTGTCTGGCGACGTGGCGGTACCCGGTTTGCCTTGGAATTTGGGGCCGTCACATGTAACTAGTTGAATTTCATTTTTATTACTATAGGGGAGATTAGGGCTTAATTAAAGGATTAGGCTGGGCGGTGCACTTATTTGTAGTTGGGGTCGTCAAAATTCTATTAGTATTCTCCAAACCCAATTTCTCAAACCTATGTCAACAATAACACCACCATCACCTCAAAATTGTTCATTAGATGAATCATCATCTTTCACAGTTTCGTATCTCGTAAACTCGTTGGGTATCTCCCCCAAAGTAGCTCTCTCTGTTTCAAAGAAACTCCATGTTACCTCCCCGACAAAGCCTGATTCAGTTCTTCACTTCCTCATAAAATCACGATTTCTCCAGTACTCAGATCACTATTCCAATAACCAAGCGCCCATTAGTCCTCTTAGCCAATCCAAACAAAACTCTTCTCCCCAAATTGGAGTTTCTCAAACAAATTGGGTTCTCAAAGAAATGGCATTGTAAATGGTGTTATTAAACAAATGTAGTTTGTGTTTTTGGATATAAAAGGGCACTTTAGTAACTTCACCTATTGAAATCATATGTAATCTTACCCTCTATACTCCCAACCGAACTAGTTCCTCTATTGGGAATAGTACCATAGTACCCAAACCCATGTTATAATCAAAGTGTAAAATAATCATATGATCATGAGATTATTTTACATGTGAACCGAACGAGCCATTAGGGTTTTTGCATATGGAAATCGTGGATTGCTTATGAAATTGCTATGAAAAGTTTATGAGATAGTTATAGAGAATTTTGAAAAGTTTATAATTTACTATGATGTAAATATGGATCGTGAAGCTAATATGATTGTAAATAAGTCTTAATGTTGAAGCTGTGGACTTTATGCGAATTTAATTTTTTAATTCATTTTGATATTTATATTTGTTAAATGTAGTGAAGACGTGAGCTCTTCTAGGCATTATCTAAAAGTTGTTTTTATCAAGTTTTCGGAACCAACGATCCGCTTTTAGGGGAGACTCCGCCGAAAAGTTTGTAAAATACGGAAATTCTTGAAGAATGATTTCCGAAATTACTTCACATTTGGAGATTAAAACTTTGAATATGACTTTAGGATTGTCGCTTATCTCGAGAATCATAAATGATTATGATTGTCATTGATCAATCCGAGAGATTAGGTTAATTAGGTAAATCAGGAACTTAATGAAATGGGACATGATATTTGTAAATATTAATTTGATAATTGCCATTTTCTCGAATTTGTGATAATTGATTGATCAAATGTGTGTGCACCCATCATCACAACAACTAATTGGTTTGGTTTACTTGGTAAAAAGTTAAAAACATAAAAGCTATTGCCAGTAACTCATTTTGAGCACCATTCAATCGGATGTCGCGTGATACACCTCGATATGCGCGCAAATTGTGAGATGCATCACACGACACTCAATTTAGTCGATGCCAAAAGTCGGTTACTCAAACATTTTCCTAATAACATACATAAACCAAAAAAAAAAAAAGCTTAATAACCCACTTTAAGCACTAACTGACTCACATTCGTGCGATGCGCATCGATACACGCGCGTATATCTCAACGCGTATTGCATCGACATTGGGCACTGAGTGGGTCCGCGACCAAAGTGGGTTCGCGGAAGTTTCCCAGGTCGAATCTTGAAACCGCGTTGGACGACAACGACATCAAACACCCACCACAATAAACAATAAAAAGACCAAAACACCCATCCCCAGCGCCGACACTCCAAGCCCAACACCGTAATTTCCGGCCCCAACGCACAAACAGATAAACTCCCTCGTCGTCCATCGTCGTCGTCGTCGTCTCCGCACCTCATTCGCTCGCACGACTCCATCGACTCATTCGCCCACTGCGACCGAACGATCAATCTCGCGACCGACCGATCGATCGATCGCGATGTACGGGTTCACGAGCGTGAGCAGCAAAGGCGACGACGTAGACCTAGAGTCGGGGGGGACGCTGTACCCAGGTCTAGGGCACGGCGAGAGCGAGCTCCGATGGGGCTTCATCCGCAAAGTCTACGGCATCCTCTCCGCACAGATCCTCCTCACCACGCTCGTCTCGGCCGTCACCGTGCTTTACGCGCCTCTCAACGACCTCCTCAGAGGCAGCCTGGCCTTCTCCTCCTCTTCGCCGTCTTGCCCCTCATTCGTAAGTGTTTTGGTTTCGTTTCTTCGGTTCTGTGTCGAGTTTAGGGTTTTGATTTGATCTAGGGTTCGGTTAGTGTTGAAATTGAAGGGGCGATGATCGTTTGGGGCCGAAATTTTGGTTTTTTTTGTGGTTATATTTAGTTTTTTTATTCTGCGTCAAAGTTAGGTTTTTTTTTTAATTGATCTGGGGCTTGGTTGGTGTTGAAATTGAAGGGGTAATTGATCAGTTAGGGTTTTTTTGTGTGGCAATCTTTAGTTTTTGATTGTGTGTCAAAATTAGGGTTTTTGATTTGATCTGGAGTTTGGTTAGTATTGAATTTGGAGGGGATAATTGATCAATTGGTGCGAAATTTAGGGTTTTTTTGTGGTTATCTTTAGTTTTTGATTCTTTGTCTAAGTTAGGGTTTTTTTATTTGATTTGGAGTTTGGTTAGGTTTGAAATTAAAGGTGATAATTGATCAATTGGTGCGAAATTTAGGGTTTTTTGTGGTTATCTTTAGTTTTTGATTCTGTGTCTAAGTTAGGGCTTTTTATTTGATCTGGAGTTTGGTTAGGTTTGAAATTGAAGAGGATAATTGATCAGTTAGGGCAAAATTTAGGGTTTTTTGTGGTTATCTTTGTATTTTGGTTTAATATCTAAGTTGATTTCGTTGTAGAAAAGTTGGGTGTGTTTTTGGTGGATTATTGAGAAGAAATACTGGAGAATTTGGAAACAGTTTCATTCGATTTTTAGTTAACTTTCCACATATATGTTGTGTTGAAGTTGGCGTCCTAATTTAAACTTAAAGTTAATTTTTTATGTTTTTGTATATGTAGAATTATAGGGGTAGATCTAAGATAACTTGATAGAGTAGAATTTGATGAAATTCAATGGTTCGTGAGAAAACTTGGGAGGGTGCATGGAGGTGAAAACATGGAACCAACAACAACAACATAGCCTCGATCCCAAATTAAGCGGGGTCGGCTACATGGAAAACTTGGGATTGGGATGCATGGATTAGAAATGATTTTGAAAACATGGAACCAAGGGCATTAAATTGAGTGCAATGGAAGAGTTCACTTTATGATGCCATGTCACTTCCTTAGAGCCGACACCAATTTTCCTTTTAACTAATTTGGAATCAGCTTGAATTCTACGGGTTTTGTTGTTGTTATATGGAAGAAGATCCAGACACCAACTAATTTATGATTTGCCAAGTTTTGTGTTTCAACTTTTTCCACTAGCAAAAAACAGGTTTGCCTTGTCATTTATTTTGGAATATTCTTTTAATTTTGTCGAGTACTTGAAACATTAGAGCACTTTTTCCTCGAAAAAAAAGAAAGGCACTTTTCGATGCTTCGATAGGGCTTGTTGCTCCTACGATCCTATTCATGGAAAAAAAATTAAATTTTTTAACACACTAATGCACTACTTGACCTTTATTAAGATTAAGAAAAGCAAACTAATTTTATCATCGTGTAAGAATCTTAGAAACTCCACCTATGTAGAACACTATGTGTTGTACATAGCTAATCCCAAGTCCGATGAAGGAGGACTCTTACGCCCATTTTTCATATTCGAAAAATAGGGAGGTAGGCCCAAGTCCATTTTTCATTATTGGAAAATGGAGGAGGGTTGCGATAGGTTGATAGCCAGCATTAAAACTTTTTTCACTCTCCATGAAATGGATCAAACACATTAATTATGAGGGATTTGAATGGTTTGGAAAACTCACCATCAATTGTACTAAATCGAGCTTAATGGAAGAGTTTGATACATGTTGCCGACTCCAATTAATTTGGGACTGATGCTACTTTGTTGTAAGAATCTTAGATGTCTTGTGTGGCGCCTATCTTCATTTTGTTGAAGGACCTTAACATAATACAAGATGAGACTAGCAATATAACTTGCTAATCTTGGTTTGTTCACGTAAAGTTGCATTTGTGTGTATATATGTACAATTTGGTTTGTTGTGAGTAAATTGTATTCATTCATGACTTTATTTGTACATTTTCTTCATCTTTGATGTTAGCAATGCCACTTAAGTGGCGATTGTGACATTGTATTTGCACTTATGATTCGGCATTTCACGTCACTGACATCCTTCTTTTTTTTTTTGCAGTAATGTGGCCATTATATATTTACCATCAGAAGCATCCTCATAACTTTGTTTTCCTTGGACTTTTTACTGCCAGCCTCAGTGTTACAGTTGGTGTTGCATGTGCTAATACAGAAGGCCGGTTCCTTCATTCCTTTATTCATTGATGCTTTTGGGCAATATTTTGTTTCCTGATTTTGATAAACTGATTATTAGTTCATGTTTTGCAGGAAAAATTGTACTGGAAGCTTTAATCTTGACATCAGCTGTAGTTTTTGCTTTGACTGGTTACACATTCTGGGCTGCAAAGAAGGGCAAGGACTTCAGTTATCTTGGACCAATCTTGTTCACAAGCCTCATTATTCTCATCTTGACGGGCTTTATCCAGGTATTCTTTTTCTCTTTTTTAGTAGATCTTTGCGTGGTTTAGTCTTTGTCGTCATGGAGAAATTTCAAGTTCCGACAAACTGTTGCTGGCATTGCATATTTAGAGCAATAGTAAACAGGTCCTTATACCAATTTCTTCTTTTTATGAAACAGATGTTCTTTCCACTTGGTCCCACTTCTGTTGCCATCTATGGGGGTCTTGGTGCCTTGATTTTCTCTGCATACCTCGTTTACGACACTGATAACCTGATAAAACGTTTCTCTTATGATGAGTACATATGGGCATCTGTTGTTCTCTATCTGGACATTCTTAACTTGTTCCTCTCCATCTTGCGCGTGTTGAGGGGAATGCAATCAGACGGGTAGAATAAGAAGGCTTGACATAACAACATCTGGAATCACTAGAGATGTTTCAATATCTTTATACGGGATTAATATATTGATGGTGAATTGTGCTATTCTTGAAAAAAATGTTAATCAAAAGGTTGCATATTCTTGTTTCTAGCTTCCATTATCCCTTCTATGTTTCTTCGTGTATCTGGATAAGCTTAATCCGTAATTATTCATAGTGCATGCTGTTTGTTGCCTATGTGTAATTTTGCATCAAAAGTTGATTATCAATTGTGCATCAGTTATGAGTTGATCTAAAAGCCTTCCATTTGGCAATTGCAAAAGTCATTGAATTTATCAGTTATATTCTGTTTTTTTTGTTTCTTTTCTTGCTTTGAGACATCTGCTAGTTTCTTCTTAAAAAATAAAACAATAAAAAAAAAAAACTTAGGAAAGATCCTCAGTCTCCACAATCCTGCCAAGAGAGATTGCCCCGCAAACTTTGGAACTCTACTTGCAGAGAACTCTTTTGGAACTCTTTTAAGTTCCATATTTCAGTTGCTCTTTAGGAGTCTAGGCTTTTTATTGGCCATCAACAGATCGGATGTTTCAAGTGTAACCCAATTTGTTAGGATTGCATGGATCTTACATTTCTATTCGACTCTATTTAATATAGTTATTGATTGGTCTGTTGAATTTTAGTATTTTACAGTCTCTATGTTATTCCCTTCGACCTTATTTTTCCTATCACCATATATATATATATATATGAGAAATCCTCCATTCTTTTTGTACCCAAACCTGTTTAGAGGATTCAAATGATTCTCCTCCCTAGACTTTTTTTTTTTTTTTTTTTTTTGTATCTTGATGTTAGCTATAATCAAGAGAAGTACATGTCGTAAATTTGTAGTAATTCATACTCTACACAAAGTGAATAATAATGTTTGGAATGTGGAGGCTTCTGAAGGAGAAACAAGGCATTGTTTTACTAAGTTACTAGTGCTATGTTAATTGTTGTAGACTTTATCTTCTTCAGGGACATGCTCAAATCTTGGCATTCGAAGTCCCTTCCTAGTTCCTAATTTCCTGGCATTTTAACCATTATATTGATCTTCAAGATAGGATTTCAGGTTTGATGTTGGGGTTCTCTTATTCCCCTTTAAAAGGTATTAACTTCAAACATTAGATCCTTGGGAGGAAAGTTTCTAGACTTGACAATGCCAAAGTTCCTCATTTTAATCTGTCTTCTACTGCACCTTTTTTTTCAAAAAAAAATCTCCAATTCATTTAGGATGGAGGTTTTGTCGTTGTCGTATGGAAATCTCCGATTCCTTGTTAAAATTTCCATCTACCAAAAGAAGGAAAAGAAAAGAAAAACAAAACTTTGCTTGATCTTAGCATTGAAGATGATTAATGTTTGTGAATCTGTGGCCTTTTGACTGAGGAAATCCATAATGGTCTTGGTCCCAGGTTGCTGCATCTCGTGCAAACAATTTAGTTAATCATATTGCTGTTCATTGTATTTCTTTCTAAGTGCGTGGGTAGAGTAATGAGAACTTGGTGCTTCTCCCTTAGGATTTGGGAGTTAAGTTTTGTTTGTCGAAGGGTGGAACATGGGTACTGCAAGATCAAGGATTTAGCAGTAATGTTGCTATCTTGTGAAAGGAAGTAGGAACAAGATGATTTAAAGAGTAATATTTGGATTGGAAGTTGGGGATTTGACCAAATATTTTATAGATGATGATGATGATAGAGCAGAGTAATTGTTCTTGACATTCTTAGTTCTATAACATCTTTTGGATACACTTGGGGTTTGTTTAAAATTTAAGGCTGATTGGTCAACTTCACTTAAAAAGTATCAACTTGTATTCTGCGAATCTGGATATTGAAACAGAAGTTTCAAGTTTGGAAGATGACGATGTTAAATTAATGTTTAAGTAGTTTGACTTTAGTACTTGAAAACTAACAGCTTCTGCTGGGTATCTGCACATTGAAATGGGAAGTTCAAGTCTGGAAGATGCCGATCTTAAATTAATGTTAACTAGTTTGATTTTTTTTTTTTTTTTCTTGATTACTGCTAGCTCGAATTTAATACTTCAAAAATAACTACTTGTTCTGGGACCGGACAATGAGATTATCGGGATGTGTGGACTGAATTAAATTATAGTCCCACATCGGTTAAGTGTGACTTCATAAAGATGTACTTAGGTTGTGGTTCTCTTCCAAATAATATTGATGCCATTTGAAGTAAAAATCCACACCTGTGAGTGCAAGGTGGTTAAGTTGGAAATAATATCGGTGCTAATGAGATTCTCGGACTTGCGATAGAGATAGGAAGTTCAAGTTTGGAATATAGTTATGTTTGCCTTTAAAAGGCATTGATTCATATACATCTCACAAGCACAGGAAAACTATAAGTCTGGTTAGTTCTTCCTCACTTCCTTATGGATTTCAATTTTTATCCGACGATCATTACGGAAACCATTGTTAAAGCCGCTTCTCCTCTTGTTCAGTCGTGTGTTCTTCCGGTTTCCAATCTTGATCTTCTAGCCGGCCGCGCTCCGGTGACATATCTGTATGTCTACTGCAAACTGACAGTTGATTGCAGTAGCTCTTTTATAGAGATTCTCAAGAGCTCACTAGCCACAGCTCTTAATCACTATCACCCATTTGCAGGCCAAATTGTCTTGAATAGTGAGACAGGTGAGCCGGAGATAGTATGCAACAACCATGGTGCAAAGGTTGTTGAGGCTAGCATTGACATCACTTTAGCAAGTCTAGATTTTCATGACTTGAATCGCTCGTTAGGAAGACTAGTTTCTGCCAACCATGACTTCCCTTTCACTCTGCAAATAACCAAGTGCTCTTGCGGGGGTGTCGCAGTCTCATTCACATTCGATCACTTGCTCGGAGACGGGAGTTCCTTCGGCAAGTTTCTCAAGTCATGGTGTGAAATAGCTCGAAAGAAGTCCATTTCATTTGTCCCTGATCATCGTAGGATTCTTCCAGCCCGTTCGCCTCCAACTTATGACAATTCTCTCGACGACATTTTCATCTGCTACAAAATGGTTGATTCCTTCCCAATGCTGACAACCGACACTCATCTTAGACGACTCTATCACATCGATGCAATGAACATAGACAAGCTGCAAAGACTATCAGGAAAGAGAACCAAGATTGAGGCTTTCTCAGCTTATGTTTGGAAGATCATGTCGAAAGCTATAGGAGAGTCTGAAACACATTGCAAGATGGGGTGGTTGGTGGATGGCCGCAGAAGATTCAATAAGGAAGCAGGTGACATGTTCGACTACTACGTAGGGAATGTACTGTCGATGGCTGTGGGAGAAGCTAGCGTGGAGGAGTTGAAGCGAGGATCACTTACGGACATTGCAGGTGTTGTTCATGAGGCGATTGTGAAGACCACAAATGAAACTCATTTTCAGGATCTGATAGACTGGGTTGAGTGTCATAAGCCTGGATTAATGCTAGCCAAAATTTTGCTTGGCCATGAAGGGCCTTGTCTGGTTCTGTCATCTGGTAGGGAGTTTCCAGTGGCTGAATTGGACTTTGGATACGGATCACCAGTCTTGGGGACTCTATGTCCACCAATATCGAAGATTGGTGCCGGATACATGGATCAGCGAGAGAGCGCCGAGGGTGACGGCTCGTGGGTTGTGTCAGCCATGATATGGCCAGCATTCTCTGAAGCTCTAGAGTCAGATCCTGATCATGTATTTCAACCAATGACTGCAGCTCATCTTGGGCTGTGACAGAACTAGGAGGTCATCTCTCAAGTCACTGATTTCAGCTAGTCGCGTAATATCTCCTTTTTAGACGGAAGTTGAGTTCGGCGGTAATTAGGAACTGAATGCCCCCATTAAGCATGATCAAGGTTCTAGTCTTGGGCCTCTTGGCATGTGCATGGAGCAACTGTTGATGGAGGACCGGTCCGACAGTGTTTTGACTTGAACGAAGTAGTCTAGATATCAATGGTAAAAAAAAAAAAAAAAAAAAAAATGTCTCCTTTGTACATGCAGTTTATTGGACTGATTACATGTAGGATGCATGGTATCACCTTATTATTAGTATCATCATTATATAAAGCTATAAAAAATGCTTCTAGTTTCTCACTTTTAAACATTATTGACTTATCTTGTTTTGAATCTCGTGATTCTTTTTTCGAAATCCTTTGCTTTCATCAGGATGATCCATACTTGCAGCCTTGGCTCCATTTGATATAGTTATTTATATGCAGCTGAGTTTTACAATCACTATATGCATTACCTTCGACCATATTTTTCTGTATCACCATATATATGAGAAACCGTCCGTTCTCTTTGTATCAGACCTGTTAGAGGATACAAATAATTTTTTTCCTCCCTAAAGAATTTTTTTTTTTTGTGTGTTTTTTGTTTATTGATGTTGAGCCTTAATCAGGATAATTACATAATAATTCATACTCCACACAAAGTGAATTGTATTGTTTTGAGTTTGGTGATTGTCTTAGTTACGAAGGTTGTGCTATATGCTCCATCTTCCTCCAGGTACAAGATCTTATCTTGGCTATTGAAGTGCATTCCTCGTTCCTAATTTCTTGGCATTTTAACCATTATAAGGATCTTTAAGATAAGAAAGGTTTGATGTTTGGACTCCTTCTTTCCCTTTTAGAAGGTGTTAACCTCAAACATTAGATCCTTGGGAGGAAAGTTCCTAGACTTAAAAAAAAAAAATGCCAAAGTTCCTCATTTTACTTCGTCTTCTACTGTACTGTTTTTGTAAAAAACCTCCAATGCATTTGGAATGGAGGTTTTGTCGTTGTTGTTGTTGTATGTAAATCTCCAATTCCTTGTTAAATTTATTTGCCTCCATATACCAAAAGAAAGAAAAAAGAAAAAAAAAATCTTTGCTTGATTTAAGCATTGAAGATGATTCTTATTTGTGAGTCTGACCTTTGAATTAGGAAACCTATCATGGCCTTGCTACCAGGTCGGTGCATTTTATGCGAACAATGCAGTCAATCATATTATTGTTCATCCAGTTTCTTGCTAGAAGTGTGTGTGTTGAGGAATGAGTACTGGGTGCCTTTGCCTTAGGAGTTGAGCTTTGTTTGTCAAAGGGTGAGACTTAGGGGACTAGATCATGCAAGATCAAAGAGATGCGGACGGTTGTGAAACTAGCATTGATGTTGCTATCTTTGTTAAAGAAATGGGAGGATCTCTAGATAATCATATTTGGATCGGAAATTAGGGAGTTGACCAAATATTTGATACTCGACGATAGAGCCGAGTAATTATTCTTGACATTCTTAGTTCTATTACATCTATCGGATTCACTTGGGGTTTGGTTTGCTGCTATTGAAGGATCAAAGAAGAACATGGTCTAGAATTGTATGCTCAAATTGCTTCTTCACTTCATGATAAAGAAATCTTTGGTTTTGCCTCAACCATTACTTATTGATCTATTATTTTTCTTATGACAGGTGATATAACAAACTATGGTAGGTTGAATTTGGCTTTGTTTAGGTTGCATTTGTGTCTGGATCAAGAAACTGTTATTTCATTGTTTTCATCTGCAAATTCTGTCCAAAAATATTTGTGAACTTGAACAAGAATGGAGAATTAAAATTCGCTTCTTGAAACTTTTGCTTTCTATTTTTGGACTTGATTGGAACGCCTTCTGGATTGCCCTTTCCTTTTTTATTTAATCCTGTTCTTTTTTTTTAAGATGCTAAGCATTAATGAAGCTTCTCAAAGGCATTGATGCTATCGTTGTTTGTCATTGTTTCAGAACTTTATTTCTCAAATATGAAGTTTGTTTTGTTTTGTTTTTTTGTTTTTTTTGTTTATATATATAATTGATAGTTTGAGTTCTCATAAGTTGGTAAACACCAGGTCATCCAGTGTAAGCTGGAATATTATCTAAACAAGGCATTCAGCTAGTCACAAAGTCTCATTTACCAACCCATGTTGGTTTAAGCACGCCAGAGTTTTAATTTTGATGTGTGCATAGAGCAATTGTCGTTGAGAGGTTGCCCATGATACCAAGTGTTATCTTTGTAGGATTTTTTTGTCTACTCTAAATGGAGAGGATCGGTTAGTTGTACCTCGATCAAGTCTTCAAACGCATTTGTATTCTCTTCTACATTTGAATTCTTTTCAATCATTTATAGTCGGAATAGTAATATCTTCTCTATATCGTTTCAATTTCGTCGGATGTCTCCAAAGAGACTTTGTACTAGCATTTGAAGTAATTAAGTTTACTTTTGGCATGTTTTTTTTTTTTTTTTTTTGGTCCCGTGACCATTACATATGCTACATGAAGTTCGAAAAAAAAAAAAAGGGGAAATGCTACATTAACCACCGAGAAAAAGTAATTAAGCCAATTTATCTTTTTAGTTGATTTCTTCACTTAGCTAATTGTTTTTTTACAGCATGTACCCACTCTATTTTCATTCTTCGGGGTAAATTGTGTTAGATTATGACATTTCAAAATAATATAATTTAAAATAATCAATATTTTAGGATTCAAGAAATAATAATAATTAATATTTTAATCAAAACTTAAGAATAAGTGTTTCTTATAACGCATTCACTTTCTATTTTTATGACAAGTGTTTCTTTTATTTTTTTATGCATTTTTAAAATTTTTTAAGAATATTTTAAATAAAACATAATTTTTAAAAATTTAATATTTTAATGAAAACTTTGTGCATCTCTAATTTTGAAAATTGTGATTATACTCTATTACAAACAATAAACTAATTTGCAGATAATGTAACTCTTTATATTTTCCATTCTAATTTATATTTACTTTACACTATTTTATTTTATTTTTTATTACAAGTTCACTGGTACTTGTTCTAATTATAAGTTCATAAATTACTTTTGTTTTAATTAGAAGCTCACATATTATGACAAGTTACTAAAGTGCATACAAATAGACTTAAATTACCCTAATAAACCTAAGATGAGGCTAAACTATTAGTATGACTTACATTATTTTATTAAAAATCGTAATTCATGTGCACTACTAACTATCAAATAAAAATTTACCATTTATTATATCATTTGTAACACTCAAAATATTTTCTCCACCAAATACTAGACTTTGGTCATTGTAATTTCAAAGGATTTTTGGTACATCATTTACGCATGAGCACGATGCGAGTCCTTTAAATGCACATCGATTTTTATTCACATATACACGTACACCAATGTAACAATAGAGCCCTTTATAAAGTTATTAACTTTTAAAAAAAAAAATACTCCAAAATATTCTAAAATACAAAATATAGCTTATTTTTTTTTTTCATAACAATATAGCTTAAATTTATGAGGGCCGCTAAGGGCACCCCACCTATTAATGAAGGCACCCGGTTAATGTGGGCACAAATCGATTTACCTAGGGCACCCAAAAATTAAACCCAAAATACCAAAAATGCCCCTCGTGCAAAAAACCCTCTCACCCCACCACCCCCACCACCACCTTCATCGAACCCTGAGCACCCCACCACCACCTTCACCGAACCCTGAGCACCTCACCACCTCCACCGAGCTGTTGTGCAAGAACTCATTTGGTTTGAACCGACCAGTGAGAGGAATCCCCGAAATCGTGTTTCCCGTGTCTCGCCTTGTGTTTCTCCTTCGGTTTACGGCTTTTTTTGCAGTTCGTAGGGTCGTGGTGTGAGCCGATTTCGTCTCCAAGTTAGGGTTCGGTTGAATAGTTAAAGAAATGAGAATTCGCGGTTCTCGGCCACACAGGCCAGAGACTGTGCTAATTGTCTCGGCCTCGCATGGCCGAGACAGAAGCTACATTTTTGGGAACTCGAAGTCTCGGCCACAAGGCTGGAAGAGTTCACAGTGTCTCAGTTACGCATGGCCGAGAGTACTCTAGTTCTCTCGGCCGAGACATGACGAGAGCTACAATTAGTGGTAGGTAATGTGGTGTCGGTGGTGTACAACCGAGAATGTGCTCGTACTCTCGGTTGTACATTGGCGTACCATACCGTGACCTAAGTACACCTCTCGGTCCTTTAGGACCGAGACATCGCCATACATCTCGGTCCTGCGAGGCCGATACAATCGCGCACATCGACAGAAACTTCGGATAACCGCAAAAAAAACACAATAAGTTTGCAAAATTACCTCAACTTCGATCTCCTCTTGCACCGTAGCAGTACAATCCTCCATTATATAGTGGAAACAAGTTCGGATTTGAGCAAATTACCAAACCCTACGTTGACAAACAAATCATCATTTTCACTGTTTTCCACAACTAAACAGTTCTAATAAACTATCATATGGTTGTCAAACATTGTTAACTCGCTGTCGGATGATGTCAATCCGCAAGAATCGATAAAAAGCCGACAAACACAGTGTGGATTTGTGGTTCAACCTTGTGGTGGGGTGCCCTTTTTCTTTGTCAAAATAATTTGTGGGATTTGAATCATTATATATACAGGGGCAAAAGGGTCTTTTCCAATTTTGCTGGAATTTTTACAAAAAATTTGGGTGCCTTCATTAATAGGTGGGGTGCCCTTAGCGGCTCTCAAATTTATCTGCCCGATGCCGTCCGA
Organism: Stephania yunnanensis; assembly: GCA_039657365.1. Lineage (NCBI taxonomy): Eukaryota > Viridiplantae > Streptophyta > Magnoliopsida > Ranunculales > Menispermaceae > Stephania > Stephania yunnanensis. The sequence continues at coordinate 60,768,195 of CM077582.1, read as the reverse complement.
TCGTCCTACTAATCAAAGAAGAGGGCCGCTAAGGGCACCCCACCAGTTAATGAAGGCACCCAGTTAATGTGGGCACAAACCGATTTACCTTGGGCACCCAAAAATTAGACCCGAAATACCTAAAGTACCCCTCGTGGAAATCCATCTGCACCCCACCACCCCCAGCACCATCTTCACCGCCTGGACTCCAAGAACACGTTTTGTGTGAACCGTGCAGTGGGGGGAATCTCCGAGAACGTGTCTCCCGTGTCTGGCCTTGTGTTTCTCCTCCGTTTGACGGTTTTTTTGCAGTTCGTAGGGTCGTGGTGTGAGCCGATTTCGTTTCGAAGTTAGGGTTCATTGAACATCTTCGAACACACAAGATTTGCGCGAAATCGGTCGATTGAAGGTACGTTTTTAGTGTAATTAAGTTACATTTGGTAGAGTAGTTGTGATTTACGGTGGTGGTTTGTTCATTAGTGTAAGAAGCGGGAATTCGCGGTTCTCGGCCACACGAGAGCAAGAGAATGTGCTTATGCTCTCGGACAAGGATGACCGAGGAGTAGCCAAATTTTGGGGAAATCGAACTCTCGGCTACAAAGGCCGACAAAGATCACAGAGTCTCGACTACTCAAGGCCGAGATGACTCTAGGTCTCTCGGTCGAGTTGTGACGAGAGATGGAATTACTGCTAGGTAATGTGGTGGCGGTGGTGTGCAACCGAGAATTTGGTCATACTCTTGGTTGTACCATGCCGTGAGTGTAAAATTAGGCTCGGTCGTGAGTGGCCGAGAGCTACTCGAATTGGAATGGACAATACATCTCGGTGGCGCGAAACCGAGACTGTTATATTAGACTCGGTTGTTCAATGTCGATATATTGGAGGAATTGTCGGTCATGGGTGACCGACAATATTTGTCGTTTCACAAACCTGCTTGACCGAGACATAAGAAATGGATGATTTGGACAATTTTTTTTTGTAAATTTAATTTGGGATCTGTTCCATGCGCTTATATGTTGTAATTTATTCAGGTATGGCTCGTCCGAAGCTACCGGTGACTAGGGAAGATTTGGAGCCGAGGTCCCGAGGCCGAACCGGGGCGAGGTGGCGGAGACCCTGACAACATCGTACGGAAAGAGAAAGAGAAGGAGAATGAGGATGGTAAGGGCAAGGCGAAGGTAGATGACAATCGTGGAAGGTTACATTTGCACGATGAGGTTCGACCCTCAATGCCGGCAACCCGAGGATCTTGTTGTTGCGGAGGAGAAGAGGAGGGCATGCATCGGAGTCAAGTAGCGGTGACTCTTCGGATGCGGTGGCTACCATGATAGAAGCGAGATCGTAATGTGGGGGGAGCGGAAGAGGTGGAGCTGGCCATGATGAAGGACGACGAAGTGGTGTTGAAGCGCGCGCTCCATTCCCGGTGGTCCTATAGACGGGCGTTGTTGAAGAGCTTCAAGGATCATGTGGCTTTATCGATATGGAGGAATGAGGTAATTTCAATTTCATTGAAATTATTAACTTAACACTCATGGTCTTCACATAATGACGAAATGTTTTTACATTTGCGGGAGCGGCCCGTTCTTAAGTGTATCAATCACGGAGCTCAAAATAGCGGAATGGGATTTACTGATCGTGTCACCGGACACGGCGGGACTTCGGAGGATTATTCGGCGTTCGGGGTTGAATGCGCGATAGATCGCTTCATACCGCAAGGCCAACAAGGAGTTGATCTCTGCATTTGTGGGAGCGGTGGCGGCGGAGACGAACATATTTCACTACCTTTTGGTGAAATGTCTATCTCATTAGATGATGTCAGCTTCCTCCTGAAGATCCCTGTGACGGGCAAAGTTGTTGAAGTGGACAACTTTGCTAGGTACACGGAGGAATCTCGCTCGGAGGCTATCAAGATGGTTTCCAACCTTCTTGGGGTTAGCGCCGAGGAGGCGGAGGAGGAGGTGAATATCACCAAGGGGCTCACAGTGCGCAAATATTGGTTGAAGAGTCGATGGTGCCCCAAAGCTGGTTCGATACCCAGAAATTATCATCATGTGGAATGCACCGCCCGAGCGTACCTGCTGTACTTGTTGTCGTGCACTCTTTTTGCCGATAAGAGTGGGTCTTGGGTGTCGATCGCGCTGCTGAAGCTACTTGAGGACTTGGACGACGTAGGGAACTACGCATGGGGAGCGGCTGCGTTGGCCTACTTGTATCGACACTTGGGGTCAGCCACGAGAGTCCTTGTGTCCCAGATTGCTGGCTACCTCACATTGCTTGAGGTTTGTTTTAAAATAGACTGAATAGGCATTCTGTTTTTCGATTGGCCCAAATTGCAATTGTGGACTAACTTACATTGTAACATTATATGCAGGGATGGGTGTATGACCATTTAAAACTTGGCCTTGCCACGCCCAATGCGAAGTACGTGGACTACGTGCACCCTCGTGTCTCCAAATGGATTCAAAAGCACGAGACGGTTGCGAATGTTGACAAGCTCGGGGCCATTAGGAGAACCTTGGATAGGTTGCGACCAAGTGAGGTGAGCTGCCTATCCATGACCTCTGATGTCCTCTGCTGAATGATTTCAAATTTGGTAATTTAGTTTACACCCACTTCTTGTTGAATTATTTGTAGGTCACTTGGGACCCATATGTGAATTTAAGGGAAAATGACGTTGTGCAAGCGATGACCTTTTACAGTGGGAAGATCAAGTACATGGATGTGGTGGAGCCCTACCACCCGGAGAGGATTCTAAGACAGTTTGGCCATGTGCAGTCGATACCAGATCCTCCGTACCGTCCATTGGAAGCACACAGAGGCCCATTTGCGAACAAGTACTCCGTCAAGTATGGGTTCGAACATGACAATTGGGAGCGATGGAGGAACCATGTGTTGGCTCCTGAAGTTCGGGGCGAGAAGACAGTATTTGAGTTTTTGGCTACACCGGACTACCTCCCTTAGTTCGTCAAAGTGTCTCATCCTGTTATCACGAATCCGGTCTTTGAGGACCGTGTAATGGTCGCCTCAACCATAGCAGACAACGAGATACTTGAGGTATTGGAATGGTTATACGTATTATGGCATTTATAATTATTTCCGCAATGTTGAGTATTTGACTTTAAATCCTGTTTTCACCAGCGTAATAGGCGAGCGTTGGACGCGGCGTTGCGATGGATGGACCTCCCCCCAGAGATGTCTACTTTTGACTCGGCGAGGACCACTCTGACCGACATGGTCAACCTCCTTTCGGGAAGGATTTTAAGTCCCACCCCCACGAGTACATTTCCCGCGACCGCAACCGGCACAACCGCGACAACCGGCCCTACCGAACCAGGCCCGAGGCACTCCCAGCATGGTAGCACTTCCACACCCTCAACCCAGGCCACATCTCAGCCTGCCGCGGCCGATGGTGGCCCCCAGAAGAGAATGCATGGGTAGGAGTATCGAAGGAAGAACGTGAAAAAAACCCAAGCAATGATCAGCCGATTATGGAGGGATTTTAGTTTGTACTACATTTTTATTACATTGTTAAATGGAGGAATGTGTTTCCTTTGCCTGTTGAGTACATTATCATGACAGTTTATAACGTTTCATTGTCCATTTTTCTGGTTGGAATTTGTGTTGGCGTCGTTCTGTTGTCTCGGTCGCCCAGCACCGAATGCCAGGTGCAACTTTCGGTATAGTTCAGCCGAGACGATAAGGGAGGTTTCGGTCTTGCATGGCGGAACTTATGCGTTAAGTTACGGTGGCGAACGACCGTGATTGGAACATTCGTTTCGGTCATGCATGACCGAAACGATTGTTCCAGTAACCATTTGCAACTACAAATACAACTAACTTTCAATCATTCTATATTCTAACTTTGAAAATTACAAAATGTACAACCAAACAAATTTAGAGGTACTAGTTGTAACACTACGGTGTTCCCAAATCTACAACGGATATGGTGGCATCAAGTAGAGTTGCAATGAGCGCGATGTCTCGGAATACGAATCTATCTTGCCAACCTTTCGCACTATCCTGAACATACCGTACCCGCGACGGGTATAAGGATGGCAATGGTGCATTCGTGCTCAGCAACACCTGTCAATTTCAACATTACACCATTACCATATTGTTGTGAAACAACATAACAATTCAACCAAATGCGCATCACATACCCTAAGCCAATGTATATTCCTGTCATTAATCATTGCAATGACAGATCTGTTGTGCCCGGTGGATGGTGGAGCATTGCGTAGAGGTAGAAATGTGAAGGCACTCCCACGCGATAGGTTGACGAGAACCACATTGACTGCGGTGGCTACCAACAATCCCATGTCTGGAAGTGTGAACCATTCTTGGAAAGTTGCACCAACTTGATTCTCTAGCAATGCACCGCAATCTTCACACTCGTAACCGAGCCTAGCACTTCGCGCCAATGGTTTTCATGTCCGATAAGCTCATTGTACATCCTTCTACGGACGATCCTCCACCCGTCGTCATCGCAGCTAGCCCGCCCATGCGCAACACACCTATATCCACAATTCCCATCGGCTAGCACATCGATGATGCCCTCAACATGTAGCAACCAATCCGGTTCTACGCAATGACCGTAAGCCATGTTAGTTGCACTTTGCTTGCGTCTACTACCACGACGCAGTTTAGGAACAACTTTACTTTTCTTCTGCCTAGAACTTGAGGCCTCATTAGTCGATAGCACGTACTCAAACTCACTCGGCAACCGTCTGGTAGAAGAATCGTGACAGTTGTGTGTTCTCTTCAAAGACCCCGGTGTCCTCCCTTTTGTCTTAATTTTCGCCGGCGGCACAACACCTGGAGTAGACGACGGTCGACTAATCTCCCTGAGCTGCTGAATAATCTTGAGTCGATCGTCCTCATTACTGCAAGCAATAAACTTTTCCAACACCCTTTCAATCTCATCGTGCACGTTGTACCCAGACGAGTCCACCGGACTCTCAGGTATCATACTCAATTTTCGCCAGTAAACATGAATGTCCTGGAGAGGGATGGGCGTCCCAGCGAATATATGATGGTTCAGCTCAAGTGCACAAGGAAGGCCATGTGTGGTGCGTATCGCGCAACCACAACGAGTGGAATCGTGACCAACATCCTCTCCACGTGTCAATTCATCTCTAATTAGCCTAAGCGCCCGTTGAGAGACATAACCGCGCAATCGTCGATACAACTCATCAACGTACTCATGTTGGACGACATTCAAACTTAGCTCAAACGATGCCTTGATATTGTTGTGTTGGATTCTAAGGAGTCCATCAACCACATGCCATAGAGTCTCAAAATTGGCCTGACTGTTCCCAAGGTGTACCTTCAGAGTAGAATGCGCAGACTCCACCCTCTGCGTTGTCGTTTCCCCAAAGTGCATAAGTCTATTTGTCCAAGCCGAGACAAATTTCTCCTTGTAATTTTTTAACCATGTGTTGTCCAAGTACTCCGTAAGACCCTTTACATGCCCAAACTCACAACGCAGGTCATTCACCCTAACTTCGAATAAGGCCTCGGAGTTGGCATACATCACGCTCGTCCAACTACCCATAAAACGCGCAAAACCATCGTTCTCCCCAAACATCTTCTTAGTCTTAGACAATACTACTTTGTTGATGTGCCAAGAGCAAAGGAGGTGAGACGAGGTCAGAAAAACTTCTTCTATTGCACTAATAAGGGCTAAGTCCCTATCGGTAACAAGCACGTCAGGCTTAGGCCACTCATCCAATATGGATCTCAACTTCTCAAGTGTCCAAACATAATGCCCATGACTCTCTGATGATAAGAATGCGAACCCAACGGAGAACGTCAAGTGCGTAGAAGTGATGCCAACAATCTCCAACAAAGGCATTCGGTACCTATTTGTCTCGTACGTGCAATCCATCAAAATAACCGATGGAAAACACATGACCAACTTTATTGAGTCGGGATGTGACCAAAATAACTCCGTGACAACATTCGTATCGGGATCCTTCCTATGCCATGACAGCCACTTATTCTTCTCCAAAATGTGCAAGAGTTGTTGCATTTGAGTCCTCCCACCCGCATCCTCCTTTCGGGCTTTTTGTCTTGCATTATATATAGTCCTCATCGTCGATACGTTAATAACGTCTGTTTGCTTCAACGTATTTAGGATGTCTCTTGGCTTCACATTCCCCTTTGTCATTTGCACCACAACTTCCTGCTCCGCCTTATCCAATCTCCCGGCAAAAGAATGGCCGTCCAAATTTTTTGCGGGGTCGTGATTGTGCCTCCCACATATAACAGTGATATACCACAACGAGTCAGCATTTTCCTTTACGTTGATAAGGAAAGGGCATCCACATTTCTTGGTACCAGTTTGAGTCCTCGCCGTTTCCTCTTCTTCAGTCTCATTTCTTGGTTTCAAAGCAATTTTTGTTGCTTTACCTTTCCCAACTCTTTGTGATATTCCCCTATAAGTCCCTGACCTCTCGCAGGCAATTTTCACCCTACCCCTGCGCTTAATGCCCCCGGCGTCAGAGTGCTTTGTCACTAGCACGAACATGTTCTCACGGCCTATCATTTGAAGCCATGAAACTGCCGCTTCTCTACTTGGAAATGGCCTACAAGGTGTAAACGTGTCCGTGTAGTCTGGAAATAAGGCAGAAACCGGCATTACCTGCAATACAAACAGTGTAACATTATAATCAACCGAAATGTACAACACAATCACAATAACATCCAAAAAAACTGGTTATCGGTAGTACAGGTCCGCAACTAGCTTCGTGGTCTCGCTCACGTACGGCCGAGAGTTAATGAATACTCTCGATTTAACCGTTCCGTGAGAGACGCAAAAAATCGGTCATCTGCGACCGAGACGTTACATTACGTCTCGGTCCTGCGAGGCCAAAACAATCGCGCACCACCCAGACAGAAACTTCGGTTAACCGTAACGAATACACAAAACATTTTCAAAATTACCTCAAGGACGACCTCCTCTGCCACCGAAGCAGTACAATCCTCCATTATATAGTGGAGTCAAGTTCGGATTTGAATAAATTACCAAACCCTACGTTAACAAACAAATCATCATTTTCACAGTTATACACAACTCAACATTTCTAAAAAACACGAATATGGTTGTCAAACATTGTTACCTCGCTGTCGAATGATGACAATCCGCAATAATCGATCAACGCCGACAAACGCAGTGTGGATTTGTGGTTCAACCTTGTGGTGGGTGCCTTTTTTTCTTTGTCAAAATGATTTGTGAGGGTTGAATCACTTTATATACAAGGGCAAAATAGTCTTTTCCACTTTTGCAAAAAATTTTACAAAAACTTTGGGTGCCTTCATTAACTGGTGGGGTGCCCTTAGCTGCCCTCATCAAAGAATTCGCCTTGCAAAACAACGCCTCGGAGCACCCAATCTCCACCCTATGATATAAATACAAACACTGAACTAGCGTTCCTGCTGAAGTTTCTGTTATGTTCAGACGACGCTCGCTCTCGCTCTCGCTCTCGCCGAAACCCTAGCTTTCTCTTCCTCTCTTCATCGTCTCTTCTTCGCTAGCGATTTCTAGGGCTTCTGAGCTCACAAGGTAATTTGCCGATCTTCTACTCTTCGTTTGATGTTCTTCGCGACGTAGGGTTCCTCGCTCGCTCGCTCGCCCTTTCAATGCGATTGGACTGTACATAGTTTCTGCGATATTTTTTTCACTGTGTTTTGTGATTTGTAGATGAGACCGTGTGTTTGGATGTATGTATTTATGTATGTATTGCGAAGAAACACTGGTGGACCGGTTTCGAATAATGTTGATTTTGGATTGTGTTCTGTTGGTTAATTTGTTGAACGGAGACGGAGAGAGCGTCGGATTTTGTTTTGATTGCTTGAAATTTGAAATATTTGGTTTGCATTACTTACCTTTGTGTGAAAGTTTGAGTCTTGTCTAGTTGGGGAGTTCATTGTATCAAAGTCTCGTTAATCTCCGGAGGTGTGGAGGGTGGTGGTGATTCATGAAAGTTATTGGTAGCGCCTACTTTTGGCATCCTGCGTTTGATTGCAGGCATTTTGTTTGCATTTTTAACTATGAATGTCATGTTTTAAATGTTTCAGTTAACATAGATTACTTGCATTGGTTAGGTAGATCTTTTATTTTGAAGATATTTTAGGCATGCTAGCCAGCAATTGTGTCGAACCAATAGCGGGGGATCGGTTTGGACTTTAGCATGTATTGTTCAAGTGTATTGACCAATGGTCATAACAATTGTTCCCATGCTATGGAAACTTTTTTTAGTTCCCGTGGTAGTACTAGCCATTATGATATATTCAAACTCGAAGCACAAACCAATGGAGGAGGGGACCCACCACATTCTCGAGCCTTCTCATTGATGTTCTTTCTATATATTATTGTATAATATATAACGGTAGAATATACTGTCTTCATTTAAATCATATCTACTTTTAACCCGTCAATCTCTTTTTAAACAAAATAGATTTCAAAATTTAGAGATGGTGATTTCAAGGTTTCCTTTTTGTTCTCCAACTTTGATTCCCTTTAAGAGAGGAAACTGAAGGATCGTCGGTACTAATTAAGTTTGATAAGTATTTTTGTTATGTTAATTAGATCTAGTTTCATTTGAGTTTCTAAAGTTCTTTTTTTCTTGATGACTAAAATCTTTTCTTTATTCGTTTTTGATTTTGTGTGATTTTTGGGGATTTATTATTTTTTTAGGACTTTTTTTGGTGTGAGGTTTTTATATTCACCTTTTTTCTTATTTTGTTGAAAGTTAAAGTTAAATAAACACGGTTCCCAGAAAGTATGATTTTTGATCTGAAAAGAGGGGAAAAAAGAGAGAAGATGAAGTGATTGAGTCAATCCCACAAGAGGGCCTTAGGTATTTTTATTTGTTTTTAAAATCTAAATCAACCAAGTGATTCGTAAGACTTAAGATAAAAATTGACGAAATTGAAGCTGAAATTAAATAGTTGATGACCTAGAAGGCTTGAGAGAAACTGATATTATCATGTTTTTGAATGAAAATCAGTTGCATTCTCTAAGTTAATAAAGCATCAACTAGGGTCATAATTGTATAGAAAGGTTCTATTAGAAAGAAATGAACAGCTTGCCTGCAGTCATATCTGAAAATTTAGGGCCCCCATTTTAAGAATTAGCCTAGGCCCCCAAGGATTTACATCCAGCTCTGGATGACAATGCTCAAAAGTGGTGTACGATAATATTTGGAAATGGGTAAATTGGAACCTTTCTTGTATATCTATGCACGAGGAAAAAAAAAAAGTGGGCCCTTCACTGATTTTCAAATGAAGTAATGTGTGCTTGCATCTGTTGCTTGTGTTGTCAATGTAGTTCTTAATTTCAAAATCCGGGTGGAAATCTTTGACTCTATCTATCTTCTAGTGAGATATATAATTTGATGGGTATTTAAAATCGTTGGCAGTGGCGAAGTTGTTCAATTTTCTCTCTTGGGACACTACCGAAGCCTCTCCTTCACTTGTGTTTGTTGTATGAAAAGCTTTTCTTTTGTAGTATTTCTATTGCCATTGGTTTTGTGGTTGAGCTTTCAATGGTTTGAGACTTGACATGCAAGCTTGCAGTTAAGAGTCCAGTCCAAACTACTACTTCCTCTTATAAAGATTACTGCTAGGTAACTAGGTTCACTTTTCCTTCTTCTTGTTCATGTTTTGCAGCTTGTCACAATAATCGATAAGATGTCACTTCCTTTGACACCTTCAAAGAGACCTTACGATCGGGGCTCGGAGTTTAATGGTAAGGGCAAATGGCAGAAATCAGGTGGCTTTCATTCACAACATCAACCGTTTACCACAACATTTCGTATACTATGCCCCGTCTTGAAGTCAGGAAAAATAATTGGGAAAGGTGGTACAGTAATATCTCATATACGCCAGGAAACTGGTGCTAAGGTGAGGGTTGAAGAACCTGTCAGCGGGGAAGATGAGAGAGTTATTGTTATCAGTCTTCCTGATAAAGAGGTAGAAACTGCCAATGAGAAGAATAAAGAAGACGGTGCAGATGATATCGCTGACAAGAGTAACAATTCCAAGGAGCATGATGAGAATAATGAAGATAAGGAATCGGCTCCTGTGGAACATGCACAGTTGGAAAAGTTGACTTCATCCATGCAAAAAGCTCTGTTGCTTATTTTTGAAAGAATGGTTGAAGGAGAAACTGAGAACGACGAAGGGGATAGAGAGAACAAAAGGCCTTTCTCTGTTGTTGTGAGGCTGCTTGTGCTTTCTAACCAAGTTGGTTGCATCTTGGGCAAGGGTGGAAGTGTCATCAAGCAAATGGCTGCAGAAAGCGGGGCGCAAATTAGGATTCTTCCAAGAGACAAACTTCCTCAGTGCGCTTCTCCTTCTGATGAGTTAGTTCAGGTATTTACTGTAGTTTCTGGTCCTTAGCTTATTAAGAAGATAGAAAGATTCACATGGTTTCAACACTTCATTTTGTGTCCAAGTATTACATCTCCATTTTGGGCAGGATTATTGTTATTATAATTGTTGTTTGCCGATCGTATATTCATACACGTCATCATCTCCATTTTGGGCATGATTATTATATTATAATTGTTGTTTGTTGATCAAATATTCATTGTTCTCGCATGTATGTCTGGCTTTGTAGTTTGTTTCCATTCTCTATTTATTGCAAGTTGTGCATAAAAAAGATTTCTTTGTGTTGTGTTTCCGTGATGTTGATTGCTTGGTTGCTATACCTCTATTTAGATTACTGGAGGGTTGGAAGCAGTTCGTAGGGCACTTCAAACTGTCTCTCAACAGCTTGTGGAGCATCCACCTCGTGAAAGGGACTCGTTTCCTGCTAGTAAACCTACTGGAACCTCGTCTCATCCATTTGTTCCTTACTCAAAGCCTGATATGCGCCCTCCACATAATTATCATTTTCCTGCGCAAGGAGCACCGTATGCTGGTGGGCCTCATGAGCACTCTGATTATCATATGCCAATTCCGCCTACAATCCCTAAATATCGTGAAAATATTATCCCCAGTCGTATCAGACCACCTTTGGACTTTTCTTTCCGTTTGTTGTGCCACAATGAAAAAGTGGGGGGTATAATTGGAAAAGGAGGAAGCATAGTGAAGGTACTTCAACATGAAACTGGTTGTGATATCAAGGTTTTGGATGGTAATTCTGATTCAGAAGATCGTATCATACTCATCTCCGGTCCAGTGGTAACTTCCTCCTTAATATGTCGTTTACTAAAGGGTAAATAGCATAATATATCCTAATGTTTAAGGTTTTTTACACATGTATCCCAACATTTCAATTTTTACAAGTACATCCTAGCTCTTTGAAATCGTATAAGTTGTATCCTATGAATAAATTTGGGTGATTTGGGTTAATTTTAACCATGTTGTTGCAAATGGGAAGAGTTTCTCCCAAATTATCATGTTCTCGGCTACAATTTATAAGGTTGAAAACTTAGAAATGGGGAATTTTAGGATAAATTTGTAAAAAACTAAAACGTTAGGATGTATTTGTAAAAATTGAAACATTATGTTAAAATTGTAAAAAAAGCTTATAACGTGAGGATGTATTTGTAAAAACTGAAGCGTTAAGATAAATTTGTAAAAAACTTAAAACATTAGGATACATTTGTAAAAAACTTAACACGTTAGGATATATTATGCTATTTGCCCTTTTCTAAATTGACTCTTTTATTTGAAAATAAAAATAACAATGGTGGACTCATGCAGCATCCAGATGATCGGATTTCTGCAGTACAAGATGCAGTTCTTCGTGTGCAGGGGAGGATAGCTAGGGCAGCTCCCGATTCCAATGAAAAGAACACTTTATCACGGATTATTGTGCCCTCCAATCAGATTGGTTGCATCCTTGGAAAAGGTGGTGCCATCATAACTGAAATGAGAAAGGTATCTGGGGCATATATTCGAATATTACCGAAGGATCAGATTCCTAAATGTGTTTCAGAGAACGAGGAAGTGGTGCAGGTATGCTGACATGGTCATTTTTGCATAATTGTTACTAATAATTCTATCATCTGAGTTTCAAAAATATTTTACTGTCTGATTAATTCTGAACGCTATTCTATTATTTTTGCCCCTTTCTTGCTTTTCTGCCTCGTGGTAGTTATTTTTTAAATTGTGATCAAACTGTAAAATCGGTGGGCTTGGGATTCAATTCAAGTTGTAAACTATAGGATTTTGTTTCTTTCTTTTCTTATCTCACTTCTAAACGCATGTAAGAACCCGCATGTTATGCTTTATACCTCATAACAACAAAGCCTCGATCCCAAATGAGTTGGAGTCGTCTACATGGATCAAACAAGTGCTTTATACCTTGAGAAAGACAATTTTTTATGTATCAAATATGTGATTCTATATACTCTGTATGAATGAATTCTATTCTGGATGTGAAAAGATAAAAATTGGGAACTTAAAAGAATGATGAACCCTGAAAGTGCTAAACCAATGATAAAGAAAGAAGCCCCAAAAGTTATATTGACAAAAGATAATGAATGGAAAGAAGAACATATGTATAATGTATTAGGAAAAAAATGAAACGTATCCCTGAAACTAAATCATGAAAAATAGAAATAGAAACTTCAGTAGAAGAAAAAGCTCGACAATCGGGAGTTTGTTTTGAAGAATCTTCTTGGCTCAAAGCACACAAAATAGAGGAAAGAGAATAAAATCTTGAATTTATAAAAGAATGAGAATCTCAAGAGAATGATGAAGAATAACTTGGGGGATTGGGAACTACATTCTAGCTTTGCAAGAGAAAAGGAGGGTATCATTGTTGGGAATAAGAAAATTTAGGTGGCTTAATTGAAAATGAATAATATAAAAAGAAAACTTATTAATTAGTTGTCCAGTTTAAAGCAAACTGGACCCAGCAACACTTGAATCATGGATTCGAGAACAAATCTGCCAAATTTAGATCGATTAGGGATTTTTCGCCTTGGATTGTATGCGACGGATTCAGTTCAAATAGTAGGACTCAAATTGTAAATCATTAGATTTGAAGAAGATGCTTTTGGAAACTGGGTCTCTCAACTTCCTTTTTCCACTATTAGTTTTGCATGCATATGATTCTCACTAAATGTAGCGAGGAAAATTTATTTTATGGGTTTTGAATGAAATAAACAATGTTTGGTACATATTTTATGAAATTCTTGGCAAATAATGGTTATCTAGTTCTTTTATCTAGGTGAAACCTTTAAAGACATTTTTGGTTGTGTATTATGCTCTAAATTCTAGAAAACTTGACTCAATAGAAATTGAAGAAATTCAACGAGGTAGGGGTAGACCAAAGTTAACTTGGAACGCATTAAGGAAGAGGAATTTGAATGGTTTGGAAAGCTCACCATCAATTGCACTAATCGATCACAATGGAAGAAAGTTTGATCCATGTAGCCGACCCCAATTGATTTGGAACTGAGGCTATGTTTGTGTTGTTTTATTATGCTCTAAATTATACAAATTATTACTTGCGAACCACAATTGGGCACCGACAAAAACGTTATTCAGTCGAGATTGCCAATTTATTGGTTGCTATTTTATTAAAATTCTGTTATACTGGTTTAAATTTGGGGCTGAGGCTTGTTGTTTGTTATACTGGTATGGTACCTTGAATTATATAATAGTAATATTTATGTGCATGTCTATTGCACATGGGTCATTGCATCTATTAGCTAATAAGACAGTATTACAATCATATTTTAGATAGGATACAAATAATTGTTTTAATTAGAGTGGAAAGATGAGAAGGTATTTTATGTATTTTAAAAGTAAGATTGATTATGAAGTGGTGAGATGTTGCACTGCAAAGAATCTGTTAAAAGTATGCGAAGTAGTGAAAAATGGAACGAAGTGTGAGTAGAGTATTGTGTTACCCTTTGCAACAGTATGTATGTCTACCTTTTTAGGAAACAACATAATGGGTTAATGTTGGAAAAAATGCTAACGTGACTCGTGTACACTCTCTGGGTTTTGCAATGTTTTATGGGTTTATTCAAAGGTGATTTATATCTTTTTCCCTTACCAGTTCATTCTGTTTGCATGTGTTTTATGCTCCTTTAGAATCTTATGTGGCCTAATTTCTTTGGTAGATGAATGGGGAGTTTGAGTCAGTGCAAGAGGCCCTTTTACAGATAACTTCCAAGTTACACAATCATTTCTTTCGTGAGATGTTTCCATCTACAAACCCTCCTGCACTTCCTGCTTATCCAGATCAAATGCCTCCATATCCTTACATAGGAAGAAGGGAACGTTCCCCCCCTGGATTATATTCCAATATGGCTCCACCTTTTCACAAATTTGATGCAGGCGGCAACCTGCCTCCACATAATCGTATTTATCCCCATGACGACAGGCCTCCTTTTACGCACAATATTCAGAGGCATGGACTCCCTCATGGTCCTGGAAGAGTTCCTTCTTCAGCTCCATGGGAATCTCAGGTACATACCTTACTTTATTATTTGCTCCATGCATTCTTCTTTAGCAAGTTTGATGTAGAATGCACAGGCTATTTTCTTCACCTTGTTCTGCATTTGATAACTGGAAATTTAACTTGCTATTTTCGGCAAAATATGATTATAGAACCGTGTAACGTTCTTTCAACTGTTTTATTTTAGTAGTTTTTATTTTAAAAAGAAACCCTTTAATGGTTTGCAGGCAGTAGCTGATGTTGGTGGACCTATGGGTGGCTCAGACTATTCTGGTGGTGGCCCCCCGCGAAGACTCAGAGGATTTGGAGGGTTTGTGGATTATTTTACAACTACTATCTTTTCTATGATAAATCTATGATACAATCGACTAATCATGACACTCTTTCGGATCCATAAATTTGTTCTTGGTGTGTGCACAGCAGAAGCCAGCCAGCTGTTATTACTAGCACGAAGGTCGAAGTTGTTGTTCCGCGTGAAATTGTTCCTGCGATTTATGGAGAGGATGGAGAATCTTTGAAACAGATCCGCCAGGTTTGAGTTTTGATATATTATTTAACTTTTGTTTATTGTTGGTGATTGAATCCTCAGTTACTTACAAGCCAATTCTATTCAGATATCTGGTGCAAAAGTTAATATTTCTGAACCCCGACCTGGAGCGGCTGAAACTATAATTATAATATCTGGCACGCCAGAAGAGACGCATGCTGCACAGAGTCTTCTTCAAGCATTTGTTATGAGTGAAACAGAATCTCCTTGATTTGAGATGGCACAGGTATGTGTTGTCGCTAGTGGCTAAATGTCTTTTCTGGTTCATAGTTATTACATTTACAATAACAAAAATCAGCAAAGTCAGAAGCTTGCATGGGAATGCAAGAACTTAAATTTGTAATTTCAAGACTATGAAGCTAATAAACCGTATTAGTGACAGTTTCCAGGCTTCTCCAGATTTATCATTGAAACCAGGCTTACAATTTCATTGAAATTAATTTTTGAAGTTTTCGAGTTTATCCCTTTTTTAGAAACAAAATGGGGACTTGGGAAGATAAACCTGACTTCCAATTCTGGAATTGGAGTCTTGTAGATCATTCCTTTGTTGGAAACATAATGGACAATTTTTTGGTGGGATTAAGTACTAATGAAGCATCTTATATTGATTCTATTTTATTGGTGCCAAGCTGCTCAAAATCCTTTCTCCTGGATTTAGATACCAAATTCTCTTCCCTATGGGATTTGTTAAGCTGATTTGCGTGTGTTATGAGCCAAATCTATGCATGAACTATGAATCACAATAGAATATAATATGGTGCTTTAATGTTGTTTAATAATTCATATTCATTATTTGGTTATAAAAATAGCAGTTACGTAAATGAATGGCTTTGTTGTTTTTAATGTTCCCTCTAAATCAAAAGATGGACAACCTGCACAATGATACTCCCTACTATTTGAATTATTTGACTTTTTAGTCAATGGCACAAGAATTGATAAAATTAATAACTAGCCTAGTTTTTTGAGGGAAATATGTGTATATGATCAAAGTGCCCTTTGTTTCGTTTAATGTTTGTAGTTATTTTAGTAGCAAGGATACAAAGAGACACGGGCAAGATTGGAAAGAAAAACATTACTGCCTCATGGTTTCTGTAGACAATTTAAATGAAACAATTCAGAATCTCTAAATGTCTCGCATGATACGATTTGGGACTAGGAGTAAGCCAAAGTTTTTAACTTTGGTTTAGTGCCACCACTTCTATCATATAATTTGGGATTTAAGCATTGTTGTTGTGATAGTGCTACCAAATTATCAATTCCATCACCAAAAGAGTTTGGTATTGAATTGTTCAGTTATATCAGTGACTAAGTTTTTTTAGCACCCGTTTTAACGTCAGCCTTACAAAGTTATCCTATCAGCTATTGGGGATGGTTGCATGTTGTAATTAGTTTTATCTTCTTTTAACCCCCTTTTTTTTGTGTGTGCTCGGTTGAAATGAGCATTGTTGACATATACGCTATGATCAACTTAACTGCTAAGCAGACACATTGCTTCATTCAATGATTCTATGATTAAGAAATGTTTGTATTTAGGTAATTGTTTCTTGACTCCAAAAGCTGCAAAATGTAAATGGCTGAAATCCATGGAGTATTACTTCTATGAATCTCTATGCGTTCTCTTTGTTTTATGATCTGCTCCTTGTCAGCAAACTAAGCTATGCGCAATTTGTGTTTGGTATTTTGACTCGCATTCAGATTGAGCCAAATTCATCCGAAGTAACACGTGAATGCACAATAACAATACTCTAATAATTATTTGTTTGGAACAAGATACACTCAAGGATCTGTTCTGTTTGCTGCTTCAAATAGCCCAGAAAATTATGTAGGCTGTGAGATTTTTCTACCTAGTCAGTGCCTTGACAAATATTAACTAAATGTAGAGTTGAGGTTTTGTGTTGATTATTATCCTGATAAAATGCATGCTTTTCTCAAGTACTATAAGCTTGTTCCTGTTGAGAAGTTATCCTTGTTAACAGAACTCCATTTTCTGGATGTAGTTCTACTTTAGGTTGTCATGGTCTGTTATAGCAAGTATTTTAATGTTCGTGTTCATATCATGCTTTATGTGGCAGATATTGAGAACTTTCTTGAGGCAGTTTGGTGGCTTCAAAGATGTAACATCCAGGTTTGTTTCATATGTGAGATAAAATCAATTTAATCATCGTGAGGCATTCTGTGGCACTTGTTGGACTATTCTACTCAATTGATTTGTTTAGCAACAAGTGCTAGCATTTATTTATTTTTCTCTTACCTCATTTCCATCTTGTCCCTGCTTTCATGTTGATGTATCTATTTCTGTGGGATTTTGATTGGTTTATTACTCTATTTTGAGTATATTTATCGACATATCTGTAAATTAGTTTTATGCTACTGTTTTTTTTTGGGCGGCACCTTTCCTAGCAAATATCAATTTTTTTAGTAATTTGATTTGCAGGATGATCAGGTTTTATTAGGAATTTAGGAAATGCAATGATGATCCTATGATTGGTACTATCGGTCCATTCCTCACTTGATTTTTAGTGTTACAAGGACTCAATATCTTAGAGGACGAAAAGAAAAGAAGGCACACTGAACCATTAGGATTTTAATGTCTTTGAACATAAATAAATGCATGTCCTTTGGAGGTTGGTTTTTAGGCTGGTTGACTCTATATAGGATCATGGGCCAAAGGAAGAGCAAGAAAGAAGAATAACTGTGGAATTGTGTTTGTTGGAGAGGTGTGTTGGGGACTCTAGGCTTAATTTGAAAATGCAGATGGGGTCCTTTAACTGTCAACCCTTTTGAGTAACTTATTTGTTATTTAAATATTTTGTTTCTATTTGGGAGTTTAAGTTGTCGGTACGTTGTATGGAATGAAAACAGCAGAAGTATAATAATTGATTGGGTAATGAGAATAATGAATTATCTCATAGAATGTTGTAAAGGAATGAACTTTTTCTTAATGGAATTTGAATTTGACAAAATGAAGGGTGGTACTATATCATTGAAAGAGGCATTTAATATTTTATCAGAGATGATAATTTCATGCATTATTCTATTTTAAAAGATAGTGGGCCATTCTGAGGAAAGGGATGGTTATTATTTTATCGCAGCTGATAGTGAAAGTAAAAGAAATGTGATTCCTTCATTGTAAGATGTGATTATTTGAAAAACAGTAATACGTGATCCGCAGATTGAAACAATGTCGACATCATTGTC
The DNA here is from genome assembly GCA_039657365.1 of Stephania yunnanensis. Lineage (NCBI taxonomy): Eukaryota > Viridiplantae > Streptophyta > Magnoliopsida > Ranunculales > Menispermaceae > Stephania > Stephania yunnanensis. Next base: position 60,750,043 of record CM077582.1, on the reverse strand, counting down.
TAGTTAGCCGCGAGGTCGAACACTGGTTTTAGGCTAGAAGATCTCCCTATTTTCCTAAAAATACGGTTATCCTGAATTGAGTGGAATTAATGATAAATGATAATCAGTCATAAGAACCTTGCCACCATACTTGTTATTTTTCATGAGCATCTGGTTGGTCTTTGTTCCTTGGCAGCACTAAGGTGGATATGGATATCAGTATCTTGTTTGGCGAGAAAGAACTTCTAGTTTATTTGGTTTTGGCATTACTAGAATCTGTTCTAACAGATCAAACAACGGTTGCTACTTCTGTAGATTCTGACTTGGGCCTCTCGATGCGGCAATGGAACAATGTTGTTGAATGTTGGACAAGGATAGGTCCTTGGGAGAGTTGGCCAAGTTATTCTCCGCTCCATTGTGCTCTACAAGTGTTTTACAAGTGCAGGAGCCACAGCTGCCTAAAAGCTCGAGAAAAATCTGGTGCTTGCTTTAAATTTTTCCTTGGAAATATGACTTGCAAGGCACCCAAGTCTTTGCTTCAATACACTGCCTTTCGAAGCAGTTTTGTGTCAGTACTGGACCATGTTGGGATGTGTTCAAGTGCCTGATTAGCAACTATACATACAAGGTCCGGCTGACAGGTTCGAGTATTTTTATGGTTTTGCTAGCTTGAAAGATATTGATGTCTTCTAAAATCCGTTTCTTCTGATCGTGATCAAACATTGTTTATTAGTTTTCTGCATTGATTCTACTCCATTTCATGGAAGCATTGATGTTAGTTCATGCATCTTATTTTACTCAGTTTGAGATCTGGGACACTATTTGATGACGGAAGGTATAGCAAGCAGTTATTTTGAGAAAGCTTTAATATCTAGTTACTTTTTACTGTCAAGTATATAATATTCATTAGAAGTGACGTGTGGCATATTTTTTTTGATGCACATTTGCTACTTAGTCGTTGGAGCCCTTTGAATACAAATCAGAGTCAGATGTACACATTGTTGTCTCCCTTAGTAGGGTTGTTGCTGCTCTTGTGGAAATGATGTTCCGTGCTTCACAGAATTGTATTATCTGTTAGCATTGTTGTAATAGATTGTTGTGCCCTTTTTGGGTGTTAGTAACATCAATGCAACAAATTTGACAAAAAAAAAAAACTTTGCCCTTTCAATAGGTCCACCTCTTTTTCAATATAGTTGAAAAGAAAAGGCCCCTTTGATATTGTAGGCATTTTTCAACTTTTCCAAAATTGTACCTTCTCTTTTCATAACAACATGAAGCCAGAGAACTCAGTACTTTAGTTGCTGACTTCTAGTATTTGGAAGGAGTGGATCTGGAAACTCACTATAGAACTACAAAGCCCTCTTTTTATTATTTTTTAGAAAATGTTGTATGAAAATTTTAAAAGGGACAGTGTTGCCTCTACTGTGCTTTCTGGCATTTACTAAAGAAGAAACAGAATATTTGTTACTCTATTTAAATAATAACCAACTACAATTTTTATACTAAAAGACAGATAAAACTAAGTCCAATAAGTATCTCCATTAGTGAAGTCAACTTTTGGCATGTTTTGTTGCTCCCATGACCACTACATGGATGAAAATGGTGTTATATTATAAGATGAGTGATGGGTCTTGAAAATGGAGCAGGGGTTTCTTTCATTCATGGGAGTTTGAATAAGGAAAAGAAAAGCAAACAAAAAAGCTGACTTTGTAGGTGAGACAATAGTTGTGCTGTGATGCCATCCATCCATGGAAGTTGACATTGAAAAATGTAATCTTTTTTGGTACAAAAAGGCCTCTCTATGCAAGCCAAGGCATGGCCCTTTGTTTTCATGCCTTTTTGTTGTTGTGGATGATACTGTATTGCTTGGTTGCTCTGATGGGTCACTTCATGTTTTTTATTTCTTGGGTTTATAAATTTCTGCCACGAACATGTTTTCAAGTTCATATTTGATTATTACCATCAAGGCCCCTTTCTTTTTTCTTAGCTGGTCAACTATAATTTTAGCCTAATATCTCTTAACAGCCCTTAGTCCCCAATTGAGGCTGTGTTGTTGTTGTTGTTGTTGTTGTTGTTGTTGCATCTCTTAACAGCCCTTTAGCCATTGGCTTCATCATGAATTGGTATTAATTATTATTAATTATACAAGTAGTTCTACAAAGGGATTGATTATTGATAAAATTATGCGAGAATATAATTTGCATACAATCAAAAGGTCATGATATTTCCGCATCCTTTGTAAAAGTCTTGAATGGTTACAATATATTTGTCTATTAACTCGCTTAAATATAGGAAGCTTTCAACTTAATGTCACTAGTTATGGGATTGGAGTGTACGACTTACTCGTGGGATTGATCGAATTTAAGTGGAAGTGGAATTGGTTGAAAGAAAGGCATTATCAGAAAAATAAAAAAGAAACTCATAAAGTCTCTATCTGCTTAGAACACTTGTCTCATGTAAAAGAGAGCATTAAACGTGGTATAGCACGCGCTAGTTATATTAAATCATAGTCTGTCTTAATCCTAGATAGTTTAAACTGACATCATATTTATGAATACTATGCAATTTGTACATACCTGCTAAAATATAAGTTTGTGAGGTCAACCCTCAACTGTTATTGATGATGTCATTAATCGTTCTTTTCTCAAAAGTGAAAATAAAGAAATAAAACTTGATATGGTCAATGAACACTAACCGTGAACTACCATATACTCAGAGAAATTGAGTTCAAATTGTATACAATTATCTTAAAGGAATAGCATAACATGTTGGTTAGACCATCTTAATCCAAGACATTACTATTCAAACTTTAAATTAGTGATCTTGTAAAGGATTGATTTTTAAATTGTTGTCAAGGAACGTTGGGTTTGATGGTAAAGAATTAGATGTTTTTTTAAGCATGATTAGTGTTTCAATCTTGTCAATTACACTTAATCGAGCACAATGAAAAAGTTTGATTCATATAGCGGACTTTAGTTAATTTGAGATTGAGGCTTATGTTGTTGTTGTAGTGTTTCAATCTTGATTGTTCGATAGTGGGCGAGGTTATAAAGCAAATTATTTTGACTTACATTTATAAAAAACCCAAAATAATAAATACATACCTGACATGCCCTTCTCGAAACATAAAATCATCAATGTGGAAAAGCTAGGATTAAATCCATTGAAAAAACACACCAAACAATTAAATATTGCTGTGTGTCAATTATAATGGCCTTTTTGATCTCTCACTATATTCAGGTAAAAGGATGGTCCAAAGGTTGGGAATTGCTTTAGGGGTACTATGGATGGTCTAGATACTGCCACGTGTCCTATAATGGTGCCTTGACCAATCAAAATCCAAGCCTGAAATCTTACTTGGATGGTCCACATTGTTTGGGAGATGTCAGGTTAGACCCTCCACCCAAAGTTGTAAAGTGATGGGAAGGCATATTTTTTAATTAATCAAGCATATATTCTTTACAATTATTGACATTATTAGTTTAATATATGTACTTTTTTTAGGTTTAATATATGCTTTTATTCAAACTAGACTTTATAAAGGAAAAGAAAATAAAAATTGAATTACCCTTCCCAATTAGAAAGATATAATCTTTGATTCTAATCACATTTTGAACTTATAGTAAATATAGATATAATTAAATGACTACAAGTCTACAACAAACAATAACTTGTTGAATATTTTAGTTACTTTTGAAATAATAATTTGTTTTTTAAAAGATTTGTAGCTTTGTTTGGTTGGTTTGTTATAGCATTTATAGCTGTTGTGGGAGTTGAGAGAGGGCATCATGTAGAGCCTCAACTTTGATGGTGGTTTTGGCTTTAGCACGTCATATGCACACTTGGCTTTTAGCTTAAAAAAGGAGCAAAATTTGGACTATATCTTGCCTATTTTTTCCCTTACTAGGTTGAGGTTCACCTTAACGAAGTTTGGACTATATAATTCACGAGACTCGAAATCAAATTAATATTGAGACAACTTGAATAGTAAACCACTTAACCAATGGTTGGAAGTTTATTAACGTACACGTGCAAATTACATAACGTAATTTTTTTGAAATATAGCGATATTATTCGAAAAAACTTATGATCATATTTTGGTTTTTATATATACCTAAGTTTTCCTCTTATAGGTACACCCCTAATGGTATTCTACTACAAAGAAACCTAACTATTAGATTTCCCAAATTTATGATTTTTAAGCTTTCATGATAAGGACTAAGTGTAAAAATCTTTAAGAGTTGAGAGGGCAAAGGGAGTTCTATCATCTCCACCTTCAATTTTTTTTTGCTTGCCATGTTATTTTGTTCCAAAAGATAGATGCAAATCATAGAGAGATAAAAGGAACCCTGCAAGTTAAAGAAAAGATGAAAGGAATGTTATTCCTTTTAACCATTATATATGTATATGGATTTGAGAGACAATAGGGCCTATGTGTTGTCTATTTGTTAAATGTATAACATAAGATCTTACTTTCTTTTGGAGGGTATGCCTACTTCCCATTAAATTCTTATACAATTAGAATTGAATGATCGATTTTGATGTACCAAATGTAGAAGTGCATAATTGTATACGTACTATACAATGTATTTATTTTCTAGTACAATAGATTGTGTGTGTGTGTGTGTGTCTATGTATATATATATATATATATATGAATATTTGGATACTTGTACTATAGCTTTCAATTATTTTCTCTTTCGCTAGAAGTACACTTAGGATGCTCAACTTATCGTGTTTCTATATTTAAGTTAGATATGGCGTATTACTAAATGTGTGTAGTCCATCAATTTTAAAAGCTACTTTCTTTAAATCTTTTAGTGTACATACGACTTAATGCCTCTACATGTATTGTTAGATGCAGTGGCGGAACTAAAAAATTTTGTTAGGGGGCGAACTTTAGGCGGAACTACAGGGGGACTCGGGGTTTAGAGAGGCGACCGTATGAAAAATTAAGCATAATAATTAAAAAAAAAAATGACTGTACGTAGGAGAACTACAGGGGTCCCGGATGTTGGGGGCGGCCGGCCTCCCTCCTCCCAGGTTAGCCATTGGTTAAATGCGCCTTAAGAAATATATATATCAGTAAGAGGATGACTTGCGGAAGCTATTAATCTCCTAAAATCATCAAGGTTATATCTCCTTAAAACTTTTTAGCACTTCTATAATGACTACAAGGCGCTATATTATAGACTTGGAAGAGAACTATTGAACTTTCAAGGCTAACATAACTTTCTATTAAATTAGTAAATTGAAAATTTGAAATAGAGCTTATTGAACCATTTTTTTTAAGTTCATATGTAACATAATTCTAGCATTATATAAATTAATAAATTATTATCAAACATATATAGCCTGACAGAGTAGTTCTTGAGTTGAAAACAATTATTGTATTATTAATAATTCAAATATGGGATAGTTCTTTTTGGTAAAAAGAATATAGGATATTTCAATCTTTAAAAGAAAAGTTAAAATACACACCTCTATTTATTTATTTATTTATTTTTATGAAAGCAATCCTTACTTGATTTTGTAAATTAATGAAGCCCTTAATTAAAATGGCCAATCACACTAAAATCTCAATATCATATATTCTAGATTTCGCTTTAATCAATTTCTTAATTAATCTTTTGAGAAATTATAGAAAATGTAACCAATTAAAGTCTACAAATACTTTTTTTATTAAAATCAAAACTTATACTATTCGGACGAGAGCCAATTGGACACCTCAACCTGAAAAAAAGGAAAGCTATTGGTGTACAAAATAAAAATCTCCAAATATTTTTGATGAGGAAAGGAAATGCATTGAAAGCAAAGTTGTGATTACAAAAGCATTAATGCTATCTTTGTCATGTGACATATGATAAAGCAATAGAGTAACTTTGTAACATGTGTGTAAGAAAGTTAGGACGAATAAATAAAGGAAGATAGGAACATTTTTTATTTTTTTTATAAGTGCCAACCTTTATGCCAATTTTCACCAAATGAGACACCAAATGTCTTTATCTAATCCCATGCTTTGAAAGTCTTCACATGTAAGGACTCACACGTGTCTCGTGACTAATTAAGTGAGAACTTTCCATTTTATAAAAGATCTTTCTAAGCCACAAACCCTAATCTTTTAGAAGAAAAAGAGAAATAATTCTAAAGTTTTGTTTTGTTCCATTGAATGGTATACATTTAAATTGAGTCTAGCGGAAGAGTTTGATCTATGTTACTTTAAATGAGTTAGATTTTATTGCTGTTAATTTTGTTGTATTGAATGATTAATTATGATTGCAGTACTAACACACAAGCATCTTTTACCAATGAATTTTCACTTGAAAAAAAAAAAAAAAAGCAAAGACATCATTTGGCCCCTGCACTTTGCGATTTTTCATGTTTTGATCTTTGAGTTTTGATGTGTTAATATTTGGTCCTTCATGAACTTTGATTTGTAAATATTTGATTTTTCCGTTAAATGAGACCGTAACATAAATCGATGGGATGATATTTTTCGTATAATAAGCGAAGTGAAACGTTTCTAGTTCATTGTTGAATTCAATTCATGTACATGTGCTCACATGTGTTCACTTGATCACTTGTTGAATTCAATTCATTAGTCCCATTTGATAGGAGGACTGAATGTGTTCAAAAATAAAAGTCACCAAATGTTAATGAACAAGAACTATGAAAAATGTGTTGAGATTTTGTTGAGATATTAACTGAATAATCAGTTGAGATATTTCAGCATGTGTGAAGCCACGTTTGGAAAAATAGTCCCTGGTCATATGTTTGGAAAAATAGTCCCTGGTCATATGCCACTTTATAATCCCTCAACTGCCAACAACTCCATGTATAAAATGGAGTGCCCTGTTTGAAGTAGCGACACACCAAGAGAGTTGAATGTTTTTGTTGTTTTGTTCTCTTGTAATCGTTCTCATTGATATAATCAATCCGTAGAGATCTCGCCTGGACGTAGGTCATATTGACCGAACCACGTAAATTCTTTGTGTCCTCTTTTATTTATTTTTCTCTCGCTTTTCAGTTTGCTTCTCAATTTTTCTTCTCCTAGATTAAACACTTTGCTATCAATTTGGTATCGAGCCTCTCTTGATGAGTTGAGTGTTTAGAATTATGGTGGGAAAAATGCGGCCAAGTTCGAAATTCCACGTTTTGATGGAACAAACTTTGCACTTTGGAAGTTGAAGATGCAAGTTTGTATTGGTCAAAGATGGATGCGCTGTTGCACTCTTGGGGAAGGATGGCAAACTGAAGGAATGACAGATAAGACATTTGCGAGAGAAAGATGAGATGGTCATGTTGCAAACATTCTTCTTGCTCTTGAAGACACGTGTTGTTCAATGTTGAAAGGAGAATCAAGTGCAATAGGATTATGGGACAAGTGAAGAATATTTATGAAGGAAAATCTTTGACGAATAAGATTTTCTTGCGCGACGATTATACGCATTGAAAATGAAGGATGGTGCATCGGTTCAAGAGCATCTCAATCATTTCAATTTACTCATCGCAAACTCATGGCTCTTGATGTGAAAATTGAAGATGATGAAAAAGCATGTCTATTACTTTGTTCTATGCCGATTCTTGGGATAATTTGATCATGAATTTAAGTCATGTAAAGATTCATGATTTAGATGTTGTAATAGCATCACTTCTAATCAAGAGCTCAGACGAAAGACTAGTGTTGGCTCTCACGGTGATGCTATGGTGGTAGGGGACGATCTATTGATCGAGACTACGGTGATCGAAGCAAGTCAAGATCAAAATCCAAGGCAAAGAAGAAAGTGAGATGTTGGGGTTGTGGCAAAATAGGGCATTTGAAAAAGGAATGCAAGGGCAAAAGGACTTTGCAGTGAGGATCCTAAAGCGATGTCATTTCTCATGGAAATATTGTGGAATCTTCTAATGTTTTTGCAGATGGAGATGCTCTACCTGCATTAGAAAGAGTTGAAAATTCAAACAGGTGGATTCTTGATTCCGGTGCTTCGTTTCACATGACTCCTCATAAAGAATGGTTCGCACTTACAAATCTTGTAATGGTGGCGTTGTCTATATGGGTGATGATGGAGAATGCGAAGTAGTGGGAATTGGAGATGTGAGAATCAAGATGTTTGATGGGTGTATTCGCAAAATTTCTGATGTGAGACATGTTCCTACATTGAGGAAAAGTCTTCTCTCAATAGGAATGTTTGATAGTCACGGTCTGAAATTCGGTGGTGGGAATGGTCATTGAAGTTAATCAAAGGCATATTGAAAGAGTAGCAAAAGGTGAGCTTGTTGGCAATCTTTACAGTTGATTGGTGAGACTATGTTTGGGGAAGTCGCTTGTAGCAAACACCAAGCCGGATTCAAAGAATGCTTTGGCATAAACGTTTGGGGCATATGGGTGAGCGAGGGCTACATGTATTATCTAAAAGAAACTTACTTCCTCATCTTAAGTCTGTTTCCTTAGATTTTTTGAAGATTGTGTGTTTGGAAAACAACACAGAGTAGCCTTTTCTTTGTCTACTTGCAATAGTAAGAATTTTCTTGATTTGATACATGCTGATACATGTGAAGCACCTGCAATTTCTTTAGGTGGTTGCTCATACTTTGTTTCTTTTATAGATGATTTTTCACGTAAAGTATGGGTTTATTTACTGAAAAGAAAATCTGATGTGTTTGAAAAATTTAAGGTTTTCAAAGCATTAGTGGAAAATCAGAAAGGTGTCAAAATTAAGTGTTTGAGAACTGATAATGGGGGGAGTTTTGTTCAAAGGAGTTTGAAGTTTTTTGTAGTGAGCATGGTATTAGACGACAATTAACAGTTCCTGGAACACCACAACAAAATGGTGTTGCTGAGAGGATGAATCGCACTCTCATGGAACGTGTTAGGAGTATGTTGAATGCTGCAAAGCTGAAAAAGAGTTTTTGGGGTGAGGCTTTAAATACAGCATGTTATTTAATTAATAGGTCACCTACAATTTCTCTTGAATTAAAAACTCCTGAAGAAATTTGGTGTGGTAAACCAGCTGATTACTCTTTCCTCCGTGTTTTTGGTTGTGATGTTTATGCATGGGTTCCAAGGGATAAGAGAACTAAACTAGACATGAACTCAAAAAGATGTATTTTTCTTGGCTATGAAAAAGGTGTGAAAGGGTACAGATTATGGGATCCTACTGCCCATAAAATTATTATTAGCCGAGATGTTGTTTTTAATGAGGATTCTTTGTTGGGTGTGGCCAAACAACAAAGAACGACTAATGTTTCAGTTGAGCAGGTTTTAGGCAGCAGTTTTGAGACAGTTGATGGAGAAATCAGAGGTGAAACTAGTGAATTTGATCCTGCAGAAGGTGATAGTCATCATGTTCTTGAAGAAGATGTTGAAGTCGATTCAAGCATAGAGAAAGATTCACATGCAATTCCATATCAGCTGAGAAGAAAAATAGTACCTCCAGCAAGGTTTGATGATTATGTGACTTCTTTTAAATCTCACTCTAATTGTGTTAGTGCTTATGTTGCTTTAGCAGATGAGCATGAACCTACTTCTTTCAAAGAAGCATCTGATTCAATTAGTGCAAACAAATGGAGGTGTGCTATGGAAGAAGAAATGGAATCTTTGTACAAAAACAACACCTGGGAATTAGTTCAATTACCAAAAGGTCGCAAAGCAATTGGGTGCCGATGGGTCTACAAGATAAAAAAGGATCCGGAAGGCAACATTGAAAGATTTAAGGCCCGGTTGGTAGTGAAAGGCTATGCTCAAAAACCAGGTATTGATTTTGATGAAGTTTTTTCTCCTGTTGTTCGCTTAACTACCATTAGAGTTGTTTTGGCCATAGCTGCTGTTTTGGATTTGGAATTGGAACAATTAGATGTAAAAACAGCATTCTTACATGGAGATCTCGATGAAGAAATATTTATGACACAAATGAAGGTTTTATAGAAGAAAAGAAGAAGAATTTGGTTTGTCGGTTGAACAAATCTCTTTACGGTTTGAAAACAGCGCCTCGATGTTGGTATAAGAGATTTGATTCCTTCATAGTGAGCTTGGGTTTTCATAGATGTGAAGCTGATCATTGTGCCTATTTCTATGATTGTAAAGATGGATACTTTTGTATTTTGCTATTATATGTTGATGATATGATTGTTGCAGGCAATAGCATGAAGTACATATCTACTCTTAAAGCTCAATTAGCTAGGGAATTCGACATGAAGGACTTAGGAGCTGTAAATCAAATTCTTGGGATGAAGGTGATTAGAGAAAGAACGGAAAGGAAAAAGTCTGGTTGTCTCGAAGGCATTATGTTGAGAAAATATTGCAAACGACTTCAACATGAAAAATGCTAAACCAGTTTGTACCCCATTTCCTACTCATTTAAAGATGTCTTCAACTCAATGTCCTAGTAGTGCGGAAGAGAAGGCAGTCATGTCTCAAGTCCCATATTCATCAGCAGTAGGGTGCCTCATGTTTGCCATGGTATCTACCAGGCCGGATATTGCACAAGCAGTGGGAGCTGTTAGTAAATACATGGCGAACCCCGGTTGTGATCATTGGAAAGTTGTAAAGTGGATCCTTAGATATTTAAGGGGCACTTCAGGTTTTTACTTATGTTATAGTTATGACAATTTAAGTTGTGTTGGTTATGTGGATTCTGATTTTGCAGGGGATTTAGATAAGAGAAGGTCTACTTCAGGTCTTGTATTCACTATGGCAGGTGGTGCTATAAGCTGGGAATCAAAATTACAGTCAGTTGTAGCATTGTCAACAACAGAGGCTGAATACATAGCTTCTACTCATGCTTGCAAAGAAGCAATTTGGTTGAAGAGACTACTTGGTGAATTCAAATTGAACCAAGACCAGTTTTCTGTGTACTGTGATAGTCAAAGTGCATTACACTTGGCGAGAAATCCAGCTTTTCATTCTCGAACAAAGCATATTGAAGTTCGTTATCATTTTGTTCGAAAGGTAGTTGAAGATGGACAAATCTTGTTGCATAAAATCAAGTACAAAGTCTAATCCTGCAGATATGTTGACAAAACCGGTTGCAAAAGAGAAGTTCACTCTATGTTGCACTTCTCTTGGGCTTAAAGCAAAGTAATAGATAGGTAATGGCGAGAATTTCTTGTTTGTTTGAGAACGAGACTTCAAGTGGGAGAATTGTTGAGATTTTGTTGAGATATTAATCGAATAATCGGTTGAGATATTTCAAAGCATGTGTGAAGCCACGTTTGGAAAAATAGTCCCTGGTCATATGTTTGGAAAAATAGTCCCTGGTCATATGCCACTTTATAATCCCTCAACTCTCAACAACTCCATGTATAAAATGGAGTGCCCTGTTTGAAGTATATACACACCAAGAGAGTTGAATGTTTTTGTTGTTTTGTTCTCTTGTAATCAGCTCTCATTGATATAATCAATCCGTAGAGATCTCGCCCGTGGACGTAGGTCATATTGACCGAACCACGTAAATTCTTTGTGTCCTCTTTTATTTATTTTTCTCTGCTTTTCAGTTTGCTTCTCAATTTTTCTTCTCCTAGATTAAACACTTTGCTATCAAAATGTACCAAGGAAAACGACTTTTTGAAAAGTTGAAGCGAATTAGGTCTCAAACCAACACCTGAAAATGAAACTACATAATAGCATTTGATCAATGTAAGAGGGTAGTTCGATATTTTCTTAGGAAAAAATTGACGCTTGAGCACGGAGACATGCGTATTAGCATTGTTAGACAATTATATAAAGTTGATATATTTATGTGATTTTGGTATGTAGATATTACTGTATTCGCGTAGTTAATTACTTTCCTTATGAATTGCAAAGTTCTATAAATAAAAAAAACAACAACAACAACGTAGCCTCGGATTAAACTTTTTCATTGTGCTCTCTATAAATAAAAAGCATTTCATTATATTTAGTTTGGCTCGATTAATACAAATTTTAATTACATTAACAAGCATGTGTTGCTTTTTGAATTGAGATGCACATGCAAATGTTTTTATGTGATCGCATGAACATCGACAAGTGTATGTCGGCATGCACCAGGACCAATTTTGACATATATGGTAGGAGTAAAAAAAAAAAAAAAAATAGTAGTATATGGTTGTGGGACCCACAGATTTAATTGCTCTTTGATTCCTAGACAGTAATTGAGCCGCCCTGGTGGGTCCTGCCACTAACGGTTCTGATCAGTCCATACTCCAAGCTGGGGACCACTGCCATCTCATCCTAGGCCACGTCACTCCTCACTGATGGCGAAATGACCTTCGTGCCCCTGAACCCGGGTTCGCAACCAACCAACCAAAATGGTAGGTCTAACACATTTTCAACAGACCCCAGCGTGATTATGTACGGCCGTCGATCTTCATCGGGGCCCGTATGGCAGTGGTTGCTCAATCCTGTGGTTCTGCAATTTAACACGTGGAGACTGAGGGGGACTAATTCAACCTACTAGATTTTTTTTTTTCGAACACAAGCTACTAAACTTTATCTCATTTTAGTAAATATTACAAACTTAATAAGATTTCGAGAGGCAATAAATTTATATATATATATATATATATTAATTAAATTTTTAAATTTTTATTCGGCCACTCGTTATTTTGGTTTATTTTTTTTTTTTATTTCGATGATAGTTAAATCACGACATCTCTAAACTTTGACTTTTGACAAGTAATACATTATTCATCACAATATAAATATTTTCATCGTTATTTTGATTCGATTAATCTTACAAAAATTAGTCAAATACTTTAATTTTATTAGTCGAAAATAAATTAAACAAATTAGTCTTCAAGCACGCTGAAAGAGATGTAGTCAAGCACTCAACTTTAGTTTTATTGGTTAGAAATGAATTAAACAAATGTTAAAAAAAAAGGTCCTCGAATGAAGCAATTCAATGTTTCTCCAGGCAATCGGTCGGTCCACAATCCCCGATTCACAAAACTCACATCTCCAACAAAACCCGAAGTCCACCAACACCAAATACGTAATTCCACGCCTCCACATCTAGTCATCTACCGATCGCCGCCACGTCATCACCCATTCAAACGCCACGTCAGCCTGAACCAACCAGTACTGGCTCTCAAAAAAATATATTTTTTAAACGTCCACACAATCAAAAAGATTCTTCATGCATCGAGATACGTGCCTATAAATCCCAACCCATCCAACGGACTCCATCGCATTTCGTACAAACGTACGTCCACACCGTATCACTTCTCTCCATATATAAATGCCGAGCCAACGCAGTCGTCCATGCGACTCCAAAACATTGCGTTAAAAAGAGAGAGAGAGAGAGAGGCGAAAACAAAACAAAACAAAACCTTCTTCACCGAAATCCCGATACGATACGAACGCATTTCGGGTACCGCCCCCCGATACGCTGACTACCGTTACGATACGAAACGAAACGTTACGAATTGAATTCTTCTCTTGTTTCTTCGATCTCTCTTGATCGATCGAATGTCAGCCATGGCGGCGGCGCCACCACCGTCCACCACCACCACCGCGGATCATCGTCCAGTGGCGGTGCCAGTGCAGCCGTTCCCGATCTCGGAGACGTTCGCGAGGGACGCGATCATCGCGTGGTTCAGAGGAGAGTTCGCGGCGGCGAACGCGATCATCGACGCGCTGTGCGGTCATTTGGTGGAATCGGACGGGGCCGGTGGATCGGAGTACGAATCGGTGTTCCAGGCGATCCATAGGCGGAGACTGAACTGGATTCCGGTTCTGCAGATGCAGAAGTACTACTCGATCGCCGATGTCACGAAGGAGCTCCGCCGAGTCTCGGAGAGGAAGCCGGAGGTCGGAGAGGCGGCGGTGGTGGCGGAGGAGGAGGAAATCGTGAGTACTCCAGAGGAATTGGCGACGGCGAAGGAGGCGAGCTGCGAGGAAGGTCATGAATCTTCGTCGAAAGACGATCATTCGTCAGATCGAGAAGTGATCGTCGAAGAAGGTACTGATCATGAGTTTTTAAGTTCTGTGCTTCTTGTTGTTGTTTGCATTGTTGATTTGATTCTCGAATTTTCGGTTGCTCTGTTTCCTCTGTTTTCGCGAGATCAGGCTTCGTTTTTCGAGCTGAATCTTCCGAACAAAACAGTTGAAAATTAGTTTCAATTGCTTAGTAGATCGAATTGGCTGAAATTCGATGATTCTAAACTTGTCGATTTCAATTCCGGTTTCAACGAAGATTCAAACCCTGGTTAAGTTGCCGATTTTTCAGTTTTTTTTTTCATACATTTGTAATAGAATACTTCGAGCTTGAACCGAATCACCGAATCCATCCACTTAGAAAAGTAAAGCTCTCACAATAATAATTTTTATTTTTACGAGAGTCTCAAACATATTTTTTGTTTTAAAAATTTAAATTACATTTAATATAATTTTTCTACCTAATATATATACCGTGTTTTAATTTTTGTATTGAAATGTACTCCTATATATCTCGATAGATGTTATACGAACACACGTTAATAAGTACGTGTCAATTTTATGTATCTGTGTGGGATTACACTACTAAAGTCATTTTTATATGCTTGTATATTTATTTATTTATTTACAAAATTATTTTATTTAATGAGTACTTTTTTTTGAGAGAGATAAATGTAGTAGTAGCAGTAGCAGTTGTTTAGGGTTTTGAGTTGTTCGAGAAGGTAGAGACTTGAAAAAGGTGGATTTGGCGTTATAGCGGTGTTGGGAATTTGAGAATTCCCAAGTGAGTTAAAGTTCCTAGAGATGTGTGAGATGATTTGAATGAGAAAGTAACAACAAGGGGTCACGATCAATTAAGTGTGTGTGGTAACGGTATCACGTGTCAGTCTTTGGTGTCATCGTCGCCTTAGGACCGCCCGATGTTGTTGACAAAAGTCACTTCCAAAGTCCGTGGGAGGGATTGTTTCCATTTGAGGTGGCCGCCCTCCTTGCATTTATTGTAATTTTTTAATGCACAACATTTGAGTAATGAACTTGAGATTATGTTGACACTTCATTTGTACTGTCATAGTCTGTTTCTTTATTACTACATAATCCCCTTCAATTTTTTCCTAATATGAAGTATTCTTTTTCTGTTTTTAACCCTTAATTGCCTTTTTTAAATAAAAACTAATTTTTTTTTATTAATAATTAAGGTATTTAAAGCTTTGCTCAAACTAATTTTTGACTCGAAGGTGATGAATAGGACCATGATCAGTAATATATGACAAAGAGTTGTAAAGTTACTCTATATTTAAAAGCTCAAATTTAAGATCTCTGAATAAGAGTATAGAGAAACCCTTATTATCTCACCACAATCCTTAATTCAACTATTGTAGCCACGAAGATGTGCTAACTTGAAAAATAAATCATGAACATCATTTTTTTTTTGAATAAACCACGAGCATCATTAATAATGTTGTAATATAGTTTTTTGTTGCTATTTGATTATAAAATCTTACAAATCTATTAGAGATTCGAAGGTGCATATTAAGGTAAACCTTTTGTGGAGATTTGCAATTTATACTTTTATTAAATCCTAATACGTATTAATAGTTATGAACGTGTTTGTAAATGCATGGAATCTCTGATTAATTATTTGGGTCATTAGATTTTGCTTGATTTACTTGTTATTTAACCAGCTAAAGTGATATTTAATTACTTGTTGAGTGAGTTTGAAGTGAATTGTGAATAGACTAATTAAAGTTAGAGGGTACGTTGTCAAAACATCTTTGGTGAGATGGATGAGTCGTTATTCGTCAAAAGGCAAGGTTTAAGGAGGTCGTGACTTGTGGGTTTGACTCTTGCTAAAGTTAAAATAATAAAAAAAAAAAAAAGTTTAGAGTTTAAGTTTGTAATTTAGATAAAATGGGTGGAAGTATTTGATATTCTATCTTTTGTAACTGCTGCAGTTCTAGAGACATGGATAACATCAAACAAAAAATGTCACCCATTGATATTGTTTGAATTTGTCGCTAGTTAATTATATACTCAACGAATTTACATAAGATACATACATCACTTGTCAGCCTGTGTGAGTCCATAGTATTGTTTGAGATCTGGTTAGTTAGTTTTTGTCTCTAATGGACTTGCAGTCATATCCTCATCTTAAAATATTAGTTAGATTTTCCCTCAAAAAAAAAAATAAATATTAGTTAGATTCGGTTGTATAGATCAAACTTTTTCACTCTATTCGATTTAATTGCATTTATTTTTCTTGCCGTATTTTTTAACATTTAGCAGATAATTTTGTTCAGTTTATTTTTCTAACAGATCTCACTTTCCTGTTTTGAATTTCTAAAGACACCATGCTCCCTTGTGAAGAAGAGCTTAGCATTTGTTCGAACCATGTGGAATGTGAACTGCGCCGCGCTAACATCAAGATGACTAAAGGTTTTAAAGCCAAGGAGCATGTGAAAGGGCATATGGCGAGTTCCATCTTACTGTCACTCCTGATACTTAGTTCTGCACGGTTGACAGAGTAATGTAATTTATGATCATGAAGATCATGAGACCTCATACGGTTGCTGACTGTTAGCAATGCTTGGCAGGTTAATGTCGTGAAAGGCTTAAAGATGTATGAGGACATCTTCACTGAATCAGAGCTATTCAAGCTCACTGACTACATTAATGAACTGCGCGTTGCTGGTCGTAACGGCAAACTCTCAGGTGAGAACCCTCTCAATGCTCCTGACTGCCTAATTTGGCCTTTCAATAATCTGTTATCGCTTCACTTGTATGAATCTTTGGTGATTTGATGTTTTCTTATCAAAGATGCTTCTATTGATGAGTATTGTAGGTGAGTCCTTTATTTTATTCAACCAACAATTGAAGGGAAACAAGAGGGAGCTAATTCAGCTTGGAGTACCAATATTTGGACAGATTAACGAGGAGGCGAAAAGTAAGTCCAACAAGTCAAACAATCTTTTCTATTCCATCGTTTCGCCAGCTTTTCTGCCTGAAACTGCAATATATTCACTGCTTATGAAGTTTAATAAGTTATTTAACGTCGACAGGTAGTATCGAACCAATTCCATCAGTTATACAGACGGTCATCGATCATTTGGTTCAGTGGCGTCTAATACCAGAGGGTAGAAGACCCAACAGTTGCATTATCAACTTCTTCGACGAGGCATGTTTTCTGTTGCTTTATCTCTTGACCATCTTCTCAATTTCCTCGTTCTACAGAATTCACTTTTCTAGATGTCTAGTGGAAATCAAATTTGAAGCTATTGGCTTTGTCTGTCGCTAATGGATATATTGTTCTGTAACACAAACGAACACATTTTAAGCAAAAAAAGTCTTAGCCTTTGCTTCTGTTTCCATTCTGTTTGCAGAACTCCAACTTCTAAGAATTGGAACTTTTCTTTCTCTGCAGGGTGAATATTCACAACCTTACCTTAAACCACCTCATCTGGACCAACCCATCTCAACTCTTATTTTATCTGAATCAACAATGGCATTTGGAAGGATGCTTGTTAGCGACCGCAACGGAAACTTTAAAGGTCCTTTGATGCTTACGCTCAAGGAAGGGTACGCAATTTAGGTTGTTTGATTATTATCTGCTTTCCTTCTATTCTTTTTTCATTTAAGAATCCATGACAATACATTAGAAAGCTATAAATGGTTAATCAGGCTTAAAGAACACTTCATCCAGTCAAGATTGAAATTCACCCCGATCCCAAATTAGTAGGGGTCAGATGCACAGATCAAAAAACTCTTCCTTTAAATCCCTCCTAGTTGACGCGTCCCGAGCCTCCTAATTTTGTAGTCAATCATGTGAGAAAAAATTTGTTCAACCTCCTACAACTGCACATGCTCCTGATGCTTAGTCAATTCAGTTATTTTCTTCAAATTTTTTTGAATTGTTTCTCCTAAAAAAGACATCTGAAACTCATGTGAAAGAGATTATTTGTAGAATCATATAGATCAGCTATTGTTGCATTCACACAGCTCTAGTGTCATTATCTTAAACTGTAGCGCTTCATGAACTGTTGTTCAAGAAAATGCCAACATTATTGGAACTAATAATTTCAATCCTCATGACTGCATCTAACATAAAGAACTCCTTTATGAACCAATGCTAAAAATTTATTTTCCCTGTCACAGGTCCCTTCTAGTCATGCGTGGGAACAGCGCCGACATGGCAAAACATGTCATATGCCCGTCCCAGAAAAGAGGATCATCCTCACCTTCTGCAAGGTTCGAGCGGAAACCTACGACATCCAAACACCGACCACTCCTCCATTGACGAATGCCATGACTCTTTGGCAACCTGGCTCGCCAGAAGAAGCCTTGGGCGGATATGAATCACAGCTGGAAGTAATTCCCAGATGGGGAGCATTCCAGGCCCCCCCATTGTTCATGCTATCTCCCATGCAACCTATGGTCATGAATTCCAAAAGGGTTCAACGCAGTGGCGGCACAGGAGTGTTCTTGCCCTGGAACGTTGGATCCAAGAAGCACATAAAGCATCTCCCCCCTCGCGCCCAGCGAGAGCGTCTCCTTGCATTGCATCCTCCGATGGAAACTCGGGTGATGATTCCTACTGCTTGAATCTCAATCTACTTATCCTACTGCTTCAGTCATCTAGTTAAAAATCGACGCATGTACTTCCCTTCGGCGGCAACATCATTTGTGCTGAGTTCTTAGAAATATGGGCGGACGACGGAGGCCACAGTCGACCATCAGGGCCAAAGCTGTACAAACAAAAGAGAGGCACTGCTTATCATCTACCTTCTTCTTCGAGAAGAGGCTTCAAAGAGTGGTCTCTCTCTTTTTAGTAGGGTGAGTTTTCTGCCATCTAAGCTATTATTTTTTTTCTCGACTTACTGTTCTTCGCCTCGGTGATCTCTTGTTTTAATTTTCCTAGAATGAGTAGCGATGAGAATTTGGTTTCAGGTCAGCAAATGTACCTTTCTTGTGTTGAGTTATGAATGGTTAAGCTTTGAGAATCGTGAATTGAGTTTAATACAAAGTAGAATTTTGTATCAGTTGATCGAGTTTTACTTTCTGCACACAGATTAAGCTAATGAATCTCAGAACTCAAACCATATAAACTGCTTCACTTGGTTTCCATTCCAAACATGAACCACATTCAAAATTCATACCACTACATCACTTCAATATTGCATCCTAATATTTCAATCACAAGGCCTTGTATATTATCGCGCGGTAATCCTTGGAAAACCTACCTTATCATACTCATAATCAACCTTTCAACTTCCTGACAAAAGTTTAATCATGGCAAAACTAATTAACTACGAAACCTAGAGAATAATTTATTTAACCTAGACCAGAGCCAAAAAAAAAAAAAAAACACAGTTGAATCAAAAGAACCAGGCGTGCAACAACCGGGGGTGCGCACTGCCATGAACTAGATGCTACTTACTACACATTGAGATTAAAACTACGCAAACAGTAAAGTTGCTCCATTGTTAAATATATAGGTCATAGGTTTCATGCCAATAAGAGATTCTTCATAATGCAGGTAAGGTCCCCTTCAGCTAGCATCTACAATAGAGAAAACATAGGAGCAACACCTAGATCACCTTTCAGATAATTGCAGGTAAGAGTTTTTCAACAGGTTAATTTTGCAAGTGTTCCGGTGATGTAAATATTAGAGATTAGAGCCAAGCCAACATCAAAACAAAGTAAACCCGAAAGTTTAAAGGTAAAATGTACGACTAAGAGAGCTCAGGCAATCAAAATCAGCATTTAAATAACAGCGCCAAAGAGCAATTAGAGGTTTGAGATTCTCTTCTAAGCAGCGTAACTTGTTCTCGAAAAATTACTTTTATGAGATACAAGGAAAGTATTATACATGGGACAAGAGGTCCTATAATTTCATGGCAGCTAATCTAAAGTATAAGCAAATCCTCTTAAAAAGAGTTTTCAAGTATATAACAGAGGGCATCCATAAAAATTAATCAAATGAAACAATGTTCAACTGTCTATACAAAAGATGATGGCTCAATGATCAGCTAAACCACTCAAAAAAATCAACACTGCATGGTTCTTGCATCATGAGAAATTTACACCAGAAGCAAAATCAACTGCTAGTTAACCAGACATTTTAAATGAAACGGAATTGCTGGAAAGAATGGAGAATTAACGATTTGACAAGATTGCTTTCATACTTCACAGTTTATGATATATATATATATATATAGAAGAAATGTATTTACATTTATGTTTATGAACCAAATAGGGACCAACCAATTGAAAAAAACAAAAGACTAGACAATTGCGAGATAAAAACCAGTAGAAAAACAGGTTCCATGGCATTAAAAAAAATAAAATTTTGAATACTCGACAGACGCTCCATCGATCGTCTTCAATCCCAAGTCAGATCTTCATCGTCATCACCAACATGCAGATGCTTACTCACACCAGTCTCGCTAGGACTCTCCCCAAGTGACTCGGTCATCACTCTCCTCCCGTCAATGCTGCTAAGATCCTCGATCTCATCCCAACTCATGTCTTCTTCCTCTGGCATTGACAGTTGGCTCGAGATGATCGAGATATCACTATCCTTACAAGACTCAAAGAGTTCAGTCTTGTCGGATTTTGCATCCGATACCACCTTCTCATCCACCACATTCCCATTACGTGATCTCCCATTGAGTCCCTCCTTTTCAATCTCCTCCCCACCCTCACTCTTATCACCCTCCTTGGCGACAACCTCACCACATTCCCCAACCTTCTTCAATGGCACACTAGACACCTCCCCCTCCTCCTCAACAGCATCAACATCCCAACTCAACTCCTCATCCACATCCCCCGTGATCGCCCTCTTCACCAAACTCGCCCTCGCATCCTCAACTAGTTTAAGCTTATAAATCCTATAAAAATAACGTGTCCAAAAGGTCTTGTCGTCGACACTACTAGGTACCAATTTAGCGTAAACCTCCTCCATAACATCATTCTCCCCCACCAAATCCTCAATCTCCTCACTCCTCTCCTCCAACTCAAACCCCTCCTTCCATCTATCAAAATCCTCTAAATCCTCCGGACACTCACAATAGGTATTCAAATCACTCTGTATAGCATTAACCTGAAATTCAAACCTACTGTAACAACGCTTCGAAAAGGGATATACCTGAGAATCCGAGTCGCCGACGCTTTCGGCATCCGCTGCCCCACAGGCGCGGCGAGCAGCGCCTCCTTGCCGTGGGAGATGGCCCCCGCCGCTCCTCTCCACACCGTGGCGCCAATGTCGTCCAACGCCGCTCCGACTGACTCCAGCGAGACCTGCGCCACGGAGACGCCGGCGTCGAACGCGTCAGGGAGGTTCTTCAGAGCCTTGCTTGTGACCTCTCCGATCAAAGACGTCTCCTTGTTCAATCCGGACTTGAATTCCTCCAGATCCTCCGATAATGTCTTGATGAATCCTCCGAAACTCCATGCCGATCCAGAGCTCCCTCGCTGTTGCTGTTGCTGTTGCTGTTGCTGCTCATCGTCTATGCGTTCTTGTTCGATTCCTGGAGAATCTGAGTCTGGTCTCTGGTCGGCATGGCGTTCTTCGCTGGACGGTTTTGGATCGTCCGCGAAGACGGATTTGAGGAAATTCATTGGGGAATTAGGGTTAGGGTTAGGGTTTTGGTGCTTCGGAGATTTCAATTGCAATCGATGTTTTGAAAGGATGAATTGCAAGAGCACGCTTATTTATAGCCTCTCAAAAGGGAAACGTGGTTTATAAGAGTTGTTTTTGGTGTACGACTCTTAATCATATTTATATACAAACTCATTGACACAAAAATCCTAATTTAAATCAAACTCTAATCCTTAAAAAAAGCTTTGCAAAACTAATCCTAATCCTAATCCTAATCTAAATCAAACTCTAGTCTTAGAAAATAACTTCACAAAACAAATACTTATCTAAATCAAACTCTCATCCTAAAAAAAGCTTCACAAAACAAATCCTTATCCAAATCATACTCCAATTTTAAGAGCCTACCAAAAAAAAAAAAAAAAAAAAAATCTAATCTTAATAAAAGGCTTCGGAGGCCCTAAAATTTGAATCACTCAATATATTCTAAGCAACGCGCCGGTTTGAAAAGGAAAATAAATTTAACAAAACAAAAAAAAAAAAGGAGAGAGTAACCCACTTATGCGTCTCGAGGTGAAATGCACAGAATTAAGGTCGATACCCAAAGTGAATTATGTTTGCATTTTCTAAAAAAAATATTATGACGCAATTTCAAGATACGTGCAGATCTCAGACAAAATCCACTAAACCATTGCGAATGGCTTACGATGGCATTTTCCAAAGAAAAATGTTGGGTGACGCAATTTGAACACACAATTGTTAGCTTCACTTGATGTGAGCATCAATATTTGTATCAAATCGATGTATATCGAAAAGACAAAAAAAAAAAAAAAAAAAAACCAACAAATGTGTGGTGTGGAAAAACAAGTAATACACAATTAGAATATGCACGGCTGCATCACAATATGCATCACACATCCCCATAAAAAACACGTAAAATAAACAAGATTCAGATTCCATTGAAATCACTTACCAAACAAAGCAGCTCGACAAATTCTTCAACCCACTTAAAATAACAGATCAAGATTAGTAAATCAATCTACTAGTTGAAGCCTGTCAGTCTTGATTACGCCAAGCATTTTGTTACTAGCACATTGTACACCAAACACAAATCTCACATATCGTTGCATGTTTTAAAAATAAGTAAAGCTAAACAACAGCATAGTAAACGAGTGGCAAACGCCGTGAAGTATCAATACCATTGCTTTTTCCCTCCAGAATCTCGCTCATTGTTTTCGACCTCGCTCGACAAAGGACAAGGTCGAAACTTCCAGTTTTTCTCGTATCGACAAAGAAACAAACCACACTGAAATAATAGCTAAATGCAGTAAAAGAAAAGTAGCGACCTTCAAATGGTTAACTCTGAATCAAGCAACTACAATGGCACTACTTCGGGTTTATGCAGAACCATCTTCGGGTTTGGCATCTTCAGGCTTTGACTTGGAGGGCAACGGTGAAGGAGAACCGCCTTCTGCTCCCATCTCAGTTTTGAGCTCATTGATGCTTTGCTCCAACTCGTCGATGCGGCTACCCATCTCATCTAGTGCAATGAAGTTAAAGATAGCAATACAATACCAAAAGATTGACAAAAGAAGGGGGATTTTTAAGCAAACCAACATCTCGCCTTTCTCATTCCCCCAATATAAATAACCGTATCACTATCTAAATCTTTTATTTTACTTGATTGTATGAAATTAATAACTTGCTTAGGTACTTCCTTTTTCTTCCTATCTAATCTTTTATTTTCCTTTTTTTTTTAACTAAAGCATGACAATATCAGCTATCAATAACAAAGAATAAATTAAATGCCAATGCAAGCAACAATGCAACATGCGATGGAGGGGGAAGGCAATAACAAGGGGGAAATCAAAGTGAGAGGAAAAAGGATATTCTTTGAAACGATAGATTCCGACATTTGATGGAACCGAGATTGCTGCAAAAAACGAAAAGAAAAGAAAATCTCAGTACACATGAACAATTGTTGGCATAATATAATTGCAGATGAAATATAATGAAGACTGACCATTTGCTGAAGTAGGTTTTGGACCTGAAAAAAAACGACATAACACAAGTTAGACCAAACTTCAATGACTACGACCACACCAAAAATATTGAAAAAACAAGGAACAACAAAATATATTCCCAATAGTGTTCAAAATAATGAGAATTAACAGAAGAAATTCATAATCTGTTTTACCCAATCGTCCTATGCCAACTATATAGAACAAATTTATAATCAAGAATTCCTAAGATTTCCTCCAAATTTACAAAGTTTTAAGTAATCATCAAGTTTATTAATCGAATTCAAAAATTACAGAAAAAACCCCCCCACTTAGATAGTAGATAAAAATTTAAATATTTTGCACAGTTCAAAAAAATTGCAATTTATAAATCATGCATCATCAACCAATGCATTACCATTACGGTTACCATATAAAGCACAAGCAGTCAAGCACTACTTAAACAATAACATTCCTTTAAGCCGATATATTCAAAATCTTACATGTTTTAATTGCATATAACTATTATCATAATAGAATGCCATGAAGTAAACATGAATACTACCAACAACAACAACAACAACAAAGCCTCAATCCCAAATTAGTTGGAATCAACTACACGGATCAAACTCTTCCATTGCACCCAATTTAGTGCACTTAATGAATATTCCCAACGATCACAGAAAATTTTGCACTTCTCAAAGACGTCAAATTATTATAAACAATACACATTAAATTGGCCTTCTTCTAATTGATTGAACCATACAGTCAAGTTTCTTCTCCCAATTTCTAAACTTCTAAAAGATGTACAATTATGTATGGCAGTTCAAAGACATGTATGAGAATCGTAAGTCAAGTTTGGACTAACAGTTAATAATCTTAAGCTCAAATAGGGAAGATGCAAATGAACCTAAACAAATCCATGTAAGCTTAAGACCAAGACAACTTATTGTTCCATGAATTTTGACTAGGCTTCTTAAGTTATGCCCTTAACCGTTTGCTAAAATGATACAGTATAGATGACTTAATAACTAATAAAACAAATATCAGAAACCTTATACATGAATCAGTCAAGTATCTCATCAGGAAACATACTTCCTTGCCACATGTACAATATACGAATTACCTAGAAACTATAATCCCATAAAATCATATCTGAATTTTAAATTAAAGGATAAACAAAGCAGGATACAAGGTATAATAGAGGTTTTGATATGTTAAAATGAGAAATCATCTTACAAAGACTGTCATATCAGCTGTGCTCTGTTTAGTTTCTTCTGAATCAGGACCCTCCTGCAAGGAAAAAACAGAGAGAGGTCTCTCACCATTCAAAAGTAAACGTAGGAGCATATTACAAAATAAGCTGAGAAAAAAAAAATTGATGAATGTGATAGATGGCAAGGTACACATGTCAAAAGCCTTTTCAAAGATGGCTTCAAAAAAAATCAAAGACAACCAATAAACAAGACAGAAACCCTTCTTATTGGTAAACAACTAATTAAGTGAAATGACATAGAGAACAACAACAAAGTCTCAAGTCTGAAATTAGTTTGAGTTTGGCTAGATGGATCCAGTCTTTCCTTCCAGCCTGATTTAATCTAGTTGACTGTAATTTGGTAAATCTGTACACCTGTAATAATTAATGGGTCCCAAGTTACCTTAGGTTTATCTCAACACCTTTGACTTCTTTCAATTTATAGCCTGTCCAATAATCTAATAGCAGCATTCGCAAGTTATATTTAGCTGTGCCTAAAATACGGTACCACAACCACCCTTCTTTTATTTTGACTTCTATTGGCCTTACTTCTATTTTCTTTGAAACTCTGTGTTTATTATTATTACTCTTACGGGCTCTACCAAATAAATCTAAGCATTTGCATCTTTGCTACACTTATTTCACATAGGGGCTATTTTTTACCACCAACATTCACTCCCAGACCCACAAATCATAGATGGGTTGCTGCCGGTTAATTTATGAACAGATAAATTGAATTGGACTTCACGCATCACAAGAGAATCATGCACGCATAAGAGTTGCAGGTCAAAATCTTTCAATGAGCACAACCTTAATTTTGGAAGTCGACACACTTCACATACACTAATCAGTCTAATCTATTATAGTAAATGCATCATATACATTGGTCTACATTTTTTTCTGATCATTTTTACAAGAAAACATATAAATCAACTGCAAAATCTAATAAGTTAGCACATTATCCAATGATATTTAAGAACCTGTCATAAAATCTCACATTAGCGAGTGCATCAGACATCTTTCTTAACAAGAACGAACATCATATTATGTAAATTAGAACCCTAAAGTAAAGTCTAAAACCAAACATTTCCAGTTTGAGCAAAGAGTTTTCATCCTCTGAGATCATAAAAACTTATTAACAAAACTAATACATCTACAGCGTCCTATGCAGGCGCCCACGTAAGCTTTTGAGATCATCATAAATTCATTCATGGTAGGCCTCTTGGGAGGTATAGAAAATACATACAATCTCATTCAAACAACAACAACAACAACAACATAGCCTCAGTCTCAAATTAATTGGAGTCGGCTAAATGGATCAAACTCGTCCACTGTGCTCGATTTAGTGCAATCGATGATGAGCTTTCCAAACTATTCAAATCCCTCCTAATAAATGCGTCCAAAGTTAACTTCGGCCTACCCCTACCTCATCGAATTTCTTCACTTTCTATTGACTCAAGTTTTTTAGTGAGAGCATTTGTAGACAATCTCCTCATTCATGCAAATTTTTTCGCTGTCCAAACACTAAGCTTTACTATCATCCAATCCTAACCATCATCACAATACCGTAAGCGTTCCACATTTCTCTAATATAATCCATAACACTCTCCAAACGAATCCAGTAACGCAGCATAAACATCATATTGAACATTAAATCAGCAAAAGCATAAGAAAGCTTACATTAGCATCCTCCACGCGACTGCCCATACAAAAGAGGAAAAACAATGAATCAGTACCAAAATCCAACCAACCAACACACGTAAAGCAGAAACCCTAACCAAATGATCAACCAACACTGTGCCCTAACTTTCCTCGAAAACCTAGAACAGCTGAAACAGAAAACCAGATCACGCAAATGCAAGTCCAAGGCGTTCGATTCGATACCTCATTTTGGATCGACCGAGCTCGGAATCACGAACCGGTGTTCTTCGAATTTCCCTGCAAAGACAGCAACGATAGATCCGACAAATGAGTTTCGGAAACCCTAGACGATGCGAATCGCTGAAAC
Source organism: Stephania yunnanensis (assembly GCA_039657365.1). Classification (NCBI taxonomy): domain Eukaryota; kingdom Viridiplantae; phylum Streptophyta; class Magnoliopsida; order Ranunculales; family Menispermaceae; genus Stephania; species Stephania yunnanensis. Next base: position 60,723,298 of record CM077582.1, on the reverse strand, counting down.
GAAACTCGCAATCGAAGCGAAAACTCAATTTCAACGTCTGAGATCGAAATCGAACTAACGAACGAACCTTTCGAGGGTTTGGATATTTTGGAGTTCTCACTTCTCGGCGTCGCTCTTTTCGAACCACTGCAGAAGAAGATTTAAATGGTCTTTTTTTTATCGAGTTTTCTGTGCTCCGGGTGTTACTTTTCTTAAGAGTCTTCTATGTACGTTTCGGGATTCAAGCATACACCGATCTCGATGCGTGACATGTGGGTCAAAACTTCGTGAATGGCTCATGTGAGTCAATGTGTCACGTAGTTAGACATAGTTATTGTTATTCTAGTACTTTTCTTTCTTAATTCTACTTTACTCACTTGTATGAGCAACGGCTCATGTGAGTCGATATGTCATGTAGTGTGACGTAGTTATTGTCATTATAGTACTTTTCTTTCTTAATTCTCCTCTACCCACTTGTATGAGCCGCGTGGCTTCTTTTTTAGAGTTTGCTATTGTCAGTGCAATGCACGTCGAGATATATACGCAAGTGTCTATATGCGCAATTCAATGTGCATATCGATTTTTTGTGAGTGTTTGTATTGGGGCGCAACAATTTTATTTTTTTATTTTTTTTTTGTAAGTGGTATTACTCATTTCGGTCGTAATGTATCACAATTTTACTTATGCAGAAGAATTAAGGAGATGACTAATTTCACCATTAAGATTTTATAATAAGAATAATTTATGAGAGAATTATCATCTCATAAATTATTTCATTTATTATATAGGTATTGTGTAAAAAAAAACGATTGATAGTTGCATTAACAAAATAGAATGTCGGTTAGAATTGGAAATGAAGTATTTAGTGCTTCCTAAATTTTTTAATGTTGCACATATTATGGAACAAAAAAAGTGCCAAAAATGTAAGGCACATTGTGGAATGGATACGAGTTTGAATATAACTCTTAGGCTCTGTTTGGTTGGAGGCTTAGGTTAGCTAAGCCCAAACTTAACTATAAGATTAAACTAGTTAAACTCAAAGTTAGCTAAGCCCAACAAAAAATACTTTTTACCCTCATCTTCAACATCATCTTCTTTATCCGTAATATATATATATATATATATATATCACGTCATGTTCAATTTGCTCTCTCCATCGTCATCGTCTTTGGCGTCATTGCGGTGACGCACACCACCGCCTCCATCAGCGCTCTTCATACCTCAATGCTAAGCAACTATGAACATCGTCGGAGAGAGCGAAGGCGCGAACGAGGAATTGAGGACGAGGAGCTTCTCCTCGATGGATTTGTCCGTGATTTCATCTTTGATGACGAGCTTTTGCTTCGGATTTGATGAACTCGAACAAGTTGTTGTGGAATTTGGATTGTTGAGCATGTTGTGAAGCTAGAATATAGTGTAGGATCGAAGAGTTCCTTGGTCGAATCTTGAAGAAATTGAAGCAAAAAGTGAAAATTGAAGGAAAGTATATGCAGAGGAAAATAGGAGAGGAGGCAAACTGAGTGTAAGATCGGAGAGGAGAAGAGGCCCTTAGGTAAGCAAGTTTGGCATGAACTCTCATGATTTCATCTTCTCTATCTTCGTCGTTTCATCTTCATTGCCCCATCTTTATCGCCGAGCTTTCTTTGTGTTTTTGGGGAGGGGTAACAATATCAAATAGTGGTTCTTACCTAACACAATCGTTGTAGGAGGCAAACAAAATATTAACTTATATATTACCATGTTTACATAAGCCGGTGAGGAAGACTTAAGTAATGCTCCAACTAAACAGGCCATTAGTAATAGCAAAGTCAACAATTTATGTTTTTTTCAACTTATATAGAGAGTAAGGTGTCAGTCTCGACTCTTGAAGGCATCCATAATGGTTGAACTCATTTTTGAATTGATGGAGTATTTCATCATCATTCCATTACATTATCTCTACCATACTTCACTTCCACAATAGTTAAACCCTTCACTACAAACTTTATGTGACCTACAATCACATAACACCATTTTTTTTTAACACCATTCTTTGGTTGACAAAAGCAAAAAATAAAAAATAAAATCAACATTAAAAAAAGTTGGCTTTGGCGAGCTCCACACGCATTAACGCGCAACCAAATTACTCGCTCACAATAATGGTTTGTGTTTGCATTATAGATGCTACGAGGGAAAAGAGAGTGAAAAGAGACTAGGGGTTGATGATAATGTATTCGTGTTATATATCACCCACTCGAAACGAAATGAAATTCCATAAGGATTACCATTTGTTAGAACAAATATTATGTGATATGGTTGAGATTTTACTAATTGATTTAACATCTAAATAGACTCTAATTGAGTGATATACCATTTCACTGTAATGTTTCAAGAGAATTAGATGTTACTTAAGCCTCAACTACTTCAACTTAGGGCGAAAGTTCAAATTTTAAAAAGATCTAGCTTTAACTAGTATTAAACATGTGAATGAAGGATACAATTAACTTCATATACCTGTTTTTTGTAGCCCCCTGTTGTTGCATAATTACGAAGTGAAAAGAAAATGCACAAGCATATTTCATAATTTTGTTGGGTCCGGTTAGATAGATTAAACTTTTTTATTCAACTCATATTCAATGCCTTTAATGGCGTGCTTTCAATTTTTTTGTTAATCAATCCATTCGAAGTCATGTTAGATCTACCTCTACGACGTTGGGTTTCTTCAATTTTTTTCGCATCGAGTTTTTTAATTAAAGTATTTGCGCATCTGTATAATCATCCCAAATACCTTCCTTAAATATTTTTTGCATTGAGATATGTACGTATAAATATCGACATGAATCTAAAGAATCAGGACAACTAGATGTTAGGTGTTAAAAGTGGGTAATCTAACAATTCCATATCCGAAAGTCAACTGGTCCAAATAGAATAAAGATTGGTCCACCCGCTTTGGAAATTGGTATAGGTGCATTTATCAAATACATATTTCGAGGTATATCTTGCGGTGGTGACCATACTAGGTCAACCTAGCATGCTCCCTCCAAAAAACATCCCTAAATCCCTGTCCCACCCACAAGGACACGCGTCCAACGGCAACCCCCTCACGTTCCAAAAACCCATAGCGTGTCACCGAAACAGACCGTCACCTGACCAAGTAAGCTCCACGCGGGACCACCTGATCTCACCACTCCGCGAAAACTATATAAATGATAAATCCCTTTCGCCCCTAACAGCCCCCAATTCCGATGAAATGAGAGGCCAAGATCTGATCAACGCAGTCCTCCCGGACGAGCTGATCCTCGAGATCTTCAACCGGCTCGACGACTCCAAATCCACACGCGACTCCTCCTCTCTCGTCTGCAAGAGATGGTCGAACCTCGAGCGACTCAACCGCAGATCGCTCCGGATCGGCGTCTCTGGAAGCCCCGACTCGCTCGTCAAGCTCCTCCTCCAGAAGTTCGTCAACGTGCGGAGCGTCTGCCTCGATGTGCGGTTGCCGATCACCGCGCCCTCGCAGTTTGGGCCTTCCGTCGGTAGGCGCTTCCGCCGCCGCCCCTCGCAACCCCCGCCGGTCTCTGTGAGTGCCACAATCTCTTTAGTTTTGACCTAAAAGGTCCTTTCGAATCTTTGCGGTTTTCGAATAGTCGAGCTGAATTGGATGTGTTATGGAAATGGCGAAAGAAGATGTATCAAGAAAACCTAGGGCATCTTCTTTTCGTTGGATGAAAATTGAAGCAATGCGACGAGGATTCACCAATTTGACCTAATTTACACGGAATTGGGTATCCAGGTGAACCTGACTAGTCCCACGTGGCCTCGGTGCTAATCGGCCTGACCGTGGCCATGAAAATCTTGACACAGCAGGGAATTAAATTTGAGACTGTGCGCCTGGGCCACACAATCCCAAGCTCTCGCTCTTACGATTGGGTCAACCTGTTGGGGTTGAATACATGCTCATTATTGTTTATGCAAAGTTTAATTGGTAATTATTGGAGCTTGGATTCTTTAGAAAAAGTGGGAATTGGGAGGAAATATATATGCTTTAGGTTCATGTTGAGTAACAACAACAACAACAATATCATAGCCTCAATCCTAAATTAATTGGGTTCGGCACATGGGTCAAACTCTTCCATTGTGCTCGATTTAGTGCAATTGATGGTGATTGAGAACACCCCCAACCAAAGTTTATATGTGTTTGATCCATTTCATGAAGAGTGACAATTTTAGCTTTCAGTCCACAATCAACATTTGCGTCTTGGATGATACATGAAAATATGAATGACTATTGACTAGAACTGTGTTTGCATATCACAACTATGGTTATAAGGTTATGCCGAGCTATAATTTTTTGTTTTACTGTGACTTTGGTGTTTACTTAAATCAGAACCTTAATGGATGTGACTATCTATTTGTTGGTGTTCGACTTTTAAATTCCTTCCTAATTCATCTCACAGAAGAAAAGACGTTATGGCAATGTAGCTGCTGGATCCTCTGCTAAATTTCATGTCTCTCCGAGTGGTAGCTCTGAGGAAATTGACCTAGAGCAGAACAGTTTATCGGACGCTGGTCTAGCCGCCCTTTCCGAAGCCACTAAACTTGAAAAGTTAAGCTTGGTTTGGTGTTCTAACGTCACCAGCATGGGCCTAAAATCAATTGCTGAAAAATGTGGATCCCTGAAGTCACTAGATTTACAGGTGGATTTTCTTCTCTTGCTATACAAATTGTTCTTCAGTTGAATCCTGAAGTTCTTGATAGGTAATTTGAATGCAATAAAGTGTTTTAACGGTATTAGTGTATTGTATTCTTTTCCGTCTTCTTCTCCATTTGTCGAATTGCTATCTGTGATTCTGTGTATAATGTTTCATGAATTGAGTCCATGTTGTCCATTGGTTTAGCTCTTATCTTTTGATGACTCTGCAGATATATTCTTTTCTTATGACAATTTCAGAATTTCTCTTTTTCATGTTTCCTCTTTTTGTTCTATAGTATGAAGCATAATTTTCAATTTCACTGATGGACCACTGGGTTAAGCTTCGAGGTCATGTTGTATCTTTTTCTGTTGCCGGGTCCGTCGTGCATCTTTTTAAAGCCATTTTATGTAGGATACAAATCTCGTAGTCTCATAACTTCATTGTTTATGGAAGAGGTGTATGACTTTTCTCCTCCTTTTAGTTGTATCAAAGAGAAAAAGACTTCATTTCATGATTTCTATTTTCAATTATAGTTGGTACTTAATCCCAAAACAATTTTGGATATTATGCTTCCACAATCATATTGTTACAGCATATTAATAGCCAACACAATGTTTAGTCCAAAAACATGATATTCTAGGTATAAGACAGTCTCTTTTTTGCGTCAATCTAGTGGAGTCAATTTCTGATTGAGCGATTTTGGGTGACCATGATATGTTAACTTGATCCCTGCATTTCTCTTTTCTATTATCCTTATTCAAACAGTTTGTCTCCTTTATTTATATTTTTTTTTATTTTTTTTTCTTTTCTCCTAGTCCAGTTTTTCTTGTATCAACACCGTAAAAAGGGTAAAATTTTTTTACTTCTCAAAATGAACGACTCGTTTCTTTCATTATTTGTGTTGAAATCCCCAAAAGAAAAACTACCAATGACTGTTTAACCATCCCTTTGCCAGTCGACTGGTTAGACCCTTTTCTCATATTATTTCCTACTTCTAGAACTCTTACAATTTTCCTACTTCATTTCAATTTCATATCTGTTATCTACTTCATCTGGAAAATTATATCGAAGTTCTCGTGCAACTCCTTAATTTGATATTATATAACTCTTCAACATCTGTTAGACCATTTTGCACAATTAGAAAGACTATTTAAAGAAAGAAGATTTTGATCATCAAAAGTAGTTTAATTGGTAGGTGCTTGATTTGTTGGAATTGAATGATAATTGAGTCGTGATTTGGTGAATCAAATGGAGGTTCTTTCCTTCGCATAGAAAGAACACATACACACATTCAAGAAAATTTATTTTCCTTTATTGGAACGTTTTGCAAAGGAGACAGACAAATGTACTATTTTACTTACAGTGTTCATGGAACATCCCTGTGGTTGGCACGTGATGTGCAGTTGAATTTGTGTCGCACACCATAATTTAGACATTTTGTCATTGCATTATTGCTAGGAAACGAAATTAGACAATGAATAATTTCAAATTTGGAGGGAAAACTTCAACATCTCAACCAATGTTACAGATCAATTTTTTTTTTTTTTAAATGTACTCACGTTATCTGTTGGCTACTGAGTGCTGAAGCTTGGTGTAATATGCTTGGCAATTTAAGGCTGCCTAGCTTAGAAGTAGTGATTCCTTCATGGAGAAAAATAAGCTCCAGTGTGTGAAATGCGACGATGTAAAACATTCTTCTTCAAACAGCTATTCAACTTCTCAATTGCAGAAGTCAAGTCAAGGCCCATGAGATGCTTACATATTCTGTGATTTTCCATACAAATTCATGTTGTTTCATTTTGATGTTCTTATGTTCATGGATTTTATATAAATATTTTACTTGATCAGATTGAAAATCTTGCAAAGAAAACCCTCAATATTGATATAATATCTTCACTTACAGGGTTGTTATATTGGAGATCTAGGTTTGGCAGCAGTTGGCCAGTGTTGTAAGCACTTGGAAGACTTGAATTTGCAGTTTTGTGAAGGCTTGACAGACACCGGCTTAGTTGAATTAGCCATTGGTTGCGGGAAGTCTTTGAGAATTCTAGGGATAGCAGCATGTGCAAAAATAACTGATATCTCATTGGAAGCGGTTGGATCTCATTGTATCTCTCTTCATACTTTGTCATTGGATTCCGAGTCCATCATGAATAAAGGAATACTTTCAGTGGCTCAAGGATGCCGGATGTTGAAGGTTCTGAAGTTGCAGAGCATAAATGTCACAGATGAAGCGTTGCAAGCTGTGGGCAAGTTCTGTTCATCATTGGAGTTATTGGCTTTGTACAGGTTTCAGAGATTTACCGACAGGTTCCATGTTTCTCAGTTCTTTCGTATCTTTTATCCATATCCAATGAAACCGTTTTAGTATAAGTAAAATAAAATTGATGAAGCTTTTGATCATTAACAAAATTGAGGATGCTTTTGGATCTAAATGCCAACTCCTTTATCTAGTTTTTTAAGTACATCATGAAGGTGGCTATTTGGTGGCTTAGGTAGTCCACAATTTAATTCTCCGAGATAATCTAAATTCATTTTGTGAGAATAAAGTTTTAGATCTTATCTATTGTTTAACTCTTTCCAATAGCTTCATCACATTACTTGTCAACCTATACACCAATGGGACGAGGTTTACGTGATGGTTAGGCACTCATGTCAAGAAGGGAGTCATGTGAATCCTATCCCCTACCTATGCAAAAATTTGGCCACTCCTCTTTAAATCTCTCACATGAGCCTCATGTTGGTGTTGGCTCGGCTCCCAATGGAATTGTTAGGCTAAGTGCTTAAATACCCTTAGTAATGAAGGAAAAAAAAACAAACAAACATAACTCTAGAATTATATCACGTTCATTTGGAATCAAGGTTGTTGGAAAAATATAGAGAAAAAAAATCTTCATATTATATTTGTAGATTCAGAAAAAATATATGATAGAGTTCCTAGAGAAGTTCTTTGGTGGGTTCTAGAAAGAAAAGGAGTGGACACTATTAAAGATACGTATGAGGGAGTAGTAACGAGTGTAAAAACATTTGGAGGAACTACAAAAGAATTTCTCATTACGATAGAACTACATCAAGGATTGGCTTTAAGCTCATATCTCTTTACTTTAGTTATGGATGAACTAACTAGGCATATTCAAGAGGATATACCATAGCATATGATATTGTCTTAGTTGGATGAAACAAAAGATGGAGTTAATAGGAAATTAAAATTTTGGAGCAATACATTAGAATCTAAAGGCTTTAAGTTGAGTAAGATGAAAATCGAATACACGCACCGTGAGTTTAGAAATACTAGACATCGAGATGATAGAGTGGTAAAATTAGGGGAAGTAGAAGTTGATAAAGTGAACCACTTTAGATCCCTTGGATCAATCATACAAAATGATGAGAATATTGAGAATGATGCCGCACATATAATCCAAGCTGGATGGAAGAAATGGCGTAGTGCAACATAGGTGATTTGTGATCTAAATGTTCCTACTAAGTTAAAAGGAAAGTTTTATTGGACCGCACTTAGGCTAGCTATGCTATATGGAAGCGAATGTTAGGTTATAAAGCAACAACAATTATATAAAATGAACGTAGCAGAAATAAAGATGCTTAGGAGGATGTGTGGTAAAACTTGTAAAGATAAAATAAGAAATATAAAAATTCAAAGACAAGTAGGAGTTGTACCATTGACGCAAATATTAGGGAAGGATGGTTGCGGTGGTTTGGTCACCTGCAAAGACGACCTATAAATGCCCCCACTAGAAAACTTGACTCAATAGAAGCCAAGGTTCGAAACTTCGACTTCGCCTATGACTTCGCTCACTTAAAATTTGAAATTAATTCGAGGAAGTTAACTACAATGGTGGAAATTTGACAAAAATTCGCCGGTGCATGGAATTCTATGGAATTTTACTTTAAGTGCTAGAAAACTCAAGTTTTTTTGTAGAGATGCTAAAAATATGCTTAATCATACAACAATGCATAAAACTCATATCACCGGAGGATATTCCGAATTTTTAGTATATTTCTAGCATAGTCGAAGTTTTAGTCGAAGTTTGCTCAACTTCCATGAAACATAACAATTTTACATCATGTTTTATTAATTCCATCGATGTTTTCGAAGTTCGATCGAAGTTAGCTGAAGTTGAGTCGAATTTTGTAATTTTTCTACTGCCTTTGAACTTTGCTTCGCTCACTTCAAAATCAACAAAATTCGTCTGAACTTCACGAAGTTTGTCGATTTTTTAAACCTTGATAGAGACTAAAGAAAGTCGACAAGGTAGGGGTAGACCAAAGTTAACTTGACGCATTAATTAGGAGGGATTTGAATGGTTTGGAAAGCTCACCATCAATTGCACTTAATCGAGCACATTGAAGAGTTCGATCCATGTAGGGACCCCAATTAATTTGGGAATGAGGTTATGTTGTTGTTATTTTGTATTTTTATTTTTTTTCCTTTCTAATGATGAATGTTGTTGGAATATGGTAATGGGGTAAACCGTAGATGGCAGTGATTAAATGATGACTTTGATATCATTGTGATGCTGGTGCCACTTCTGTTCATATGATTAATGCTGGAACATTTCCTCTCCAGCAGATCATTTAAAATTTTCTTCGTTTTGGCCACTTCTGCCCATGAGAAATTATAATGGCTTTTTTGTATGCTTACTTTTCTTAGCATATGCACGTGCAGGAGTCTGTGTGCGATAGGGAACGGGTGCAAGAAACTAAGGTGTCTTACGCTTAATGATTGCTATTTCTTGAGTGACGAGGGTCTGCAAGCCATCGGTGCCGGCTGTGCTGAACTCTCACATCTGGAAGTTAATGGCTGTCACAATATTGGCACATTTGGACTTGAGTCCATTGGGAAATTCTGCAGGTAAGAATTTCATTTCACTATGCATTTATTTGAGATAATTTTAATTATTTTAATATGTTATTTTCCTCTTTTTATGACTTAATTTCCTACTCTCTTGTAACTTGTCTTGGTGTCACTAGATGGATTTACCTTTTGGGTCATAGAGTGCTTAAGATTGCTTCGCCTCCATTTCTTTCTTCCTCCTTGATTCACACATTTTTGCTACTTTCTTATGCTACTTGTTGCTTTTATATCTGGAATCAAATATCATGATATGTTTCACTGGCTGCAATTGGCAGGCAGGTTTAACATTTTTTTCTCTTTTTTTGACATTACAACCCAATCATGGTTTGACATGCTTAAAACCATGATTTAAAGTTTTCAGTGAGCAAGTAGGCTATTGAACCACCATTTCATGTTCATTCATAGGAGTTTACTCAGGACCTTTGAGAGAAGTGCAATTCTAGAGTTTTTTTTCATTATTCATAATTGCTTTTCTTATGTCAGACGTAGAAGTAATTTGCAGGCAATTCATTTATTTTTATTTTTTTTCAGAATAAAAAGGTGAATAAAAAAATCACTGATGATGTGTTGTGTAGCTCATTTACGCATTGAACTAAAATGAATGATGATGCACTTCGAAGTTCTGGTTTCACTCTCAGAGTACTCAGATGTCTACCTTTGTGTTGAAAAGTGAAAGAAAAATACTATTTTGGTATGCACATACTGTTTTTTTTTTTTCATGAATATGCACATACTGTTAAGTTTGCATTACAATACTATGTGGAACTTTATCGAAGTGGTTTTCAGCGAGTAACTGACTATATTTTAACATGGCTTGCAGGAAGCTCTCTGAATTAGCATTGTGGTACTGCCAGAGGATTGGTAATAATGCACTTTCTGAGATCGGTAGAGGGTGCAAATTCTTGCAAGCACTTCATTTGGTTGATTGTGCAAATATAGGAGATGATGCTATATATGACATTGCTCAGGGATGCAGAGACTTGAAGAAACTTCATATTCGCCGATGTTACGAGGTATCCATCTGTTGTCTTATTTTCCCTTCTGTTTATACACCTCTTGAATTTTTTTGTTCAGTTTTTCTGGGTATTATGCTGAAATTCACTCTATAATTTTTGCTATTGAATTCGGACTGCTTAAACATATGTTGGCTGTTTTGCATGAAGGAATGGCTTAATTTTACGAGTTCAATGTCCAAGATTTGATGTTAATTTTCCTTGTGACGAGGAGTCATTTTCGTCCCTGACCAAAAACTCCGCCTATGTTGACCACTATGTGCGCTATATAGCCGGTCCAAAGTCTAGATAAAGGAGGACTCTGACGCTCATTCTTCATATTGAAAATGGGTAAGGGAGGTCTCGAACTCATTTTTCATACCCGAAAAGTGGGGGAGGGAGGCCCCGAGCCCATTTTTCGTTCTTGGAAAATAGAGGAGGGTTGCGATAGGTTATAGCTAGCGTAAAACTTTTGTCACTTTTCATGAAATGGATCAAACACATATAAACGATGAAGAGTTCTCGCCTAGCGACGCGCTGCATCGGAGCACGAGTGTTGTGAGAAATGAGTAAGGGTGTGTTTCACATCGCCGCCTGGGTGTGAAGAAAAATGAGCAACAATTTTCATACATAGGACGTGTGTAGGTAAAGAAGTTAGTCCCTTCACATCGTCACTCGGATGTGAAGAAAAATAAGCAAGGGTTCCCATGCACACAGAGGACGAGTGTGGGTAAAGAAGCTAGTTCAAAACAAACACGAAAACAAAAGTAAAATTATAGATACGAATACTAAATCTTTTACACAAAATAGAAGTAGAAAATGAAAACAAACACAAAAGGGAGAAAAAAATAGTTTAGGAAAATGGAATATACGAACATTTACAGGGAAGTCAATAGAACTAGTAGATACTATGATTAGAATGAAAGTTAACATCACTTGCCTCCGAGAGACAAAATGGGTAGGAGAAAAGAGTAGAGAAATAGGAAGCATATGGTTTAAATTGTGGTACACTGGTATAGATAGAAAATGCTATGAAGTATGAATTCTGGTGGATAATGATTATAAGGATAAGGTCCTAGATGTTAAGAGAATGGGGGATAGATTGATTCTAGTTAAATTAATTATTGGAGACGAAAAGATTAACATACTTAGTGCCTATGCACCACAAATAGGATTAAGTGAGAGTATTAGACGCAAATTTTGGGACGATATAGATGGATTTATGCAAAGTATGCCATGATTTAAATGGGCATGTCGGGGCAAGTAAGGATGAGTTTGAGAGAGTTCATGGAGGTTTTGGTTACGGTAATAGAAATGAAGAAGGAGAATCAATCGTAGAATTTGCTTCAGCATACGATCTCTTCTTAGCAAATACTAGTTTTAGGAAAAAGGGAGTCGCACATAATTACTTTTAGTAGTGGTCATAACAAGAGTCAAATAGATAACAAGAAAAATAAATAGAAAAATATGTAGAGATTGCAAAGTAATACCTGGTGAAGCGCTTACTATTCAACATAAGTTAGTAGTACTTGATATTAAGCTAAAACGATGACTTAATAGGAGTAAAAGAGTTAGCGACCCTAGAATAAAATGGTGGAACCTAAAAAATAGTAAACAAGTAGATTTAGAGAAAAACTACTAGAAGAAAATGGTTGGAATCTTGATTTACATGCTAATACAATGTGGCTATAAATGAGTAGTTGCATAAGGAGAGTAGAATCAAACGTATTAGGTATATCTAAAGGCTTGAGACCACCAAAGAAGGTAATATGGTGGTGGAACGAGGATGTCCAACGAGCAATTAAAACTAAAAGAGAGATGTATAGAAAAATATCTATGTGTTAAGATGAAGATGCGTACAATGAATATAGAGAAGTTAAAAAACATGCCAAAAAGAAGTTAGTTAAGCTAAAACAAATTTCATGGAAGATCTATATAACGTTAGGTAATAGAGATGACGAAAAATATATATTAGCTAGCCAAATTAAGAGATAAAAAAAACAAGACCTAAGTCATGTAAGGTGTATTAAGGACAAAAATCAAAATGTTTTACGCGCGGGGATGATATTAAGGAGAGATGGAGAAGTTACTTCGATAGTTTATTTAATGATGGCCAAGTTGACACTATAGTTGATGAAAACCCACACCAAGAAAGAAATGTAAACTATACACGCAATATTATAATTCTATAAATTAAAGAGGCATTGAAAAGAATGAAAATAGGGAAAACTTGTGGCCCAGATGAAATACCCATAGAGGTTTGAAAATGCTTAGGAGAAATTGGATTGACTTGGTTGACAAAACTTTTCAATAAAATTATAAAATCTAAACGGATGCCAATGGATTGGAAAAGATACACGCTTGTGCCAATCTTCAAAAACAAAGGAGACATTCAAAGTTGCTCAAACTACTGAAGAATTAAACTTATGGGTCACACTATGAAACTTTGGGAGAGGATAATTGACAATAAGTTAAGAAGAGAAACAACAATATCGGAGAACTAATTTGGCTTCATGCCCGAGAGGTCAACTATGGAGGCGATTTTCCTGTGAGACGATTGTTAGAAAAATATAGAAAAAAGAAAAACGATCTTCATATAGTATTCATAGATTTAGAAAAAACATATGATAAGGTTTCTAGAGATGTTCTTTGGTGGGTTATAGAAAGAAAAGGAGTGTATATTAGATACATAGATACTATTAAGGATATGTATGATGGAGTAATAACGAGTATAAAGACATTTGGAGGTGCTAAAAAAGAATTTCCTATTACGATAGGACTAAATCAAGGATTGACTTTAATCCCATATCTATTTACTTTAGTTATGGATGAACTAACTAGGCATATGAATATTCAAGAGGATATACCATGGTATATGCTATTTGCAGATGATATTGTCTTAGTGGATGAAACAAAAGATGGAGTGAATAGAAAATTGGAACTCTTGGAGGAATACATTAGAATTTAAAGGCTTTAAGTTGAGTAGGACGAAGGCCGAATACATGCACTATGAGTTTAGAAACACTAGACATCGCGATGATGGAGTGTTAAAATTATGGGAAGTAGATGTTCTTAAGGTGAATCACTTTAAATACCTAGAATCAGTTATACAAAATGATGGTAATATTGAGAATGATGTCACACATAGAATTCAAGCTGGATGGAAGAAATGACGGAGTGCAACATGAGTGATTTGTGATCGAAATGCTCTTATTAAGTTAAAAATAAAATTTTATAGGACCACAATTAGGCTAGCTATGCTCTATGGAAGTGAATGTTGGGCGGTAAAGCAACAACAATTACATAAAATGAACGTAGCAGAAATGATGATGCTTAGGTGATTTTGTGGTTAAACTCAAAAGATAGAATAAGAAATATAAAAATTCAAAGACAAGTAGGAGTAGCACCAATTGATACAAAGATTAGAGAAGGGCGGTTGCGGTGGTTTGGTCACCCCCAAAGACGACCGACAATGCCCCCACTAGAAAACTTGAGTTAATAGAAACTGTAAAAATTCGACGAGGTAGAGGTAGACCAAAATTAACATTGGATGCATTAATTAGGAAGGATTTGAATGGTCTGGAAAGTTCACCATCAATTGCACTTAATCGAGCACGGTGGAAAAGTTTGATCCATGTAGTCGACCCCAATTAAGTTGGGACTGAGGCTACGTTGTTGTTGTTTAATTGACCAAAATACGCTCTATCGTATCAATTATTTTGTGCAGTAGAAGTTTCAGTACAAGAATATGTGAAATGGTTAAATTTCCAAAGAGATTTGGATGAATGCGTAATTATATTTCTTTCTGTTGCTAATGTCCAATTATCATTTTAATTTACGTCATTGAATGCATGCTAAAAACCTGTACATTATTGGTTTTTGGTAAAACATTTAGGGAAGATAGATTCCTTGAGAAATTATGCTTTCAATTAGTTCTAGAATTCGTGTGAATGTTGTAGGATTTCTCTTGAGCTTTTTTTGAATTTGTGGGATTGATTCATGGAGGTGTTCAATTTTTGTTTCTTGATAGCCCTACATTCAATAACTCTCAGTTACAATTTTTAATTGCTCAAGGTAGGCTAGATTAATTTAGTGATCAGATATGTGAACCTTATTCAAATAATTATCCTCTTCCTACTTCCGATCCTACTTCTTATCATTTGTTGACAACTCACCAGATGATTACTTATGAAAACTTCTTATCAAAAAAGAAAAGAAAAGAAAAAACGAGAATGCTTCTACTGCATCCATTCTCAATAAACTGGAGCCTTCACTAGAAGTGTTTTCTTCCTTGTATAGATTAAATCTTGGTATTGAGCTTCTGCATGTTTATTTTCAATATTTATGTTCCTGTTGATATTCATCTTCCTTTCTATGTCCCCTTTTTTTTGACCTGGACAGGTTGGGGATAAGGCAATCATTGCTGTGGGGGAGAACTGTAAACACCTTACTGATTTGAGTCTTCGGTTCTGTGATAGGTATGGTGCTTATTATCAATCTGTTTTTACTCCCTTCTTTAAGAATCCTTGCACTTTCTAATATCAAGCTTTACTTTTGTGTTTGTACTTTGTATGAGGTCAGTGCTTCGATTAAAAGATCTTTCAGTAACATGGATACTGTGAAATATCTCCCTTTGGTCCTGAAATGTTGAAAAAATTACTTGCCCTTTGATCTTGAGATGTTTGAAGACATTATAATTTACTCTGACAAATTCAATTTTTGAGTCATTGTGGAGAGCAAGATTTTAAAAATAATGCTTTTGTGAGTTTTATTTATTTATTTTTTGGGTACATATGAGTTTTATTTTTTGTAATACCTGTCATAACATGGATGGATGTGCTTATAGAAAGTAATGCAAAGTGCAGAATATGGTGTCATGTTGGTAATAGTTTTCTGTCATAGTTCTTATTTCCTACTATTTTATTCTTTGGTCCACCAAGAATGGACTTGTTTTGGAACTATGCTTATAATTATGAAGTCACCAAGCTTCATCATCTTAGTTAATAATGGGACAGTATCAACTTAAGTCCTTCCTTAATAAACTTAAAAGTACAGTCGTTAATGTTACCAAATTTGTGTTTATAAAAATATTAGATGGTAGTAGTGAGTTTTATTGACCAAAGCTGCTGAATTATCATAGTTAAATTCTGCTTCAAACTGAAGTTAATCTCTAACCCGACTTTATTCTTTGGTTAATGATCAGGATCGGAGATGATGCTCTTATTGCGGTTGGTCAGGGTTGCCCTTCTCTACGCCATTTAAATGTAAGCGGGTGCCACCAAATTGGTGATGCTGGGCTGACGGCGATTGCAAGGGGCTGCCCTCAACTTGTGCATCTTGATGTGAGTGTTCTTCAGGTGCGTGCCCCCCTCTCCTCCGCACTTCTTAATGGTAAATTGTGTATTTGTTTTGCATGCATGTCAAGTAGAATTGTTTTTTCATTTTTCTCTTTTGCATTTGGATTAGGATATCTGATAAATTAATGTGACCCGGGGACATTAGAAATGAGGAATGTTATGACTTATGATATTGATTCGATACTTCTCAGGAGTTCCAATGCTTTTGAATCTCTTAAAGAATTCTAAATAATTACTAGATCTTATGACTCACGATGCTTGTGTTACAATTGAGTGATCCTTAGGAATTTAAGAACAAAACTTCATAATAATTTCTCGAGTCACTTGTTTCAAGTATTCATTGAACTTTTATTTGGTAAACTTTCTGATTCTCCTGCAAATCAGAAGTATGTCATCATTAACTAGTAATTATAGGACTAATGTTTGACTGTTTAACTTATTATAGATTCTTCTAGAGTAGATTATTATGACGAGTTCTTCGTTAGGTCGGCAATTCTAGAAAGTATATGAGAGCAATCACAAATTTGGAGAAGTTAGTGTTGAAAAGTATAGGTTTTGACAGATTATCTCTTTTTTAGTTTGTAAGATGATAAGATTGGGTTGTTAACTTCAAGGCACTGATAATGATTTCTTTAGTAAAGAGATCACCTCACAGAAATATGAACACTTCGTATCTTTAATTTGAGTCAGAATGACTGGTCTACAAAACTAACTTAATTCCTACATGAAGTTAAATGTTGATCCATAAATTTATTTAATTATTTAACTATCATTTACAACTTGTATAGCGTTCAAGAATATTATGATTCATCAGCGTGAATCCCTATTTGATGTTTTTGACTTTTGATCGATTCAAATCCAACTCGTAATTTTGGTGATTGCCAGTATATTTTTCACACGTTCATCTTTGTGGGTTGACAAAAGATTGTTCGTGTCTCCTGCTTAATTGCCATTCGATATGCTTACCTAAAGTCATAGCTGGTGTCAACATGTGGTTTGGACCGTTGAACCAGTTAGTAACCTCTCTTTGTGAGTCACTTAGGAGGAAAATGTTCAACTGCGCTGGATGCCAGCCAACTTTGGACAACTATGTTTTTGGCCTTTCTGTTTTGTGAATCCAAGTGAAATTCTCAGTTAAGTTGCAAGCATCAGTTTTATGGTTTCTTGAGCTAGTCAAGAATGCCGATTGAGACACTATGTTTATATTAGTGATGCATGGGATTAATTGGAAGTAGATATTTTTCTGCCCAAGAAGTAGATCACTATTGTACACCCAAAATATACATTTTATGGAGATATTAGATAATAATTATCTACTTTTTTTAGAGAAAGTATGATTTTCTACTTTTTTGACATCTGAGGATGTGTAATGACAAAAGATGAATTTATTATAGAGATGATTATTGGACCTTTTTTAAAGAATCTAAGGATAAGTAAAATGACATTTGAGTATTTTTGCCATATATGCTTGAGAGGGCGGGGGTTTAATTTTCTTCTGCGCGTCAAGTGCCAACTAAAGAAATCTTGAAATCAATTGTTCATTCAAAATTTAGAATAGCTTCAGTAACTGGGTGTGTGCTGCTGATGAAAGCATATAAGGCTAGAGGGAAGATACTACAGAGAGAGATCTAATGAGTTTACATGGATACCTATAAAAATATCTATGCTTTCTAAGATCACCACATTTTGTTACATGTTTTGGTCTTTTTTTGCGAGTTCGACTTCTGTTTGAGCAAGTTCACCACAAGCTGCCTAAGTCTTTTTATTTACTTCTGACAGCATTTGACTGACATAGCACTGGCTGAAGTGGGAGAAGGTTGCCCTTTACTGAATGAAATAATACTATCTCATTGCCGGCAAATAACCGATGTTGGAATAACGCACCTTGTTAACAAATGCACAAGACTTGAGGCCTGCCACATGGTTTATTGCCCTTCTGTTACTTCGGCAGGAGTCGCCACCATGGTTTCCAGTTGCGCCAACTTAAAGAAGCTCCTGGTCGAGAAGTGGAAGATCAGTCAGAGGACTCGACGAAGGGCAGGTTCCATCATCTCCTATGTTTCTATCGACCTCTAATTTAGTAATCTCCTATCGTCACATTCACTCTTCGCAGCTACTTCATTGGATCACAGTAGGTCAAGCTAACAAACATCAGGAACCCTCGGCACCCCCCGATGGAACCAAAATGACAATAAATCTGCTTACTGTCCATTTCTTTTCACTTAGCATGATCTTGTTTTCTGTATTTATAAGGCTTCTCTCTGATTCAAACTTTTTCTGCATATATATTTGTTAAGTTATTAGGGATCAGCTCAGAGGGTCACCCGCGAATTTACAGGTACGAGCGAGAACTGTATTTTCCGTTCCGTCAGACCGAGAACTGTAATTTATTTCAATGTATATATGTAGACTTGCTAAAGAGGGCCCGTCCCTGGCCTAATATTATTCTGTCCATTTATAGCTTGTATACAATGTTAGGAATCACTCATGTAACCATGTTGGACCCCTTTATCATAAAGAGCTGTAGAGGCTTAGCCTTTCAGTCCTTGCAATGATTCTAATAGTGATGTTCAAGAAATGTAAAAAGAGCAGCACTAGAATATAGAATATATTCCATTTTAATCTTCATAGTGTGGTGTTCAATAAGTGTACTGTTCTCTTGTCAACTTTATACCAAAGAGACTGGCAGGTGAAACCACTTTGTTGTCACAAAGGAAAAGAATGTGCTCAACAAGTATATATTTTACTTTGAACCATCTTCTAAGTAAAGAATCTCTCACTAAATAAGCTACCATTCCTTCAAATATGCATTTGCTTAAGCTCATGGCATGCACCTATCAAGCCTGCAAGACACTGCTTCACCATTGTTTCCATATTTGTGTTTTATCATCTTTTTCAACATAGGGCATGGAGAGCAACCGTCCGGTCGAAGGGATCTGCCAGCGACTCTTCAACTTCCTCATCGATGTCTTCCTTTCCAGTAGCCTCAAGCGTGTCACCTTGGGGCGCCCCGCTGAGAACTCTGCAGAGTCAGTCCAGCATAGCCCAGACAATAAGGTGATGAGAAAAGTGAGGATTGAGTACTCTCAAACTAATGGCTTGGATATGAAAGATGAGAATGTAATCCAAGAGGAAGGCATTGTTGCAGAGTCCATAACTGTTCCTGTGGAGAAATGGACAACTCTTGAAATTGCCACAAGCGGCGGCATTGCCAGTGATGCCGCGACGAAAGTGACCGGCATCCTAAAGACTAAGAAGAGTAGTGTAGATTCAAGTTTTTCAGAGGCTAAATCCGGAAGTAGAGGCGTAAAGACGGTAAGCATAGAAGAAGCGCCGGACGAAGATATGAAGAGGAAGAAGAAGGGGAAGAACAAGGAAATAATGGAGGAAACAATGGTACAGGGAGAGGTAAGCATGGAGGCTCCAAGTCTTACAAGAAGTATTCATTGGTCCAACATCGACCAACGCTCCGATGAACTCATTCGGCGTACGAGGGAGGCTCTAAGGAGCAGTTCCGGCATCGAAGCCGGGTTATCTTAGCTTAGCTTAGCTTGGCTTGGCTGCCTTCATAGTAGAGTTCTTGTTTCAAGCACTCTGCTTGTAATGTATGTTCTGATCAGAACAATGCCATGACACAAAATGTGAGTCTGCTGGGCATATCTTTGCTTCAGCCAATTTGGCCCTTCAAATAATGTGCTGCAGATGAAATTTGTGAACGTTATAACATTACTCCATAATTTCCATTGTCTTCACCTAACATGTTACTGTAATAAAGAGACCAACTATATATTGTTATGAAAGCCGGACGCATAATTTTTTTTTTTTTTTTGATAATTGTGGGTGTCGAGATTACCTTCACTATTTCCACGAGGCCTTGGCTCTATCGTCTCGTTACTACTCCATCGTACATATTCTTGATAGTGTCTATGTATCTAGCATGCACTTTTATTCTTTTTAGAACCTACCAAAGAACATCTCTATGGACCTTATTATATGTTTTTTCTAAATTTACAACTACCATATGAATATCTTTTTTCTTTTCTCTATATTTTTTCAACAATCTTCTTATAAGGAAAATTGCCTCCATAGTTGATCTCCTAGGCATGAAGCCAAATTGGTTCTCTGATATTGTTGTTTTCTCCTTAGCCTATTGTCAATTATCATCTCCCTAAGTTTTATAGTGTGACTCATAAGTTTAATTCCATGGTAGTTTGAGCAACTTTGAATGTCTCATTTGTTTTTGAAGATTGACATAAACATGTACGTTTCTTCTCTAATCTATTGACATCTCTTTTGATTTTAAAATTTTGTTGAAAAGTTTTGTTAATCAAGTCAATTCAATTTCTCCTAAGTATTTTCAAACCTCTATAGGTATTTCATATGGGCCTCATGCTTTCTCTATTTTCATCATTTTCAATGCCTCTTTAACTTTTAGAATTCTAATATTGCGTGTATAATTTACATTTCTTTCTTGGTGTGAGTTTTCATCTACCATAATATCAACTTGGTCATCATTAAATAAACCATCGAAGTAACTTCTCAATCTCTCCTTAATATCATCATCGCGCGTTAAAACATTTTGATTTTTGTCCTTAATACATCTTACATGATTTAGGATTTTTGTCCTTAATATCGTTATCGCGCGTTAAAGCATTTCCAAACCTCTATATACACACACGCGCGCGCGCACACATACACATAAATCTTCCATGAAATTTGTTTTAGCTTCAGTAACTATTTTTTTAGCTTGTTTTTAAGCTTCTTTATATTGATTGTACGCATCTTCATCTTAACACTTATGTATTTTCCTATACATCTCTATTTTAATCTTAATTACTTGTTGGACATCCTCGTTCCACCACCATGTTTCATTCTTTGGTGGTCCCAAAGCCTTTAGATATACCTAATACGTTAGATCCTACTCTCTTTATGTAACATCTCATTTTTAGCCAAATTGTATTAGTATCTAAATCAAGATTTCAAACATTTTCATTTAGTAGTTTTTCTCTAAACTTTACTTGTTTACTATTTTTTAGGTTCTACCACTTTATTATAGGGTCGTTGTCTCTTTTATTCCTATTAAGTTGTCGTTTCATCTTAATATCAAATACTATTAACTTATGCTGGGTAGTAAGCGCTTCGCCAGGTATTACTTTGAATTCTCTACATATTTTTCTATCTATTTTCTTATTAAAAGAAAATCTATTTGACTTTTGTTATGACTACTACTAAAAGTAATTATGTATGACTCCATCTTCTTAAAACTAGTATTTGCTAAGACAAGATGTATGCTGAAGTAAATTTTAAGATTGATTCTCCTTCTTCATTTTTATTACCATAACCAAAACCTCCATGAACTCTCTTAAAAATCATCATTACTTGCCTCGACATGCCCATTTAAATCTCCTCCAATAAAAACCTTTTCATCTAATGACATATTTTGCATAAATCCATCCATATCGTCCCAAGATTTGCATTTGATGCTCTCGTTTAATCCTACTTGTGGTGCATAGCGCTAATTATGTTAATCTTTTCATCTCCAATAATTAATTTAACTAGAATCAATTTATCCCCTATTCTCTTAACCTCTATGATTTTATCCTTATAGTCATTACCACGAGAATTCCTACTCCATTGCATTTTCTATCTATAAAGTGTATCACAATTTAAACCCTGTGTTTCCTATTTCTCTACTCTTTTTCTCCTACCCATTTTGTCTCTCGGAGGCAAGTGATGTTAACTTTCATTCTAATCATAGTATCTACTAGTTCTATTGACTTCCTTGTAAGTGTTCGTATATTCCATTTTCCTAAATGATTTTTTTCTCCCTTTTGTGTTTGTTTTCATTTTCTACTTCTATTTTGTGTAAAAGATTTAGTATTCGTATCTATAATTTTACTTTTGTTTTCGTGTTTGTTTTGAACTAGCTTCTTTACCCACACTCTCCTCTGTGTGCATGGGAACCTTGCTCATTTTTCTTCACATCTGAGTGATGATGTGAAAGGACTAACTTCTTTACCTACACACGTCCTATGTATGAGAATCCTTGCTCATTTTTCTTCACACTCAGGCAACGATGTGAAACACATCCTTACTCATTTCTCACTACATGTATCTGCCTAAATTTTATTTTCGCCGTTATTATTGATTATTTCAGACTTGGACGCCAGCTCAGATCCACGTGGATGCCGCAAATAGGTCAGGACACGCCTGACTAGGTAAATAGTGATTTTGTGTGATTGTTTGCCTATTTGTGATGTTGTATATCAAATTATTTACCTAGCATTGCATGTATGTATTTATATCATTGAATCGAGCGAGATAGTGTAACATGTGTTTGCCTCGAGAAACGTGTCGAGACAGGTACCGAGGAGCGAACTGTGGGTACACTAGGTCGGGGAAACTAAAACACACAAATTAAATAAAAAAAGAAGATTGGTCAAGTAACTACTATGGAATAGATATTAGGTGGCTAGTAAAGCGGCGGTACGCGTATATCGCGATTTAAAAGCGAAACTCGGGCGTCTAAACGCCCGAAAACACAGGCGAATGTCCAGCTGTGTCACACTTTGGAGTTAAGGACACAAAGTCAACAAGGTTACCTATATCTATACTCCACCACACCCTCATCATCACTTTTTCTCTCACGTACATCACTCTCTCACACACACACACACACCCACCCGTTACGCATACGATCCGGGAGGAAGAAGAAAGAACGTGGAGGGGATGAGAAGAAAAAGTCGAGAAGGAGAGAAGAGAGGGCGAGACGTCACGGTCGAGGTGAGTCCTCGTTGTTTGTTGTGATTCTGGTAGGTTTCGGTGGGGTGGCCGAGAGTGGGGTTCGACCATGGAGGCTGAACCGGGCCAAGGTGGAGATGGTAGGGGTGTTTCCCCTGCCATCGAGTCCACCGGGGTTGGGGTGGAGAGCAACCCAACCCAAACCACAGAGGAAAAAAAAGAGCAATAGAGACTTGCGTCTCTGTGAAGAAGGAGATGCGCGTGGCGAGCAACCCCTGACCGCCTGGTCAGCCCGACCCGGACCATTTGGGACTGGACCCGACCCAGTGGGACCGGGTCAGGCCGACCCAGTGGACCGGGTCAAACCCGGTCCAGGGACCCACCCATTTATTTAAATAATATAATATTAAAATTTAATTTAAAAACAATTTTAAATTTAATAAATTACAGAAAAAATAAGAAAAATAGGTAGAAAATTTATGGAAAAATCAAGAAAATCAGGAAAAATATAAAAAATGAGAAAAAGATAGAAAAATGGTATTCGAGAATTTTTCGGGTCTTGACACCCCGGTATAACTCGAAAAGTGTGCAAAACCAAACTTCTTAAAATAAAATTTTAATATTTTGGCCGCACATTATAAATTCAATTAATTTGACTATAAACTAGTTAAAATGGTTTAATTGGACACCAGGAACTTAGGAGACCATAGTCGGGAGTCGGGCGCATTTCTCGAGACGTGAGTGGGATTTCGGAGTGCGTTTTTGAGGTATGTAAGAATCCATCTGAAAGTCATCGAGGGTTTACTTTTCCATCGTTGATTTCTTATTCCTTGTTATTGTGCTTTATTCCGTGATACGTGTGGGTTGGTGGTCGAGTTACTTCCACCCGATATTCGTAGTGTACTTATGGTGCACTAGGCTGTAGCAAGTGTGATCGGGCACTTGGTGAATTGCAACCCGAGTTGCATTAAGGGTGCACGTGTCGGGCAAGCACCGCAAGGAACCAAGTGAAAGGAAGTGGGGGCACCCACCGAAAGGATCCTTGGGGTCCAAAGTACAGTTTAGTATGATCGGGACAAGTACACACTTTGTTTCTCTCGTGTTATTTATTCATGTGATGATCTTAACACAATTGTCTATTTAGTTTCCGCATGATTATTTGACATGTTTATTGGTATCTGTTTATTTTCTTATAAACGTTCGGTGTACTTCGTTTGGAATCTTACTAATTGTACTCTCCATCTGATTTTTTGTGATGGTCGAGTGCAGATCCCAGTGCTAGTAGGGGCAATGGGATTTTGGGCGACTTTATCTGACTACCCGCGGTCGAGGACCCACTAGTACGTGCGATTTTGATATTTTATTTTACTTTTGGGAAATGGGATACTGGATAGACACCGTACTTGTATATATTACTGCTTAGTATTGTCGCCTATATACAAAGTACTTTCCCCGGGTTTTCCACAATAGGTGTTGTTCTTACAAATGATCCTTTATATGATGATAAATTTAATTATTTTACTTGCTTTAAATTTAAGACTTCCGCTGTTTTTAATGCTATAAAAATGATCTAACTGTGTAACTAAACTGATTAACGAAATGAGTTTAACACGTATATCGAGTAGTCATGATGTAGCAAGGACGTTAGTGGCGCGTGGAACCCAGTGGGTCATGGATCTAACAGGACTGCGGGGTCGCGACACTCCACGTGGCGAGCTCGAGATTTGGGGCCGTCACACTACACCCGGGCTTCGATGCAGTGCGTCGCTAGGTGGAAACGCCCCAACGTTTGTATGTTTTTGATCCATTTCATGAAAAGCGACAAAAGTTTTACGCTAACTGTCAACCTATCGCAACCCTCCTACATTTTCTAAGAATGGAAAATGGGCTTAATACATCACTCAACCATTTTTCGGGTATGAAAAATAGAGAGACCTCCCTTGCCCATTTTTTGATATGAAAAATGAGCGTCAAAATCCTCCTCTTTTATCCGGACTTGAGGCCGGCTATGTAGCACACATAGTGTTCAACATAGGTGGAGTTAAATACTTTGTAAAGATATTTGACAAAAAACAAATTTATAAAGATGTTTAAAACTTACATGCTCTTTTTGGTTCTTTGAGTTCAGTAGAAGCTTGTTAAAGAAACTATAGTAGTTACTATACTTCAGTAGTTTAAATATTTATGTAGTTTCTATATTTTTGGTATTTAGGTGGTTTTAAGTAACTTTTCTTATTTTATGTTTTGTTCAGCTCTATAAATAAGAGCACCTTATTCTACTCAATTAGAACACATTAATATCAAAGTTATTTGTTTTCACGTGCTCATTAATGAGACAAAAGTGCCTAAGCTCCTTTCTCAAAATAAAAAAAAATGATGAGGCCTTTTTTTAGTTAGCCACGCGGTGTTGGCCAATCCAAACCATCAATTTTTTTTTCAAGACCTTATTTAAAAAAAATTGAATCCATTTATTACTTGGACCATGTTAGAATATAATTCAAATTCAGATGCATATGTATTAATATTATGTGTGACAATGTGTGTCATGTAAGCAGTGAGCTCTCAAAAATATGCCCATAATGTTGAAGTTACTGAGTCAAATATGTAGTCAGTTATATTAGCTAGAGAGTGGGATATGTGTCATGATTAGAGTCAAGGTAGTGAGTAGTTACTCAACTATTTATTGTTAATGGTGTGTACCAAGTCAAAAATCAGTTAGTGTGTCAAACCGTTGCTTATAAATGTGTACTCCATCATGTGCAATTGACATATGAAAATAAAGAGAACATCATCTCTGTTTTTGTTTAGCTTCCTTTTTTTTTTTTTTTTTTTTTTAAATTATCAACATGGTATCAAAGCTTCTTAATTCTTAAGGGCCTGTAAGTGTCATACGATGGTCTCCACCACAACATCATCTCTTCCACCTCCAACCTTCAATGATGAAAATGATTGTTGGCATAAAGGCAAGCCACAGTGCTACAACTGTAAGAAATTTGGTCATGTACAAAAGCATTGCAGGTTTAAGAAAGAAGAGCATGCAAAATTGGTGGAGGCAATCACTGAAGATGATCTTTTTGCTTCAAATAATCATTGAATTGAAGTGTGCGAAGAGACGTGTTTTGCAAAACTTAAAGTTTGATTTATATTTTCTATTTTACTTGTAGGAAATTTGAATCAAGGGGGAATGTTAGAATATGATTCAAATTCAGATGCGTAGGTATTAATGTTATGTGTGATAATGTGTGTCATGTAAGCAGTGAGCTCTCAAAAATATGCCCACAATGGTGAAGTTACTGAGTCAAATACGTGGTCAGTTATATTAGTTAGAGAGTGGGACATGGGTCATGATTAGAGTCCAGGTAGTGAGTAGTTACTCAACTATTTATTGCTAATGGTGTGTACCAAGTCAAAAATCAGTTAATGTGTCAAACCGTTGCTTATAAATGTGTACTCCATCATTTGCAATTGACAAATGAAAATAAAGAGAACATCATCTCTCACGATTTTGATTTTTTGTTTAGCTTCCTTTTTATTTTTTTTTAAATTATCAACAGACCAATGCAATGTAGAGTTACCTTAATTTCCTACTGCGTATTGTAGCGGTGGTCGTGCTATTTGGCGAACGAGAGCACCTTTGATTTTCTTCGTGTAGTCGAAATGTATCATCCCGATAGAGTCATGCGCCAATTCGGTCTCGTGCAAATGATACCACCTGTAGAGCACAAACATTCACCGCATAAGATTGACTTGAGAGGGAAGACGGATAAGGATTGGAGCGCAGAACATAGTGCTTATGTCTGCATGTGGAACGAACGTGCCTCCAATATTGCAACCGATGAAAGCTTAGAGGAGCCAATGGACTTTTACAACCCGTATATGCTATGGTATCGTCGCATTACACGACGATTCATGTCTCCTCGTGGAGCTATTGCTGAGGCCTTGGTAAGTACAATTTGATTTTTTTTCATTCATGAATCCTTGCCAAATAGTTGTTTTCCTCGTACTTTAGCATAAAACTTCTTCAATATTTCATATGTAGGCACATGGCATTACTTCAATTCATCAGTTGACACTGGGTGATGATGTATCTATTGCCCGTATTAGAGATGTAGCTGCATCGACTTTGACTGCAGTACACGCAGATTATCGGATGCATAATATGCCCAGTTCATTTCAAGCTTCTCATCGTTCTTCCCATGCTGATACACCTTCGAGGCATGACACTCCATTGTATACTCCATCAGTGCCTTTCAACGAGTTTGGGACTCCACATACTCCTTCAGTTCCTCCCACCATGACATTCGAGGCTATGGAAGCCTTTCCATTTGACACGGCACCTACATCTTCGCGCCATTTTCATGCAAGTCCAATAATGATGAATTTATCTGAGAGTACAAGTACTCAGGATGGCGGAATGCGGGACAACGATGATATTCAACCGAGAGAAGATGCTCAAAATCCGCCGATGTGGGTCATTCGAATATTCCACTTGCACGAAATCGTAATGTCCAAGTCGTCAAGAGAACACGGTGTGGGATTTGGAAGTCATTATTTGGGGTCGACTAGGACTTTTTCTATACTGTTATAAGTCATTTCCTCCTTATTCATTTTTGTCTTGTAGTTGATCACCAACCAATTTCATCATTTATATCAATTCAACTTTCAAGTTCTTTATTTTTTATGAGTTTTAACTAATTTTTTCTTGATGTGTTGAACCTCTTGTATTCAAAAGTTGTGTATGCTATTATGTGTATGAAAAAGGTACTAAAGTATTTGGATTCTCAATGGTCTCCTCTCATGAATCATAAATAGCTTTGTCATCATTTTTCATGAATTAGTAGCGTGGGAGCACAATAGCAAATTGGTTGGGAAAATGCATGCTTGTGGACATGATTCATGTGGCCTTGCTCCTTGGGGCTGCAAGGATACTACATATAACATCAATTTGCATGAAGTGATCAAACAAGCGTGGTAAAAAAAATTTATTTGAGTGGAATTACTCTTGACTTCCATTGCATTGAAGAATACTTCTTTCCAATCCACAATTTTCAACTTTAGAGTTGAAACAGATAGTGGAGAACATCAACCACAATTTCACCTTTATTTTTTTCATTCTTAATGGATCATAACATATATAAAATGCATAGGAGATGCTTTTACATTTGTTGTAAGCAAACAATCTATCCATTACTCATGCTTTTAACCACACATTTATAAGTTTAAGCCAACATTTGTGCTTGAGAATCAAAAATGCCATACAATATGTCATTTATCAAAAATGCAGGGAAAAAAGACTAAGCAGTAAGACGTGAGTTGCAGTCACGACTTCCATTGCATGGAAGTCGTGACTGCAACTCACGACATCCATGGCATGGAAAACGTGACTTAGAATCACGTTTTCCAGTGACCAAAAAAATTTTTTTACGTGGCTGGTGATTTGGCGCTTACGTGGCAACATGTGTGTTAGATTGGGAAATAGTTTGGTGGGTGTGTTGGCTTGATAATTTTTCCTCCCAAACGTATTAATCAAGTAAAAACTCCATAAGCTTTTCAGGTAAGAGATTTTAGGCGGAGTTTTTGCCTGATTAATAGATTTTGGAGAAAAAATTCCCAGAAAAACACATCTGCTTAAATAATTCCCAATATAACACACTTAGTGCCACGTAGGATGCCACATGGGACCGAGGGAGGAGTATTTGGGTGTGGGGAAAACGTGAGTGGAAATCACGTTTTAAGGGAAGTCGTGATTTCCACTCACGACTTCCCCACAGTGGAAGTCGTGACTTCCAGTCACGACTTCCATCTAATGGAAGTCGTGACTGCAAGTCACGACTTCCACTCGAGGGTTTAAAAAAAAACGAGGCGTAAACACCCGAGAAAATCCAAAAAGAGTTGGACATAATCCATTGAAAGAATGATAATGGCTATTTAAAATGACTTAACATCATAAAAATCAAAGGCCAAGTTAATAACTAAACAATTAATGAAATGTTAATTGGAAAAATATGTTTGGAGTGTTTAAACCGAAGGAAAAAAAAAAAGTTATATCAAACAATGCAAGAAAGGAAAAAAAACAATTCATCAAAATAGAAGTACTAAAACAAGCATGAGTACATACATACATCCAAACATAACATACATACATAAAATTGCAAAGTGATTGAGTACAAAGCAATAATAAAAGAAGTCTTGTTATTGTTACACACAAGTCCTACTCCGACCCCAAATAATGACTTCCGGTCCCACAACGTGTTCTCTTTACAACTCGAACATTACGATTCAACGCTAATGGGACATTCGACCGGCCCATATCACTAGGATTTTGAGCATCTTCTCTCCGAATATCATCGATTTCACGTATTCCACCTTCATGTGTACTTGTACTCTCGGAGAAATTCATCATTATTGGAGTTGTATTGAAATGGCGCGAAGATGGAACGACTTCCGCAGTGGTCGAATGCCATGTAGGGAGGAACGGATGGAGTATGTGGAGTGTCACGCTCATTGAGAGGTACCGATGACGTATACACTTTGGAGTGACATGCCTCGAACGCGTATCATCGTGAGAAGTATGATGAGAGGCTTCAAATGATGTGGGCACATTATGCATGCGATAATCTGCGCATCAAATGCTGCCGATCAAAGTCGATGCGGCCTACATCTCTAATGCGTGCAATCGACACGTCATCACCCAATGTCAATCGATGGATCGATGTCATTCCATGTGCCTACATATAAACTATTTAAGAACTTGTATGTGAAAGTAAAATGAAAACAACAATATGAAACTTCATGGAGGAAAAAATGAAATTGCACTTACCAATGCCTCAAACAATAGCTCTACGACGAGACATGAATCGACGTGTAATGCGACGATACTATTGCATATACGGTCGTAAAAGTCCAAAGGCTCGTCTAATATTTCATCGGTTGCTAAGTTGGAAGCACGTTCGTTCCACAAGCAAACATAAGCACTATGTTCGCACTCCAATCCTTTTCTTTTTCCTCTCAAGTCAATCTTATGTAGTTCCATACTTGTGCTATGTAAATTAGGTATCCTTTGTTTCATACCGAATTGTCGCATTACTCTATCCGGATTGTACTGATTCGACAACGAGAAGAAAAGCAAAGGTGCCCTCGTTCGCCAAATTGCTCGACCATCGCTACAATATCTTTGGCGGTGTGCTTATCAATGTTTCGGATACGGTTCCCAAACAACTCGTAGCATGGAAAATAACATTAATTGAATAAAACGGTGTCATCAACAAGATGTCGACATAAGTGCTTGTCGGAGAGAATGATTAAGTATATTTATTACTTCATCCGGCCTTGCATGTCAATCATTTCTCTCAGTATTTCGTCGGCACGTGCATCGATGTTCCCTGTGGTCTCCAACGCATGCCTCCACCTTTGCAAATGAAACAAACAAAAACAGAGCATACATGAAAAATGGGTTGCATACATATGCTCAAATTGAAATTGTAATGTTTAAAAAGAATCATTACCTATGACCAAACGGAGGAGGTGGAAATAATTCTTCATTGTCTATCATGTCATCTCTAATGTGGTTTCCCATAATTGGTGCGAGAAAAGGCAACCTATCCCATGCCCACAATTGCAATAAAATGACCAGGTCCCGTATCTATCTCTCGCTTCCATCAATGTCACCGCAAGACATAACCTGTCTATATAGGTGAGCCGAGTTGCACTACCCCAAGCTTGTATTGTCCCGCCGCCTTTGAAAGTCTTCCAAAAATTGCAAATACGTGATGTGCACGAGGTTGTTAGACTTGTCGACAAATAAAGTTCCGCCAAGAAGTTGTAGGATGTACGCTCTTGCGTAGCGTTGCACGTCCTCATCATCGCATCCCGTGGAAGGTTTGGAAACCATCGTGACGGTTGGCGAATTTGAATCCGCCACCTAGGTCTTTGTTATTTTCAGGGAATGGAAATCCTAGTTGTGTCAAGCATAAGGCATTGTAATCTTGCTCAACACGACCAGTGATAGGAAATCCATCCACGGGCAACCCTAAGATAATTTGTACATCTTGAAGGGTAATAGTCATCTCGCCAACAGAAAATGGAACGTGTGAGTTTCTGGTCTCCACCTCTCTACAAGAGCAGTGATTAGATGCCAATCAATTGAGATAAAACCTACTCGCGCCGTCCCGTAAAAGCCAGATGCGTGGAGATGCTCGACGATTCGTTCATCCAATTCGACCAACCGATGTAGTGCAGCAGAATTCCGTCTGATAGTCAATATACCAGGCTCCTATGAAAAGACGAGTTATAAGGTACAAGTTGTAGAATATATAGACGCTGATATAATGGTGTAGTGCAAATCGGCAAGATGTCATACCGGTCCGTGCCATACTCGGGTAGATCTATGGAGAGCTTGCGAACTCAAAACCGAATCATCTATAGGCCCAGGCTCCATATCGCGCTTCAGGGGACATCATTACAAATTATGGAACATGAAAAGTCAAACCGCAATTTGTAAAATCAATGTAAGGTAAACAAATTCTTTCACGCAAGCCAAATGCATTAGTTGGTGCATACATCAATTATGTGTGAATGGTCATTTACCTATTAGAAGAGCATTATAAATGTTTTTGAAAAGGGAAAACTCGTATTTGAAATGTATTTAACAAGAAAACTGAAAATTTGCTGGAAAGCCCCTAATAAGTTGTGAAACTTTGAATTTCCGTTTTCGGGGTTTATAAAATTATCCGGGCCACCCAAGTAAGCTTAATGACTCATAATAAACATGTATAACATGTTATATAAGGGTTGGTTAGGTCCCAGGACAATTTTAAGGGTCGCTAACACAAAGGGAAAAAACAAAATTCGAGGTCCCTGCAAGGTTAGCGCGCTAATACTTGTCATTAGCGCTAAGAGTAGGGTTAGCGCGCTAATCCACAAAGTATTAGCGCTAATTGCTCTCCGCCTTTTGCAATTTCGACTTTTGGAAATCAAGCTTGAACTTTGAATTTTTGATTTCTGGATTCCTAGAACGGTCATAAAGCGCTATAATGGAATTCCAAGACACAATAAAACCACCACAAAGTTGGCTTTAAACAAGAATAGCAAACACACTCAAAATGAATAGGTAGGAAAGGGTTAAAAAAACTATGGAGATTGTTCAACATGGATAAATTAAATGGAACTCATGAAAATATATAAGATTTAAGTTACAATCATGACCCCTCACCAGACAAGAGGCATAGCTAGCTCAAGTAAATGTTCATTGCTTGAATGAGACACTATGAGGCACTCTCGGTGGTTGTTATTCTTGCGACGACGAGAGCAAGTGCGTCTATGTGTCCGTCCCGCTTTACACAAACTACATCGCAGCGTCGTTGGGGTCTCTCTCCATTCGCCACGCCGCATATGACGTGGTGTTTTCGGTTGCTTCTCCAATCCATCTCTGTGCGGAGCGTCGTTGTTGAGGCGACCTTTTAACTCGCTTTCGAGATGGATCAACCCAAGAACGAGTATGGAAGTGCGGCGTTCTCGCCAATAATCTTCGTGCGGAATGGGATGGAAATTCGCAAAGACATAACATTGATCGTACACATCCAATCTGTAGTAATCCTCAATGTATTGATGAGCATCCATGGCAACAACGGCGCAGATCGCTTGCAACATGAGAACAAGGAATGCCATAACACTTGCCATTTCATACAAGTGCACCTACGAGCTCGCAATTTAACTATTTGCTTGTTAGACCTTTTCGCAAATGATGGCCACGTGGCGCATGACGACTTCAAATGTACCATTATCGCGATTCACTAATGTCACATTGTGCCCGCCAAGACTTTGCCCAAATCGACAACTTCTTCAACGCGTAACTTGTGTACACTTCGCCCTACCTAAGGCCTGCAGCTATTTCGTCTCGCCTTTTGTTGAAGAACTCCAAGACACGATAAAATGTCACTTGCACTAATGCGGTGATGGGATAGAATCGCGCGCCTTTAAGGACCCCGTTAAAGCATTCTACGGTAGGAACAAAATATGCATATTAGTATAACCATCTAAACGTAACAAATCAAATGTAGTAAATAAACCATGGTACCAAATTATGGACACGATAAACCATACCAGCCTAGATTGGTAGTCATCCATCCGTATCGATATCCTTTGTCGTATGCGTTCGTCCACTGTGCTCGATCAAGGTCATTAAACCACGCAATACATTCCGCATTAATTTCTTGAAGTTCTGTCATGACTGCCTTGAATTTTCGGGGTTGATGTTGTGCACCAGCCAAGTACACCATATCTTTTAATTCTTTGCTCCCGAACCTCATGTTAAAATTCTCGCAAATGTGACGGAGACAAAATCGTGGTGAGCCCTTTCAGAGTCCATCCATTTTGCGGATTGTTCATAGCCAACAATATACCTAGGTGTCGATCGAAATGACACATATACCATCCCTATCAGTCACGTGATGTCGCAAGCAAGCCATAAACCATCCCCAGCTGTGTTGACTTTCCTCATCAACGATGGCAAATGCTAAAGGAAATACATGACTTTTACTATCAACAACAGTGGCTATTAGGAGTTTGTGTTTGTATTTTCCATACAAGAATGTGCCATCAATCTGTATCATTGGTCTGCAATGTTTGAGGTTTGCAATAGAAGGTTCAAATGCCCAAAAAACCCATTTGAATATAACCTCATTGTTCGCGTTAGGCTCCCCATGCCGCCATTCCACACGTGTCCCTGGATTGGTTTCTTTGAAAGCGACCATCCTGCGGCAACATTTTATACGATTCTTCCCTGGTCTCCATAGACTTTAGCAATTGTCTTCTTCTTCCCCAACCACACTTTCTTGCCAACGAACGTCATAATCTTGTATTTGTCCTTGATCATCTCGATGCACAGGAACCGAAATGGACGGATCTCTTCTCACCACATTTTCAACTTCACGACATATAACGGTGGAGTCCAAATGCGCATGATCTTTGGACAAATTGGCGTAGATGCATGTATGTGGTCCCGCATATTTACTAATCTCAAAATTTACCATAAGCCTTTCAGGTAAGAGATTTTAGGCTCAATAAGGTAATAAAATCAACGGCCACATATCACTATGAACATTTGTGTGTTTGTTGGGGTTGTTGACCCTTTTTAGAGTTGTGCTGCACCACCATGCGCGCGATATCAGACTTTTCAGGTGTTGTTAGAATATACTCCATTCGGTCATTTATATAAGTCGCTCTATCAAAAACTTGTTTAAAATTATAAGTTATTTATGGAATTCAAGAGTGTATTTATTGTATTTTTACCTATTTTACTTTTATACAATTCAAACATTTATGATTCTTCAATTTTTCAATTCATTTAATGTGGAAGGACATATATATAAATTACAATCGTAATTAAAGTTGCTTTAATTCTTGTGTCATTACTTTAAACGATTTATATAAATGACTAGAGGGAGTAATATTTAGGAAGATGATAATATAATATTCTATGAGACATACATTTGCTACACCGTAACAAAGATTTAATTGAGATGTGTGTGAGCACCAATTTTAAAGGAATCTATGCCTATTATCCTCATTGGAAAATGCTAGAATGACACCCTAAATGACACCCCTATAACATTGCGCGCTGGTCTCACGTAAAAATGAGTGTTCGAAATATAATTCATCGTGCATAACACGCGTAGTGTGTACCTCGAAACACACTCGACAGCTCTCATGAATATCAGCCAACACACCAAATTATATATTTAAGTGAGACCTGTTCACCATATCCGTGTCACTTGAGATGTCATTCGACTCTGTTTGGCAAGACTAGTTGATCATCTAACTGATAGCTGATAATCTAGCGATAGCGATAAATGATCAACTAAAAATTGTTTGGAATGATAGCTGATTGATTTGATAAATGCAAAATGACAATAAAAGGACATATGATACAATTAAGTATATTAATTATATAATCATATAATTAATTGTTATAAATAACTCTGTATTTTATTTACAAAATACAAATTAATACCATAAAATAATTTATATTATTTAAAAAACTAAATTATGTGTGTCCATAAATGCTTACATGAAAATAACTCTATATTAATTTATAAGAATTCGCAAAAAATAAAGGCATGTAAATAAAATACAATAAATGACTTGGATAACTATACATATACCTAATTATATCATCCATAATTGAGAAGCAATGTTATTGCGAATATTCTTAATTTCTAGAGAAGTATCTTTCTATAACTTAAAAAAATAGTAGATTAGTAAAAAAAAAAATGACGTAGGATAGCCCACCACTCGAACACTAGATTAAAAAATATTTTTATAACATCTAAAAATATTTTTATACTCGACGTTGTTAAAACTTATTTAATATGTAATAAATATCTAACCATATTATCTATAATTAAGAAATTAATGTGTAATGATTTTTAATTTTAGTGAAATTTTTTGTTTTATAATATTTAGTTAATTATTAATCACTATTTTTTTTTCATTAACAATATTAAGCTATGTGTTAATTTTAAATTCGATAAGTTTTAATAACGTATTATATAATTGTTGTTCTATCCTAAAAGAGCTTGAAATTAATCGCGGGGTATAATAGCGGGTATTAATATTTTGCGGGGTTAGCCTAAAATAGCATGAAATTAATCGCGGGTGGGGTACTAATATTTCGCAGGTTTGTTTAAATATTTATGTATTTCGTTTCCTTGCTATCGCATTAATTTATTAATAAGAAATATCAAACCGAGACTACGAGTGTTTCTATCCTCATTAACACATAAGGCAAATAAAGGCAACAAAAAGCTTTGGGAGAAACAAGTCTTCTTCACGTCTCTTTTCGATTTCATCTGCAAATCAAGCA
Source organism: Stephania yunnanensis (assembly GCA_039657365.1). NCBI lineage: Eukaryota > Viridiplantae > Streptophyta > Magnoliopsida > Ranunculales > Menispermaceae > Stephania > Stephania yunnanensis. Next base: position 60,687,824 of record CM077582.1, on the reverse strand, counting down.
GAAACTGAAAAGATGGATGATCAAATCAATAACAGTGAAACATCCTATTCGAGTTGGGATGGTATTCTTCATAAACTAGTTCAGAAAATAGTGTATGAAGCTCTGGTGTGGAGTTCGCTTCATGGGCTTGTCGTCGGAGACAAAGCGGATCAGGTATTGGTTTCAAAACCAAATTCTGGTTTGCTTACATTTTGGAGTTCAATCGATTTGGGTATTGCATAAACTTTAATCACAGATAAAAGCAAGTATCCAAATCGATTGAACTCTAAAATGTACTTCAATAGAAATCGAAGAAATTCGACGAGTCAGTGGTTGACAAAAGTTTACTTGGGACGCATTAATTAGGAGGGATATCAATGGTTTGAAAAACTCACCATCAATTGCATCAATTGCATTAAATCGAGCGCAATGGAAGAGTTTGATCCATGTAGCCGATTCTAATTAATTTGAGCTATATTGTTGCTGTTGTTGTTGTATAGTTTTTGTGTACTTTTTTGGTTGTTTGATTAGACTAGTCGTTTATCAAACTCTTACATTGCGTTAGATTTAGTGCACTTGATGTTGTGCTTTCCAAATCCTTTAAATCCTCCATAATTAATGGTCTATCCCTATATATTTTAATGGAAAATGCTAGGGTGACTCAAAAAGCATACGGAATAGACATGCACTTGTGTGTCCATTAGATGCACATAAATTTTCGTGCGCACATAGATGCAAATGCATTGATGCATAAATCAGTGGAAGCACAAAAGTGCGTGTCCATTTCGCTTGCTCATTTTAGATCAACTTAGTATTTTCCTTGTTCTTCCGTTTCTATTGAGTTGAGAGTTTTATCACTAGGCATTTACAGGTAGTCTTTGAAGATTTTCGTAGTTGTGTTTGCAAATTAATTAATTTATTTTGTTTAATGTTCTGTGTCTATTGAAATTAAAGTATTTTTCCAAGTTTAAACTGGTTATGAAGTAAGATTGAGATCAAGCTTGGTGTTTGAGACTTTTTTAAGGAAATAGAGCAACCTTTGAACTACTTTAACCTGCTATGTTGTTTGTAATTTTGCCTTCATAAAGGTTTTTTTTGGGTTGGTTAGTGAGGAAAAATTGATACACTTGAAGAATTTTGAATCTATTTGATGCAATAATATTGATTTTATGTAAAAAACTTTTGTTTTAGAAATCCATTTTGAATATAAGTAGGAAGGGGGATAATTGGACTGGTCATATTAATTCAATGAATTGTATGACAAGAAAAAAAAATTGCAATGAAACGTGATGGATTTGATTTGCGTAGAAACATGATCTAACATTCCTAGTTGGTGAACAAATTTTTCAGAGGTCTGGAGAAGTTCCTGGGGTGGGTTTGGTACATGCTCCATTTGCCTTACTGCCCAAGTCATTTCCTCGTACTCATTGGCAACAAGCATGTGAGCTAGCGCCGATTTTCAATGAGCTTGTCGATCGTGTGAGCTTAGATGGGAAATTTTTGCAAGAATCACTCTCTAGGTACATCTCCTTCATGAGTAGCCTTTTTTTTTTTTTTTTCAGTCATCCATGTGTTATGTGAGCATGGATTATTTAACTTGAATGTTATGGAGTTGAGAAGCACTTAAATGTCAAGGTAAAGCATAGAAAAAGTGTTCGTTGTTTGACTTGTTTCATTTGATTTCTTCAAGTTCTCTTTCCAAACATTTTTACCTTCTCCATTTATTCTTCTGAAGTTAAAAAGTTATAGTTTTGGTTTTTTAGTTGAGTAAGAAAGCAAGGAAAATAAGTTATTTTTATCTCCCGATACTCATCGGGAAAAACAGTGAATCATGCTATATTAGTTCTTAATAGCTTCTTCCATGTCCTGCTGCAGAACAAAGAAGGTGGATACTTTCACGTCAAGACTGTTAGATATTCATTCCAAGATGCTAGAAATTAACAAAAAAGAGGTATATGTCCCTCTTACTCACTCATGCGATCGAATATGATATTTGGTGCTAACTGCTAACTGCTAACTGCTAACTGCCAGTGGAATGTATGTAGCCAACTCCAACTAATTTCGGATTGAGGCTTTGTTGTTGTTGTTGCCAACTGCCAGTGGAATCTATTAGGTCCCGATGGTGGTGGAAGTACTCTAATTGTAAAGTACTCGTCATGTTAGGAAATACGTTTGGGGCTACATCGTTCAGACTACATGCTTGATGCACAAACAAAAGATCTGCTTCAGATAGAGCTGAATACTATTTCATCTTCTTTTCCTGGCCTTAGTTGCCTAGTGGGAAAGCTTCACAAGTAAGTTCCTCCGCCTCATTATTTTTATGTTTCTCAAATATTCTGATTTTATCAGAATTCAAATATATCCGGGTGATATATACTATTATCTTGAGCTTATCTTGTATCATGTGAAACTGTCAATTATTTCTATTTGAGAGAGTCATCTTCTCAATGCAGTTAAGAGCGCTCCAAGTAACAATTTTCAATTTTGAATTGTAGATTTTTTTTTTTTTAAATTGGACACCTTTTGTCCCTTATTTCTGTCGATGCTTCCTTTGCAGAAGACCTTGTTTTCTTTATTAATTATCGGTATGTGTGTTGATTACTGGAAATAATAGGAAGTGATATTTTATAATAGTTTGGAACGATCACTTGGTGCTCTTCTTTTAAAAGGAAAACCCTTTTATTTCATGGATTTAAATTTTTCTCTCATTTTTCAAACTGGTTTTGTGAAGTTCATCTTGAAGACTTGAACACCTCATTCTGAAGGTAGAGGATTATTTATATTGCAAAAGGATGGGGAATTTTGTCTCTAATTGTTAACCTTTCACTTTGTAGATACTTGCTCGATCATTATGGAAACCGTCTTGGGTTAGATTCTGCACAAGTCCCTGAAAACACGGCTGTGATTCAGTACGCAGAGGCATTAGCAAGTGCTTGGAAAGAGTTTAACGATTCCAGGTTGCAATGAACTAAATTGTTTCTCCTTGTTTGCGGATTTATACCGACCCTGATTATGATTCTTTAGTAATTTCTTACGCAGAGCTGTAATCATGATCGTTGTTCAAAAGGATGAACGCAACATGTATGATCAGCATTGGCTTTCTTTGACGCTGAAGGAAAGATATCCTTTTTTTTTTTTTTGGAGAACTGGCTCTAATATTTTTTGCTGTGTCTATGGGATTTCTTTACGATGTTCTTCCAAAATCACCTTAGATATGTTCTTTAACTTTGTGAAACATATAACGTGATGGCCATTCGAAAAACTTTGACAGAAATCAATGCAGAAGGAAAACTTCTAGAAGATGGAACGCTTATCATGTATTCCCTTCTCTATCTTTTTACTCACAAATTACGATGTTGTCATTTTTACTGTCAATTATCTGATAATTAAAATAATTTTTTTTTTCTTTTGCATGCAGATGTGATCAAGTAGTTGCTGTAGTATATTTTCGAGCTGGATATACACCAAATGACTATCCTTCTGAATCAGTTAAGCCCTCCCCTCTTCAGCTAAATTAGATTCAAAGATTTTTAGATCTTACATAAAAGCTACCTATTATAGTGCTGGTAAACCTCTTGGTATTGAGTTGGTATTCAGTCCGTAAGAATGAATGTTGGATTCAGTATTTTTTTTTTTAATTTAAAATTTCATTTATGGTGTTACTCTTTTTAATCATGTAGGAATGGCATGCCAGGCTCTTAGTGGAGCAGTCATCTGCCATTAAATGTCCATCGATTTCCTATCATTTAGCAGGGACCAAGAAGATCCAACAAGAGCTTGCAAGAGCCAACGTACTTGAAAGGCAAGAACTCTATGATTTGTGGACACAAAATTTCAGTTGCTCAATGCATTTACCAAATATAATGCAAGATTTGCATCAGATAATCAACAACTTATCATAATCAACTAGCACTGGCAGACCTTTCAATTTGTATCACTTGGATAAACAAAAATGTCTCTGTATTCAATGTGAATTCTTCAAGTTTAATAAGAAAAGGAACTGTTTGATCGTAAGTGATTGTGAGTATATTCATGTACGAAATAAGTAATTACTGATTTTACTATTGTGATTGTTGTTGATTGCTTTTCTGTCTTAGCAGATTCCTTGAGAACAAGGATGACATTGCAAAACTACGGAAATGCTTTGCTGGCTTGTGGAGTCTGGATAATTCAAATGTCATAGATAACGCCATTGAAAGACCTGACTCATATGTTTTGAAACCACAACGAGAAGGAGGAGGTACTGATATTCCGAAACTGTTAGATCCAGATTGTTAATGTCATTGCTTAAATACTGATGAGACGATTGCGATGACTGTCAACATCTATCTTCAGGAAACAACATTTATGGTGATGATATGAAGGAAGTGCTGCTGAAATGGAAAAGGAAGGGAAGTGATGAACTTTCTGCGTATATCCTCATGCAAAGGATTTTCCCAGCTGTATCCCGCTCAATAATGGTTCGGAATGGCGTCGTTCATCAAGATAACGCAATATCAGAACTGGGAATATATGGTGCTTATTTGAGGTACTAAGTTTTTTGTTTTTAATATTACAAACTTTTGCTGCACACAGAAATGATCTTACTTTTGGGGTGAGCTGCAGTTGCTCATGCTGTTTTGAACTTTATTTTTGACTGGATACGGTTGGTACGCCTCTCAGGATCGGCTAAGTGTAATAATAATTGAGGCATTTGACAGTACTGCATTATATCCTAGGCAACATAATTCATAAAGATAATGCTTAACCTCTCAGGATTGGTTCTGTACAACCAAATTCCGGTGATTCAACTGCATTACATCGAGTCTTAATCACATGCCCGTCCTAAATGTAATCCGTTATGTAATTGTTTTTCAAGCTTAACCAATTCGTTTAATCTGATTCTTATTCGATATTTCGCAGAAACAAGGAGAAGGTAATCCTGAATGATCACTGCGGCTATCTGATGCGTACTAAAGTTTCGTCGTCAAATGAAGGCGGTGTTGCTGCTGGGTTTGCGGTCCTGGACAGTGTCTATTTAACTTAAATAACCATTGTGTGACACAGTTACAATCAGCCATTGCACTCAAACCATTAATTGTTGAATACATGCTATAAAATTTGTCAGAACAAGATGATAATAATTTATGCATGCAATTGCAGCAACTTATTTGTGTGCAGCATGAACTTCTCGCATTGACTGATTCATTCAGTTTTTACACATGAAAGATTATTTTATTGCAGTAATAAAATGCATATGTGATTAAGGTTCATGGTGGAAGAGTCAATTATAGCAGGCATGAATTAAACAGTAGGAGCTGAAGAAGATTTTTCAGTGAACATTGTTCATGAAATATAAAAAGTTTATGGGATTCAATGAACATTGTTAATGATCTGGTGGAGTGTTCATCTCCATTGAACGCGCTACGATTACATTCTGTTTAATCAACCTACTGTCCTGACTATCACACACAGAGGGCATCTTCATGTGGTCAGAACAAAGTTAGAATTTTAACTGGTTCAGGGATTCTCTATAATCTCACTGTGGCCTACAAACAAAGATTGGTCTCCAATAATGTCTTTGTTCTCACACAAGCCATCAGAGGTCTTAAGCACACATTTTGGAGAACCCCTTAATGCCCAAAACACACATACACACCAGGGCACTGTCCCTAAGCCACCTTGTGTCCCCCTTTTTTTTTTTTACAAGGACAAAAGTGAAACTTAAATAGGCCTCATCTTTACAAAGGTTTGATTTTTGCTCTCATTGGTCTCTCCTTTCCTTCTGTCTTTTTTTTTTTTAGGTGATTGGTAATGCAAAGCTTCAATTCAACCACAAGGCCTCCTCATCATCTGTTTTAACTCGTGATCTTATGTTTTCTCTTCTCTATTCTTCGAGGAAGATAGCCGTCGATCCGTATAGGTCGTAAGGCGCCCATAAGTAATCGACATTGCATGGTCTCCTAGAATCCAACCTCAACCATGGCTTGCCCTTCCCACTCCAATGCAGAAGACTTATGGGACCTGGATGGAGACTCCTACACTTGCCTTCGATGTTGTCGCCGCCAAGCCCATGTTGATTCCATCTATGATCAACTGCCTTAATGTTCCCAGCCAACACAAGCAAAAAAGGTGGCAATGACCCCAAGTGATATATCCTCTTTTTCCTCTGCACACTCATCCAATGCTCAACCCTCTCAGTGTACCCCCCTCGCCTCCATTTCTCGATGTCGATCACCATAACTCCTGTGTTGAAGTAACAAGGCTCCCTCCCTTGAAATGTCCCTGCAAGTTGAGGGTCTGACCAAAATGCATCACTGAAGTAGTATGTGAAATTGGCATGGCAGTACTCTGGTGCAGCCACCACCTTGTCCTCCAACTCCACCTCCCATAACTTGGCAATGTCATCCACCACGATGATGTCCGAATCGAGGTATATGATCCGTTGGACATCGCGGGGAATGATATCGGCGAGGTACACCCGGGCGTAGTTCAACGGTTGATCCAAAGCATGGCGAATGGACTTGGAGATCTTCCCTCGGACTCGGCTCGAGTCGAAACGATATATCTTAAAGTTGAGATAAGGGAAGGTGGAGTTGAGGCTTGAGAAGAGGTCAGGCTCAAGTCCTGAACATAGGAAGTGGAATGCAACATTCTCAGGGCATGTTGAGTGTTGCAATATTGATAGGATGGCTGCCATTGTCCCTCTAAGGTAGTTGACATCAAGGGTCATGGTTACATGGATGGCGTCGGATTTGAGGGAGCCGCATGAGTCGCCGTTTCGAAAGGCGGGGGCCTCTCGGAAGACGGGATGATGATGAGGATTATGAGATTGCTTGTTGTGGGGGAGGCGGATGGCGGCGGCGAAGGAGATAGGGAGAGGGAGGAGGAGGAGGAAAAGGAAAGACAGGATGCCCACAAGGGGGAGAGGGGATGGTCTCCAATAAGAGAAGGCCATCCTGCCTTGAAATGAAGTTATGGAGGTTCAAATAATGGAAGAAAGAAAGGGAGAGTAGAAGCCATGTTAGGTTGTTGGTTAAGGGGAGAGAAGGTTTAGGAGAGGTTGAGAATTGTTGATAAATAAGGAGAGATGTTGGTGTGTTTGTGAGGGAGGGAGGCAACTTAGGAGGACCCCCTTAATTTAGGACTCATTCCTACACTCTATTTCATTGGTCCACGTCTGCAATTTTCATGCGCCAAGTCATCATACCCGTCTGTTTTTTATTTTTTTATTTTATTTCATTTCATTTCTTCTTTGAAGTCAATTCTACTGATTTTACAACTAATTAATTCACCACAAATTGTGCTTTTTCTTTTTGAAGATTCGGATTGAATTTAATTTCTTAGGAGCATGTCTTTTTTATTACGTTATAAGTATGGTATTGCTAAAAAATTGTTCTTATAAATTTAATAATTTTGTCAATTTTTTTTTTGTTTTTTCTTTTACTTCTGCGGGATTCGAACCCACGACATCCATAAACCTTATTTTTTGGCAAGTGATGTCTCATCTATCTCATCAAAGATACTTTTGAAATTTTTTTTCAAGTTGTATAGTTTTTTTTAATTCATAAATAAAATCAAATAAAATAACTTTATGGTTTATATTTATAGGTTTATTTATTTTTTTTCAAATTGCATCACTTAATATCTAGAAGCATTCAAGCTCAAGATACTTAATATCTAGAAGCATTCAAGCTCAAGATAGGTTGATTCACAAAAGAATAAAATTTGTTTTAGTGAAAGCGACTTCATCTGTTGGATTAATATCTTGTCAAACACAATTAAAGTTATTATAAAAATATCGATCGTTATGGAGTTAACTTTTAATTATAGGAGTGTTGAACGTTAAGGGATGAACTTTTAACTATAAGAGTCTCGATTTTCAAAGATCGAAGTTTTAACGAAGGAGTATCAGTCGTGAGCGAGCGAGCTTTAAGCTATAGGAATGTCCATCGCGGAGATCAAACTTTAATTTTAAATTCTCAACTCTAAATAAATAAATAAATAAATAAAATTCCACACCATCATAGATTAAAAAGGAATGAGAAAAAGCCTTTATCAAGGAAAAAATGGGAAAAAAAGGTCCTAGGTGGGTAAGAAAGAACAAAAATAAAGGAAAATGCATTCGATTCATCAGGGACACTCAGGACGCCACGCAGTGTTGGCATCCCTTAATTGTGCATAAAGACTTTCTCAAACGCATCTCGGTGTCTATCAAACGGTGGAAGAAAAGTGAGTGTCAGTCCTGCGTTAACCATAGCAATGTCCAAAAGAGAAAAAAGAAGCCCTAGGTTGTGTTTGAAAAAATAAGGGTTTGGAGTGAAGAGAACAACGGTCACCAACTTCACTCTCTCAATCAATCTCACGAAATCCTTGCCAAGGTACCAACTTTTTTTAGGGTTCTTCACTCTCACTGAATTTAGGTTTAGGGTTTCAAATTTCTTGTTCAATACTCCTGTTTCCAAGCTTTTTAGGGTTTCTACAGTGTTTGTAGTTGTAATTGTGTTTGTTCAATTCAATCAATGCATCATAAACCTGGTTCTTGTTAAAAATTAGTTATGGTTCTTGGTGAACAATGAATCCAGCTTGACCATGGCATATTAGAGGTACTTGAATTCGAAGGCGCTACTAGGAATTGGTTCTTACCTATTGAGAAAACTCGCCGAGGTTTCCTCGTATAAGACACACGGTTAAGGATCGACGGAATTCCCTCTAGAGGGTATCTTTCCGCTTTCTGCATCTAGTGTATTGGTAAGAATAAAAGGAGTCGATGTCGATGTATTTTGTAGCATAGCATAGCAAAGCTTAATGCCTTAATTTCATTTAGAAATACAAAAGTACTTGAATTAGCGAAAGGTCGTCTTTGTGTGATGAACGCTGTTTCTCTTACTTAGCCAACTTGAGGAATTCAAATGATGTTATGGACCTCTTTTACAACTATTGCTAAAGTCATTTTGGTTTGAATTGCTTGAACAAAGGTCCAGTGATTTTTTTTTTTTATTAAGAAACCAACACATTTGACTCCAACGTGAGTCGAACTCCCCAACCTTCCCTGACCTTGCCTTTGGCAAGTTATGCCTCATCCATCTCACTAGAGTTGCTTGTGAAAGGTCCTATGAATTAAAAATATATAGATTATGACCAATCAATTGGGTGGCCCAATGGTTTGGTATGGGGTTTGGGGGTAAGAGGTCATGGGTTTGAACCCCAATGGGGACAAGTTGTTCCCTTCTTATAATAAAAAAATACATAGATCATGTTGATTGAGTTCAAATAATGCATTTGAGTAATTTTGAATTGGAAAATTGTTCTAGAAACATGAAATTTGTTCTAAACAAATAAGATCTTTTTGTCTCTTCAATTGCTTCCATAAAGAGAAACCAAAATCAGAGTTGCTAAACTTTGTTCCCTCTATAAACCACAACAACAAAGCCTCAATCCTAAATTAGTTGGGTCGACTACATGAAAAAAAAAAAAAAAAAAAAAAACAAAAAAAAAGTAGTCCCAGTATTTCACTTTTGTTAAGATGTTGAATCCCTGTACGTAACCCATCAACTTTACCTCTCTAACTTGGAAGTGTTTTTTTTTTTTTTTTTTTTTTTTTTTGTGTGCCTTAATTTCTTTGTTCCTTCATTTTTCTATATAAAATGTTTTGTTTCTTTTTTTCCAGAGAGATGAAAGAACTACAAGTTTCTTTGAATCAAACACAAAAGATTAGATTACAGACAGCACTACAGAAGCTGCAGGATTTGTCTTCTAAAGTTGACCACTCTATAGTTGCTGTTGCTGATACAATCTCTGTTAATCATGAAGATGGTTTCCTCAAGTAATCTTGCTGCCCGCTTGTTTAGATTTCGATTTCCATTTTTCAGTGCAAATGTTTAATTGGATTTTGGCTAAGTAATTATTATCTGGAATCAACTTCATTTTCAGTTTTTCTTTTCTTTTCTTTTTATTTTTGATGAAAAGATTTATTACTTTCTTCTAACTTTTGGTTTTATAGCTATTCTCTGGGATTGATTTGGTGTTAGGTTTTGTTTCGAGAAAGAGAATTTCAGTTTACTGAGTTCTTTTGTGTTTCAATGTCGTTACTATTCTTTGAAATTAATTTGGTTTTCTGATTGATTAAGGGGGCACGGAACATTTGAGCTTGGCGGTGAGGTTGTAGCTACTGTTTGTGGAGTTGTTGAACGCGTTAATAAGCTTGTCTATATACGGGCTTTAAGGCCAAGGTTGGTAATTTAATTGTTATTTTTGCTGTAGATTTGTGGCTTGTGATGGATTGTTGAGGGGAAGTTTGCAATGTAGGTTCTTGAACAGTTTGATTTATTTTGCAGATACCAGGCCGAGAGAGGTGATATAATTGTTGGGCGCGTGGTAGAGGTAGGTAGAGTTCTTAGTCATTTAATCCTCATCTCTATTTTATTAATGTTTTCAAGATGGGTACTGTTTAGGAGTTGTTGCATATGGTGCTGTAATTTTGTTTTGTGTTTCTCTTAGCAACTCTGGATATTGCATCAGAAAATGAAAATTTCCTAGATACTTCATGATGCAGTTAGCATTGAAGGAGTTTTTCACATTGTCATTATTGTAGAATAATTGTGATTTTTATTATATTGGAGCATGTATCAATGTTCAATGCTTTCTTTGTTATGGAAGAGAAGTTGATATGTCTTGTGCCTGGATACAATTGTTTTTATCCATGTTCAGTGTTCCACTATGTATAAAATCATTTCTGAGATGCTAGGTAATTAGGTAATCAGTGAGTTAGATCTATTCTATTCATTTTTTAAGTTGATACTTGTGGATTAATTGGAGGCCCTGTTCTGTTATAGTTTAGTTTTCTACTTGTGTATGTGATTAAAAACATTTGTACTTGTTTCTTTCCTTTTTTATAGATTGTTCCTGAGAGATGGAAAGTTGAGATAAATTTTAGTCAAGATGCGGTGCTTATGCTTTCTTCAATGAATATGCCTGATGGCATCCAGGTAAGACTTAAGAGTACTATTCCTAATTGCATTTTTTTTTGAAGAAGAATAATTAATGTGCTACCTATTGAGCACAACGGAAGAGTTTGATCCTTGTAGCCGACCCCAATTAATTTGGGACTGAAGCTATGTTGTTGTTCATCGGGTGGAGTTTGTCGTGGCTAAGTTTTCATTTACACAAATCCTTCATAAGAACTCTTTAAAAGACTTGTTTATTCATTTAGTTGAAGCATAATGACCTATCTTAAGAAATTAGTTTTGATTTTATATTGTATTTGTTTTACTAACACAAAAGCCTTTTCCTATTAAAAAAGATTATTACATGTCTGTTTTTTTGCATAGTTAGGACATCTTTTGGATTCATCTTAGTTCTCTTTGTTTGCTAGCGACGACGAACGGCAAATGACGAACTCAATATGCGCACCATTTTTGAAGAAAATGACATCATATGTGTAAGTTCATCAATACGTAGTATTCTTAGTGAAATCACTTACCATGAAGATTAGTGAATATTTCTGCTAGCTGGTGAGGTTAATGATTCTATCAATTTTTAATTTCAATATGTAATTTTTGCTTTTTTTTTATAGTCTAGGATTCCTAGTCTCAAGGCCGGTTCTAGGGGGTGGGCGGGGCGGCGGTCGCCCAAGGCCCCACCCCCAGGATAGGCCCCCAAATATTTAAATATATATAGGTTTTTTTTTTTTTTAAGTTTATCTTTTGGCGTGTGTTGTTGGCTCGATAATTTTGTGGCGTCGTGGAGAGCCCCCAACTTAGGTGAATCTTGCCATACGTGGCTATTGTAATTCGGCTCAATAATATGTGGGCCCCACTTATATATATATATATATATATATATATATATATATATATATCTAAGAAGTATCCTTTCCCCCCTTAAATTTCAATAACACAGCTATTTTTTTATATGTAATAAATTAATAAAACCTACTTTTTTTTTTCTTTTAGTAATCAACTATTATATTGATTAATAAACATTAGTACGTAATATACATAAACTTAACGGTATGATTATTTTTGCAATTGTAATAAATTAACAAAGCTAACATTTTATTTTTCTAAAATTTAATTGATGTTTTGATTAAAAATTTTACAATTACTCAAAAAAAAGATTTGCATTATATAATGGTAGAGGCATCACTTGCCAAAAGACAAAGTTTGAGGATGCCGTGAGTCGACTCCCACTTAAATCAAAACAATTTTTTTTAAGTAAAAAAAAAAAATTAACTTTTTGCTTAACTTTTTTTATTATCCGTATTGATCATATCTTTAAATACATATAGTACTTTTATATATTAATTTTATTTTAAAAAACAAGCTTTAAAAAAAGAATCTATATATAAATAGAAAATGTGGAGTTCATAAAATTATATAAATCTAATAATAACGTGAGCATATAAAAAATAATTGACAAATATCAAACATTTTTATAAAGAAAACAAGAATATAAAATGCTTCATTTCGATTTCATGTCGCCTTATGCACCAAAAATGTCGGGCCGGCCCCTGCCTAGTCTTTGGGTGTACTTTAAAATTTTGTTTATATTAGGGATGCAAATGGGAAGGGTAGGGGATGGGGACCCCCCATCTTCATCTCCATCATCGCTTAATAATTCATCCCCATACAACTTTCATCCCCGTCCCCGTACCCATCTAATCTTCATGAGGATGGGGAATCTCCATGGGAAAATTTTTTCCCCATTTAATTCTCCATTGGGGATTCCCGCGAGGAAATATTTCTCTCCACTTATTTTTTTCTAAAAAAAGAATTATAAAAAGGTGTCAAAGACACATACATATGTATATGTGTATTGGTATTTTTAAACAGTATTTATATACGTAATATACATATGTCTATTGCTAGCATAGCATATAGTTTATATAGTTTGATAATTTGTACAATAAGGTTTTGCAAATTTTTTTCATTTGATTTTAAATTTGTAAAATGTGAATATAGTTGCAAACAATTCAAAACAAAATATATAATTAATGTAGTTTGGTAATAAAAATATTTATCTATTTAACTAAATAAGTTAAAATTATAAATCTAATCATAGTTTGTTTGTTATGTGTACGTATCACTAGTGTTTTGAGGTAGAAACCATGAAATATTAAGATATATGCATATAATATATACCTATATATAATATATCATATAGTTTGTATGTATACATATATAAATTTAATATATGGGGATCCCTTGGATCTCTCCTCCAATGGGGGGATACCCGTGGAGATCCCAGCGGGGATTTCCAATGGGAATACCCACGAGGATTACCAATGGGGATTCCTGACGCAGAGGAGATCTTCTAAACCGGTTGAACGAATCCACGAACAACTCGATCTAGGTCAGAACTTAAGCCAAGTTCGAAAATTCTTTTATTCAAGCAAAAAAACTGCGAATTACATCCAATAGGTTGCTTAAATAGCGAAACCCTAAAATTTGCCAAAAATAGTAAAAAGTCCAAAAAGTCCTAAAAGCCCTAAACTGGAAACTAGACGAAAAATAGAAACAAACGCCGCAAACGGCAATAAAAACGAAAATTCCTAATGAAAGTTATAAGCTAAACAAAACTTTCCTAAAATAGCAAAATTGCTGTTTCAGAGGCCAAAACGATGAAATTTCACCGAAAAACATTGTAGTCACGGCATAGCAGTGACTCGTGATCTCCACGTCGTTTCCAATCAACCCATGCCCCCGGAACGCCATAACTCAGACGCCCGAACTTCACCGAAATTACAAAAATGCCATCATGTCATATCTTTTCCTATTTTTCCAAGAATTTGCAACTAATTCTTGGACTTCATCATTATCCTGTCAAGAATTTACAAACTAATTCTTGGACTTCATCATTATCCTGTCAAGAATTTGCAAGCTAATTCTTGGACTTCATCATTCTCCCCAGGGTGGATAGAATTCGCCCTCGAATTGTCATCATCAGACGTATCCCCATAATAGGGAACAAGATGTTTGACATTAAATACATCAGCCGTGCGAATGTGACTTGGCAACTTCAATCTGTAAGCATTAGGATTAATTTTCTCAAGAACCTCCACAGGACCAATCTTCCGAACTGACAATTTGTTGTAATCACCCACATAAAAGCCAATCACGTTACCAGTGCAGGTCATGCTGCTAGCCAGAAGTAAGAGATGGTCTTTCAGAACACCTTTAGCAGCCATCTTAACAGACCTCGACAGTCTCTCAACAACTTGATCAAACGCACAGGATATGCCAACCAATTCTTGCACTTGTTTGATAGCATGTGGAATAGATCTCTTCGTGTCTATCAAGTGGAAAACAGGAAGGCAGGTGTCCATCACAATCCTCCAAGTGTCACCGCTTCCTTTCACGGCAGCCTTTCTTGAGCACCACTTCCACAAATTGTTTCACCCTTTCTTGCTCGCAGATTTCTTACCCAATTTGATGCATCTAGACTAACCCAAATTATGGTGGCTGCTTCTACACGAGGATCACCTTTCACAACCGTTTCTAGCAGAACAGACAATATGATATTGGCCATAAGAAGTGAAACTTTTTCCAATGCATCGCCAATTGAATCCATCCACGAGAGCTGCAGACATGGAACCAGGAGACGATTCGAATCACATGATTGCTGAAAACAGCAACACTCACTGACAGTAATCTTGTTGATTGCTCTACTGTCCACGCACATCCGACAGGAGCCATCTTTCTTTGGTGTAAGGAGGGCTGGTACTGCACACGGACTCAGACTTTCACGGATGAATCCCTTCGCCAATAACTCTTCAACCTGTCTGCGCAACTCCGCATGCTCACTGGGACTCATTCGGTAGTGTGGTCAATTAGGTAGTGACGCCCCAGGTTCAAGGTCAATCTGATGTTGAATATCACGTAATGGTGGTGGCGCCTTTTCGGCATCTCATCGTGGAAAACATCACAAAACTCCTTCACAATAGGAATTGCAAATCTTCAGGAACATCATCTCTATCTACCTCCTTTCCCATCAAGATGTAAACTACCTCGAATCTCGTAATTCATCTTCAAATCTTGCCAAAGACGAAGAAGTCGTTAGATTCTTTAGTAGGCTTAACTTCCTCCGGATCCTTGGCGGGTACTAGCACAATCTTCACTCCCATAAACATAAGGGTGTATTTATTGGCTCTGCCATCATGCACAACTCCTCTATAAAACTGCCAAGGACGTCCCAGTAACAAGTGACAAGCATTCATAGCCACAATATCACACCAGACTGAATCCTTGTAGTTAGCACCAATAGAAAAAGTCATCAAAGCGCGCTTCGATACCTTCACCTCACCACCCTTCTTCAGCCAAGCTAGCTTGTAGGGCCTGGGGTGTTGTACAGTTGCAAGGCTCAACTTCTGAACCGCTTCAACTGAGACGATATTCTCGCAACTGCCTGCATCAATCATGAACCTGCACACCTTGCCTAAGATGGTACACTTGGACTGAAAGATGATATTCCGCAGCCACTCATCATCAGCGACACCTCTAGGAGTCATACAAGAACGCCTCACAACCAAGGCAGTACCCACATCTCCAGTCGCGATCTCCTCTTCTGTGTTGTCAGAAGTATCAAAGGCTGGTTCTGCAGTGATGTTGGCCTCTTCCCCGTCGTCTTCCTCTTCGTTCTCAATAAAGAGAGCCTTCTTCCCTTTACATTATGACTTCCTGTGACCAACTTCGCCACAACCGAAGCATTTAATCCCACTAGTGCTAGGTCTGTTCGTGCGACTAGCAGGGTTAATTGTAGTGGTATTACCTCCAGTATTGGCTGTCCCAACACTAACATTACTGGAAGCATTACTCACACCCCGACGCTGTTGTTTCTCCACCAACAATGCTCGCCGGGTGCGTGCGAGATAAGGAAGCCAGATCAAACATGTTGACGACATCTTGGATCTGCACCCTTAGTCCACCAATATACCGCGCCACTAATTGGTCGTTAGTCTCCTGCAGTTCGTTTCTAGCGATTAACTGATAAAACTAAGTAGTGTAATCATCTACTGACTTTGCCCCTTGTCTCAGATTCTGCAACCTCTGATACATAAGGCGTTTCTCAGCCCGTAAGTGCTTTTTCATCTTCTCCCACGAGGTGATCTTCGCCTTTCCATTCCTATTCCGCATCAACTTCTGCTGTTGCCACCAAGCCGTGGCTCTGTTGCGGAATCTGGTCGCAACCAGTTGCACACGCTTGTCTTCGGACACACTTTTGAATTCTATGACTTCTTCAACTGACGCCAGCCGGTCCAAGAATTCTTCCGGTTGAAGGGTGCCATGGAATTATGGGACCTCCGTCTTCATCCCAGACTCCCACCGCCTGTGATCATCCTCAACCGCACGCTGCCTGTAGCGCCTCCTCAGTGCCTCAACATACTCATCCTCCCCTGCGGTAGAAGAATCTCCTACTGGTTCATCACCAACAGGTTCCCTTCGTTGGTTACATATACGATTCATATTCTGACCCAACAACTGATCGATTATGGCAGTTAATTGTTCTACCACCGCGCCCATGCGTTGGTCAATTATTTGGCCAATTTGTCGATTCAGATTGTCACGGTCATACACCTCCTCGATACACCGCCTGGTTTCTCTTCTTTACGCATGATTTCTCCAATCACGCCAAGTTGTGCTCGATACCAACTAACGCAAGCGGAGATCTTCTAAACCGGTTGAACGAATCCACGAACAACTCGATCTAGGTCAGAACTTAAGCCAAGTTCGAAAATTCTTTTATTCAAGCAAAAAAACTGCGAATTACATTCAATAGGTTGCTTAAATAGCGAAACCCTAAAATTTGCCAAAAATAGTAAAAAGTCCAAAAAGTCCTAAAAGCCCTAAACTGGAAACTAGACGAAAAATAGAAACAAACGCCGCAAACGGCAATAAAAACGAAAATTCCTAATGAAAGTTATAAGCTAAACAAAACTTTCCTAAAATAGCAAAATTCTTGTTCGTGAGGCCAAACGATGAAATTTCACCGAAAAACATTGTAGTCACGGCATAGCAGTGACTCGTGATCTCCACGCCGTTTCCAATCAACCCATGCCCCCGGAACGCCATAACTCAAACGCCCGAACTTCACCGAAATTACAAAAATGTCATCCTGTCATATCTTTCCTATTTTTCCAAGAATTTGCAACTAATTCTTTGACTTCATGATTATCCTGTCAAGAATTTGCAAACTAATTCTTGGACTTCATCATTATCCTGTCAAGAATTTGCAAGCTAATTCTTGGACTTCATCAATTCCCCATGGGGATTGGATATATTTTTTTTACCCATCCCCATACTCGTACTCGTGTAGGTATGCAATTTTCTTCCCATCTCCGACTCCGTCCCCATTTAAATTCCCCATATTCGTCCCCGTTGCGGGAATTCCCGCCCGCTTGCATCCCTAATTTATAAAATCTATTCATGCTCATTTCAGTAATGTACATTTGCTTTAGAGCCCTCAGAGATCATGCTGGAGGAGTGCTCGTGCTAGCACTTTCTTGAGTGTTGTTGCTTCCTTTTAGAAATATATATATATACATAAATATGTTTCTCTTCCGAAAAAATGAGATGTACATCTCGGTTTCTTTACTTAAAAGAGGGTTGCAATTCGTATTGGGACTCTTGGGGTATATCTTCAGCTGGATAAGACTCGAACTAAGTTCTTTCTTTCTTTCTTTCTTTTTTTTTTTGCCTTTTTTTGGGTCATTTTCTGTTATTTGAATCCAAAAGAGCTACTGGTGTGCAGTTCGAACCATCTCGACGAGGGAATGAGAATTGTGCTTGAAGTTTTCTTGAGTCAATAGTATATGCCAATGTTCCGTTGTTTCTTGCTAGGATCTTCGAGCTTATCCTGCTCTTTAGTTTACTTGGTTATCATTGTTTTTGTTGAGAATTGCATAAAAACTGGAAGTGTTGCATTTTTCCTGCAATACGATTGATTTATGTGATCATTTAACTTTTCAGGCTGAAGTTCGCGACACTTTCCAGCAAGATGGTACATTACACCTTCAAGCAAGAAGTCGGAAGTATGGAAAGGTAAATTTCTTGTTTCTGTTTGTTTCTTGAACTTGCCTATAGTAACAGATTGAATTTTGGGCAGCTATATTTTCTTGCATCGATTACACGTGTCAAAAAATATCTGAAGCAAAGATTCTTTAAGCATTCGAATCAGTCAGTGCGTATTTGTAGCTTCTGCTGGACTGTACTACTACTGGTTTACTCTGATTTTTCAGCATTTTTGATAATCTATTCTTGAACATGGTTGCAGCTTGAGAAGGGTCAACTGCTCACAGTCTCTCCTTACTTGGTGAAGAGAAGCAAACAACATTTCCACCACCTAGAAGAGTTAGGCATTGACCTGATTCTGGGAAGTAACGGCTACATCTGGATTGGCGAACACGTTGAAGCAAGGGACAATCAAGAGAATCCATCAAACCAGCAGAATGACACCTCCAATGGAAGTTATGTCAATCTCGCAGTACCAGAAAAGACCTACACTGCCTTGGAGAAAAGGCAGCAGATATGCAGGATCGCTAATGCTATCCGGGTCTTATCCAGCCTGGGCTTCAATATGACCAAGGAAATTATCATGGAGATAGTCAATTTGAGTATCACCTTGAACGTTGAGATACACGAGATGCTAGGAGCGGAGTTTTATGTTCGTGTTGCTGAAAAAGAGGTTGAACGACGAAGTTCATTGAAAATGGGGAGAGGTTGATTCAAAAATGTGCTGCAGCATAGCTTGCTGGTGAACTTATGAAAATAGGGAATTTTTCTGGTAGTTGTGTGCAGTTTTGTAAATGATTGAGATTCCAACAGAATTCTCAAGAAATTTTGTTTCTTAATAGGCAATCTCTTAATGAAGGGCCAGCTTAATTCTGCAACTAATCAGATCAATCCAACTGCAGAAATAATTCAATTTGAGTTTCATTTCAATTTTATTATTTACAACTGTCTGAATCATGAGTGGAAAACACTGAAAAACTCAGATTGGTGCAGGTACAAATGAAAACTTCACAATACACATATTTTCTAAATTTAAGGTTGCAAATAGGGTGTAGGGAGATTGTAGAATCAAATTATGCAGCTTCATGTTAATCACAAGGACTAGACGCCGGAACAGCGCAAGCATAGTACTGCCTCTTGAAAATATGTGAAAAAAATCATAGCATGTAGCAGAAACTCTTTCTTTATGAACGAGCATTTCTTCTGTCTTGCCAACCAAGCTCGCGAGCACGGCTTTCCCATACTGCAGACAACTTCTTCTCGGCTATTAATGCTGCTTCAGCCTTCTCTCTTGCTTCTTCACAGGCTTCTACCCCAGCATTGCACTTTTCAGCTTCTTTTTGGTACTGGGAAGAAGTCTTTCTTGCCTCCAGTATCAAAGCCCTTGTGTGTGCCATGTTATCATTAGTCACATTTCTCTGCAAATTTAGCTCTTCCGAGAGTAGATCTACAATGTCTTCTGATTCCCCGTTACTGTTGGTTCCACGCTTGCTGCAATCTATGCATATAAATGGAGACGGCACAACAGTACAATAAAAGAATAAGTATATGCCGATATAGAACATAAAATTATTTCACTCTTGAAAAAAAAAAAAAAAAAAAAATAAACTGCAGCAGAGCAAGTCCTATAAAAACTGGGCATTGCTTATTCATATGATGCATGCATCATTCCCTAATCCCTATTGAATAGAAGTCTCAGATGATGCATCTACTTTTTGTGCAACGAAAGTTTTGACGTAATAAATTTTAAAATCTAATTTGATCTCCAGTTACTAAACTTCATCAATTAGCATGCATGATTCACTTTTTTGACAATTTTTTAAAAAAAAGATAGTTTACAATTATATACGTGCATGCATGACAATTCCAGTTAAGATTATGCACAACATTTACACACCACAATGCCGTCAATACACTGCCAAGTTTCACCAGGCAAGTCCCCCTTTACAACTGAGATGAAGCATACATGCATCTGAAGAATCATTGACACCAAAACTGATATCGAAAATCATAAATATGTTTTCTAACAAAGAAGGAGCTGAACTCACCTGTAAATGAACTGTTGATAAATCCTGCAATAAAAGCGATGTGCATTAATTCATTGTCACTGACAAAAAAAAATACCATAACAGCCAACCTGAAGTTCAAAAGAAAGAAGAATGATAGTGACAGTGAAATATAGAAGATATCCACTCCACTGGCACAATCAAAAAACATTTGTCTGTCTATAAATAACAGTATAACACTAATAATTCAATAGACTTATAAAAGATCCGACAATTGTATTCATTTGCAAGTGAGAAACTGGTGTTAAGAGAACAAATAAATAAGAAATGCAACTAAATATCTTCATTGTGTAAGATGTATTACCTTAAACACAACACATGCAATAATTAAATAAATGACGAAATAACCTATCAAGGGCCACGTGTTTATGTTAAATCACAACACCAATCACCATTCTTAACCGTCGCAACTCGAAGTAAATTAGCGACTTTTAGCCGACCCCAATTAATTTGGGACTGAGGCTATGTTGTTGTTGTGTTGTTGTTGTTGTTGTTGTTTGTTGTTGTCGCTAATTTCAATCAACACTTTGACATTGCGTTGTATCCTTTACATAGACAAAATATCTCTAATTAGTCTTTTCCACAAACAATTGGTGCTAAGTGCTAACATTCAGGAGTTTAATGAATGGATAATTATGGATGTATTTCTTAGATCAATTTTCATTGCCGTGTACAAGATTTGGATGGAGCTAACCTTCCATAAATCTCCCTTTCTTAATAAGAACATCCATAAAACTCCTTTGACTTCAGTAAAAAGCATGTCCTTGGAACTATTATGTTTCTATAGCAAATTAAATCAAGGAGAAAAACAAATGATCAGTTTAAGACTCTAAATTATTTGATAATCAATGTTAGTTTCGCCATTGTTCTCCTTAATCATATTAGACCTAAAATCTTATTCTAAGTCTGCCTCGTCTATGTTCTAGATTGTCGAGGTAGTGAAGCATCTTTTTCCCAAATTTTACTAATTTAGGGGATGCTTCAATGGCTAATGAAAATAAGTGCAAGAGACTGAAATCTCACAATCTCCCATTTGAGTTGGTTAATTTTCGTTCTTTTTTTTAAAAAAAAAATAATAATATCAATGAAGTAAAACAAGCCTCACTTCTAGGACACGGATGTTGTTTCTGATCAAAGCTGATATCAACTTAAAACAAACAATGGGCATCTCTTAGAGAGTAATTGCCAATAAAATTGGTCAATACACCTCATCCACTTACAATCATTAAGTTCAATTCCAAGCCGCCGCCAGGACAGTTCCTCTTACAATCAGCAACCCTGGATTATCCCTAAACCACTGTATATTGCTAACATTTGATGAATGTGTTAATCACAACCTTCCCAACCATTTCCACAGTGGGAAATACCTCCTATGTTCGACTAACGGTTGGTTGGCACAACTTGAAGCGGGTTGTTGTCCATTAACTAGTGACTCGAGTTCGAGTCCTGGGAACCCCTATACGGTGTGCGACTCGGGCCAAACCTAGAGGAGTCGGATAATTCAGATACTAGGTAGTTTAGACCCCAAAAAAAGACCTCCTATATTCTAATTCTTTGGCTATTCCCACAACAATGGAAACAATAATGAGAAAACAAATGACCATATGAGCTATATTCCATGGCAACATAACAAATTTCCAAATTGACCACTAAAGTAACATAAATTCCACAAAAGAAACACAACTCATCATTCACAAAAGGACTACAACAACACAATTCCATTGAAACAAAGATCCAAAAAAAAAAAAAAAGTTTCACTGATTCATAAATAAAACCTCTCACCTAGAGGAATTGAGAGGATGGTCTCCAATGAGCAATCACAAACACAAGAAGGGCAGAATCTTGAACAGCAAATTTCCCACTCAAGAGCCACAACAATGTAGGCCCGACCACATAACAAACCAAGCAAGCACTCATCAAGAACAACACCAACCTCACAACCCCAGCACTGCAAACCCCTTGTTGAGCCATCTCTCACTACCCAACAACACAAACAACAAAACCAAACAAACCCCACTTCTCTCTCAACCAGATTTCCCAATTTTAGGCAATTCTGCAACCCAAAACCCAATTTCAACAACCACCCATTTCAGTCCAAGATCTGAAACACCCCATTTTCCTATTTGCAGCATCACATGGAGCAATACCAGTGATCAGAATCCAAGAAAAACGAATCCAAATTTTACTTTTTCAGAGAAATGAGAGCGACCCAGATCCCAAAATTGCATAATTTGCCAACTTTTTTGGGATTGAGAGCCGCTGGTTTGGAGGAATTGAATTAACGGGCCGAGAGATTCGGCTTTGGAGACCAATTGGAGATCAACTTTTTTGGGAGGGGTTTTTTGTGATCTACTTGTTTGTTTGTTTGTGCAGTTATATAGAGAATTCAAAGCAATGGAATTACGCAATCAACACCTGATCAGGTGCTCCCATCTGCATTTTGTGCTTCAGTGGTTCTCTTCTTCCCGTCCGATCTGTGGTCTCCTTTTAGAGCCGTTGGATGATGACTTACCTTCAATCTGATTTTGGAGGAAAGCGCCTCTCGCTAATAGTTTTTAAGAGAAAGTTCAACACGTATTGGCTCGTAAAAGCCATCTATGTATATCTCGAGATGTGACATATGCAGATCTCAATTCATAATACGTGAATCGAGGTCATTAAAAGGTTTTTGTGAGTCAGTGTCTTGTGGTGTGATATTATTGTTGTCATTTAGTATAATGAGGGGATCGTGTTCTATTGGTTAATATGTTAAGAACTTTTACGTAGTTGGTTTCCGTGCAGATTTTGTTGAGATTATATTTTGTTGAAGTTATTAAGTTTGAAGTTTTTGTGGTTGGTCGTGGATTCAATTTTAAGTAGGCAATGTATTGTGTGTACTCCCTCCGGTCATAAATATAAGTTGTTTAAAGTAGGGGCACAAGAATTAACACAACTTTAATCATAAGTGTAATTTACATATACGTCATTTGACATTAAATGAATTGAAAAATTGATGAATCATAAATATTTGAATTGTATAAAGATATAATTGGTAGAAAAACAACAAATACACTCTCGAATTTCGAAAACGACTTATAATTTTGACCACAAAATTTTTGTTAGAAAGATTTATATTTTTTTACCCGAGGGAATATATATTACGAAATGTAATGGAACTTGTTGTGGTTAGTGTGTTAGGAACTTTTTA
Source organism: Stephania yunnanensis (assembly GCA_039657365.1). Lineage (NCBI taxonomy): Eukaryota > Viridiplantae > Streptophyta > Magnoliopsida > Ranunculales > Menispermaceae > Stephania > Stephania yunnanensis. The sequence continues at coordinate 60,664,605 of CM077582.1, read as the reverse complement.
TGTAGTTGGTGTGGGTGGTGCGAAGAACAATAACTCGTTGTGGACTCATTTTAAGTGCCTCAGTGTTGTATTTACTCCCTCCGATTTATATTATCTGTCACATTGAATTTTTTTATTCTTGTTCCACAATATGTGTCACATTAAGAAATTAAGAGTGTATTTATGGTCTCTTTCCCAATTTTACCCTTAATTTAAAGTTACGTCATTAATGTCAATTGAGGGTTCCACATTAATTTCTAAAACAAAATTTTATGAAAAATACATTATTAATGAGGAGTAATTTAATCTCAATGTTTATTTTTTAAAGACTTTCAATCATTACCTTTATTTTTGTGCACGAGCAAATGTGAAGTATAAAGGATATTGATTGGGTGGCCCATATTTATGTGCATCCAAATCGATATGTATTTAAGAGACACTAACAAATGGGCGTCTATTTCAAGGGTTTAAAATATGTCACCCTCACATTGCCCTTAATGACTCATTCAAATGTAACATAAATAGAGACATTCGGACCCTACATAAGCAAGTGGCGGATGGTGACATTTCAGTGTGCCACGCCTCATCAAGACGTATGGAGCCCATCCATATATATATAGATGTATGATTGCATCACGGATCAGATTCAGCTATGTTTTGCTTCTTGTTAGACATTTTCGAAACTACAGTTAATAGTTTAATTTACTTAGGAAAATACTTGAATGACAACACGAAAGTCACACTGCGAGATACATTAGCATATAGAAACATCTATGCAACATCAACTCGCGTGTTATACATGAAAATATGTGTGAATCAACATTTTGAAGTGCACACGGATAACTTAAAAGTCTCGATGTAACTTTTTGTGTGACTTATTGTCATTCTAGCACTTTTCGTCTATTAATGGTGCATATATGTTGTGCTTGTCATGCATGCATGCCTTACATGACATCATATAATTGAGTTTCTTTAACAAGATTATATTTAAAATGATTTTGGCAAAACTTATTATTTGATTCCTAAACTTTGTGTTTTTTATACTTTTAGTTTATGAAATTTTATTACTACACATTTTATCTTTGAACTTTCACGAAGATTTACATTTAGTATTTTCACTCATTTAAAGTGTTAAATTATGTCGATGTGAGTAACATAAATGTCGCATGACTTGTCAAGAAGAGTAAAGTGGTTTATATTATTGAACCAAACAATTATATCGATCAAGAAAAGTTGAAAAAAAAATTAATCCCCTCAAAACATAAAAAACTCAAAATTTAGAGATCAAAACCTTTAAAAACTCAAAAGTTCAGGGACCAAATATACAATAATGAAAGTTCAAAGATCAAATATACACTAGTAAAAGTTCAGGTCCAAAATCATAAAAAACTCAAAGTTTAAGGACAAAAAATATGTTTTGCCAATGATTTTCACTTTCTTTTCTTGTTGGCAACCAATTAATTAAGGCTTTAACTTTAGATAAAGATGATAGATTAATCATAGTGCTCTCTTTACCTTTCAGTAAAGGCTGGATAGCGTTGAGTTTTTCGAAGCCTATTTCGAACATGGAAATGCGGTCCTTTATATATATGTTATCAATATTGTCCTCGATTTAACTACTTCGTCGACAAACTATGTAAGAAAAAATCTACAATTATATTCTTTATTTTGAAGTGTAACGTGTCGAACTATATTTTGATCCATACACATGAAAAAGCTCATCAAATTGAGTAAGCATCATTTTGGAAGAAAAATATTTAGAGGGAAATTGAATTTTGGTATCAAGAGCTTTATCTTAGTTAATCCAAAACTCAAGGATGACTAATGGCTTGTTCGGTTCATAGGATAGGGTGGAATAAGTGCTGACACTAAATAATACTGGTGTTCGGTTCGAATATAAAATTGTCCATAGGATTGTTTTAACCCACATGATTGAGATAATTTAAAACTATGAATTCAATGGTATTATTTTATCTCAATCTTGATGACTTTCAAATGACCAAAATACTTTCATCATAAACATACAAAACACACATTCATTTACCATACTCGACTCTCCAACACCAAAAAACTTATGGTGGGCAACATTAGTATATTAATGTAGCACTATAATTACCGTCCGCGTGCGAATCAAATCAACAAATCGTTTCCATGATCATGAATCAACACTATCCATCGATAACATATTTAGTACTACTAAAATTTGTTCAAACTTTAACTGCATTTATTAATTATATCGCGACTCTACGAGACCCATCATTAAATTTTCAATTTTCATTCATATTAATACAAATAGACAACACACAACGGATCGCAATTATTATAGTCGAAAGTTCACTTCGAATTTTCTTCACTATTCATGAATTTTGTTCACTTACTTTGATGGAAAATGTGATGGTTCAAGTTACATTTGATTTGCTTAATGAATGGATTTATTAGACTTCTACTTCTGAATGACTTTGTTTATGTGTCGTTGAAGTTACTTCGATATGTATGTTTGGCTTTGTAAGCTTATCAAAGATATGAGAATGATTTTGTAGATATAAAAGGGCACTTTAGTAACTTCGCCTATTGAAATCAGGTTTAATCTCATTCTTTATACACCCAACTGAACAAGTCCTCTATTAAGACTAATACCCAAACGCATGTTATAATCGCAGTATAAAATAATTCTATGATTTTGAGATTATTTTACATGTGATTCGAATGGACCATAAGGGTTACAACTTACACCCTCTAGCCAAAAATATTAAAGTTTTTTCATTCCCAAAACTCGAGACCGAAACCTTTGGTTAATGCACGTGCCATCCTAGTATCCCACAACCCTCTTGGTTGGGAAAGTGAAATTTTACCCCTCAAAGTTATCAACAACTATTCTAGCCCCCCACACATACAAACCAAGAAGGGGTGCTCAAATTAGAAGTAGTTTTTGTGTAGAACCCAATTTATCTCATGAAACTAACATATGCATGCATATAGGGTAATTATCAATTGGGAAGAGTTACTCACTCTCAGTTGTGAATTCTATTTTGACCTTTCAATTAAAAAACAAAGGTCTGTGTGTGTGTTTTATGTAACTTGTCCAAACTGTAACTAATATTGTTCTCTCTTAACCTCCTGACAAAGAAAAACTATCTTGTTCTCTCCTCTTCTACCTATTAGGGAAACTTTGCATAACCACCATGAGTTCAAAGATTCAAGAAGTGGTGCCTCCAGAGCTAAGTATCATCAGAGAATACCGGCATGAAATTACAACTCGTCTTTTGGAGAATGGAAGCACTTTTCGTCCCAGTCGTAAGGGAACTTCAATTTGGCTGCAGTATGGGGCATAGACCAGTCTTCATATATGAACCTGGAAAGTAAAAGACCAAGAGATTTCATGTCAGTGACAAAAACAAAAAACACAAACGCGTCGTTTATACTTAAGCCAAGGACAGAGATATCGATCTAAGCTAGTCCCTAGATCAAATCAGAATCACATTACTGATATATTTCAGTAAGCTCCGCGGTGTCCAGAGTCCAGACAAATAATTTGGTTCAAAAAAAATATCAGTTCCTCTCATGTGGATGAGGCCGATCATTGCTTCCATAAGATAAATCAGAAATTCTTAAGCTTATAATCAAGACTTAGTTCAGTACTCACACTTTGACAGGAGGACGAGATATCACAACCAGCACCTGTAGGTCTTCGTCCTGATTCGTATTCCAAACCTGTAACAAATACAAACAAGGTATATCAATTCAACAGTACGTAACACGGAAAATATCAGCTAGCAATGCAGAAGGTCGAGAAGCATTGCAGGAGGACAATAAATATGACCGAAAATGAGGAAGAATGACATGATCAAGGGATCAACCGAATGAATTAGCAAGGAAAAGCCTATTTAAAGAAAATTGCACGTTCTTCTGCTCAAATTTGCAGTACAGGATAACTTTTTTTTTAGTGGAAAAAACCTATGCCGCCAAGTTTTGAATTAACCTTCCATAAAATATTTTTTGAAACAAAATAACTATCCAAAGACAATTTTAGACAAGAGTGTGATGCTAGTAAAGACGGCATAGACAGTAGTCCCCGTCTAAGAAGATGGCATTGGTCTATCCATAATCCACTAGTAGTCCTAAAACCTACCCGATTTCCACCTCACTCCACTACCCGTAAAACAACCATTCATGATTATTTTCCAAATCACACATCGTTAGAAGGTTGCTTTCACACTAGGCAGAAACAAGCTTCACCTGAAACTCAAAACTATGCCAAAGAGGCTTTTTTTCTCCTTAAAATTTATATGTGAATAAGATAGCAAGGGAAATCGAGCACTTAACCAATAAACAAAGCATTTCCATTTCTTCTTGATCCCTTTAATAAATATAGGAATGTCTTATACCTTGGGTAAATTCTTATGTCCGATTTGTGCGCAGATAGCCCTCATATTCAACTATCTGTAGCATAGACAGCCAAAGAGATTCAACTGATTTCTTAGCTAGCAAATACTCCTTCGCAGGGAAAATTTGATGACCTCAAGCTACAAGATTTCGTTTAGGGATTTTCAACCATCTTCCTTCAGTTCCTTTTATGGAGTTCCTTTTAGGTAGCTGTTGCATTTTATTCAGTACTGTGACAAGCTTAAGAAAATGTCATATTATGTTTTTAGCAAGCAATAGAGTTGGCATGCTATAAGGTTTTTCTAGTATATTTAAGAAAGAGACACAGTGAAACATTGATGAAAGGACAACAAAATGGACTCAAAAGTATTAACAATTATGCTCAATTATTATTCAAACCAAATATGTGTGTGTGTGTGTGTGTGTGTGTGTGTGTTACCTGATGAGCATCATTCACAGGGATGTTAAATGTGCTGTTTGGAAAAATATTAAACTCCTGTGGTTTCCCAGGATATTTCTCATGTGAGCTTTCGGCAATAAAAAGAGTTCCGCTGCCTTTGAGGACAACAAAAACCTCTTCACAAGAGTGCCTATGAATTGGAGTACGTATTCCAGGAGCAAAAGTCTGAAGCCATACTTCAACCTGACATAAAAAATGATCTTTGTCTAAAAGATAAATTGATATACGAGGCTTTGACATTGTAGTTTCATCAGAATCTCAAATCAGGAAACACTTGAGCCTTGCATGTCAGTGTAGAAGTGCTATACTAAAATAACTGGTCAAATACTGAAATTTATTTTCCATGTTCGTTTAATGAGGCGCTCATCTCATGTGCATCTTCAAATTTTATTTTTATCTTTATTTCTACAGATGGTACTAAATTGAACTCATAATTCAAACTAATCTTCCATCTTGAAAAGTAAATAAGGAAAAGTGATAATTCTAGAGCCTATATTCATAAGGCAATGCATCACTGAAAACGTATTCTTCATTCAAGAAACAAATCCATTTCCTCCAACGACTCTTCTATGCTCAACGAAAGTGAAGAATGCTTTATGTTATATACAATTAGATGGCAATGTTGCTTCACACAAACCCTTACGCTAAGGAAAATAATGATTTAGGTAATAAGAAATTATTAGTCGATCATATATTTAGTTGTTTACATTCTTCGCTACAACATTGCAATCAAAATACGAAATAAAAACTAGTAGTAACAATAAAATATACAAGGGTTCAGATTATACCTCTTTCAACCCATGCAACAGTGAACCTGCAACAGTAATATGTGATAGTCCTCCTCTCCCATAGTTACTCTGGGATAGTGCATTGATATCTCTCACTAACGGTATCCCTAGAAACAAACAATTATTAATAATAATCATTCTAATTTCATTACCAAAACCACAAAGAAATTAGTTTCCACGATCTTCACTGACCAACTTGACGAGTCACTATTCCCCTCTCTACAAGACTATAACCTTATAAATCCTTGGGTTTTAAAGTTTTTACAACACAATCCAACTAATAATGAACCTACACATTTTGTTGTAATTTTTGGTATGGCACATGGATCTATTAACGATATTGCTTTTAACTGTTGCAACGTATTAGGGACATCAACATTCAATTATCTATTTTTCGTTATTATGTTTCTTGCTCTTTAAGTTATCCTTTAGTTGTTGATAAGTTAAATTAGGATACAAGTTTCTATTTTTTAGGATAAGAGTTTTATTCCAACTTTAGTTCTTGTTACTTAAGTGTATTAAAATACATGTGCAAATATGTTTATATACAGATCGCAACATCAAGAAAAAAAAGAACCAGATTTCAATTCTTGTTTTTCTTCCTTTTATATAGATCAATTTTTCTTCTCTCCTCTATTCAATTTTACTTCTCTTTGATTTTCTCCAACAAATTGGTATCAGAGCCCTTATTTTCTTAAGGGACTTGTGGTTGAGAGAAACTTTTTTTCTGCATCCAAGAACTTCCATGGATTCAGATTCAATTCTTGAAAAGCTTTTCACCTCGCTTGCACCACCGGTGTTCGATGGTGAGGGTTATCATACATGGGCAGCCAGGATGGAGGCACATCTGGAGGCGAATGATCTCTGGGAAGCCGTTGAGGAAGACTACAAAGTTCTTACCTTACTCGCAAATCCAACAACGGCGCAAATCAAGTATTACAAAGAGAGAAAGTCAAGAAAATCTAAGGCATGAGCTATGTTATTTGCTGCAGTCTCTTCTGAAGTCTTCGTTAGGATTATGTCATTAAAGTCGGCCTTTGAAGTATGGAACCACCTAAAGAAGGAGTACGAAGGAGATGAAAACATCAAAGGAATGAAGGTTATCAACTTAATCAGAGAATTCGAGCTTCAGAGAATGAAGGACTCAGAGACAGTGAAGGAGTATTCTGATAGATTACTTGGAATCGCGAATAAAGTGAGATTACTCGGTTCTGAATTTTCAGACTCTAGGATTGTGCAAAAAATCCTTGTAACCACCCCGGCAAGGTTTCATGCTACTATTTCATCACATGAAAATACAAGAAATTTGGCCAACGTTAGTTTGGCGGAATTGTTGAGTGCTATGCAAGCACAGGAACAAAGAAACCTCATTAGATCTGAAGGGTCTGTTGAAGGTGCATTAGCTGGGAGAGCTAAATTCAGTCAAGGACAAAAAGGGAAGAAAGTTGAGAAGAGGGAACAAAATATGATTTTCCTCCTTGTAAGCACTGTGGAAGAATGGGTCATCACCCTTCTAAATGTTGGAAGCGACCGGATCAACAATGTGAGAAATGTCAGAAGATGGGACATCATCAGAAAATATGTAGAAGCAATCCACAACAAAGACAAGTGACTCAAGTCAACCTTCGACAAAAGAATGTTGCACAAGTTGCAGATCAAGAAGAGGATGAGCATCTTTTTATTGCATCTTGTTTTGCAACAAGTAGTACAAGTGATAAGTGGCTTGTAGATAGTAGTTGCACAAACCACATGAATTTCGATCGAGACCTCTTTCGAGAATTAGACACATGTAACCTCAAAGTTCGATTGGACCTCTTTCAAGGAAAAGAATTGAAATTGAAAGTATTTCGGGTACAAAACTAATCAAAAATGTATTATTTGTACCTCATATAAGCCAAAACTTGTTAAGTGTTGGCCAACTTCTTGAGAGAGGTTTCAAAATAATCTTTGAAAACAATCAATGTTTGATCAAAGATTTGAAAGGTGAAGATGTGTTTAAAGTTAACATGAAGGGGAAAAGCTTTGCATTAGATCCTTTGGAGGAGGAAAATGTAGCCTATTCAGCCATGAAAACTAATGCAAAATTGTGGCACAAAAGGCTTGGACACTTCAATCATAAAGCTGAGATGACTTTGCAGAAGAAGAATATGGTTCAAGGACTTCCTCATCTTGAACTAGATATTCGAGATTGCATTGCTTGTCAACAAGGAAAGCAAACAAGACTTCCCTTTAAACAGGCAACTTGGAGAGCCAATGAGAAGTTGAAGCTGATTCATACTGATGTGTATGGACCTCATAATACTCCATCTTTAAATGGGAGTAAGTATTTCTTGATTTTCATTGATGACTACTCAAAAATGTGTTGGATTTATTTTCTTAAATTCAAATTAGAAGTTGTTGGTGTGTTCTGGAAATTCATGTAATGGATTGAAACACAAAGTGGTCACAAAATTCAAGTCTTGAGATCAGATAATGGCAAGGAATATACCTCAAATCAGTTCAATCTATTTTGTGAAGAAAATTTGGAATTGAACATCAACTCATTGCTCCGTATACTCCACAACAAAATGGAGTTAGTGAGAGGAAAAATCGTACCATAATGGAGATGGTCTGATGCTTGATGTTTGAGAAGAATTTGCCGAGAGATTATTGGGCAGAAGCATCACATACTGCACTCTTTCTTCTAAATAGGCTGCTTACAAAAGCAGTAGTTGGAAGAACTCCATATGAAGTATGGTTTGGATTCAAACCTTTTTTGAAAAATCTCAAAGTATTTGGATGTCTTTGTTTTGTTTATGTTCCTCAAATTAAAAGGGACAAACTAAACAAAAAGGCAGAAAAATGGATCTTTATAGGTTATAGCCTAACTTCTAAAGCATATAGAATTTTTCAACCAAACACCAAGAAAATTTTGATCAGTAGAGATGTGTATTTCATGGAAAATGATGAGTGGTATTGGAAAAGAAAGCATCAAATTTCAGAACCTATCAATGTTTCAAAATTACAACTCAATCCAGATGAGTTGGTTGATGATGTACCAGTTAGAGGTATGAGATCACTTTCCGAGATTTATCAATCATGCAATGTAGCTTTACTTGAACCTTCAAACTTTTGGGAAGCTGCAAAAGATTCAAGATGGGTTGCTGCCATGGAGGAGGAGATAAGAATGATTGAGAAAAATCAAACTTGGCAACTGGTGAAAAGGCCTGAAGATAGAAAAGTGATAGGCGTAAAATGGGTGTTTAGAACTAAGCTAAATCCTGATGGTTCAATCAACAAGCATAAAGCTAAGCTTGTTGTGAAAGGCTATGCTCAGATTTTTTGTGTTGATTTTTCCTATACTTTCGCTCCTGTTGCTAGATTGGAGACAATCAGGTTGTTGCTTGCAATAGCCGCACAAAAGAGCTGGAAAGTTTATCAACTTAATATCAAATCATCTTTCTTGAATGGCTTACTGGAGGAGGAGATCTATGTAGAGCAACCTGAAGGATTTGTTGCAAAAGGAGAGAAGACGATGTGTACCTTCTTAAGAAGGCCTTGTATGGCCTGAAACAAGCTCCAAAAGCCTAGTATAGTAGAATTGATGAGCACTTGACGGAGTTGAGTTTTAACAAAAGCCTCGATGAATCGACTCTCTACATCAAAGGTGATGAAATCAGTTTTGTGGTTGTTTCACTTTATGTTGATGACTTGTTGATCACAGGAAGTAATGAAGAACTTGTGAGAAAGTTCAAAGAAGAAATTATGCAAACTTTGAAGATGACAAATCTTGGAGAGATGTCTTACTTTCTAGGGATGGAAACAAAACAAAAGAAAGGAGAAGTCTTCATTTGTCAAAGGAAGTATGCCAAGGAGATTTTGAAGAAATTTAGAATGGTTAAGGAAAATGTTAGAAGATTTACATTTGAAGCAAAAGGAATGCACGGAGTTGTTTGTTGACAATCAAGCTGCCATCGCTATCTCTAATAATCCTGTTTTTCATGGGAAAACAAAGCACTTCAACATCAAATTATTCTTTCTAAGAGAAATGCAGAAGGAAGGTTCAGTTAATTTAAAGTATTGCAAGTCTGATCTTCAACTAGCTGATATATTAACAAAACCTCTGTCAAGAAGCAAGTTCGAATTTCTTAGAGAAAAGCTTAGGAGTTTGCAAAGCAACCAAAGCAAGGAGGAGTATTAACGATATTGCTTTTAACTGCTGCAACGTATTAGGGACATCAACATTCAATTATCTATTTTTCGTTATTATGTTTCTTGCTCTTTAAGTTATCCTTTAGTTGTCGATAAGTTAGATTAGGATACGAGTTTCTATTTTTTAGTATAAGAGTTTTATTCCAACTTTAGTTATTGTTACTTAAGTGTATTAAAATACACGTGCAAATCTGTTTATATACAGATCGCAGCATCAAGAAAAAAAGAACCAAATTTTAGTTCTTGTTTTTCTTCCTTTTATATAGATCAATTTTTCTTCTCTCCTCTATTCAATTTTACTTATCTTTGATTTTCTCCAACAGGATCAAACTCTTCCACTCTGCTCAATTTAGGGTTTAGAGTTTGATCATAATGCTTATTACATCGAACAAAGTGGATTAATCTCTTATATTGCATCCAAATGCTTATGAAATCGAGGCTATCGAGCAAGGTGGATCAATCTCTTACATTATGTTCTAACACTTATTAAATCGTGCGGAGTGGAAGAATTTGTTCCATGTTTGTGACCCGAACTATGGGATTGAGGCTTCATTGTTGGCGGTGACATCCTAATGCTTCGGGTTCTTTACAACCAACAATTATCAGCAAATAGCAAGTCCTGAACATACTCAAAACACTAATATAACTCCTCGTCCCCATTTAACAAAAGTCCAACATAAGTCAATTACTAACAAAAACCCCAATTACTCTCAACAACAACAACAACAACAACAAAAACATAGCCTCAATCCCAAATTAACTGGGGTCGACTATATGGATCAAAATTTTCCATTGTGCTCGATTAAGTGCAATTGATGGTGAGCTTTTCAAATCCTCCTAATTAATGCATCCCATGTTAACTTTGGTCTGCCCCTACTTCGTCGAATTTCTACAGTTTTTATTGAATCAAGTTTTCTAGTTGGGGCATTTGTAGGTCGTCTTTGCAGGTGATCAAACTACCGCAACCGCCCTTCCCTAATCTTTGTAACAATTGGTGCTACTCCTACTTGTCTTTGAATTTCTATATTTCTTATTCTATCTTTACGAGTTTTACCCCAGTTACTCTCAAACTTTCTAATTCATTAAAGAAAAAAGGCAAAACCCATCAGTTGGTTCCGGAACTTTGTGTTTTTTATGTTTTTGGTCATTGAACTTTTATTACTACACATTTGGTCCTTGAACTTTCACAAAGATCTACATTTAGTCATTCCACCATTTAAAGCATTTAATTCCATCGATGTCGGTAACAGAAGTGTCGCGTGACTAGTCAAGAAGAGTCAAATGGTTTAGATTACTGAACCGAACGACTCATATTGACCAACAAAAGCCGAAAAAAAAATTAATTTCTCCCAAAAAACATAAAAAAATTCAAAATTCAGGGACTAAAAGCATAAAAAACTCAAAAAAGTTCAATGAAAGGGGACCAAATATACATTAATGACAATTCATGAAAGTTTTGCCAAGAAAAAACTAGTGAAATATACATTAATGAGAATTCATGGACTCATTAACTAAAAGCATAAAAGTCTCATACTAGAAAAGTTCATTAAGGTTCGGGGACCAAATGTATAACAAAAATAAGTTTTGCCAAGGATAAAAGCATAAAAGTCTCAAAGTTCAAGGACCAAAAAATATGTTTTGCCAAGAAAAAACTAGTGATGAATCATCTTCAACACAATTCTCACAAATGAGAAAACTCTTGAACCCAATTCCTATTCTCATTAACTACTTCATTTTTAAGCTTAAGAACACGTTCCCACCCACAAACCCACAACCCATGACACTACATTTCTCACATACTAGAAGAAAGGCAATCAATTTGTACCGAAACGGGTAGATTAGGCTATCTTCAAAACCCAATAATCTTAACTCAAAACAAGCAATAGCAAAGTGCCCAAAAAGAAACCCATATCAAACCCTCAATCCCAAATCAATCGGGGCGGCTAAATAGATCAAACTCTTCCATTGTGTTCGATTTAGTGCAATTGATGGTGTGCTTCCCGAATCATCTAAATCCCTCCTAATTAAGGGCCCCAAGTTAGCTTCAGTCTACTCTCACCTCGTCGAATTTCTTCAATTTCTACCAAATCAAGCTTTCTAATGGGGGCGTTGGACTCTTCTGTCGAAATCGCCCTTCCCTAATCTTTATGTCAAGTGGTATTACTCATACTTTTCTTTGCATTTCTATATTTCCTATTATATCTTTATGTGATTTAATTAATGTGTCCCGAGTTACCTTCAATCTACCCATATAAAAAACCAATAAAAAAATAACAGAAAAACCAGTTCTGAATCTTCTGATGCCAAAAAATCCAATTAGAGATTATCAAACAAAGTGGGTATCCCAAGAAGTACAGAAAATCATCAGATACCCATTAAACACTGAGATTGAAACCCAAAAATTGAGCAAAGAATTGGAGAAAAAGGATACCCTTGGTGGAGCAGATCGACGCATGAACTGCAGACGCGAAGAGCAATGGGAGAACGGAGAATAAGATTGATCGAGAAGCTGCCTTCATCTTCAATTCTGAGTAGTTGTTATTGAAACCTTGAAAGTATCATGTACGCAAAAACATTGGATAATGGATATTACGATATTACCCTTTTCAAGTTTCAATTATCTGGAGATCTTTTCCTGACCGTCCAAAAATGCGATCAGACTCATCATCATCAAATTAGGAAGTGATTGGTGACTCACCTTTCGTACGTACATTAGCTACACAATAGTTGTGATCTGTTTAACATGCGTCGAGTTAAGTGTGTAACACATCTGAATGCACACAATAACAGAAGTTACAAAGTTGTAGGGCCGCTCTGTTACGTATCTCGGGATGCGTACTGCTCTCAACTTGAGGTGAACCCATGGTTTGGTTTCCTATTTAAGCTGGTGTCTCATCTTTCCTGAGTTCAGCCTCTCTATTAATTCTAGCCGGAGTTGGTCGAGCGCCCCAACTCCATATCAAGAGGTGTTTAGCAATTTCGTACTAAACAAAACATTAACGTGAAAGATTTTAAGAGATTTAATGTAATTACCTTCTTTGCCTTTCCACCACTCACACTCCTTTTCCACCGCTCACACTCCTTTCCAGCTTAGAATGACACCTTAATGTCTCATATTTTTTTTTAGTTTCCCACGTAACCTCCGGTGCCAACTGCACCGATAAATCCACTCTCTAGCACTATCGGACCTCATATGGGAGCAACCCTCTCCACTCAAATTTTTTCATTCACAAGACTCGAACACGATATCTGCTTAAGGGGTCCAAGTCCCTTACCATTTGAGAAAATCGGTTGTTGGTATGTGACATATATTTCGAGATTGTTAAATGAGATTTTTTTTTTTTTTTGAGAAATGTTAGATGTGATTTAGGTAGTTCCATTTCATTGATCTTTCACTTCAATTTTGATAAACTATGAGCAAAGAAGAAAGAAATGATTTGATAGTAATAATGTGTGTTTACTTTGATCTTAGAACTACTCTGTATACATGAAAACATACTTTATTTAGCCTCATATATTTCTAAACTAGATATATGAAACTACCATATATACATAGATACATAATATTACCGTTGCACAATATATACGCCTACCAAATATAGAAAGATACTTAGATATGGTATAGATACATAATATTACCGTTGCACAATATATGTGCCTACCAAATATAGATAGATACTTAGATATGGTAATACTCCCCTTCAAGTTGGAGCGTGTAGATCACGAATGCCCAACTTGCCTAAAAGGTGATTGAATTGTTGTTTCTCAAGTGCCTTTGTGAAGAAATCAGCTGGTTGATGATTAGAACGAAAGTGAGTTGTTGCAATGGTGCGATCAAGAACCTTCTCACGAACAAAGTGACAATCCAACTAATGTGTTTGGCTCTATCGTGAAAGATGGGATTCACAACAATATGTAAAGTTGCTTGACTGTCACAAAACAATTGCAGAGGAGAAGTGTGGAAAATGCCTAAAGAAGCCAAAAAGGATTTCAACCAAACAAGCTCACATGCAGTGCTCGCCATGGATCTATATTCAGCATTTGCAAAAGATCGAGAAATTGTCACTTGTTTCTTAGTCTTACAAGAAATAGGAGATTGTCCAAGCATAATGAAGTATGCAGTGAGAAAGTGTCTAGTGAGGGGACAACTGCCCCAATTAGAGTCACAATAAGCATATAATTGCAAATCATTATTCACTCTCAAGAAAATGCCTTGACTAGGATGAACTTTTAAACAACGCACCACACGCATAAGAGAATCAAAATATGCTTGTTTATGAGCTTGCATAAACTGAGACAAAATATGAATAGAATAACAAAGCTCTGGTCGTGTGATGGTGAGATAGATAAGTTTACTCACAAGACGACAATATAGGCCAACATTATGAAAATCCTTCCCATCAGCAAGAGCTAAAGAATGGTTTGCTCCATAGGGAAATCAACCGGACGGGCACCTAGCATACCACATTCGGATAGAATGTCAAGAGTATATTTTCTTTGACAAAGGAAAAGACCATCGAACAACGAGCTACTTTAATCCCTAGGAAATACTTTAAGGACCCAAGATCTTTTAATTTAAAATATGTACTTAAAAAATGCTTGAAATTACCAATCGCATCAGAATTATTACCCGCCAAAATCAAATCATCGACATAGATAAAAATGCCAAGAAAAATACCATTGTTACGATATGTGAACAAGGAGTAATCAACATAAGATTGAACAAATCCATATTGCTTCAAGGCACTTTTCAATTTTGCAAACCAATTGCAAGGAGCTTGACGAAGTCCATATATAAATTTTCGAAGGCGACAAACTTTGTTGGAACTAGGAGAAGTAAAACTAGGAGGTGGACGCATATACATCTCTTCATCGAGATCACCATAAAGAAAGACATTGTTGGTATCTATCTGATAAAGCTCCCACCTTTTAGCTAGAACAACAGATAAGAAACACTGAACAAATGTCATCTTTGCCATTGGAGCAAAAGTTTCATTATAATCCAAGCATTCAACACGAGCTTTGAAGCGCTCTATGTTGCCGTCGGGATTATATTTGATTCGATATACCCATTTGCAACCAATGAGTGGTTTGTTCGGAGGTAAGTCCTACAAAGTCCATGTGTCAGTTGACTTTAATGCCTCAATTTCTTATGCCATGGCCTCACGCCACCTTGCATCCTACATAGCTTCTCGAAAATTCTTGGGTTCCATATTAGTAGAAATAACAGCTAAAATTTTTTATAAGCTGAAGAAAACTTATTACAAGTAACATAATTAGTAATAGAGTAAGGTATACCTGAAGAGACTTTTGGAAGTGGTGATAGATGGAGTTGTGAAGTTGAGTAGTATGACACACATAATCTCGCAAATATGATGGAGGATGGCAAATGCATTGTTCCCTGTCTATATGAAATGATTCATGAATATTACTACTCACAGAATGCACCAAGGGAAATGAGTCTACACCACGAGATGATGAGTCACTCCCCCATGCTTCGATACTTGAATCTACATCATCAATATATTCCACTCTATTTGTGGACTAGTTTGTTGAGATTGCGTGTTTGATGAGTCAACATTAATGGCAAATTGAAAAACTTCCTCATGAAAAATAATGTCACGAGAAACAAAAAAAATCTTCATATTCAAAATCAAACACTTACTATGTGACGGCCCCAAATTCCAAAGCAAACCGGGTACCCCCACGTCGCGCAGACACGTCATCAAACATGCCACGTTTTTGCGGAAGTCTTAAGGCATGCATATACCGTAAAAGTGAAAAGTTTGCATTTTTTTTTTTTTGAACAACCCTACAGTGTGGAAACCCGGCATTAGATACCATGTATATCAAAAGCGATAAAAGTACAAAAAATGAGCATATACATGTATCGGGTATACAAGTCATCCCAAGATATCATAAAGTAGTTATTAGATATATACAACTACCTATGCAAAAGTGGCGACCTCTCCCTACTTAGACGTAGTCGCCTAAGACTCCTTTGTCGCAGCTCGTCGCAGGATCTGCGATTTGTCACCAAAAACAATGACAAATCCCAGGTGAGTAAATCCCAGAGAACGTTAGCTAATATTCACAAATTCCAATGAAACGACTACAATTCATGCAATTTAAATAAAAAAAAAGAATAAAGAAATTCGCATGAAAATAAGTCGTTGAGAAGTCAAATTTGGACACGAGTGTAGCGTGACAGAAGACCCTGGTCGACATCCGGGAATCTTCGTAGCTAACTGAGAGGAACCATTGACGACAACCTCGCCAAACATCTCACGGTCGAATGAGAGGAACCATTGAACGGAAGACCCCGTCCAAACATCTCTCGAGAGGAACCATTGACGTAAACTTAAGACTGCGTCAAACATCTCTCAACCTACGGGTTTTCGCGAGAATAGTCACCGCGTAACCCTATCATGGCCAATTACTCGAACAGCACGGAGTAGGTAGCCCCAGGGTGTGAGTCCATGCCATGCCGACCCCGTCGACAAACACACATACACACGTGAGAGTAGATGAACAATAATCGAACAACAATAAATAGCGCAATGGAATAATTTAGAATGCAAAATAAAGCAAGTGCAATAAAAGAATTTTAACTAAATTTCTCATGGGTTTACTTACCTCAAACGAATCGCAAAACGCCTTTGAAATGTCCCGCACTCGCCTCGAGATACGTACTCGACACCCGACTATGATCTCCTAAATTCCTGGTGCCAATTAAAACATTTTAAATATTTTTCCTAATTTTTCTGGGTTTTTTCCATGATTTTTCACCTATTTTTCTTATTTTTCTGTAATTTATTTAATTTAAAAATGTATTTTATTTATATTTTTAATTTCTTTATTTAATTATATGTTCTGGGCCGGGTCGATCCAGACGGGTCGGACCCGACCCGTCCGGCCCGGTCCAGTTTTGAATTGGGTCGGGCCCGACCCGCCCTGCGGTCTAGCGAGCCCGGCCCGCGGACCAGCAGGCCCGACCCAGGTGCACACACGCACACACAGGCGCGCGTGTGCACTGTTTCTTCTTCTTCCCTGGCTCAAACGAAACCAGTGAATTTTTTTTTTTTTTTTATACAACAACAATTCCAACAACAACAACAACACAACCTCATCACTTATACTCCTCAAAGCTCAATGACAATAACATTAACCACTCACTTGATTAATGGAGGTCCGAGCTCGCGCCACCGCTGCCCCGCCGAGCTCGCCGTCGATGCTTGTCTCACCCCTCGTCGGAGCTTCCCCTTCTGGTCGTCACTCTCCCTCTCTCTCTCTCCACCAGCGCCCTCTCTCTTTCTCTTTCTCTCCCTTCCTTCCTTTCTCTCGGTTTTAAATGAAAAACTTTTTTTTTATTTGTTATTTGGTGAGAAAGGACAAAAAGGAAATGATGAGGGATGATTGATGTGATATTCGATGTGATGTGTGATGTGATGAGATTTGTGATGTGACTGCTAAATCCCATACTACCCCGCTGCCCCGGCCATTCTGTCTCGCCCTAAATGGAATGGCTCTCTTAGTTACGCTTGCGCACGACCCGAGTCCCCACGTCCGCTTTTCTCCGCCCGTGACTACACGGAACCTAAAAAGCTAAGTTGGCTTTGCCAACACAACATTAGGGCCGTCCCCTTCATTCTATCCGACCCCGCCCCCGGAAGTGGCTTTTGGGAAGCCCGTTCCCACCGCGCTCACGGCCGGTGGCTGCCGCGGTAGTGGGAATGCGGGCCGTTACATACTAACCTTTCTTACCATGCGGGTAGCCAACAAATATGCATTTTCTACTAGGAGGCCCAAATTTATCCTTTTGACGAGGATTGCAATGTACATAACATCATGAACCAAAGGTTTTAATGTGACTATAACATGGTCGTTGGTTAAAAAGAATTTCATAAGGTGTTTTTTTTTTCATTTAGAAGAGGTATGGGAGTTCGATTAATTAAATAGGCCGCAGTAAGAATACATTCTCCCCAAAAATGAATAAGAATATGCGCTTGAAAACGAAACGCCTTAGCTGCATTTAG
This sequence comes from Stephania yunnanensis, assembly GCA_039657365.1. Taxonomy (NCBI): domain Eukaryota; kingdom Viridiplantae; phylum Streptophyta; class Magnoliopsida; order Ranunculales; family Menispermaceae; genus Stephania; species Stephania yunnanensis. The sequence goes on along the minus strand of CM077582.1, from coordinate 60,646,768 downwards.
TATGTCACTGGTGTTTTCCCTCTACTCGTCCATTTTGCTAGGGAGTCCCAACACATGATGTTTAATGCAACATGTCATTTTCTCTATAAAAATTAGCATAGGTCTTGCTTTGAAATTCTAGCCCATTATCACTTCGAACACATTTCACAATTTTTCAAATTGAGTTTTGACCAAAGTACAAAACTAAATCAAAGAACTACTTGCTTGACTTTTACTATGCAATAAATAAACCGAAACATCTCTACTAAAATCATCAACAATTGTTAGAAAATAATGAGCCCCATAAGATGAGGGTGTATGATAAGGTCCCCAAAGATCACAATGAATAAGCTTAAATGTAACGACTTATTTTCCAAATGAACCGCCACGAGGGCCAATGCGGGTCCACAACCTGACCTACCAGAGCCAGTTGTGCCCCACATGCTATCTCTTCCACCATTTAATCATATAAACAACAATTTACTATATAAATTGTTACTGAACTCAAGTCATATGTTAAGATCGTTTTAAACCATAATAAATCATAGCGGAAGTCTTTTATCATGACAATCAAAATATAAGCATTATAGTCATGCATTTAACTCTGATACCTAGTGTGGAAAACTCATATGTCATTATAGACTAAAAATACACCTCGATGTATCAAAATATAAAAAATATAGAGTCCTGAAGTATCTCTCAATCCTAAATCACCAAAATAAAAACAAAGTATATATAATACAAACGTACAAGCCCGGCTTAATATCTCTGAATCACAGGTATTCAGGTAACTTTCCCTTGCCACGACTTGTATCAAGATCTGCACTCAAGTCATCACAAAATGGCAGATGGCGAGTCCAGAGTGAGTATTCTCAAGGAAATTAAGTGAACAATACGGAAAGTAAATACTGGAATTTAAACAAAACTATTAAATAAACATGCGGAAGTAAATACAGACAACTGTGATCATTGCATGGATAAATAATAGTGAAAGCTCAAACTGTGTTCTTAGAACCTAGGGTCAGACTAGCGCCATACTTCGGACTCCCACATACTACTACCGGCGAGTAGCACTCAAGAAAGGCTAGTATCTGGATCCGCTAATTGGTCGGCATAGAACCAATGACGCACCCACACGTGCCTCGATGCGACTTCGGTCGACCTATTCACCGAGATCCCTAGCACGCGTGTTATGGCCTAATGGACATACACACAAGAATGACACTGAGGGAGAACCTCAACGTCCGTTCATTTAAACCAAACCAAGAATAAAGTATTAAAAGGCAGAATATGAATTCAAAAGCAAAAATAAAGTAATGCTCAAGAAATTTCAGTTGGGATACTACACACCTCAAACCGCACTCTGTGTCCCGATAAATAACCCTTAGTCCGGCTTTGCCTAATCCCAGATATCCAAGTTATCGCTCGAAATGACCTATTTCCATTTATAATTGATTTTTAGTCAATTGGATGTATTTTATGTCACTTAGCAAAAATAGTATAAAATCCGCAATATCTTACGTGCTAAGTCTAAGGATTAGCGCGTTAGATTCTAAGCAGCTAAACGTTCTTCGTCTGGAAGAACATTAGCGCACTATATTTTTACCTAGTGCGCTAATCTTCATCTAGCGCTCTAGATAACCTCATTAGAGCGCTAATCGCGTTCTGGACAACAATTTTGTTGAAAACTTTAGGTTCTCAACCACACCACCACCACCACCAACCACTACAACACGAACCACTGAACTTTATACCACTTAAAACCCATCAAAACAACTACTTAACAACCACTAAACAATCCATATTGGATTATGTAACGACCCTCAAATTTACACTTGCCACATGTCACATGACTATTGACTGGATCGTGTGACTTGGTGTACTTGTCGAAACCTCTAAAGTTGATACCGAGGTAAATTTTGTTTTTCTGTGGTATATGTATTATTTATTTATACCCAAATATGAATTACTAATGTCCAAGTGTATGTTTATTTGTCGTGCCGAATTTGCGATTAAGGTATACGCGAGGCAGTTGGTGAGTCGAGACATGAGCGGAGACGTACTTGGAGTTGTGTATCGACGTGAGACCGAGGTAGCAGCTTATGAGATAGGTGTAATTTGAATGAATTATAGTGGTGTATATAGATTTAATGTGGTTACATTGAATATGCAAATAACAAGCCTAAGTTAGTAAAATAAATCAAAGGCTTTAGGATGTGCATCGAGACACGTAATGACTAATCTAGAGACCAAATGAATGTAGGTTTGGAGTCATTCATGCATGACTTGTGGGACAAGTGTGTGAGGGTGGTCCACAAGATAAGCCTCGGGATACGTAAGTGCACATAGATGTGTGGCTATTATAAAATCAATTTCAATCATATATAACACTTTGGTCAAACAAAATTATCGCCTAAGTTTTATCCTCAACGATTTGGCAAGGAAGAAAAAGAAGAAGAAGAAAGCTGTTGGAGTATAGCAGAAGTGGTGGAAGACTCAAGAAATCAGTGAAGTGAAGAAAAAGATCGAGTGTATTAAGCTAGGTACTCCATTAACATAGATTGGTCAATTCAATCAATTCATGTATTTGAAGTTGTAGGGTGTTGTTTTGTATTGTGGTTGATGTTAGGGACCTATAGTAACATGTATGAGGGTCCTCAAGGCATCACCATGGCCTATGTGTGGAAGAAACCCAGAATTTTGCCGCATCACCATGGGCTATGTGTGGAAGAAACCCAGAATTCGAAATCCCAGAACCTAGAAAGGTTCTGTTGCACATAGTGCGCTAGGTGAGAAATCTAGTGCACTAATATTGATTAGCGCGCTAGATATCAGAGTTAGAGCGCTAGTATGTAAATTAACATGCTAATGTCAAAAATTAGCACGTTAATATGGATTAGCGCTCTAATTCCCCAGGCAACACATAAAGTTGGAATTTTCCAAAATCTTCAAAACACTATAATTTTGTTTAAAACATGTTTTATGACCTCACGAACCTAAGGGGAGGTCTCGGGAGTTCGGGTAATTGATTTTGGGAGCGTATTGGAGTCGCGACGGCGGGATAACGCGAGTTTGAGGTATGTAAGTGAGTAAACCAGTTAAGGAAATGTATAGTAATTCATATTTCGTATTTATTTTCTTTATTGATAAATGCCTTTGTTTGGAATTCCATTATTATTTCATTGGTTGAGTGTATATGGCCTAAGTGTGTCGGGATGGCACTCCTGGGATTATAGCTAGTTGGGCTAATGTGAACACTACTGCGGGGTGCAACTACCCAACCAAACGTGAGTTTTCCCGAGTATCGGATTGTTGTGGATTTAAGACCACTTAGTATGCCTATTTTATTTTCTAGGCACTCATTATTAATTTCATCGTGCATATTTGTCAATCTGATTATCATGCATTTTTTTATCTTTTATCTGTCTTTTTTATTGCCTGCATGATATTTGGACTTTTTTAAATGATTCATAAATTACTGTTTATATCCTTCTGGTTATTACTTTCTATTTTACTGTACTCGCCATTTAGTTTGTGATGGTGGGTGCAAAGCAGACAGAGACGAGCAAGGGGAAATGAGCAGTGATCGATGATTTTCTTTGAGGACTTTTAGAGGGGTTCTTTCCTTGCACGATAGTATATTTTACCAATTTTGTTGTAATTATTGTATATTATTATTTTTTATTACACTGGGACACATTAAGATTGAGTGACATAAGATATGCATGTTTATCCGATGATTTTAAGGTTCCACACTGTAGGTTGTTTTACTTTTACAAAAATCTGAGTTATTTAATATTATCTTAAGTTTAACTCCGCTGCAAACTATTCTGTAAAATACATAACATAATAACTCAACGTTAAAAGACAAATTTAATGATAAAGTAACTATTGGAGGCCGACTAGGCCTACGTTGACTTTGCGAGGATTGACTCGAGAGTCTACGTGGGTTTAGGCCGGGCGAGTCCAATTTTCTGGGAAACTGGGGTCGTTACAGATTTACACAAACTCCTCAAAAATTTATACCAAAAGATAAATAAAGTTGAGGTAATTGTGAATCTCACATTGCTTTGATGATTCTACCACTCCAAGCTCCTCAAATGATCAAATTGAATCTCCAAAACCCTTGTTTTAGCTCTTCGATTTTTGAATGTGAAAATAAGGAGAGAGAAAAGGTGGTGGAATTAAGTCAAAATTGACTTTTTATAGTCCTATGTGATCTCTCCTCACTTGTGCATCAATGCAATCAATGAGCACCATTTGCTCCATTTTTCAACCTCTAATGACTCCAAATATGACACCAATGGCACACTTGCCCTTGTTCTTAACCCAAAAAGTCATATTTCGGTTGTTCCGACGCCCGATTTCGAGTCCCGAAACGCGGCATAAGCGTATTATCATGTCCCTAACCACCAAATAGGCATTACATTTTAATATTTAACTCATTTTATTCATTCATGTGTATATTATTTCCCCGGCCTAGTATTTAGTCTTTTAAACTATCCCGGTACACGCGTCGACATGCATATCAAGACGAATACTTAACACACAGTCTCGCACGTCAAATGTAATATAATTACACACATTACGATGTCATTTACTCTATTTCAATATAAACATCACAAATTAAACAAATCAATGTACAAAATAACTATTTACTTAGCTCCAAGCACGCACTACTGCGGGTCCCACGAGCGTCTGAGCTGTCAGCCACGTCGCAACCACGTCATTAATAACGATGAATTAAATTCAGGCCGTTACATTACAACAATCATTGACTTTTTTCACTTTTTGGAAAAGAAGATCTAGTTTGCTTCGCACGACAACAAATATCACACACATCTAGTTCATTACCTTTACTTTTACTAAAAATATCAAGTACGAGGGAAAGATATTGACTCGATGGATGACCCATCCGTAAATTCCATAAGGTATAAGAGTCCATGCTTGTCGCTTGCATTGTCGAATGTGATGTCATGTGCTTGTAATAATAAACTCCATCTCTTAGTTCACCTACTCCGATCAGTCTCATCAAAATGAGGTCATGTATCACACAAAACTTGCCAATAAATGTTATAAAGCAATTAAGGTCTCTAACAAGTTGTCCAATTGAAATAAGATGAAAAGATAAATTAGGAACATAAAGAACATTTGACAACACCAAACTTGAATTCAACATCACTTTGCCACACTTGGTGGTTGTAGTATAATTACCATTTGGAAGACCTATTGGAGAAGGTGTTGTGGCAATAGCATCAATTAAGCAATCAATGCAACCTGACATGTGATTAGATGAGCCAATATCTAAATCCAAATAATGTAAGTCATAACATTTGCACACTCACCAGAAATGTTAGGTTCCAACAAGGCCATCAACTTCTGCACTTGGTTTGCATTCAAGGTAGGTAGGTTCATGGTTGTAGTAGTGGATTGCCCCATTTCATTGTTGGAGCCCACTTTTAGGAATGCATGTGCAACTTTTTGTGAACCAACAAACTGCTTACCTTTATTATTTGAATTGCCTCACCTGGCACCACGTCCACAACGACCACGACCTCAACCCCAACCTTGAGGATAACCCACAAGTTTGAAGCAGTGTGATTTATCATGTCCTTTTTTGCCACAGTAACTACAAGTAGATGGATGTTGCTGATTCATCTTCCAATTGCTTTGAAACTGTGAATTACCATGTGTATGGGTTGTAAATGTCATATGTTCAGGTCGTTGTTCTCTTTCTTGAGCAATTGATTTATGACGTTCCTCTTGAGTCACCATGGAGGAAATTTTGTTAAGTTGGGGCATAGGATCCATTGCAAAGACTTGTGAACACAAAGTCCCAAAAAACAACATTGTCAAGCCCCATTAAAAATTGATAAACTTGTTCATTTCTCGTTCTTGCAATATTACCTTCGCAACATCACAAATGCAAGTTGGGACCTTTGAATAACTTGCTAATTCATCCCATTTTCCTTTCAGCTTGGTGTAATAGGCAACAACATCTGTCCATTGTTGTTTAAGAGATGAAAATTTTTAACTCATAAATGGGAGGGTCATTTCTGACTGAAAATCTTTCTTTTAAATCATCCCGCATAGCCTTAGCACAATCAAAATAAGTTACTCTAGGTTGCAGAGTCTTATCAATGACATTAAAAATCCATGAAATCAACATTGAATTACACATATCCCATAGAGGTGCTTCAAACTCATCTTCCGCTGGCTTTTTTGATAGTACCATCTATGAAACCCCCTGTTTGCTCTTTTTAATTAAATGGCCCTCAAACCTTTTTTTTTTTTTTTTTTTTTTTTAGAGTTTGCCCCTAAACTATTATTCGGTGTTTTGAACCCTTTAACATTTATTTTGGTTACCATTTGGTCTCCCCTCATCAATTGAAACGGAAAATCCCAACAATCACTTAAGGCACTCCACCTCATCGCCTTAACTTGACAAACAAAAAAGCCCTAGCCAAAACCGCTCAACATTTTTTTTTTCACACGTCTAAGCACTCGAGGAATTAACATTGTGCATCCATATTTGATGTACATCTCGAAACGAATTTCACGATTCCTAAATGAGAGTGTGATAAATCAATAGTCAGATCGTCATAGAGATTTAGTAACAACTTAGAGGTAGTTTCCAATCCCCAACTCTCTGTCTCACCCTTGCGATTTTGTTTTATATCATAGATTGTCGTTGTTTCTCCTCTAAGAAAATCAAAGGTGCAGAGGGCGATACTAAGACTTTCTCAATCTTGAGTTCTCTTACAAATGCTCAATTACATAACCCTCAAGATGGGTCTTTTACAACATATCGTTGTCTGTCGGGCTACTGCACATTAATGGCTCTACATGTGTCACAACCAAATTGACGAAGAAATCAAATCTTCAATTAAGATTGCAAACACAACAACGAACGCATTCCCTTAAAGGGGGCACGAAATCTTGAGTGGGACTCAAACACTCATTTCATCAAACGCATCGACTGCAACAGTCCTCCGAGACAGCTTTTCGATGTTGCGGAGAATGATGTCAATGTCCAACGAGAGTCCCCGAAAGGGTAGAAACCTTCCCCACTCGCCATCAATCACTAACAGAGACGTGTTTGAGCTCCTCGAGTTTCGTGCACGATTGAGATCACTTCTTATGTCAAAAAAACTAGGCGAGTGGGGAAGGGCTGGGGGATTTGAGTGTAAAAAAGTTTGTTTCGATCGAGTTGGGTAGAAGGGGCGAGATGGGGACTCTAACGTGCCATTTATTTTAACGTTGTAGGGCCTAATCTCAACAAAAATTAAAGTTGAAGGGCTAAAATTAACCAAATAAAAGTTAAAGGGCCAAATCTACATAACCCTCAAAGTTTGAGGGTCACTTAGTAGATTTTGCCTTAAGAGTATTTATGTAAGATATTATTAAATAAGAGCTTATATATGATAGAGTGTTTTGTAAAAGTAACTCCAAAATTCTAATTTAAAAGTTAAGTGTTTGGTAATCAAATATAAAAGCTGTTATTTTCTATTTATTATTTGGAATAAAAGGGAAAATGAAACCTTATTTCTGTTAAGCATATCATCAAACAACATCCACGCAAAACAAACACATCATCTTGATGTCTCTTCACCACCGCACCATGGCCTCAACCCACCATTAATTAACATCGTTTACAATATACAGTTTGTCTTTTTCTCCCATTTGATTAGTTTCATGTGCATCTGAAAAATTATAGTCTTTGAGGGGCAAAGAACTTCAATAAACTTGGTTTATTTCCAGTCCAACAAATCGCTAATTTATTAACTTTTTACGAGATATTTCCTCTTCATTCCTCTAATTTCCTCAAAGGCTTATTTTGAATAAGTCTTATTTATTCAATTACCAAACACACTTATTTCTATAAAATTCATGAGAGTTACCAAACACAACCTTTGAGTTCCTGAAAATTTTAAGTCGCAGAGTGGAATGATATATTTTGCTGCTCTCATGCAGGTAGACACTTCCTTTTGCCATGTTTCACAGTTGGTTCCTATCAAAATACTAGAACAAATTATCGCACCTAGATTATCCGAAGGATGGAAATAATATGGAGAGCTGACATCGATGGAGTTTTTGGTGCTACTGCCTCTGTCATTACCTTTGTTACCTATGTTGCTCTCTTCGACAACATTCTTAGCTTTGTTGTTTTTGCCGTCACCTCCTCACTCATGATTCCTTATTGATGGATGTCTTGAGTTTTAAGAGATTTTAGGCTAACCACTCTGATACCAGTGGCAGAACTAGAGGGGGGGACGGGTGGGCGGTCGCCCCCTCTTGGCTCCGAAACCTTCTTGTAATACCGCACCCCCAATCACTTCTCTTGCTCCTCGACTCCTCTCCCGCCTTCCCTTACGCTCGATACACTTTTTATAGACTATAAATGTAGTTTGAATAATATAAGTTTAGGTGAAATCCCCCCCCCCCCCCCCAACATTTTCTAGTTCCGCCACTGTCTGAAACCATGATAAACTGTGAACAAAGAAGAAATAAATGATTAGATTGTAATAGTGTGTGTTTACATTGATCTTAGAACTACTCTATATACATGAAAACATACTTTATTTAGCCTCATATATTTCTAGCCTAGATATAATGCATCTGCCATATATACATAGATACATAATGCACCTACCAAATATAGATAAATATTTAGATGTAGTATAGATACGTAATAATACCAGAATGCTGCACAGTATGTGTCTACCAAATATAGATAAATACTTAGACATGGTAAGAAATTTTGTGTTCTAAGGCTTGCTTCAAAAAAAAAATCAACAAACACTCTTCTTCAAAATTAATGACGCCAACAACTGATTGATTGGATGTTGCGAGAATTACTATGCCCGAGTCACACCTGAAGCAACGCCGAGTGTGCACCTAGAGATATAGGAATACACAAATTTCAGTGCAAAACACACTAGTCGAGGCCTTGAATTATCTGTGCGTACAAACTTCTAAAATTAGATTGAAAGCAATTGAAAGACGATCTATAACAATGAATAACTGCCATATAATTTACAGGAGTAGGTCAATATTTCCAATTTGTTATGTTGTTCCAGCATGGTCCCTTCACCTACAAAACTAGATGACTCCAGATTTTCTTTCTACAAGAAGAATGAATCACATTAGCACCCACATCCCCGCAAAATTTGGCCATTAAAGACATATCATCTGGATTAGTCTATAAATATTAATCTGCATCACTGTCCTCATCGTCCTCAGAACTCCATTCATCTTGCCTTGCTTCAGTCAAGGTTTTCATGTCGAAAGAGGGCTCCATTTCCATCTCCTCCATGTCTATGAAATCGTAGTTCATCCTATCCTCGAACTTCTCATCGGAGCAATTAAGAAGCCAGCCAAGAGAACACTTCAAGCCTCTCTTGGTGACTGCTTGGTGTCGAGGTTTTACTGTCGACTCCAGGCCGTAGGTGAAGAAAGCTGGGAATTCAACCAAGTCATTCAAATCCCTGTTCATTTGTGTTTGGAAGTAATCAAAGCTGAGTTTCATAATGTCTATGTTCAGAGCAAGCAACTGTGGACATGTCACAACCATCCTTCTCAATTGATCCAAGGAGAAGCCACAATTTCTTAAGAAGCTTGCATGTTTCAACACAGAAGACTGACTAAGGCTAACGACTTGCGGCATCTTTTCTATTACTCGGCCAAATTCATCAAATCCGATATCAATAGTCGACTTGAGCAGGCCTTGTTGGGAATGAAGCTTTAACTTCAGCTCTAGTCCTATAATCTCAGGATACTGTGCCACCACAGAGGCGAGGAATTCTCTTCTAACACCAAATTCCGAAAGAGCTTCAACATTTGGTTTGACTTGATCCTCTAATCCAAATCCAAGGAGGTGCGGGCGCTTTTCAATCAACCTTGCCACCGCTAGTCTTGGAATTCCAAGGCTTTCAAGATACTCAACGAAAGGTTTGATTACTCGTCCAACTCGCATACCAAGTATTTCAGGGTACCTTGTTAGGACAGAACCAATCTCTCTTCTTGCCAGCCCGATTCCAACTAAAAAGGCAACAGATGTACTCATAGTCCCCTCAAGCTTGAAACCAAGAACCTCTGGATACCTCTCAAGAACTCGAGGGATGTCATTTGCCTTAATATCCATCCCTTGAAGATACTTCACAACAGGAGCAAGGTCTACTACCACACTAGCGTGTAGGACTTGCGGATATCTTCTTAAGAAATCTGTAAAAGTAGATTTCTTAACTCCCAATTTTCCCAAATAATCAAGCACGGGGATCATGTTTTTCTTCACGCTGCAACCAAGGACAAGCGGGTAATTGTTTATATCCTCAATTGTCAGACCGAGATCATGAAGAAAGTCCACACGTTCTCTCATGACCTCAACCGTGACAGGAAGCTCCAATCCATCCAGTTCATCCGGAACAATACCAACACTCCGCAAAAACTCAAAAACACGAGCACGTGTAGCCATCCGTTCATTTTTCATTTCTTGTAAACTAGGTCTAGCATAAAGAGAACGAGGACCGCCCCGTTTCTGACTCAAATACTCAGAAGGTGACTTGGACGTAGAAAGATCCACGGCATTAGATCTATATGTTCTTTCAGCAATGGAACTTTGAACTCTTTTCACTGACCCACTTCTCTTACTACTGACATTTTGGATTTGGCAGGCAAAAGGAGGATTCAACTGCTTTAGCGGTAAAGTGAGTGCAGATAATTCTGGATGTAAGAAAAACAGCCTTGGTTTTGCAATACCACCAAAAGCCTTCATTCTTGTAGTGTTCACGGAAAACCTACAGATATTGGTTCCAGAATCAGCATCTAGTTTCCCAATATGTAATTTGATAAAAACAAGAATAGTATAGGTTAACGACCAATAGGCTTCCAAAATAGAAGCGAATGGATACTCCATAATTTAATATATTACTTTGATTAACATATTGCACTTCGTTTCATTGACACTTACAAAAGGGTTGAAATTCAGGTTTCGCGGCATCATAAGCTTCTACAAATTGAACAGCAAAAATTGTACAAAAAGATTTGAGACCAACCATTCTCCCATGTGTGCATACCAAATTAATTTACATATAAGTATGCATTTGACAAGTTTAAGTAACACACATTCATATCCAAAAGCTCTTTCAAAATTCTAGTTTTTTTCGCCTTCAAACCTATCCTCGGTACTTCAATAAAGAAAGATGCTACTTTTACTTCATTTGCTTGATTGTGACCCTTGATTGATGCATCGATGTGTGTGCATTGATGTGTACACGAAACTCGATGTACATCTAAGGGACTCCCAATGAGGGCGTGCCAAATTGGCATGCCCAAATGGAGTCAAAATAGCAGGACTCCTTAATAGATTCTACAAAATGTTATCGAACAAGGTTCCATTATGATTTATGACAATTCAAAGCTTGACTCCAAAATATTCCCTGAGAACTCATTTTAACTGACCCAACAAATTCCTTCAGACCAAAAATAGGGTTTTCGGAAAGCTAACCGTACCTTGAGATACACCCACAATGTTTATATCAGCTTCAGCATTTCAACCTGAAAATAAAAGTGTAGCAATGAAGATTGTATTAACATTTGGAACTTCCAGAGCTGCATTTGAAATCATAAATATCAAATAACTCCTATCTTGAGCCAGATGATAACAAAAATGACAATAACTCCCAAATCAACAACAAAACCGCGGTTTCCCCCAGAAATCAAACTCGAAAATAGCCCAAGAAACCCACTTCTTGGCACATTAATAAGAGGACTACATATAAGTAGTACCAAACAATCACATAGCACTTTTTTTCTTTATTATCATGAGTATCCGAACCGCCTCAGCCCCTCTTGATTAAGGCCTGACTAATCTCACGGGTGGTTAGAAAAACATCCCTACCACTAGCCCAAATGTCGAAGGAGAAATAGTGCAGTTGTTGCGAATCAACAACAACAACACGAGAATTTGAAGAGGGAATATACATTTGAACAGTGCCCAATTGGGAACAATAGTAAACAAAAAAAAAAAAAAAAAACCCCAAAAATAACTACCAGTGAAAACTACAATCAATACCCAACAATTCCTTTTCTTTTAAAAGCACAGAACACAAATTGAAGTTGAATATCAATAAGTTTTACAAAGAATAGTAAATTTTCACATTAACCAATCAGAATTATCAAGAACCCTAGCTTGCAAAACTTGTGAAGTTCGATTGGAAGAACCCTAACTTGTTTAAACAAGAAAAGATGCAAAATTTGTTGAACACGTTGCAGAATCAGAGAGACGGGGAGAGACCTGGGCGTCAATCAAGCGAGCTCGGCGAGTTCAACGGCGAAGGGGAATGGGTGCCTCAATGGGGGAGGTTTCGAAGTGAGAGAGCTTGAAGGAGATATAAGAGAGAGAGAGAGAGACTGAGAGACTAAATTGATATGGTGATATTTATTTTTCAAAATCTATGAATTAAAATATGAAAATAAAAGTGTAAATAAAATAAATAAATATTTTAAAAAATCGTATTATTCAATACGGATATCAATTTGAATATTAAGAAGTAACATTTAAAATGGACAATGTCTATTTACGTTATTATGACATTCAAAATGCGCATTCTATTGAATAGGTTTTTTTCACTTCATTATCTATTTAGTCTTAAGTGGCACACATTGACATCCAATCCACTTTATCATTTGAGATGCTCTTAAATTTTTTAGATATTGCCTATTTTTAACGTCTGGATTTCTTTTTTTTGTATTATTGTCAGAAAACTAATCTCAAACTCTAGAAATGTAAAATCACGAGGGCGCATGGATTAGTCGGTGCAGTAGACACCAAACACCACGTGGGATAGCGAGAAATAAAGTTTTTTATTTTCGGGATTCGAAGATTTTTTTCTTTCTTTTTTTTTTCATTGATGACACTCAAACTTAATACTTCACTTGGAAACTGAGTCTCTTATCGCTCGGTCGAACCGATTATTGATACTAAGATAATTTATAATTTTTTAATTTTTTATATTTTATCGATATAATATTTTGTTGGGATTTGGAAGTCCATAATTCTAGAATACATATTCTCATCAAACAATCAACCAGTCTCAAACCTAATAAATCTATAATACTTTTAAAAGTTACGTTCTTTAGACCACATTTTTGTTGGAGTATGTAATCCCATGTCGAAAATATAATGCGACGACCCCTACTTCTAAACAAGGCACCACCCGGTCTAATTCCTAAATCAAGCCTTAATCCTGACCACATAAGATTTAATTACGTATTAGTCAGCCTTTCGTCCCTATATTCATCAATACACATATTCAGATATTATTATATTTCAGAGTTAATCAAAACTTTTTATCATTTTAATATTATCACATATTTTAAGAATTATGCGGAAGCTCTTACTACTCAAAATTCTCAAACGTGGAAAACCAGGAAACACGACATCACATGCATGTATATATCATAAAGGTAACAACACAGTATGATATATATATGAGTCTAAACAACGGGGAACTATGCACTCAACCCACTGTACAACCCAAAATGTACAGTAAATATATAGACAGTAATAATACAGGAAAAGTCAAGTCATACAAAAATGAGATAGGAGAATTGCTGAAATGCTCAAAGAAAGTCGTCGATCTTCTCATTCCCTAGTCTGCTGCTACTCGACGGATCTATACCCACCGTCATAAAATATACGGTGAGTATATTGCTATTTAAGTAATAACCGAAGAATTATATGTCACGTTTCCAAAATATAAGAAAGATATTTAAAAGCATAAAGTAGCGAAAGAGTTGTAGAATCAAGTAATGCAACTAAATAGCACAGTTAAAAATGTATAGACTGACACATACTAAGTCGAGATGATCTGCATCAGGTTTGCTATGAGAACTATCACATAACCTTTCCCACTACTATATGAAGCTGCGCTCAACATATTCCATACAAATAGCGGAGTTGCGCTCTACGCGTATGCATCATCTATCTCATTCTTGCCAACCACCCCGAGTCCCATATCTTGTGTGTCGCGCAAGTGTAGTGGTGAGGGTGGAAACCCCGGTAAACCCATGTCCCCGTGAACCGCGCATCTCTCGTGCAATGGACACTAGATAATCCCTACTTTAGTTTTCAAAAATCAATAGTTTCAATTCTCCAGGATTTCAAAATTAGTTAGGCTGCAAAGCCCAAAGAAATAGAATACAAGTCTAATATGTACATTCCATCTTATCCCAATAACATGCTTTTCATCAACTATCTATTAAGAATATCATCGAGAGTAGAAATTGGAATCAATGAAACATTTAACAAGGCATCATGTCAACAATATTCAAATATGAATAGAAACAAAAACAACATGATGTGAGATAATGAGTAGCAATGTCTACAAATAGACCATAAAATGATATAAGTCAATGAAATGAAATATAGAATTTTTACAACTTTACTTACAATTCACAAAACTTATCCTAGCCTATCCGGCCTCCCGACACTCCAAAACGTGTCCTCGAACTCTCGAGACCTCCAATTAGTTCTCTGGAGTTGTTTGATAAGTTTTAGAGTGAGTTTTGACCTTTACTTAGAGTTTTAAAACCATTTGTAGTGTTTAAGCCATTTTTTAACATTGTTGGTTTTTAAACTATCAAGGGCAATTAGCGCACCATCTTAAATATATAGCTCGCTACTCTTGATTAGCAAGCTAGTTTTCGATATTAGCGCGCTAATTTGAACATTAGCGCGAATTACTTCACATATCTAGCGCGCTAATTAATATTAGCGCACTAGATTATCTACCTAGCACACTATATGCAGCAGAACCCATAATTTTGCATTTCGAATTGTAGGTTTTTACTACACATAGGCCTTGTTATCGCCTTAGGGACCCTCATACACACTATAAGAGGTCCCTAACACCAAACCTAATACAAAACAACAACAACACAACAACAATAACAACAACAACAACATCAAATTCCATGAATTCACACTTAATGGAGTGGAGAAGTTACCTAGCTTAAAGAGCTTCTTCTTCTTCTTCATTAAAGCTTCATTGATTTGTACACTTCTCCTCCACCAAAATCACCCCATAATTCTTTTTTTTTTTCTCTCTTCTTTCCTTGCCTAAACGATTTGATGAAGATAAGAAATAAGAATTGTTGATTTATAAGGTTCATTTGACTATATCGATATGTTTGAACCTTAGCCATTGATTCATGTGTGCACATGTATCTCAAGGCTCGACTAATGGACCACCTAGACACACTTGTCCCTCAAAATCATGCTTAAATGACTCAACAAGTCGACTCACTTGATCTCATGATGGGTTAACACGTGTCTCGATGCACATCATGTGCTTATTGTTTTATTTCACAACTTTAGGCACTTTATTGTTTATTTAAATGTGACCATATTAAAGCCACTTATAAATTCATATTTAACTCGATTAATTAAGCTTACCCCATAAGCCGCTACCTCGGTCCAACGTCGACACATAACTCGAGGTACGTCCTCGCTCGTCTCGATATCTATATACCCATATAAATTGACTTAATAGTCTACATATACAATACACTAGACATACATCACAACAAATATAAAATATACATCGACCTTTGCCTCGGTCAATGGGCATATCACCGTGTGAGCCCCACAGTACGGGTCGTTGACCCTGTTTAAAGAGTTAAACACAATTAGAAATTTTGAGTTGTTACGTGTAATAAAAATTGATTTGATATATAAGTGAAGTAGATTGGATTCTTGTACAAGCCGAATGGTTTATGCAAGCTAGGTACGTTGTAATCTCATTTATATATTATATACACACATGTGCATGTGTAGCCCGAATTATTGTAACTTCATAATAAAGTATTTTTAAGTTTGGATGAGTTGAAATATGGTTAAGTTAGGGATATTATAATTAAGTACTGGCGGATATCCACATGCTCGCACTTGCATGTGCGACGCCCCCAACATGAAAATTAACAATTTTCTCATATAGTGTAGTATGGTTTTGAAGTATTGTTACAAAACTCATAGTTTAATTTGAAGGTAACTATACAATTTTCTTTATATATATTGTAACGACCCGAAAATTTGACTTGTGCCACGTGCCAAGTCAAGGTCGTTTGTGGGATCCACTCGTCGAAATACGTATGTCCGAATCCAATAAGTTCCTAACTGGTTTACTTACCTCGAGAAATCGCAAACCTCAAAACGTCTAGCTCACGTCTCGATTTGCGCATTCGACACCCGACTCCTAAGTCCCTGGTGTCCATTTAGACATTTTAGGGCTAATTTACTAAAATCATTCAAATCACACTGAAATTAGGTGAAGTACACCTCACCTCCATCGCGTCGTCGACATTCGTCGATTCGCACCCTTAGTCGAGGAGCGATCGGTCCAACAACGCCATCGCGTCGTTCACCGCGCCGACGTCGAAACTGCCCCACCGCCTCTGTCGCGCCGCTGCCGGCACCACGGTCGTGCCACCGCCGGTGTCGGCGTCGCTGCCGTACCACCATCGCGCCACCGCCGCTGCCGGCGTCGTCGTCCGCTGCCGTGCGCCGCCGTCCCTCGCCGGCAGCCGGCTTCGCTGCCACCTCAACCCTGCAGCTGTCGTCGTCCAGCTCCTGAGGATCCCGCCGTCCTCCGCTGGCCGCCGCCGTCGCGCAGCTGCTGAGGATCCCACCGTCCTCCGCCGGCCGCCGTCACCAAGAAGCCGCAGGTCTGCGTCCCGCTCCCACCGCGCTCACTTGCTTGCGTCGTCTCCGATCTGCCGTCGCTGCGAGCCGCTGCTGGGATGTTGGCCGTCCACCGCCGTTGCCGCACGTCCTCGGCCTCCCAGGCCGCGCCGCTCGTCCTCGGGTTCCGTGTGGCTGCGATTCGGCTGCTGGAGCCGTTCTTGCTGGCTATCCTTACCGCCGGTCCTCGCTGCAGGCCGGTCCGCCCCCCGCGTCATTGCCACGCCGCCGCCGTCGTCGAGCTACGGCCGGTCGCCGCCGCTCCTCGCCGGCCGGAGCTCCCTCACCTCTCTCTCTTGGTCTTTTCTCTCCCTTATGTTCTGTATTTGCTCTCCTTTGATGATAATTACTGAGTTTCACAACTAGGTTGTCTAACTCGCTGATCTCTTTGTTGAGTTATTTAATGTATTAGTTGCTTCCGCTAAAATTGTAAAATTTGCAAAACATTAATAACTCAACTATCAAATTGTGAATTTACTGAAAATGATGGATTGGAATGCTGACTAAGTCTGCGTTGACCTTGCGAGACCGGCTCGGGGGTTCACGTGGGCTTAGGCCGAGCGGGGCCCGATTTGTGAAAAATTGGGGCCGTCATATATATATATATACACGTATATGTATATATTTTCGTAGGTATTTAAGCGAGTCTGACTATTCTTATGAGGTCCTAGTGCAATCAGCTTAAGCGTACTTCAGTGGCCCGTACAATCTTGATACAATAAGAAATTAAACATGGGACTGTGCACCTAATACACATAATTTCAAGCTCATCCTTATAGAAGGCCTATATACGCTCCTCACATACAATAATATTCTTGTCCTTTAGTTATTGTTATTACGGGAGGAATTTCGAGTAGTGCTCCATAATTATGCTTATTTATTTTGACAAATTAATAAGAGCCCTTATCATTTTGAGTGGGGATAATATTAAGACTAAAAATGAAGTTTAAGGATAGATTCGAGATAATTTTTTGTTTAGAAATCGGGATAGATTTGATATTTCAAGCGATGTTTGTGATAAAAATAGGCTTTTTAGCCAAAAAATAAAAATTAATAACAAGATATTTTTGACAAGATATGTAGTGTTTTATTATTATTTTTTGTATTAGTGTTTTCCACGTTCCACAGCTGCTTCATAACTGAGCAGCTCCCTTGATTTCTCTTCTCATGTACGTAATCTCACGACAGTGACTCACGTTTTACACACATTAATGACGCCGCCTTTGCACATTGAGATCTCATATTGTGTATCTCAACATGCTTATCTAAGTCTGATCCTGATTACTCATTTTCTTCATTTTCTCTATACAAGCCCTTTTCCTCGCTATCAAGAACCAACCACGAAATAATAACTACTACATCGTTTACCACCCACCGATAGACATTAAGACACGTGCACCCATATCCAACGGTCCCAAACAAAATCTGTCATCCAAATACGACAACGCAGCTTGCGTTCCCAAGTCGGCCTGTGCAGACAACCGTTATAAAATAACCCAACCTCTAATGATAACTCCAACAGACTGCAAAAATATAACCACCTATTTAAACCGTTGGACTCACCTCGACTCACGATGCAACAAAACTCAAGATGCATAACAACGTTTACGTGGGAGTAGTGTGTCCAGTTTTACGTTAGTGTTGTATTGTTTCGCTATATAATGAACAAACTGATCAGTTGTTACATTTTTGACTCTCTCTCTCTCCTGCTCCGCAAAAAAAAAAATCCTCTTTGAATTGCACACAAATCGTGCAGTCGAAACCCTAATTCCCCAAATTCGCTCTCCCAAACCACAATTCGTCGATCTTCGTCAAGAATTTTCGTGAAGAACCCTCAAATTCGCCCAAAACCGACTCCAATTCGCTCAAATTCGGTTTCGCAAACCCTAGGTTTGCACAAATCTTGCGCAAATCCGAAACCCTCCCAAGAATTCCCAAAACCCTAGACAGGAATCCGAGAAATCCCAAGAACCGTCACGAATCGGTGCCTATCAAAGAAGATTTTGATGGGCATGGGTAGGGTTTGCGG
Source organism: Stephania yunnanensis (assembly GCA_039657365.1). Taxonomy (NCBI): domain Eukaryota; kingdom Viridiplantae; phylum Streptophyta; class Magnoliopsida; order Ranunculales; family Menispermaceae; genus Stephania; species Stephania yunnanensis. The sequence goes on along the minus strand of CM077582.1, from coordinate 60,628,019 downwards.
AGCGACATCGACAGATCCCAAACCCTCGTCGTCATCGGTCACCACATCGACGTCTCTCACAGACACTGTTAATGGATCTCACCAGTTTAAGATTACTGGGTATTCGCTGTCGAAGGGGATTGGGATCGGGAAATGCATTGCTTCGGACACGTTCATGGTGGGAGGGTTCGAGTGGGCGATCTACTTCTATCCGGATGGGAAGAGCGTGGAGGATAACGCGACGTATGTGTCGCTGTTCATAGCGTTGGCGAGCGAGGGGACGGATGTGAGGGCGCTCTTCGAGCTTACGTTGTTGGATCAGAGTGGGAAGGAGATGCACAAGGTGCATAGCCATTTCGGTAGGACGCTGGAGAGCGGACCGTATACGCTTAAGTATCGCGGGAGCATGTGGTGAGTCGGGAATTTCTTGTTTTAGAGATATGGGGGTTTCTTGGTTTTTGGTTCTTGAATTTCTTGATTTGGATACATGAATGTTCTTGGGAATGCTCTTGAATTTCAGTGGTCATCAATGGCTGTGAATTAATAAAGAAGTAAACATAGATGGATGAAGAACATATAGTTAAGATTGCATTTTTTTTTTTTGTTTCTTTTTTTTTGGTATTGAATTAGTTCTTTCCAAATCTATTTGATTTATTGAGTTGATTTTGGGTAGCTTGGTTGGAGCTTGTTGTTTTAGTTATTGTTGTATTCCTCAAACTATTTTTTCAATTCCAATCAATTAGCAACCTCCTCAATGCAATAGGGTAGGGTGAAGATGCCTTGTGAACAGTTAATAAAACATTTACGACAATATATCCTAGTCACATGCTTTTTTTTGTGGAATAGGAAGGTTTATACACCTCTAGAGATAGGTTGGATGCTCTAAATGTCCTATAGGTCTGGTGGATACTCCAAAATGAACACCAATGTTAGAGGGCGGCACTGTCTACTTCGCTATTTATGTACAGTGGTTCTGTCTGAATTTGACGTGATAGGAAAAATTCATGGCCATTGAGATAATGGAATCTTTTTTTGTTCCAGAAGTCCTAGCGTCGGGTTCCCTTGTGTTCCACATGACGGTCTCGATCTCTACCTTCAATGAGACATCTTTTTTTCTTCCTTGGTTTGATGGGAAATACTCCTTACCACTTGTCAGCTTCTAGCCACCCGTGCATTTTCATCTCATGAATCAAAGAGCAACATTGCCTCAGTCCCAAATGAATCATAGAGCACTTTTTCTAAAAATTAATGGATAGTGCCTAAATGCTAGACCAGCTGTCTCATAGTCAATTATACATGAAATGCCCAAGAGAATCCTTTATATAATGTGTTGCTTCACACAGTCTCCTTTTCTATGCCGCTGCACCAGTTATGCACATCGACACGTGAATGTGGCTAGGCTTCCGCATGCGTGTTTAATGGAGCGCTTGTGAGATTGTTTTCGGAGTGTCTACTCTAAACAAAGAGACCCGGCACATAACACTAGAACAATAATTAAAGCTGGAAATTTCTTTTTTAATTAGGGAAAAAACATGGGGGATCAAAAACTCCCACATTGAAAACAAAATAAAACTATGCGCATTAATAGTTTAGAATACAAAGAACATGACAACCTTGAATAATTTCATGGTCCATGCAAAATAGAGTAATGCTCAGGGCAAGTGGATTAGAATATTCAAGCAATCAACCAAGCTGTTGGTAGGTAAATATTTCACTACCTTAAAAGACGGAGCTCCCATGCCTTTCACATTCATATCCTCTGTATTTTTATACTTCATCGGACCAAAAAGCTGAGCTCTAAGCTACAAGAACCAATTTGCGTGCAGAAAAGATCTCTCCGTCTACTTCAATATTTAACATCTGTGTTCTTACTGGGTTCACACAACATTTCAGAATGCAGAACAATGATAGATGGTGGCACTGTCATGGAGTAGGTCTTCAGTCTTCTGTGTGATATTTAATAACACTGGTGCTGCTATTAAATGAAATGCAATATATGCTAATGTATAGTTAAACTCGCAATTCATTTAAGCCCTTTTTTAATCTCTCTTGCTACTTCTTTTCTTCTTTCCTCGTTTTAGCATAAAGTGTAAGAAACTGTTAAGTGGTAAAGAAGTTATGGAAGTTACAGACATCAAATATGTTACAAATTGTGGGAGATTTGTATTGTAACATTCATGTGTGCAAAAGCTTCTACCTAGCAACTGTGGGAGTGTATATTGATTCGTTTAACCCAGTTAACATTTTAGTGTTGAATATTCTATTGTAAAACATGTGGTGTTGAATGTTCTATTGTAAAACATGTGGTTACATGTGGTTATATTTTTTCTGAATCCTTATCATTTGAAATTTATAATTACGATCAATAATTAATGTTCATCTCTTCTATTTGGATATCTAGTTGACATTTTTAACATGTTTAAATTAATATTGAAATATGCTTTGTAGTTAATTCAAATTCCTTGATCTAAAAGAGTTCAAGGTTGACTGTAGTGCGTGTTTAACTTTGAACTCTTTGAGGGTTAGGCATAGCTTTTCAAGTTTTCTCAGATTTTGAACATTGTGAACTAAACACGGTCACTTGCTTTCTGAAGGTTGGTTTAGATGTGTTTCTGTTTGGTTTGGATTGTTTTGTTTGCACCCTCAAGTGATTCTAGTGTATGCTTCCTTCCCTTTAGTTTTTGCTATATAATTCTTTATTTTGATGTTTTCTTTTCATCAAGCATTCATACTCTGTACTCTATACACGCACTAGTTGCAGACAAGATTGCTTTAAGAAATTATCTTTAACTACACAGTCATTAATCGAATGAGTTCTAAACCGCAGGGGGTATAAAAGGTTTTTCAAAAGAACAGCACTTGAGGCATCAGATTTCCTTAAAGATGATTGCCTTTCGGTTCATTGTAGCATTGGTGTTGTTAAATCTCACACTGAAGGACCGAAGTTATATTCCATAACAGTGCCGCCTTCTAACATTGGTGTTCATTTTGGGAGGTTGCTAGAAAGTGGCAAGGGCACTGATGTTACTTTTGAGGTAGATGGGGAGACCTTCTCTGCGCACAAATTGGTTCTTGCAGCTCGGTCACCTGTATTTAGAGCTCAGCTTTTTGGTCCAATGAAGGATAAAAATACTGAGAACATAAAGGTGGAAGATGTGGGGGCTCCAGCTTTTAAGGTGGTGAAATACGAAATATTTATCTATCAACAGTTTGCCTGAATACTTGTATAGTTTTTCTCTTTTTCTCTATCGACTTTACTCTAGTTTTACTATGTTGTGCATGTACTGTGATTTTATATAAGTTTGTCTTGTTCTTTGTTCTATAAACTGTTGGTGGGCATTATTTTTTATTTATTTGTATTTATCGTTGGAGTTTTTGGCCCCTCTTTTTTTTCCTCTTACTGACAAAGAAGTGTCTAGTTGTCATATTTGTTTTAGCTTTCTATTTGTACTGTCTCTTTGTTCATGGTTGAGAAGTGCAATTTAAGTTTTGGACTTATTTTTATTTTTTAAAATTTTTTGTTATATTTTCTTTAAAAACAGGTCATTGTGTCTCTCAAAATTCAATTGATTCATTACATGTGTATTATTTTGTGGCCTTAAAATAGACACCATCACAAAGAGTTTGATGTTTCAGTGGTCATGAATCGTGATTTGATGATAATGGTTCCAAATTCAGTTTAGACATGCTGTCAAAATCTTTGAGAATTATTTTCAAGTCTTGATTAGCTGATTTGCATATGATATTCTAGTGTATTAGTAGTTAGGTCTATTTGAGTTTATTGCAAATACTAACAATACATACTATTAATGGCTTTTTCTTATTTAGAAAAAAAAAACAGTACATCTATTAATGAGGTCCTATTCAGGCTTGTTATGTATGAGTACGGATCTCTGTTCACCTAATCAATATTGATGAAGTTGCATTATTGTTGTTCAGTTACTTATTGTTTTGGTGTTTGGTATTGGTATTGGAAGTTATCTTTATTGATTTTGTTTTTGTTGGCTTATTTTTTTGCCTGGTGTCCCAGGCTTTACTTCATTTTATGTACTGGGATGAGCTACCAGACATGGAACAACTAACTGGTTTAAACTCTAAATGGGTGTCCACACTGATGGCGCAACATCTGCTGGCAGCAGCAGATTGCTATGGACTTGAGAGGCTTAGATTGCTCTGTGAGGCCAAGCTTTGTGAGGGTGTTGCCATAAATACTGTGGCCACTACTTTGGCATTAGCAGAGCAGCATCACTGCTTTCAGTTGAAAGCTGTTTGTCTGAAATTTGTTTCAATGCCTGAAAATTTGAGAGGTAAGTGTTTTTATGGTCCTTTCATGATTTGACAGAAATTTTCATCATTGTTTTACTTTCAACGCTATGAAAATGTTTTTGGTACATGGAGGTGATAGGCATGACAGTTTCCATTTGTTGTAGACTTGCACGCCTTAAATATATGTTGACAGTGCATGCTACAGAGGGAACGTGGGTAACTTTGAAAAGTCAACTGACTTGAAATCTTGGATAGGAAGAAAACATGTAAATGCAAAATCCTGTCATGATAGAATTTTGTGGTGAACTGCAATTCTCTTTATGAAGCTGGTGAGACCATGCATGGCACTTTGAAACGGACAGAAATCTAAATTGTTGGTTGGCTGCAATGCTGTTGAAATTCGAATTTCGAATAAATGATTTCGGAGGATGAGAACATAGGGTTTAGGTTGGGAGTTGAAGATTTTGTGATGTAGGAAATACTTTTTCTATTTGAACAAATATATTTATTTCAAAAATATTATAAATGTTATGGTTGTGAATCTTGTGATGGAGGATCAAGAAAAGAATGGGAGAATCAAGAAGAGAAGGTAGGCACAAGATAATTAGGAGAGAAGTCCAAATAGGGAATTAGATCTTTCTATGAATACATTATAGTCTGAATTATGAGTTCACAAATAGTAAATATCAAGACAATGTAGTAAAGTCAGGAGATGTAGAAGTTTTAAAGGTGAACCATTTTAGGTTTAGGATCGATCATACAAAAGGATGATGTTACAAATAGAATCTATGTTATCAAAGGTTGAAGGCATACTTTTGGCGTTGTTTGCCTAGGAAACCTTGCGCAGACGCAAGGCGAGAGCACACCTGAGGGAAGCCAAGCATATTAATATATAAAAAATTAAGTTCAATTGACGATTTTTTCTTCCTTTTGATATGCTTTCTCTTTCTCTTCCACATGATCAACTGCTCCTGGTTAATTTTCTTTAAAGTGGCTGACATCTTCTTTAATCTCATTTAGATATCCTCCTGCATTCTTCTTCTCCTTCTTGATCTCTTTTTTACTTTTTTTTTTTTTTGTAAAAAACAACTAATTATCCCTTCAAACTTGCATTGGGGAGACTCGAACCCTCGAACTCATCCATAGTGACCCCATACCAAACCATTGAGCTACCATTTCGTCGGTTCTTTTTTACTTTCTTATCTCTTCATATTTATGTCGCCTGTCTGTTAGATTGATTTGACTATTTCTTTCTTGCTTTGGTAGTGAGATTACTAAAGCGTGGATGATAGGTGTGAATGAGAGGAAATACAGAGTTTAAAAAATGCAAGATAGAGAAAATAAGAAAGAAGTAGCACCAGCAGAGAATAAAAATCGGAAGAATAGGGTAGCGGAACAACACAAAAAGAAAGCGAGAAAAATAGAAAATTGGGAGAAAGGAGCAGCAGTCGAAGTGTTAAGAAGAAAATGAAGACCAGAATTGGAACCCTGCTCTTTCCAACTTCATGTAGAACTTCCTAATTTCAAACTCCTAACATTTCTAGTTCAGGCTTACTGCTTACACACCCAAAAAGAAGCAGGATAATTAGAAAACTGGGTGAAAGGAGGAGGAAGAGCAACTGAAATGTTCAAGAAGGAAAGGAAGATCAGAATTGGAACCTTCTCTTTCTAACTTCATGTAGAACTTCCTAATTCTGAACTCCTAACATTTCTAGTTCAGGCTCATTTTCCAAAATTTTTTCATTTTTTTATGACCAGAATTGGAACCTTATCTTTTTAACATCATCTGTGGACTGTTATAAAAAAAAACTGTATCTGAATTCATAAAAAAAAGAAAGGGGAAAAGGAGAGGGAAAAATACCTATATTTAAAACTCCGATGGACGGGTAACTCTTCAAACGTTTCTTTCTAACATAATGTAGATCATAAAACTTCCAACTTTTCTTATAAGTCCTAATATCCCTTATTCAAATTCACATTCCAAATTGTTCTCCTAATTTTCTTCACCTTTTTCTCTTTTAATCTAGTATAAAAGCAACTTTATAATTAATTAATTTTCTTCACATTCCAAAAGTTGTAATCTAGTTAAAAAAAGACACTAAAAATATACCTATCTTGGGTTGAAAAAAGGAACTCCAAAATATGCTGAGATTGCCCTGCTAGACTCTATGCGCCTCAATGACTTTGAATAGAAATCAAGCTTGATGAAAGTTCAACAATTTCATTTTATAAGATTGTGATTAAGCCTGTTATGTTTTATGATAGTGAATGTTGTGTATTAAAGAAACAATACATACATAAAATAAATGCGGCGGAGATGAGGGTGAATAGGTAGATGTGTTGTTTATTCGCCAAGAGAAAATGAGTAATTAAAGAGATTCAAAGAAAAGTAGGAGTAGCATCAATAGATGCTAGGTTAAGTGGGGCAGTTGCAATGGTTTGGATACATCCGAATGTTCTAATTAAAGAATACAACAACAACAACAACAACAACATAGCCTCAGTCCCAAATTAACGGGGTCGGCTACATGGATCTAATTAAAGAATGTTTTTGATAAAATAAAAATTGAAAATTGAAGGTATTTTACGATATAAGGGTAGACATAAGATAATTTGGATGCATTAACAAGAAAGGATAATGAAAACAAAACGAAGCCTCAGTCCCAAATTAGTTAGAATTAGCTATATATGGACAAAACCTTTTCACTATGCTCAGTTCTATGCACTTGATGATTTCACATTCAACTGATCCCAACTAAGTTGGATTGAGGCTTGGTTCTTCTTGTCATTGTCAAAGCGTAGTGAAATTTAGTATGTGTACACATACCTCTAATAACATTTTACTAAATTGATGGAAATACTAAATTAACAGTTACTAAGTACATGAAGACTTTTAATTGAATGTACTTTATGAAAGAAATTTATTGAAGATAAAATCATAATCTTTGTTATATACAACAACAACAACAACAACAACAACAACAACAACATAGCCTCAGTCCCAAATTAACTGGGGTCGGCTACATGGATCAAACTTTTCCATTGTGCTCGATTAAGTGCAATTGATGGTGAGCTTTGCAAACCATTCAAATCCCTTTTAATTAATGCATCCCATGTTAACTTTGGTCTGCCCCTACGTCGTCGAATTTCTATAGTTTCTATTGAGTCAAGTTTTCTAGTTGGAGCATTTGTAGGCCGTCTTTGCGTGTGACCAAACCATCGCAACCGCCCTTCCCTAATCTTTGTATCAATTGGTGCTACTCCTACTTGTCTTTGAATTTTATATTTCTTATTCTATCTTTACAAGTTTTACCACACATCCACCTAAGCATCCTCATTTCTGCTACGTTCACTTTATATATTGTTGTTGCTTTATCGCCCAACATTCACTTCCATAGAGCATTGCTGGCCTAATTGCGGTCCTATAAAATTTTCCTTTTAACTTAGTAGGAACATGTCGATCACAAATCACCCCTGTTGCACTCGCCATTTCTTCCATCCCAGCTTGAATTCTATGTGTGACATCATTTTCAATGTTACCATCATTTTGTATGATTGATCCTAGGTATCTAAAGTGGTTTACCTTAGGAACTTCTACTTCCCCTAATTTTACCATCCGTCATCTCGATGTCTAGTGTTTCCAAACTCACAGTGCATGTATTCAGTTTTCGTCCTACTCAACTTAAAGCCTTTAGATTCTAATGTATTCCTCCAGAGTTCTAATTTCCTATTCACTCCATCTTTGGTTTCATCCACTAAGACAATATCATCTGCAAATAACATACACCATGGTATATCCTCTTGAATATGTCTAGTTAGTTCATCCATAACTAAAGTAAATAGATATGGACTTAAAGCCGATCCTTGATGTAGTCCTATCGTAATGAGAAATTCTTTTGTAGCTCCTCCAAATGTCTTTATAATCTTTGTTATATAATTTAGATTTATATCTCAATGCTTAAAGTACTCAGGGAAGGGTTTATCACATCTTGCATTTTTTTTAATCTATGATAATTAAGAGTCTTAGTTAGTCGGAGCAATTATTTATTATTTAGATGTTTCTTAGGTTAAATTATAAGAATTTAAGTTAAAAGGTAGACGGCTATTGTACATTTTTCAAGGGTTTGTAGTTGATTGAGAATTTGAGGTTCAAATTTAGCATAAATCAATATTCTTTTTTGCTACAGAATCACAGATGATGCTGCACCTTTCCTTGAATGGATTGCTGTTCTAGTTTCTTCTAATTTCAAAATAACCTTTATAATTAGTGCGTGGGTACCATCTCAAAATGTACCCTGCTTCTGATTCATATAGCATCACTGATTGTTAAAATATCAATCATTGGACTAAATAACATATTTTAATAATTCATACAGTTTTAGACTTGAGTTATACGATTACGTTATGGGAAATGGAATCTCTATGGAATGAAATAAAATGAGCTTCATTGAGGAAGAGGGTAGGGCAATGGCATTCTGATTGAGCAAGAATTGTGCTTTGGATTTTACCATTTTGTGCTTTGAAAATTAAATGGCTTCAAATTACATAAGTTATTTCTTTGTGATGGTTACATGGGACTTGAGTTTACAAATAAATGAGAAATTTAGACTTCAGTTGAAAAAAAAAAATCCATTTTGTGATCTGAATCTAATTGATGAAGTTTAATTGTTCTTCATAGATTCTTTTTTAGATTTTTATTCAACTGACTATATTAGTCCCAAAAATCCTGGGAAACTTGGTTGGATTTAGATTGATTAACATGATCTCTGACATGAATTTCCTGTGATTTTTTTATTTTTCAGCGGTAATGCAAACAGATGGTTTCGAGTACTTGAAGGAAAGTTGCCCTTCTATTCTGACTGAACTACTGGAATATGTGGCGAGGGTAGGAGAGCATTCTGTCATCATCTCCAAGCACAGAAACGAAGCAATCTTCGACGGAAGTGATGTCAATGGGAGGCGGGTGAAACAACGTATATGACTACCACGAGTCACGACACTTCTAATTTCAAGTTAATTCAGCTCCGATTGTAACAGGATTCAAATATTTTTCTGTATTGGTATCCTACATTTCGGATAGTGCTGTAAAATTGATGGGTTCTTCGGGTCCTTTTGAAGACTCATTTTTGTACTACAAGCATCATATGCTGTGTATCCAATCTGCATATTAGGCATAATCAGCAATCAATATCAAGCATCATTTGTTCGTGAACCAACTTAAAGGCACCTTTTTTTTTTTTTTGGAGTTGGTATTTGCTAACTCTTCTATAGTTGCTGCTGTCGTAATGGTCACAGGTTAATGCTTAGAGCATCTCTTATTATAAATGGTGGATGTTAGTTGTGGATTAATGTTGTGTCACTACGTCAGCAACATGGAGAGGTCTCTAATGGTCAATGTGGATTGATTGATGTGATTATAAATTGCACTGTTAAAAGTATACATTAAGAATAGTCATTGTCTTTTTTTTTTTCACATTATTTCAGCTATGCATTATCAATCCAAAGTTGAATTGGAGGTTTCTTTTTATCAATCAAAAGTTGAATTGGAGAAGGTTTCTTTTGTTCCAATGTCCATTGTGTTTAATGTGGCACACATTCTCCCTCGATCCACATTTGTGTTGGAGATGCTCTTAAGTGGTTCAGAGGTAATTGCCGATCTTTTCCTTATCCGGTCTATTATTCGATGGATATGCACCCAGCATCATAAAAAGGACGGTGAGTATAAGAAATTATAAAGTAACACTAAGAGACATTTATCTACATTTTTAAATATACAACAAGTATTTCAAAACATAAATATAGCAACTATGCTGAAAAAGAATCATGCTATAAGATACTGCAATTGAACAATATGAAACTGCACTTGGCTAAGTAGTATGATCTAGAATCATCGGCTATGAGTTACATCACATCAGGCTTATTCCACTATTTAGGGCGTAAACAATCTTATGAATGTCTTCTCATCCTACGAATGCTCATCACTTAAATAAATACTCATAAGTGCCCCTCACATGTGATGTATACTTGTCAATAACCCCGGGTCCCAAACCCATGTGCCATGCACAGCTCTATCATATCATGGTCTTATATACAAGAACTACTTTCACAACTCAAGAAATGAAAAGGTTCGGAAATCCAATAATGTATTTGCATTACTAATGCACAAATGAAAATAGATTTTCAATAGCATAGATCACCAACCTAAAAACATGTTATTTCATTTATCTAAATTCAACACAATAAAAAAATGACATAGCACATGATTTGGAATCAATAAAACCAGTTAAACAACATATAATGTCATGATAACAAACTCATGAAAATGAGATAGAACAACAAAGTCATGACATCTATAGGTAAAATAGGTAAATCAGTGCAAATGACTGTAAATGAAAAGCATAGTAGGAAAGTAATGGAAATAAATATCTCAATCGGTTCTCACAATCCACGCAAAGCTCCTAGGCTAATTCGGCCTCTCGACACCCCGTATATCACCAACAACCTCTTAAGACTCTTCCTTAGTTTCCTGAGGTTAGTTAGGGTGTTTTAGGACTCATACGAAACATCAAAGTTGGATTGAACCAATTAAAAAACGCTAAATTTTATTAAAAAACTTTACCAAATTCCCAATGTTTGACATTGTGGTGGCGCGGTGTGTGCAAAGGTCTCAATGCCGCCACGACGTCACCTTTGTATCACACTAAATGGACACGACGTTGTGGTGGCGCCTTGTGTTCAGTGGCACGGTGATAGCGTCGTGTCCACTGAACCTTTGCCACACAACTCAAGTCTGAACGATGTGGTGGCGCTATACATTATGCACCCACGACATCACCACGACATCAAGACTATACACTTTACTTAAAGTTCAACCTTGCATTCTAATGACCTATACACCTTGAATATACGTATATCAAGCTTCAACGTCACCAATTTACCCAAAATTTACAAGACTTAGGTTTTGAAACCCAAAACCATAGTTTTTCCTAAGAATCCATCAGAGCACATACAACGTCAAAATACACAACTTTGTCAATTCAAATAGAAATTCGGATTTTCTTGATAGAAAATTTATTAGTTTTTCGTGAGGAATCCAAATCTATCAACCAATTTTGAAAATGATTTCATTTACCATATGAAATTAAGCAAAAACTAGAACTGAAGTAAAACTCTAAGTTTTTTTAACAAACTCTTACAAATTGATAGTGTAAGCTAGCATACGTAGTTGTGAAGCATTTCAATCTTGATTAATTCCTCACAAATTCACCAAAATCCTTCACAATCTTTGATCTCCTTCTTCATATCTCCTTTCCTCCCAGTTTCGATTAAATGAAGTGATTTTGCATGTTGATGTCATTCAATCCTATATATAAAGTGAGTAGGACTTTTATCCCTTGATCTCATTTACATCACCAATCTCTAAATCAATCTAATGGCTCACATCTTGATTTATGTCCACTAACTCTCCACTAACTATTCCTTGACAACACCAATTGCAACTCAATTGGTCTTGTGACATTCCACACTTATCTCAAGGAATATCAATGAATAATGTTTTATTTAGCTAACTTAGGTTACATTTAATGTAAATAAAATTATAGCCATATCTAATTAGCTATTTAAGTCATAATAACTTAATCTTAACTTACCACATCACTCTTTACCCTGGTTCCACGCCGGCATGCATCTCGAGGCAATGCGGGTCTCACGTCACAGGTCAATGATTTTGATTAAGGAATTAAACTAGAATAAAGAATTCGGGCCATGAGAAAAATTGATGGTTTGCTAAAGACTATCAACCTATTATGAATTGGAATTAATGATTCTAAGATTCCATGTGATATAGTTATAACTAGGTTATGAGGTGATATTATATTCTAGTGTTTGAATGCAATCCAAGTATATTACATTGTTTAGTGGGGGGCTCGTTTAGATGTTCGTTTAGATATTTATATTATATTGAATTAGAATATTGTTTAATTAAGTTTGCATTGAATTGTTTGAATTAATTTAGTTAGTTTGGTTAATTATGTTAGTAGTTATAGTTTTTAGTTATTTAGTATTTTAATTCTCATTTAATTAGATTAACTAAATTAAGAAAAACAAGAAAAAAACTTTCCTTAGAAGTTTGCAAAATCCCTGTAGAGATGATATCCTATTTACCAGTACTTCAAATAATAGGAAAATACGGGAAACTATTGTGTATGCTCGACATGTGTCAAATTTCCATCCAATAAATATGTAAAATAGGGACCAAGGGGAAATAAATCTATTTTTGTTAGATATTCTGAACATTCTAAAGTGTTTGTGTTCATTGGCGAACAACCAGGTGGTAGTTTTATTGAATTTGAATCAAGAGATGCCACATTTTTAGAAAATGAGTTTCCTAATAAGAATGAAGCAATAAGAGATCTCACTTTTTATGAAGTTGATTATTCCTCAAAGAATGTAGTTCCAGAACTAGATTCAAATGCAATTGAGACTAATCCGAATTTGGCACCTATTCTTGATTCTAATGGGAGTAACATTCCAATAGATTCTTCAAATACAGAAGAATTGCGTAGAAGAAGCTATAAAAGTGTGCCTCAAAGATATTTTGAAATTAAGTCATGCTTTTATGACTGCTTCGCATGATGAAAATGAGCCTCGTAATGTTAATGAGTGTTTGTCATCATCAGCTAAGGAACAATTGCAAAAAGCAATGGATGAAGAAATGAAGTCTATCAAATCTAACTGTAACGGCCCGAAATTGGCCGGGACTCCTTGTTATTGGGCAACACTCATCGACAGATTGTTTACAGTCTTGCATGAATTCGACTGCTTTGGATATCGTGAACTGTTGTTTTGGATATTGTGAAATGTTGTGTATATGTCCTACTGGATTTACTTACTTGGGCTCGTCATTCTTATGTTTGACCGAGTGCAGAGCCGAGGACGAGTAGCAGAGGGAAGGCTTCATAGCTAGGTGAATTTTTGAATATTTTGTATTTACTCTCCTCTGAAGATACTTACTGGATTCCACAATTTAGGTTGCCTAACACCCTGATCTTTTTGTTGAGTTATTTAATGTATTAGTTGCTTCCGCTATAAAATTTGTAAATCTTGAAAAAATATTAATAACTCAACTGTAAAATGTTGAATGTGCTGATAATGATGGATTGGAAGGCTGACTAGGCTCGCGTTGACCTTGCGAGATTGACTCGGGGGTCCATGTGAGCTTAGGCCGGGCGGGGCCCAATTTGTGGAAAATTGGGACCGTCACACTAACCATGTTTGAGACTTGGTTGATCTACCTCTTAGACGTGGATCAATTGGGAATAAATGAATTCTCAAGATCAAACGTCAAACAGATGGATTAACGGAAAGATTTAAAGCATGATTAGTAGCTAAGGTACAAGAAGGAATAGATTAAGAGGAATTTTTTTACCAGTTGTTAGGTTTGCTTTTGTTTGTCTATTGCTTGGTGTTGTTGCACATATGTTCTTGAATAATCTTCAAGATAATGGCATTTAAGATTTTATCAAGCCATAACTTCTTTTGGATTTAATATAATTGATGAAGATCATTGTGTATATATTAAGTATTTCGATCAACAGTTTGTGATATTATCCTTATATGTGAATGATATACGTTTAGCATGAAATAATATTGATTATGTTATCGCTAATAAAGAATGGTTGTCATCTAATTTTGATATAAAGGACATTGATCGATGGAGCAAATTTCATACTGGGTGTGAAGATTCATAGGAACCATTCTAAAAGAGTTCTTACTTTATCGCAAGAACAATATATTAAGAATGTTCTCGAACGATTCAAAATGACAAATTGTAACCCCGTTAACACTTCAATTGCTAAAGGTGAAATCCTAAGCATGGAAACATGCCTAAAGACTCCAATTGAGAAAGGCAAAATGTCCAATGTACCATATGAAAGTGTAATAGGAAGTATAATATACGCGATGATGCGTATACGTCCCTATATATGCTACGTCGTTGGTTTAGCTAGCAAATATCAATCAAATCCTGGTCAAGCTCATTAGAAAACATTGAAAATGATATTAAAGTATATGAAAGGCACAATGGATTTATGTTTATGTTACCAAAGTAATAATCTACAACTACTTGGGTACTCTGGTACCGATTGGAGCAGCGATCCAGATGAACGCAAATCAACTTCAAGATATGAGTAATGGTGCAATCTCATGGAGTAGTAAAAAGCAAACATGCATTGCTTTGCCAAACTTAGAGGCAGAGTTTTTCACTTGCTTTGCTTCAGTGCAAAAGGCAATACAACTTAGACGTTTTGTTATGCACTTGTAAGTCATCAAAAGTGCATCGAGACCAGTGATGTTTAGTGACAGTCAAGCATCCATTGCCTATATGAAAGAAGTATCATGGAAAGACAAAACACATCGACACAATGTATAACTTTATGAGAGACATCATAGCAAGAAAAAAAGTCTTCATACAATACATTCCTACGCAAAGGATGACAACAGACCCAACGATGAAACCTATCGCTAGGGATGTTTTTCGAGGTCATGTAAAATCCTTGGGATTGCGTAGACTGTAAATTGTTTGCTATAACTTCTTATTTCGATTCAATAAATAAGCTTTATTGGAATTTTTTATTTCTTGCTCTGATATAAGTCATTATTGATTGGAAGTATGAAAACGGTCACTAATTGGCTCTCACAAAAGTAATCGCCTTTGGCGGTAGTAGTAGCGAGCAGATATGAGACATTAAGACTTATTTGATAAATGTCACCTTGATTCGAGTCAATATGAGGTCATTTATGCAAGACCGTAATAGATTTCCCACTATCTATAAAGCCTATGAATAAAAAATCAGATGCGAGATCTAGTGAATGGTGCCTAATTAACGCGAGCTGCATAGATTTCAGGTTAGGCGCTTTAGGAGTGACTGAACTAAGATATGCATAGTGTATTTAAAGAATTGCATAAATTCTTATTAAGAGTTGCTCCATTGTGACATGTAAATAATTACATATGTTTTATGACCATTTAGAAGTGAATAGATAGTAAATTCCTGGATCCTCACTATGCGAGTCTAATTGAAAGAAAATTTTATTGTGACATTCGAGAATCTCGTAAACTTAATTAGGTGACTAATTAATTATTTTTGAATTTAAATTTGGGATTTAGGTATTCGAGGTGGGACCCACTTGTAATGCACCGGAGATCATATGGTTTAAATATTATTTTTATGTGATGTGTGCCTATTTGATGTATTATACACTATTTTGACTCGAAATAGAGTCAAGTGGAGTGTATATGCGATGCCCGTGAGTTTTGGTGCGCGTTGGGAATATTTCTCAATTTTGACAAAATTGAGGTATTTTTCGAAATTTAATTTGGACATAAAAAGAAGAGATAACCATGAAATTAAATAAATAATTAATAAATTGGTGGGCGCCTAGTACATGCAGGGTCGAAGGGTGACACACGTGGGATGCACAATAGTGTGCATGCCCGAGGTTGGTCGTTGGCTCGCGTAGCGAATTTATAGCTGCGAAAATACATAGGTGTATATGTGTGTATATATATATATATATATATACATGAATCCTATAGTTTTAATTCAAGTAAGATTATACATTGGATTCGCCTCAAGACGCGTAGTGTGAGTATCGAAGAGGTAAATGAGTTGAAAGTTGGCAGTTGAAGGGGTATATCCACGCTTCGAGATATCTGTTATCCCATCTTAAGGAGAATTAAGTGGTGTATGGTAATTACGAAACCATAAGATCTATCTCAAAATACGCGATACTTATCTCGAGGAGATCAATACAATTGATTTTGCATAAGTCAGTCAGTGGTGATTATCTTGTTAATAGCACAAGATTGATCTCGAGATACGCAACACGTATCTCGAGAAAGATCAAAATGATAAAAGAACCATTAGACTTACCTTGATCACTCGAATCTCGAGAAAATTTTAATATTTATCCCAAACCACACACCCTTCCTCCTCATCTCTGTTTCGAAATCGATTTTCATAAAGAGATCGAAATTTGGAGAAGGTGAGACTGAGTGGGAAAAAAGAGAGAGAGAGAGAGAGAGAGAGAGAGAGAGAGAGAGAGAGAGAGAGAGAGAGAGAGAGAGAGAGAGAGATCTAGGTGAGTGTGTGGGTTGTTTGTTGTGGTTGGGTTATTGTTGATGTGCCATTATTGGTTGTTGATGTTGTTGTCGTTGTGTTGTTGTGGAGAGGAGGTCCAAGGAAGACGATGGTCGGGAGGGTCTCCCCTGCCAAGACGTGATTCGGGGTTGGTCTTGATCTAACCTTAATCGATTTTTTTTTAAAAAAAAACCAAATTCTGATTTGAAATAGAGCATGTATCAAGGAAGAAGATGAAGGGGGTTTAATCCCCAAACCGGACCAAATCGAATCCAGTTCAGTTGAAGAGGTCATACCTCAATTAAAAAAAGAATAAAAAGAAAATGCTGGAAATTCTGAAAAATAGAAAAAAATAGAAAAATTATATTTTTGGACAAATAAGTAGAAATGGGAGACTACTATAAAAATAAGGATTTCGATATTTTTTAAGGGACTTATATCAAGGTTTTCCTCGTACTACGTGTTATAACACCTGAAAATGTCTTAAATAATGAATATTATTTAAAAGCCTAGTCAAGGGTAATTTTTTTTATTCTGAACCACGATTTGCAGTTAAAATTAGGATCCGGTCACCCGAGGAGTTGATTTGTGTGATTCCAAGTTTTTAAGACTTGAAAATATCAAAATAACTCATAAACTTAATAAATTGAAATAGGGAACTTATCTGGATTTCTCAATGGATTTAGGTAACGTTGAGGATTTCGAGAACACTCGGGACAATGCTCAAGAAATAGTTTCAAAGTACGTGAAAGCCGGGAAAACGTTTTGTGAATTTCATAACTAACTTTGAGTTGGTTTAGTGGTAAGTGAACCTTACAGTGATCTTTACTATTGATTGAATATCTTTGTAACTGTAATTGTATCATAACGTGCATTGCATTTTATCATTCTTGGTCATGCATACATAGAGTGGGTGAGGGGGATAGCTTATTTCAGTGTCTGGTTTGATTGAAACTTGGTTTTAATCCTGCCTCTACACTGTCTAGTGAGACTAGTGGAATCTAACGCTGATAAGTTATCTATGCATTTCATGATTTCTTAATATTGTCTATGTACTATTTCCGTAAGTCGACATCTGATTATAGTTAGGAGACAGTGACAGAGTTGATTGCATGAAATATTGCCGCATATGTTAATTGTTTATTTGAAATTCAATTACATGTCTCAATATATCAGATTAATAATTGCAGGAGTACAAATCAATGTAGGAGTTTACTACCTGACATCTTCGAGTTGTTTTTGATGATTTCAGATTCTATATGAAGAAGAGGGATGAATATATAAGACTTAAAGTTTATGGTGATTGTTTTCAAAATTTAAAGCAAAGTCTTGTTTTAAATTGTTTTCACATATTATTTTGGGAATCTTGGGGTGAGTATAGACGTGAAGTTTCGTTGAACGATTTTGAGAGCTTTTTTATTCAATTTTGGTCTATTCGTGATTATTAAGTTGTGCTTATAGCTATAGAAAACTCTAAATTAGGTTATAAACCTAATTTTGATATATATTATGAACTGCAAGGAGTTTTGAGTCCTTCTATGCCTTTTCCTATTTCTGATGTGTATTAGGCGGAGGTTTTCCGGCAGGCTACTTTTAGCGGAGGTGCTGCCAAATTTTTTACAAAATACGGATATGAGTTCTTAATTTGCTATAATTGAACAAATCATGTATCGAGTTTCATTGAAGATGTAAATTTAGTTTTGGAGCTTTATTAAGGATTGAGATGCAAACAATTTTAAGGTCAAAGAAGAAAGAATAGATTAGCCGAATTGATTATCAAAGGATTAAGGTAATCTAGGCCAGTTAGCCGCCTTGATGTTAGGGGGCTGACAAACTTGGTATTAGAGCCAAGGGTTGGCTCAATTAAGGATAAACTTTGGTTAAGAACCAAAGAGTGATTGAGCGCGATTGGTTGAGAAGTGACTGTGAGCTTGGGTGTTTTTTATTATGTTATGCTTGTGTTATAATATGTATTATCGTTAAATTTACGATAAGAAGTTTATTCTCCTTATCTGTTCGATAGTTAACTTATAAGATAGAATGAGTAAGATTAGAAACTGATAATTGAAAAAGGGAATACGCTTATGAAACAAAATGAGCGTAAATGAATGTGAAATAAATTTGTGAAGTCGGAAATCACAAATGGTGTTGTACGTAGTTCGGTAATAATTTAATTGATGAAGTATCAATTATGAAACCAATAGGAAATTGGTTGGAAGGGAAGTCCAAATGATTAGGATATGTAAGTACTAAACATGAATTTCTTTTGGAAATCAAAAATATTGAACTATCACAACTATAAGACGTTCAATAAAATGTTAAAATAGTCTCAACAAGGAAAGCGGAAACACTTTATTTAGAACGTAAAAATTGATTAGATAAACTAAATTTGATTAGAAAATCACGATGGGATTGTGATTGGAACGAGCAAGTTGTCTAAGTCGATTTCTATAAAAATAAAATATTTTGAAGTAAAGTATTGTCTCCTTTCTAAAACAAAACAAAAAAGTAAAGTGTGAAATAGAATCATGGTTTAAAACAATCAAACGAGAAGTCCTTAAACTTTTGATTGTTTAATACTTAAGTTACTTATCCATAAGTGATGTTGAGTAAGTGGTTCTATGAAATGCACGAGTTAGAAGTAATCTTTGTTAACACCAAATTAGGTGTTGTTATGAAACAAAGATCAACAAAAAAAATTCTAACTTAAAAATCAAAAATACAGTGATAAGATAAACGTGTAAGTAATTAAAATATTGGGGAAGTGGTCTAATAATAGCTTGGACTAGCTATTAAATATCAACACAAGTGATTGTATTTTGAGATTCAAAGTACCCAATAAATCACTTTTAATAATATTTAGTTATGACACCTATCACCACATCTTAAATTATAATTAAAGAATAGATAGACATACTGATTGAAAATCAGTAAATGATTTATTTAGGACATCAATTTGAGCTACTATATTGCAAGAATCTCCATTGATATGAGTTAAAGGATTGAAACGACATCCTTTACGAATTTGATTAATCACTAATTTAATCAGAATTTGGAAAATCAAATTCTTCTATCTCTTCTGTTGAATAATAATGGAAATGTGAATTCATCAAAAGTAATTTGATGAAAAGTAAGATACAAAATTATTTTACAAAGTTTCTTGAAAGTATCGAAATTCTTTTTGAGAAAAAGAAAAGTTGAGAAATTTTGGAGTAATGGAAATAACTTAATGCAATAACAAATAGTGGAATTGTTTGCGTTAGGAATTTCTCTATTTCGAATAAAGGTTGGCCAAGGAAGACTTCAATTGATTGAGTGATCATAAGAATTTATATTATCCTTAGCTAAGTTTTTGAAAAGAGAAGAGATATAAATTGCCTTTCTAAGTTAAGATTAACAAGTTGTAAGTGGCCTAGGTGTTGAGCGAAAGTCGTGGTAACTTTATAAAGGGATTAAGATTAAGATCATTGTGAGTATAGCTAAGATCGACAAAAAATAAATGGAATAGACTCAGTGTATAAAATAAAATGAGACGTTAAGATGACTTGTGACTGATGGAAGTGACACTAACGGACTCCTTTAGTCAAGGCTAAACACTGGAGTAGTTGTGCATGACCAAAAGTCTAAGTAACTCCGTTTCATAATCACAATTTATTCACAACGTAGAAGATTAGTGATTGCGACACTATTCTTTGAATAATCAAATGAGTGGTGAGGTTCGGTATAAAAGAGTCTATGAAGTTTCATTGAAGTCAATTAGAAACTTAAATATATGCAACTAAATGGTCAAGATATTCTTACATATGTTTGAAAATGGAGTTTCAGGTAAATGAGTCCCGATAAGGCTTAGGATTTCAAACTATAACTTTGATGAAATTTAATATACTTCATAAGGACCTCACTAGGAATCAAACTCCAAATGTTGAGAGTTTTGAACCAAAATAATTTACAACTAATATAAGTGAATATGTTGTTAATTTGGTTTAATTGTAGTGCTACATCACCTGATTATTCAATTGTGAAGTTTAAAGCACTAGTTATTGTAAATTGGAGTTGATGTAAGATAACTGAAATGACGGTGAAATGAAAAGAGAAGCACAACTTACAGTTGTGTTAATCTGTAGTATCCCTATTAGTTGGAAATGCTGAAAAGAGGACATTGTATCTGACTTGATATGTTTAAAGAATTGAATATTCTTCCATTGTAATTGAGTCGAAACGAAAAAGAGATAACATATTTATAAACTTCTATGCATTACAAGTTAAAAGTTACACTATGAGAGTATAATCATTGAATATGTTGATATCTCGGTTTAGAAACGTATATCTACTATAGTAATGGATAACTATCTCTATTCAAGTAATGAAAGAAGTCTAGTGAACAGTAATGATCGAGATATGAAATCTCAGGATCTTAGGCGTTAAGTGAATGAATTACGTTCTTTGTGAACTCATGAATAGAGAATGTTTGATGAAGTTAGAAAAGCCGATAATTTTTCTAAGCAGTCAAAGAAAAAAATAAATGAATTAGATGACAAGTCGGAATTGGTAATTGTTTTCTAGTCCACAACCTAAATGATATTGTGAGTAGATATTCAAAGAATGAGTGAGAGTTGCATGACGTGGCATGTTTTATTTTCTGATCGAATTAAAATCCGAGATCTCTTGTCATGGGATGACAGAAGTAATTAGAGATCTATAGTCATGGGATGACTCGTGTAATTCCGGGTTTCTGTTGAGAAACACTGGAATAATGATGGATCAGATAGACACGCGACTCTACTTTGTATCTAATGTTTACCTCACATATTATTTGCAGCACTTATTTTAGACTAATGATAGTCTAAGAACTGATCGATCAATAATTCTAATAATGAATGATTAGTGACGAGAAAGCAAATTTGGACGTGTACCAGAGTTTGAGTGGATATAGAAAGAATTATCAATGATTTATGGAACGGTATTCAGTTAAGAATGAAAATCGTTTTATTGAAAAGCAAGATAGGCTAGATCTTGCTAAGTGTTGATCCTTGAATGAGATTTAAGATAAGAAATGAGTAGAGAAACAAGTTTATCGAATATTTAATAAAATTGATTGTTAACTCCTCAGAAATTCACAAATTGTCAGGATTGGCAAAGTAACATAGAAAACTTTTCATTAAACTGAGAATTTGAAAATGAAAAAGTTGAAATATTTATGATCTCTACCACCAAGTTGTTGATTACAATGAGAATAATTGAGTCTATTTAATGGTTTCACCTTGAAAATAATTTTACAGGTTTGGATTAAAAGAGTTGTATAAGAATCTCATATCTCTTTTGGTTAAGTAACTTGTAATTTTAAATTTTGAGGACAAAGTTTTTCATTAGTTGGGAAGATTGTGACATCTGAGAATTTCATAAACTTGATTAGTTAACTAATTAAGTATTTTTGAATTTAAATTTGGGATTTAGGTATTCGGGGTATGACCCACGTATTACAGACCGGAGATCATAAAGTCTGAATATTATTTTTATGTGTCGCGTGCCTATTTGATGTATTATACACCATTTCGATGCTATGGAGTGTATACGCAGTGTCCATGAGTTTCGTAGTACTTTGAGAATATTTCTCAATTTTTGACAAAATTGGGGTATTTTTTGAAATTTAATTTGGACCTAAAAAGAAGAGATAATAACCATGAAATTAAATCAAATAATTATAAATTGGTGGGCGTCTAGTGACATGTGGGGTCGAGGGTGACACACGTGGGATGTAAAATAGTGTGCAGTCGTTGGCGCCCGTGGTGAATTTATAGTCGCGAAAATACAAAGGTGTATATTATTTATATGTATATATAATATAGTTTATATATATGAATCCTATAGTTTTAATTGAAATAAAAGTATACATTGGATTCGCTTCGAGATACGCGTAGCGTGAGTATCGAAGAGTTAAACAAGTTGAACGTTGGCGGTTGGAGGGGGTATATCCACGCCTCGAGATTCATGTCATCCCATCTCAAGAAGAATTAGGTGGTGCATGGTAATTACAAAATCATTAGATCTACCTCGAGATACGTGATACGCATATCGAGGAGATCAATACAATTGATTTTGCTTAAGTCGGTCAATGGTGATTATCTTGTTAATAGCCACAAAATTGACCTCGAGATAGGCAACACACATCTCGAGAAAGATTAAAATAATAAAGGAAAAATTAGATCTACCTAGAGATTCGTGTGAAACGAATCTTGAGGAAATCTTAGTATTTATCCTAAACCACACACACTTCCTCCTCATCTCTGTTTCGAGATGAATTCTCATAGAGATTGAAATTTGGAGAAGGAGAGAGAGTGGGAGAGAGAGAGAGAGAGAGAGAGAGAGAGAGAGAGAGAGAGAGAGAGAGAGAGAGAGAGATAGACGGATCAGGACTGAGTTAAGTGAGTGTGTTGTTTGTTGTTTGATAAGTCAGTATTTATAGGTTTTTAGTAGTTTATTTTAGTATATTTAATTATTAAAAGTATTTGAAATATATATTTAATTATATTTTTGGTCAATCTTAGGTGAAACAGAGTGCGCGATTGAATTCGTGACGGAAAATACTCAAAATAGAGTATTTACTTGCAGTGATCTGATGCCGGACGGTTTGCCTCGAAATACGCATTGTGCGGTGGGTCGAATAGCGGACAGGGTGTTCCATCCAATCAAAGTATGCCACGTCAGCGAGAAAATATCTCTGGACCAATCAGAAACCGCCACGTAGCGTTAGAAAGCCAGCGCCACCAATTAGAACGCACCACGCGTTGCCACGTCAGCCAGGAAGACGCGTCACACACAAGCAACATTTCATCGCGTTTTCGACTCCGTCGATTTGCCTCGAGATCTGTGCCGGCACAAACTCCCAGATTTTCGCTCAGAGTCGCGCGATTTTTCTCCTAGCCACGTCATGACACGTAGCGCTCTCTTACTCGTCCAGCGCTCATTAATATGTGTTGCAGTCAATCCGGAAGTGCCACGTGGAAATGAGTCATCCTCACAACAGCACGCACAGTTTTCGGCGAATAACGCGACGCCAAATCAACGAGTCGGCAGAGAGGCGGTCCAATAAGGTGTTGACACGTGGCGCGATGCCGATTTACAGCCAATAGACTATTTACACATGGCAAAATCAGAGTTTTGATATAAAAACACCCGTACGATGTTCCTCGACGTACGAGTTACGTCCAGAACCAATAAAATTAGTATCAGAGACCAATTTGGAGTACTTTTATATATTAGGAACATAGGTATTATTAGAAGAATCAATTAGTGTTTTTTAGAGATCGATTATTAGTTTTTAGTATATATTTTCTACGATGATGTCCGGCTAATTAATTCTTGCCTAAGTCGAAGGGGAAGCAAGTTGGGATCATGGATTCAAAGCATATTATGTGAGATCTTTTATTTTATTATTTAATTAATTTAATTTCTCCTATTTCATTGTTGTTAATTTTAATGATTATGATTTAGATCTATGGTATGTATGAGGCATGTGCATGCTTTTAGATGGACAATCTACTGTTATTTGGAATATTAGTATCCGTATAATTGTGCTTTTAGACCAATAAAGTAACAAACATTCACCTGTTTGCCGTAAAACCCTTTCTGTTCTTGAGTGTGCAACAATTGAATCTATTAAATCGGTAGCGGACGCGATCCAGTTATCTAGGATTAGTGTTCCCACATATCTATATTACTGTGGTTAGTGTGTTAAACTTGATTGGCGGATGTATAAGGTTATACATTAATTAGGAAAATAGTTAGTGGCGGACGTCCTGGCTATCGAGATTAGGGGAACTAGGAATTTCTAGCGGATGGCGATTTTCTATAGCTAATCTAGGAGAATTTAAATTAATAATTTTTTGGGAAAGATTAAGGACCATTGAATGCTATTGGATCTTAATTCTGATTTGTGGAACTGGAGATTTAGGTGTTATTTAGGCATTAATTATGTGTTAATTGATTATTAATTAATTATTTTAATAATTAGTTAGTTGTTTTATTTTATTTAGTTTAGTTAAATTAGTTAGTTTAATTAATATTTATTTTAAAACCCCAATTTTTCTTTTTGTTGTTTTAACCTAAGAAAGACAACCAGTCTCTGTGGGATTGGCCCTTTGCCACTGTCCTGCAAAATAGTTGGTTTAGGAAACTTTATTTTATTGTCGTGTTCGATGCGCCCCAATTTTTGGCGCCGTTGCCGGGGATTGGTATATTTCTTTCTTCGATTTTTTGTTTTTTTATTTTTATTTTCGTTTTTTATTTTGCCTATCTAGTTCCTTGCTCTTAACATGTATCCAGGCAATATCTCGAGTTCCACTGACCAGAAACTTGACCGACTAATCTCCATGATGGAACATCTCCTCTCCTCTGGTGAAGTGCAAGTCAACCCCGCGATGGACTTCTTCTACCCCCATAATTATGGTCGATACGAAGACTCACATTATTATAATGTGAATAGGGCAGGTATGCTACGTAATAGATATCAATATTTTAACATGAATTCTTTTGTGCAACAGATCGAGGTTTGCGAAATTTGTGGAGACTATTATCATTCCGTATCAATTGTCCATATCATCCACAGTATGAGAATTATCACTATTCTAACTATGCATCGCCACAACCCGACTTCTCTGGATTCATGTCACACTCACAGGTTCCTCAATATGAAGGAAATCAACAGTTTCATCAAAGCCTCTCATTGGAAGATATATTGATGCAAATGATAGAAAGTGTGCAAGACTGTCGACAAGTTTGTCATAACATATGAAAACTTGATTTTAGTTGTCCAGGCTCGAAGGACTTGGTAACTGACTTAGATCAATATATTGCCAATCGTCAAAGAAAAATTGATGAAGCAGAGTTGTATAGTACACAACCAACTTTTAACTCAGAGGAGGATGTGAGTGTTGATACGTTGACAAATCTTGAGGTGAAAGAGGATACATAGATGGAAGACTATTTGATAGAAACATCCGAAGAATGTGAAGTCTTTCAAATTGAGCCAGAGATTTTCATTGCATTAAATAAGGGAGAAGATGAGATGAAAATTGATGCCAATTCAGACAAGCCATAGAAGCCGCAGATAAAGAGCGATGAAGACCAACCTCTGGTGTTGGTGCAACCACCCACCCTCCCATGCGCATTTGGTAAACCTTATAAGGGGGTGGAAGTAAGGGAGCGTTTGCATATCTTCTACACTGCCGACACCTTTGTATTGGACGATCCTGCTATGATAGATTCATTCGTGTTGGAAGTTCCAGATTAGCTCCTAAATCTGAAAGAGGGCGTGCATGTTTCAATGCCCAAATACGTCGATGAGCCGTTCGTTGTTGACATCTCTAAAGGAGAGGGCATCACGTGACCAATCATGCTGAGTCTAGCCAAAGACTTTAAAGAAAGACGGCTCGTTGGGAGGCATCACAACTTTAGTTTTCTTTTATTTTATTTATTTATTGCATTTATTTTAGTTTTAGTTTTTATTATTATTATTTTTAATAGCACTCTAATTTGGTTTCTTTATATCTACAGGTGATGGAGGGTTGGAGCGTTGAGTTTTGTAGGTTTGACTTTGGATTATCTTTTTAGTATAATTTGAGCATTATTTTTTAGGACTTAACATGTTTATAGGATTTTAGGTGTTTTGAGACTTGGTTGGATATACCCAACTTAAGTCGCCTCATTAGTGGCATGTTTTTTAGTAGACCCAAAACCTTAAACTTCATTCCATCATCTTGTTGATTTCACACTTAGTTAACATACTTCGGGCTCGCAAGACTTGATTGGAATTTTTTGAGTTAATTCCTATGTTTACTAGTTCTTGCTCTTGTTATGATTGTTCTTTTATAGTTTCATTAGTCACCCACACGAGAGAGATTTAGTGCATTCACTAATTTTTAGAAACTTTATATTATGCATGACTTTGTATCATTTCTTTCATTTTATTTTTATCATATTCTTTCACCATCTTGTTTGTTTTATGTGTTTGGACTTCTTGACTTGTTTTAAACCTTGAGAACAAGGTTTGGAATAAGTTGGGGGTGTTTTAGGGATTGTGGATTGTTTTGGATGGATTCTTTTGCGAAAGACCGCAGGTGAGATCGTTTAATTTTTTTTTATGCGATTATATGCGGATATTAGATGGTAATGGTGGTGTTTTATATCATTTCTTCCATTTCTTTCATTTCTTGTCTATTCATATTCCTTTTTCATTTCATTAGGAATTGATACACTTTCATATATATATATATATATGCATTTAATATATATATATATATATAGTTATTTAGAGTCACCCGAAATTTTGTTCATGCCTTTGGTTGTGGATGAGTAAATTATAGTTGTCTTTTTAACTTGAAACTTAGAGAAAATTAGGAGAAACACTTAATCAAGTTCGTGGCTCAATATTCTAATGATTTCATGATTAGAGATTTAGATGATGGCTAAACTTAGTGCTAGGTAATGAAAATGAGTAGACAGTCAAATTTATGCAAGTCATATTATTTTAACCCACATTAGGGAATTCGCTTGATTATAGTGAAAGTGAGAAGTACTAATAAGAGTTTTTCATAAAAAATAGAGAGTCCCAAAGGTTTCCACAGGAAATGGAGCAGGGAAACTTGTGGTGGGAAAAAGTGAGAAAATAAGTCCATAGGAAATGGAGCAGGGACCGTATTAATTTTAAAAAAAATTGGAGAAGAAAAAATGAGAAAATAAGATGAATAAAGGTGGAAGTTGTAAAACTCCTCAAATAAAAGATTTAGTTCGAGTGCTTTCACTATATTAAGTGAGATTTTGAACTTGCGTGCTTTAATAGACTAAGAAAACTCTGAGTAGTTGATGGCCTTTGTTTTGACTAAGTCTTTGTCTTGAAAGTGTGATCTTAATTGTGTTTGGGTTGTGAGACTTGACATATCATAACTCTGAAATTTTTTGAGTTACTTGTTAATTTGGTGACTATGTAAACCAAAGGAACTCCATGAATTTAGGTCGGGTATAGGATTAGTTCAGTCAGTGCATTATTATATTAGGAGTCTAGTTTAGTATATGTTGTCATTTACACATTTGCTCGGGATGTGCAAAGTCTTAAGTTTGAGGGTAGTTGATAAGTCATTATTTATAGGTTTTTAGTAGTGTATTTTAGTATATTTAATAATTAAAAGTATTTAAAATATATATTTAATTATATTTTTGGTCAATTTTAGGCGAAACAGAGTGCGCGGTTGAATTCGTGGCGAAAAAATACTCAAAATGGAGTATTTACTTGCAGTGATCGGATGCCAAACAGTTTGCCTCGAAATACTCGTTGCGCGGTGGGTCGAATAGCGGACATGGTATTCCAGCCAATCAAAGCATGCCACGTTAGCGAGAAAATATCTCAGGACTAGCGTCAGAAAGCCAGCGCCACCAATTAGAACGCGCCACACGTTGCCACGTCTGCCAAGAAGACACGTCACACACAAGCAACATTTCATCGCGTTTTCGACTCCGTCGATCTGCCTCGAGATCTGTGCCTGCACAAACTCCCAGATTTTCACTCAGAGTCGCGCAATTTTTCTCCTTGCCACGTCATGACACGTGGCGCTCTCTTACTCGTCCAGCGCTCATTAATACATGTTACAATCAATCCGAAAAGTGCCACGTGGAGTTGAGTCATCCTCTCACAACGACACGCACAGTTTTCGGCGAATAACGCGGCGCCAAATCAGCGAGTCGGCAGAGAGGCGGTCCAATAAGGTGTTGACACGTGGCGCGATGCAGATTTACTGTCAATCGGCTATTTGGCAGAACCAAAATTTTGATCTAAAAACACCCGTACGATGTTCCTCGACGTACGAGTCATGTCCAGAACCCCTAAAATTAGTATCCGAGACCAATTTGGAGTACTTTTATATATTAGGAACCTAGGTATTTTTAGAAGAATCAATTAGTATTTTTTAGAGATCAATTATTAGTTTTTAGTATAGATTTTCTACGATGATGTCCAGCTAATTAATTTCTTGCCTAAGTCGAAGGGGAAGCAAGTCGGGATCATGGATTCAAAGCATATTATGTGAGATCTTTTATTTTATTATTTAATTAATTTAATTTCTCCTATTTCATTGTTGTTGATTTTAATGATTATGATTTAGATCTATGGTATGTATGAGGCATGTGCATGCTTTTAAATGGGCAATCTACTGTTATTTGGAATATTAGTATCCTTGTAATTGTGCTTTTATACCAATAAAGTAACAAACATTCACCCATTTGCCGTAAAACCCTTTTGGTTCTTGAGTGTGCAACAATTGAATCTAGGTTAAATCGGTAGCGGACGCGATCCGGTTAACTAGGATTAGTGTTCTCACAAATCTATATTACTGCGGTTAGTGTGTTAAACCTGATTGGCGGATGTCTAGGGTTATACATTAATTAGGGAAATAGTTAGTGACGGACGTCCTGACTATCGAGATTAGAGGAACTGGGAATTTCTGGCGGATGTCGATTTTCTATAGCTAATCTAGGAGAATTTAAATTAATAATTTTTTGGGAAAGATTAAGGACCATTGAATGCTATTGGATCTTGATTCTGATTTGTGGAACTGGAGATTTAGGTGTTATTTAGACATTAATTAGGTGTTAATTGATTATTAATTAATTATTTTAATAGTTAGTTAGTTGTTTTATTTTATTTAGTTTAGTTAAATTAGTTAGTTTAATTAATATTTATTTTAAAACCCCAATTTTTCTTTTTGTTGTTTTAACCTAAGAAAGACAACCAGTCTTTATGGGATCGACCCTTTGCCATTATCCTGCAAAATAGTTGGTTTATGAAACTTTACTTTATTGACGTGTTCGGCGCTCCCCATTGTTGTTGGGTTGTTGTTGATGTGTCGTTACTGGTTTTTGATGTTGTTATCGTTGCATTGTTATGGAGAGGAGGTCCGAGGTTGACGATGGTTGGGGAGGGTCTCCCCTGCCTATACATGATTCGGGGTTGGGTTTGACCTAACCCCACTTGAAATTCTTTTTAAAAAAACTAAATTGTAATTCGAAACAGAGCAGGTATCAATGAAGAAGATGAGGAGGGTTTTGATTCCCAGACTGAACCGAACCGTGTCTAGTTCAACTTACTAGGATCGGTCGGGTTCAGTTGGTCAAACCCAAATTAAGAAAAAGAATAAAAAGAAAACACTTAAAATCCCAGAAAAATAAAAAAAAACATTAAAAAATTTATATTTTTGAAGAAATAAGTAAAAGTGAGAGATTTCGATGAAAACGAGGATTTCGACATTTCTCGAGGACTTATATCAGGGTTTTCCTCGTAATAAGTGTTAAAATAGCTGAAAATATTTAAAATTTGAAAAATTATTTAAAAGCCTAGTAAAAGGGTAATTTTTTATTTCGAACCACAATTTACATTCAAAATTGAGATCCAAACATCTGATGAGTTAATTTGGAGTGATTTTGAGTTTTTAAGACTTGAAAATATCAAAATAACTCAGAAATTGTTCAAAAACTTAAGAAATTATCCGGATTTCTTAATGGTTTTAAGTAACGTCAAGGATCTCGAAACTACTCGGGATGAAGCTCAAGAAATAGGTTCAAAGTATGTGAAAGCCGGGAAAATGTTGTGTGAGGTTTCGTAACCAACTTTGAGTTGGTTTGGTGGTAAGTAAACCCTACAGTGATCTTTACTATTGATTAAATATCTTTGTACCTATAATTATATTATAGTTTGCATTGCATTTTATCATTCTTGGTCATGCATACATAGAGTGAGTGAGGAGAATAAGCTTATTTCAAAGTCTAGTTTGATTGAAACTAGGTTTTAGTCCTACATAGACGTAGTCTAGTGAGACTAACAGAGTCTAATGTTTACAAGCTATATCTACATTTCACGATATCTTAATATTGACTATGTACTATTTTTGGAAGTCGATATTTGATTATAGTTAAGAGATAATGACATAGTAGATTGCATGTCATGTTGACGCATATATCTCATTGTTTATTTGAAAATGCAATTATGTCTCCATGTATCAGACTAACAATTACAGGATTACATATCAATATAGGAATTTACTTACCTGACATCTTCGAGTTATTTTTTATGATGTCAGATTCTATATGAAGACAAGGGACAAATGGACAAGACTCAAAGTATATGGTGACTATTTTCAAAATTTAAATTAAAGTCTTGTTTTAAATTGTTTGTACATATTATTTTGGGAATCTTGGTGTGAGTGTAGGATGTGAAGTTTCATTAAATGGTTTCGAGAGGTTTTTTATTCAATTTTTGTCTATTTGGGATTGTTAAGTTATGATTAAACCTATCGAAGTTTCTAAATTAGGTTATAAATTTGATTTTGATATATATTATGAACTCCGGAGAGTTATGAGTCCTTATAGGCCTCTTCCCAATTTTGTTGTCTATTAGGTGAAAGTTTTTTGATAGGCCACTTTTAGTGAAGGTTCTACTAAGACTTTTACAAAATACAGATATAATTCCTTGATTTGCTCCAATTGAACAAATCATGTATTGAGTTTCATTGAGGATGTGAATTTAGTTTTAAAGCTTTATTAAGGATTGAAATGCAAAGTATTTTAAGGTCAAAGAATAAAGAATGGATAAGGCTAACTAGTTTATTAAAGGATTAAGGTAATCTAGGTCGGTTAGTCGTCTTGATGATGAGGGGGCTGACACTTATATAGTTTAGACTTCCTAAATTGCCGTTATGACTTTTGAATACACTATAACGTAAGGAATTAGTGCTTGCAACTTTAGTGAGTTACCTATGGTCAATTATGATTTGATCTAAACTTGCTACATTAAGAAAGCAACTGATTCTAAACAAAGTAATGGAAGGGCAAAGGAAGATCATATGGAATCATGTGATTTCATTTTACATTCTAAGTCACGACACATGTGTCGCATCAATTGGACGATAATATTAGTTAGAATAGAATGTTAAGGTTTAAATATTGCTCTTCAAAGGATTAGAAAATGTTTTGAACAGGTATGACTATATGGATCTAGGGTAAAGTGAGAAATATATATATTGAAACGACCCTTCCCCGACCAAGGGTCGGGTCACCCAGCCCAGACCGTTACTCAAGCCCGATACCTGAACCAGGCCCAAATTTCGGTCTAGCACGCCTAAACAACCTTCGGAATAACATATAGATAATATGGCAAAAGAATGATGAATTTAAAATTATAATAAATACCATATGTCATCATAAACCAAATCATGAAGTATCTCAAATTCATCTAAGTAAATCAAGACCAAATAAATTCCCATAACCTTCACATGGTTATAAATGTATCCAACTAACTAAAGTAAGGTTAACTACCCAATAGATTTTCCTAGGTTACAACCCTTTTTAATAATTCACAAAACAAATATTATATATAACATATAATGCTCACGCTGCAAAGAGACTCCAAGTAATGACATTTCCCTTTTCACAATCTATCACACTCATAGATGGACCTGTAGTGTTAGTGGGGTGAGCTAAAGAACCAATGAAGCCCAATAAGAGAAGAACTACGCTCAATTATTAAACATGCAAGTAATATCTATAAATCAAAATAAAGCTAGCATGCATTTAAAATCAGGATAACATTGAAATATGTAGCATGACATCAATTTCATATATAATAAGCATATCATAATCATAAAATGACTTAATCAGATATATGGAGTTCAAAGAATTGTAAAACATAAGAAAAAATAACTTTTTTGCATGCAAAGGGGTTCCAAGTGAGATACATAGAACGTAATAGATATAAATGTAAGTCTGTTGTCTCATTTGTCATTACGTTCCCTTGTTAACCAATCATCATAATATATAATAAATAAGCGTGGGTGACTTGATTCCACCGTGTGTCCACAACTCCTCAAGAGGCCCGAGTGACTTGGTTCCATCATGCATCCACGACTCCCCAAGAGGCCTTTGCAGAAATGGGTGACTTGGTTCCATCGTATTACTACGGCTCCCTAAAAGCCCTTAAGCATGTAAAGTGACTTGGTTCCACCATATGAGTATGGCTCCCCTAAAGGCCTTACATGAAGTCAACCAAGGTAGGTACCCCATCCCAAGTCATTTTGTCAAGATCATGAATTCTAATTATACTAATAGCATGCCATATTTAATTGATGAGCGTAGCTCCTCACTTACCTCGACACCCCGAGCTAAACTCCTTCGGTTGACCTCGCACGCTCGGAGCTCGATGTGAACCTCCTTGCAAATCTAGACACATTTAAACAATCACATTATTCGACGATTTGAAATTCAAAATTAATTATTATTTAATAACTTCGAGTGGGGTCCACTAGTGTAGTTCCCGCGGGTCCCCCAACGCTTGTGAGAGGGTCGAGGGTAGGGGCTCGCCCTAATTTTCCCTTAGGCTCAACTGTGCGCCGCATTTGGAGCATATTATTTTTATGCGTTTATATATAAATATAATATCTATACTTTATTTCTTCTCTTTTATTTTTCACTTTTACTTTATTTTATTATATATATTTAGTATATATAATTAGTTAATTAATATTTTTTTTGTTTCAGGGGCCAAATTGGCCCTCGTTTGAGTCTAGGGGCCATGGCCCTGGTATGTGTGCACGTACTTCGTGTGCACGGGGGAGCAAATGCAGTCCCTATCCCTCACCCTCTTGGGCGTTCTACCTAAGATTTGGTAGGGGATTTTGAGTTGGGGCCCACTTGGAGGCCTTTCCCCCTCTTCGATAGCAGCGCACCGATGCCGGCGGTAATGCCGCTGCTGTCCGTCACCGACTGTGATGCGTTGATCGGCATCACTTCATGGAGCGATTTCACTTGTCAAAATCTTTCCATCTCCTCAAAAAAGGGGTTCCAAACTCGATTTGGGTATTATAACACGAACCCTCGATTAATTGGTGGTTGTGCCCCAAGATTCACCACTAATAATTATCGAAACATAGAAAAATGTGATATACACCAATAATGGATGCTAGGAAAAATAAAAGCTTATCTACTTGATGTTCTTTCGAGTACACATGCTTCTTTTTCCCTTTCCAATCCTCTTCATGATCTCCCTCTAACTCCCTGGTTGATTTGTGTTGAGATAATTAGTGTATTAGGGTGGCTCACTAAATTATAATAAATATATAGGGTTTTTAGGGTTTGATTTTAACCCAAATCAAATGACTACTTTACCCTTTGTGGGTATTTTGAATTTTTGGGTCGTCATAACATCCCCAATTTTAAAGAACTTTCGTCCTCGAAAGTAAAAGTAAGTCACACCAGTAGCCTGATGTGTCCATTCATAATGATTTCTTTTACAACCTTTTTTTAACTGATGCAAATCCGCACCTACGAAATCTGCTCGTACCCCTCGTGAAATAAAATCTTACTCTTGACTCTAACTTCTCGGTAGTCTCATTTTCTTCCCACAGACGAAAACTCATAATGTCGGCTTCATATGAGTCCCAATAGAATCATTATATCTTAGCTACATGCCAAGTCCTTGTATCATTATGCATTTCTGAGTATTCATTTGTAACTTCTCCCGAAGTCGCTATGTGCAGACACACCGTCTAACCAACAAGTAAAGATAACCATATTGAGATGTGATTTGGCGTCTATCTGTGTTAAAAAAATACCTCTACCTATCGGTAACAAATTCGTACTGTCAACTGGTAGTAGGAACAAGGATAGTTGTCTGTTATAATATGAACACTAGCACGCCATCTCTGTCACCATCCCAGTTACACATATCAATGAATCATGTCTGTGCGACTTATTTGTGGAGGCTACAAATGAGCAGTCATAGTATTCCTTTTTTGGATTATACTTTAACATTATTGTTATTACTCGTTTAACAACGTTAATTTTTTGTGGGTTCATAATTCAAGTCAACTATTGACCAACGGTCCACCCCGTAACTTCTCCGTCACATTGAATCATTTACTTACATACCAAGCTTCCACCCTATGTAAGCTATGTCATCATCGCTATCCCTAAGCAAGTTTCGATACTTATTTGTATGCATTTTATTACATTGTAATTTTCTTGTTTCATACCAAAGCCTCCTATTGTAATTACTCGAATTTATGGAGACACGTCGTATTGCATTCTCGTACTAATCAACTTTCACGATCTTGGGTGACCATTTTAAATTCTTTTCGCGTTGTTAAGGTTCACATTTCTTACACAATCATCTCTTATCGTTCCATCGAGCCAACTCTTAGTTCTTATAGTTCATTTAAAACTTCTCTCACTGAGAAATCAATGATGGTTTAACTTCCATGTCATTTCTTGAAACTATATAACCCATACCTTGGGTTTCGTCATTAAGGACTCATAATCTCACTATGATCCAATTATTTTAAGTTCATAATTCACCCTCAACATTTAAGTTTGTTGCTTGTGTGCGTTACTACTGTCGCACTTTCATCAATTTTTTTTCTGGGTACTTCGTAAGTAAAGTGCACGACTATGTACTTAGTACTTAGGCAATCGTACTTAGTACTTAGGCAATCGTACTCGCACGTCAAGCCATTTAAAGCTTTGGTTCAATGGTATCCAAACTTGCATTTATACATGCTTCAAGAATTTTCTTGCAACGCTAAGTTGGTGGTTTCCACTTTTAAGAACGCATTAAGCTCTCAAGCTTCCGAGTGTAAATGACACATTTTGTTTAAAAATCCTTAACGGTGTCAAATTTAGAAGATCTCATCTCCACCTAGAGGTACATGTCTCATAACTAGCTTAATATGTTTTTTCGTCTTTCCTAGTTATCGTAATGTTCGTGTTACACAATATGAACTTCATTGCAAGTCGATCCTAGCTTAAGATCCCCAACTTTAAATTGTCAACCTATCATTAGTTCGAGCCTTTATCCTTTCCAAAACTGTTTAGTTTGGTAGTTCAGGTTCTTACGATAACGTTTACTCTTATCGAGAAAATCTTGGGTTACTTTTCACATGTAATTATCATTATTTCTCATGTCCTCACCATTTCGATTAAGAGTTTTAAGTTTTGAGACACAATACTCCCACTTGAAAGTCCAACGGCTACAAAAGCTATCAAGTGTCTTCCCTATTGGGATCACAATTCTTCATACCACTAATTTATTATATTTTTTATATGCGGGTCAATCCTATCTTAGGATCCCCAGTTTTAAAGATTCAATCATCATTGACTTCGGTTAGATGACATTAGTTACCTTATTTATCTTTTGCCATTATTTTCATTTAACTACCCTTACGATCATGTTAGGTTCCCTTTGCCTCAATAGTTGTTGGTTCACGTGTCCATTACCGAATAATCATACCAACGATATTCTTTAGGTGTGTATCCCTAATTTTAATGATTCACCTATCATCGGGTTTATTATGACAACATTAACATTAATATACACCCTTCAAACTGTACAAATTCCGAGTCATATAAAGCATTTAATTTCGAGGCATTCCTTGATTTCTCAATTAAGGTATCGTCACTGCATACCTCACTTTCATTTCGAAAATGATTTATATATCATTTTTTTTGGTATCCCCAAATTTTATGATTCAACTCACTTTTAGTTATATTAGAATATTTTATCTTTGTGTCAATTGCCTTTAATTTATATCATCTTAATCTCGAATCCAGAGTCCTTACGACATCTACAATTTCTATTTGGAAACGTGATATTCACACATGGAAATTCACTGAAAATAATCCTTGACTTGAGATATCTAATTTTAGTAACTTGTCTATCTTCGAGTGTACTAGTTTGACATTTCGTATTCACTAGATTTCTTCACCGAGTTGTTTTGAGGTACTCTTTAACTTATAGTTTACAGATCATTACGATGTGTTCTTATATTTTGCACTAATCCTCATTTTAGGATTCCTCAATTTCGATATTCAATCCCATTGAATGCTGGTTTAGATTTAACTTTCTTCTACATAAGGTCGATCAAAACTTGAGGAAGGTGATTCAATTTCCTTTATGTCAAAACCAAATCGAGACTTCGTCAAAGTCTTGAGTTTTCATCAAAAATCATAATCCTAAAACAAAGTCATTTTCACGAAAATATAAAACTATCTTCGCGTTTCGGGCGACTGTAAACACTTTTTAAATCAATTTGGTCTATGCCAATTTAAAAAGAATAGATCATAACACCATACAAAGTTTTTTTTATATCTGTTCATGGGATGATGGTTTAGATACACACCGTTACTTTGTATTAGTAAAAACTCTTTTGTATAACCAAATTAGTTCGAACTGTCTTAAATTAAATCATCCAGGAAATCTCAACCACGTTCGCAAAACTCATTTCAAGATACTTCATTTTATTTTAAATAGCTTTTCGGCTTCTCACGATGAGTTGAAAACTCATCAATCAAGTTCACCCCATTTCAATGATACAGATCACTTAGTATAGAGTTTGAGCAAAATTACGACTATGTTTTATTTTTTGAAATACATGGAAGTCTATTCACTCTATTTTCATTTTTTTTTGAACACTAAGGAAAATGAATCATTTCCTTTCATACTTGCTTACGCTTTCAAAACTTGTAAGACAAGCAGAGTTATTCCTTAAAACTTCATGAAAGTGTGATAAATATTAACTCAGATCGATGCAAAAATCATGATCTAATATAGTCATTTTTTTCTTAAGGAAAATAGATTACATAAAATAACAAAATTCGATTGTAGTATTGAACTTTTTGTCGAACTTAGACTGATGATTCACATATTTAATCAAGAATTAGATGTTTAAGAGGACACAGTGTTCTCCCTATCTCGAATTAAGTCTTCAAGTTGAACTTCATAGCAAAAATATCTTAACTTGATTTATTTATGTCCAAGACTCATTGGCATCCTTTCTAGAATCATTAATTTCTTTTAAACGTATATTATGAATTTTAACCGTTTTATTAGAATTTCAAGAGTCAAAACTGCTTCTCCATAGTGTGACCACGTCACTACTCCCTTTTGTATATATACCGTCGCATCGCACTGCCCTTTCAAGGCTCATAATTCTTGTCTAACTATTTTATTTACTACTCTACTATTTTGTATAGGCGCACCTCCATGTAATTCCAAACCGAGGCTTGTTCATTCTAGCAATAGTCATTTTTTTTTTTTTTGCTGTAGTTGTTGCAAAAATCACTTGAAGCGAGTGTGAACCCTCCCAAAGAGTTCGCCTCGATTTTGTCGCACCGTCCATTGTCCTTCCCTTCTCGTGGAACTCACATTCCTAGTTTTAAGAGAAGACAATTATCTATATATCTAGCGATATATTTATATATAGACATGGTAGCAAATAATCATCATAATAAATCTTTTTTTTATCAAATTTCTTATCTCTCATCCCATCCTAGAATTTTGTCATTTATGCATGTTAAGTCGAATTTGAACCAATGTCGCATACCATTGATTCGTCTAACTTAAACTTGACAAGTAAATCTTAAAGGCTCTAAAAACTTAGGTTACACTAACCTAACATCTCCCTAGGTTTTAATCCATACTCTCGGATAACAACTGAAACGACCCTTCCCTGACCAAGGGTCGCCCGACCCAGACCGTTACTCAAGCCCGATACCTGAACCGGACCCGAATTTTGGTCTGGCATGCCTAAACAACTTGTGGAATAACATATAGACAATATGGCAAAAGAATGTAGAATTAAAAATTATAATAAATACCATATGTCATCATAAATCAAATTATTGAGTATCTCAAATTCATCTAAGTAAATCAAGACCGTATGAAATTCACATGCTTATAAATGTATCCAACTAACTAAAGTAAGGTTAACTAACGAATAGATTTATGTAGGTTACAACCCTTTTAACAATTTTCAAAATAAACATTAGATATAACATATAATGCTCACGCAGCAAGGAGACTCCAAGTAATGACATTCCCCTTTTCATGATTTATCACACTTGTAGATGGACCCGAAGTGTAAATGGGGTGAGCTAAAGAACCAACGGAGTCCAATAAGAGAAGAACTACGCTCAAATATTAAACATGCAAGTAAATAGTAATACCTATAAAGCAAAATAAAGCTAACATGCATTTAAAATCATGATAACATTGAAATATGTAGCATGCCATCAATTTCATATATAATAAGCATATCATAATCATAAAACGACTTGAGCTAATATATGGAGTTTAAAGAATTGTAAAACATAAGAAAAATATGCAAAGGGGTTCCAAGAGAGATACATAGAACGTAATAGATATAAATGCAAGTTTGTTGTCTCATTTGTCATTACCTTCCCTTGTTGACCAATCATCATGATATACAATAAATAAGCGTGGGAGACTTGATTCGACCGTGTGTCCATGACTCCTCAAAATGCTTAGGTGGCTTAGTTCCATCGTGCATCCACGACTCCCTAAGAGGCCTTCGCAGAAATTGGTGACTTGGTTCTACTGTATTACTACGGCTCCCCAAGAGGCCCTTAACCATGTAAGGTGACTTGGTTCCACCATATGAGTATGGCTCCCCAAGAGGCCTTACATGAAGTCAACCAAGGTAGGTAACGACCCCATCCCAAGTCATTTTGTTAAGATCATGAATTCTAATTATACTAATAGCATGCCATATTTAATAGATGAGCGGAGCTCCCCACTTACCTCGACTCGCCGAGCTAAACTCTCTTGGTCGACCTCGCACACTCGGGGCTCGATGTGAACCTCCTTGCGAATCTAGACA
This sequence comes from Stephania yunnanensis, assembly GCA_039657365.1. Taxonomy (NCBI): domain Eukaryota; kingdom Viridiplantae; phylum Streptophyta; class Magnoliopsida; order Ranunculales; family Menispermaceae; genus Stephania; species Stephania yunnanensis. The sequence continues at coordinate 60,588,925 of CM077582.1, read as the reverse complement.
CATTTAAACGGTCATATTATTTCACGATTCGAAATCCAAAATTAATTATTATTTAATTACTTCGAGTGGGGCCCACTAGTGTGGTTCCCGCGGGTCCCCGAGGGTCAGGGCTCGCCCCAACTATCCCTCGGGCTTAAGTGTGCGCAAGATTTGAAGCATATTATTTTTATGTGTTTATATATATACATATATAATATCTATACTTTATTTCTTTTCTTTTATTTTTCATTTGTACTTTATTTTAATATATATATATATATATATTTAGTATATATAATTAGTTAATTATTATTTTTTTGTTTCAGGGGCTTTTTAGGGGCCATGGGCCTTCGTGCGCACGGGGAAGCAAATGCTCCCCCCCCATCGGGGAAGCAAATGCTCCCCCCATCCCTCACTCTCTCGGGCGTTCTGCCCGAGATTTGGTGGGGGGATTTTGAGGTGGGGCCCACTTGGAGGCTTTTCTCCTTTTCCGCCAGCGGCGCACCAACGCGGGCGGTAGTACCGCTGCCGCCCTTCACCGACGATGATGCGTTGATCGACGTCGCTTCATGGCGCAATTTCGTGTGCCAAGATCTTTCCATCTTCTCAAAAAGGGGTTCCAACTCGATTTGGGTTATTAGAACACGAGCTCTCCATTAATTTGTGGTCATGCCCCAAGATTCACCACTAATAATTATCAAAAAATAGAAAAATGTGATATTTGTTGTGGAATATGGATGACCATGCATGTACACCAACATATTGTGTAGTTATGTAACTTGTATTTCTCACTTAATAGTACCTCCACTTGTCTATGTATTGTCATGTAACTTGTAATCCTCTCCAATGTACACCAACTCTTCCATGTATTGTCTATGCTGCTTGTGATGTGTTGTATGACTTGTGGTGTATGTATAACTTGTACACATTATATAAATACAATTATCATCATCACCAAATGGCCTATATAAAGGGTGTAAACCCCATTGTAATTCACACACCAAGTTGAATGAAAACTTCTCATTCCAGCTATCTCATTTCTTCTCTTCTCCTTTGTAGTAGTAGTTTGTAGTAGTAGAAGTTCTTAGTCTTCTATTTTCCTTCTCTAGTTCTTAGCAAGTTCCAACTTAATTTATAACACGTTATCAGCACGAGTTTGCTCTAGCATTAAAGAGATCTTGAAGTTCAAAAAGGCTCGTTAAGGAGACAAAGCTAGGAAGGTATAACTTTTGTTATTTAAACAAGTTTGATTTATTTCTATATTATCGTGGTTGCTTCTTTTATTACATGCATCACTTCTATATGCATACTTTAGTGATATATTATGCATTATAACGTCACCGATTGCGAAAGTATGTTCTGTAGTTGCGTCTTGTACGATCTTCTACATCAGAATTCAAAAGTCGATGTGTGACATATAGTTTTTCTCTTAAAACTACAAACGATTAGTTATTGTTCTATTCTTGATTTTATAATACAAATAATGCTATAAGTTTGAGTTGATAGTGGGTAAGCCTTGTCCCCAGTAAAGCTAAACATTGAAAGGGAGCCGAGTTATCCCATTCGAGGAGGCATGGTATTAAATAAACTATGTCTTGCCACCCAACCTGGAGGTTGTCCCACCAACTCATATGAATAGTACATTTTGTTTATTAATGAATCAAGTTATGAACATATATTTAATCATATGTTATGTTTTTACATAAAAAGGGGAAAACTATTTTATATTAAATTTATTTTCAAAATATTATTCAACCATAGTTGAATTTATTGCCTTATTATATTACCGACAAGAATTACTTGTCATGACAATTAGATACTACAATTTGTGAATAAAGCATATATGCAAAACCGTGTGTTATACACAATCATTCGCCAATTTTTCTTTAGAGACATGAAAAGTGAATATTTCACTTTGTATATCTTTTCACCTCATGAAGTTATAAATATATAAATACCAACAAAAGGTGATGCTCCAAAAGCTCAAAATGAGTGGTTGAGTCTCAAGCTACAAAATTTAATCAGTCAAATATTAATTATAATTCCGCAATTTTAATTACGTCTATGTTGAGGCTATGTGGAAATATGACTGATGAGACAATAAAAAGAAGGTCACGTGACCCGCCTCGATTTATTGCTGCAACAAATATCGAGTGCGCACGTCAATCCAATAAATATTAAGGATTGATTTCTTGTCTCATGGTAGCTGAGTATAATAGTGAGATATTATAAATATAATATCTCTCCCCTCCAATTAGTTCAGCTTCAAATTAAGAGCATATGTTGCATATAATGATCATTATCGCAATAATAAATTTATGGACGTGAAAAAGGTGAAAATATTAGGTAAAGGTCGTATTGACAATTACACAAAAAATTGGAATAAAAGTGGTGCACCACTACAAAGGGCAAATAATTATTGACAATGAGCGCTCATAATTGTGATATTTTTTTTGGTCGTATATGAAAGACTATTTTGCCTAAATATTGTAATATATATACTCGAATATTTTTGTGACTTTTACCATAACTTCAAAATCAAATGCAAAATATTATGAATTTTATCATTAAAATATGACTCTTTTTCTAATTTACCAAACATTATTTGTCTAGATGGATCAACGAATCATATGTTCAAATCATGAATCAAATAAGAGAGATAAACGTCTTGTTGATTGTGCTACAACGCACACAATCCTTAAAAAATAGAGAATATTTCTCCAATTTGAACTTAGCCGAGGCTAATGTTCAAACAATATCTGACATCTCCAATTTGATTAATGACTCTAGAAGAGCAAATATTATGTTGCCTGGGGGAACAACAATTCATGTTGACAATGCCTTATACTCCGAAAAATCCAGAAGAAATTTACTTAGCTTTAAAGATATTCGAAAAAATGGATATCACATTGAAACCATGAACGAAAATAATAGAGAGTTTCTCTATGTCACATTTGTTTCAAATGGGAAAAAGAAGTGTTAGAAAAATTTCCAGCTTTATCCTCTGGATTATATTTTACTCATATAAGACATGTCGAAACAAATGTCGTCTTAAATAAGAAAATTAATGATCCAAATACATTCATTTTATGACATGACCGGCTTGGTCATCCAGGATCATTAATGATGCGAAGAGTAATTAATAATTCGCAAGGACATCCTTTAAGGAGCCACAAAATATTTTCAGCTAGTGATTATAATTGTGCTAGTTGTTCTTAAGGTAAATTGATAGTTAAACCATCCCCAAGTAAAATTGTTGTGGAATCCCCAGTTTCTTAGAACACATTCAGGGAGACATATGTGGACCTATTCATCCTCACTGTGGACCATTTAGATATTTCATGATTTTAATAAATGCATCAACTAGGTGGTCACATGTTTGTTTGCTTTCGACCCGCAATGTTGCATTTGCTAGACTTTTAGCACAAATCATTAAGTTAAGAGCACAATTCCCTGACAACCCAATCAAGACCATCCACCTTGATAATGTCGGGGAATTTCAGTCTCAAGCATTTAAAAATTATTGCATGTCTATAGGAATTACCATTGAACATTCTGTTCCATACGTGCACCCAGAATGGTTTGGCAGAATCTCTGATCAAACGCATTCAACTAATTGCTAGACCTTTAATCATGAGAACTAAGTTATCAAGCTCAGTTTGGTGACATGCAGTCCTTCATGCAGCATCTATCATTCGTTATAGGTCAACTGCATACCATGAACATTCCCTCATGCAACTCGTTTTAGGTCAACAACCGAATATTTCACACTTTAGAATTTTTTGCTGTGCAGTGTATGTTTCTATACCACCTCCTAATAGAACTAAGATGGGTCAACATCGAAAACTTGGGATTTATGTTGGATTTAACTCATCGTCCATCATAAGATACCATGAGCCCTTAACAGATGATTTATTTACTGCACATTTTGTTGATTGTCAATTTGATGAAGCAATTTTCCCACCATTAGGGGGGAATAAGAAGCCAATTCAAAAGGAATGGCGCGAAATTGCTTGAAATGCATCAACTTTATCACATTATGATCCACACACAAATCAGTGTGAACTCGAAGTTCAAAAGATCATTCATTTGCAACAAATCGCAAATTAATTAACTGGTGCATTTAATGATGCAAAACAAGTGACAAAATCACATGTTCTAGCTATAAATGCTCATGCAAGAATTGATGTCTCTGTGCAACAAAATGCACAAGAACCAACGAAACGCTTAAAGCGTAAAATACTAGTTGGTTCAAAGGATACAATTCCTCGAAAGAAGAAAATGGGAGTAAAAATAAATACAAATCAAAACACTCCTGAGAAAGCATAAGAATCATTTGATAAGGATTTGTCAGAACAAGTTGATTCTGACGAGGAACAACTACCTCTAGAAAAAAAGGAAAAAAGATGAAAATAATGAGATCTCAATAAATTATTTAAACTCTAGTAAGATTTGGGATCGAAATAAAATTGTTTCTCATGATATATTTGATTTCAATGTGTCATTTGAAATATGTGAAAATGATGATGATCCAGAACCACGATCAGTGGACGAATGTCGAAAAAGACCTGATTGGCAAAAATGGCAAGAGGCTATCCAAATAGAACTAAACTCGTTAAGGAAATGATAGGTTTTTGGACCGATTGTTCAAACGCCAGATGACGTAAAACCTATTGGATATAAATGGGTATTTGTGCGAAAGAGAAATGAAAAAAAAAGAAGTTATAAGGTACAAAGCAAGACTTGTAGCTCAAGGTTTCTCACAAAGACCTGACAACAATTATGAGGAAACATATTATCATGTTATAGATGTAATCACATTTCAGTTCTTGATAAGCCTTGCAGTTTATGAAGGGCTTGATATGCATTTAATGGATGTCGTTACATCATATCTGTACGGATCCCTAGACTGTGAGATATATATGAAAATCCCTGAAGGATTCGTAATATTCAAAGAAATAAAATAAAAACCTCATAACATGCGTTCTATAAAATTACAAAGGTCTTTGTACGGATTGAAAACAATCCGGACGAATGTGCTAAAAACGTAATAGTGATTATTTACTGAAAGAATGATATGTAACATTAAAAGATCATCAACAAGATTTGTGATTATTGATGTATATGTTGATGATTTAAATATAGTGGGAAACCTCGACGACATCGTTAGAACATCCCAATACTTGAAAAAGGAATTCGAGATGAAAGAACTTGGAAAAATAAAACTTTGTCTTGGTTTGCAAATTGAACATTTTTCAAGTGGAGTACTTATCCATCAATCAAATTATATCAAAAAAATATTAAAAAGATTTTATATGGACAAGGCACATCCATTGAGCTCTCCAATGGTTGTCAGATCACTTGAAGTGGATAAGGATCCATTTCGACCTCATGAAAGTGATGAAGAGCTAATTGGTCCGGAGGTACCATGTTTAAGTGCAATTGATGCACTTATGTATCTTGCAAATTATACAAGACCTAACATTGCTTTTGCTGTCAACCTACTTGCAAGATACATCTATTCACCAACTCGAAGACATTGGAATGGTGTTAAACATTTTTTCGATATCTTCAAGGAACAAGCGACATGGGTTTATTTTACTTGAGAGGGTAAAATTGAATCTCCAAGGTTATGTTGATGCTGGATTTTTATCTGATCCCCACAAGACCCGTTCTCAAACGGGATATGTATTCACCTGTGGTAATAGTGTTGTATCATGGAAGTCAGTAAAGCAAACTATCATTGTGTAACGACCCGAAAATTTGACTCGTGCCACATGTCAGGTCAGGGTCGTTTGTGGGATCCACTCGTCAAAATGCGTATGTCCGAATATCGAGTGGCGATGCTAATTGTTGAGAAACGTATAGGCGGAGAATTCGGGGAGCCGAAATATGAATGGGGACGCGTCTCGTGTCGCGTGCCGATGTGGAATACGCATCGTGATGCGTGTAGCGCGGGTATCAAGATTTTGAAATGAGGCGAGTTGGTGCATCGAGATGCGCGCTGCTCGATTGTCGAGTTTGCATCGAGATTCATGTTGCACGAATCTTGAGGACACTTTTGATTTGAAATTAAAAGAAAATAAGAAAATAAAAAGAAACGTATATATATATATATATGTGGTGGCCCTCGCCGCCCCGGGGTGACGTGTCTCCGTGTACTCATCACCAGTTGGCCCTATTACACGTATACGACACCTGCCCGTCCTATCCTTGTCTCGAATCACGTATCCACTTGAGTAGGTTAATATATATATTCAGCGGAAGTCATATTTTAAATGCAACCATTTTCACGGAACAATTTAAAAAAAACCTAGTGTGGGAAAACTCTGAACATTTCAAAGTAAACAACTGTACCATATAGCTGCGCATGTACAAGGTTATGTCACTCCCCAGTTTCCAAAAGAATCAAAATATCAAAATAATCACACATACAAGTAGTCCTCAGAGGTAGGCGGTCAGAGATAGTCGCCTAAGATCCCCTTGCCCGTACTTGTACTAGGATCTGCACTCAATCATCACTGAAGAAAATGGATGACGAGTCCAGTCGGTAAAATCCCAAGGAACTCCTCCGAGCATTCAAATAAATAAATGGAATTCGATAAATACTTTTAAATAAACATGCGGAACGTAAACAGACAACTGTAAGTAAGGCATCGCATGCGTAAATAACAATAAAGTGCAACTGTGTGTATCTGTTCCAGTCGGACTAAACCATACTTTGGGATTTCCTTCCAAGATCCCACTAGTGGGCACCCAACTAGCTATCACCTGATCGCTCTCGGTGACTGGCGTAGACCTACGACGCACCGACACATGTAGCAGTTCCCTCGGGTCGTTATCCACCGAGCACTCCTGATACACATGCTATAGTCTAGAATGCATAGACACACAACGGAAATCTGGTGGGAGTAACTCAACCAACCGTCCAAAAGATGACAAGATATGAATGTAATTAAAAAGCACAAGGAATACAAGAAATGAATGAAAATACGAAACAAAATAAATACTCGAGAGTTTTCCCTTTGGGTTTTACAAATATCCAAATATTTTATTTTTCATAGAAATTCATAAATTTCTATTTATTTGATCGAACTATATTTTTTTCGGAACTTTCCCAATTTTGTTTTCCGGAATTTTCCAAATTTTTCTAACTTTTTCTTCTTTTTTTTTTTTTTTTTCTCATTTTTTTTATTTATTGTTTCACTCTGGGTCGGGTTGACCCAGACGGGTCGGACCCGACTTGACCTGGCCCGGGTTGACCCAAACGGGTCCGACCTGGCCCGGGTTGACCCAGACGGGTCGGACCCGACCCGACCTAGACCGGGTTTTGTTTAGGTCAGGTCGACCCAAATGGGTCTAACCCGACCCATGAGGGGGATGCACACGCGCGCGAGTGTGCATCGTCCTCATCTGATCGAACCAGCACTGGTTCGATCAGCACCATTTTTTTTCTTTTTTTTTTTTTTTTTTTTTTCGGATTTGGGGTTTGGGGTTGCTTTCCACCCCAACCCCGGTGGACTTGATGGCAGGTGAGACACCCCTGCCATCACCACCGCAACCCGGTTCGGCCTCCATGGCCGAACCCCCGTCTCGCCACCATGACCAAACAGAAACCCATAACCAAAACCAACTAGGCTCACCTCGATTGTGGCGTCTCCACTCCTTCCCGGCGCGTCCCTACTTATCCTTCTCCTCTCCTCTTCCTCCTTCCCTCTCTCGGCCTCCCGATCGGTGTGTGTGTGGGGTGTGTACGGGTGTGCGTGTGAGGTGCGAGAGAGAGGTGTAGGTGAGGTGAGAGAAAAGGTGATGGTGAGGTATGGATAAGGATTGTGATGTTGACTTTTTGTCTTGACAACAAAGTGCGACATAGCTGGGGCACTCACCCATTTTCGGGCGTTTCGGCGCCCGATTTCGCGTCCGATCCGCGATATACGCGTACCGCCGCATCACAAACCACCTATTATAATTCCATATTAGTTACTTTGCCCCTTTTTTATATAATTTGTGTGTTTTAGTTTCTCCGACCTAATACTCGATCTTGTCAACTACCCGGTACCGCGTCGACACGCATATCGAGGCGAATACAGTTCACACAATCTCGCACGTCTTTTTATGCAACATACACATATGCGATGTATTTCAATAATTTCACCGCAAATAAGCATCTAACACACAAATACCTAGCATACCTAAGTCCCCGTGCTTCCTAGCCTATCACGACGTCCACGTAGATCCGAGCTGGCGTCCACGTCTGTAAATTTAATAAAATGGGTCGTTACAGTTCTTCCCAACTAAATAAAATTTCGTCCCGAAATTTCATTATAACTAAAGTCTCATACCAGAGAATAGCTGAGGGCATAGTATCCTCATCGTCGACTAGAGCTCCTAGGGGAGTCCCTCCGTCCTATGATGCTGCCAACAAATCAGGACCTTTGCGAGTTCCCTATTCTGATGAATCTGTACTCGACGGTCAACGATCTCTATCGGTCTCTCCTCATAGGTCGCGTCAGGCTGTATTTCCACCTGTCCCGACTTAATCGTCGGTCTCGCCCGACTTAGCGAGTCTCAACATGGAAATGTGAAATGTCGGATGAACCGCAGCTAACTCGGTAGGTAACTCCAACCGATATGCAACCGTGCCTACTCTTTATGCAATCTGGTATAGCCCGATGTATATCGGCGCCAACTTCCCCTTAATGTCAAATCTCTGTTGACATTTCCAAGGAGAAACCTTCAGATACACCATATTGCCCTTGTCATAGATCGTGATACCTATCCGCATATTTCTTTTGTCGATCTTGTGCAACTCGCAGTTTCGGACGAATATGTCGAATTTTCTCTGTGTGATCAACTACTATCTCAGGTCCTACTGTCACTTTATCTCCAGGCTCTGCCCAACACGTAGGTGATCTACAGGGCCTCCCATACAATGCCTCAATGGTGGCATGCCAATGTTTGCCTGATACCTGTTATCGTATGCAAACTCACACAGCGGCAAATAATCCTCCCACAAACCCCCAAACTGTAATATACAAGCCCTTAGCATATCTTCCAAAATTTGGATTAGTCGCTCTGACTGTCCATCAGTCTGAGGATGATAAGCCGTACTAAACTGCAACTCGGTGCCAAGCTGTTCCTGCATTGCCTCCCATAGTTTCGAGGTCAATCTGGGATCTCTGTCTGACACAATGGAAATTGGAACCCCATGAAGTCTAATAATCTCTCGCTCAAACAATATGCTCAGCTGGGGAAATGTGTATTTCATCGAGATTGGAATGAAGTGAGCCGACTTTGTCAGTCTATCAATCACTACCCAAACTGCATCGTGACGCCTCGATGTCTGCGGTAGCCCACTAACGAAATCCATAGTGATATGTTCCCATTTCCACTGTGGAACGGGCAACGGCTGTAAAAATCCACCAGGTCGTTTGTGCTCAGCCTTCACCTGTTGGCAAATGTGACAACTCCTAACGTACATACCTACGTCAGCCTTTATCCCTGACCACTAGAATAGTCGCTTCAAATTATGGTACATCTTGGTCCGACCAGGATGAACTGTGTAACGAGACCGGTGTGCCTCCTCTAGAGTCCCGTTCTGTATCTCCTGATCTGCAGGTATCCACAATCTCCCTCGGTACCTCAAACACCGATCTGTGGTTTCTGCCCAATCAGTGCATTCCGAATTTCATGACAGACCACTGACCCGCTCATAGAGCCCATCGGCCTATGACACTCGGCAACCCGTTCAATCGATATGGTCGGTATCCTCAACTGACAACATATGTGATGTTCCGCCATACTCGACAACTCGGCCATGCACATAACTGATGCTGCCTGTAATAAACCATGCTCATGTGTCATCTGCTGCTGAACAGTCTGACTGTCAAGTCCATTCCTGCTCAATGCGTCTGCTACGACGTTCGCTTTGCCAGGGTGATACTCAATAGCGAAGTCGTAGTCCTTCAGTAACTCCATCCATCTTCGCTGGCGCATATTCAGATCCCTTTGCGTGAGAATGTATCGTAAACTCTGGTGATCCGTATACAACACGAATCGCTCTCCATAAAGATAGTGCCTCCAAGCCTTCAGTGCAAAGACGACCGCTGCAAGCTGCAGGTCATGCACCGGATAATTCCCTTCATCGGGTATCAATCGCCTGGAAAGATAGCCAACTGGTCTACCATCCTGCATCAACACACATCCAAGACCAATGCCCGATGCATATATATATATATATACAGTCAATATCTTGCCCGGCTCAGGCAATGTCAATACTGGTGCAGATGTCAATCTCCGCTTCAATTCACAAAAGGCCTGCTCACATTCATCTGACCAGTCAAATCTGACATCTTTCTTAGTCAGTCTCGTCATCGGCGTTGCGATCGAGGAAAAGTCTTACACAAATCGCCGATAGTATCCAGCCAGCCCAAGGAATCTCCGTATATCAGCCACAAACTCAGGCGTCTTCTAATCAATGATCGCCCTAATCTTTTTTGAATCCACTGAGATACCCTGCTCACTGATGACATGACCTAAGAATCTCACCGCACTTAGCTAAAAGTCACACTTGCGAAACTTGGCGTACAGTCGGTGCTCCCTCAGTGTCGTCAAAACGGCCCTGAGATGTCCCTTATGATCCTCACGAGTCCTGTTATAGATCAAAATATCGTTGAAGAATACTATAACGAATCTGTCCAAATACGGCCTGATAACCCTATGCATCAAATCCATGAAAATTGTTGGAGCGTTCGTCAACCCAAATGGCATGACTGTGAACTCAAATAACCCGTATCTCGTGCTGAAAGCAGTTTTCTGGATATCCTCTTCTTGAATCCTCAACTGGTGATAACCTGAGCGAAGGTCAATCTTCGAGAAGAATCTGGCACCCGTCAGCTGATCAAACAGATCATCAATCCTAGGAAGTGGGTAACGGTTCCTCACAGTTACCTGATTCAACTTCCTATAATCGATGCACATCCTCATTGTACCATCCTTCTTCTTCACAAACAATACTGGAGCTCCCCAAGGCGACATACTAGGGTGAATGAAACCCTTCTCCAACAGCTCATCCAATTGTCGTCTCACCTCCTCCTGCTCCACTGGTGCCATCCGGTAAGGTCGACGATCGCAATCAGCTGCGTCCCCGGTATCAACTCGATTATGAACTCAATGTACTCGTTCTTTGTGGCAATCCGGGTAAATCATCTGGAAATACATCTACAAAGTCCTGAACCACCGGAACGTCTTCAATGCGGACCTCCGTTCGAACCTCCGGCTCAACTATCACCGCAAATGCCTCCATCTCCTGCGTCGTAGCTAGTCGGCCTCTCGTGATAGGTAAATCAGTTGCCGATCCAAATAATATGAACTCCGGTATTCCAGAAATATGAAACTCAATCCTCTTGCCGTAATAATCTATCCGTGCATGATAGGATGCTAACCAATCCATCCCGAGCAGTGCGTCAAACTCTAAGTACTCCAATACTCGAAGATCGGCTGGTAGCTGATGTCCCTCCACCTCTATCATCACGTCTCGACATATTCGGTTAGGGTATATCTTATCCCCAGCAGCCGTACTGAGGACAAGATGTGGTTCTAGTGTCTGTGTAACTAACCCTAACAATCCAACAATATGTCCATCAAGAAAAGATAAAGTACTACCAGAATCGAACATAACATGCATGTGACGACCGAATATAAGTAATGTACCTTCAATAAGTTGTCTGGTCGCCCCACTATCTGGCTGTGCTAACGCATGTGCTTTGTCTCTGGCCTGGTCTGATGCTCGTCGTGGAGATGGTGGTGTCTGACAGTCTGCCCTCAAGTGTCCCCTCTGCCCACACCGGTGACATCAACGGCTCTCCAGTCTACCCGTCTGTCCGTCTCCAGATCTCGGACCCTGACCCCGGTTTACCTGACCCCTGTCATGTCCCCCATAATCTCGACCCTGACGGTACTCATGTGGCTGTGCCCTCTGTCGATCCACTGGTGCTGAGGTGATAGCAAGAACTGGTTGTGGCTCCTCATATCGGAACTGACTGCCCTGAAGATCTCCCCAGCGGCCCCTCTCTCGTCTATCATTTCTCCGACCACTATCTGAATGCTCCATTGGCCTCTTCTGCCTCTGACTAGACTGAGAACTCTGCCCTGACTGTACCTCCCTACTAGTCACACGTTGACCAGCCCTCTGCAGTAGGTATGTCTCATGAGCCAATGCCCTATCAAAGATCTCCTGCAGTGTCGTGGCTCCGGTCGAGACAGCTGCTGACACAATCTTATCATCAACCACTCGGGTGAAATAATATATCTGTAAGCGTTCCGTACCGGCGACATCTAAAGAGAACTGCAGCAAATGTCGGAACCTCTCCATATACTGCATCAAAGTCCGATTTCCCTGTCGCAGGGTTACGAACTCCTCCCTCAGCCTCAACCTAACCTCCATAGGTATGTATTGATCATAGAATCGCTCCCTAAACTTGGCCCATGTCGTCGGTTCCGGATGAGTATCCGTATATGTCGTCCACCAGACAGCCGCATGTCCTCTCGAACAGGCTCCCGAAAGTCGTGCATGTACCGTCTCGTCGTTCCTCATCAACTTATGGAAACGCTGATGGGACACTATCCATCTCCCAGCAGCCTTGGGGTCACTTCCTCCATAAAAGAATCCAGGCTGAAACTTCAAAAACTCCCTCAATAACTTCGCCTCTGGCGCTAGGACGAATGCCGATGTAGTAGGAGTATCAGCAGTGGGGGTGGCAGTAACCTGATCCGTAGTTGTGGGTGGAGGCGTGGGAGTCGACGTCTCTAAAGGAACGACAACTACGGTAGCTATCTCTGTGGGTGCCTCTGCCGCTACCCCCGAATCTCAGTGAATGGGGTACCGCCGAACAACATTTGTCTCACGGTATAGTCGCAGACATCGGCTCTCTAAAGAAGTAAGTGCCTGTCTCGTGCTGCGCTCTGCTCTTTTAGAAGCCGTAATACCTCGACCATCTGTGTCTCCTATGCCGAGAGTCTATCCTTCATACTCATCGTAATAGGAACATCCCTAGTCGTATCGCTAGTCTGTCCAGTCTCCACTGGCGTACCCGACTGTCCGTCCATGATCTGCATCGAGAATGCGCTCCGGATCAGTCTTGAGGTATTTACGTATAACATATAATAAAATGCAAATATAACACACATATAAGTTCTAACTCTACCCGCCTCACTTCACTTCCCAACTAAAGTTCTAAGGCACTAACTTCGGGTTTTCCACATCTACGTTTGTTGATTAAGTTTTAATGTCATAGGACTTATTCTTTTCTCTAAGACCAACTGTGGCGTTGGTGTCACAATCTCTTAAGCCAACCTTTTCTCTGATACCAACTGTGGCGGCTCTCGCCGCCCCGGGGTGACGTGTCTCCGTGTACTCATCGCCAGCTGGCCCTACTACAAGTGTACGACACCTGCCTGTCCTATCCTTGTCTCGAATTAAATATCCACTTGAGTAGGTTAATATATATATTCAGCGAAAGTCATATTTTAAATGCAACCATTTTCATGAAACAATTTAAAAAAAACCTAGTGTGGGAAAACCCTGAACATTTCAAAGTAAACAACTGTACCATATAGCTGCGCATGTACAAGGTTACGTCACTCCCCAGTTCCCAAAAGAATCAAAATATCAAAATAATCACACGTACAAGTAGTCCTTAGAGGTAGGCGGTCAGAGATAGTCGCCTAAGATTCCCTTGCCCGTACTTGTACTAGGATCTGCACTCAATCATCACTGAAGAAAATGGATGACGAGTCCAGTCGGTAAAATCCCAAGGAACTCCTCCGAGCATTCAAATAAATAAATGGAATTCGATAAATACTTTTAAATAAACATGCGGAACGTAAACAGACAACTGTAAGTAGGGCATCGCATGCGTAAATAACAATAAAGTGCAACTGTGTGTATCTGTTCCAGTCAGACTAAACCATACTTTGGGATTTCCTTCCAAGATCCCACTAGTGGGTGCACCTAACTAGCTATCACCTGATCGCTCTCGGTGGCTGGCGTAGACCTACGACGCACCGACACATGTAGCAGTTCCCTCGGGTCGTTATCCATCGAGCACTCCTGATACACATGCTATAGTCTAGAATGCATAGACACACAACGGAAATCTGGTGGGAGTAACTCAACCAACCGTCCAAAAGATGACAAGATATGAATGTAATTAAAAAGCACAAGGAATACGGGAAATGAATGAAAATACGAAACAAAATAAATACTCGAGAGTTTTCCCTTTGGGTTTTACAAACCTCACAACGTGCTCCACTACCCCGTAATCAATCCCCGAGTCCAAGTCCACTGGGTCCTTGGTCGCCAATTGATCACCCGTATCAACCTATGTACATTTATCAATACTTTAATTTAACATGAAAATTTACAACAAATTTCTAAAAATTTTAGGCCAAATTGCCTATTTCGCGTTTTTCGAGGAAACCCCGCAAAAAGTCGCGTCCGAAATATCCAAATATTTTATTTTTCATAGAAATTCATAAATTTCTATTTATTTGATCGAACTATATTTTTTTCGGAACTTTCCCAATTTTTTTTTCAGGAATTTTCCAAAATTTTCTAACTTTTTCTTCTTTTTCTTCTTTTTTTCTCATTTTTTTTATTTATTGTCTCACTCTGGGTCGGGTTGACCCAGACGGGTCGGACCCGACCCGACCTGGCCCGGGTTGACCCAGACGGGTCGGACCCGACCCGACCTGGACCGGGTTTTGTTTGGGTCGGGTCGACCCAAATGGGTCTAACCCGACCCATGAGGGGGATGCACACGCGCGCGCGCGTGTGCATCTTCCTCATCTGATCGAACCATCACTGGTTCGATCAGCACCATTTTTTTTTCTTTTTTTTTTTCTTTTTTTTTTTCGGGATTTGGGGTTTGGGGTTGCTTTCCACCCCAACCTCGGTGGACTTGATGGCAGGTGAGACACCCCTGCCATCACCACCGCAACCCGGTTCGGCCTCCATGGCCGAACCCCCGTCTCGCCACCATGACCAAACCGAAACCCATAACCAAAACCAACTAGGCTCACCTCGATTGGTCTCCACTCCTTCCCGGCGCGCTCCTGCTTCTCCTCCTCCTCTCCTCTTCCTCCTTCCCTCTATCGGCCTCCCTATCGGTATGTGTGTGGGGTGTGTACGGGTGTGTGTGTGAGGTGTGAGAGAGAGGTGTAGGTGAGGTGAGAGAAAAGGTGATGGTGAGGTATGGATAAGGATTATGATGTTGACTTTTTGTCTTGACACCAAAGTGCGACACAGCTAGGGCAGTCACCCATTTTCGGGCGTTTCGACGTCCGATTTCGCGTTTGAACCGCGATATACGCGTACCGCTGCGTCACAAACCACCTAATATCATTCCATATTAGTTACTTTGCCCCTTTTTATATAATTTGTGTGTTTTAGTTTCTCCGACCTAATATTCGGTCCTGTCAACTACCCGGTACCCGCGTCGACACACATATCGAGGCAAATATAGTTCACACAATCTCGCACGTATTTTTATGCAACATACACACATGTGATGTATTTCAATAATTTCACCGCAAATAAGCATCCAACACACAAATACCTAGCATACATAAGTCCCCGTGCGTCCTAGCCTATCGCGACGTCCACGTAGATCCGAGCTGGCGTCCACGTCTATAAATTTAATAAAATGGGCCATTACAATATATATGTATATATATATAGGAAAGAAGAAAAAAGGGAGGGGATAAGATCAAAGAAAGAAAAGAAGATCAAAGAGAGAACCAGAAAGAGAGGGTGATCGGGAGGGAGAAGAGAGAAAGAAGGAGATCGGAGAGAGGGACGCCGGCTGGAGCTCCGGCGTGGACGGCGGCGACGCGACGGCATGGATGACCAGCCGCGGACGAGTTGCAGCAGCCGCATGAGCTACGCGGGAAGCTGCAGGCGCAGTGGCGGATGGCGAACCAGCAAGTGGCGGCGGCTACGCGGGAAGCTGGCGGCGGTACAGCAACGGGTCGGCGAGGCTTCGGGAGCTGAACGCGGACGCCGGCGGGCTCGTCAGTAGCTGGACGGTGGTGGCGGCATGCTTGCGGTGGCAGCGGCTCGGCTGCGAGGCGAAGAGATGCAGCGAGGCGGTGGCAGATCGGCGGCGAGAACGGGGGCCAGCGGCGGTCGAGAACGGAGCACGGCACGGCGCGCAGACGACGGTTGGCGAGCGGCGGCGCGCAGGCGAAGGCTGCGTGGCTGCGTTGGAGTGGCTGCGACGCGAGCGATGGCGCGTTCTCGACCGATCGGATGCGCGATTTCGACGAAATCGCGACGACGCGATGGATGTGAGATTTATTTCACCAAATTTTGTTGTGATGTGAATGATTTTAATAAATGAGGCCTAAAATGTCTAAATGGACACCAGAGACTTAGGAGTCGGGTATCGAGTGCGTAAATCGAGACACGAATGACGTTTTGAGGTTCGCGATTTCTCGAGGTAAGTAAACCAGTTAGGGACAGTATTTCATTTCTCTCCATTGGCTGTTGTTGTAACTGTTATTTGATAGCTTTATTGTTGTTCACTGCTTTATGATGATAGCTATCGTTGAAATTGATGTCGATCGAGTGGGTCTAATGGCAAGTGAGTCACGGTTACTATTTATCTGCGATATGAGCTCTTATCCGAACGCCGTCGATATCTCCCAATTGAGTGTACGTTGGGGGCACTTATCCGGGTTCGTAGATATCTCATAGTCGCAAGGGTTAGGGCTGGGAGGCATGAGACTCGTCCTAAACCCGAGTCTGCTGGGATTTGTTCCGCGACTCAACAACCTTTTAGTCGGGACTCCTTGTTATTTGGCATCACTCATTGATGGATTGTTTATAGTCTTGTATATTCACGCGTTCTTTATTCCTTTCGTTCTATTTGCATGAATTCGACGGCTTTAGATATCGTGAAATGTTGCTTTGGATATTGTGAAATGTTGTGTATATGTCCTACTGGATTTACTTACCTGAGCTCGTCATTATTATGTTTGACTGAGTGCAGAGCCGCGGACGAGTAGCAGAGGGAAGACTTCATAACTAGGTGAATTTTTGTATGTTTTGTATTTACTCTCCTTTGATGATATTTACTGGGTTCCACAATTAGGTTGCCTAACTCCTTGATCTTTTTGTTGAGTTATTTCATGTATTACTCATTTTCGCTAAATTGTTAAATCTTGTAAAACATTAATAACTCAACTGTAAAATGTTGAATGTACTGATAATGATGGATTGGAAGGCTGACTAGGCTCTCGTTGACCTTGCGAGGTTGGCTCGGGGGTCCACGTGGGCTTAGGCCAGGCGGGGCCTAATTTGTGAAAAATTGGGGCCGTCACAGGTTGCTACTTCTTTCAGTCATTCTGAAGTACTTGCAATTCATGAAGCAAGTCATGAATGTGTATGGTTGAGAAACATGATTGAACATATTCAAGAATCATGTGGATTGTTTTCAATAAAAGATTTTCCAATCATATTATATGAAGATAATGCAACATATATTGCACAATCAAATGAAGGATTCATAAAAAGGGACAGAACAAAACATATTTCACTAAAATTCTTTTATGCGCATGAGCTTCAGAAGAATGGTGAAATTGATGTCAAGCAAATCTGATCGAGTGATAATCTTGCCGATTTATTTACAAAAGCCTTACCAACTACGACATTTAAAAGGCTTACGTATGGTATTGGCTTGCGTAAGCTTAAAGACATTGCAAGTAAAGAAACTGAACAAGTTTCACCCATGTTCACATGAGGGGGAGTTATTGATTAGTGTATTGCACTCTTTTTCCCTTAGCTATGGTTTTATCCCATTGGGTTTTCCTAGCAAGTTTTTTAATGAGGCAATCTTAACAATATTATACCCATCTTAATATTTATGAGAATAGTGTACTCTTTTTCTTTTACTATATTTTTCCCACAGGGTTTTTCTTAGTAGAAGTTTTAACGAGGCACAATCTCTAAGCATGTGTCATCCAATGGGGAGTGTTGTGGAATATGGATGACCATGCATGTACACTAACATATTGTGTAGTTATGTAACTTGTATTTCTCACTTAATAGTACCTCCACTTGTCTATGTATTGTCATGTAACTTGTAATCCTCTTCAATGTACACCAACTCTTCCATGTATTGTCTATGTTGCTTGTGATGTGTTGTATGACTTGTGGTGTATGTATAGCTTGTACACATTATATAAGTACAATTATCATCATCACCAAATGACCTATATAAAGGGTGTCAACCCCATTGTAATTCACATACCAAGTTGAATGAAAACTTCTCATTCCAACTATCTCATTTCTTCTCTTCTCCTTTGTAGTAGTAGTTTGTAGTAGTAGAAGTTCATAGTCTTCTATTTTCCTTCTCTAGTTCTTAGCAAGTTCCAACTTAATTTACAACAATATTCACCATTAATGGATACCAGAAAAAATAAAAGCTTACCTACTTGATGTTCTTTCGAGTATACGTGCTTTTTTTTCCCTTTCCAATCCTCTTCACGATATCCCTCTAACTCCTTGGTTGATTTGTGTTGAGATAATTAGTGTATTAGGGTGGCTCACTAAATTATAATAAATATATATAGTGTTTTTAAGATTCAATTTTAACCCAAATCAAATTACTACTTTACCCTTTGTAGGTATTTTGGATTTTTGGGTCGTCACATTTATTGACTGTAATTGAGTTGTTAGTGTAGAGCTCCCACTTGCAGGTTATCTCATTTTCGCACGACCTATTAGTTACAATGAAACACTGTCAATTGAGAACTAAATGTTTTTTCCGCACACGATATGCGAGTGGGAGAAATCTATGTTATTAAAACATGGGACGCTCCTGTGTAGTGTGATCGACCCGACTTGACAAGAAAGTTTACACACGATGTGCGAGTGGGAGATGTTGGTCATGTTTTACGCATGTGTAAAACGGATAATATTTTGACAACTAACAATATCTCAAATCGCAACCATCCTGATCCCTTTAGAAGTCATAAGATTGATAGGATAATAAAATCACAAAAGGCTTGATTTTGACAATAAGGCTTTTGGCATTTTTGTGTGGTGCGTAGAGTTCTCTAGAAGTGTTTTCCAAACTCTAAAGTTATGAAAAAGACCGGAGTTCCACACTAACGAAATAGGATGAAGGTACATACGCTTCCGCCAATGCCTTTTTAATTCCAATTTTGATCAACACCTTCAACAAGGTTATTATGTTTTTTGAATCATATAAAATGGATTAGTAATGCTCGTGGTACATGGAAGAGAATATATCATATTTGATGTATAACCGCTATGACTCGCATTGCTATTTTATTTTATAATGATTTAACGATACCAAACATATATGTGCGGTGCACTAATATAAAAGTTATGCGATGTTTGGTTATGTGGGTTAAGTAGGAGAACCATTAAGATATATGTGACCTACATATTAAAATAAAAAGTATGATATGAGTGGGAGAATGTAAGACCATTATTGTCTCAAACTTACGTCTTAATTTATGTAACCTATGAATTACTTTAAGTCTATTGAGCTCCTTTTAAGTTACCAATTTGATAAAAATTAGTATTAATGTGGGAATTAAAGGTTCTTCCTCAAGCCTATAAATAGATCATCTAGTATCCATCATACGCGTGCTAAAAGTTGAAGCTCATGAGAGTGATAAGGTTTTGGTGTAATGCTTGAGGTATTTCAACCAGATAATCGCTTCTGTGCTCCTGCGAGTAATTCTCTAACTGATCTATGTTTCATTATGTTTAAGAATGTTTGCAGTAAGATGTTAGGAACGTTAGGACCGCATGTCAAATCAACGAGATTAAAGTCAGCTGTAGGTTGATTATGGTGGAGTCTCAGCTTAAGGATGTTAGAATATTTTCAACAGCTGGTTTATACAGTTTCAGTAGGAACAAAATAGTGACGAAAGTTGATAAACTTTATGCACTTTGCATAAGACCATGCATGTTGTAAATTAATATGGACAAACTAGTAGATTGTTGGTACTAAGGAAGGCCCTATGGCAAAAATACGGGAACAGACAAAAAGGGGACCGGACACCCATTTCTATAATGATTAAATTTGATGTCCGGACCCGGTCCCGTTTTTAAAACGGGCACTATTTTTTTGTCCAGTTCCGTATGTTTGTAAAACATACGGCTCCCGTTTTGCCCGATTTTTTTTTAATATAATTAAATATTTTATTTATCAATTATTTAAAAAAACCCTCAACTACAACTACAAGTCTCCAACTACAAGTCACCAATTACCAAAAAATAAATACATAATATCACAATTTTTTTAATTTCCAATATAAACATCACAAAAGTTTTTTTAAAAAGAGATATTACCTCAAATTCTCAATAGTTTTCCATTCAAGACATTCAACACTTACCAATTCGACCAATTCTAATCCCAGACCGAGGAGAGTGAGAGGCGGAGCCGTAGCCGTGCGTGAGGCAGCGAGAGTGAGAGGTGGACGGAGGCAGAGAGAGAGAAACTCGGGAGTGAGAGGCAGAGACGGCTGTGATTCTGTGAAGGCGTGACGCAGAGAGAGTGAGAGGCGGACGCAGGCGGAGAGAGTGAGACTCGGGAGTGAGAGGCAGAGACGACTATGATTCTATGAAGGCATGAGGCAGAGAGAGCGAGAGGCGAACGGAGACGGAGAGAGTGAGACTCGGGAGTGAGAGGCAGAGACGACTGTGAAGGTGTGAGGCAGAGAGAGCGAGAGGCGGACGGAGGCAGAGAGAGCGAGAGGCGGACGGAGGCAGATTGAGTGAGACTCGGGAGTGCGAGGCAGAGACGACTGTGAAGGCGTGAGGCAGAGAGAGTGAGAGGCGGACGGAGGCAGAGAGAGTGAGACTCGAGAGTGAGAGGCAGAGACGATTGTGAAGGAGTGAGGAAGAGAGAGTGAGAGGCGGACGAAGGCGCGCCGTGCGTGGCCGTGAAACACGAGGCGATGAGAGACGACCGTGAGGCGGAGTGAGGCGTTGAGAGTTGAGAGTCGAGGCGGAGTGAGGTGGTGAGAGGCGGAGTGAGGCGTTAGGGTTTGTTGAGTGAGGAGATCGGGGAGGGACAGGGACTCGACACTCGAGGTCGAGCCGTTGAGGGAGATGAGATAAATCATAAATCTCATAAAAGTTAAAAACTTTAAATACATTGTGAAATTACTTATTTGCCCTTCAAATTAATCACAAACGGGTACCCTTTTTTTTGAAATTTTTGCCCGAACTCGGTCCCGTATTTTTAAACGGACACAAAAAATTGTCCAGTCTCGTATGTTTTTTACAAAAATATTGCCTGAACCCGTTTAAAATGGGTCCGGACAAAATCGGACAAACCGGACCGAACAACTTTTGCCAGCCCTAGCCCTACTTATGTAGGTCTGGTCCCGGTACTGAACTATTTTACCAAATTTTTTCATGTTCTTTTGTTCATCATAGCACAATAGGCCGGAACATTCAGTGGCAGCTTCCGAAAACTCTCTGATCGTGAAATTCTGTTACTTGGTTTTTTTCTTTTTTTGATCAATGCCACTTGATTTAAATGAACAGGTACAAATTTATGATGGTAGAGTTATTGATTAAAAAAAACTTAATTAGGGAACTCGTTTCCAAGTTGTGATTAAGACACGCGTATGCACAAATTTAGAGAAATAATAAAATTGTGAGCTCCCTTACCTATATGTGACTTGGAGCAAATTCAAAGTAGTCAAATAGTTTAGATAGAGGGTGGGTTAGACAAAAAAAAAAATACTTCTCCATAAAAGACCGGCTGCTCCAATGACATGGCCAACACACATTGAAAGTATGGAACGCGCATAAAGCACACGAGCCATATGTGCGCGCCTCGAGATGTGGACATATGTCAATCTTAGTGCAAAACAAAGAGGTCCACGGCGGAATGTGCATTCTGGTGTGTGTTTGCGATGCCATGCTAGCGTTTTTCGAAGGAAAAAAAAAGAAAAGAAAAGAAAGAAAAGAAAAACTCCATTGAGATTTGTATATTTGAGGTAATAATTCATGTGATATTTCTCTTCTGGTTTCGGTTGTGGAATTCCACGATCAAATTATAATTCTCTGGCCCCAGATGTCTATATATATAATTACATAATTGTTACATCAATTCGAGAAATTAATTTTTATTACTAATTAAGAAGAAGCACTACCGATAGTGAATCAATTAGCAAGCTGGTGCAATCTCAACTATGCTTCTTCTTTGCCTTGCCTGCAGCATAAACCAAATAGATTAAACGATATTAATATATATCTCTTATAGCTTATTCGGATTTTTTAGTTAGAAAAAATAATAATGAAAAGATCCAACTAAAACATTAAATTGGATTTGACAGAAAATAAATAAATAAATTAAGAGTCCGGTTAAACCAAACCCTATCTATGTTGTAACCACCCCTATTATAAGCTCTCACCCCACTTATTTTATTATAAGAAAATTCAATTTGCAGTCTTTCTAAATTAGTCATCTCTAATGTCTTCCTCATTTGGGACTGAGGCTATGTTGTTGTTGTTGTTGTAATGTCTTCCTCATGCTCTACAAGAAATTGAGCAATATAGCGACGAGCTTTTTCCCGTCGCTATATTTTGGGCGGGAAAATTCTCGCCCATTGAAGATTTCCCGCTTCCAAGTGGCGTAGAGGACGTCACATGACCAATCATAATGGCTCGGTCGCTATATTTGGGGGCCCCGCCTCATTGTTTGTTCAATTAATTATAGGTATTAATGACTTATATATATATATATATATATATATATATATATATAGTTTTATAAATACTAGTTTTAAAACGCTACACGACGATTCTTGCCGCTTTCATTTCGCGGGAATTGATTTCTAAGAATTTATTAACAAAATTTAAAATTGTAATTAAAATTTAAAAATTAGAAATACAAGTACATTTTTAGTTTATCAATATTCTCTACTGTGATTGAGATAAGATGTGAATGGAAAAACAAGCTAATCATGCTAGGACATTACTTCCTCAAAAAAAGTGTATTGGATTGATGAGAATGAGTTCATGATTGATTTGGAGATAAAGAAAAAAAAAACTGTGTAGTGGATTGATAAGGAGTTAGAGTTTGATTTGGATATAAAAGAAAAGATTGATTTGGAGATAAAAAAAAGTATGGACAAATAGGTAAATTTCATTACCACTCAAAAATTTGTGATTCGTGCTTTTATATATATATATATATATGTTTTGTGAATGTTTAACTTCTTAATACAAATGGCGATATGTGAGAGACGCATCGAGCTCACACAGTTACAGGGTCCCGACATGCCTATTGATGAGACTGAGTTGTATTAATCAGTCGTGGAGTGAGACGACAAAGGGCGAACATATAGACTTGGGTGGACACCATCAGAGTCGAGGCATAGTCATGCTGGAGCAGGATCTTCTCGGACTGTGTTTGCCAATAATAAGCCCATTGAGCAACTAAGGGGCCAATAAGGAGATGCAAAGAAGTATTTTAAGGGTTATCAATGATAAAACCCTCGACTGTGACCAATCGCAAGAGATGCATGGACACTTAGGTTACATGGAACAGGCTCTGATGGACGGATTTGAAATTTCATTTGCACCACCAGCAGATCCTGATGATGACTCGGAGATCGACCATGATCTTGATGATTGAGTCCTCCGATGTATGCACTTACTTATACTTTGTATTTTTTTTTAATATTTTGTAGTCATACATGTACATTTTTATACTTGAAAACTTTCTTTTGTTATATTTATTTCATGCATTTCTTTATTTATTTCGATTATTTACTTCAATTTATTTATATTTATTTATTATTTAAAAAATATTATTTTCACCAAATAAAAAAATAAAAATTGTTATTTGTAATTAAAAACTGATATCTTTTCAAAAACTTGTTTTATAATTAAAATATTTCATAATGTTTTAAAATAAAAATAATAATTTTAATAAAAAATAAAACGATTATTTTATAATAATAAAAATGTTTAATAATGTTTTAAAATAATTTTAATATAAATAAACTCTGAAATCTATTTTTAAAAACAAAAAATTAAAAACAATAATTTTATTATTAATTTTAATTAAAATAAATCTTGAAATCTATTTTTAAAAACAAAGAATTAAAAAACGTTTTTAAAAAAATAATTTTTTTTCTAGAACAGTGGCGTGCTCCCGTTGCTATTCTTGTCCACGTGGTTGTCAGACAAGCCACATGGCAGTTATTGGCAATGGCTTTAGCGTTGGAGCCTGTCGCTAGTGGTGACGTGGCAAAAAATGGCTTGACTTGTTCCACGTGTCAAAAAAGCGACGGGTTTTGGCGATGAGAATAACGATGGGTGCCCGTCGCTATTTCTGACACCCATCGTCAAAAAAAGAAGCGACGGGTCACCTCATCACTAAACCCTTTTAGCCCAGAATTGCGACGGGTTTTCCGTCGCTATTTTGGTACTCTTTTGTAGTGATGCACGCCCTAGTGCTAATAATATAGGAATTTTTTAAATAAAAATTTTATTATTTTTAAGATAGTGCATCAACTTTTTTAAAAAAAAAAATATGTGGGGTGAACTTATCAATAGGGGTTGTTACTACATAAATTTTTTAAATAAAAATTTCAACATTAGCTTATATTCAAACCATGACTCAACACCAACGGTTGGTTGGTTCGAGTGGTTCGGCACTCGAGTTCGAGTCCTATGGATGGAGGCAATAGCTAGGAGCTCTTTGCCCCAATTGTCGGCCGATCTAGAGTGAGCCAAGAGTAATCGATTATTTCGGATACTAAGTGGTCTAGACTGAAGAAAAAAAAAGGTATATAATAAACCATAATAGAGAGAGAAAAAAAATGAAAGATATAATAGGTAAGTGATCATTACATAGTATCTTGTAGCATGGTTGTTTCAACGCTGGATCATCAGCAGCTAAGGGAGGTTCTTGACCAAATATCATCTCGCAACTCATGTCATCAAAATCTACCAAAAAAGAACTTATTAATTAATAATTCTATATAGAAACTATGTAGTCATCCATTTAATAAAAAAATAGTATTAAATTCATTTTAATTAAGCCTTACTAATTTCTTGACATGAGAGACCTGCTTAATAAACTATATATGTCGATCAGCTAGCAATAAACTTTTAGACTCCAACTCTCACCTTCATATAACCCTGGAAGGACATATATGCAAGAGCTATCGCTTGTTAGCTTACTATGGCACCTTCTCAATTTTGTGGTGGACCAAACTGCCCTCCACCATTCAGGCACCACATAAATGTGTCTCTATGATGGGTGCAATGCAATTGATTTAGTGCTTGACTTGATGACCTTTTTCATAGTTTTGACATGATGAATGAATTGATTTCATGAATCCATGGTCTCAGAATGCACGACATGTATGATGCATGGTAGAGAGCATGACATCACAAATTCACAATTAGCACCCTAAAGTGGTTTATTCGTGACCCACTACCGCAGTTGATTAATTTGGTTTCACATTGCATGTTGGACTGGACGATTTTACGTACGCACAAAAAAAGTCATAGGTGATTTAGTTTATATTTATTTAAGAAACTAGACGGCATCATGCGCTTCGGCATGGGCAAGAATAAATATGTACATATTAGATAACATAATTTTGATGAGGAAAAAAAGTGGAACAAAAAAAAAAAAAAAAAAACCTTATGATGTTCTCCCTCCCTTCTCAAATATTTGTCACGTTTTGAAGATTTTTTTGTTTTAACTGTAACCTTAAGTAATAAAAAACTTAAGCATCAATTGCTTCATATATTTCCGATTCTAACCTCATTAAAGACAAAATGATATATTTTACAATAAATACTAATTGAATTTGTGTTGTAATGAACGAAAGAAAAAAAAACTGGTGATACTTGTATTACAATTTTTTTGTCAAATACTTTGTGTTACAATTAGAAACCTGTCAAAAAAGACAGAAAAAAAAACGAAAAATTATTAAAAAAATTGAAACCGAAAATAGAAACTCCTTAAAAAATATCAAAAAAAGAAACTCCCAAAAAAAACAACAAAAAATAAAAATTATTAAAAAATTAGATTTTACCATCCTACCCCTCACTTAATTGCGAGAAATATTAATGGCTTGTATTTTTTATTTATTTTTCTTATAAAATATCAATTATGACATCATAATACCACTTGTCACGTTGTGAGAACTTCTCACATTTCACGTGTCGCGTTGTGAAACGTTTTTCACATAAACAATTCTTATATATATTTTTGTGTTTAATTAGTAGTTAACTAGCCACATAAGGAATAAATATAGATTTATATGTTATTGTAAGCTAGGCTAGTTGACGAGTTACGAAGTTTCCTTTTTTCTCTTATGTATAATTTAAAAGTAATTGGGTTCCATCCTTTTATATTAATTTGTCTCTCGTGCAATCTTATATTATAATAAATTATGGCAATATGCATTGGTTATATATATATATATATAATAAATCTATTTGGGCTCATGAGTCTGAACTCACGAGGAGATTTTTAAAGTTTTCGTAAATATTTAAGGGGTATTAAAAGATTTTACAAGTGATTATGGTTGTTTTATTAATTGTTCGAGAGAATGTATTTAAAATTAAAAAAAAAATTGAATCCGAACTCACGAGTTCAAATAGCACTGGCCATGTATATATATTTGTTCTAATAATAGATGCTCTTTATACTTACTGGGAACCATGTTGACAGGCACTCCAAAGGAGCTATGTATAAATTTCTGTGATGGCATCTTACACATGTTCACACACATTCCCACGCATCTGCTTTTCTCTAAGAACCTACAAATTAAGTCATAATTAAGTGATTACATGTACATGTGTAAGACATAATATTTTTCTTTGATAAAAAATTAACCAATTACTTATTAAATTGATTTTATTTGGATTAGGTTAATATCTAATTAAAAATATTGATTGATTAAATTAGAGTTTTATTGAAGTAATTATATAATTAAATTAGAGTTCAACTTAACAAAATCACCTGCATTTCTTTATGTGCACCACATTCTTTTCCATTCTGCCTTCCATCTCATATTCCTTAACCTGGCTTAATGTTTTAGAAATTAATCAAATATAATTTACATTATAATTAACCAATAAGTATAAATATTAAAATAATAATTAATAGTACTTAATTATATCCAAGTAATATCATTATGATCTTATATCCGAGTAATATCAAGTAATAGTACTTCAAGTAATATCATTAATGTTTTGGAAATTAATCAAATATTTTTTTTCTTTTTTTTGAGTCATATTCCTAGCTTAGTTTAGTATCATATAGTAGGGCACCGATCAAAAAAATATATCATACATAGTTGGGAAGGTTTCCCACTCCCCTTGCGTTAACCGTTGGATTGTGGCCTAAAATTAGTCTGACGGTAATAGATGCAGTGTATAAACATAAATATATTACGATTAGATGACTATTGGAAGATTTGGATCTCAATTTTCATATACAGTTTTACTAATTAAGGTGAGGAGTATTTGTTAGGAAAAAAAAAAAAACTAAGGTTAAGTTTTAAAATAATGAAAGAAATTATGTACGTAAAATAGACATATACAAATAATTAACCTCTGACGGTCCAATGAGCCAAGCGAAAAAGAATGTTGTGAAGATTGCAAAGAGCTCCCTTTTGAATTTGGATGTTGGCAGCAATGCCCTAATCTGTCATTAATTAATTAATTTTAGTTTACATTGGAAAAAACAAAAATTAAATTGTAATGATGAATATGGATGATGAGGAGCTTTTAAAAAAAAAAAAAACAAGAACACAGAGTTGCAAATGGAATTCAGTTTCGCGATTTGTGATCAGTTAATTTTGAAGCTAATCAAACATACGAATGTCTGTTATAATGAATCACCGCGGAATATCCAAGAACACAGGTACACCAATACAGTACTCAAAGGTAAATAAACAACATATAAAATAAAAACACAAGAATTTACGTGTAAAATCTCAAAATCATGGAAAAAGCCACGGGTAAGAAATAAGACAATCCACTATCAATAGTTTAGTATACAAAGGAAAACCCTTCTCTACCTAAACCCCAGTTAGGTACCCCTAAAAGATTTAATCTCATAGTGCCGCATACACGCTCGCACGCCGGTGCACTACGACACAATTGGCTCTCAAACACCTCAAGACTATGTCTTTTCACTTAACTGGACTCACATATTTATAGGTGTAGGTGCATATACACATAAAATCAACATAAATATTAACTCCTAATTGAAATACAACACATTAATGTAGTTTGTATCTTATAGCAATTTCAGTTACTAATTAATCACATGGGTAATCACCGTGTATGCATGAATTAATGTAGTTATATATATATATATATAAAAGCACGAATCACAAATTTTTGAGTGGTAATAAAATTTACCTAGCTATTTGCCCATACTTTTTTTTTAATCTCCAAATCAACCTTTTCTTTTGTATCCAAATCAAACTCTAACTCCTTATCAATCCACTACACATTTTTTTTTCTTTATCTCCAAATCAATCATAAACTCATTCTCATCAATCCAATACACTTTTTTTGAGGAAGTAATGTCCTAGCATGATTAGCTTGTTTTTCCATTCACATCTTATCTCAATCACATTAGAGAATATTGATAAGCTAAAAAAGGTACTTGTATTTCTAATTTTAAAATTTTAATTACAATTTTAAATTTTGTTAATAAATTCTTAAAAATTAATTCCCGCGAGAGAAGCGAGCGGGGGAATCGTGCGAAGCACGTCTTGAAACTAGTATATATATATATATATATATATAAAAGGTAGTTCTAATAATTTAAGCTTAGATTATTGGATTTAGATCCAATAATGAATATACTTTCTTGGAACTTATGCACACATTTAAGAGTCATAAATGTAGTTTTCATATTCACTATTAGATCTAAATCAATGGTGAAAATTTTAAATCACCATGATCCACGGTGATTTAAAAAGTTCACCATAGTATTATTTAATTATCAGTTCAATAGTTCAATTAATACTATTGAATGTGAATAAGCTTGAAATTAATTTTTAAACCATCAATTTCTTTTCCAAATTAGTGAGGGGAAAAAAGCTGTTATATATTTAAAGCATTTTTATTTGGTTATTTAAAAATTGCCTCTTGAAATAGTAAAACGGCAAAACATGCTATTACTACCCTGGCTAGCATACATAGATAGTGTAGGCTTTATAAGGTAAAAATGGTGATTGAAAAGATTCGCTTTAATATTAAATATTAATTAATATTTTAACCTTTCACAACTTTTGTTATTATATATCAGCTATCATAACCTTTTCTAAATGATTTGATTTGCATCCCAAGTTAATTTTTAACTTAAAATTTGATGAGGTGACGCATTAATATAAATTTAAAAATTAAGTCATCTCATCACCTATAATTATCAAAACAATTTATTGATTTTATTATTTAAACTCATTACTTAAATGGTATATCATCAAACTTGGAATTCAAAAGTAATTTAAATTATAAATCTAATCTAAAAGGTTAAGATCGATATAATAACACATATCAAAAGATTATGATATAATAACAAAAGCTGTAAAATGTTAGAATGTTTTAACCAATTAGGCCTAACATTAAAATCAACAATTTATTTTTCTTATAAGATTATACAAAACAACAATTTATATAGAGGCATGCACACTCACACACACATGTACACATACTAGTTTCATATACGTTTTATATACAAAACAACAATTTATAAGATTGTATAAGATTATACAAAACAACAATTTATATATGTGTGTGTACACATGTACACACACATGTACACATACTAGTTTTATATAGAGGCACGCACACTCACACACACATGTACACATGTACACATGACTTTATATGAATTATCTAAAAAATATACAATAATTTGGTCTTGTAATATATATAAATTAAGAAATAAAATAATTTAATCTATAATACTCAAATTATGTTCAATTGATGAACCATTCGTATCGCTTTTGCTTCTTTTGTAATATATTTATATATGAATTCATCTATATATAGTATCACATCAGTTATGTAAAAAATAATTAAAACCTAATGTGTACAAATTAAAGATTGTATTGACTTGTTAAAGGACATGAAGTTCTATTCGATTTGTTATGTTCGTAGATCAACGAATTTAGCTGCTTATACTGTTACAAGGGAAGCTAGTTTTATATTTAGTCGAAATGAGTGATGGGTTGTATCCTCATTTTTGGTTACTATTTTGACCAATTATTTGGAATAAAAAGCTTACGTTTGGATTTTCAAAAAAAATAATAATAATAACAAACAAATTCAACTTAAAAAAAAAAACCCTTTTTCAAATTAAGCATCCCAAAATAATAATAAAATAATTTTTAGTATAAACAAACAAAATTAGGGGAAAATCAAACATGAAGAGACCGAAAGAAGTTTCCATTAATTAATTGAAGGGTATAAGTAGTATTGCAATTATTACATGTAAGCTAGATGATGATAATTAAATAAATAAAGAACTCTGCATGTTAATTAATAGGTAATTAAAGGGTAAAAATAACAATTCACGTGACCATTGAATCTTTTACTATTGGTGCTTATTAATATTAGATAAATATTATATACTTGAAATTAAGTATAATTAACAAAATAAAGAGGTGCATGAAGATGAACTTGCCATAGAAAGGATGGGCCAAGGAATGGCTTTCTCCAAAGTTTCAACTACCAACTCTTGCTGTTTCTTTGTGCTGAACATCTGCGATACGAAACTCGCTGCCTCGACAAGCCCATCGTATCCGCCCTTCTCCGTTTTAATCCCTGAAAATTCATCTCTCTGATTTTCATATGAAATATTCATATATTTATATATCAATATCTATGAGAAAACAAACATGAACCTGTTGAAGCTTGGATATTTTTAGATAGATAGTCTATGGCAATTAGATCAAACCAACTATCATTATAAACAGTAATGGTGTCTGTCGATGATCTTATGCTTTGATATTTATAACTAGGCCTTGTCGGAACAGCCTGAGTGGCCATTCTTTGAGGCCGTCTCGACTTGCGAACACTACGCCGCCGCCGGTGAGCCCAAAGAGAAGGGATAACATTAATGGTACTCCTATGGTGGTCATGAAAAGATGGATTTGCTTCTAAGACATGAAGAGCAAGAGACAAAGAGGAGGAGTTCATGGCTTTGTTGATGATGAGGTACGATCATAAAAGAATTGCTAGAAATCAAAATAGGTAAGAAAATATACTGTTTGGATTTATAGGATCAAAAAGGAGGTAGAGACAAATGAGGGTATAGAAGCATTTTAGACACCAAGCAGGGGGAATATATTTATGCTAGGAAGACTGGAATCTTACGAAACAAAGGCAATTATGAATTAGCTCTGTGTGCTTTGTCTTGTAGTAAGAATTAATTTAGACACTCCAATTACGCAAGAAAAAATGCTTTGCAACATGTTAGTTTCTAAATGAAATAAGTTTATTGTGTAATGATCTTGTGCACAAGGTAATCTATATATACACGTATAAGGCGTAGAATACAAAAGGAAGGTGGAATCACAAATGGAAACTATTAATTACACGAGATACTACTTTCCTTAACTGTTGAATATATTATTGAGTTGCCATAACTGGTACGTAGTTTCCTTAACTGACCAGTTTCCTTAACACCCTCCCTTAAACTCAAGATGGATTCGTAGAAATCAACTTGAGTTTGTCTACCAAGCCATGAAAGCGACCCGACAGATGAGCTTTAGTAAAGATATCAATGTCTGATTGGAGGAGGAAACAGAGGAAAGCTGAAGAGTGCCCCAAACCAGATGTTGACGGATGAAGTGACAATCATTCTCAATATGCTTTGTTCTCCCATGAAAAACATCATTGTGTGCAATTTGGATCGCACTTTGATTGTAACAATGCAGGATGGTAGCAGAATCATGTTTAACCCCCATATCTTCAAGTAACCATCGAAGCCAAAGTAATTCAGATGTGGCACCAGCGAGAGCCCGATACTCAGATTCGGTGCTAGAGCGAGATGTTACTGTTTGTTTCTTGCTTCTCCAGGATATTAACGAGTTGCCCAAGAAGAAAACAGTAACCAGTAGTGGAACGCCGGTCGGTAGGATCACCCGCTCAATCTGCATTTGAGTAACCCGATAATACCAATGGAGAGTTGTCAGAGAAGTGGATTCCATGAAATAGAGTACCTTTCACGTATCGAAGGATGTGAAGAACAACAGTGAAGTGAGCAGTACGATGGGCTGACATGAACTGACTGACAACATGTATCACGTAAGCAATGTCCGGACGACTAACAGTAAGATAAACCAAACTCCCCACAAGTTGACGATATGAGGTAGGATTTGAAAGAAGTGTACCATCTAACGGAGTCAGCTTGACATTAGTGTCTAATGGGGTGGATGCGATGTCGTATCAGTGACTGAACGAGGAAGCAAATCAGAGGCATATTTTGCTTGTGAAAGATAATACCCATCAGAAGTAGAATTGACTTCAAGACCGAGAAAGTAGCTCAAATTACCCAAGTCTTTCATCTCAAAGTGGCTTTTGAGATATTATTGTAAGTCAGAAATTCCAGTTGAGTCATCCCCGGTAATGATCATGTCATCGACATAAAGTAGGAGAAGAACCATGCCTCTGTCAGTTCGTCGGGTAAACAGTGCAGAATCATAAGGACTTGACTGAAAGCCAAACTGTGTAATAATGGAACTAAACTTGGCAAACCAGGCACGGGGAGCTTGTTTAAGCCCATATAATGCGCGACGGAGAAAGCAAACTTGTTTTGGAGGATGAGAATAGCCAAGAGGTGGACACATATAAACCTCTTCTGCAAGATCACGTTCAGAAATGCATTTTTAACATCCATTTGAAACAAAGGCCAATGTTGAACAGCTGCTACAACAAGTAAGCTTCGAACAGAGGTCAGGCGGGCTACAGGGGCAAACGTTTCTTCATAGTCAATGTCATATTCTTGTGTGTAACCTTTAGCAACCAGACGAGCCTTATACCACTCGATAGAGCCATCAGAGCGAGTTTTTATTTTGTAAATCCACTTGCATCCAATCGGAGTTTTGCCATAAGGTAGGTCCACTAAGTCCCAAGTATGAGTCTTCTCTAGTGCACTTAGTTCTTATGTCATTGCTTGCTGCCACAAGGGGTCAGAACTAGCCTCTCGATAGGAGGAGGGCTCATGTAAAGAAGAAATAGCAGAGAAACAATGATAATCTTTGAGGTAAGGAGGAGGATCAGATACCCGTGCAGACCGACAAGGTGGGACAGGTGCAGGAACAGGAGTATCAGAGGGGGCCGATTCTTCGGCGACGGGTGCGGGAACGGTATCACGATCATTGAGCTCATCTGACATACCTGCAGTAGGATATGGAAAAAGCTCGATAGAGGGGTTAGTGAAAAGTGGTTGAGGATAGGATAGCGAACTGTCGAATTTGGATAGGGTAGAGAACATTGTATTTTTCCAAAAAGTGACATGGGTGGAGATGCGTAATCTCTTAGAAAGAGGATCCCAACACCTATAGCCCTTATGTTCAGTTCCATAAGAAAGTTGGATATGTGTTTTACGTGATTACAGACTAATCTAGCTACCACATAAGAAATTAAGTAGTTGGTGTCCAATTGGACACCACTAGCTAGAAATTAAGCTGTATTTTTGTTTATGCTCGTAGTAGTATGTGCATAGTCAACAAAGGAAATTTGCACATAACAGAACAGCAAAATCACTGTATATAGTAAAATCGAAATTGATATTAATTATTTGCACAAGATAAGGTAACAATGCTAACAGGTTGGATTGTGATACAAAATTGACTGAAGACAATAAGTTGTAACGGAATAAACTGAAACCGAATATACTGACTTGTTGGAATGTGTGGATGGAATAATAGTTCCACATCGGCTAATTGTGATGACTTAATAAAGAAGTACATAAGTGGTTATCTCACCTTAAATAGTACCGAGACCTTTTAAAGTGAAACTCTACACCTGTGAGTTGAAGGTGGCTAAGGTGGAGACAATATCGGTACTAGTGAGATCTACGAACCCGCGAATAAAGGTGCGAGTGGTCCCAACAAGTGGTATCAGAGCCGATGGTTCGACTGAGACAAGACATATATGTTGGTAGTCGCGGGTTCCTCGAGTCATCTTTTCTCGATATGAGTGATTGCAGATCATGCGGTGAAGCATCTTCAAGAGAAGTGGTCTAAAGTGGAGTAAAGGCACATGAGATTTCGGTTCAAGGTGGAGATCGTTGGGATGTATAATAATAATAATATCACATCGGTTAAGTGTGATGATTTAATAAAGAAGTACTAAAGTGGTTATCTTTCTTTAAAAAATACCGAGTCCTTTTAAAGTAAAATCCGCACATGTGAGTTGAAAGTGGTTAAAGTGGGGATAATATTGGTACTCGTGAGATCCACGGACCTGCGGATAAAGGCGCAGAAGGTCCAACTTGACTAAAAACAAAGAGCCCCACTATGGGTACCCCACCTATTAGTGAAGGCACACCATTGTTGGGCACCAAGTGGTTTAACAAGGGCACCCAAAAAAATTGACCGAAAATCCCAAAATTGCCCTTAAGTGCACCCCACCATCAATCCACTAATTTGATAAAATGAAGGGGCAATTTTGTCATTTGTATCTAGGTAAAATTAGAGAAGAGAATAACCATAAATTTTGGGTGCTTTTAATAATAGGAGGGGTGCCTATATCGGCGCTCAAAACAAACTAGAGTAGAGAAAAAGGATAGAGATGTTGTAAATTGAATGACCCTTTAACCAAACTTATGAATGATTGCATTGTCAAGCATGACTCTCACATTGAATTGTAACATCAAGCATGACTTCCACATTGAATGTAACTTGTACACTCCATATATATAACTTGTATTCATCTCCAATATATAATCATTTGTCCATGTATTGTCATGTAACTTGTTATCTCGTATGACATGGGACTTTGACGTACTCATTCTCATCATGACTAAGAGCCTATATAAGGGAGTTCTTTCACCTGTAAAAAACACATCAATTTTGAAATGAAAATCTCTACATTTATCAACTCTAGCTCTCTTCTTTAGTTCATCCTTCTAATACAGTTCTCCAACTTCGAGATGGGGATACTAGGGACTTCAGAGCTGTCGGGTCTCAAAAAATAGGATTGAAACTCAGTAAGAAACATAAATCGAAGAGAAGATATGGGACCTTTCAATTGTATTTAGCTGGGCAGAGATCAAGGGTGCAAGGCAGGCAGTCACAGAAGAAGGGGTACTGGTGAAAGAAAGTTTTTTGGGATGAAATCGTTGGATTAAGTGCTCTATTTGTTGTTCGAAGTGGGTACTAGGCGGAGTCTTCAATATTGTACGAAGTGGAGAAGTGGTGGCTCAAGATTGCTAACAAGCATACTGCCGTTTTACAGGATAATTAATTGGATTGGACCATATTGTGGGTGGAGAAACCTAGAGGTTAATTAGTTGTACATTCCTGTTTTTTGTTTTTCAGGGCTGTTTTTGTTTAGCCTCCTCAACAATTTGTTTTTTTTAACTTAAACTACTTTCAATATAATTAAAAATGTCACAAAAAAAGGGGTTCAAGTTGACTTACAACTTAATTTACGACAATCCAAACATTTTCCTTAATTTGTTGGTGCAGTTTTTCTTCTATATAGTCCATCTGTGCATATAATTTGCAGAACACAGGCAATCCTTTGTACATGGAGACAAATAAAAGGGGGCTTTTATTTTTAATTGTATAACAGTCTGTTGATATGATGTTCCATACACATTGGACCACTTAAATAACACAATTTAAAATAAAAAAAAAAAAAGATTTCCCCCCATCCCCTCAATCCTATCCCCACGAAAATCCCATGGTGAGAGGATCCATCACAAATTCATCCCACCCAAATCTACCAAGTTTCATGATGTAATTCAGTGGTGCAAGTTTTCGTCAATATGGAGCAGTAGCCATTCTAAATTTGGCAGGGCCATGGTGGTTCGCGAAGCCACGCGGTGCACTCTCAGGTTGATGCTGGTGCCGGTGCTACAATAATATATGCCTGAGCAGAGATGTGAGTTCAGTACCAATGTCCCCCAGCTCCGCCTTGAGCTGCGGCTGCTGCCACCTTCCTCGCAATATATGGAGGCTTTGATTGCAGGCAACTGGTGCCTTCTATACCTTCGTTGTCCCCTTTCTCGCTTTTACAGTTGGTGTTTCTTCTTGGATAAGAACCGCTCGGAGTTATATATTGAGGTGGAAGAGCAGGGTCCGAGATCATTCTTCGTTGTTGGAAACCTTCCGATGCAGCAGTTCCACAGTTATTGTAGCGCAATACCGAACCTACAACTTTTCCAGGCTTTGCAGTACCACCTGTAGTAATGCATACCGTCGCACGAGTGTAAGACAGAAAGCTTTGATTGCCTATGGTAATAATGTTTGTATAAAGATGGTTGATCTTCTTCGAATCAGAATAAGGTATTCTATCAATATAAGGTATGCCAGCTCGTCCGATCAGAATAAGGTATGCTAAGCTACCTAGTCCGATCAAAATATGCCAAGCTAAGTGCACTAGCGCATTTTGAGTCAGGTCTGAGCTCTCATGCAAGGAATGCAACTTAGAGCGCCATTGGCCTTAGTATGCTTAATTTGTGCATGGACTTTGTTTTTCTGCAATCAAGGTTCTCTCTCTCTCTCTCTCTCTCTATATATATATATATATATATATATATATATATATAATATTTGCGTCCTGTGTGTTGCATGGTAATGATGCAGGATGGATCATGCAAATTTTTGTGATGCACAGGAAAGATGCAGGGATTTATCAGCCTCTTGCTGCCTCAATGTGATTTCTATTTAAATATTTGATTTACAAACATATAGATCAAGTGATCTTTTTTTTTTTTTTTTTTTTTTTTTTTTTGGTACAAATCAAGTGATCTCAAGCTTTCACTATTGTATAGGACAAATTAGCTTATGGTTTGAAGTGGTCTTCACTCGGCTAATAGGTTGTAGATACAAAATCTACTTCAAGACAAAGTCTCAAACTCTTAAAAAAGGAGGTATCTTCACATTTAAATAAAAGGTCAAAACCAAAGTCTTGTTTTGCAAACCCAACCAACTGTCTATTAGTGGCTTTACCATTGCCTAATTTGGAAAAAATTTCTAAACAAAAAATCGAACATCATCGCCTATAACTACCCATCCCAAAGGACCCAAACTAGAAGGTTCATTTTCTCAAGAGTAGAAAGGGACAAGGGAGGTCCATAGTTCACAACCATTATCTATGTGACTATGTGTACGAAGACAATCTAAAAGGTTAAAAGCAATCACAATAAACTTCTACTTGGAAAAGATAAGGGCGACAAAACCTCAATTACTAATTCATTGGGGTAAGCTACACTTATCAAATGCTTCCACCCGGCCAGGGAAAATAGGATACTTTAAATGGGGATTCGGGAAGGGAAAGCAGTCAATAATAAGACTACTGAAAAAACGAAAAACAAAGAAAATAACTTCACCTTGGGCTCTTTGTGGGACCTGAATGGGTACCCTTGCCATGGAAATCCCAGTGCTCCTGTCTTGTTGCGGGTTCTCAACTTGCTTTATGCAACATTTGGAGAAATCTTCAGCCACCACAGCTGAATTATGTGTTCCATTGTCAGAATACAGAACACAAGGTCTGCAAGCATAAAATGAGCATTAATAAAGTCTCTAGTTCATGAGAACTTCATACAAATGGAACACTGAGAAGCATAACACAAAATATATACCTTGGTAATGATGCATGTTGCCTTTCAGGTGGAGCAACTGTTGCACCGTTCCCGTAATGCTCCTCAAGATATGCAAACTGCTTCTTAAATTGGTCCACTGCACTGGAAGGATTTGGAGCAGAATACTCGTAAGGCTCATATCCACGCACGGACACAATTTATTACGATAAACCATGTGCAGATAAAACAAGTATTTTGACAAAGATATATCATGAGATAAAAATGTTTGATAGAGTATGTAGCAACTTTTATGGAGGCGGTCAATACCTTGGATACATGAAGCCTATTGAGTCTGTCCCTTCTAAGAACTCTTTCAACATCTGAGGATGGTATTCAAGAATCTCTCGATAAATGAGTTCGCGAACATCTTCTTTGGTCACTCTCCGCCGCTCAAATTCAAATTCCATCTTTGTTACTGGCTGAGCAGAAGGCTCCCTCTCTACCTTGGCCAAGCCCCTAAAATAGGGATCAGCCAAAGCCTGAACCTTGGGGCAAAAGTTTGCCTTATTAGATGGAATTTCATTAGTTTTCAGAGCAAAGAGAGAAAATGAGAATGGAAACTACACCTCTTCAGCAGTAGGTCGATCCTTGGGTTCAAATGCTAGCATCCGCTCTAACAAACGAAGTGCAAGTGGATCTGCATTGGGGAACTTTTGGGAAAAAGGTATAGGCTTTTTCCGGCGCATACTGCTTAAATACCTACGTGCTTTCTCATTACGTACCTGTAAGTGAAAGATATATTGTATTCTTCAAGCATAACAGTATTTTCTACAAGGACAAATGAATTAACTTTATTCACACAAAGATAAATTTAAGGAAAAGAAACAAACCCGTGCAATCGCTTCAGCAGAAGGTGTGCCTAATAGGTCCGTCATCAAATCCAACTGGTGAACCACATTTTTTCCAGGAAAAAGAGGTTTGCCGGTTAAAATCTCCGCAAAGATGCATCCAATGCTCCAAATATCTATTGCTGGTGTATACTGCACCCAGTGTACAAGAAATAAGCTCCATAATGAAGTAGAAGCACATAATCAAGGCAAAGGCAAGACCCACTAGAATCTCAAAACAAAAGAATCGCAAATTATAGCAAATTATAGCATGATCAAAGCAAAACTCATCCTCGCAAGATTTTGTTTGGAAAAAAGAAGAAAAAGGGATTTCCAATCATACAGTAGGTCAAAATATATGCAATGGAATTAAGAGAGTAAAATGCAGGTTCCTCCACTCAATAAGCCCCAAGTTTTTGTAGAGTTCTAAAATTTGATCATGATAGATACCCACAGATAATTTTTTTTTTTTTTTGCAGCAAGCTAATAACACAACTGAGATAACACAACTGAGTAATTATTGAACCTTGGAGAAAAAGGATCCGCACAACTCAGGAGCTCTATACCATCTTGTAGCCACATAGTCCTGCACCCACATTAAGCATAGCATCTGAGTTCTCTACTGAAGCTCCATAAGCTTTACTAGAAAAAAGGTATTCTACTTAAGCTCATTAATAGGAAACTGACCGTCCAAAATATTGCTGTGGGGGTATCATTAAAGGCTACTCTTGCAAGACCAAAATCACAGACCTTGAGTTTGCAATCAGCATTTGCCAAAATGTTTTTTGGTTTTAAATCACGGTGAAATACATTTGCTGCAACCAAAAATACAAATCATTTTAC
The DNA here is from genome assembly GCA_039657365.1 of Stephania yunnanensis. Taxonomy (NCBI): domain Eukaryota; kingdom Viridiplantae; phylum Streptophyta; class Magnoliopsida; order Ranunculales; family Menispermaceae; genus Stephania; species Stephania yunnanensis. Next base: position 60,549,408 of record CM077582.1, on the reverse strand, counting down.
TCAGTAATAATCATACTAGGAACACAAAAAAAAGCAGTTAGCTACTGTTCCATTTATAAACAATTATTCACATGCTTCCACATGAAAGAAAAGTTGGTTGTACAGATGCATCTTCAATATGGCCATATAGCAATCAATGATTATTTCAGAGGGCAGTAATTAGGCGACATACGCTTGATACAAAAATTTCATACACAGCTGTTGAGTCCCCTTGGATGCCCATATAGATGTGATACTCACACACCTCAATGCATAAAAGTAAAAACTTCCAACAAGAGTTTCACACACGCATGTGTATCAAAAGTAAGCTATTGAATCTTTTGCTGTTCAAAATGCAAAGAACTTCTGGCATGAAACAACCTGTGTGTATGTACTTCAACCCTCGAAGAAGCTGATAAAGAAAGAATTGATAATGTTCACGTGTCAAATCGTCATTTGCTTTAATAACCTGGTGCAAATCGGATTCCATCAGTTCAAAAACAACATAAATGTCTTTGAATTCCCTTCTTGAAGGAGGTAATAAGATGTGTTTGATTTCCACAATGTCCGGATGTCGTAGGAGTCTGAGAAGCTTAATCTCACGAAGAATGCGAGTAGCATCAGATACATGTTCAAATATATCATTAATCTTCTTAATTGCAACTTTCTCCCCAGTATGAGTGTCATACGCGGAACAAACAACACCATAGCTTCCTTTCCCTATTACTTCCTCTATTCTGTATCTGCTACCCTCCCCATACTCCGTGAAAAAATCCAACTCTGGAGCGGCCTGCATCGGCAAATTACCAGAAACAATCTCAGTTTAACACTCCCTGGTAGTTCTAGAAGAGCCTTTAAAATGCAAGCAAGGTAAGTCATCATTACAAACATATCTAACATCATTATATAAGATCATAAATAATTTAAAACTTTATAACACTTAATTAAGGAAACAATTAATGCTAAAATTCATTCCCCAAACCCTCTTAAGGATTTTTTTTTTCTTTTTCAGATTGTCAAATGTTCAAAGAGCATACATATGATATGTCGTTTCCGCTAGTTATCTCAAACAAATTTAAAGGGTTTTTTCGTCGTTGTACCGAGGTATCGCTGAAGGTACATAACCCACCCAAATCACACTAGTGCATTGATACTGAAGAAATCAAAAGACGAGAACCAACAAAAATGGAGATTAGCCCAAATGATACAACCAATTATTACAGAGAAAAACTTCCCTAATAGAACCAACGCTTCGAATTCGATCATCGAAAGCCAAGACCGGAAATCAAACAACAGGTTTAGTAGTAACATTTTATAATCAATTATAAGAGATGATGAAATCAAGTTCAAAACTTGACCTTCCTCCGCTGATCCTGTTGCATGTTGGAACACGCAGACGCTCAAAATCCTTCAAAAGAGTGAACTGAAACAAACATTTCACCAACCGTGCAATCCCACTTTACCAAATCACTTGTACACCAAATGAGATCTCAGAATCGCCAATCTTACACTAACAAACAGCAATCTTCACTTCGCAGATCCAACACAAAAAGGGACCAGAAACCCCAATCGCACCGACGAATCACTCAAAACCTCAACCGGACACGCAGATCGCGCCAACAGAGCCTTGAAATCCAGCGCCGATGCAACAAAAAAACCTAACTTTGTCCGATCCGAGACAGATTCAATCGAAACCTGGAGAGGCGATCGAACGAACGATCGATCGATGATCTACGGAGAGCGATCTGTCGAGAAATGTAGCTAGAAATCCATAAACCCTAATTTTCAACTGCGAAAGCTTCGATCGGATCGCGATTACGAGGATTCGAAGATTTGGAAAAATCGCAGGTTGAGACTGCGAGAACGATCATCGATTTATTTTGTGAGAAGGAGTGGGTTGAGTAAATGCCACTGGGGTTTGAGTTAATTACGGATGAGTCCTGGTTTTTTAACGGATAATAACAGTCTGAGTGACTGACTGAGTGAGTGAGTGTGTGTGGTGGCGTGGGAGAATAACGACTGTCCATCTGTTATTAATCATTGAAGATCCAACGAATGTTTAGTGCACGTGATTAAATCATAATTTAGATTAAATTAATGAATTTAATACAGTTGCTAAAACATTTTTTTTTAGGTATTATTACAGTTTGTTGAATATTACATGAATGATTTCTCGGATTATCGCTTACTATTTCCAGAAAGACGTGTTTCATAGTAAATAAGCGTTATCGAAAAGTTAAGACAATTAAATTTAAGGAATCGAAATGAATAAGTAATAGATTTTAACCTATATACTAAAATAATGATTGATATTAATTAATTTATTTTTGTTAAATTTGACTTGTGATGGTATTCGATTTTCTTTTTCTTTTTTTTTAAATTATTTAAGGAGATTTTGATGATTTTTACTTTTACTTTTTTTTTTTTCATTGCTTAACTTTTCTTAAAGAAAAATCTCAACTTTGTAATATTTTGCTTGTCTTATAATTTAATGATAACTAGTACATAGGTGATTTGAATTTTATGTAAAGACTAAACTTATTAAAATTAAACATAAGAGATGATCTGAAAAAAATATATTTCACCTATGAAAAAAATATGCAAAAAATTAAGAAACTACAAGATTAGAACATGTACTTGTAATTTTTAAAGAGGTGCAAGTGAATGACAAGTGACCTTGCAGTTAGGTTCATGGCCATAAATTATTTGCATAAAGCTACTTTTTTCCTTTTTTTTTCTAGTTATCTCTCAAATCTTTTTTTTTTTTTTTGAAAGGAGAGGAGTTATATAGTATTAATTTTGGAGAAAAGCATGTGGGTGGGAACTGATGAGACACTAACGTGGGACACAACTTTATGCACAAGTAGAGCATATCCACCTTTGCTAAGAAGGAATCTCAACCGTTAAATCAGTTTAGTAAGCTAGTTGTGATTCTACAATGACCACAAATTCGTCGTTATTCATTTTTTTATATATTATTTCCTCTGTTTTCTTCGCAACTCATTAGAGCCATAACAATATTTATGGATTGCTTTTTTTTTTTTTTGCATGGACATTAGAAATCCAAACGTTTCGATCGCAACAGTCACATCGATAGATCTAAAGCATTTCAAGTGAGGCCATGTGTATGGTGTGACATCCTCGTTACTACTGATTGAGAGACTTAGGCCTCCTTTGAATTATTTTCGCCAATTTAAAGCGCCTTAACTATATATATTGCGTTAACTCATCTGAGAGTTTATATTTTCGTAATTAATTCAACTTTAAATTTAGGGGAAAATTACAAGTTTAAAAAATAATAAAACATGAGTTTGAAACATAAGTTCAAAAACGATGTATAAGTCTTTGAATTCCCATCTTGAAGATGCGATGGCCCCTACTACTAAACATGGCACCGCCCGACTTAATCTCGTAATCAAGTCTTAATCCAACTCACCTAAGACTTAATTACGTATTAGTCAGCCTTTCGTCTCTATATTCCTTCAAAATTTCATGTATTGTTATATTATTAATAAATTGATAAGTAATATTAAGCGAAAGCATTAATGTTCCAAAACTTCCTGAGTGTGGAAAACCATGAAAAGACAACATCACATGCAGATATATAAATGAAACTACATGCATACCTGTAAATGACTTATATAGTAGTCTACACATATGCAGTACATTAGGCGTACAACACACAAATATAACATTTACCTTGGTTTCTCGTAAATTTGGTAGTTGAGTGACGGCAGTGCCACGTGAATTGTGTCATTTGTGGGTCCCACGTCACGGGTCATTTTGTCTTGAATAACGAATTAAATGTGTATTAATTATTTGGGCTGTGACAGAAGAAGGCAATAAGATGTGTTTGATTTCTATTGTGTCTATTGTAACAAAAGAACAAAAGAATACGAAATAGAATGGAAGAAGAATTCACTATGATCATTCATGGGCTAAATCAAAGAATAAAGCAAAGGAGGGCACAAGAAGCTTTATAAGCATTATGCAATATAATTTATATTTGATTTATTGTGGTGCACTTTTCATTGATCGAGTCATGTTTGTGACAAGTAAACAACAATTTTTAATTTAAGGTACTTCAGTTGAACTCATTATCTATTGATTTGGCGATTTGATCTAGGTTTTTTTTTCTTTGCTTAATTTGCTTAATTTATGGATTTCAACATTTCATGGGCTAAATCAAAAAGATTTGCATACAACACACAAATATAACATTTAAGCATTAAGAGGTCATTTTGGCTAGTCTACGTGTTTGATTTGTTGTGGATTTTTTAGTGAATAACTACAAGCATAAGAGGCACATGTTACTTGTATGACATGATTAACAACTAATTAACCGACATACATACATGTAGTGGAAGAATTAAATATAAATGTTACCTCGGATCAAGATGAATTATGTATTTTGCCTAGCGCCGTTGGAGTTCGTACGGGAGTGATCGCACTACCACCATGGAGCATGATATGTATCCACAACCTAGAAGCGGAAGATGGAGAGGAACACATATCACTATTCTCTAGAAACTCAATTAATCAATGTTGTACATCTTTTATCTCTCTATAGATATTTATAGAAACCCAAAAGGTATGAATCTAAGGTTGCGACCTTTGGTAGGACGTGTTCCTACACGTACTAAAGGAAAGAGTGCAACTCTTCACAATTTAAGGTTGCAACTTTTAGTAGGACGTGTCTCTCTTACTAAAGGAAATAGTAGTGCAACTCTTCACATGAAGCGACTTTCATACACTTGACTCCATATATGTTACCAAAAACTCTAACAAACTCTCAGTCGCACTTGATATGGGTAATTATCACACATTCATGGGCGTTATTTTTTAGAGTTTTGTGTATGTTGAATTCATCCCACTTGCACATGAAATGTGACGATTCTCAATCTTCCTCGATAACTTCCATTCTCGCTAATAAGCCGTGCGACCGTAAGACAACCTGTGAGTGGGAGCTCTACACTAGCAGTAGTAGTATAGAGACATCAACCCAAAAAATGAGTTACATGTCCTAGATCCATTTTAGTTTCATCAATTCAAGTATCTTTAATCCCTTAAAAAATAAAGAATCTTACTTGAACCACCGCAAGAATTTTACAAAATATCCACAATTATATTCAACATTTAGATACTTGCAAAATATAAATGATCCAGATTCACGATATAGTGTACATCATGATGAACTTAATGATCTTCCTTTTCACCCTCCCACTATTCACTAGAATAATAATCGCTTTCCTAGTGAAGTCCCATCAGGCCGAATCAATCATGATTATTGGCAACTTACCAAATTAGCAGACATCATTTTTCCACCTTATACTATAGTCAAAAGTGAGGACATGTAGAAATATGTCACATAAAAATGACAACTTAGAACTCACATGATGATGAAGCAGGGATCCATTCATCTCCTTCTAAGATGGTCGACTTACACATGCATTCTATAGAAACATGCTACATCGGAATCACTCTTAAAGAGTGTATGTTTGACTCTAAAACGTTGTACAAATTTTAGTCTAGTCGCTATTGCAAGCGCCTAACCCGAGTTATGTATAGCTTGCTATCATTCAAGTGTCAAATACTAGATCTCGCATTTAGTATCAACTTCATTCCGGACAACATGGATAGTGAGAAGTCAAGTCTGTTTTTACAAATATGGGTATGATATATAGATATATAGATATGATCACTTTTTGACCATGGGTCAAGGCTGATGGGATATTTGTTGGTCAAACTGATTTTGACCTAATTAGTTTGACCAAAAACTGGGGAGATTTGACAGTCTATAAAATGTACATTCCCATATTTGTAAAACAGATGCCCATATTTGTCAATGAGATCAGTAAACAGTTGTTAATGGAGGACTGTTTAAAATGCTTTACAAAAACAATTGTTTAAATACTTTGGTCAATTTTTTTTATAAAGCATTTTAAACAGTCCTTCATTAACAACTGTTTACTGATCTCATTGACAAATATAGTTATCTGTTTTTACAAATATGGGTATGTTAAGTTTATTGGTCAAACTGATTTTATTATTCTATTATGATCTGTTCCTTTATTGGGCCATTCAACTCAGAATTCGTCATCAATACTAAAAAGATCAGAATAGCTTGATGAAATACAAGTCCAATTAAGAAGAAATTAAGCATAGTTTACTTCCCAAACCAGCACAATTTTTTTACTTTGTGAAATCAAATGAACTCAACTACTGCTTAATAACATGGATAACAAGAGACTACTAAAACATTAGATCATTGAAACCGCTATGAAACACAACATTAATTTAATGAAAATTGAATGAAGGATTGTGATCTATGAAGTTGGGGTGCAATGAGAGCCAAAAACTCTGCTTTTGAAGTTGATGTGAAGAACAGCTAAATTTGGATGACCTTAAACTCAAACCAAAATATCCTACCGGCTCAATTAATGGATTACTAAATAATTGAGATGATTTTTTTATACATAATTTGCTCTATTTTGATAATATAGGGGTGGATTTATTTTACACATAAGAGTTTGAGTTTGATTTCAAACTAGTGGATTTTGTCGTGATACCGTTTTGAGTTTTTAGACGACAGCTACTACCAACTAATGCCGAAGCCTAGGAGTGTCAATTCAGGCCGTGCTGCTATCAGGATTGGTTCACGTTGATATTTGAAAGTATCCAATGTTGTGGAATTAATTATGTTCAAAGCTCTAATGTATCAAGTGTAATAATAGACTAGAACAATGTATAATATCTAGAGACAAAAGAAAGATTGAAAATTAGGATTTGAAACCAGTCCATTGAAAACCAAATGCCATGTTTTACATATCTAACCAGTGAAGGTTGCAAAGCATGAAAAAGCATTCCTTAATTAATTTCTTGTTACCAGCTATCTCTTTAGACCCTCAAGAAATGAAAGAGCAAAGGCATCCATCTCTTCCATACAACGGCCAAGCTGATCTCAATCCCATCTTTATCGTCGTCTCCATTCCTACTATCTACGAAGAAAATTGCTCCTGTTCTTGCCACCGTCGCGAACTCAACCTTCTTAGGCTTCCCCCAACCGAAATCCAACTTGTAAGCTTCAAATTGAGTCGAACCAACAATCGCATCAAATCGACGAGGACCCTTTGAAACCATATCAACAAGCTTACCCTCTAAATTCCTAATAACCTCATCTCCTAATCCTCTAACTTCCTTCATAATAGCATCCAATGCAACAACAATTCCATCTTCTCCAACTATATCTTCCCTATTTGCATTCACTTCAACAAATATGACACAATTGCCAAAATATGTAGGTGGAATTGGAGGATCTAATCTAGACCTGCAATCAGCTGCAAAGGAAATAGATGCTACTACTTCATCACCACCACTTGTACTCTTTGATTTAACTAAGCATAGCCACACATAGGCACAAGCAAGCTCAAACCTTGAAGGGACTAGTTGTAGTGAAGTCCTTGATGAGACCAATTTTTTGAGTCTATCAAGATCATCCCCTCTAAGCTCAAATGTGGCTGTGACTTGGTGAGGGGGGCTTGGGAGATCCCTTGAGAGTAAAACCCAGTTATTGCAATCGAATTCAGACATCGACTTCGATTGAATGAACTTCACCAAGTGCTCCAAACAAACTTTTTGGAAACCAATGCTTATAATGTCTTTCACTACAGACCTGTCCAAGAAGGGCAGCAGTGATGGATCTTGTGAAACCATAGACGTGTTTCCAAGTCGAGAAACAGATGCCCAGGACTTGAAAAACATCATAGCAATTCGACCATCGTACCCTGCATGGAGCACTGTGAATCCTAAACAAATGCCTGAATTGGGAAACAAAGTGATCTGCAAAGCAATAAGTGGAACTGCTTTATCTAAATGTTTGTTAGGTGAGTTTGGATTACCAAGTAGTGTTAATCCAGGGACTAGATGTTGAAACTGTTTTACATCTCTGGCATGATAACCTGATAAATGATCGAAATCATCGTTTGACTCGGCTACGGTAAGCGCCACGCAGTCGCCTACAAGGTATTCAATGGCGGGTTGATTGGATTCCAATGGCCATACAAGATTTCCTGCTAACAAGTAGAAGTGTTGGAGGGTGAGGGAGAGGGAGTGTTTGAGTTGGGGAAGAATAGAGTGCATGAATTGTGTGATTTTGATGTTAGGGAGGTTGTAGAATAGGAGAAGTTCAGGAGGTGATCTGAGCAAAAGAGGGAGATCAAAGTGAGTGAGAGGAAGAGAGGCTTTGGTGACTGATAATGGAGGTGAAGGAGCTACTTGGCAAATCTCTAACACCCTCAAACTTAGTACCTTGTGAGGCTGCTCCATAGGGAACTAAGAGTACCTAATTAACAATCACTAAGTGGTGTTGCAAAGGGAGGAGATCATGGTGATACATGCAGTTCTTATTATTATTATTTCTTTTTTTTTTGTTTTTGATGGGCACCTTTTCCTTGTACCTTATCATCAAGTGGTGCATCTTTGTCTTCATCCTTGTCTTCGGAAACACGCTTACCTCTCAGTAATTTATTTTTTATTACTCATATTCATCTCTTTTGTGCGAAGGATTTTTACGTCAATTTATATCTTTTATATATTGTTTAAGAATTTACAACTTCCCAACAAGTTTAAAGATGAACCAAACATGAAAATATGATCTTTCACTGAGTTAATTCTAATGAGTTAACTAACCAAAACGAGGCCTTTGTTTAATTGAAAATTTTGTCACATGCATTTTTTTTATTAGGCCTTTTTATTATTATCGTCAAGGTATTTCAAACTCAAAGAAAGTAAGACCACATGGGCAGCACCTCTAGTTAAGAGTGACATTAAAGTGTCAGACGTGTGAAATTCTTCTAACAACATTCCTTCAATCATTTACACCATTAAAATGTCAGGCCAACTTTTTCAGATCTTTCCACCCTTTCATCGGTCACAGCCTTCGTAGTTATCGTTGCAGTTGTTGCTGCTGATGCTATTGTCCGTTGTTGGTCCTCTCCAAACTCATCATTAAAATCATAGAATTGATCATCATCGTTGTTGGTATCATCAAATTCATCACCTTCGGGTAGGCTGCACTTAACAGATTTGAGATCTTTAAATTGAGTCTTTTGAGATTTATTATCTTTGCGTCCTTTTCCATGATCAATTTTCATGTTCCTCAACTGATTATCAACAATAGTTTGGTTGTTATTGATGGAGAGCTTTTGAACCGCCAACAACTCTGCATATCTGCCTTTCTTCGCAAGCCTTTTGATGAGTGTATTTGGGTCAACAACACCAGTGGCAGTCACCTTACACTGATCCGCATCTATGTTGATTACGTACACCCCTGAAAAAACAAAACAAAACAAAACAAAACCCAACTTGATATTAAGAATATAAAGAAAAAGACCAACCAAATGGATGACTCACTAGTTTGATATGAGGTTGGGAGTTCGAAACCTCATATCATGGACAAGTTGTGGCTCTTTCTAATATAAAAAAAGAATATACAGAAAAAGAAAAGAAAGAAACGTATGAAAAATCCACACTGCCCATAAAAGAAGCTCACATACTGTGCAATAGAAATGGTAACTCCACCTACATAGAACGTTATATGTGCTACATAGCCGGTCTTAAGTTCGGATAAAGGAGGATGACTTCGAAGCCCATTTTCTATGTTGAGATGTGTGGGAAATAAAGGAGGATAATTAAAAACTTCATAGTGAAGTATATAAGTGGTGAAGCCTTTTAAGATAAAACCCCACACCTATAAAAATAAAAAAAGGTGGTCAAGTTGGGGACAGTATCGACGGAGATCATAGACTCGCGGAGAAGTGTCGCGGGCGGGGCACTTGCGGATAATGTGTCGCGGACATGATAAATCAACATTCTATAGAAAATGGGAGATGAAGGTCTCAAGCCTATTTTTAATAGTCAAAAAATGGGGGAGGGGGGAAGCTTATTTTCCATTTATAGAAAATGGGGAAGGTTGCGATAAGTTGACAACCAGCGTAAAACTTTGTCACTCTTCATAAAATTAATCAAACATATATAAACGTTGGGGCATTCCCACCTAGTGACACTCACCTTCAATTGTACTAAATTGTGCGCAATGAAAGAGTTTGATCCATGTAGCCGACCCCAATTAATTTAGAAGTGAGACTATGTTGTTTATGTTGTTGTTGTTTGTGCAATAGAGATGGTATAATGAGGGGGAAATGTCTTATATGTGAAGAGAGGGTACATACCCTCAATTTTCTGCAACGATTTGTCCACCTTCTGCTGACATCTGTCACAATGTATGTATACCTTTAACACACAAATCTGCATAGAAAAGCAAGCACACCAAATCAAACATAGCAAAAATAGAGATTAATTCAACACACATAACAATTATGTGTTCCCACATTAGAGATTCGACAAAAGAAGCTAAGTAAACGAGAGAGGGAGAAACAGAACAAGAAGCAAATGCGTATTTTGTGTGTGTTCGCGTGTTTAATTTTTACAATATGAAATGACAGCTTCAAATGATTTTTAATCAAGGACTTAATGATTACTAAAATTTATATTTTAAAATTCAACAGATTAAGCGGCATTGTTGAAATGATTGCTAATAAAGATGAACTGATCGATCAAAATGGAAACTTTATCAGTGAAAGAGATGAAACCTCACCTCGCCATAGCCGATTCAGCAACTTTGGCATTTCGATCCAGACCAGAACCACCCAAATCAAACGATCTACCGAAATTCAAACAACCAGTGGTCCCCAAACGAGAGAGCAATGCAGGCTTCGACAGATTCCCCCAATTCATTGAAGTCGGTGGAAACCAGACGCCTCTTCACTGTTCTCATCAACTGAGCTACTGTCTTGTCGAACAATCCCATCAAAATACATTATGTTCGTCACTGATTCGCGTTACATGCAGGATCGCGAAATCACACCGGATATTAGACAAGATTGACGCGTTTCACCATCTGTGCATGTTAAAAATGCTAGTTTTTGCTTTTAAATTAACGCAACACATATTATTGGCAAAACCAATGTTTTCCTGCATCAATTTTAAAAATAACACATTTAGTCCATCAACTTTCTCAACTTTTTATGTATCCTTTTCATTTATCGGTTCAGTAAAAATCAAACCAAAAATTACCAAAAAAAAAAAAGCACGTATGTGAATTAATGGTGAATATTGTTGTAAATTAAGTTGGAACTTGCTAAGAACTAGAGAAGGAAAATAGAAGACTATGAACTTCTACTACTACAAACTACTACTACAAAGGAGAAGAGAAGAAATGAGATAGTTGGAATGAGAAGTTTTCATTCAACTTGGTATGTGAATTACAATGGGGTTGACACCCTTTATATAGGTCATTTGGTGATGATGATAATTGTACTTATATAATGTGTACAAGCTATACATACACCACAAGTCATACAACACATCACAAGCAACATAGACAATACATGGAAGAGTTGGTGTACATTGGAGAGGATTACAAGTTACATGACAATACATAGACAAGTGGAGGTCCTATTAAGTAAGAAATACAAGTTACATGACTACACAATATGTTGGTGTACATGCATGGTCATCCATATTCCATAACACTCCCCCTTAGATGACACTTGCTTAGAGATTGTGCCTCGTTAAAACTTCTACTAAGAAAAACCCTGTGGGAAAAAATATAGTAAAAGAAAAAGAGTACACTATTCTCATAAATATTAAAATGGGTATAATATTGTTAAGATTGTCTCATTAAAAAACTTGCTAGGAAAACCCAATGGGATAAAACCATAGCTAAAGGAAAAAGAGTGCAATACACTAATCAATAACTCCCCCTCATGTGAACATGGGTGAAACTTGTTCAATTTCTTTACTTGCAATGTCTTTAAGTTTACGCAAGCCAATACCATATGTAAGCCTTTTAAATGTTGTAGTTGGTAAGGCTTTTGTGAATAAATCAGCAAGATTATCACTCGATCGGATTTGCTTGACATCAATTTCACCATTCTTCTGAAGCTCATGCTCATAAAAGAATTTTGGTGAAATATGTTTTGTTCTGTCCCCTTTTATGAATCATTCACTTAATTGTGCAATACATGCTGCATTATCTTCATATAATATGGTTGGAGAATCTTTTATTGAAGGCAATCCACATGATTCTTGAATATGTTCAATCATGTTTCTCAACCAAACACATTTACGACTTGCTTCATGAATTGCAAGTACTTCAGAATGATTGGAAGAAGTAGCAACCATAGTTTGTTTTACTGACTTCCATGATATAGCAGTATTACCACAGGTGAATACATATCCCATTTGAGAACGGGCCTTGTGGGGATCAGATAAAAATCCAGCACCAACATAACCTTAGAGATTCAATTTTACCCCTCTCGAGTAAAATAAACTCATGTCACTTGTTCCTCGAAGATATCGAAAAACGTGTTTAACATCATTCCAATGTCTTCGAGTTGGTGAAGAGCTGTATCTTGCAAGTAGGTTGACAGCAAAAGCAATGTCAGGTCTTGTACAATTTGCAAGATACATAAGTGCACCGATTGCACTTAAATATGGTACATCCGGACCAAGTAGCTCTTCATCACTTTCATGAGGTCGAAATGGATCCTTATCCACTTCAAGTGATCTGACAACCATTGGAGAGCTCAATGGATGCGCCTTGTCCATATAAAATCTTTTTAATATTTTTTCAATATAATTTGATTGATGGACAAATACTCCACTTGAAAAATATTCAATTTGCAAACCAAGACAAAGTCTTGTTTTTCCAAGTTCTTTCATCTCGAATTCCTTTTCAAGTATTCGGATGTTCTAACGATGTCGTCGTGGTTTCCCACTATATTTAAATCATCAACATATACAACAATAATCACAAATCTGTTGATGATCTTTTAATGAAGACACATGGGCAAAGCGGATTATTTACATATCCTTTTTCAAAATAATCACTAAGACGTTTGTACCACATTCGTCCGGATTGTTTCAACCCGTACAAAGACCTTTGTAATTTTATAGAATGCATGTTATGAGGTTTTGATTTTATTTCATCGGATATTACAAATCCATCAGGGATTTTCATATATATCTCACTGTCTAGGGATATGCTGTAACGACATCCATTAAATGCATATCAAGCCCTTCAGAGACTGCAAGGCTTATCAAGAACCGAAATGTGATTGCATTTATAACAGGAGAATATGTTTCCTCATAATCGATGCCAGGTCTTTGTGAGAAACCTTGAGCTACAAGTCTTGCTTTGTACCTTGTAACTTCATTTTTTTCGTTTCTCTTTCGTACAAATACCCACTTATATCCAACAGGTTTTACGCCATCTGGCGTTTGGACAATTGGTCCAAAAACCTCTCGTTTCCTTAACGAGTTTAACTCTGCTTGGATAACATCTTGCCATTTTTGTCAATCAGGCCTTTTTTTACATTCGTCCACTGATCGTGGTTCTGGATCATCATCATTTTCACATATTTCAAAGGACACATTGAAAGCAAATATATCATCAGGAACAATTTCATTTCGATCCCAAATCTTACCAGAGTTTAAATAATTTATTGAGATCTCATTATTTTCATCTTTTTCCTCTTTTTCTAGAGGAAGTTGTTCCTCATCAGAATCAACTTGTTCTAACAAACCCTTATCAAAGGATTCTTGTGCTTTCTCAGGAGTATTTTGATTTGTATTTATTTTTACTCATGTTTTCCTCTTTCGATGAATTGTATCCTTTGAACCAACCGATCTTCCACGCTTTAAGCGTTTCGTTGGTTCTTGTGCATTTTGTTGCACATAGACATCAATTCTTGCAGGAGCATTTGCAGCTGGAATATGTGATTTTGTCACTTGTTTTGCATCATTAAATGCATCTGGTAATTGATTTGCGATTTGTTGCAAATGAATGATCTTTTGAACTTCAAGTTCACACTGATTTGTGTGTGGATCATAATGTGATAAAGTTGATGCATTCCAAGCAATTTCGCGTCATTCCTTTTGAATTGGCTTCTTATTTCCCCCTAATGGTGGGAAAATTGCTTCATCAAAGTGACAATCAGCAAAGCGTGCAATAAATAAATCCCCTGTTAAGGGCTCAAGGTATCTTATGATGGACGATGAGTTAAATCCAACATAAATTTCAAGTTTTCGTTGTGGACCCATCTTAGTTCTATTGGGAGGTGGTATAGGAACATACACTGCACAACCAAAAATTCTCAAGTGTGAAATATTTGGTTGTTGACCTAAAATGAGTTGCATGGGGGAATGTTCATGGTATGCAGTAGGCCTTGAAATTGAATGATAGATGCTGCATGAAGAACTGCATGTCCCAAAACTGAAGTTGATAACTTAGTTCTCATGATTAAAGGTCTGGCAATTAATTGAATGCGTTTGATTAAAGATTCTGCCAAACCATTCTGGGTATGCACGTGTGGAACATAATGTTCAATGGTAATTCCTATAGACATGCAATAATTTTTAAATGCTTGAGATTGAAATTCCCCGGCATTATCAAGACGGATGGTCTTGATTGAGTTGTCAGGGAATTGTGCTCTTAACTTAATGATTTGCGCTAAAAGTCTAGCAAATGCAACATTGCGGGTCGAAAGCAAACAAACATGTGACCACCTAGTTGATGCATCTATCAAAACCATGAAATATCTAAATGGTCCACAGTGAGGATGAATAGGTCCACATATGTCTCCCTGAATGCGTTCTAAGAAAACTGGAGATTCCACAACAATTTTACTTGGGGATGGTTTAACTATCAATTTACCTTGAGAACAACTAGCACAATTATAATCACCAGCTGAAAATATTTTGTGACTCTTTAAAGGATGTCCATGCGAATTATTAATTATTCTTCGCATCATTGATGATCCTGGATGACCAAGTCGGTCATGCCATAAAATGAATGTCTTTGGATCATTAATTTTCTTATTTAAGACGACATTCGTTTCGACATGCCTTATATGAGTAAAATATAATCCAGAGGATAAAACTGGGAATTTTTCTAACACTTCTTTTTTCCCATTTGAAACCAATGTGACATAGAGAAATTCTCTATTATTTTCGTTCATGGTTTCAATGTGATATCCATTTTGTCGAATATCTTTAAAGCTGAGTAAATTTCTTCTGGATTTTTTGAGTATAAGGCATTGTCAACATGAATTGTTGCTCCCCGAGGCAACATAATATTTGCTCTTCCAGAGCCATTAATCAAATTGGAGATACCAGATATTGTTTGAACATTAGCTTCAGCTAAGTTCAAATTGGAGAAATATTTTCTGTTTTTAAGGATTGTGTGCGTTGTAGCACAATCAACAAGACATATATCGCTCTTATTTGATTCATGATTTGAACACATGATTTGTTGATCCATCTAGACAAATAATGTTTGGCAAATTAGAAAAAGAGTCATATTTCATTCATAATAAAAAACTAGTACATATAACTAAGAAGCATAACAAAAATCAGTACATAGAATTATTTAAAATCGTTACATATGATTATTAAAAATATCGAGATTAGTGTATGAATCATCATGAAAATTTGGGACATCCATATAATTGATGTCCGACGAGCCATCTCCGACAGTGAAGTTCATCTCAACTGTTTTGCCTTTCTCCTTTAAAGAGGCTTGATAAAGATCAATAAAATGCTTAGGCGTGCGACATACATGAGCCCAGTGGCCTTTTAGACCACACCTGTGACATGGTTGGTCACGATTACTAGCATGCCCATTTTCAGCGATATTTTTCCCCTTATTCTGAACGGCATCATTCCTATTCCATTTATTTTGGAACTTATTGCCACGAAATTTAGAATAGGGCTTGCCACGATCTTTGCTGATTGATCCTTTCCCATTTCCACGTACGTGATTTTTCTTTCCATGACCCTTTTTATGGTCATTATAGGATGCTGCATTTGCTTCATTAATTGAAGCGGAACCAGTTGGACGGGAGTTGTGGTTCTTCAATAAAAGCTCGTTATTTTGTTCAGCTACCATGAGACAAGAAATTAATTATGAGTACTTTTTAAATTGGCGCGCTCGATATTGCTGTTGCAACAACATATTCGATGCATGAAAAGTACTGAATGTTTTTTCCATCATTGCCTCATCAGATATATTTTCTCCACAAAGCCTCAAACGAGAGGTAATATTAAACATGGTGGAGTTATACTCACTTGATCTGTTTTGAAATCTTGCTTTGACCTAAGATTCACCATTCGTTTTGAGCTTTTGGAAATATCACCGTCTTTTGGTGATCATATCGCTCTTTCAAGCTTAACCACAAGGTGAGAGGATCTTTTATAGTGAGATACTCACTTTTCAGCCTTCATGGAGATGATGGCGAAGGAATATCAAGTGCTTTCGCACGGTCTTGCATTGATGTTTCATTTCCTTCTATAATAGTTTCTCCTAAGTCTTTAGCTTGGAGATGTATCTGGGCATCCAGCCTTGCCATGGTAAATAATTATTTCCAGTGATATCAAGAGCAACAAATTCAAGTTTTTGAAGGTTTGCCATAGTCTGAAAATATGTCAAAAAATTGAGTAAATAGTTTTTCTCTTTTATAAAAATAAATAATATACGATTAAATATATGTTCACAACTTGATTATTAATATGCAAAATGTACTACTTGTATGAGTTGGTGGGACAACCTCCAGGTTGGGTGGTGAGACGAAGTCTATTTAAAACCATGCCTCCTCGAACGGGATAACCCGCCTCCCTTTCAATGTTTAGCTTTACCGGGGACAAGGCTTACCCACTATCAACCCAAACTCATAACACTATTTGCAATATAAAAAATCAAGAATAAAGCATAATTAATCGTTTGTAGTATAGCGAAAAAACTAGTTATGTCACATATTGACTTTTGATTTCTGATGTAGAAGATCGTACAAGACGCAACTACAGAGCATACTTTCGCAATCGGTGACATTATAATGCATAATATATGGATAAAGTATGCATATAAAAGTGAAGCATGTAATAAAAGGAAGCAACCATGATAATATAGAAATAAATT
The DNA here is from genome assembly GCA_039657365.1 of Stephania yunnanensis. Classification (NCBI taxonomy): domain Eukaryota; kingdom Viridiplantae; phylum Streptophyta; class Magnoliopsida; order Ranunculales; family Menispermaceae; genus Stephania; species Stephania yunnanensis. Next base: position 60,532,394 of record CM077582.1, on the reverse strand, counting down.
GAACTCGTAAAAGTTATACCTTCCTAGCTTTGTCTCCTTAGCAAGCCTTCTTGAACTTCAAGATCTCCTTAATGCTGAGCAAGCTCGTGCTGATAACGTGTTGTGAATTGAATTGAGACTTGCTAAGAACTAGAGAATGAAATAGAAGACTAAGAACTTCTTCTACTACAAACTACTACTACAAAGGAGAAGAGAAGAAATGAGATAGTTGGAACGAGAAGTTTTCATTCAACTTGGTGTGTTTTTACAATGAGGTTGGCACCCTTTATATAGGCCATTTGGTGATGATGATAAATGTACTTCATACAATGTGTACAAGCAATACATACACCCCATGTCATACAACACATCACAAGCAACATAGACAATACATGGAAGAGTTGGTGTACATTGAAGAGGATTACAAGTTACATGACAATACATAGACAAGTGGAGGTCCTATTAAGTAAGAAATACAAGTTACATGACTACACAATATGTTGGTGTACATGCATGGTCATCCATATTCCATAACAAAAACAAAGGGTTGTTTCATTGTGATGGGAACAGTGTCCGTGTTCCATGCATTGTCTGACTGCCATGTCGTCCGTTCTCCTTATTTAATTTTTTCTTAGAAAACTTTCAGAACAATTCATTGGAAGTTTCACTTCATATCTTAAACTTGATCCACTTAATAGTGAATCATTTATATGTTTAGATATAATAACAATACTCTTATAAGTTCTTTAGCAATGAAGACACAAGGTGCGGCTTGTGAGGCACAAATTTGTTCATTCAAATGTACATGCCCCATCAATAATAGTGCTTTGAATTTCTTGACTCTTATTTCGGGTTGAGCGAGGGCAGAGTGTGCGCGAGGGGAGTGGGGGAGATATGTACAGTGAGGAGAGAGTGGGATGACGCACGGTGGGGCGAGAGGTTTTTGGGACTGCTTGATTTTTAATTTTTAGTTTGGTTTTTACTTAACCGGTTTAGTTCAATGAACCACCGATTCAGATGAAAAGGATGGTCACATGATGCCACGTGGTGATTCACGTTTGTCACATCATTAATGTAAACGATTAGACTATAGAATGATTAAATTTACATTAAATGAAAAGTTGAGGGACCAAATGTGTTGTTTTCAAATTAAGTGAGGGACCAAAAATGTAAAATGTTCAAAGTTCAGGGGCCAAAAGATTGAGTTTTGCCCGAATTATTTAATCCTTCAACTTTCACTCTTTTATGTTTTTCGTCCCCAAAACTTTAAATATTGCACATTTGGCCTAGAACTTTAAAATGAGTGCACATTTGATACTTTTGTTAGTGAGACATAATTCTAGTAACATGGTAATAATCTAATAGAACTAATCACGTGGTCGGTTTTTTGGAGACCAAATGTACAATATTCAAAGTTCACCCATTTGAAAGTTTAATTAAGAGTGCCGCTAAGGGCACCTCGCCGTTTAATGAGGGCACCCAAAGTATTTGTAAAAATTCCAGCAAAACTGGAAAAGACCATTTTGCCCTTGTATATATAGTGATTCAAACCCCACAAATCATTTTGACAAAGAAAAAAAAAGCACCCCACCACAAGGTTGAACCACAAAGCCACATTGCGTTTGGCGAGCGTTGATCGATTCTTGCGGATTGACATCATCCGACAGCGAGGTAACAATGTTTGACAATCATATGATGGTTTTTTTAGAACTGTTTAGTTGTGTAAAACTGTGAAAATGACGATTTGTTTGTCAACGTAGAGTTTAGTAATTTCTTCAAATCCGAACTTGTTTCCACTATATAATGGAGGATTGTACTGCTACTGTGCAAGAGGAGGTCGAACTCACGGTAATTTTGCAAATTTATTGTGTTTTTTATGCGGTTATCCGAAGTTTTTGTAGATGTGTGCGATTGTATCGGCCTCGCAGGACCGAGATGTATGGTGATGTTTCGGTCATAGAGGACCGAGAGGTTACGTAGGTCACGGAATGGTACAACCGAGAGTACTATATAACTCTCGGTCGTACGTGAGCGAGACTCCGAAGAAAGTTTCGGACCTGTACAACTGAGAACCTATTTTTTTGGGTTTTTTTGTGTTTGTGCTGTACATTTTGGTTGATTATAATGTTACACTGTTTGTATTGCAGGTAATGCCGGTTTGTACCCTATTTCCAGACTACAAGGACACGTTTACACCTTGTAGGCCCTTCCCATCTAGAGAAGCGACTGTTTCATGGCTTCAAATGATAGGCCGTGAGAACATGTTTGTGCTAGTGACAAAGCACTCTGACGCCAGGGGCATTAAGCGCAGGGGAAGGGTGAAACTTGCCTGTGAGAGGTCTGGGACATATAGGGGAATGTCACAAAGAGTTGGGAAGGGTAAAGCAGCAAAAATTGCTTCGAAACCAAGAAATGTAAAAGAAGAAGAGGAAACGGCGAGGACTCAAACCAGTACCAAGAAATGTGGATGCCCTTTCCTTATCAACGTAAAGGAAAATGCTGACTCCTTGTGGTATGTAACTGTTATATGTGGGAGGTACAATCACGAGCCCGCAAAAAACTTGGACGACCATTCATTCGCCGGGAGATTGGATAAGGGGGAGCAGGAAGTTGTGGTGCAAATGACAAATGGGAATGTGAAGCCAAGAGACATCCTAAATACGTTGAAGCAAAGAGATGTTAGAAACGTATCGACAATGAGGACAATATATAATGCAAGACAAAAAGTCCGAAATGAGGATGCGGGTGGGAGGACTCAAATGCAACAACTGTTGCACATATTGGAGAAGAATAAGTGGATGTCATGGCATAGGAAGCATCTCGTTACGAATGTTGTCACCGAGTTATTTTGGTCACACCCCGACTCAATAAAGTTGCTAAGGTGTTTCCCGTTGAATATTTTGATGGATTGCACGTACAAGACAAATAGGTACCGAATGCCTTTGTTGGAGATGGTTGGCATCACTTCTACGCACTTGACGTTCTCCGTTGGGTCCGCATTCTTATCATCAGAGAGTCATGAGAATTATGTTTAGGCACTTGAGAACTTGAGATCCATATTGGATGGGTGGCCTAAACCTGACGTGTTTGTTACCGATAGGGACTTAGCCCTTATGAGTGCCACAGAAAAAGTTTTTTCGGCCTCGTCTCACCTCCTTTGCTCTTGGCACATCAACAAAGTAGTATTGCCAAGACGAAGAAGATGTTTGGGGAGAACGATGGTTTCGCGCGTTTTATGAATAGGTGGTCGAGCGTGATTTATGCCAACTCAGAGGCCTTATTCGAAGTTAGGATGAATGACCTGGGTTGTGAGTTTGGTAATGTCAAGGGTCTTACTGAGTACTTGGACAACACATGGTTAAAGAACTACAAGGAGAAATTTGTCTCCGCTTGGACAAATAGAATTATGCACTTTGGGGAAACGACAACGCAGAGGGTGGAGTCTGCGCATTCTATTTTGAAGCTACACCTTGGGAACAGTCTGGCCAATTTTGAGACTTTGTGGAATGTGGTTGATGGTCTCCTTAGAATCAAACACAACAATATCAAGGCATCGTTTGAGCTAAGTTTGAATGTGGTCCAACATGAGTACATTGATGAGTTGTATCGACGATTGCGTGGTTATGTCGCTCAACGGGCGCTTAGGCTAATTAGAGATGAATTGACCCATGGAGAGGATGTTGGTCACGACTCCACTCGTTGTGGTTGCGAGATACGCACCACACATGGCCTTCCTTGTGCACATAAGCTAAACCATCATATATTTGCTCGGTCGCCCATCCCTCTCGAGGACATTCATGTTTATTGGCGAAAGTTGAGTATGATACCTGAGAATTCGGTGGACCCGTCTGGGTACAATGTGCACGATGAGATTGAATGGGTGTTGGAAAAGTTTCATGCTTGCACTGATGAGGACGATCGACTCAGGATTATTCAGTAGCTCAAGGAGATTAGTCGACCTTCATCTACACCGAGAGTTGTGCCGCCTGCAAAAATCAAGACAAAGGGAAGGACACCGGGTCTTCGAAGAGAAAACACAATGGTGACGATTCTTCAACGAGACAGCTGCCGAGCGGATTTGAGTACGTGCTATCGACTCAGGAGGCCTCCGGTTCTAGGCAGAAGAAAAGTAAAGTTGTTCCTAAAATGCGTTGTGGCAGTCGACGCACGCAAAGTGCAACTAACATGGCTTACGGTCATTGTGTAGAACCGGATTGGTTGCCACATATTGAGGGCATCATCGATGTGGTTGCCGATGGAAACTGTGGATATCGGTGTGTTGTGTCTGGGCTTGGACTTGCCGATGTAGACGGGTGGAGGATTGTCCATAGAAGGATGTATGATGAGATTATCGGGCATGAAAACCTTTGGCGGGAAGTGCTAGGCTCGAGTTACGAGAGTGTCAAGATTGCGGTGCATTGCCAAGAGAATCAAGTTGGTGCATCTTTCAAAGAATGGTTGACACTTCGGGATATGAGATTGTTGGTATCCACTGCATTCAATGTCATTATCGTCAACCTCTCGCATGGGAGTGCTACCACATTTCTACCTCTACGTAGTGCTCCACCGTCGTCGTTGCACAACAGACTTGTCATTGCCATGGTAAATGACAGGAATATACATTGGGTTAGGGTAAGTGCTATGAATTTTGTCGAATTGTTATTTTTTCCCCCGGAGCGGGGTTGTGACAATATGTTTATGTTATACTGTTCACTTTGACAGGTGAAGTTGCGTGTAAATTTACCATTGTCATCCTTATATCCTTCGTGGGACCGGTATGTTGAAGACTGCGCGAAAGGTTGGCGTGGTGGATTCGTCAGACATCGCGCCCATTGCAACTATTGATGATGCTACTATATCCGTTGTAGATTTAGGTACACCGTAGTGCTAAACTTGTACCTAGAATTCTTGATGCCTGTAAATTTACCAATTTTGAAAGTTAGTTGTCAAGTTGTACGGATATACAATGAGTGTAATTTCATACCACCTTTGGGATATTGTTGTACAGTTTGCTTCTTGTATAGTGGTTTCATCCTTGTGCACATTGATATATAATTACTTTTGTTTTCGTGGCTATTGTCGTGCTGGATTTTCATTCGTGCGAAGTTAATTGGAAAGTTAGTTGTCGAGTTAATGAGAAATTGTTGCTGGAACAGACGTGTCGGCCCTGAATGACCGAGACATACGGCACAGTGTCGGCCATACACCACCGATAACTAACGTTAAGTTTCGGTCGCGCAATACCGCAATTGCCGCTTCTCGTCGACCCATGCGCGACCTTACCCATGGCTTCTCAGCCATCAGTAACCGACACATATTTAAATACTGGAATCAGCGACATTCTCGGCCGATTAAGACAGGGAATCCTGTATTTGTCTCGGTTGTTCAGTACCGAAAATTGCACATGATTGTCGGTCCTGCTTGACCGAGACACCCTCATAATCAGAAAAACCAAGTATCCTAGAACAAAAAATACCAAAATAGAACGATAGGCAATGTAACATTATAAACTGTCATAAAAATATCGTCAACAGGCAACAAGTACTCATCAAACATTTAAAAATGTCGTAAATCATGTAGTCAATACGCGCCATATAAGCGCAACACATCAAGTACTCATCAAACATTACAAACTGTCATAAAACATCTCCGCAAACCTCATAAAACCCAAAGAATGTCATACAAATGTCTATCCCTCCGCAAAACGGTCATTTCTTGGGTTTCTTCAAATTCTTCCTTTGATACTCCTTCCCGCGCATTCTCTTCGGAGGGCGAGCATCGACCGTCGCGAGCTGCGCTGCGGCTGGGGTGGAGTGTGTGGAAGTGCTACCATGCTGGGACTGCCTCGGGCCTGCTTCGGTAGGGCCGGATGTTGCGGTTGTGCCGGTTGCGGTCGCCGGAGTCGTACTCGTGGGGGTGGGACCTATACTCCTCCCCGAAAGAAAGTTGACGATGTCACTCGCCATTGTCCTCGCCGACTCAATCGTACACACCTCCGGTGGGAGGTCCATCCATCGCAACGCCGCGTCCAACGCTCGCCTATTACGCTAATGAAAAAAATCGGGTTAGTGTCAATGTAAAACATATCGAAATTAATAATAAATGCATAATACATTTAACCATTTCAATACCTCAAGTAACTCGTTGTCTGCGATGGTTGTGGCGACCATGTCATGGTCCTCAAAGCTCGGATTGCTGATAAGGGGATGAGACACTTTGATGAACCAAGGCAGGTAGTCTGGTGTAGCCAAAAACTCAAATTCTGCCTTCTCGCCCCGTACTTCAGGAGCCAACAAATGGTTCCTCCATCGCTCCCAATTGTCTTCTTGGAACCCATACTTGACGGAGTACTTGTTCGCAGATGGGCCTCGGTGTGCTTCCAATGGACGGTAAGAAGGATCTGGTATAGATTGCACATGGCCAAACTGTCTCAGAATCCTCTCCGGGTGTTAGGGCTCCACCACATCCATGTACTTGATCGTCCCACTGTAAAAGACCATCGCGTGTACAACGCCATTTTCCCTGGAATTCACATATTGGACCCAAGTGACCTGCAACAAATACAACAACCATTGTTAGCAAAAAAAAAAAAAACTAAAACATCAATCATCGGAGGATATGGATAACCATCTCACCTCATTTGGGCGCAACCTATCCAAGGTTCTCCTAATGGCCCCAACCTTGTCAACTGTCACGGCCGAAATAATTAATACACGTTTAATTCGTTAATTAAGACACAGCGACACGTGACGTGGGACCTGCAGCGCGATACGTGTCACTACCGAGGCACGGTGGCCGAGGTAAATGTTATATTTGTGTGTTGTATGCATAGCGTATTGTATTTGTGTAGACTACTAAGTCATTTACGGGTATGCAGATACCGAGACGAGAGGGAACGCGCCTCGAGTCGCGTGCCGACGTGGGCCCAAGGTAGCAGCTCGTGGGGTAAGTGTAACTAGTTGAATTTCATTTTATAAAAAAAAAATGGAAAATGATATCAGTTAGTGGCCATAATGTGGCTACATCTAAATATTTATTAGTGGGCCTATAGTGTGTAAATAAAACCATAAGAGTTGGATTCGCCTCGAGATACGCATTGCGCGGGACTCGAAAAAAAAGTGTAATCAAACAGTAAGGCGGTGGTAATAAAATGGATATGATTGGGATTGCCTCGAGATTCGTGTAGCACAAATCTCGAGGACACCAAAAGATCTTATCCTCTTTGAGTGGTTGGTGAGGAAGAAAAAAACGCAACAAAGAGAGAGAAGAAACGCATAGAAGAGAAGGAAAGAAAGAAGAGCCGGGAAGAAGAAATAGAGATCGGTAGAAAGAGAGACCGAGAGAGAGACACAGAGAGCTCGATGAAGGTGAGTGACTTGTTGTTGTTGTTGTTGGGGCTGTCGTTGTTGGCCGCCATGTTCGGCCATGGAAGGCTCGGCCTTCGTGACCGAAAGGAGTGAGGAAGAAGATGGCAGGGGGTCTCCCCTGCCATCAACTTCTGATGGTTCGGGGATGGACGCCAAAGTCCCAACATCTCACAAAAAAAAAAAGAACAAAGCTGCTGCTATGTCTCTGCGAAGAAGATGAAGATGGGATAGGGTCGGGTCGACCCGAACCCATATGGGTCGGGTCGGACCGACCCTGACCCGCGGAGGACCGGGTCAGACCGACCCGGGTCGGGTTGGACCGGGTCGGGTTGACCCGGATCCACACCAATATATATATAATATATATATTTAATTATATATACTTAATTATTTAATTAATTAAACAATTTTTAATATATAATAAATTCCTGAAAATAGATAAAAATATGTAAAAATTCAGAACAATTACAGAAAAATAGGAAAAAATATATTTGTGACCCAAATCAATAAAACTTCAATATTCCTATAAAAAGTGAAAAATTCGGGAGTCGGTCGAGGCGTTATACCGGGGTTTTACCTCGAAAAATGTGAAATCGGCAAATTGGTCTCGAACTCAATTTTGACCGATGTCGACCAATTTAGAGATGTTAAATCATTAAATTGAAACTTAAATTGATACATTTTCAATTGTTAGGATCCTATAGGAGCTATTACGGGGTTTGGGTGCGTACATCGACGCGACGGAAGCCGAATAGCTTAGGAATTGCTGTGTGTATGTAAGTAAGCTGATTTGAGACATTTATTTACATTTCATTGAATCATGAACTACTATCCCAATCAAATCTAATCATATTAGTTTCGAATTAATATTCAACCTTATACAATTCAAGAAACGTAAAACAATGTAACCTAAATATGCATATTGAATTACAGAGATTTCATCCATGCATCAATGCACAAAGAATAAAGATTATACCTAATGATTTCAATTAAATCACAAATATGTGTATCATATACACAAACGTGATAATAAATCTCAAAGAAAACTTATGTATATCACATATACATCAACTATTAACATGCTTTCAATCATATATCATGTATATATCAGAAGAAAACATGCAATGAATTTAATGGAATCAAACTCAAAGGCTCTGATACCACTGTTGGGTTTTGGGGTTCATACGCAGCGGAGATTACAAAACAGTTTTTGACAAAAACCCCAACAGATCTGAATCTAATTCCATTAAAAACGTTTAAACCATGAAAAACTTAATCATACCTCAATCGCAATATACCTTTCTGAAGGTTGATCAATCTCTAAGGCGCTGCCAACGACGAACGCCCTCTATCAGCAGTCCATACACGAACGGCGGCCGAGATTTGAAGTGCTAGCTTCGAGAGAATACCAAATCTTTTTGTTTCTCTCCAAAACGATCCAGAGCATACCAAAAAACCCTAAGTCGTTTCTAAAACGAAAATAGAGTTTTTGCCTTTTTTCTTTCGTACGTGTATTGTAACTTAAAGTGTCTATTTATACAACCCTTGTATATAGACGGTTAAGTAAATTACAAATATACCCATACTTAAAGAAGTATAAGTGTAATACACCACAAGGACGTTTCCGTCATGAATTTTATCATATAAAATTCATTTTTCTGAACCATCTTAAAATCTCGTAAAACCATTCTTAGTGTGCGACCCAATAGGCTCATACAACGTTGGCAGTGTACCAAAACACATTTTGGTATACAAGTCATAAGCGGCCTCTAGCAAGACATTATGACTACCCAAGTTGTACGAATATCAAATCGAAACAACCTAATCAATAATGTATATAACATCATTTTGTCACACGATATCCGTTTGATCAAACATAAGGCATGGAATTGTCATCCAACATGTTCAATCGTACTAGTCTCGATCTCTAGGTAGATTGAAAACATCCAAGTGACATTGATCAATATCAATTCACTTAGACTAGGCCTTTTAACAGTCTAACACATCGAGGGATCCACTGGATATCTCTCTTTATATGAGAGGAACAAATTCTATCTTGATTACACAACTTCATCACATTGCTCACATAGTAACCAATCACAACCTTTATAATCGTCCGGTTAAAGACAACGTTTGATAGTGTCAAATCACTATGTTCCTAATGTTGAAGTCTCTGATAATCTCAAGTCAGAGGACTGAAAAATATACTTATCATGAGAAACAATTATGACTTAATCCATGTGATGTTCTCATAGCGGGTCGGTCCAATACTTTGTTCCCTAACAAGTACTCGTGATCTTGATTCGTATCCCTATACGTATAATCATCTTATGATCATCAATCAAGACTCACACTAGTCTTAATTCATTATAGTTCCCAGTATAATGATCGACTAGGGACATTTAGGATATTTCTATAAATACCCATGGATCTTATTATAATGTAAACATGCAAATTAATTATAATAAACAGCAAATGAAATCCTCTATTTTATTAACTAAAAGTATTCATAAAGACAGTTAATGGATTGACCTAGGGCACATGCCCCAACAAGGCCTTAGGATTTCATTTCCACTAGTAATTTTATAAGACTTCCGTTGAATAATTGGTTAGATAAAAAAAATTAACTCTGATTTATAGACAACCATAGGTTAGTCACTAGAACAATTAGGTTAACTGTAGGTGGTATCATAAATGGTAGGCATTTATGTATTTAAATGAGGCTGACTAGTTCCTGGTTAGATCCTATAGGGGAGATTAGGGCTTAATTAGGGATTAGGCCGGGCGGTGCCCTTATTTGTAGTTGGGGCCATCACAGTTGGTATCAGAGCCAGGTTGTGATAATCTCATGGCTTAAGACTTGGTCATACCAACATCACTGTTGGTATCAGAGACAAAGTTTATAAAGCTTGGCTTACTTATATGGTGTCAGACTATATAATACTAACACAGTTAGTATCCGCGCAATTGTTTGAGAAAACATTGCTCTAAGATTGTAGAATATGGAGTTTCTACAATACGATACCACAACTACAATATGTAGTGAACGGCCTACCTTGCTCAACTAGAAATAACTAAAAAATGTAAAAACTGTAGAAGTTAGAAAACTTTAGTTAGATGTGGAAAATCAGATGATCCTCGCCTAGAAATTATTAGTTAGGAAGTGAGTGAAGTGAGTTGGGGATGTAATATATTTACTACATGTTACTTTTGTTATGTGTATATATGCGTTATCCACGTAGTAGCTGATTCGCATTCGTTCTCCATTTGGGGTCGGAGATGGATTTACGCGATAGCGATGATGCCGTTGTGAGCGGTAGCCAGCCTTCAATACGACCAGCAGAGGATTTTCAAAGGCTTTCATATCGAGTAGCTGCTCTGGGTCAGCAACTGGCGGATTTCATTGCACTGATGACTTCCTGCTTTGTCATACCAGCACCTCCAGCTCAGACAGCAGGTCCTATGACGATTACAGTACCGATCGTAGTGCCGACTGTACCTGCGACACCGATGATAGCAACTTCAGCAGTGGAGACAGTGCCGACACCATCATCCACACCCCCATCAGCTAGTTCGACATTGGTAGTTCAGCTGGTGAAAGACTTCATCAGACTAAAATCGGTATATTTCAACGGTCAGAGAGATTTTGAGAAGGTTGAGAAATGAGTCTTGTCGCATGAGAAGTTACGTAGAGTCTTGCAAATTGATGATAGACTCAGAGCCGAGATCTCGTCGTACACCTTGTAGCGAGATGCCGATGTGCGGTGGCGTGCGACGATAGCTGCTGAGGAGTTTGAGTCTTATGATGCTGCAATATTTCCCACATGCGGTGATGAAGCGGTTGAGGAAGGAGTTCATGAACTTGAGACAGGGAGCCGACGAGACAGTGATGAGATACCGAGACAGATATGGCAATCTGAGGCAGTTTGCCGGAGATCTGGTGAAGGAGGATGCTGATGATGTATATCATTTTGGCGATGGACTGATGCCAGATATTGGGTTTTATGTGGTCAGTTAAGGTGCCATGACATTGGGAGAGATACTCGAGCGTGCACTTACTCACGAGACTTATTGTACGAGCTGAGTGGCTGACGGGACACCCTTAGGACCTGCTATTACACCTGATCAGATGGCGGAGTATAAGCGGATGATACAGAAGGGCAAAGGACCGAGGAGATGAGATAGAGGTGTTCAAGGGGCAATGGTGCCTTATGTAGCATCTCCTACACCTTTGCAGACTATTGCGAGTAGACCACCCGTACCACCACCAGTTAGACCTGCATTGCCAGCTCCTGTTACATCTACTTTACCAGCTTTACCAACACCACCAGCTCCACGGTAGCAGCACGGTGGCAGAGGTAGAAGTAGAGGACGAGGACGAAGACGAGATAGTTCCAGACCAGGGTAGAGACATGCATCTACACAGGCCAGGATCAGACGCATGGTCAATCTAGAACAGTCACGTGTTTTCGATGTGGTCAGGTAGGACACGTGATTCGAGACTGGCCACAGCCAGCAACAGTGATACCTCCACAGAGTCGAGAGGTCGTCCATACGATTGCACAGCCTGACGTAGACGCTTCACGGAAACTTATTGAGACGGGGTTGAGTTACCTGCAGATTTCAGAGTTCTTGAATTTCTAGAATTTGATGCGTTGCTAAGGATGGATTGGCTAGCATCATATCATGCTCATACCGACTGTTTTCCAAAAACAGTGATATTTGAGATTCTAAGGCGTCCAGTGTTCATATATAGTGGTACTACACAGAGAACCAAGAGCATTCGAGGTCGGCTTGCGAATAGTGGAGAGATGGAGACTTTGGTATCGTTATATATCGTTGCAGAGAGTCATGAACCGAAACTTGAAGAGATTCAGAGTTTTCTGGGGTTAGCAGGCTATTACCGAAGGTTCGTGAAGGATTTTTCGAAGATCGCTTCACCAATGACCAAGTTGACCTAGAAAGACATGAAGTTTCAGTGGTCAGAGGAATGCGAGGAGTCATTTGCTCAACTGAAGAACTTATTGACTATTGCAGTAATACTGATATTGTTAGAGGTTGGAAAAGGTTTCATGGTGTACACAGATGCTTCTCGTATGGGTTTAGGTTGTGTGTTGATGCAAGAGAAAGGTACGGTGGACTATGCATCAAGACAATTGAAGATACATGAGAAAAACTACCCAACTCATGACTTAGAGTTGACAGCGGTAGTGTTTGCTCTGAAGATATTGACCATAAGAGTTTGAAATATCTCTTCACACAGAAAGAGCTGAATATGAGACAACGCAGATGGTTAGAGTTTTTAAAAGACTATGACTTTTCTTTGGAATATCATCCAGGAAAAGCAAATGTCGTTGCTGATGCACTGATTAGAATTATGACTAGAAATGCTGAGACTATTCGATGTCATATGATGCACGAGTATGGTTTACTCAAGGCGGCGACGAGGCTGAGTCAGTCAGATATTGCTAATGACACGGAGGTACTGATTTGTGCTCAGGTGAGACTTCAGGTAGTGTCGACTCAGAGAGTGTCAGAGGATTAGAAAACTGACATATTGTATCCGAGATTCAGTGAGTTAGCGCGGAGTTCCGAGTGTACTGATTGGACTGAAACAGCAGATCAGTGTCTTAGATTTCGAGGCAGATTGTGGATACCGGCAGTGGCAGAGCTGAGAGATGAGATTCTTCAGGATTCACATCGTTCCCGATTTACTGTTCATCTAGGAAAGACCAAAATGTATCATGATATGAAAAGACATTTTTGGTGGCTTGGGATGAAAGCGGACATATCAGAGTATATCAGGAACTGTGGGATCTGCCAGCAGGTAAAGGTAGAGCATCATAGTCCTGGAGGATTACCAAATTCACTTCCCATTCCACAATGGAAGTGGGAAGACATAGCCATGAATTTCGTCCGAGGACTGCCGAGGACTGTTCATCGACATGATTCCATCTGGGTGATTGTGGATAGATTGACGAAATCTGCCCATTTCATACCAGTTGCAACTCATTACACATTTGACCAGATGAGTGTATTGTTCGAGAGAAAGATTATCAGGCTGCATGGAGTACCTTTGACTATTACGTCAGACAGAGATGCTATGTATACGTCCAGGATGTGGCGGAGTATGCAGGAGCAAATATGGTACACGCCTACAGTTAGCACAGCCTTTCACCCTTAGACTGATGGGCAGACTAAGAGGTTGATTCAAACTCTCGAAGATATGCTCATGGCGTGTGTAATTGAGTTTGGCGGATCGTGGGAATAGTACTTACTATTGTGTGAATTTGCATACAACAACAATTATCAGGCGAACATTGAAATGACGCCAATTGAGGCGTTATATGGCAGACCGTGTCGCTCACCATCTTGTTGGGCTGAGCCAGAAGATCGGATCTTGTTAGGGCTTGAAATTGTTGTCGATCACACAGAAAAGGTAAGACAGATTCGCCAGAAGCTTAAAGGAACCCAGGAGAGGCAAAAGAAGTATGCAGACATGTATCGCTGCGATCTCACGTACGATGAGGAACCTTTAGTTTATCTAAAGGTTTCTCCTCGTAAGGGTCATCATCGATTTGGTTTGAAAGACAAATTAGCACCGAGACTCATCGGGTCTTTCAAAATCAAGAAATGGGTTGCAAAAGGTTGCTAATGAGTTAGAGTTACCACCACAGATGTCGGGAATTCATTCGGTATTTTATATTTCGATGCTTCGACTAGCTAAGTCGAAAGCAGGCGAAAGACCGACTGTGGATTTGAGTCAGATTGATTTGAGTGAAGATATCTCATATGAAGGGCAACCCGTTCAAATTCTTGGCCGAAAGGTACAACAGTTGAGAAACAAGTTTATCCCGAAGGTGTTGGTCAAGTGGCAGTTTCATGGAGATTCAGAACTTACTTGGGAACTGGAAGACTATATGCGAGACAGATTTTCGTACATTTTTGAGTCAGTTATATTTTAAAATTCGTTTAGTTTAAGTTCGATGACGAACTTCCTATTAGTTGGGAAGTATTGTCACGGCCGAAATAATTAATACACGTTTAATTCGTTAATTAGGACACGATGACCCGTGACGTGGGACCTGCAACGCGATACGTGTCACTACCGAGGCATGGTGGCCGAGGTAAATGTTATATTTGTGTGTTGTATGGATAGTGTACCGTATTTGCGTAGACTACTAAGTCATTTAAGGGTATGCAGATACCGAGACGAGCGAGAACACGCCTCGAGTCACGTGCCGACGTGGGCCCGATGTAGCAGCTCGTGGGGTAAGTGTAACTAGTTGAATTTCATTTTATAAAAAAAATGAAAAATGATATAAGTTAGTGGCTATAATGTGGCTACATCTAAATATTTATTAGTGGGCCTATAGTGTGTAAATAAAACCATAAGAGTTGGATTCGCCTCGAGATACGCATTGTGCGGGACTCGAAAAAAAAATGTATAATCAAACAGTAAGGCAGTGGCAATAAAATGGATATAATTGGGATTGCCTCGAGATTCATGTAGCACGAATCTCGAGGACACCACAAGATCTTATCCTCTTTGAGTGGTCGGTGAGGAAGAAAAAAACGTAACAGAGAAAGAGAAGAAACGCAAAGAAGAGAAGGAAAGAAAGAAGAGCCGGGAAGAAGAAATAGAGACCGAGAGAAAGAGAGACCGAAAGAGATACACAGAGAGCTCGAGGAAGGTGAGTGACTCGTTGTTCTTGTTGATTGTTGTTGTTGGGGCTGTCGTTGTTGGCCACCATGTTCGGCCATGGAAGGCTTGGCCTCCATGACCGAAAGGCGTGAGGAAAAAGATGGCAGGGGGTCTCCCCTGCCATCAACTTCTGATGGTTTGGGGATGGACGCCAAAGTCCCAACATCTCACAAACAAACAAAAAAAAAAAAAAAAAACGAACAGAGAGGCGATGCTCTGTCTCTGCGAAGAAGATGAAGATGGGATCGGGTCGGCTCGACCTGAACCCATATGGGTCGGGTCGGACCGACCCGGGTCGGGTTGGACCGGGTCCACCCCAATATATATAATATATATTTAATTATATATACTTAATTATTTAATTAATTAAACAATTTTTAATATATAATAAATTCCTGAAACTAGATAAAAATATGTAAAAATTCAGAAAAATTACAGGAAAATAGGAAAAAATATATTTGTGACCCATATCACTAAAACTTCAATATTCCTATAAAAAGTGAAAAATTCGGGAGTCGGTCGAGGCGTTATACCAGGGTTTTACCTCGAAAAACATGAAATCGGCAAATTGGTCTCGAACTCAATTTTGACCGATGTCGACCAATTTAGAGATGTTAAATCATTAAATTGAAACTTAAATTGATACATTTTCAATTGTTAGGATCATATAGGAGCTATTATGGGGCTTGAGTGCGTACATCGACGCGACGGAAGCCGAATAGCTTAGGAATTGCTGTGTGTATGTAAGTAAGCTGATTTGAGACATTTATTTACATTTCATTCCATTTATTTATTTCTTCTCAGTTATTCGAACTGAATTACCTTTGAAATCCATATGCTATGACTTGTTCAGTTGCTCATTTTATGATGTTCATAGCATACTCTGTTTTGTATATCTTTGATTCCAATTCCTATATTTTGTCATGTTGATTGTTGTGTGTGGAAGTCATTTATATAGCATGCTATTAGGATAGTTTGTTTATTTTGACTCAAATCTTTTGTGCATTAGTGTGCTATTACATCTCTTGGATTCCAATGCTGCGTCATTTTTTAATATGAAAGTGGTTCTTGTGGTTAGGGTCATTTGATGATAGAAATTCAGCTTTCACAAGGGGGTCACTAGACTTCCCGGGATGTTAGGGAATTTCTCCACTACCTTGTATGACACACGAGGTAACGTGCCTCGAACGGGGTAACCGGACCTCGGGGTTTGTTGGCGCAAGAATAACTTGGGTGAACATGACGAGTTTTAAAACTCGGGTATGTTAGCAAGTATACATTCCGGTGACGACTAATTCGCTTGGAATAGAAAAGGCGTAATCGTATGTACGACATTTTGAATTATGATATAGAGCTCAATTTGAGATGAAATGATATAGAGCAGAGCTCAAATTGTAGTGGACAGGCTGATGTGATGAAGATCGCGGCCGACCGACCCTAATCCATTACTGCTTAGCCTTGAGTCAGTTTCATATTCGATTAACTCAAGTATCTATTTGCATGATGTTTCTTTCAGCATAGTTTCGATTTAAATTATGCAATTTGATACTTGTTGCCTATTTGGGAATGTGGATCGATGTCTCTCAGTATTACTTAAATAAATTCATGTACTCACCGTCTAGTTTGTGACGGTGGGTGCAGATCAGCCGAGTAGTAGACCAAGCAAAGAGAAGATTGGTGACTACCTCTGAGCCGGTAGAGGACTGCTACGACATATTTTTGTACGTTTTGTATTATTTTGTATTACATTTTTATATACATGCTTTTCCATTTGAGTTGAGTGATAGGAACACCTGACTATAGCCACATGTTATATATATCACCATTTTTGTTTATATATGCATGTGATCACTATTTCCTTGTTTGTCCACAATAGGTTAGGCCTTAGGATTTCATTTCCACTAGTAATTTTATAAGACTTCCGCTGAATAATTGGTTAGATAAAAAAAATTAACTCTGATTTATAGACAACCATAGGTTAGTCACTAGAACAATTAGGTTAACTGTAGGTGGTATCATAAATGGTAGGCATTTATGTATTTAAATAAGGCTGACTAGTTCCTGGTTAGTTCCTATAGGGGATATTAGGGCTTAATTAGGGATTAGGCCGGGCGGTGCTCTTATTTGTAGTTGGGGCCGTCACATCAACATTCGCGACCGTCTCGTGCTTTTGAATCCATTTGGAGACACGAGGTAGCACGTAGTCCATGTACTTCGCGTTGGGTGTGGCCAGACCAAGTTTGAAATGGTCGTACACCCATCCCTGCAAATACATACAATGTTAGTTAGTCCACAATTGCAAGTTGGCCTAATTGAAATACAAAATGAAAATTAAGTTTATTTCACTAAAATACCTCAAGCAATGTGAGGTAGCCAGCAATCTGAGACACTTGCAGTCTCGTGGCGGACCCCAAGTGTCGATACAAGTAGGCCAACGCAGCCGCCCATGCGTAGTTTCCTACGTCGTCCAAGTCCTCAAGAAGCTTCAGCAGCGCGATCGACACCCGAGACCCACTCTTATCGGCAAAAAGAGTGCAGGACAATAAGTACAGCAGGTACGCTCGGGCGGTGCATTCCACAGGAGGATAATTTCCGGGTCTCGAACTAGCTTTGGGGCACCATCGACTCTTCAACCAATGTTTGCGCACTGTGAGCCCCTTGCTGATATTCACCTCCTCCTCAGCCTCCTCGACGCTAACCCCAAGTAAGTTCGAGACCATCTTGATAGCGTCCGAGCGAGATTCCTCCGTGTACCTCGCAAAGTTCTCCACTGCAACAACTTTGCCCGTTACAGGAATCTTCAGGAGGAAGCTGACATTCTCTAATGAGATAGACATTTCACCAAAAGGTAGGTGAAATGTGTTCGTCTCCGGCTGCCACCGCTCCACAAATGCAGAGATCACCTCCTTGTTGGCCTTGCGGTATGAGCAGTCTATGAGCGTATTCAACCCGGAACGCTGAATAATCCTCTGAAGTCTCGCCATGTCCAGGTGGCACGACTGTAAATCCCATTCCTGTATTTGAGCTCCGTGATTGATACACTTAAGAACGGGCCGCTCTTGCAAATATAAGAACATCTCGTCATTATGTGAAGACCATGAGTATTAAGTTAATCCGTTCAATGAAATTGAAATTACCTTATTGCTCCAAATCGATAAAGCCGCATGATCCTTGAAGCTCTTCAACAACGCTCCGTCTATAGGATCACTGGGGAATGGAGCACGCGCTTCACCGGGCACTTCTGGCTCTCCTTCATCATGGCCAGCTCCACCACTACTGCTCCCGCCCACATTACGATCTGTTTCTATCGTGTTCCCCGCCTCTGAAGAGTCACTGCTACTAGACTCCGATGCATGCCCCTCCTCTTCCCCTCGGGCAACAACAAGATCCTCAGGTCGCCCGACATCGAGGGTCGAACCCTCATCGTGCAAATGTAACCTTCCACGAGTACCATCTACCTTCGCCTTGCCCTTAACATCCTCATTCTCCATCTCTTTCTCTTTCCGGAACGATGCTGTCGGGGGTCTCCGGCCACCTCGCCCCCGGTTAGGCCTCGAGACCTCAACTCCAGCCTCCTCCCTAATCACCGGTACCTTCGGACGAGCCATACCTGAAAAAATTACAACATATAAGCGCATAGAACATAACCCAAAAAAAATTTACAAAAAAAAATAGTTCAAATTCATCCATTTCTAATGTCTCGGTCAAGCAAGTCCGTCAAACAACCCATATTTTCGGTCACCCATGACCGACAATTCTTCCAATATATCGGCAGGGTACAACCGAGTCTAATGAAAAGAGCTCGGTTATGCACCACCGAGATTGCTTGAGCATTTCAATTCGCCTTGCTCTCGGCCAATCACGCCCGAGCCTACTCTAACACTCTCGCCAGTGTACAACCGAGAGTATGAGCAAATTCTCGGTCGTACACCACCGCCACCACATTACCTAGCACTAGTTCTAGCTCTCGTCACATCTCGGCCGAGACAACTAGACTACTCTCGGCCATGCGTAACCGAGCCACTGTGAGCTTTTCCGGACTTTGTGGCCGAGACTTCGACTTCCTTAAAATGTAGCTTCTCTCAGCCATGCTCGGCCGAGACAATTAGCACATTCTCTGGCTTGTGTGGCCGAGAACCGCGAATTCCCATTTTTTTAACTATTGAACAAACCACCACTGCAAATCACAACTACTCTACCAAATGTAACTTAATTACACTAAAAACGTACCTTCAACCGAGCGATTTCGCGCAAATAATGTGTGTTCGACGAACTTCAACCGAACCCTAACTTGGAGACGAAATCGGCTCACACCACGACCCTACGAACTGCAAAAAAGCCGTAAACCGAAGGAGAAACACAAGGCGAGACACGATTTCGGAGGTTCCTCTCACTAGTCGGTTCAAACCAAATGGGTTCTTCGAGTCAAAATTCGTGAAGGTGGTGCTGGGGGTGGTGGGGTGCAGCGGGATTTCCACGAGGGGTATTTTCGGTATTTCGGGTCTAATTTTTGGGTGCCCCATGTAAATCGGTTTGTGCCCACATTAACTGGGTGCCCTCATTAAACGGTGGGGTGCCCTTAGCGGTCATCTTAATTAATAATAGTTTTCGTTTTCAAAAAACAAATTGATCTTAGTTCTTATTTTAGAACAATAATAGTTCTTAATTAGTTTTTTTTTTTTTTAAAAAAAATACTAACTCCAAATATGATACTTCCTATCAAAGATTTTTTTTTTTACTTCAATAGCATTCGAACTTACTATCAGAGTTAAATCACAGAGCATATGAGTTGGAAATATGCAAAATATTTAAAAAATAGTTGAAAATAAGATTTGAACCTTAGACATTAAAATCATTATTACGATTTACACTACTAGGTTAACTTGTACGTTAAATTTACTTAATATTTATTTAATACATTTAATTCATTCAAAAATACAAAAGGTTTACTTTCTTCCTAGATAGTAGAAATAGATACGACTAGGGTTGCAAAAGTTGTTCAGACTCGTTTGTCCGATGTTGTCCGGACTCGTTATAAACGGGTTCGGACAATATTTTGTAAAAAACATACGGATCTGGACAATTTTTTGTGTCCGTTTAAAAATATGAGACAGGGCCCGGACATCAATTTCAAAAAAACGGGTACCCGTTTAGCGATTAATTTGGACTATTGAGATAATCTCCCTTTTTTTTTGAAACTTTTGTGATGTGGGCATATAATTTTAAAACTTAGACAATAGTGATATGATGTTTTGCCTTGCATTCCTTGAAGATTTTTTTATCTATGATATTTATATTGGAAATTAAAAAATTGCGATGTTATGTATTTATTTTTTTGGTAATTGAATGTTAGGTGACATGTAGTTGAGGTTTTTTTTTTAAATAACTGATAAATAAAATATTTAATTATATTTAAAAATAAAAATTGGAGAAAACGAGAGTCGTATGCTTTACAAAAATAAGGGTCTGAACAAAAAAAAAGTGCTCGTTTTAAAAACGAGAACGGGTCCGGATACTAATTTTAATCATTATAAGGGGAGATGTCCGATTCCTTTTTTTGCCGGCCCTAGATACGACAATAAAAATGGATGGAGATCACTTTGGCTCGTTGTATGGAAGAGATGGATGTCATTGTTATTTCATTTCATGATGGTCTAAAAGGATAGCTAGAAACAAGAAATTAAGGAATGTTGTTCTTTGTATTAAGAGCAAGTTAATTTGGCACATGAAGCAACTAAACATATCCCACTTCTTGCTAAACATACCCCATCACTAAAGCGTACCCCAAATTTAAATTTAAATTAACAAACATGTCCCACATTTTTTTCAAAATCCTAGAAATACCCTTTCAAACCTCATCTCCCCCACTCATACCCCATCACTCATCAATCCACTTCATTTCTTGGATTTGGTCATTGTAGAGCACTTGTACTATGTTAGAAATGTCATAAGAGGGGTTTTTTTTTTTCGTTGAACAAGGTGGGATATGGTCTCGTCGATGCCTATAAATTAGGAAGTGTTACCTGCGGATTTCGATTAAAACTACCTCATTTATGTCTTAAAAGTCGAGATTTGATCCCAAAACCAAAACCTTAAATACTATTGACAACAACACAACAAATGCATAAAAAAAACCTTCAAAAAATCCAGAAATCGAATGACACAATGGTGAAAATATGCGAAACGAAGAAGAATATACATGATTCGGCCATATAATCGTTTGATTTGGGCGGTGGTGAGGGCCGGGATCGAGAGAGTAGGAGAGTAGTTCTTGCTTGTGTATTTTGGAGGTGAAGTATGAGTGAGCAAAAACTCTTTTATATGAAGAGAAGTATGGTCATTTCGCGTAGAGGCAAAACTTGGAATGACAAAAAATCTGAATTGGGGTCCTTATTTAGCAAGAAGTTGGGTATGTTTAGACGTTTCCTTTAACATATTCTCTCTCTCTATATATATATATATATGGGTTGGAGTGTTTTTTAGCATGTATCATATGTGTACTTTATTATTAGAAAGTGAGTAATTCGGATTAGGCAAGAACGTGTAGGAGAGGTTATGCTTGGGTTTCTAATTTGGGGAGATTGTAACCTTATATATACACATATATGTACAATTGATTTAT
Source organism: Stephania yunnanensis (assembly GCA_039657365.1). NCBI lineage: Eukaryota > Viridiplantae > Streptophyta > Magnoliopsida > Ranunculales > Menispermaceae > Stephania > Stephania yunnanensis. Next base: position 60,510,721 of record CM077582.1, on the reverse strand, counting down.
GAAATAGACAAGCAAGAATTTATTGGTTCCACATAATCGTTCATGCATGGTATGAGAGCTAGTGAGGATTTTTGCTTCTTATATAATTTTGCTCTTAGGATGAGTAAAGAATCGGTGACTACTGGCGGAAGCCGCAATCATGAACACAATGGTGATGGGTCGGCAAAGAACAAGACATCTTCTTACCATCTCTCAGCCAACGACAATCTAGGAATCGCTATCACGCAAGTGCACTGAAAGGCGATCGAAAACTATGATGAATGGGCACAAGCAGTAAGGATGGCGTTGAGAGCAAAGAAGAAATTTGGCTTTGTCGATGGCTCGATAAAACAACTTTTAGATTTTATCGATCAAGAAGATTGGTGGATTGTTAGGTCAATTCTATGGTAGTGTCATGGATTTTGAATAGTATCAAATCAGCCCTAGAATATTTTTTGTCTTTAATAGAGGTTTTAAAACTGATATTAAATAGAGTGTTATTAAATGTCATGTGAAAATGTGTTATGTTTTAATTTTTAATAAATGTATTACATAGAGGTTTTTTAAAACTCATATCAATTAGTTGTTATTTAATAACACCCCCTTTAATAGGGGTTTAAAAATCTTTATTAAATACCAAAATACATGTATCACATATAAGTTTTTTAAAACTCATATCAATTAGGTGCTATTTGATAACACTCCCTTTAATAGGGGTTTAAAAATCTCTATTAAATATCGAAATTATTCTAGTGTTACCACAACTTATATGAAGAATGCAAAAAAATTTGTGTGAAGATATATATAAAGGAACGGTTTTCAATCGATCGGGAACGGGCCTCTTGTTCACCAACTCAAAACCGAGTTGATTGAAGGCAAGCAATGAGAAATGACAATTGTAAGTTATTATGAGAAAATGAAGACGATTTGGGAGGAATTGACAAATTATTAATGATAAGATAGGGGTGGATTTATTTTGCACATAATAGTTTGAGTTATATTTCAAACTAGCCGAATGGGCGCTGGTCAGTGGTGGAAATGATGTGAGAAAGTGGTGTGCAAGGGAGGTGAAGGAATTTAAGTAAAAAAAAAAAAGATAAAAGTGATATGTAAGGATATTGGGTGTGCGCGTTTAGCAAGCCCTTAATTATTTGCAGAAAGAAGGGCCGGAAATACCAGCCAACTTTTTCTTTTATTTCTTTTTCTTTTTGTTAGGATATTGTGATGGCCCCAAGTACTAAACAGGGCACTGTCCGGCTTAATCCCATAATCAAGCCTTAATCCAAATCACGTAAGACTTAATTACGTATTAGTCATCATTTCGTCCCTATATTACATTCACTACACATGTTCCGATATTATTCAGTTAATTAAAATTCTCTTATCATTCTCATGTATTTTAAAGATCATGTGGAAGCCTTCATTATCCAAAATTCCTAAGTGTGGGAAATCAGTAAAAACATACAACATCACATGCACGTATATATATATATATATAAAACTATTCACTCAACCCAAACTGTACAGTAAAGACATAAACAATAATAATTCAACAAAAGTCGAGACATACAAAATGAGCGAGGAGAGTCGCCGAACTGCTCAGATGAAGTCGCCGATATTCTCCTTCCCTGGTCTGCTACTGTTCGACGGACCTACACCCACCGTCACAAACTAGACGCTGGGTATAGTAATATTTAAGTAATATCTGGAAAAATTTATGCCGCATTTCCAAAATAAACGAATGGTATTTAAAAACATGAAGTAGCGAAATAAATTGCTGAAACAAGTAATGCAAGTAAATACCACAGTTAAAGATGTAGAGACAGACACATGCTAAGTCGAGATGATATACGTCCGGTCGGCGGTGAGAACTATCACCTAACCTTTCCCACTACTATATGGAGCTTCGCTTAACATATCTCACACAAATAGCGGAGCAACGCTCTATGCTTATACAACATCAATCTCATGCTTGCCGACCACCCCGAGTCTCATAACTCGTGTGTCGTGCAAGTGTAGTAGTGAGTGCCGAAACCCCGGTAGACCCATGTCCCCGTGAACTGCACATCTCTCGTATCATGAACACTAGATAATCCCTACTTTAATTTCAAAGAAAAATAATTTCAAACTTTTAAGATTTCAAAACAAGTTAGGCTACAAAGCCCGAATGAATCGAATACAAATCCAATTAAATCCAAATTATTCCATTAGCATGCTTTCATCAATCTTTTCAAAAATGACATCAAGAGTAGAAATAAGAGTCAATGAAACAATTCACAAGGCATCATATCACAATATTCACCCATGAATAGATACAAGAACAACATGATGTGAGATTTCAAGTAGTAATGTCTACCAATAGACCAATAACTCAATAAAGGTGAATGAAATGAAATATAAAATTCTCACAGTTGTACTTACAATTCATACGCTTGTCCTAGTCTAGTCGATCCCTCGACAATTCGAAATGCGTGCCCAAACTCTTGAGTTCTCCCCTTAGTTCCCTAACATTCAATAATGTATCAATTTAGGCCAAATCCAATTCGAGACCAATTTCTAAATTTTTAGGCCAATCCGCCCATTTCGCTCTTTTCGAGGTGAAACGCCCGTAAAAGTCTCGTCCGAAATTCTAAATATTTTATTTTTCATAGAAATTCATTAATTTCTATTTATTTTGTCGAAATATAATTTTTTGGAATTTTTCCTAATTTTCTAAAATTTCTTTAAATTTTTTTTATTTGGGTAGGGTCGTCCCGACCCTAGCCAGGGCCCTTGGCCCAGCCCAACAGAGGGAAAGGGTGCACACGCACGGCCCGTGCGTGTGCCCCATTTTTCCTCAACGAACCAGGGACTCCCTGGTACGTTGAGGAGATTTCTTTTTTCGTGAGCTCGATCCAACCTCAGGTCGTTTAGGGAGGGGAGATGACTCTTTCGAGTCGTCTCCTTCCTCGGAATCGGAAGTACTGCGTTGGAAGTTCGTTCGAGCTCTCCCTCGCCAACACCAACCCACAAACAACATCAAATTCACAACACCAACTCACCTCGATCTTCTCCGTTTCTCTCCTTCTCCTCCTCTCCTTCACCAGCGATTCTCATCTCTTTTCTCCTCCCGATTGATTTTGGTGAAGATAAGAAACCCATTTTATTAACTTATATACACACATTGACTATAGTATGTTGTTTAAATGCTACCCGTTGATCATGTGTGCACATGTGTCTCGAGGCTGATCTCATGGACCACCTTGTCCCACTTGTCCCCCAAGTCAATTGTGAGTGGCTCAACAAGTTGACACTTGCCACTTGATGAGTTAACGCGTGTCTCGATGCACATGTAATGCACCTTGTTTTATTTACACTAACTATAGGTCATTTAATACTTAGCTAAATGTGGCCACATTAAAGCCACTTATTAACCCAATATCAATGCACATTTAATTCAAATAAATTAAACTTACCCTAATATGCCGCTACCTCGGTCCTACGTTGACACGCGGCTCGAGGTACGTTTCCGCTCCTCTCGATACCTACACACTTGTAGATAATTAACTTAATAGTCTACACATATACAATACACTAGGCATACATCACAACAAATAAAAAATGTACCTTGGCCCTTGCCTCGGTAAACAGACATATCACGTTGTGGGTCCCACAGTACGGGTCGTATAGCCTGTTTAAAGAGGTAAACACGGTTAGAGATTTTGGGCCGTTACAATTCTTCCCAACTAATGAAAATTTTGTCCTCGAAATTTAAAGTCGAACTATCATGTATACCTTACTCGAATAGGTACGAAAACTTATCTCGCATATAGTCCTCCCATTCCTAAGTGAGTTTTGTATCATCGTGAGACTGGCACTTGACAAGTACTTTTGGGATAGCCTTGGTCCTCAACTGTTGTACCCTTCAATCTTGGATCTTAACAGGCTACTCATCGTATGAAATATCCTCACTCAGGTCTATCTGGCTCAAATCTATAGTCGAACGATCACTTGTTCTCTACTAAGGTAATCAAAGCATGGATATATGAAATACCAGATGAACTCCTGACATCTATAGAGGTAGCTCAAGCTCAAACACAACCTTTTCGACCCGTTTCTTAATTCTGAAAGGTCCGATAAATCTCGATGCAAGTTTACCTTTCACTCTAAACCTCTTCCGAGGGGAAACCTTTAAATAGACAAAGGATCCCTCGGTGTATGTGAGATCACCGCGATATCTGTCTGCATTCTTCTTCTATTGATCTTGGGCTCCCTTGAGTCTTTGACAAATCACTCGTACCTTCTCCGTGTTATCGACAACAATCTCATGCCCCATGGTCTCCCAGTCCTCTGGGTCAGCCCAACACGATGGCGAGCGACACGGTCTACCATACAAAGCCTCAAAAGGTGCCATCTCAATACTGGCTTGATAAGTGTTGTTATATGTAAACTCACATAACGGTAGGTACTCCTCCCATGATCCGCCAAACTTCAAGATGCACACCTGTAACATATCCTCGAGAACCTGTATCAATCTCTCAGTCTGCCCATCAGTCTGAGGATGAAAAGCCGTACTAAACTATAGGCGCGTACCATACTGCTCCTACATACTCCGCCACATCCTGGACGTATACATAACATATTTGTCTGACGTAATAGTCACTGATACCCCATGCAGTCTAATAATCTTTCGCCCGAATAGGATACTCAACTAATCAAACGTATAATGTGCGACCACTAGTAGAAAATGAGCAGACTTTGTTAGTCTATCAACAATAACCCAGATGGAATCATGTCTCCGGGCGATTCTCAGCAATCCTCTCACAAAATCCATAACAATGCATGTCTTCCCACTTCCCTTATGGGATGAGAAGAGGCTGTAGCAATCCTTCACGTCTGCGATGTTCAACCTTCACCTGCTGACAGATCTCACAGTTCCTAATAAACTTTGACACATCCACTTTCATCCCAGGCCACCAAAAGTGCCTCTTCATGTTACATCTTGGTCCTGCCTAGATGAATTGTGAATCGGTAATGGTGTAACTCTTGAAGAATCTCCTTTCTCAGCTCTGGTATTGACGGTATCCACAGTCTACCCCTGAAGCGCAAACACTGGTCATACGTTTCTGTCCAATCAACACATTCTCCACTCTACGCTAACTCACTAGACCTGGAGTACAACCTGTCGGTCCCTTTGACACTCTCTATGTAGATACGGTATTTACTCTCATCTATGCGCAAATCTCAACTCGAGGTAGGAACCTCCGCATCTCCAACATGTATCCTACTCAGCGCATCAACGACTACATTCGCTTTTCCCGGATGGTATTATAAGGAAAAGTCGTAATCTTTCAAAAATTCTAACCATCTACGCTGCCTCATATTCAGATCCTTCTGTGTGAAGCGATACTTCAAACTCTGATGATCAGTAAAGAGTGTAAACGCCTTTCCATACAGATTGTGTCTCCATATCTTCAATGCAAACACTATTGTTGCCAGCTCTAAGTCATGCGTCGGATAATTCTTCTTATGTACTTTCAGCTGTCTGGATGTATATGCTACTGTACCAGTACCCTGCATTAACACACATCCCACACATCTATGAGAAACATCACTATAGACGGAGAATCCCTATCCGACCTCTGGTAACACTAATACTGGCGCAGTAGTCAATAATCTCTTCAACTGAGCGAATGCCTCCTTACATTCCTTAGACCAGTGAAATCTAACGTCTTTCTGAGTCAATTTAGTAATCCGTGATGTGATTTTCAAAAAATCCTTCACGAGTCGGCGATAATACCCCGCCAAACCCAGAAAACTTATGATCCCAGTCACTGAAGTCGGTGTTGGCCAATCTATAATCGCCTAAATTTTGGCTGGATCCACGCATATCCCTTATGCTCCGACAACATGCTCAAGAAATTTGACCTTTGATAGTCAGAATTCACATTTACTAAATTTGGCGTACAGTCTATGCTCCCTCAAAGTCTGCAACGTTTCTTTGAGGTGTTGTTCGTGATCCTCCCTCGTATTCGAGTATACCCGTATATCATAGATGAAGACTATCACGAATCGGTCAAGAAACGGTCTGAAAACACGATGCATCAGATCCATAAACACTATTGGAGCATTGGTCAGCCTAAACGACATGATTGTGAACTGAAAATGTCTATACCTCGTGCTGAAAGCTGTAATGGACCTATCGTCATCCCTGATCCTAAGGTGATGATACCCTGATTGCAGGTCTATCTTGGAGAAAAACTGTGCTCCTCTCAGCTGATCAAATAAATCATATATCAACGGGAGTGGATATTTGTTCATAATTGTGACTTTGTTCAACTGTCGGTAGTTGATACAAAGCCTCAAAGTACCGCCTTTTTTCTTCACAAAAAGGACAGGTGCTCCCCATGGCGACATAGAAGGTGTGATAAATCTATTATGTCCCAAATCCTGAAGCTGAGTCTTCAACTCTTCTAACTCTCGTGGTGCCATCCGGTATGGTGGTATGGAAATCAGTTTCGTACCTGGTACCAACTCAATAATGAAATCGGTCTTTCGTGGCGCGGTAAACCAGGTAAATCCTCTGGAAAAACATAAGGAAACTCTCTAACAACCGATATATCTTCCAACCTAGGTCCCCGACTCTTTGGTATAGTGTACAACGAAATCAATGATTCCATCTCCTTACTAGTCGTAGGTCGACCTCTTGTTCCTGCAGTCATCGCTGCACTACCTCTATAAGTGAATGTCGAACGCCTTGAGATCTAAAATATCACTGTCTTGCTAAAACAGTCGATATGAACGTGGTATGCAGCTAACCAATCCATCCCTAAAATCGCGTCGAACTCTAAAAACTCGAGGACTCTAAAGTCAGCAGGTAGCTCTACTCCATCTATCTCGACGAGACATTTCTCAATAATATTATTAGGGTAAACTATATCCCCGACTGCAATACTCAAAATCAAATGTACGTTAAGCCTATCAGGTTTCAACCCTAGGATGTCTACCATGCGACCATCAATAAAAGATACGGTAGAGCCAGAATCAAATAAAACATATAAATCTCAATCGCAAATAGAAATCGTACCCTCAATAAGATCTCGTATAGTGCGACGTCTGGCTGGGCTACCATGTGAACCTCATCTCAGGCCTACTATGCATACACCGCTGCAAGATGCGGGCACTCTCTCATGATGTGTCTGACCTGTCCACATATGTAGCATGTCAACTATCTACGCTGACCCTGAGTTTGAGCCTAGCCTTGTGCATGATAATGACCTTGTCTCTGCGGCTGTTCCAGTCTTTGTCTAGGATCCCGGCCTCTGCCTCTGTGTGACGGCCCCAACTAAAAATAAGGGCACCGCCCGGCCTAATCCCTAATTAAGCCCTAATCTCCCCTATAGGACCTAACCAGGAACTAGTCAGCCTTATTTAAATACCTAAATGCCTACCATTTATGATACCACCTACAGTTAACTTAATTGTTATAGTGACTAACCTATGGTTGTCTATAAATCAGAGTTAATTTTTTTTTATCTAACCAATTATTCAGCGGAAGTCTTATTAAATTACTAGTGGAAATGAAATCCTAAGGCCTAACCTATTGTGGAACAACCAGGAAATAAATGTCAATGCATATATAAACGAAATGGTGATATATATAACACGTGTCTAGTCCTATATTCCTATCACTCAACCCAAAAGGCAAACTAACATGTACATAAAAATGTTATACAAAAGCATACAACACGTACAAAAGTATGTCGTAGCAGTCCTCCACCGGCTCAGAGGTAGTCACCAATCTTCTCTTTGTCTGGTCTGCTACTCGGTTGATCTGCACCACCGTCACAAACTAGACGGTGAGTGCATGAATATATTTAAGTAATACCGAGAGACATCGATACACATTCCCAAATAAGCAACAAGTATCGAATTGCATAATTTAACTAGAAACTATCACTACAAAAAAAAAGCAAATCAGAAACGGAATTAGAAAGGGAAATAAGTTCCGTTGCTAAAAAAAATAAGTTGGAGACGGAATTGAGATGGAAAAATTAGAGACGGAATTGAGACGGATCAGAGACGGAAATAGAGACGGAAATGGAGACGGAATTAAATTCCGTCTCTAAAAAATGGCGCCAACATTCCCACCAAAAATTTCGTTTTTTATGACCGTTCATCAAATCTTGGGATTTGTGCATCACATCTCGAGATGATTCCCAACCCCCCCCACACACACACACACACCCACAAACCAAAAGCCCTAAATCCCAAATCGTCTCGTCTCTCCGTCTCTCTCTCTGTGGTCTCTCCGTGCCGTCTCCGCTCTTCGATCTGTCGATCGTCTCGTCTCTCCGTCTCTCTCTCTGTGGTCTCTCCGTCTCTTAGTCGGTCACGGCTCTCCCTTCTCTCTCCGGTCACCGCTCTTAGTGCGTTCTCTCTCTGCTCTCTTCTGTCTGAGCCCTAACCCTCGCGCCCCTCTCGCCTCCGTCAACGCGCATTTGTCCTTGCCGACGCCGGAGCCCTCGCATCTGCCATCTCTCCATCGTTGATGCTCCGTGATCTTCTTCAAGTCACCCGTCTCCTTGATCAACGATGTTGGTAACTTCATGTTTCCTTGCTCTGTTTCCATTCTTGATTTTTCTTTTCTTGTCGACACCAGTTGTGCTGTAAGTCATCACTCTCTTCGCTTAGGGCTTGAGAAAAAAAGTGTTTACTACTTCATCCAATTGAGGCTATGTTATTGTTGTTGTTGTTGTGTAATTATTTTAAAATTTTCTCTGCAAATGGATAGCTTGGGTAATATTAGTTCCATGTTGCTTGGAGGTTACAAACTTAAATTCGACAAAAAATTCTTTGTGATGTTGGGAAACCTTTGAATGTTTATAGCCCTCGACTTTCACCCGTTATATAGAAGACACTATGTAGGATTTATCTAGATGAAAACTAGAGAGGTTTCACATTATGTCACAGGCTACAAAAAAAATTTTGTTTTGTTTTTGGAACAATTGAAGATTCTATGATTCTGTATTGGAAACTGGTAACAGTTCGCTTCTTGACGTTAAGTGTATTTTTAGGATGTTAGAGTTAAGCTTTGGGTTGTTAGATTAATTATTGTTATTCGGTTAAGTTTGTAATGCTTCATTGATTAGTAGTTGAGTCTTATCGAGTTATCGATTATTGTTGAATTTCTATTGTTAACTTGTTGTATTATTGTGTGAAGAGATTTAACGAAAATGCATCTTCTCTTGCTACTATCTTTTAAGAGTTCCCATCATTTCGCTATTCTCTTTATGATTAAATTGTGCATAGTCTAGTTCCATGGTTCTAAAGACTTGTTCTTATTTCAGTACTAGAGGCTGTTGTAGCTTGCGAGAATGAGGTTGTCTACTTGATCTGTTTTATTTTCACTTGAATTTATTAGCATCGTGGAAACTCTTTGTACTTGTTATTTGCATTTGATTTTATTTTCGTGTCTTGAGACAAAGTTATTGGGTCGATGCTTTATTATATCTTAACAACGGGTTCGGACAACAAACATTGGGAGAAGAATATTGCGACATTACTCGGGTGTCTCGCACTGTAAGCTTTTTATCAATCATTCTTGGATACTAAGTTTACTCAAGGCCACTTTTGGGTTATGTTTTAAGAAATGAATAATGGAGTCTGATGTGAATTAAATATGTGTGTTTGTGGTTTTATAGTGTCTTCAAATATGTCAATGAGGTGTGTGGGTGAATGTCATTGCAATTTCCCTTGGGACCTGCTGATGAAAATTTGTTCTTTTGCTTAATTCTGTATCTGATAGAGCTTTCCTCTTTTTTGTATTCATATCGTAAAAAAAGGCTGCAAAAATAGTAGGCAACGAAGTTCATGACTAAAAGGAAAAGAACAGAAGTGATCTCATGAAAGATTTTCTAACTTTATTAGATATAATATATTGCTATTGTGATGTACCATTGGTACCCGATTCCGTGGTAGCTTTGTGACGCTCCCTGTCAAATCGGCGCTTGATATTTTCAAACAGGGAGCATATTCTCTTTTACGTTGTGCTCTCGGCGTCTCATTTATATTCTCACTCATATTTTTTGCGGGTTGCGGTTCTTATGGCCTTCCTCCAACACCGCCTAGGCGCGCTTTATTCATTTTGTACCAAACCGCAGTTCCTTACCTTGCCGAAAGAATAAGGTTTTCCATTTTATATTTGCTTTACTTTCATATATATTACATAACCCCTCATTAGTTATATAAATGGATAAAATTGATGTTATGGTATAAGAGAGAAACCGATAAGGAATTAACGCCATAATATTCTTTTATCGTATGGTTTGGAACTTCATTCGATATTGATGTTTTTCGGGAAGAAAAGTTTGTCTTTATTGTCAAATGGAGTTCTGTATAGCATTAGCAAATACTTTATCTCGGTTGAATATTGATATTTGATGTCGGACCATTGTGCGTAGTCTTGTATGATGTTTTTATTCCTATACATTTCTTGGTTACATTTTCTGTGTTTGCCAATAGGAAAGGATAGAAAGTGTTTTGGTTTTTCAAAATCGAGTGCCGTTTGTGGATTCATAAGCGAAATCGGGTTGTTTTATAGTTTCCAATTGTTTTATTTTGTTTATGGATGTGGTTTGCAAATATGGAACTAAAGGTCATTTCTTGAGATTTCCTATTTCGATTACATTCAAGTTAGAAAATACCTTGATTCTGTGGCCTATATTTTTGTTAGTGTTTCAACTTGCCCCAATTGGAAAAGTTTAGCAACTAAATGCTAATTTTGAAGCAGACATGTATTGTGTGTCTTTGGTAATTGATATATAATTTATGTCAAAGGCACACTCTTCTGTGTGCTTGGCAAAGCTGGTTTCATTTTCTTATCCCTGAAATAAACCTGATCTCTTTTGTTAATTATATGCCCACTCGGAAATGGCATGCTAGTGAATATTACACACTTGATACTCTTTGTTTTAATCTGTTGAATCATCTTAGTTTCTCTATGTTTAGTCTTGTTTTTAACGTCTTAAATGTTTTAATCGGGAACTATTCTTATTTTTAGAGCGAAAAATAGGCTTTTAATATGAAACCGGCTTTTTGTTGCTATGTTACTTTGAAGGTTGACTTGAAGTGTTCTATTCGATATTATGACCAACCAAATGAAGAATCAAAATTGTCAAGGTTTTGTGATGGCGGACTTCATAGATTTATGACATAATTAGCTAATGAGTAGTAATTAGAAACTATTTATTCGGATTTTATCTTTTATAGTTTCAGCTCAATGTGCCAAACAACTTATTAGAATTTTATTAGAATTTTATTAGAAATTTGCTACTTGCTTACAATGTATTCTTTTTTGGAACTTTGTAGGAAACTGATAGGCTTAGACAAGTGATTGAGAAGGAAATGCTAAAAGTCGAGGTAAGTTTGTTCTTCCAAAAATGGCTTGTAATTTTTCCACATGACCTTATTAAATGTGTAAATTCACAAATGTTTAGTTTAGTTAACAGTTCCATGCTTAATAGAGTTGTCTAATGACTCTGCTCTTTGTATTGTTGAAATATAGCATTTTGACTTAAAACATAAGCCATAAACCAAAGATAGAGATGGGCAAAACATTGGTTAAATATTTAAGAGAAAGAAGTAGTTAAGCAATTCTACCCATTAACCAAAGATTACTTTTAGTCTCTTAAAAAATTCATAAGATACTACTTTGAGAATCAATGAAAAATATTTAAAATTGGTCTTTGGTTTGTTCATCTACCCCCTTAACCAAAGATCAAATTTTAATATTTTTTTAATAAATTCAGTAAATACTACTTTAAGAATCCATGAAAAACATATTTAAAATTGGTTTTGGCTCATTCAATTTTTTGATTGAAATATTCGATTAAGTGGTTTAATGCATAAATTTTACTTGAATATGATCTATAATTTGCATTGTTGTTTGAATAAGGATATGTCTTCTTTAAATTTAGGCAATAACAAGTCCATATCATTTTTTTTGGTGTGATCAATAGTTTGATACTCATTAAGTTCATACTTCACAACTTAAAAGGTATCCTAGTTCCTCATCAAGTTGATATTGTCAAACTCAACCTATGTAGAATATTGTGTGCTCTAGATAAAGGTAAAGGAGTCACCGTCACGCTTGGAAAATAAGGGGTGGGTTGCAATAGGCTGAAAGCCAATGTAAATCGATCTTTATGAAATGGATTAAACAGGTTTATTGTTTGGTTCTTGAAAGTTAAAAAGCTCGGTTTGAAATGAGATGAGTGAGCTTATGATAAATTTTGTAGCTTGTGAAAGTGGATTGATTGAAAATAGTCTTATGAGTTTTTTGGTCTATCTATGAGGTAGCATATTTTTGTTTTCTTATATGTTTTTAGAAAATGAAGATAAAAGTGAAAATGACAAACATTGCTATCTTCCTCCTACTGGATTGGTATGAATTTAATTTACTTAAATCAGTATATGCAGTGTTTATCATTATTTGAATTTCTTAAATCTCAAATGAATTAATGTTAATCTTTTTGCTTGTTTGTAGACTTTGATGGTCGAGTGCAGGGATCGTCACTATAAGTTCGATGTGAGTCATTGCTCTTCTACCTTAGCTCTATCTCCTATGATGCTTATGTCCCTGAAAAATTTAAGTTCAACTATTCAATTATTAAGTTGTTTCAAATTCCCCTTGGCTGTGCAGGTGGTGTTGAAGAACATCTCAAGACTTTTCGATTGATAATTCTTTTTGTGCATATTTATAGGATTGTAAGTTTTTTTTTGTGGTTGTTGAACAATAGGATTGGTGGTTTTGTGAATACTTAGAAATTTGGAGCATTTGTAATACTATACAATTTTTTTTGGATATATATCTTTTTCAATTTTTGATTTTTACATTTTTGTTCTCTCAATTGAATATTTGTTGATATATATTGTCGATGTATGAATGTCAAATTTTGTTTTTTTTGGGGGATGTTAGCACCCCCAAGGAGTTGTTGGAGGGGGTGCAGGCGATGGAGTAGGTCCTATGGTTCTAATTTCAAGTTATAGGTTGGAGAACCAATTGGATTATGTTTATGTTTGAAAATAAAACAAAAAGGAAAATTAGAGACGGATTAGCAACGGAATTCAAACATTCCGTTGCTATTCCGTCTCTAATTTTCCAGGAATATATGTTGAATCAGCAACGGAATCAGAGACGGAATTCATGACTTTATTATTTCCGTCTCTGATTCCGTTTCTGATTAGAAACGGAATCAGAGACGGAATGCAATTACAAATGTACCATTTTGAAAAAAAATTCCATTTCTGTTCCGTCTTTGTTCCGTTTCTAATTTTCGTCTCTAAATCCGTCTCTAATCAGAAACGGAATTTATTCCGTCTCTAATTCGTTTCTGATTAGAGACGGAATCAAATTTCCGTTTCTGATTGAATTAGCAACGACGATTTTAGAGACGGAATTTATTCTGTTTCTGTTCCGTTTCTGATTTCAATTAGAGACGGAATTTAGGCAAATCAGAGATGGAAAATTCCGTTTCTGATTTGCTGTTTTTTTGTAGTGTATGCAATGACTTAGTAGTCTACACATATATAGTACACTAGGCATACAACACACAAATATATCATTTACCTCGGCTACCGTGCCTCGGTAGTGACACGTATCGCACTGCGGGTCCCACCTCACGGGTCATTGTTTCCTAATTAACGAATTAAACGTGCATTAATTATTGGGCCGTGACACTCTGCCACCCTGCGGTTGCTGTCGTGAAGCCTATGGAGAAATGTAGAAATAACAAGAGCTGGTAAGGCTGGTCTGATGAGAGGTGGCAATAGATGTCTGCCTACAGTGCTCTGTGCTGGAGAAATGGATGATACAGGAGGCACAACCAAGGCCTGCTCTGCATACAAAATTAGACTCGGTGCTCTGCCATCAGCAACTTTGCCCAAATAGTATGTCTCATACGTTAGGGCTCGCTAATAGATCTCGGTGAGTGTCCTCTTGTTTGAACTAACAACGCAATACCCAATATCGGGTCTGAGTCTATCACCGAAGTGATATACATCCTCAGACTTATCTCTCACCAAATCTCCATCAAACTGGAGCAGATAATCATATCGATATATGTACTGCATTACAGGCTTCTCTAGCCCCTATCTCAAATCCATGAACTCTCTCCTCAATCTCTTTATGACTGAAGGCGAAAAATACTGCTGATAGAACTTCTGCTTGAAAACATCCCATGTCTCAAATTCTTCGTAAGTGGCCACTGTCATACGCCACTAAACGTCATCGTCTCTCTCTCGAGAGTATATGATGAGATCTCTGCCCGAAGTCTATCATCAATCCTCAGTACTCGATGAAGCTTCTCCTGAGACAGGATCCATTTCTTAATTTTCTGAAAATCCTTGACTCCATCGAAATAGGCTGGTTTGAGTCTAATGAAGTCCTTTACCAGCTAAACTTCCACTGAAGTGCTAGAAGATGCGGGCGTGGGAGACGGTACTGCCTCAGCTGTCTCCACCACTGGTGCAGTCATGGCTATCGACGCTGCTAAGGCTACAATAGGAAGTGCTGGCACTTGGACAATTGGTGTAGCAGTCGTAGGAGTCAATGTCTATGCTGGTGGAGCTAAACGAGCTGTCATCAATGTGATGAAACCAATCAACTGCTAGCCTTGAGCTGTCACTCGATCAGACAGTCGCTGTAAACCCTCCGCTTTAGTAGGAGGCGAACTGCCACCAGTCACTGCGTCTCCTCCCCCGCGTGTATTAACCATCGGGGTCTGCAATGGATAGCGAACGCAAATTAGCTTCTACGTGACATAGTGCATAAGTATATATATATATACATACATAAATTAACAAGTACATATAAGAAATTCTTCATATCACTGTCACTCACTTCCCAACTAATGGTGTCTAGGTAATGATCATCTGGTTTCCACATCTAAGGTTTGTATTTTATGCATCTTAGTCTCTAAACCTGGGCTCTGATCCCAACTGGGATGACCTCAACTACTAAACAGGACACCGCCCGGCCTAATCCCATAATCAAGCCTTAATCCAAATTACATAAGATGTAATTACGTATTAATCAGCCTTTCACCCTTATATTACATTCACTACACATGTTCCGATATTATTCAGTTAATTAAAATTCCCTTATCATTCTCATGTATTTTAAAGATCATGCGAAAGCCTTCATTATCCAAAATTTCTAAGTGTGGGAAACCAGGAAAAACATACAACATCACATGCACGTATATATATATATATATATGAAACTGTTCACTCAACCCAAACTGTACAGTAAAGACATAAACAATCATAATTCAACAAAAGTCGAGACATACAAAATGAGTGAGGAGAGTCGCCGAACTGCTCAGATGAAGTCGCCGATATTCTATTTCCCTAGTATGCTGCTGTTCGGCTGAGCTACACCCACCGTCACAAACTAGACGCTGAATATAGTAATATTTAAGTAATATCTGGAGAATTTTATGCCGCATTTCCAAAATAAACGAATGGTATTTAAAAGCATAAAGTAGCGAAATAAATTGCTGAAACAAGTAATGCAAGTAAATACCACAGTTAAAGATGTAGAGACAGACACATGCTAAGTCAAGATGATCTACGTCCGTCGGAGGTGAGAACTATCACCTAACATTTCCTACTACTATATGGAGCTGCGCTTAACATATATCACACAAATAGCGGAGCTGCGCTCTATGCTTATACAACATCAATCTCATGCTTGCCGACCACCCCGAGTCCCAAAACTCGTGTGCCGTGCAAGTGTAGTAGTGAGTGTCGAAACCCAGGTAGACCCATGTCCCCGTGAACTGCACATTTCTCGTGCCATGAACACTAGATAATCCCTACTTTAATTTCAAAGAAAAATAATTGCAACATTTTAAGATTTCAAAACAAGTTAGGCTACAAAGCCCAAATGAAATCGAATACAAGTCCAATTAAATCCAAATTACTCCATTAGCATGCTTTTCATCAATCTTTTCAAAAATGACATCAAGTGTAGGAATAAGAGTCAATGAAACAATTCACAAGGCATCATATATATCACAATATTCACCCATGAATAGATACAAGAACAACATGATGTGAGATTTCAAGTAGCAATCTCTACCAATAGACCAATAACTCAATAAAGGAGAATGAAATGAAATTTAAAATTCTCACAGTTGTACTTACAATTCATACGCTTGTCCTTGTCTAGTCGAGGGATCCCTCGACAATTCGAGATGCATGCCCAAACTCCTGAGTTCTCCCCTTAGTTCCATAGCATTCAATAATGTATCAATTTAGGCCAAATCCAATTCGAGAATAATTTCTAAATTTTTAGGCCAATCCGCCCATTTCGCTCTTTTCGAGGTGAAACGCCCGTAAAAGTCTCGTCCGAAATTCTAAATATTTTATTTTTAATAGAAATTCATTGTCTCTCTTCCATCCTATTCAGACACTAGGTGACAAAAGAGTGCCATCAACATCGCAACGTTAGAAACCCAGTAGACTGGAGGCCGGATCTACCAATAAAAGAGTAAGAGGAAAAAAGAAGAAGAGGAATGGACGGATGGTGTGAAGAAGGCAGAACTGGTGGGGGGAAGATGGAAACAAGTGGGAGGACGGAAAAGGAAAAGAAGAAGAAGAAGAAGAAGAAAAGAAGAAAAAGAGGGGGTGGTCGAGGTGTTTGAAGAAGAGGAAGTGAAAATGAACAAAAAAGGGGAAGGGAGAGAAGAGAGAATGAGATTTGGATTTTTGGGAGAGGAGGAGGGGGCCGACGACGGCGATGGTGAAGGTGAGCCGTCGACCCCAACACTAGATTTTGTGATTTAGGGTTTTGAGTTCAGTAGGTGAAGGAACACCATATATCATACTATCTCAGTGACCTAATATTATCTAAGTGACCTAATGGTTGAGTAGTCACTTTTTATGATCAATGTGGTTAAGTGGTTGAATTCTTTTGATTCTACAAATAAATTGTGTTTTTTCTTTTTGAAAATAAACTATGCTTGATTGGTTATTTGACTTTGTATTTGTTGGGAAAATCCACACATGCACAGAAGAAGCAAATAATTTCACAAAACATCCAAACACATAAACTATCAAACTTTTTTATTCAATCAATCAAAACTTGTCGAAAACTTGTATGTTACAAACTAATATAGGGGTCTTCATATAGACACCAAACTTACTAATTTAACTAATGACACACAATTAGACCGCCAAAAAAATAAACACAAACTTAATTAGAAAACTATTAAACACAAAATCATTAGAAACTTAACTAAACACTACACGTTCCAATTAATTAACAAACTAAAATAGAAACTAAGAGTTTTGAGCCAAAAAAACCTTGCAATATTTTATCATGAGAACAAGTTTTTCAGTATTGAAGTTGAGTTGAATTCCCAATTTGATTAATTTTTCCTGGGATTTATTTAGGCTAAATTGGTTAAAATATCATAATCTTTCAAATAATCTGGAAATGTTAAGATATAATAACAAATTTTATAAGATTGGGATACAATAACAAAGTCGCAAAAGGTTATTAAGCCTAAAAAAACTTCTAATTTGTGCCTACTAGATCAAGATGATGACATAGTAGCTAAAAGTGTTACTTCAATCTTTCGGAGATGAAGTAGTATGAGCTCTCAACCCTTCAGGTAATTTCTACAAAATTTGCTTGTGAAAAGGTAAGAGTTCACTGCTCAAAATGTTGATAGGAGAAGGTAATATGGTTTCCTCAAGCTATCCCAAAACATGCTTTGCTTACATGGAGATTGTTTTTGGGTAAAACCCTAACTCTACAGAAATTTAAAGAATTGAATATTATCTCCTCTCCTTCTCGAGCAGGTTATGGTAGTTTGCTACTCTCTAAGACTGGTAAGTTGTTCTTTGCATATCACTCTAATTGTCTAATTGTCTAATTATCTCCTTCTCGAGCTGGTTATGATATTTTAATTAAGAAGATGCATCAACATGGATATGGATCTATTGAGGTACAATCTGATTCCAATACCCTTGTTGATATTGTTACAAGAAAGGTGGCTTGCCCTTGGGACTTCAAGAATTAGAAATTTGGGATCTTGTTGAGGCCACTGAAGCTAAAGTTTTTTTCATTGTTGGAGAGAAAAAAAATTTCCTGTTGATTGATTGGCATCACAAGTTGGTTGGTTCATTTAACTTTTCGTCTCCTCATTGCATATCAAGTGAATTAGTTGATTTGATAGTTAAAGCTGCAAGAGGTTTTGTTTGTAAACATACATTGTAATTTTTGTTTATTAATATAATTTTACTTTACCTTGCAAGAAAAAACATAGTGTCTACTTCAGTCGTTGGTTGTGAAGTCCCCCAAACAATATTTATTTTTGATGTGCTATATTTATACCTACTTTCATCAATAAAAAAGGAGAAACTCCATATACTTGAAGAAGTTGCAAAATAAAAAACAACATATGAGTACTTCAAAGACTACTTCTAAAGCCATTCCTCAAATCATTTACACCTCCAACAAATGCAGCCCCAAAGGCATCCATCTCCTCCTTACCCCTAGCCAAGCTGATCTCAATCCCACCATCACCACCTCCATTCCTACTATCCGCGAACAAAATCGCTCCTGTTCTCGCTATCGTCACAAACTCAACTTTCTTAGGCCTCCCCCACCCGAAATCCACCTCGTAGAATCGAAACTGAGGTGACCCAGCAATCACATCAAACCGATGAGGACCATTCGTTATCAATCGCGCAATCCTAGCCTCAGAATTCCTTACTACTGATGCCCCCAATTCTCTAATCTCCTTCACAATCCCCTCCAAAGCAACAACAATCCCATTTTCCCCCACCACATCACTCCTCTTAGCACTCACTTTAACACTAATCACACAGTTACCAAAATATGTTGATGGCACTGGAGGGGCTAATCTGGACCTGTAGTCTGCAGCAAATGAGATGCTTGAAATGTCATCACCACCGACATCACCAACACTACCTACACTAGTCTTTGATTTGGCCAAACAAACCCAAATGTATGCACAAGCCAACTCAAATCTTGATGGGCTTTGCCCACTTTTTGACAAGACCAATCTCTTGAGCCTATCAAGATCAGTCCCAGTAAGCTCAAATGTGACCATGACTTGGTCAGGGGGGGATTTGAGATTCAGTGACAACAACAACCAACTGTTGCAGTCCTGCTCAGACAAAGACTTTGATCTGATGAACTTCACAAGCTCTTTCAAATACAATCTGTGAAATTTGTTGTCAACATCCTTAATCACAGACCTATCAAACATGGGTAGAAGCCATTTTGATTGTAGAACAAGTGATATGTCTCCAAATCGAGAAATCAAAGCCCATGATTTGAGAAACATAGCTGAGGTTCTCCCATCAGAGACACAGTGGAGATGGGTGGTTCCTAGACTGATCCCCAGACCAGGAAACAAAGTGATCTGCGCCGCAAAGACGGGCACCGATCCGGGTGATTTTGATGATGAATTATCAAGTTGAGGGACTAGTTTTTGAAACTGTTCCGGGTCTCTTGCTAGATGCCCAGACAAGTGATTGAAATCTGCATTGGTTTCGGCTGCTGTTAGCGAAACAGAGTCGCCATGGGAGTATCTGATGATGGGCTGATTGGATTGGTGAGACCAGATGAGATTTCCAGCTAATGGGTAGAAGAATTGGAGGGTTAGGGAGAGGGAAAGCTTGATTTGTGGGAGGAGAGAGCCCATGAAATGATTGATATTGATGTTGGGGATGGTGAAGAACATGAGGAGTTCTGGTGGTGCTCTGAGCAAGAAAGGGAGATCAAAGTAGGTGAGAGGGAGAGAGGATTCTGTGATTGGTGATGTTGGCGGAGGACTAATCTGACTGATCTCCAACACCCTTAATTTCATCTCCTTGTTTGATGAATCATCCATGATTGAATTAGAGAGTTTTGGATGTAAACAAATATGTTTGAGATGAAAGAGATGATGATGATGATGATGATGATGAACTAGATTGGAATTGTCAAACACGGCAGACAGGGAAAGGTGAGGTTATGTTAGAAAAAGTCATTAGAATTACTTTATTAGTGGATCATCTCTCTAGAAATGATACTCTATCTTCTTATCAACAAAGCTTAATTTGTGATTTTTTTTTTAATTTTTTAATTTTTTTTTTTGAATACGGCCATGATTCGAGGTGGAATGCATTAGATCATGGGGGTTTTTCTAAAAATAAGGTGGGTATAATTTTTTATTTCGAAAATAAGGTCGGTTACTTTTAATTTAGGAAGCTAAGGTATGTCTCCTTTTGAAAAGGAGTCATTGGTGATGATGTGGCTCCATGTGACGTGTGTTGATGAGGTGGAGTGAATGACTCATTTCGAAAAGGAGTCATCTATACAAAATCAATGACACATTTTGAAAAGGAGTCATCTATACAAAATACACACTCCTCAAAAGGAGTACTTTGTTCAACTCGAAGCGGTGTGTGACGACCCTTCAAGGTCGCTCGACCTAGCCCACCCGGGCCCGAGTCGGCCCGACCCGACCAATATGAGGCAGCCTGACTCGGGCTTCCCATCTTCTTCCTCTCGTAAACTTTTAATTTTTTATTTTTTTTCCATTTGTGCTGGTGTTGGGCGTCCATTCCCAACCCCAAGTTGGGTTCGTACAGGGGAGACGACTCCCCTGCCGTCCCTTGAGCTTATGGCAGTTCGTCCGAGTCTCCTACCTCGGACCAACAACCACAACCGACTGCAAAAACAACTACAAATCACACGACACCCACAAATATAACATTTACTTCGGCCACCGTGCGTCGGTAGTGACACGTATCTCGTTGCCGGGCGCATGTCACGGGTCATTTTGTTATGGATAACATATTAAACGTGTATTAATTAATGGGTCGTGACACGGTGAACCCATGCAAACGTCAATTACGTATCGAGATGGACATGCCGCATCACGTACGTATATCAAGATGGATAACCTGCATCACCCACGTATCTCCCACGTTTCTCGAGGTAGACAACTGATGTAAAGGACAAACACATATATGGACGTGGACAACTCATGCAAACGCCACGCATGTATCTCGCTGCAGAGGAGTCATGCGAACGACGCGCATGTCGAGGTGGCCGATCCATGCAACCTCGTGCAATTCATGCAAACGTTATGCACGTATCTGGAGGGGCCAACTCATGCAAACGACACTCACGTATCTGCCAGTGGATAACCATTGCCAACAAAATGCACGTATGTCGAGATTGACAATCCATGCAACTATTACACACGTATCTCGAGGGAACAATAGTCAATGAAATGACACGCACGTATCTGGCGGGGGGCAACCCGTGCAAACAACAGAAATGTATGTCAAGGTTGACAATCCACGCAATCGTTACGCACGTATCTCAAGGGGGCAGCCCATGCATATCTACTATAAACCACGCAACACAATCGTGATCATGAGGGTATGGAGATGGACATGCCGCATCACGTACGTATATCGAGATGGATATCCTGCATCACCCGCGTATCTCGAGGTAGACAACTGATGTAAAGGACACGCACGTATATAGACGTGGACAAGTCATGCAAACGCCACACATGTATCTTGCGGCATAGGTGTCATGCAAATGACGCGCATGTCGAGGTGGCCAACCCATGCAACATCGTGCAATTCATGCAAACGTTATGCACGTATCTGGAGGGGCCAACTCATGCGAACGACGCTCACGTATCTGCAAGTGGACAACCATTACCAACAAAATGCACGTATGCCGAGATTGACAATCCATGCAACCGTTACACACGTATCTCGAGGGGACAATAGTCAAGGAAATGACACGCACGTATCTGGCGGGGGGCAACCCGTGCAAACAACAGAAATGTATGTCAAGGCTGACAATCCATGCAATCGTTACGTACGTATCTCAAGGGGGCAACCCATGCATATCTACTATAAACCATGCAACACAATCGTGATCATGAGGATAAATTTGTAGATGAAAACTGTAAAGGCCAAAACCACGTTATATATATTTTTTAGAATTTAAAAATATAGCAATAAAGAAGTTTTGAAAGTATGATTTCTTTTCCATAAAAAACCTTATCATACAGGTTTATCGACGGTTACGTTGACGTTGTTGCTCCGTGATGCAAACCGGACGTACTCTATGTCGAGTTCGACGTTGTGTTTGTACTTCAGGTTGAGTTTGTCGAGGTTGATGATCTTGCATTGAATGTCGTCGAGTGGATTGATGTTCATCCTCTGGTGCTTCACTCGACTTACCTCTGGTACTAACGCTCCCAAAAATAGGAGGTTGAACTGTCCCAAAAAATTGGCTTCCTGTATGCGGTTGGCCGAGAGGAACATGAGGCGGCGGGGGCATGCTTAATATGTTCATGAATGAGCCATCTCCACTATATGACATATTATAATTATAACATGGTGGAGTAAATAGGCTCGGCATGTGTTGAGGCAATGACGGATACATTGGATGTCTAGGCATGCCATGGTCCATATATGAAGACGACGGCCCGGGTGCATAAGGATTAAAATGGTAATAAGGAAGATTCATGATCGGCGCGGTAGGTACAAATACTTGAGGCTCTGTTTGCATTGGGGACAATGTAGGAATGTACCCTTGAGAAGAATGATGTGGTGGGGATGAACGTTGGCTACTGTCACCAATAGTCTCTGTTGTTCTCCCTCTCGGACGAGATGAACGTGGCGTAGGGGAACGTCTGCTGCTCTCAGCAGTAGTCTCTATCCGACGAGAAGGACGTAGTGAACGAGGACGTCTAGCGCTCCCATCCACAGTCTGTGTTTGTGTTCTTCTTCTTCTCACCTCTCGATTCGATTCGCCATGATCATCTTCTTCATCTTCATCTTCATTCTCCTCATCTATGCCCTGTCCGACATCAATTCCACTATTCCATAGAGTCGAAATTTGCTTATGATTTTCATCCAAAATTTTGATGCATTCATCAAGCGCAGCAAGACCTTGCTCGTACCCATCGTCAGTGAAAACTCGCTGCAGTCGACGCACCAAGTCATTCTAGTGACTGATCGATACCACGTCATGTAGTCTTGTTGATCGTGGCATTCTTCTTGTTCCACTATGACTATGTTGTCACCACGATTTTCCCACATCTATATATAGTTTGCGTGAAAAGCCGCCTAATTTTCTTAAACTCGTCTTCGTATCTCGATGCGGTGCAGTCGAGTGTCGTAATCAGAGTTTGGCGGCACGGCCTGTATCATTTCGAATTGTCTCAAAACTTTTTCAAGTCGATGCCACTCGACTATGTGGAAACAAATAAGGGGACACGTCGATAACCAACTTTCGTGACCGTCGGTGCAGTATTCAGGAAGAGACCCCATGACTTCAGAATAAGGTTGCCACACCACGTCTGCATCATTCTGTGAATCGAGTGCATCACGGTAAGCTGATAAAACGTGTGTTGCACTTTGAGTAACCGAGAATGCATCGATCCATCTATATAGAAAACTCATAATTAGTAAAATCAAAATGTAGTTAATATTATAAAAATTACGATATAACATTTCTATTACCTGTGTCCTAAAAGGACGTCATTAAGCATCTCTTCTCCGTCCATTGTTCGAGGTTGAACTCTAGGAATACCCAGCCGCCTCGGTGCTATGAATGGAAATCTATCCCATGCCCACAGTTGTACTAGAATAGAAGCCCCTGCAACCTCGCGTGCACTCGCGCGAGATCCGCGGCATAACTCCCTGTACAAAAAAGCCAAACAAGCACTCCCCCAACTATATTGGCCAGCTATGTCAAAATCCTCGAGCAAAGGTAGAAACATCAAATGTACATATCGATTTGACTTATCGGCGAATAGACAAGCACCGATTAGTTGGAGAACGTACGATCGAACATACCGCCGCACCGACTCCTCGTCGTTGTCGTCATGTATAGCTGGTATGTTGCGCTCAAGCCATTCGACTTTTAGTTTATTTCCATGAAAGTCATCTCCAATAGGAATTCGACCAAGTAGCCTCTCACAAACCTCAATATAGTTTGTATCGGTGGTTCCTGTCACAGGCATACCTTCGATTGGTAAGCAGAAATGTACCTGTACGTCTTGCAGTGTAATAGTGCACTCGCCACATTGCATGCGAAATGTATGTATCTCTGGGCGCCATCTCTCAACGAATAGAGTAATCAAAGCCCAATCAAGACTGAAAAATGATATGCACGAAATGCCATAGAAGCCACTGGAACATAGATATGGGATCATTCGAGAATGATACTCCACCTTTCGATCAACGGCAGCTCGTCGTCGACACACGCGTAATGTCTCGTACACCTTAGAATTGAACATAAGCTTTCACATATATGTATATTATACGTTCAGTCACGAACATCAGATGTATAAATCTTAAATGGTTTACCTGACTCGTCCACGCTCGTGAGGACCTGTGTGTAGATTGGAGATGTAACAGTGAAGGATCTGACGGACCTGGATCCATTTGTGTACAAACTACAATTTAGGGAGTTTTAAAAGTTAGTCGTGTTGTTCGAGAAGTCGCCACTAATCGATTGTTAAATGTTCAAACAATAACGAATACGTAAACAGTTCATGACGTAAACTTTCTAGATTTTTCAATAGGTTCAGTATAATCTAATTACATACATACTTAAGCCATTAGTAAACACTATAGAAACTGGACTGTTGGTTTTGATTGGAAGATTCAGCTTTGGATGGACAATTCTTTTTGTTATGTCCCTCTGCACCACAAATGTCGCATCGGTTCTTCCTAGTAGGGACTCGATCACGATCTTTATTGGGACATGTTGTTATTTTATGTCCTTCTTGATGACATATGTCACATCGCAAGGCTCTTGTAACATTAGGTTGATCCATCTCGTTTGGCCTTCGCGTTCCCTTTGGTCTCCCTCGACCACGTCTGCACCTTGGGTCTTGTATGATCTTCATCGCAAAAGTCGACCAATATTTCTCATCTGGAATGGCTTTGAACTTATATGAGTAACATTGCGCGTAGACATCTATCCGGTAGTATGGTTCAATAAATTGTGAGTACCTCACCCGAATAAATGAACATGCAGCTAACACGTGTGAGCAAGGGAACCCAAACGATTCTTATTGCAAGTGCACATGCGATCCTTTAGGATAACGACTTGTGTATTGTTGCCTTTATGCATGCGATCTCCATGTCGTCTGATAAGGACTTCAAACTCACCTATGTCACGATTGATCAAATTGATTTGATGCCTCCTTGCAGCTTGTTCGTAATGTGTTAGTTAATCCGTAACATATTTCGTGTACGATTGCCCGTTTGAGACAGCTTCATTGATTTCCTGATTGCGTTGATCGTGGTATGTCACCAATCTATAGTAGATCATCTGAGTCATTGCTGTTATTGGCATGAATCGAGCCCCATTCAATACCCCGTTAAAACACTCTACAAGTGACGAGAAAACTCATGTAAGTAATATTACTCATGCGATAACTATATAGTTGAGTGCAATACATAACTTGCATTTCATACGTACCAACACCATTAGAACTCATCCATCCGTACCGCATGCCTCCGTCGTGCGATTGAGTCCATAGTTCTTTGGGGATGACATTGATATATTGCAAACATTGAGGGGTTCGCGATGATAAATATGCAAAACGGTCCATGCACGCATTAAACTTTCGAACTTGATGTTGACCAGCAGCTCGAGAAAGTAGGTTTTTCAATGGCTCATTTTTTAATTGAGTGTTGAAATTACCGGCCAAGTGTCGCAGACAATAACGGTGATATCCTTTAGGAGGACAAAAATCGTTAGTCGTGTGTTAACCGCCTCCAGAATGCCAGGGTGACGATCAGAAATAATGCAAATACCATCTCTATCCGTCACTTGTTTGCGCAACATCCTCAAAAACCATCCCCACGAATCCGTAGACTCGGTTTCTACAATAGCAAATGCTACCGGTAGTATGTGTCCATTACCTTCAACAGATATGGCAATCAGTAGCTTACCACTATATTTTCCATATAAGAAAGTCGCGTCAATTTGAAGCAGAGACCTACAAAACTTGAAAGCTTGTATTGATGCTTTAAATGCGAAAAAACACGACGAAATTGAGGACACTCAGTCCTTATCTCATCAGAAGCCCATTATCTATGTGACCACTCAATTGCGGTCCCCGGACTCTTAATCTTCACGGCCGCCAACCAGCTTGGCGATCTAACGTATGACTCATCCCAATCTCCAAATGCATTTGCAATTGCCTTCCTCTTGGCATCCCACATTTGCTTGTAGTTTACTTTGTGTCCGTATTTTCTCTTAATTATTTGTATTAATTCCTTGATAGTTATTGCTTAATCTATCTGGACAATGCTTTGGATCTCTCTCGCAAGCATGTTGGCATCGAGTTGGGCATGATCGCATTCCACGTCTGGATTAATTTAGATGTGTGGCGCGTCTAATTGTGTGATCTCCCATAATTGTGTTCTTTTTCGCAAACAAGCCCGAAGACTCCACATGCACCCGTCTTGCACACTTCTACACTTGATCGCCCAAAAGGTTGTAGTGGATTCCATCACATGATATTGACAATGTCTGTTAATATGCCACACTTTGACGGCATGTTGTAAGTCTTCTTTGTTGTCAAAGCACATCCCTAATTCCAAATCAAAATTAGAAAGGTCCCCCCAGTGTGTTGATGAGAATGTTGGGTCGCAGTGGAGTTAGCCATCTCCCGATCGATTTCTTTGTACACCGACAATGATTGGTGAACTTCAGCATTGATTACTTCCTCTATGAAATTCTCTTCATCGATAGAAAACTGCTCATCATCTTGCATGTTCTCTGCCCTTAGAGGTTCATACCTTGGGTCATTCGCCCCAACATTTAGGTTTTCCCAATCGACAACAAGTGCACATCCTCGTCCGCGTCATTAATGTCATCATCGTCGTTGCCCTCATCATCACCATGTGGTGATTGCATCTGCAATCTTTCCATCATCGATCTAGTGTCGACGTGCTGACATCTTCATGTAGTAGTTGCGAATGAACTGTACGACTTTGACAATATTAGATTTGCTCAAATGTTAACTAAATATCTACCATTGAATTTATTGGTAGATTGGCCACGGTCGCCCACATCAATTCGAAGTGCGTCGCGTCTTCCAGCAATACGGGGACATAATACTTTGAACCCTCTGGGAGGGTTATAGCGTGACAATAAGTTATCCTTACGTTTCCGTAGATGAGACATTGAATGCGTTATACACGTGATCCATCAATTGTTGTCTACTCGTCCCAAACCTAAACATCACACTGCTGATGGGGGTGCGTTGTACCTAATGCCATTTCTACCATTTACAATTTCACCGTTCGCATAAAAGAGAAATGGGATGTCCCTATTTTCCATGACCTACATAATTTATTGAACAATAATGATGTAAAAAAATGGCATATATATCAAACGTCATTCGTTCATAAAATTGAGCCATTTATTGCAATTAAATTTCCTAATGTATAGGATCGCTTTCATAGTGCAACTACAGAGCATATAACCAAATTATTATTTATGTGTTGAGATGACCATCACATCATTGTTCATTAATTTATTAGGGTTTTATAATTAGGGTTTGTTTTATATTGACATGTGTAATATATTAATCAAGCAGACTAATAAAGAAGTGAAGAAAAGCAATAGTAGTAGTACAAGTACTGAAATCCCATAAAAAACCACGAATTCATACACAAATTAAAATTTCCAACTTTCATATATTAAACCTCATGTGCTTATATTCCTACCTACTTATTGATTTGATGACATACATTCATATATTTTTAAGTTATTATAACCCTTATGTAATAAATGTTGACTTTATTATTGTATCGAAATGAAAAGTTAGGCGATCGAATCATCATGCTCCAGCAACTAGTGTCACCTTTTGGAAAGGTAATAAATTTTTTTTTTATCATCTCCAGTGCTTACTTTGAAAAGCCTACGTGTATTTATGCTTATTCATTCATCACATTTAGGATTTATATCGTAAGCAAAATTTCTGATGTAGAGGATCGTCATCATAGCGCAACTACAGAGCATACTCTTTCGTTTACATGACATCAATTTCAAACTCATTTATATCATCTATCTCAATTTATGACATATTTTTGAAAAATTAGACTAACCAAATTAGGGTCTCCTTGGAACAAACAAACTCTACATACTAATTTTTGTAAGCAAATAGTATAAATTTATTTAATTTAACTAAATTACCAACTCAAACTTACTCGAACTTAAATAAATAAATTTCTTAACTTTATAATTTTCCTCTTATTTCCTTTCCGTCTTCAATTGGATTATCCCTGAAAAAATAAATAAAAAATTAGCTTTTACTTATATTAATATTATGAACTTCAACGAAATGACGTAAAAAAAATAAATATTCCGATCATTTTCCCAACCTTCAACCCATATCAAACCCACTGGTGTGTATCTTCTATGTTTGATATTCCTTGCAAAAACACAAAATATATTCCCTGCGTTCTCGGAGAAGACGATATCACGCGCACCCAACCTTCACGGGGGTATAGTACACAAATGGGGCATTCGAAGAATGTGCCATTCGTGTACCGTAGAAACCGACGTGGCGCCCACGCGGACGCCAAGTGGACGCCATGTGGACGCCACGTGGATGCCACGTTGTTAAAACGTTACACTAATGGCGCATTCTTCGAATGCGCCATTAGTTTTAGGGGACCGATCCATGTGGACGCCACGTGGGTCAGTCCCTAACACACGAATGGCGCATTCTCCGAATGTGCCATTCGTGTATTTTTTGCCTTTTGGCCCGTCACGTTAGACACTAATGGCGCATTCAGAGAACGCGCTATTAGTGTTAAATATTTGCCCCCACTAATAACGCATTTCCATAACCCGTTTTACCTTATTTTTGTAATAAAAAGTAAGCCTAACTTATTTTACTAATTTATTTTATTATTAACAGTACTTTTGTAATTTTTCCTTAGATCATGCCTATTTGCAACGCTCCTTTGGTATCATTGAAGTCTAATTAATATAGTGGAATGGGGCTTTAGTTGCTACATGGTTGGGGATGGGGGTGCATACGGATTGGATAAGGTTATTTTGTAATCTTATTAAATGACTACAGATTGAGAAATTTTATTCAGTCCAGTTCATTTATTTCGCTAATCCAACTTAATCTACTTAAATAAATCTGGACTAGACTAGATAAGTAATGTGGGTTGATAATTATAAAATTAATATTTATAAAACTATAAAATTAGTTTTCAAAAAAATTTATAAAATTTTATTCAATTCGGTTCATTTATTTTGCTAATCAAAGTATCAGTTCGTTTATAAGTAAGCATGTAGTCCTTTGTCCCACGAAGGTATCTTATGTCCTTCTTTTCAGCTCTCCACTTGTCCATATCCGGGTTACTCTGATATCTTCCTAACATCCCAACTGCAAATGTTATGCCAGGTCTTGTGCAAACCTGAGCATACATTAAGCTTCCAACGGATGAAGCATAAGGGATATTGAGCATTTGTTCCCGCTCGAGATCATTTTTAGGGGATTGATTCAACTGAACTTATCATGCTTCACAATGGGAGCTACACTAGGTAAACAATCATTCATTTTGAATATTTCCAAAACTTTGTTAATATAGGCTTCCTGAGACATACTAAGAATACAAAGTATCATATCTCTATGGATCTTAATGCAAATAATATAGGATGCATCTCCAATGTCCTTCATATCAAAGCTATTAGAAAGGAATTGTTTCACTTCATGAAGCATACCCTTATCATTTGTTGCAAGTAAAATGTCATCCACATATATAATAAGAAAATAAATTTTGTTCCCACTAATCTTCTAGTATATACAATTTCCATAATATTCTCAATAAAACCAAATGAATAGATAACATCATGAAACTTCAAATACCATTGTCGAGAGGCTTGTTTCAATCCATATATAGATTTCTCGAGCTTCCAAACCAAATTCTCATTGCCAATAGAGGAAAATTCTTTTGTTTGTTTCATGTAAATCTCTTCCCTAGTTAACCATTAAGAAATGTGGTTTTTACATCCATTTGTTGAAAATCAAAGTCAAAATGTGCAACCAAATCCAAAATTATGCGAAGAGAATCTTTCTTAGATACATGACAATAAGTCTCCTTGTAATCGATTCCTTCCTTCTGTGTGAATCCTTTTGCAACAAGTCTACCCTTGTGTTTTTAATGTTGCCTAATGAGTCATTCTTAGTCTTAAATGCTCATTTACAACTAATGACATGGCTCATTTAGGCAACTCAATAAGGTCCCAACCATCATTAGATGACATAGAATTCATTTCATCAATCATAGCATCATGCCATAATTCGGATTCAGCACAATTCATGGCTTGTGAAAATGATTCGGGATCACTCTCGACTCCGACATTATAGTCCAATTCTTGCAGATACACAATAAGATCATTAGGTATTGCTGACCTTTTAACTTTAGTATATCTTTTTAATGTTGCATCAACATTTTCTTTAAGATCATTTTGATTGACTTGTTCTTTTACTTGAAGTATTTCATGAAGAATTGATTGTTCTACCATTTCAAGCTCTTCATGAACAAGTGGTTGTTCTACCATTTATGTTACTTCATGAACAACTTGATCTATTGGAGTATTGTCAACAATTTGTGAAATTTGAACTCGTTGTTGTGGCTACCCTCGCTGCCACGGGGCGACATGTCTACATGTACTCTTTGCCAGCCGGCCCAACTACACGTGTACGACACCTGCCCGTCCTTTTTCTGTCTCGAGATTCGTATCCACTTGTGTGTACAATGTGTAAGTGGCATTTTTAGTGGAAGTCGTACTTTATACCATTAATTTCAAGAAATATTAATAATCAAATAAACAAATTATATTGTGGACAAACCTTTAAAAGTACTCGGTATAAAAGATAGACGACTATTCCTTATAAGGTATCTACATGTACAGTGTCATGATACTCCCCAGTTCCCAAAAGAAATCAAAATATCAAAACAAACACACGTACAAGTAGTCTTCGACACAAGGCGGTCGATGGTAGTCGCCTAAGATCCCCTTGCCCTTACTTGACCTCGGATCTACACTCAGTCATAACAGAAGAAAACGGATGACGAGTCCAGTAAGTAAAATCTCAAGGAACTCCTCTGAGCATTCCAATAAACAAGTGAAAGTCAATAAATATCGTTAAATAAACATGCGGAATATGAACAAACAACTATAAGTAGAACATCGCATGCATAGATAACAATAAAGTGCAAATGTATCTACATGTTCCAGTCAGAATAAACCATACTTCGGAATACCCTTCCAGGATCCTACTAGTGGGCAGACCCAAGTAGCTATTATCTAATCCCTCTCGGTGGCCAACGTAGACCTACGATGCGCCGAAACTTGTAGCAGTTTAATAGCTCAGGTCGTTATCCACTGACGCGCGCCGAACACGTCAATAAAGTAAAGTTTCCTAAACCAACTATTTTGTAGAATAGTGGCAAAGGGTCGATCCCACGAAGACTGGTTGTCTTTCTCAGGTTAAAACAACAAAAAAGAAAAATTGGGGGTTTTTAAATAAATATTAATTAAACTAACTAATCTATCTAAACTAAATAAATAAAATAACTAAACAACAATTAATTAATAATTAATTAACACCTAAATCTCCAGTTCTACAAATCAGAATCAAGATTCAATAGCAATCATGGTCTTCAATATTTCTCAAAAAGTTATTAATTTAAATTCTCCTAGATTAGCTATAGAAAATTGACATCCGCCAGAAATTTCTAGTTCCCCTAATCTTGATAGCAAGGATGTCCACCACTAACTACTTCCATAATTAATGCATAACCCTAGACATCCGCCAATCAGGTTTAACACACTAACCGCAGTAATATAGATCTATGAGAACACTAATCCTAAATAATCGGATCGCGTCTGCTCCTGATTTAACCTAAAATTCAATTGTTGCACATTCAAACACCGAGAGGTTTTTACGGCAAATGAGTGAGTGTTTATTACTTTATTGGTCTAAAATCACAATTACACGGATACTAATATTCCAAATAACAATAGATTGTCCACCTAAAAGCATGCATTGGTCATATACATACCATAGATCTAAATCATATCATTAAATCAACAACAATGAAATAGGAGAAATTAAATTAATTAAATAGTAAAATAAAAGATCTCACATAATATGCTTTGAATCCATAATTTCGACTTGTTTCCCCTTCGACTTAGGCAAGAAATTGATTAGCCGGACATCATCTTCAAAAATCACTACTATCGGATGAAAATCGCGCGACTATCACCAAAACTCTGGGAGTTTGTGTGGGCACGGATCTCGAGGCATATCGATGGAACCTGAAACGTGGAGAAATAAGGCGATGTGGCTTCTCTGGTGACGTGGCAACGCGTGATTGGTGGCGCTGGCTTTGTGTTGCTGACGCGGCGACACTGTGGACCAACAGACGCGTGACACTTGGCACCCGCGGTTTTGCGAGCCGCTGACGTGTCATCTTCTAATTGGTTTAAACATATTGTCGGCTATTCGACCTACCACGCAAAGCGTATTTCGATGCAAACTGTCCGACATCATATCACTGCAAGTAAATACTTAATTTTGAGTATTTTTCTGCCATGAATTCAACCGCGCACTCCGTTTTACCTAAAAATAACCAAAAATATAATTAAATATATATATTTTAAATACTTTTAATAATTAAATATACTAATATAGACTAATAAATACCTATAAATACCAACTTATCATCCACCAAGAACTCCTGATACACATGCTATGGTCTAGAATGCATAGACACACAACGGAGAATCCGGTGGGAGTAACTCAACCAACCGTCCAAACAACGACAAGATATAAATGTAAGAAAACCACAAAGAATACTGGAATTGAATGGAAATACAAAACAAAATAAATACTCAGAGTTTTTCGATTGGGTCTTACAAACCTCATAACGTACTCCAATACCCCGTAATCAATCCCCGAGTCCAAGTTCACTTGGTCCTTGGTGGCCAATTGATCACCCGTGTCTACCTATGTCCATTTATCAATAATTACTGGAACTGAATGGAAATACAAAACAAAATAAATACTCAAAGTTTTTCAATTGGGTTTTACAAACCACACAACACACACTAATACCTCGTAATCAATCCCCGAGTCCAAGTCCACTAGGTCCTTGGTCGCCAATTGATCACCAGTGTCCACCTATGCCCATGTATCAATAATTCCGATTTAGCATGATAATTTACGACCAATTTCTAAAATTTTAAGCCAAATTGCCCATTTCACGCTTTTCGAGGTAAAAACCCTGCAAAAGTCGTGTCCGACATTCCCACATATTTTCTTTTTCATATAAATTCATCAATTTCTATTTATTTGATTGAAATATAATTTTTTTCGAATTTTTCCCAATTTTTCGGAATATTTTCCAAATTTTCTTACCTTTTTTTTAGTTTGGTTTGAGTCGAGTCGATCCAAATGGGTCGGACCATGTGCCGAGCCTGGACCAATTCTGGTCCGGCCCATGTGGGTGGGTGCACACGCGCCCTTCCCCATCCGATCTAACCAACTTTCTGGTTCAATCGCTAATTTTTCTTCTTGTTGTTAGGTTGGGGTTGCTCTCCCCAGTGGAGTCGATGGTAGTGGAGACGCCATTGCCATCTCCACCCTCGACCTCGGCCTCCATGGCCGAACCCTCCTCTCGGCCACTGTGGCGGCCCCAAATCCCGAGGTCGCCGCGTGGGGAGGCGCGGCCCCGTAGTCCTGTCAGATCATTGACCCATCGGGACCCACGCGCCACTAACGTCATTTTCTACATCATCACTACTCGATATCACTCATTTTGTTAATCAGTTTAGTTAGACAGGTAAATCATTTTCATAGCATTAAAAACAGGGAAACTCTTAAATTTAAGCAAGTGAAACAAATAAATGTTATCATCATATAACGCATCATTGTAAGAGCAACACCTATAGTGGAAAACCCGAAAAAGTACTCTGTATATAGGCGACAATACTAAGCAGTAATATATATAAGTACGGTGTATATCCAGTCTCCCTTTTCCCAAAAGTAAAGTAAAATATCAAAATCACACGTACTAGTAGGTCCTCGACCTTGGGCAGTCAGATAAAGTCACCCAAAATTCCCTTGCCCCATCTAGCACTGGGATCTGCACTCGACCATCACAAAAGCCAGATGGATAGTACAGTTAATAAGATTCCAACGAAGTACACCGAGCATTTATAAGAAAATAAATAGATGCCAATAAACATGTCAAATAATCATGCGGAAACTAAACAGACAACTGTGGTAAGATCATCACATGAATAAATAACACGAGAGAAACAAATTGTGTACTCGTCCCGGTCAGACTAAACTATACTTCGGACCCCCAGGATCCTTTCGGTGGGTGCCCCCACGTCCCTAGTAGATTCTTGACCATTATTTATTTATTTATTTAATTTGTGTGTTTTAGTTTCCCCGACCTAGCGTACACATAGTTCGATCCTCAGTACCCGTCTCGACACATTTTTAGGCGAACACCCGTTACATTATCTCGCTCGATTCAATGATATAAATACACACATATGACGTTAAGAGAATAACTCGATATACAACATCGCAAATAGGCAAACAATCACATAAAATCACTATTTACTTAGTCAGGCGTGCCCTGACCTATCTGCGGCATCCACGCGGATCTGAGCTGTCGTCCGAGTCTGAAAATAATTAATAATAATGGAGAAATTAAAATTGGCCCGTTACAACTCTTCCCAACTAGAAAAGAAATTTCGTCCCGAAATTTTAAATAACTTGAAGTTTCGTACCATGAAATAGCTGAGGGTAACGCTCCCGCATAGTAGACTCGAGCTCCCAAGTGAGTCCCTCTGTACCATGATGCTGCCAACGAACCAACACCTTAGGGATCTCCCTGTTCCTAAGAGTTTGAATTGCGCGATCCACAATTGCTATCGATCGCTCCTCATATGTTACATCAGACCGAACCTTGATTTGTCTCATGTCAACCATCAGTCTCGGTCCTGACCTAGCCAGTCTTAACATTGAGATATGAAGCATAGGATGAACCCCAGCCAACTCTGGTGGCAAGTCCAATCTGTAAGCCACACTGCCAACTTGTGCTGCGACTCTGAATGGTCTTATGTATCTCGGCGCCAATTTTCCTTCGATTCCAAATCTCTGTTGTCCCTTCCATGGGGAAACCTTTAGATAAACCATGCCGCCATCTTCATAGCTCAGATCCTCGTGATACTTATCCGCATATTTCTTCTGTCTATCTTGTGCTGCCCGAAGTCTCTATCGAACCTGCTTAATCTTCTCTGTGTGATCAAAAACTATCTCTGGCCCAATCGCCGCTGTATCCTCAGGCGCCACCCAACACGCAGGTGATCTGCAGGGCCTGTCATACAACGCCTCAAATGGAGGCATCCCGATACTCGCCTGATAGCTGTTATTGTAAACAAACTCACACAGCGGTAAATAATCTGTAATGGCCCAAAAATTTGACTTGTGCCACGTGTCAGGTCAGGGTTGTATATGGGATCCACTCGTCAGAATACGTATGTCCAAATATCCAATTTGAGATTATAATACAAATTATTGAGCCATTTAACGAGTTGGTATATGCGGGGAATTCGGTGAGTTGAAACACGAACGGGGACGCGCCTCGAGTCATGTGCCGACGTGGGACCGAGATAGTGGCTTTATGTGATTTTAATGTGTACATTGGATACGCCTCGTGATGCGTGTAGTGCAAGTATCGAGATTGTGAAATGAGATGGGTTGGTGCCTCGAGATGCGCACTGCACAATTCTTTTTTAGAAAAACATTGAATAAATATATTCTTGATGTGCCTCGAGTTTCACTCTGCACGAATCTCGAGGACACATTTGATTTGCAAAACAAAAAATGTGAGATTCGGATAAGAGAAAGAAAAGAGAGAGAAAAGAAGAGAGAGAGAGAGAGAAGAGGAGAGAGAGAAAGATAGAGAGAGAAAGAGAACCAGGGAGATGGCGACAGAGAAGGAGAAGCGGCAGAGCTCTGGCGACGCGAAGCCGGCCAGCCAAGCATCGCGGCGAGACGTTAGGCCAGCAGCGACGCGTGCGGTGGCGCAGATGCAGAGACGACACACAAGCAGCAGCGGGGCTGGAAGCGTGGCCTGACGAGCAGCTCCCGGACGAGCAGATCAACCTCGGATGGCAGCTCGCGGCGCAGCGGCAGGCATGGTGGCGAGGCCAGCAGCGGCGATTCCGGCGGCGGAGGCGAATGACAGCAACAGCGACGCGATACTGCAGGGCGAGACGGCCTGAAGGCCGGCAGCGGCGCGGCGCGGTCGGTAGTGGTAGCTCCGGCGCGGATGGTTGGGTGGCGGTGGCTCTAGCAGCGACACTGGCGAGCGGCTAGCGGCGGCGACATGGCAGCGGCAGCGACGACGACGCGGTGAATGACGTAGAACCACTGCGTGATGGCGCTTCGTCGAATTGATCGATCCTTGACGAGAGGCGCGACTTTGACGAAGCTCAACGACGTGATGGATTCCAATGAATTTTTGGAGTGGAGACCCCCATTGAAGGCCATGGTGAGGTTTATGTTAAGTAATTTGGGTGTGATTTAAATTATGTAGTAAAATAGGCTTAAAAGGTATAAATGGACACGAGGGACGTAGGAGTCGGGTGTCGGGTGCGCAAATCGAGGCGTGAGCGGGACGTTTTGATGGTGATTTACGATTTCGAGGTAAGTAAACCAGTTAGAAAATGTACAGTAGTTCATTGAGCTTGCATTTTTGTTTGATGTTGAACTATGTCCCTTTTCTTGGGATTCTCACTCACTTTTGAGTGTCCGAGAACCAAGTGAGTCGTACTCGTGTCTCTGATTGGAGTGGTTGCCGACTCGCAACTGGGGCCATGACCTCGAGTCACAGTATTTGGTCGGAATGAGATGCGTTTTATCAAAGGTGCCATTGATATCCCTCATTCGCGACATTCTAGGTACGGCGATGCCGCATCATATGACCGAGTCTGCTTGGCGTTGTCGCGACTCTATGACCCCGACCCTGTGGCACCCGCATTCGGGGGTCTTAGACTACTTGGGCACCTCTCTATATTGTTTCCTTCGACACTTATTCTAGTTGTACGTTCATTGTTTTACAGTCTCATTATCATGCATTCCGTATAGTTATCTTTTTATCTTCATGACTTTTAGACTGTTTCATTTTATTTTGAATTACTGTTTATATTATACTGGATTTTACTTACCTGGGCTCGTCAATCTCGTGTTTGATTGAGTGTAGAGTCGCAGACGAGTCGAAAAGGGAAAGCTCCATAGCTAGGTGAATTTTTTTGTATATATTTTATGTACTCTCCTCCAATGATGATATATTTATGCTGGGTTCCACAATTAGGTTGCCTAACTCCTTGATATTATTGTTGAGTTACTTCTTGTAGTATTGCTTCCGCTTAACTATAAAATTTGAAAAATATTACTAACTTAACTTAAAACTTTTGAATTTATTGATAATGATGGATTGGAAGGCTGACTAGGTTTGCGTTGACCTTGCAAGACTGGCTCGTGGGTCCACGTGGGCTTAGGCTGGGCGGGGCCCAATTTGTGGGAAATTGGGGCCATCACATAATCCTCCCACGAACCTCCAAACTGCAAAATATAAGCCCTGAGCATATCCTCCAGAATCTGTATCAGTCTCTCAGACTGTCCGTTTGTCTGAGGATGGTAAGCTGTACTAAATTGCAACCTGGTGCCAAACTATTCCTGCATCGCCTCCAAGAATTTCGAAGTCAACCTAGGATCTCGGTCAGATACAATAGAGATTGGCACCCCATGCAATCTAACGATCTCCCTCTCGAAGATAATGCTCAGCTGTGGGAACGAATATCTTATAGAAATATGAATGAAATGCGCCGATTTCGTTAGTCTATCGATCACGACCCAAATCGCATCGTGTCTCATCGTAGTCTGCGGTAACTGACAAAATCCATAGTCACGTGCTCCCATTTCCACTGTTGAATTGGTAGTGGTTGTAGTAAACCGCCTGGTCTCCTGTGCTCAGCCTTAACTTGCTGGCAGATATGACAACTCCTTACGTACTCACCAACGTCAACCTTCATCCCTGGCCACCAGAACAATCGCCTCAAGTCATGATACATTTTGGTCCTACCAGGATGAACCGTGTAGCGAGACCGGTGTGCATCCTCCAAAATCCCGTTCCATATCTCCGAATCTGCAGGTATCCACAACCTCCCCTGGTGTCTCAAACACTGATCTGTAGACTCTACCTAATCCGTACACTCAAGATCTCGAACCATACCACTGAACCGCTCACAGAGCCCATCAGTCCTCTGACACTCGGCAACTCGCTCAATAGATACCGTCGGAACTCTCATCTGACAACAAATGTGTGGCTTAGTCGTAGTAAAAACATCGGTCAGGCACATAACTAACGCCGCCTGTAATAAGCCATGCTCGCGTGTCATATGTCTCACTACCTTCTGACTGTCAATACCATTCCTGCTCAATGCGTCAGCTACGACGTTCGCTTTCCCTGGGTGACACTCAATAGTGAAGTCGTAGTCTTTCAGTAACTCAAGCCATCTCCTCTGACGCATGTTTAGATCTCTCTGAGTGAAAATGTATTTCAGACTCTGATGATCAGTGTAGAGTGCGAACCGCTCTCCATAGAGATAATGTCTCCAAGCCTTTATTGCGAAAACGACTGCTGCAAGCTCCAAGTCATGCACTGGATAGTTAACCTCGTGGGGTCTCAATAGTCAAGACAAGTAAGCTACTGGTCTACCCTCCTGCATCAAAACGCATCCAAGTCTAATGCCCGATGTATCCGTATGCACTGATAAACTCTTGCGTAGCTCTGGCAATGTCAACACTAGCACGGAAGTCAATCTCCTCTTCAACTCCCAAAAAGCTTGCTCACACTCCTCGGACCAATCAAATCTGACATCCTTATTAGTCAGTCTAGTCATTGGTGCTGCAATCGAGGAAAAGTCATGTACGAAGCGACGGTAGTACCCTGCTAGTCCCAAGAAACTCCAAACGTCAGAAGCAGACTCGAGCGTCCTCCAGTCAATAATTGCCTGAATCTTCTCTGAATCCACAGAGACACCCTGATCACTAATGACTTGTCCCAAAAATCTCACTGCACTCAGCCAAAAATCACACTTGCTAAATTTTGCGTACAGTCTATGCTCTGTCAATGTCGTCTAAATCGATCTGAGATGACTTGCATGCTCCTCACGAGTCTTGCTGTAAATCAAGATGTCATCAATAAAGACGATGACATATCTGTCCATGTATGGTCTCAAAACCCTGTGCATTAAGTCCATGAAGATCGCCGGGGCATTAGTCAGCCCAAAAGGTATAACTGTAAACTCAAACAACCCATATTTTGTACTGAAAATGGTCTTCTTGATGTCTTCTTCTCGAATCCTCAACTGATGATAGCCTGAATGTAGATCAATCTTCGAGAAGAACTTGGCGCCAATCAAACGATCGAAAAGATCGTCAATCCTTGGGAGTGAGTAACGGTTCTTAACTGTCACCTTATTCAACTTCAGGTAGTCTATGCACATCCTCTTTGAACCATACTTCTTTTCACAAATAATATTGGAGCTCCCCAAGGTGACATGCTAGGGTGAACGAAACCCTTCTCTAGTAAGTCATCCAATTGCCTCCTGACTTCCTCGTGCTCTGACGGTGACATCCGGTAAGGTCTACTAGCGATCGGCTGAGTTCCTGGTATCAGCTCAATAATTAACTCAATCACTCGTGGTGATGGCTATCCTGGTAAATCATCTGGAAATACGTCGACAAAGTCTTGGACTACTGGAACATCTTCAATCCTAACTTCAGCCCTAACCTTTGGTTCGACTATTGCCGCAAATGCCTCCATCTCCTGAGTCGTAGGTAGTCGGCCTCTAGTAATGGGTAGTGCGGTAGCGACTCCAGTAAATGTAAACTCTGGAATCCCCTAAACTCGAAACGTGACTGTCTTCTGGAAGAAATCCAGTTGTGCATGATATGCCGCTAACCAGTCCATCCCTAAAAGTGCATCAAACTTGAGGTACTCTAAGACTCGTAAGTCTATCGACAATTGATGCCCCTCTACCTCTATAGTGCAGTCTCGACATATCCTGTTAGGGTATATCTTATCCCTAACGGCTGTACTGAGGACAAGGTGTGTGTCTAACGTCTATGATGCTAACCCTAACTCTCCAACCATGCGTCCAGAAATAAATGATAATGTACTACCAGAATCTATCATAACATGCATCGGTCTACCCATAATAAATAACGTACCCTCAACGAGCTGTCTGGTCGCATCTCGATCTAGCTGCGCGACTGCATGTGCTCTCTCCCTGGCCTGACCCTGCTGTGCTCCTGGTAATGTCGGTGGTGCCCTGCAATCAGCTTTCAGGTGCCCTTTCCGACCACAACCATGAGATCAACGTTTCTCCTGCTTGTCACCGAATCTCTGGCCCTGACCCTGGTCTCTCTGACCCCTGTCACGGCTTCCCTGATCTCTATCCTGACGGTGTTCTTTGTGATCGATGTCGTTCTTCTTTCTGTGGGTGCAGGTGCTAAGGCATGCGTCCGCTGCCTATCCTCGTACTGGAACTGGTTATCTCTCTGCTCAACCCCACTGTCCCTATCCCGTCGATCATCATGGCGACTCCTGTCATGCCGATCTCTTTATCTCTTCGATCTCCGATCCGACCGAGAACTCTGACCCGCTTGTACTGCAGCACCTGTCATACGCCTGCTTTCTCTCTCTCTCCAAGAGTAGTGTCTCATAAGATAAAGCTCGATCGTACACCTCATGGAGAGTGGTAGCATCCGTCGAGACTATCGCGTTTGCAATCCGCTCATTAACACCATGTACGAAATAGTAAATCTGAAGTGTCTCTGTGCCCGCAACATCCATTGAGAACATTAATAGGTATCGGTACCGCTCCATGTACCGCATCAATGTGCGGTTACCCTGTCGTAGGGCCAGAAAACCCTCCCTCAACCTCAGCCTAACTTGCATGGGAATGAACTCGTTGTAGAACAACTCTCGGAACTTCGCCCATATCGCTGGCTCCGGGTGGATATCCAGATAAGTCATCCACCAAACTGTTGCATGACCTCTCAGACACGCTCCGGATAAACGTGCATGTATACCGTCATCGTTCCGCATCAGCTTATGGAAACACTTATGCGAAACTATCCACTTCCCTGCTGCCTCAGGGTCTCCACCTATGTAGAAGTATCCCGGCTGAAACTTCATAAACTCCCTGACAAGCTTCGCCTCCGGGGTCAAGACGAATGCGGAAGTAGCAAGAACTGCAGTAGCTGTCAGCTGCTCGTAGTCCTAGGTAAGGGTGTAAGAGTCGAAGTCTCTAATGGTATCACAATAGCTGGAGAGACTCCCTCAGCCCATGTCTCTGAAAATGGCAACCTTAAATCAATGAAACATAACACGTGTATCAACCTTAAATCTACCTGTCTCACCATCACTTCCCAACTAGAGTTCTAAGGCAAGTACATCGGGTTTCCACATCTAACATCTTTTTTAAGTCTTATGCTCTTTCATTAAATTTCCCGAGGTTCCTAGAACTCTCGCTCTGATACCACCTGTGGCGGACCCAAATCCCGAGGTCGCCACGTGCGGAGGCGCGACCCCGAAGTCCTGTCAGATCATTGACCCACCGGGACCCACGCGCCACTAACGTCATTTTCTACATCATCACTACTCGATATGCTTGTTACACTCATTTTGTTAATCAATTTAGTTAGAAAAGTAAATCATTTTCATAGCATTAAAAACAGCGGAAGTCTTAAATTTAAGCAAGTGAAACAAATAAATGTTATCATCATATAACGCATCATTGTAAGAGCAACACCTATTGTGAAAAACCCAGAAAAGTATTTTGTATATAGGCAACAATACTAAGCAGTAATATATACAAGTACGGTGTATATCCAGTCTCCATTTTCCCAAAAGTAAAACAAAATATCAAAATCAAACGTACTAGTAGGTCCTCGACCGCGGGTAGTCAGATAAAGTCGCCCAAAATCTCCTTGGCCCCACTAGCACTGGGATCTGTACTCGACCATCACAAAAAGCCAGACGGAGAATACGGTTAGTAAGATTCCAATGAAGTACACCGAACATTTATAAGAAAATAAATAGATGCCGATAAACATGTCAAATAATCATGCGGAAACTAAACAGACAACTGTGCTAAGATCATCACATGAATAAATAACACGAGAGAAACAAAGTGTGTACTCGTCTCGGTCAGACTAAACTGTACTTCGGACCCCCAGGATCCTTTCGGTGGGTGCCCCCAAGTCCCTTCACCTGGTTCCTCGCGGGGCTTGCCAGACACGTGCACCCTTAATGCAACTCGGGTTGCAATTCACCGAATGCCTGATCACACGTACTACAGCTTAGTGTGCCATAAGTACACTACAAATATCAGGTGGGAGTAACTCGACCACCAAAATGTATCACAGAATAGAGTACAATAACAAGGAATAGGAAATCAACGATAGAAAAGTAAACCCTCAGTGACTTTCAGATGAAATCTTACGTCCTCCAAAGTCC
This sequence comes from Stephania yunnanensis, assembly GCA_039657365.1. NCBI lineage: Eukaryota > Viridiplantae > Streptophyta > Magnoliopsida > Ranunculales > Menispermaceae > Stephania > Stephania yunnanensis. The sequence continues at coordinate 60,468,031 of CM077582.1, read as the reverse complement.
CACTCACGTCTCGAGATACGTTCCCGACTCCCGATTGTGGTCTTTTAAGTTCCTGGTGTCCCGTTAAACCATTTTAACTAGTTTAGAGTTAAATTAAGTGAATTTATAATGTGCGGCCAAAATATGAAAATTCTTATTTCAAAAAGTTTTGGTTTGACACCCTTTTCAAGTTATACCGGGGTGTCAACGGTCGAAAAACTCTCAAATACCATTTTTCTACCTTTTCTCATTTTGTTTTATATTTTTCCTGATTTTCTAGATTTTTTCATAATTCTCTACCCATTTTTCTTATTTTTCTGTAATTTATTCAATTTAAAACTATTTTTTTTAATTAAGATTTAATATTATATTATTTAAATAAGTGGGTGGGTCCCTGGACCGGGTTTGACCCGGTCCACCCGGGTCAAGCCTGACCCGGTTCGGACCCACGCGGGTCGAGTCTTGTCCGGCCCAACCGAGTTGGGCCCGGACCGGCCCAACTGGTCCAGGGGGTTGCATGCACGCACGCTCAGCGTGCGTGCACCCCCTCCGCCACCCCATTTTCTTCACAAAGACGCTTGTCTCTGTTTTTTTTCTTCCTTTCTTCTGGTTGGAGACGCACGTCCCCAACCCCCGGTGGACTCGATGGCAGGGGGAGACACCCCTGCTATCTCCACCTCGACCTGGTTCGGCCTCCATGGGCGAACCCCTTCGTCAGCCACCATGGGCGACGCATCGAACAACAACCAAAAATAAATGACTCGCCTCCTTCTCGGCTTCTCCACCCTCTATTCTCTCCTTCCAGGCTCCTCCTTCTCTTCCTCCTTCTCTTTGTTTCTTATTCTTCCTCTCGACTTGTGTGTGTGCGTGTCGGGTGTGTTTGTGTGTGTTGTGAATGTGTGGGTGAGGGAGGGAGTGACGTGAGGGAGAGGAGATCATAATGATGTAGTGAGGTGGAGTGTAAATGGGGATAAGCTAGTTGACTTGTGTCCTTAACTCCAAAGTGTGACACCGCTGGGACACTCGCCTGTGTTTTCGGGCGTTTCGACGCTCAGGTTTCGCGTCCGAATCGCGATATACGCGTACCGCCACGTCACTAGCCACCTAATATATATTACATAGTAGTGTTTTGACCATTATTTATTTATTTATTTATTTAATTTATGTGTTTTAGTTTCCCCGACCTAGCGTACCCATAGTTCGATCCTCCGTAGCCGTCTCGACACATTTTTCGAGGTGAACACCCGTTACACTATCTCGCTCGATTCAATGATATAAATACACGCATGCGACGTTAAGGGAACAACTCGATATACAACATCGCAAATAGGCAAACAATCACATAAAATCACTATTTACCTAGTCAGGCGTGCCTTGACCTATTTGCGGCATCCACGCGGATCTGAGCTGTCGTCCAACTCTGAAAATAATTAATAATAACGGCGAAATTAAAATTGGGCCGTTACAGCCACCATGGCTGAAACACCTAACTCACCATAAAAGCAACGATTACTCACCCTGATGCTGTTTCCACCCTCTCTTCTTTCCTTCCCGATTTCTTCTTCTCCTCGTCCTCTTCGTTTATTCTTCTCCTTCTCGACCTTTCAAGTTCGGGTGTGTGAGTGAGTGTGGTGAGAGAAAAGATGGTTGAGAAAGGATAAGTCTTGTTGACTTATAGGCACATCTCCTCTCACATGTGCATCTCTATACATCCTTCACCCTTCATTTACTCCAACCTAACACTTCATTAACTCTGAATTGTGACACGTTTTGGACATTCGCCTTTCTTTTAAGTATAAAAATGCTATTTTCAGGCATTTCGACGCCCGGTTTCGCCTCCGAACCACGACATACGTGTATCGCCTCATCACTAGCCACATAATACCCATTTCATATTAGTTAGTTGGCCAATTTTTAAGTAATTTGTGTGTTTTAGTTTTCCCGACCTAATATTTGGTCCCGTCAACTACTCGGTACCCGGGTTGACATGCATATAGAGGTGAATACAGTTCACACAATCTCACACGTATTGCTATACAACATACACACATGCGATGTGTTTCAATAAATTGCACCGCAAATAAGCAACCAACACAAAATAAACTGTCGTACCTAGGTTACCGTGTGTCCTAGCCTACCGCGGTATCTACGTAGATCTGAGCTGGCATCCACGTCTGTAAATTTAAGATAATTAACGACATTAATAAAATGGGCCGTTACGTTTCTTACCAACTAAATAAAATTTCATCCCGAAATTTAAATGTAATTAAATCCCATACCAGAGAATAGCTGAGGGTATCACGTTCTCATCGTCGACTCGAGCTCCCAAGTGAGTCCCTCCGTCCCATGATGCTGCCAATGAACTAGGACTTTCGCATGTTTCCTATTCCGGAGAATCTGTACTCGACGGTTAACGATCTCTGTCGGTCTCTCCTCATAGGTCACGTCAGGCTGTATCTCCACCTGTCACAACTCAATCGTCGATCTCGACCCTAACCTAGCAAGTCTCAACATGGAAATGTGAAATGTTGGATGAACCCCAGCTAACTCGGCAGGTAACTCCAACCGATATGCAACAGTGCCTACTCTCTGTGCAATCCGGTATAGCCCAATGTATTTCGGCGCCAATTTTCCATTAATGCCAAATCTCTGTTGACATTTCCAAGGAGAAACCTTCAGATACATCATATTGCCCTCGTCATAGCTCAGACCCTAACGATACCTATCCGCGTATTTCTTCTGTCTATCCTGTGCAGCTCGCAACTTCTGACGAATTTGTCAAATTTTCTCTGTGTAATCAACAACTATCTTAGGCCCTACTATCATTGTATCTTTTGGCTCTGCCCAACACGCAGGTGATCTACCGGGCCTCCTATATAGTGTCTCAAATGGTGGCATGCCAATGCTCACTCGATAGCTATTATTGAATGCAAACTCACATAGAGGCAGATAATCCTCCCACGAACCCCCAAACTATAATATACAAGCCTTGAGCATATCCTCCAAAATCTGGATCAGTCGCTCTGATTGTCCATCGGTCTAAGGATGATAAGACGTATTAAACTGCAATCCGGTGTCAAACTGTTCCTGCATTGCCTCCCATAGTTTCGAGGTCAATTTGGGATTTCTATTTAACACAATGGAAACTGATACCCCACGAAGTTTAATAATTTCCCGCTCAAACAATATGTTCAACTGGGAAACGTGTATTTCATCGAGATTGGAATGAAGTGAGCCGACTTCGTTAGTCTATAACTCATTACTTAAACTACATCGTGATGCCTTGATGTTTATGGTAGCCCACTAACGAAATCCATAGTGATATGTTCTCATTTCCATTGTGGAATGGACAACGCTTGTAAGAATCCACCGGGTCTCATGTGCTCGGCCTTCGCCTGCTGGCAAATGTGACAACTCCTAACATACGCACCTACGTCAGCCTTCATCCCTGGTCACCAGAATAATCGCATCGAATCATGATACATCTTGGTCCAACCAGGATGAATAGTGTAATGAGACTGATATGCATCCTCCGGAATCACCTCCTGTATCTCCTAATCCGTAGGTATCCACAATCTTTATCGGTATCTCAAACACCGATCTCTTGTTTCTATCTAATCAGTGCATTCCAAATTCAGTGACAGACCACTGACCCACTTATAAAGCCCATCAGACATCTGACACTCGACAACCTGTTCAATCGATACGGTCAGTATCCTCATCTGACAACAAATGTGTTATTATGCTGTAGTCGACAACTCAGCCATGCACATCACTGATGCTGCCAGTAATAAGCTATGCTCATGTGTCATCTGCTGCAGAACAATCTGACTATCGAGTCCACTTCTGCTCAATGCGTCTGTTACGTCGTTTGCTTTGCCAGAGTGATACTCAATAGCGAAGTCGCAGTCCTTCAACAACTCCAGTCATTTCCGCTGGTGCATATTCAGGTCCCTTTGAGTGAAGATGTAACGTAAACTCTAGTGATCTATATACAACATGAATCGTTCTCCATAGAGATAGTGCCTCCAAGCCTTCAGTGCAAAGACGACCGCTATAAGCTTCAGGTCATGCACTAGATAATTCCCCTTGTTGGGTCTCAACCGTCTGGAAATATAAGCAATTGGTCTACTATCCTGTATTAACAACCAGCCAAGACCAATGTCCGACGCATCTATATATATTGTCAAGGTCTTGCCCAGCTCCGGCAATGTTAATACTAGTGCAGATGTCAATCCCCGTTTCAATTCACGAAAGGCCTGCTCACACTCATCTAGCCAGTCAAATCTGACATCTTTCTTAGTCAGTCTTATCATCGACGCTGTGATCGAGGAAAAGTCCTACACAAATCGCTGGTAATATCCGACCAGTCCAAGGAAACTCCATATATCGGCCACAGACTCAAACGTTTCCAATTAATGATCACCTTAATCTTTTCTGAATCCACCGAGATACCCTACTCACTGATGACATGGTCTAAGAATCTCATCACACTTAGCTAAAAGTCACACTTGCTAAACTTGGCGTACAGTCGGTGCTCTCTCAGTGTCGTCAAAACTGTCTTGAGATGTCCCTCATGATCTTCACGAGTCTTGCTGTAGATCAAGATATCGTCGAGGAACACGATGACAAATCTGTCCAAATACGGCCTCATGACCCTGTGCATCAGGTCTATGAAAATCGCTGGAGCGTTGGTCAACCCAAATGACATGATTGTGAACTCAAATAACCTGTATCTCGTGCTGAAAGCGGTTTTTTGGATATCCTCATCTCGAAACCTCAACTAGTGATAACCTGAGTGAAAGTCAATCTTCGAGAAGAATCTGCCACCCGTAAGTTGATCAAATAGATCGTCAATCCTAGGAAGTGGGTAACGGTTCCTTACAATTATTTTATTCAGCTTTTTATAGTCGATGCACATCCTCATCGTACCATTTTTCTTCTTCACAAGCAGTACTAGAGCTCCCCAAGGTGACATACTAGGGTGAATGAAACTATTCTCCAACAGCTCATCCAACTGTCGTCTCACCTACTCCTGCTCAGCTGGTGCCGTCTGATAAGATCGACTGACTATCAACTGCGTCCCTAATATCAGCTCGATTATGAACTCAATAGCTCGTGGCGGTGGTAATATGGGTAAATCATCTCGAAATACATCGACAAGATCCCTAACCACCGGAACGTCCTCAAGCCATACCCTTGTCCGAACCTCCGGCTCAACTATCGTTGCAAACGCCTCTATCTCCTACGTTGTAGCTAGTCAGCCTCTTATGATGGGAAAATTAGTTGCCGATCCAAGTGATACAAACTCCGATATTCTAGGAATACGAAACTTTATCCTCTTACAGTAACTGCCTATCCGTGCATGACAGGATGTTAACCAAATTATCTCGAGTAGCGTGTCAAACTCTAAGTACTATAATACTAGAAGATTAGCTGGTAGCTGATGTCCCTCCACTTCTATCATCACGTCTTGACATATTCGGTTAGAGTATATCTTATCCCCAGCAGCCGTACTGATGACAAGATGTGGGTCTAGTGTCTATGTACCAAACCCTAACAATCTAATAACATGTCCAACAAGAAATGATAATGTGCTACCAGAATCAAACATGACATGCATATGGTGACCAACTATAAGTAACGTACCTTCAACGAGCTGCCTAGTCACCCCGCTATCTGGCTGTACTACTGCATGCGCTATCACTGGCCTGGTCCGACTTTCATTGTGGCGATAGTAGTACCCGACAGTCAACCTTAAAGTGTTCCCTCTGACCACACTGGTGACATCTACGGCTTTCCAATCTACCTATCTGTCTGTCTCCAGCTCTCGAACCCCGACCCCGATCTACTTGACCCTTGTCATGTCCCCCTTAATCTCGACCCTAACGGTACTATTGTGGCTGTGATCTCTGTCGATCCATGGGTGCTGAGGTGATCGCATGAACTGGCTCTGGCTCCTCATATCAGAACTGACTACCCTGAAAATCATCCCGGCGGCCCCTCTCCCGTTTATTATCTCTCCGGCCTCTATTCGGATGATCCATCAGTCTCTTCTGCCTCTAATTCGACCAAGAACTCTGCCCTGACTGTACCTCCCTACTAGTCACACATATGCCAGCCCTCTATAGTATGTATGTCTCTTGAGCCAATGCCCTGTCAAAGATCACCTGCAGAGTCGTGGCTCCGGTCAAGACAACTGCTGGCGCAATCTTGTCATCAACCCCTCTGGTGAAATAATAGATCTATAAGCGCTATGTCCCAGTGACATCTAAAAAGAATTAAAGCAAATGTCAGAACCTCTCCATATACTGCATCAAGGTCCGATTACCCTGTCTCAGGGCCGGGAACTCCTCCCGTAGTCTCAACCTAACCTCCATAGGTATGTACTGATCGTAGAATAGCTTCCCAAACTCAGCCCATGTCATCGATTTCGGATGAGTATCTATATATGTCATCCACCAGATCGTCGCATGCCCTTTCAAACAGGCTCTAGAAATTCGTGCCTGTAATGTCTCATCATTCCTCATCAGCTTATGAAAATGCTAATGGGACACTACCCATCTCCCTGTAGCCTCGGGGTTACTGCCGCCGTAAAAGAATCCAGGCTAGAACTTCAAAAACTCCCTCAATAACTTCGCCTCTGGTGCCAAGACGAATGCCGATGTAGTAATCGTATCAGCAGTGGGGGTGGCGGTAGCCTGGTTTGTCGTCGTGAGTGGAGGCGTAAGAGTCGACGACTCAAACGGAACGACAACTGTAATAGTTGTCTCTGTGGGTGCCTCTGCTGCTACCCCCTGAACTGGTGTCTAGGGTACCACTTGAACAACAGTTGTCCCCGTCGGTACGGTCACAGCTACCGCCTCTCTAGTTGAAGTGAGTGCCGCCAGTACTGCTGTTTGCTCTCATAATAGCCGTAATACCTCAGCCATCTGTGTCTCTTGGACCGAGAGTCTATCGTCTACACTCGCCATAACCGAGACATCCCTAGTAGTTTCACTATTCTGTTCAGTCTCAAAACCAGACTGTCCGTCCATATATTGCAACGATAATGTGCTCTGGATCAGTCTCGAGGTATATATGTATATCATATAATAAGATGAAAATATATCACACATATAAGTTCTAACTCTACCACCCTCACATAACTTCCCAACAAAAGTTCTAAGGCAATAACTTTGGGTTTTCACATCTAAGTTCATTTATTAAGTTTTATTGTCTTAGGACTTCTTCTTTGCTCTGATACCAATTGTGGCGACCCTCGCCGCTCGAGGGTGACGTGTCTCCTTGCCAGCTGACCCAACTACACGTTTGTGGCACCTGCCCGTCCTTTTTTGTCTCTAAATTCATAATCACTTGTGTGTACAGTGTGTATAAGTGACATTTTCAGAGGAAGTCGTACTTTATACCATTAATTTCAAGAAATATTAATAATCAAATAAACAAATCCTATTGTGGAGAAACCCTGAAAAATACTCGGTATAGAGATAGACGACTATACCATATAAGGTATCTACATGTACATATCATGATACTCCCCAGTTCCCAAAAGAAATCAAAATATCAAAACAAACACACGTATAAGTAGTCCTCAACAGCAGGCAGTCAGAGGTAGTTTTCTAAGATCCTCTTGCCCTTACTTGTACGAATATGCACTTAATCATCACAGAAGAAAATGGATGACGATTCCAATAAGTAAAATCCCAATGAACTCCTCTGAGCATTCCAATAAAAAAGTGGAAGTTAATAAATACTGTTAAATAAACATGCGGAATGTGAACAGACAACTGTAAGTAGAGCATCGCATGCATAGAAAATAATAAAGTGCAAATGTATGTGTCTGTTCTAGTCAGATTAAACCATACTTCAAAATACCATTCCAGGACCCAACTAGTGGGTGAAGCCAACTAGCTATCATCTGGTCCCTCTTGGTGGTCGGCGTAAACCAACTACGCACCGACACATGTAGTAGTTCAATAGCTTGGGTCGTTATCTACCGAGAACTCCCGATACACATGATATGGTCTAGAATGCATAGATACATAACGAAAAATTCAGTAGGAGTAACTCAACCAACTGTCCAAACAACGGCAAGATATAGATGTAAGAAGACCACAAAGAATACTGGAACTGAATGGAAATATAAAACAAAATAAATGCTCAGAGTTTTTCAATTGGGTTTTACAAACCTCACAACGCACTCCAATACCCCGTAATCAATCCCCGAGTCTAAGTCCACTGGGTCCTTAGTCGCCAATTGATCACCCGTGTCTACCTATGTCCATTTATTAATAATTTCGATTTAACATGACAATGTACGACCAATTTCTAAAATCTAAGGCCAAATTGTCCATTTTGCGCTTTTTGAGGCAAAAACCCAGCAAAAGTCGGGTTCGACATTCCCACATATTTTCTTTTTTATAGAAATTCATTAATTTCTATTTATTTAATTGAAATATAATTTCTTTCGAAATTTTCTTAGTTTTTTCGAATATTTTCCAAATTTTTCTTTCATTTCTTTTCTTCTCTTGTTTTTTTTGTTTGGTTTGAGTCAGGTCGACCCTAATGGGTCGGACCCGACCCTGGCCAATTCGGGCCCGGGCCATATGGGTTGGTGCACGCGCGCGCAATCGAACCAGCTCTTTGGTTCGATCGCTATTTTTTTTTCTTGTTGTTGGGTTGGGGTTGCTCTCCACCCTAACCCTAGTGGAATCGAAGGCAGGGGAGACACCCCTGTCATCTCCACCCTCGACCTAGGCCTCTATGGCCGGACCCCCCTCTCGGCCACTATAGCCGAAACACCTAACTCACCAAGAAAGCAACGATGACTCACCTTGATGTTGGTGTTTCCATCAACTCTTCTCTCCTTCCCGGCTTCTTCTTCTCCTCCTCCTCTCAATTTCTTCTTCTCCTTCTCGGCCTTTCAAATTCGGGTGTGTGAGTGAGAGTGGTGGAGAAAGGATAAGTCTTGTTGACTTATAGGCGCATCTCCTCCCACATGTGCATCTCTATACATCATTTACCCTCCATTTACTCCAACCTAACACTTTTTTGACTTCGAATTGTGACACGTTTAGGACACTCGCCTTTGTTTTAAGCAAAAAAATGCTATTTTTGGTCGTTTTGACGCCCGGTTTCGCTTCCGAACAGCGACGTACGTTTACCGCCTCATCACTAGCCACCTAATACCCATTCCATATAAGTTACTTGGCCAATTTTTTTGTGATTTGTGTGTTTTAGTTTCCTCGACCTAATATTCAATCCCGTCAACTACCTGGTACCTGTGTCGACACGCATATCGAGGCGAATACAGTTTACACAATCTCGCACGTATTGTTATACAACATCTACATATGCGATGTATTTCAATAAATTGCACCACAAATAAGCAACTAACACAATAAACTATCGTACCTAGGTTCCCGTGTGTCCTAGCTTACCGCAACATCCATGTAGATCTGAGCCAGCATCGACGTCTGTAAATTTGAGATAATTAATGATATTAGTAAAATGAACCGTTACAGTTGTTCCTCAATTCTCAATGAAACTTGAGCATAACTTGGAATGACATACATATGACTACTTGATGTAGAAGGAATATCATCAAAATGAGCCATTTTAGGAATATTATCCTTAAAATGATCTCCACCACTAATCATATCATTCTCTAGAAGTTTCGCGTTTCTAGATTCCACAATTCTAGTGCCATGAGAAGGACAATAGAAGCGATATCCTTTAGACCTTTCGGCATATCCAATGAAATACCCGTTAATGGTTTTAGGATTGTGACGGCCCCAGTTCCACAATCTAAACAGGGCCCCGCCCGGCCAAGACTTACGTGGAACCCGAGTCAATCCTCGCGACATCAACGATTTTTTAGATACTTTAGTCTGGCTTTCCCTTTATGCGTTCATAAAATCTCAAAATCAAAAAAGTAAAAGCACTTAGTACTCCATCATTTACCGATCTTTGGAGATGTGTCCCAATCTCCGGTGCCTATAACATAGAAGAATCATCATTCATGATACTTCTTTTCAAACCAGTAACATGCATAACAGTGACATTATTTTTCAAATTGAAAAAAAAAAAATAAACCATTCAATAAAGTACCATGTACAACAATATTTGATTTAAATATTAAATCAAAAGTTGTTCTAGAAAAGTTGAAGCAAAATCCCAAATATAACTATGAAACTGAAATCAAGTTTCTAGAAAAATCAAGTATATAGAAAACATTATCCAAATTCAAAATAAAGCCACTAAACAACTTTAACATGCATGTCTTAACAACTTCCACATGTGAGCGCATTTTATTTCGTGAATAAATTAATGCTCAGTTCACTTCCCGTTGGTTTCCGCATATTTGTCATATCCTACAATGTATTGGAAACATAGATTGAAAACCAGAGTCAATCCACCAAGTGTCACTTAAGGTATCAACTATATTAGATTCAAAACAAACATATAAAATTGATATACCTTTCTTTTGAAGCCGATGTTGGATTTGACACAATCCTTTTCATGTGTCCCTTTTTTTTTTACAAAAGAAACATTTGGATTCTTTCTTTATAATTCCACATTGGGGTTGCATTTTTGCTTTCCCCTTCCAATCAACTTTCATGTCTTTTATTTTGTCCGTCACCAACAGTAAACTACTTTCTTCTTGCTCCATAATAGTCTACCCTCCTCCTGAACACACATGATGGTCAACTCGTTGATCGACCATTTATCTTTAAGTGTGTTATAAGAGATCTGGAAGGGTGCATACTGAGGAGGGAGTGTGTTCAGAATGTAGTGGACTAAGAAGCTCTCATACATATCAGCCTCAGTGTTTTGACCTGGGTCGATATGTCCCTCATCCGCATGATGTGCTCACGCACACCCTTAACTCTGGTCATCGGAGTGATAAGAATCGCATGATTAGGTATTGTCCAATGCCTATCAGATGTCTGAAACTGATCCTCGATGGCCTTAAGCAATGGATGGACTTTTCACGTACTTCTCCACTATACCCCGAATACTAGTTGTTATGTTTGTTTTAATGAACATAACACAAATGCGGTTAGATCTCTCCTACTTTTCGTAGAGATTAACCGCGTCAGGAAGGCTAGTCTCGGTGATTGCCAGTGGTTCGTCCTTACGTATGACAAAATTCATATCCATTACTCCCTAATGAAGAGAATTCTTTCCTTCCATACCCTATAGTTCTCTCCATTAAGAGACGAGATCTCAACCTTTAACTTAGAACCTAAAAGGAGTATATGAGTAGCTACATTAAATAAATAAATAAATACATGCTTAACACCAAATAGAGACTACAAATAATATGTTTTGCCAATGCAAACATAATAAAAAAATAAATCAAGTCACGTAAAAACATGCTTATGAGATAATGTGTTTACTCAATAAGATTCATTAACCATATAATAAAACTATCAATTTTTTTCTCCATTTGTGGGTAAATTAAGAAAATACAATTTGATATTCTATTCTAATTAATTATATGAATATAATAAAATATCATGTGTGATGAATTTTACCATAACCATATAACTAATTACAACAAATGCATGAATGATCTTATAATTAATTAAATAATTTCTCATAATGTAGATGATGTGGCTACTCTAAAATTATTTGAAATCTCACATGCATGGATCATCCTACATTTAATAAATGAATTTATTAATGTATTGCATCCTTATTTAAGCAATGCTAAAATATATACATCTATATATACGTAGTATGACAGTAAAGTAACCCTTTATATATTTTATAATCAAATAACATATGATGGGATTCTTTAGTTGAAAAGATAAAATTGAGAAATACTCCCACATCTTATATGTGTGGGATCCGTTTTTATTAAGTGGATGTATAAGTGGTTTCATTGAAATATATCTGCATAAGTTCTCAAGCCAACTAAAATTGTGTACATCAAAATCACAATTATCTTACAATTGATTTCTCACATGCAATTACAGTTATCTATGATTGATTTCCCACAAGCACGGTTAGATATGATTGATTTCCCACATGCATATCAATATATAATGTACGTGTACACATGACAATATACAAACAAATCTTATTAATTAGTTTTAATCTTATCAACCGGCTATATTCAAATTGAACGCTTGTAGGAAATTAAAAAATCTAATATTTCCTTAATGAAGACCAAAATTTCGCATTATAGATCATGAAAATTCATGAATCAAACTAAGTATAAAACAATAAAGCCATACTCATGTGATCCCGACCCAAAGTCCGAAACTCATAACAACAGGGACCAAATGCTCATTTAGTTGATACCACGACCAAATTTTGAACACCTTGTGATCACTAATGATGGTTTGGTTGCAATATGCCGCTTTGTGGACTCTGACACCTCCTCCCATTGGCTTTCTACCTCCTTGAATATGCATGAATTCCTTTCTAGCCACAAAGACTACATAAGTGCAAGAGACCTCACACTGCAAAGTAAATTCCTCCAGTTTCTGTGTGCTATGGTTGTCGCTCTTCTAGTCAGGTCGCCACCGATCGAGGTGGTTTGAGCAAAAAGGCAAAACATAAGAACGCGATCAATGGATTCATTAGCAGACAGACAAAGGCAACAACCCTGCCTAGCCAGGCCAACCACGCATACATTCTCACTTTCATAGGGGCACAAGATTTCCAAATAAGATTATAAACCGAGCAAGTATTAGAAGGAGAAGCATCTAAACATAATCCAAAGAAAGTCGATTTAACAGTAAAGGTTTTAGAGACTTCCCCATTCCCATGTCCGATCGTGTTTCAAGTATCGTGCCAAAACTGAATTCTCCTGCCATTGCATGAACTCCCATCTACATAGGGAAATGAACCGCCATGGAGCTTTCGTTGATGAGTTGAACTCGTTACTCGACTCCCAGCCATTCAGGGCCATGCCATATATGCTTCTGATAACGCTGACCCAAAAAGCCCTCGGTTCCTTCTAAAATATCTGTAGGCATTTGCATACAACACTAAAACATTTTTGACAAGTTTTAAAACCCCTATTAAATAGAGTGTTATTAAAATGTCATGTGAAAATATGTTATGTTTTAATCTTTAATACATGTATTACATAGATGTTTTTTAAAACTCATATCAATTAGACATTATTTAATAAAACCCTATTTAATAGAAATTTAAAAACCTCTATTAAATACGAAATTGTTTTAGTGCAAGGGCATGATTTCGAGTGATCAAGTTGCCAATGCCAAGGCCCCAAGTTCCCTTGGGCACACTTGGTCCCACGCAACAAGCGCCCATGAGGTATTACTGCTTATCCTTTTCCACAAGAAATCTTGCACCATTTGCTCACTTACTGGCTCTGCAGCAATGGCTATTGTGAGCTTTGTGAACTTTGTATGCATATGTGTTCTTTCAATGCCGTGTGGCATGTCAAATGTGGATTGATATATTATGTTTCTATGGGTTGGCCTTGTCTCAAATCCTAGATCATTAATTGTTTTAATTAAAAATATGGAATAAAAAAGTACGGAACTCACTTACTGGCTCTGCAGCAATGGCTATTAATCTTTGGGGATTTTTAAATGAAAGGAATAATAAACTATTTCAAGACATGCTCAACACAGATGAGATGGTTGAGAACTTTTTCATTTCATTTGTCTGGCTTTAGAAATGCATGTTAGCTTCAAATCCAGCACTTCATGTTCTCTTTTTTATGCATTCCCACTTCACTCCTAATAAGAACTGCCCAAGCCACATTTGAAAGAAACTATTTATAATCTTTAGATTGAAATTGCTAAATTTTTCTTTTCAGACATTAGGATCATGATATATGTAGATTGATACATCAAGAAAACTTTACAACCATTCATATATCGAGTTTCAATTACGAAATTAGACAATAAAACCAGTCTCATGAACTTCTATCTATAAGAAGCATTTAAACAATTAATCAAAGAGCACTTTTAACGCCTCTCTCTTTGATCCTTAAATCATTGAGACCATTGACAAATGCAACCTTAAAACTCTCCATTTCATCCCTAGACCGAGCCAAGCCGATCTCGATCCCACCTTTATCACCACCATTCCTACTATCCGCGAAAAAAATTGCCCCCGTTCTCGCTATTGCTACGAACTCAACCTTCATCGGCCTTCCCCACCCAAAATCCAAGTCGTAAAACCGAAATTGAGGTGACCCCGAGATCCCATCGTATCGCTGAGGCCCCTTCGCATTACTGGCAATCCTTGCTTCCACATTCCTAATAAATGAAGCACCTAATTCCTTCTTCTCCTTCATGATCATATCCAATGCAACAACAATCCCATTTTCTCCTAATAAATCACTCCTCTTAGCACTCACTTCAACTCTAATAAGACAATTCCCAAAATAAGTTGATGGAACTGGAGGATCCAAACGGGCCCTAAAATCAGCAGCGAATGCAATCCTTGACATCTCTTCTTCACCACCACCAACATTAGTTACATTAGTTACATTAGTTACATTAGTTATATTAGTCTTTGCCTTGGCTAAGCATACCCATATGAATGCGCAAACGAGCTCGAACCGTGATGGATTCGGTCGAGCAGTCCTCGACGAGACCCATCTCTTGAGCCCATCAAGATCAGCTCCAAGAACCTCAAATGTGGCCATGACTTGGTCAGGAGGGGTGTTGAGATTCATTGACACCAACAACCAGTTGTTGCAGTCATGCTCAGACATGGACTTAGTAGACCTTATGAACTTCACTAGTTCTTGCAAACACAACTTTTTAAACTTACTATCAATCCTCTTCATCACAGACTTATCAATAAAAGGTAGTACCAATGATTCATCATTCAAAACAAGGGAATTGTTTCGGGACCGCGAAATCGATGCCCACGACTTGAGAAACATCGCCGTGGATCGCCCGTCCATGGCGCAGTGATGAAAGGAAGCTCCCAAAGTGATCCCAAAACTGGGGAAGAGAGTGACTTGGAGAGCAAAAACAGGAAATCCATTGTTATCAGATTTCATGTTCAATGAAGTTGAATCAGTCAAATGGGGTACTAGCTTTTGAAGATGTTTTGGGTGTCTTGAGTGATACCCAGATAAGTGATTGAAATCTGCATTGGTTTGAGCTACAGTGAGCTTCACAAAGTCACCATGGGAGCATCTGATGATGGGTTGGTTGGATTGTTGAGACCAAATAAGATTTCCAGCTAATGGGTAGTAGTGATTTAGTGTTTGTGAGAGAGAATGCTTGATTTGGGGAACAACAGAGTTCATGAATTGTGTGATTTCAATGTTGGGAATGGTGTAGAAGGAGAGGAGTTCAGGGGGTGCTCTGAGCAAGTAAGGGAGATCAAAGCAAGTGAGAGGGAGAGTGGATTCAGTTGTTGGAGATGAAGGACTTACCTGACTCATCTCCAATACCCTTAACTTCATCTCCTTGTTTGATGAATCCATGATCAGAAAGTATTGTTTGTTTGTTTGTTTGTTTTGTTTGTTTGTTTGTATTTTTTTTTTTTGGTTGACAATACTATCTTAGCTGAAAAATGGAATAATGTTTTTAGGTCATGTTCTTAAGGTAAAGGTGAGGGCCTCCAAAAGGTTGCCGAGCATTTTTACTAGAGGTGATTAGTTCAATTCAATGCAACTACACTATTTGTCTTTAGACCTATATGTTAATGGTATGGGCGCCCTCTTAAATTTATAGGATTAGTTGGGTCTTGATCAAGAGGGGCTAAGGTGATTTGAACACCCACGGTAATAAAAAAGAAAGGTAAAGGTGAGTTATTAAAAAAGAAAGGTAAAGGCTGAGGTGTTCACGTGGAACTAGAACTGCTAATTGTTGCAAGAGTTATTAAATTTTCTTTTTCAATCCTTTAAAGATTACGTAATCTTTGATTGTTATACACAAAATACACTTAATCCTACAAAAGGTGGGTTTCAAAAAATTTAGAGATTGGAACAATCACTCAAAAGAGGCCAAAATGTACATGATCTCTCCAAAATTAGTCTATGCATGGAGTCTAATCATGATAGCATCTATGATTTTATGCCGTTGATCTTGATTAGACCTGTGGTGCCTAATTTGAGTACTCCTAATTACTTTTGATGACTTATCACCTACCGTATTAAGGCACTGTGCTTAGTCTTTGGAATCTATCATGATCACAACTAATTTGGAATTCAGTGCATCAATTAATTAAAGGGTAGATTTAAAGACTTCTTAAATTTAAAATCCTTTCAGTATAGCTTTCCCACCACCTAGCGATCTTACTTGACTTGAATCTTTATTAGTCGAGGCTCATTGAGCTTTAGATACTAGATGGCTTAAACCAAGAAAAAGTAAATTTTTATGTTTTTAACTTTCCCTAAAATAAACCCATTTTCAATAGTCTGAATTTAGCAACATACCAGTTGTTGGGGTTTCTCTTTCGTGAGAAACACTAGCGTCGCCGCCCACCTTCCTCTCAGCGTCCCTAGATCTAACACTGCTAGGTGTCTTTGGTGACAACGCGCCCGCCAGCGGTCGCATATATTTTGCGGTGGGCTCTCTCTCTCTCTCTCTCTCTCTCTCTCTCTCTCTCTCTCTCCTCTCTTCCTTCTAGCTCTCTCTAACTCCTTTTCACCATGTGACCTTCCTTCATCTCCATCTCGCTTCCTCTTCCCTTCTCTTCTCCGATCTTATGTCCCCATCCCGTGACCGTGATCCATGTTTTCCCTTTCTCCCCTCTCCATCAGCGGTCTTCGCCATTTCTCCTTACTCTTTAACCATTTTTTTTCTTTCCTTTTTTTTTGGCAGTGCCTTGACTATGAGTCACGGGGCTGGTGGGTTTCCGGTGCGGCCGCCGTTGACGGTGAACGACGTGGAGCAGCGGCGCGTTGCCGGCACAATCGATCCCCTGGTATGGTTCGAAAAGTGTGCAAAGTATTAAACTTGTTGGAATAAAAATTTTACAAATTTTGGTCTCACACAATAAATTTATTTAATGAGACTCTAAAATAATAAAAATTGTATAATTGGACACCGGGGACTAGGCTACCATAGTCGGGTGTCGGGTACGTGTCTCGAGGCGAGTGCGGGACGTTTCGAAGGCGTTTGAGGTAAGTAAACCCATGAAAATATTAGTTAAAATTCTTTTATGGCACTTACTTTATTTTGCATTTTAAATTATTCCATTGTGCTTTCTATTGATGCTCATTTACTGTTCATCAACTCCCACGTGTGTATGTGTGTTTATCGACGGGGTCGGGCATGACACGAACTCACACCCCGGGGCTAGCTACCCCGCGTTGTTCGAGTAATTGGTCATGTTAGAGCTATGCGGTGATTATTTTCCGCAAGACCCGTAGGTTGAGAGATGTTTGACGAAGGCCTAAGTCCTCGTCATGGGTTCCTCTCGAGAGATGTTTGGATGGGGTTTCTTTCGTTCAATGGTTCCTCTCATTCGACCGTGAGATGTATGGCGAGGTGGTCATCATTGGTTCCTCTCGGTTTAGCTAAAACGATTCCCGGATGTCGACCAGAGTTCTCTGTCACGCTACACTCGTGTCCAAATTCGACTTCTCAACGACTTATTTTCATGCGAATTTCCTTATTCTTGTTCTCTATTTAAATTGCATGAATTGTAGCCGTTTTATTGGATTTCGTGAATATTAGCTAAAGTTCTTTGGGATTTACTCACCTGGGATTTGTCATTGTTTTTGGTGACAAATTGCAGATCTTGCGACGAGCCAGGGCAAGGACGTCTCAAGCGACTATGCCTGAGTTAGGAGAGCCCGTCATTTTCGCGTAGGTGTTGTATGTATCCATTTACTATTTTTTATTAATTTTTGGGAGGGCTTGTATACCTGATACATGTATATGTTCACATTTTGTACTTTTGTCGCTAATTAATATACATGGTATCAAATGCCGGGTTTCCACACTATAGGGTTATTTATACAAATGCAAATTTTTCTTTCCTACGGTGTTTGCATGTTTTAAAAGGCTTTCGCTGGATGTTTAATAATTTAATAAATCGTGAACAACTTAACTTAATCAATTTAATGTGAATATCCATAAAATATCCATAAATACTAAGTTAAGGCGAATAAGATACGTATAAAGGTGTAGGTCGCAGGCAGTCAAAATTAATTGTGCGGTGACGTAGCATGCTTGGTGACGTGTCTGATGACATGGCGGTACCCGATTTGCCTTGAAGTTTGGGCCGTCACACAACCTTTAACTAGAACCTAAGACGGGTTATGAGTAGCTGCATTAAATAAATAAATACATGCTTAACACCAAATAGAGACTACAGATAATATGTTTTGCCAATGCAAACATAATAAAAAAAATAAATCAAGTGACGTAAAAACTTGTCTATGGGCTAATGTGCTTGCTCAATAAGATTCATTAACCATATAATAAAACTATCAAATTATTTTCTTTTTCTCAATTCATGTGGGTAAATTAAGAAAATACAATTTGATATTTTATTCTAATTAATTATATAAATATAATAAAATATCATGTGTGATGAATTTTACAATAACCATATAACTAATTACAACAAATGCATGAATGATCCTATAATTAATTAAATAATTTCTTATAATGTAGATGATGTGGCTACTCTAACATTATTTGAAATTTCACATGCATAATCCTACATTTAATTAATGAATTTATTAATGTATTGCATCCTTATTTAAGCAATACTAACAAATTATATACATGCATAATGCATATATATACTTAATGGCACATAATAACATATTAAGTAATGTGCCTAAATAGGACAATCATTCTCAATATACATGCAAATCCAAATTATACGTAGTATGACAGTAAAGCGACCCATTATATATTTTATAATAAAATAACATATGATGGGATTCTTTAGTTGAAAAGATAAAATTGAGAAATACTCCCACATCTCATATGTGTGGGATCCGTTTTTATTTAGTGGACGTATAAGTGGTTTCATTGAAATATATCTGCATAAGTTCTCAAGCCAACTAAAATTGTGTATATCAAAATCGCAATTATCTTACAATTAATTTCTCACAAGCAATTACAGTTATCTATGATTGATTTCCCACAAGCACGGTTAGATATGATTGATTTCCCACATGCATATCAATATATAATGTACGTGTACACATGACAATATACAAACAAATCTTATCAATCAGTTTTAATCTTATCAACTGGTTATATTCAAATTGAACGCTTAACTTGTAGGAAATTAAAAAACATAATATTTCCTTAATGAACACCGAAATTTCACATTATAGATCATGAAAATTCATGAATCAAATCAAGTAAAACAACAAGGCAGAGGCATTGATGATCTGATACCAACATTAAACATGTAATGATCTTTGTGTAAACAAAAGATCATCTAATCTAAAATACGAAATAAAATAAGAATTACCTTTAGCCATTGTTGTTCTTTCCAAAGCTTGATCTTCAAACTCTTCTTCTCTCTCCTAGATGGTGTTCTAGAGTCTAACTTTCAAGATAATAGAATTAGGGACAACCGTGTTGTTTATTTTCCTAAAAGATAAACCGTCCATCAACCATTATCTCTAATCACAATTTGACACTTGTAATGTGTGGGCCCACATGAATCACTTATGATAAGTATAATTTAATTAATACTTACATGACAAACATGAGAATCCAATATTGACAAACATAGAATCCAATATATAACACCCTGAACACCACCCTTGAGTACTATCCCCCATGACACCCGGGCCAATATTTGATTGAGGTGAACATGCACAACCATTCTCATGTGATCCCGACCCAAAGTCCGAAACTCATAACAACTGGGACCAATGCTCATTTAGTAGGGGTGGGCAAACCGCGGTTTGGTGGTGAAAACCACTAAACCGCGACCAAACCGAGGGTTTACGGTTTGGTCATTTTGAAAACCACCACCAAACCGCGAACCACCAAAATCGCAACCAAACCGAACCGCGGTTTGCGCTGTTTGGTCGGTTTGGTTTCACGGTTTTTCCTGTTACATGTTTTCCAAAAAAAAAAAAAAAAAAAAAAAAAAAAAAAAACAGTGGTGGGAGGCGGCAGTGAGAGATCACTGGTAGGAAATGGCAATGGGAGGCATGGAATTGCAGGAGGCGGTGGTGGGAAGCAACTGTGAGAGGAGGCGATCAATGGGAAGCAGTGGAGGAGGCGTAGAAGCGTAGGAGCCTAGGAGGTGGTGGTGGAGAGAAGGGGAAGCGGTGGGAGGTGGAGGTGGGAGGGTGGGAGGTGGAGGTGGAGGTGGAGGTGGAGGTGGTGGGAGGTGGGGAGGCGTCGAGTGGCGCGGTGGAAGGAGGCAATTGGTGAGAGGCGGCGGTGACGATGGCTAGTATGGTGGCGGCGACGGCGGTGGGAAGCGGTAGTGACGACGACTAGTGGAAGGCAGCAACGGATGGCCTCAACTGATGGAGGCGAATATGTTTAGGATCTTGAGATGGAGATGAAAAAATGAAACGGCTGTTGTTTATGTTGTAAATTGGATGACCCTTTAACCAAGCTTATGAATGATCATATTGTCAAGCATGACTCTCACATTGAATTGTAACATCAAAGCATGACTTCTACATTGAATGTAACTTGTACACTCTACATAACTTGTATTCAACTCCAATGTATAATCACTTATCCATGTATTGTCATGTAACTTGTAATCATCTCCAATGTACACCAACTCTTCCATGTATTGTCTATGTTGTTTGTGATGTGTAGTATGACTTGTGGTGTATGTATAACTTGTACACATTGTATAAGTACAATTATCATCATCACCAAATGACCTTTATAAATGGTGCCAACCCCAATGTAATTCACACACCAATGTTGGAATGAAAATCTCTACATTTCTCAACTCTCAACACTCTCGCTCGCTCACTCTCGCCCAACACTCGCGTCCATCAACTCGAATCGACAATTTCGCACTCGCAATCGGACCTTGCCTCTTCATCTAGGGTTTGGTCCGCCTCCACCTGCCTCTTCTTCACCGCTCTCGGACCTTCTTCGATTTCAAGACCAGTTGTCCGATCTACAAGGTGAGACTCGATCGATCTCAAACCCTAACGAGTCGATTCGATGAATACGTGAGTCTTCTCTCGATTGTTGGTTTGTTGTTGTAGATTTGATAACTGGGTGATTTATTTGTGTTGATTAGGTTGGTGATATTGTTTTCTATGGTTCTATGACTAGAATTAGCTATTCATGTAGTTGATGTTCTTAGGTTGTGTGTTGGATTATTTGTGGCGATTGGTTCTCGATTTACGTCTCTCTAAGTCTTTATGTTCATTAGGTTGATTTGAATTTTGTTTTTTTATGGTTCGTGACTTGAATTAGCGATGAATGTATTTGACGTTAATAGTTTCTGTGTTGAATTGGCTTTGATTATTGATTTGCTCTAGGTCGGAAGTCCAAGCCAGTTTTTTGCTATATAGATTGAACTGTGATTGATTATTGACAAGTGAAGAGTCTCTAGTTGTTAATTTAGTCATTCTTGTGTGTTATCTACAATTTTGATTCTGATGAAATTTTGTTATAGAAGAATCTGTAGTGTTAGTGACTTGTAGAGATTGATTCATAGGTTTGGAGGTCATGTGAGACTGTGTAAACATAAGGTTGAGTTTGAGTCGGAGCAGAAAAGGAAGAAATGAAAGACTTTTAGTCAGTCGGGTTTGAGGCAAATTTACTGTAAATTGATTCAAGAGGTATACTTGTTTCAAATGCTTTCTTTCTTTACCAAAAAATTTATGTTTACATTATATTTTGTTTTTCAATTCATTCTTTTTTATTTTTAGAAATCAAGGTCAATACTTCTTTAAATTTTACTCTTTTTATTAATGTCTTCTTTGCTTGGTTTATGAACTAATGTGAGGTTTTGTATCCTATTCAATGAAAGATGTAAAATAATACTTGGTTAGTTCCTCAAAATATGCTCATATGTTGTTTCTCCATATTTTCAATAGCGATTTTCCTTCATTACTATTAGAAATGGGTTGTCATTGGACTTGTAGCTAGAACTCTTGCCAATATTCAGACCGCATTTAAATGAATATAGGTATGTATTTTGTCATTGTTGAGTTGTATTTTATTGTTCTAGATTGTATTCAGAGAGGATTTTGGCAATGAAGCTCACGGACCGCATTTAAATGAATATAGGTATGTATTTTGTCATTGTTAAGTTGTATTTTGTTGTTCTAGATTGTATTTAGAGAGGATTTTGGCAATGAAGATTTTGGATGGTATTTCAATGAATATAGGTATGCATTTTGTCATTGTTAAGTCTTAGCACAAGTTTAGGATTTGATGATGACTATAGAAGCCAGTTCTTGATTAAATCGGGGAATGTTTCTTTTTTCTTTTTCTTTTGAAAGGAAAGATATTTTATCTAAAAAAGAAATCCATAGAAGTCACTTCTTGATTTGAAAACATTAAAGTGATTGCATTGGATGGATAACAATTTACTGTTGCTTTAAATGTTTGTTGATTTTCAAAGCTTTAGCTTTCTGAGTGGAGGTCATTTTAAAAGCACCAATTGAGTGGTGGAAGTAGCTTTTACTGACTCCCCACTTCGTCTTTGTGTCTGAATTTTCCCTTTTTTTATTGTCATGTGAGTTTGAATTTTTTTTGTAGGCCAAATAAGGTGGCTACCGGAGAAGGAAACTAGGACAGGATTACAGGAACCTAAGTCAAGTTTTAGGTAAGGTCTCATGTTGTGAATTAATGTTCAATCTATATTCTTGATTTTATTTTTTTTCAATCTTCAATGATCTATGGCATTGTTGTCCAAGTCGGCAATCCATTTCACAAGCTGTATTTCATTGACTACGGATCATTGATTTCATTATCTGGCCACACCAAATCCTTAGCATATCTCAACTTGGTTTCATCAGAGAACTCAGTTGTTTTCGAATGCTTTTGTTTATATGCTAGTTTGTTCATTAAAGTTTAGATTCTCTGACATAGTAGAAATTCCTATATCGATGTAAAGTTCATAGATTCTTATCTTTTAGAGGGACTTGGAGAGTTGAAGAACCTTTTCTAGCAAGTAATCGTGGACACAATGAATCCTTGAGGGTAGGTCAATTGAAATAGATTGATGTGCCTGGTTGTCAACAACAATAACAACAACAAAAACAAAAGCCTCATTCTTAATTAATTGGTGTTGGCTACATGGATCGTACTCTTCTATTATGCTCGATTTAGTGCAACCCTGGCTGTTATAGTAGTTTATTTTATAATCTTAATTCCTTTCTACAACTCTACATTTCCCTACATGATATGTGATGCCTCTTTTATCAATGCGTGGAAATGCTTGGTTAGTTATTTCTTAATTTCATCCCTTTTCTTAAGTCCTCATTCTTGTTCGTGTTTTGCCATATTTTTAGAAGGAATAAGTTTCTAGAGATGGAACTCTTGAATATTCATTTCTTTGGTGCATGTTTACTCAATTTGAAGTCTTTCAGCGAATCGAAGTATCATTTATTTGACTTCATTTCATTCTAGAATACTAAACTTTTATGGCAATGAGTCACATGATGTATATCAAGAATCAGATTGGTATAGATGTTCACAGTGCGCTCAGCTCCGCTCTGACCGGTTAGAGATGGAGAGACTAGCGAGGGCATTTACTTCATTTGGGACTGAGAGGTAATCTATTTTTCGAGGAAGGGATCGCACTACAAAAAAATAGCAAATCAGAAACGGAATTTGAAACGGAAATAAGTTCCGTTTCTAAATCAGAAACGGAATTAGAAACGGAATAAGTTCCGTTTCTAAATTAAAAAGTTAGCGACGGAATTGAGACGGAAACATTCAGAGACGGATTTGAGACGGATCAGAGACGGAATTAGAGACGGAATTAGAGACGAAATTAAATTCCGTCTCTGAAAAATGGCGCCAACATTCCCGCCAAAACTTTATTTTGTTATACCCGTTCATCAAATCTCGAGATTTGTGACAACAAATCTCGAGATTTCTCTTTAACCCCTCCAAAACCCCCCCTCGTCTCGTCCTCCCCACCACCGAAAGCCACCGAAAGCCCTAACCAAGCAAACCCATCGCGCGATTCGATCTCATCGTCTTCGTCGTCTCTCCTCTATACTCTTGTCTCTCCTCTCGGTCGCGTCGTCTCTCCGGTCACCGGCCCCCAAATCTCCAACCCCCAACAAATGCGGCGTCTGTTCGTTGCTCTCAACTCTCTCTCTCTGGTCTCTCCGTCTCTCTCCATCCACCGCCCCCAAATCCCCAACCCCCAACAAGTCGTCCTCGCACTACATTGCTCCCCGGTAGCGCTGCCCTGCTCTGGTCCTGTTCGGTTGTCTTGCACCATTTCAGTCCGCGCCTCTGCTCCTCTCGGCTCTCAATTCGTGCTCTCATTCAGTCCCCTCTTCGATCTCTGTTCGGTGGTATTGTGCTCTCATTCATTCCGCGCCTCGCTGTGCTTGATTGGTGAGTTCTCCCTCTTTCCTCTCGAACCATTATTTTTGGTGAATTGGCAGTGACATGTTATGTAGGTGTTCCTTGCTATTTTATCATATCTTGATGTTGGTTTACCTATTTAAATGTATAATTTAAATAAATTTGATTTGGTTGTAACTTTACCAGTATGTCTCCCTTGCTATTGTATGATATCTTGATGTGTATAACTATTCAGCTATCATAAGTGATATCTTGATGTCTTTGTTATATGTTCGGTGTCTCTCTTGATGTGTTATGTAGGTGTTCAACTAACATTTATAAAAAGAACAAGTTTCCACTTCCTTTCAGTCTAATGAAATCAAGAATTTTCATTCAGTATTTTTGTTCAAATTTATCATGTTAGGCATTGTTGTTTTTTTCTTTATTATGTTTGGTTATGCTATTCTGAAATGCCAAAAAATTGATAATAGGTGCAATGATCTGAAATATGAAAATCTAATTCTGAATATACTAGGTATTACTTTGATCATAGTTCTTTGTATGATTCTTGATCTCATTCATGAGCTTAGTGAACGAAGTGATGGTTGTGGCTATGTCTTCATCGGAGCCAACTCTGAAAGTCTCATAGTGCCCCTCGATTATCAACTTTTTTCTTCACTTGATGTTTACCTTTATAATGTACCCTAAGCTTCTCCTTCACTTCCTTAGTTGTTTGACAAGCCCTAACTCTGTTAAATTTGTTCTCATAAAGCGAGGAAAAAAATTATTCATGGCTTGATCATTGGAGAGCTCAATCTTGGTCTCCTCAATGATGTATTCTCTCATGGCCCTGTTCGGTGGACTGTACCTATTCTCAATTGACTCCCACAAAAGTCTAATTTTCACCCTAATGTAGAACTTCATCCTTACTTTCCAATGAGCATAGTTGGTATAGATAAAAAAACACTTTGAATTTTCAACTCCCTATCCTTAGTTCAATGAAAAGTTAAAACAATTACTTTCTAATCCAGGCATCTTACATATTTATGATGAGGTAAATAATCCAGTTAGAGGACTATCGAATAAATGTTGTTGTACTTTGCATTTCGTGCCTTGAATTGCATTCAAACATTAATACTTAGCAAGATAATAATTAAGGACAACATTAGATATTAAAGTAAATTTGATCTATCACCGTTCTAGCATTTCTTAATAAAACCTATAATTATATAAGTCATTCCATGACTAGAGTGATCTAATTACATCTATCATCATATGAAAAGAGACATTACATTACAATACGATCATAAATGAAACCTGAGACATCGTGTAACGCTGACTAGTTAGAAAATTAATGACTTTCTAACTTTGTCAATTTATTCTCTATTCATGAGTTCAACAAGAACCTCGTTCTTTCACTTAGCTATCAATTTCTTCTAGATTGTCTTGATCGCTATTCCGATTTACACTATTCTCCAATTAGTGAGATTTCCTATCATCTTAATCATTATTATTTCATTACTTGAATAGACAACCGACTCGACAACGGTTACGTTCGAATAGGAATGTCGTCTACAAGTAGAGACTGGATGTACAACCGGCTCGACAACGGTTACGTTCGAATTGAATTCGCAAGCGAGGGTTAAAGAATTCATATCATTTGCCAAACAACATTGTCCTACATACCAAAGTGAAAGGAAGATTAGATGTCCGTGCAATTTTAAGAAATGTCGACTCGTACCGTACCTGGACGTCGAAACGGTTGAGTACCACATATGTAGGTATGGATTTGTCTCGGGATATCACTGTTGGTACGAACATGGTGAGAACGGAGATGAAGGCCCGCAAAACTTTTACGAAATGGATAGCCATATTGATGATGCTGATGTGGGAGGATACGATCCGACACCTTACCGCGAGATGCTACACAACGTGGCAAGTCCAAGTTTCAATTGGAATGACGTGGAAGAATCACCAAACCCCAAGCACGCCAACTATATGACATGATTGATGCAAGTAGGGAACAATTGTGGCCTGGTTGCGAAACCATGACAACGTTGTCCGCAATGGCAAGATTACTTGCGATCAAGTCCGAACATCATATATACGAACGAGGTATAATGAAATCATTAAACTCATGAAGGATTGTTTGCCAAATGACAACTCATTGGTCGAAAATTTTTATGCCACTAAAAGACTAATGCGAGGTCTAGGTCTACTGTTGAGAAAATAGATTGTTGTGAGGACCAATGTATGATTTATTGGGGAGTGGACTCTGAGTTGACGTCATGTAAATTTTGTGGGAAATCACGATACATTGCACATCGACGAGGTCGTGGTCGGAACACAAAAAACCGCCCTTGCAAAAGAATGTACTACTTCCCTTTGGGGCCCTCGGTTGCAACGATTGTATGCGTACGAGTCAACCGCAAAACATATGCGATGGCATGGAGATCATTCATCGCCAGAAGATGTTATGCAACATTGTTCTGATTCGATTGCTTGGAGACATTTTAATGACGTCAATAGCGACTTCGCCGCCGAGGTTTGGAATGTTCGTTTAGGATTGTGCACTGATGGTTTTCAAGTATTTGGGCTTTCCGGGAAATCGTACTCTTCGTGGCCCGTGATTTTGACTCCTTACAACCTTCCACCGTCGATGTGCATGAAATCTGAGTTTATGTTCTTAACGGTTCCTGGACCGACCAGCCCAAAGCAGAAAATCGACGTGTTCCTTCAGCCGCTTGTGAAAGAGTTGCAAGATTTATGGAACAATGGGGTGATTACATACGACGTCTCCACCAAGACAAATTTTCTCGTGCGAGTTGCCCTTTTATGGACTGTTAGTGATTTCCCTGCACATAGCATGTTGTCCGGTTGGAGCACACACGGTAAGTACGCTTGTCCATATTGTTTGGAGGATACAAATGCATTTCAATTGCGAAATGGTGGTAAGACATCGTGGTTCGACTGTCACCGTCGTTTCTTGGCGAAGTCATCACCATTAAGGAAAGACAAAAAAAAATTCATTAGAGGCAAAATGGTCATAAATGATAATCCACCCGCTTTGCGTTCTGGTGAAGAAATTTTGGCAGAAATTGAATCGTTTGGCTTGATGAAGGTGACAGAAATTGGAGCTGAATCTGTGAATGGGCGGATAGCTAAGAATTCGGGATAGAGGAAGAAAAGTATATTCTGGGACTTGCCGTATTGGAAGACAAACTTGATCCGCCACAACTTAGATGTCATGCACATTGAGAAAAATGTTTTTGACAACATATTCAACACTATTATGTGTGTACCGGGCAAGAGTAAGGACAATGCAAAATCGAGGCAAGATATTTGTGAATATTGTCACCGACCTTCTCTACACATTGATTCGGCGACAAATACTTACGTCCTCGGGTGCTATGCTCTTGATACATCAAAAAAACAAAAATTATGCGAGTGGGTTGAAAAGTTGCGTTTTCCTGATGGTTACGCATCGAATCTTGGTCGATGTGTAGATCCAAAGAAACTGCGAATGTTCGGCATGAAGAGCCATGATTGTCATATATTCATGCAACGGTTGATACCAATTGCATTCAGAGAACTCCTTCCAAACCCGGTTTGGGTTGCAATTAGCGAATTAAGCCTTTTTTTTCGATCCCTAACTGCGAAATGTGTCAGTATCCAAGATATGGAGGTCTTAGAGTCTGAAATACCAAAAATCATTTGCAAGTTGAAAAACATATTCCCTCCAAGCTTATTTGACTCTATGGAACACCTACCAATCCACTTGGCCTACGAGGCCCGTCGGCGGTCCGTTCAATTTTGATGGATGTATCCATTTGAGAGGTACTATCTTGAGCCCTTGAAATTATTTTCCCATTCAATAGGTTTTATATCAACATTTCCTATAACATTCATACGGGTACCTTAAACATTTGAAGAACAATGTGCGAAACAAAGCGAAGGTTGAGGGCTCCATGTGTAATGCTTATTTGGTCGAAGAGGTCACATCCTTTTGTTCTTACTACTTCGAAGATCACGTCTTTACGTTGCATCACAAAGTGCCACGTAACGACGATGGCGTCTCGGGCCCACACCGAACTTCGTCGGCAATTTCTCAATTTTCACTTATCCTGGTCGACCCCATGGGCAAGTCGAAGGAGCGGTACTTAACGAGAGCGGGGAGTATAATGCCGCTCATTCGTACATACTGCTAAATTGTCCAGAGATCGCTCCTTACGTTCAGTATGTCCGTCACTTTCATTCAATAATGCAGTACATTCATTGTTCATATTTTAGTAAGACAACCTACTTACATGTTCGTTTCTTCTAGGATATTCTTCGATGAAATCACTCAAGCAATGGGGGAGTCGGAAGTTGATAATAGTCTAGAGCACAACTTCCCCATTTGGTTTCAAACATATGTAAGGTCATTACTATTGTACGTTATAGATTCATAAATTTCTTCCATAAGTAATGTGTCATATTGCATTTCTAATTTTTTTGAATAGGCTCGGAATTCTATAGTTGACGAGACGCTCGTTGATCTTTCTGTTGGTCCTAGTCGATCATGTACTGTCTACCCTGGTTACCTTGTTAATGGGTATAAGTTCCACTCCGCAACATATGACGTTAATAGATCGACGCAGAGAAGCGGCGGTGTTTTGGTGAAGGGTTCAAACTACGCCGATGTTTCTCATAACTATTATGGAGTACTGCAAGAGGTTGTGGAGATTGAGTATACCGGCCTCAAGCGTGTGGTCTTGTTTAAGTGTGAATGGTATGACCCTACACCGAATCATGGTGTGAGGACTCACCCAACACTTCAATTGGTAGAGGTTCATCGAAGTCGACGATATAACAACTACGAGCCATTTGTACTAGCAATGCAAGCCACTCAAGTCTACTACCTTTCGTACCCTTCTATGAGGAACGACCGACAAGAATGGCTAGCAGTTTGTTCTTTGTCGGCCCAAAATCGGCCCGACGAGGAAACTAGCAAAGACGATAATGACCAGGGCTCGACAGAGATTGCTTTCCAAGATGGGATGCCCACCACGTGCGTAGTCGATGATGCAATCGCCGATATCAACAATCTGGATGATCCGACTGGGACTCGATTCATTGTTGAAGCGGGTCCAAGTGAAGAAGTTTATAGTGGAGATGATTCAGAAGATGAATCCTCACCTTCTACTCGTGAGAGTGAATTTGAAACGGATGATAGCGAATAATGTATGTATATGATATGTCAACGTCCAATAATGTAGTTACTTTTATTAGCATGGATCATGTGTTATTAAGTCCAATCATTTAGACTTAATTTCTAATTTTTGTATGCCCTCCTTCTCTGATGTTTTATTGCTATTTTGTTAGGTTTCATGGCGGAGGTGGTCATCCCCCACGTCGAGGTTTCCCATTAGGAGGCCATCGTCCAGGCGGAAGAGGTGCAGCACCGACCTCTGGCGGCGAAATACCAACTGGGCCTCATGGTCAGGCCACACGAGGGGTCCATAGAGGTCGTGGCGGTCGAGGTCGTGGGTCGATACCTGCATTATCGATTTCGACTTCTCGGTCTCTCGAGCACGATACAGCCGCAGCGTCACCTTCCCCTTCCATACCGTCGGCGTCGTCTGTACCATCATCATCGTCATCAAGGACTATACCAAATATGCACTTCCAGTCACCATCTCCGACATCAAGGACTCCTTTACCCACGAGGCCTGCACCCCCAGCCACAGCATCACCGGCAGCATCCCCACAAGAAGACGTAAGAGCAGGGTTGGAGGTGACAGGCCCTCCGCGGCCACCTCAGAGGACAGGGATGGAGCCCCCTCGCGTGCAGGGGATCCCTATCAGACTGATTGCCAATGATACGTAAGTTTGTGTTTGACTCTTATATGTCGTTTTAAATATGGATGTCAATTATTGAAGAAGTAGTTAAGGTGATATGCATGTTCATGAAACACGGGGAGTTGCATCCTTCGCATTTTTGTGCACGGAGGATGACAAAAGTTTTCAAACGATGGATGATTCCTGAAGGGTATTGTTGGAAGTCGGTGCGCCTCATCATAAAGACCAATGCGGCGCCTAATGGAAGGTAAACAAGACTACTAAATGCCTTATGATTTATACTATTTTCTCAATGTCTCGTAGCAATAGCAATCGCCAATTTGTAGGTATTTTTTAGATGGGATGACGCGATTCCCGAGGATCTCGTGCGAGCGGCGTACGACGAAGCTTGCGAGCACAAGGTACACCGCATTGATGCACAAGTTAAAGAAGAGTCGTGTGCGACCGTTTTTGTTACATATGAGGCATGGAGGAGATACTTGGAGTGCGAGAGAGCGAGGACTTCCGGGCCAGGTCTAGGCAAGCGACGGAGAATAGGAACACCGAGGTCGAAGGCCCTGGGATCTGGACCCCTTGAAGCACGGTGGTGGTTCCGTGTCTTTGTGACTACCCAAGAAAGATTGGTAAGTTTTTTGTAACATCTTGGATATTTTTTACATTTATACACTAGTTCACTATGCTTGGTCCTGCACGTAGACTGATTCATCCGAGACGCCACCGACTGTGAATGACTTGTATTTGCATATCCACACCGTAAATCACGACAGGATGACATTCATCGATACTAGATCAGAGCGGTTCTATGTAAGTATAGAAATTATATGTAAAATAGTATTAAGTTTACTTTAACCCATATCATGTATTTTGTTTGTTGTTCATATCTGCAGGATAGGCTCCAGAGCAGACGTTAGGAGTTGACCCAGGCTACACCGGACCAATCGGTGGATGATGAGGCGGTGTACCTCAATGTGGCGGGTGAGTGTTCCAAAGGACGTGTCTACGGACTCGGGTCCTTAGGGAGAAAGAAGAGGAGATACGGAGATCCTGGTGCTAGCACGTCGGAGATGCCGGATGTGGTGCCGCGGGCAGAGTTCAATGTCGTTGCGGAGCAATTACGAAAGGTTATGGAGTTCATGCAGAAGCATCTCGGAATGAACATGGACGAAGCATGCCTAGCTCAGCAACAACCACCACCATCGCCACCACCACCGCCACCTCATGGCCAGCAACAGCTGCCGCAAATAGATCCGGCCGATCCACCACAACAAGGGGACAATGTTGAGCGTGAGACGTAAGCGTGGCTCTCAAGAGATGAGCAGGTTGGTGATACATAGGTATTTCACTTGTTGTTTGTGTAAATTCTTAGATTAAACGTTTGCCTTTGTAGACAACTTTAGCAATTCTTCGAATTACTTTATGATTGACACTTCTTTTTGTGCATATTTAGATTGAAATTCCATAATTTATCGTGGATTTTACTTTTTTGACCTTTTCCTCCCCAATTTTTTTTTTATGTCAAGTGAAATATTCTATAACTACAGAATGTTTGCATAATCCATGGGAGAAGAAAACATGCTGGCTGTTGTGTGCAAGTCTTATGGCGTTGCAGGTTATCTCGAGTGCTATGATGAAGAAAGTGGTAGAATTGATAGGGAACAACATTTTCATGCAATAGCAAATGAATTTGGGAAATCGATAAAGGCTCGTTTTTCGTTCATCTCTGTTGAGAACATGTAGGCTCTTGTTCTTCTATTATCGCATGTCCCTAGAAGAACAAGAGCCTACATGTTCTCAACACAGATGACCGAAAAACGACCCTTTTATCGATTTCCCAAATTCATTTGCTATGGCATGAAGATGTTGCTCCCTGTCAATTCTACCGCTTTCTTCATCATAGCACTCGAGAGAACCTCGCAACGCATAAGATTTGCACACAAACAACCCAAAGATGTTTTCTTTTCCCATGGATTCGCAAACAATCATGTACTTATAGTATATTTTACTTAACATAAAAAAAAAAAATTTGGGGAGGAAAAGGTATAAAAAATAAAATCCATGATAACTTATGCATGAACTGGGTTCCAAGGAAACTAAGATATACAGAGGATAAAGGAAGAACACATTTACCTGCAATTCATGGTGGTTTGTTGAAGCCTGATGTAGTGGAGGGTACTGATGATGAAGTTCCTTAGTTCGTTTTAAATAGTTTTCAACATGTTGCTATTTGTTAGTTGTTGAGCTACCTATCTCATGTTGTAACAGAGAGTTTGGAGTTTGCATTGTTGGGACCTCACTGAGATAAGCAAGAGAGACGATGACATTGATCTTTTGAAAGACAATCAAGCATCTTCGGCGCCTCACTGGGACTGCTGAGAAAGTTAAGATGGACCTTTCATCTATGACTCAAACCAACATTAGGTATTATATTTTTTCTTTATGCTGCCTTCTTCTTCATTTTGTTTTTCTTTTCGACACTGCACCTCATCTTACTCGGCTAAATTAGATTAGGTTTCTAGAAAGTTGATTTTTTGAATCAAGCTGTACGTGTTTTAATTTGTTTGGTTTTTGTGCTAATTGTTTTGTTATTGGGCTAAATCCCATTCAAGAAAATCTAATTCAAAAACTCAACTCATTGACAAAGATGCCTATTTTAAAACTCATATTATTGTAAGTAGAGTCTTTGGGGTTCTATGATTAAGAATATATGTTATGATATAATATGATTGCAATGCCATGGGAGATTCGAACTCGCGTACTAATTAGGACATTTCCATTTAGTCTTAAATGCTTTTTGTCTAGCCAAGTGGATATAGGGGATTTCTTGAATCTCAGTTGTGTCAAACAAACCAGTTCAATGATTAGCAGTGGTGGCTTTTCCGCCGAGGCAAGGAGCTTCATTTATGCTGCTTTTACTTTGGATTTCATTGGGTTTTGTGTATGCAAATCTTTCAACTAAAAGAAATGCCCTTCCTGATCCCAAAATATAGTGATTGTGGCTTGATTGAGGAAGCTGGCCCGTGTGATGCGAAGACCAATCTATGTCTTTTCTATATAGCATAGATCCAATCTCAACTTTAATGTCTCCTAAACAAGTTTATACTAAGTCCACATAGTCCCAAATTGCTCATATTTACTATATACGAAGGCTTGATGCGAAGGAATAAACCCGAGAGGCGTCTTTTACTCATTTTAAATACCCTATTGATACTTAACTTAGCACAAATGTCCAAACTTGGTGTTACAAGTTTGTAGACATTGTCCCTATTGTTTTTAAGTATTATTGAATAATCAAAGAACCATTGGAAGTCATTTCAAGTTAGTTTAAGGCAATGGTTTGTAAGACAATCCCTTATGGAAAATAATTTCTTAAAACTTGGTTTTTGTGAAACTTGAATTGCGTCAAAACAATCATAGAAGTTTTCAAAATTCTAGACTTTTTTTCATTCAAGTCTATTAACTTTAAAATGAGGTTGTTGAGTGATAAAATCTCATTGATATGTTCAAAAATAAAATTTGAAACTCAAAGTAAAACTTTAAGTTGGTAAATATTCTTGGTTTTAAAGCCAATAAAAGATAGAAATTACAATTGTAAATATTCTACGCATAGGAGAGAATGAACAAAGGAGTCCAAAATACAATGTTTTCGTTCTCCTTAAACACTGTTGCACACACATCTTGAAAAGTAATTTTGGTCTCTTTATTTCATGAAAAATAGTTGCACGTAATAAATAGTTTAGAAAACTAAACCAAAAAAGTAACTCCTAAAATACATAAACTCATAAATCTTATAACTTTCCTAGACAAAACACTTTAAGAATAGAAACTTATTAAACCTTAAATAAGTTCATCTGAACTAAACTAAACACCTAAGAAGTATGAGCTTCCCCAATTTACAAAAGAAATAGGAAGTTTCTAAATCTTGGACTGCACACATCATAATTAAATAAATAACATAAATAGAAACTATGTAGGCTAAAGCACTAATTTTAACACTCTTATTTGCTTTTGGTGTTCTTTGGTGAAATGGTAGGATGGTGGAAGTGATCTGGTGAGCTTTTGGTGTTCTTTGGTGAAATGTTTGTTTGGATTCGGCATGAAGGGCAGTTCATCCTCTCTCTTATGTTTCAAATGGAATCAATGAGTAACTCTCTTCAATTTTGATAATTTCAGCTAGGATTATGGATATAACTTGGAGAATAATAGCTACAGTGACACCCCAAACTCACAACAACAACAAAACTTCAGTTCTAAATCAGTTCTGCTTGCTGCTCCTACTTTTTTTTCAAAGCTTTCTTATTCTATTTGTATGGTTTTTTTTCTTGTAGGAGAGGACCTCGAAATTTTTTTTTTTTTTGAGTAGGAACACATGGCTGGTTCAGTCTAATGGAGCACACTGCAGTGTTGGTGGATGAGATGATGACTTCCTATCAAGATTGATGGATGTGAATCTTGCTTTGATAAAGGTTTGTGCTTAACTTTCAGTTTTTACCTTTTAGCATTCTTGCACTTCACCATTATCATATACATGTTGAAATGCATGCCTTACAAAGCTTGATAAATAATCCAACTCAAAGATGAAAGGTCCATCTTATACATACATTATTCGCTATCTCCTATGTGTAGAATAATAGCTACAGTGACACCCCAAACTCATAACAACAACAAAACTTCAGTCCTAAATCAGTTATGCTTGCTGCTCCTACTTTTTTTTAGAAGCTTTCTTATTCTATTTGTATGGTTTTTTTTTTCTTCACGGCAGGAGAGGACTTCAAATTTGGTTTTTTTTTTTTTTTTGAGTAGGAACACATGGCTGGTTCAGTCTAATGGAGCACACAGCAGTGTTGGTGGATGAGATGATGACTTCCTATCAAGATTGATGGATGTGAATCTTGCTTTGATAAAGGTTTGTGCTTAACTTTCAGTTTTTACCTTTTAGCATTCTTGCACTTCACCATTATCATATACATGTTGAAATGCATGCCTTACAAAGCTTGATAAATAATCCAACTCAACTTAATGACCCATTTAACCCTGACAGAGAGGCTGGGAAAATAGAGGGCATTGTGAGGGCTGTTTATCATCTCTGTTCTGCTATGTTTTTTTTTAAATGCAGGAGATCAAGGAAGAGGTGCATCCATCAATGTACGTATCCTATCTCGCAACATATGAGTTTTTTTTTTCTTCACTGTAGGAGAGGACCTCAGCTGGTTTTTTTTTTTGAGTAGGAACACATGGCTGGTATTGTAATGGAG
The DNA here is from genome assembly GCA_039657365.1 of Stephania yunnanensis. Taxonomy (NCBI): domain Eukaryota; kingdom Viridiplantae; phylum Streptophyta; class Magnoliopsida; order Ranunculales; family Menispermaceae; genus Stephania; species Stephania yunnanensis. Next base: position 60,432,558 of record CM077582.1, on the reverse strand, counting down.
CACACAAACGGTGTTGGTGGATGAGATGATGACTGCCTATCAAGATTGATGGATGTGAATCTTGCTTTGATAAAGGTTTGTGCTTAACTTTCAGTTTTTACCTTTTAGCATTCTTGCACTTCACCATTATCAAATACATGTTGAAATGCATGCCTCACAAAGCTTGATAAATAATCCAACTCAAGCGAAGGAGTTCAATTCTTCTTGTTTTAATGCTAAAAGCTCCATGTTATTCTCATTGCACCTATTACAATCTCCATAATGTTGTTAATGCTTTCATCTTAATTTTCAAAGAACTAAATCAAAGTCAACAATGTGTGTGTTGTTTCTATTTTGTTTCAGTGTTTTATTACGACTTGTTGTCGTTGTTGTCTTCTTTTGAATTGAATGAAAATTGGGTCTCCCTAAGGAACTTCATGTATTGACTATGGTGGTGAATTTAATGTTTAATATGAGTTAATTTTCTTTCATGTTCCTTATTAGCTCTAGTACTCTCTACCTACATATGTGTTGAATTGACAAAAGACCAAAGCAAACTCAATCGTAAAGAAATTAAAAAATAGGTTCGAAGCCTACTTTTTATGTATGATTATTATTACTTTCTATGTTTCTTCAAATCCACCATTTTTCTCATTCGCTTCCAATGTACATCCTTAGTTCAATAATCTCTCCTTTGCCTACTTTTTTCAGGTGCATAATCATTGGTTGTTGTCCTCATATGGAGAATCAGAAATGCTTCAAAGCTGCGTTATAGTTATTATATGAAGTCCTTTTTGCTATTCTTATTCTGACCAGTCATGTTGGAGTGTTGGTGATTGGATGTGTTGAACATTAGATGGATTTTGTTCTTGGTTATTAAACTTAATTCTTTATGTGCATATTTATAGGATTGTAAGTGTTCTTTTTTTTTTTGTTGTTGAACAATAGGATTGGTGGTTTTTGTGTATACTTCCAAATTTGGAGCTTTTGTAATACATGACAATTTTCCGTGGATATATAAATTTTTTTGCTAATTTTGAGTTTCACATTTTTTCTTTCTATTTTGAATATTTGTTGATATATATTGTCGATGTATGAATGTGCAATTTGGCTTTTTGTGGGATGTTAGCACCCCCAAGGAGTTGTTGGAGTGGGTGCAGGCGATGGAGTAGGTCATATGGTTGTAATTTGAATTTTTAGGTTTGAGAACCAATTAGATTATGTTTCTGTGTCATAATTAAACAAAACAGAAAATTAGAGACGGATTAGCAACGGAAGTCAAACATTTGCGTTGCTATTAGTCTCTAATTTTCCAGAAATATATGTATGAATCACAAACGGATCAGAGACGGAAATAAGAATTCCGTCTCTGATTCCGTCGCTAATCAGAAACGGATTCAGAGACGGAATCAGAAACGGAAAAATCCGTCGCTGATTCCGTTTCTGATTAGCGACGGAATCAGAGACGGAATGCAATTACAAATGTACCATTTCGAAATAAATTCCATTTCTGTTCCGTCTCTGTTCCGTTTCTAATTTCCGTCTCTAAATCAGTCTCTAATCAGAAACGGATTTTTTTCGTCTCTTTTCCGTCTCTAATCAGAAACGGAATCAATTTTCCGTTTCTGATCGAATCAGCGACGACGTTTTCAGAGACGGAACTGATTCCGTCTCTGTTCCGTTTCTGATTGCAATTAGAGACGGAATTTTTGCAAATAAGAGACGGAAAATTTCGTTTCTGATTTGCTATTTTTTTGTAGTGTCGACAATGTGATTGCAAGGCACAGTCGTTTAGCCAAAGCGACTAGGTCAGTAATCTATTTTTTCTTTATGTAGGCATGCATGATCATATCCTTCTTGTTGAAGTTTTATGATGGTTCTTCAACAAAAATTTCATGATCAGGCTTGCTGTTGAGGCTTGGGGCTTGAAAAATTGTACTCAAAAGGAGGAATGGTTTAGTGACACAGTCACGGAAGTGGTCGTCCCCTCTTATATCGATAGTTCTGAAATTGTTAGAAGGGCATGGAAGATGTACAATTTAAGCTTAGGTCTTGGATTGAACAAAGTAGCCGGAAAAGTATTCAGAATAGGCCACCTAGGCAACCTTAATGAGGTATTGTTTCTAAACTTCTTTTCATCATTCAAGTTAGTGATAGGGGACTTGAACTTCAATTCTATCTAAGCTTCATTTCTCCACTGTTTTTTTTGCGTACAAATTTAAAACAATTCTGATTTATGAATTACAGTTCCTATATTGGTTTTTCTTATGATCGATTGGCTTTCTACAGCTTCAATTGCTTGGTTGTTTAGCAGTATTGCTCTTTGGTATGCACGGTAATTAATCCCCAACTCATGTCAATCACTCCGTTACTCTCCAATGAAGAGTTTTTTATTAGTATATTCTCTTGTTACTCCTCTTTCATGCTTTTTGTTCTTCTTTATGTGGAACAATATATTTTTTAGACTTTTGATTGATGAGGGAATGCAAGTTTGTTGTGATTCACCTAATAGGCTAATAGTTGGCGTGCACACCTTACAATTGTTTTAGTAACTATTTGTCAAACAACCTCTTTCTTGCAATTGATGTAAATCTTTGTTGCAGGCTGTCGAACGAGGCCAATTGCTAAAGCTTCCCTTTACCACCACCTTTGATTACCTTCAGGTTAGCTTAATTTCTTGATGGACAATGTCAGTATTCTTCATGTACATATCTTTGTTTCTATCCATCTCTTGTATTAACTATAGTCTTTTCTAACAGATGTTGCAGTTAATTGCACTATCAATGAAAAGTCTCAGGCCACTCGGTTCGTTTGATATGGGTTTTTATCGATACATTATCAATTCTATGTACTTTCTTGTTATGTTCTGATGTGTTTTGTTTTTTTTTTTTTGTGAACAAGTTTCCATCTATAAAGCATTAATAGATCTAGAACACGAAATGTAGTTCTTGTCGCCAATCAAAATTTGAGCTTAGGCATAGAAAGAAATGGACCTACCCTAGTTACTTCCATAGAACATTGTGGATCTCAAGATTCATATATTCACAAACTTCAGAAACATCTTGGTTGCTTCACAAACAGGTTATTAGATTTTCAAGGCTTATGCCATAATGATATGGAGCTTGCCTCCCAACTCGAGGGGGGGAGTAGGAGAGCCAAATGCGATGCACATAGAGTGTGCTAGATAGGATAAATCTATTAAAGTGGGGATGGTACCTAAGGAGTTTTTGGAAGATTACCGTCGAGCAGGTTCAATGGGGCAAGGGTGGTTGTTCTTTTTTTTTTTTTTTTCCTAGGATAGGAAGGATGTTTTTGGAAGGTTGTTTTTTCTCTTCTTTTTTGAATATATTAGGAAGGTTGCTTGTTCTTTATCGTAAAGAAAAAGGGAAAAGAGAAGTTGTTAGGCTCACAACAATACCTTGATCAAGTAATATATTTATAAAACTGATTACATTTTTGTTGTTATTATGCTATGAGAGGTTCTCGCTTTCGATTTGTTTCAAGAGAAATATGGCTATGCGGAGGTCTCATGTATGGAGTCATTTCTGCTTGTGTTTTCAAGGTCACAAGTTGATCAACAATGAGGACCATATCCTATTGTTTAGAGTACGTGATGGCTGTAAGGTTTGTGCTTAGGATAAAGATAAGATCTTTAAACTTACTTTTTTAGAGGAAAACTTTTTAGTCATGAGAAGCTACATCTGTGACTTTGAAACAGCAAGAAATCATAGTAACTACGCCTAATTGTTGCTTTAGGCTGCATGCTGATTTTAGTCTATACTAAAGAAACTTTTATTTATTTATTTCAGTTGGTCTGTTCATGCTTGTTGAATGCATGATAGTTTTGCAGTTTTTTGGAGATTTTGATTGAAAATGGGATAAGAGAGGCTGTGAAGCTGAGTACAGGTACTAGTGTTAGAATCTTATGTTGAGTTACTACTATTTGGCTTCCTTTGCAATTCTATTTTTTTGTATATTGTGTATTGGAATCTTATGTTGAGTTACTAATGTTGGTTTGATCGAATTGATTGAAGTGGGTAGTCTTGGTTTCATGAGAAAACGCTAAAATTTAAATCTTTTTTAGATTTTGTTGTTTTAATGAATGTGATGTTAAGTTGTTTGAATAAATGCCAATATGGCTGTGTTTTGATGGATTGAATTGGGTGGTGTGTATGTGCAGATAAGGAGGTCTTCATATCACGATGGGAGTTTAGACTTATATCAGAACTTAAGTATATATATATATATATATATATATATATTGTCATTCTATTCTCTCTTTGCATATGTGGCATGTATAATTACTGGTGGAATAACAATATTGTGAGTGGGATGTACATTTGTTATATTTTCAATTGAAAATGAAAATTAATAATTCTTTGCATTTTCAGCTATTAATTTTTTTTAAAATGACATTTGAAAGGGGTTTGTTCTAGTGTAGCTCTCTTCTCTCTTGTCTCATATTCTCTACTTGTTCTAATAGTTCTTAATTTATGCATTCTATGTTTAAGTCTCTAGCAAGTCCAACTTAAGTTCTAGTTGGCTTACAACTTAGTTTACAACAGTTTATATTGGTTAATGTTAAGTTGTTTATATTGGTTAAGGTTTTAAAATGTGAATTAAATAAATTTATTAAATTACCTTCGATTTGGTTTGGTGAACCGATTTTTCAGAATTGAAAACCACCACCAAACCACGATTTTGCGGTTTTCAAGTTTTTCAAACCGCCTCCAAACCGCGAGTTTTAAAAACTAAATCAAACCATACCGTTTGAGTGGTTTGGACGGTTTTAAGAAACCAATGCCCACCCCAATCATTTAGTTGATACTGCAACCAAATTTTGAACACCTTGTGATTACTAATGATGGTTGCAATATGCCGCTTTGTGGACTCTGACACCTCCTCCCATTGGCTTTCTATCTCCCTGAATATACATGAATTCCTTTCTAGCCACAAAGACTACATAAGTGCAAGAGACCTCACACTGCAAAGTAAATTCCTCCAGTTTCAGTGTGCTATGGTTGTCGCCCCTCCAGTCAGGTCGCCACCGAGGTGGGGTCGTTGCCACACTAAACCCAATTCGCTGAACATCTCCACCCAAATCCTGTGAGCAAAAAGGCAAAACATAAGAACACGAATCAATGGATTCATTAGCAGACAGACAAAGGCAACATCCTGAAGGTAGGAGTGCATGGTCAGGGCACCGTCTTTGTAGGACGTCAATAGTATTAACCCTGCCTAGCCAGGCCAACCACGCATACACTCTCACTTTCATAGCGGCACAGATTTCCAAATAAGATTATAAATCGAGCAAGTATTAGAAGGAGAAGCATCTAAACATAATCCAAAGAAGGTCGATTTAACAGTAAAGGTTTTAGAGACTTCCCCATTCCCATGTCTGATCGTTAGTTTAGGTATTTATGAAATTTTTATATTTTGATATTAAGTTGTTTAGGTAACTTTCCTTATTTTATGATTTGTTTAGTTCTATTAGTAAGAGCACTTTATTGTACTCAAATTGACTACATTAATACAATTCTTACACTCTTATTTAAAATTTATCATGGAGTACAACCAGGATGCCAAGGAGTCATTCCGAAAGAGCTGCGAACTCTGCCATCTCTGCGTCTTCGAATCTCCTGCTAAAATCCTGTTGCCGCATATGAGACCATACACCATGATTTTGAGTGATCAAGTTGCCAATGCCAAGGCCCCAAGTTCGATTGGGCGCGAGGTATTACCGCTTATCCATTTCCACAAGAAATCTTGCACCATTTGCTCAAACAATGTTGTGAACTTTGTATGCATATATGTTCTTTCAATGCCGTGTGGCATGTCAAATGTCGATTGATATATTATGTTTCTATGGGTTGGCCTTGTCTCAAATCCTAGATCATTAATTGTTTTAATTAAAAATATGGAATAAAAAAGTACGGAACTCACTTACTGGGGCTGCAGCAATGGCTATTAATCTTTGGGGATTTTTAAATGAAAGGAATAATAAACTATTTCAAGACATGCTCAACACAGATGAGATGGTTGAGAACTTATTCATTTCATTTGTCTGGCTTTAGAAATGCATGTTAGGTTCAAATCCAGCACTTCATGTTCTCTTTTTTATGCATTCCCACTTCACTCCTAATAAGAACTGCCCAAGCCACATTTGAAAGAAACTATTTATAATCTTTAGATTGAAATTGCTAAAAACTTTCAGACATTAGGATCATGATATATGTAGATTGATACGTGAAGAAAACTCTACAACCATTATTCATTACAACCATATAAATAAAATAAGTATTTCATATATAAGAAATTACGAAATAAGACAATAAAACCAGTCTCATGAACTTCTATCTATAAGAACCATTTAAACAATTAATCAAAGAGCACTTTTAACACCTCTCTCTTTGATCCTTAAATCATTGAGACCATTGACAAATGCAACCTTAAAACTCTCCATTTCATCCCTAGACCGAGCCAAGCTGATCTCGATCCCACCTTTATCACCACCATTCCTACTATCCGCTAAAAAAATTGCCCCCGTTCTCGCTATCACTACGAACTCAACCTTCATCAGCCTTCCCCACCCAAAATCCAAGTCGTAAAACCGAAATTGAGGCGACCCCGAGATCCCATCGTATCGCTGAGGCCCCTTCGCATTACTGGCAATCCTTGCTTCCACATTCCTAATAAATGAAGCACCTAATTCCTTCTTCTCCTTCATGATCATATCCAATGCAACAACAATCCCATTTTCTCCTAATAAATCACTCCTCCTAGCACTCACTTCAACTCTAATAAGACAATTCCCAAAATAAGTTGATGGAACTGGAGGATCCAAACGGGCCCTAAAATCAGCAGCAAATGTAATCCTTGACATCTCCTCTTCTTCACCACCACCAACATTAGTTACATTAGTTATATTAGTCTTTGCCTTGGCTAAGCATACCCATATGAATGTGCAAACGAGCTCAAACCGTGATGGATTCGGTCGAGCAGTCCTGGACGAGACCCATCTCTTGAGCCCATCAAGATCAGCTCCAAGAACCTCAAATGTGGCCATGACTTGGTCAGGAGGGGTGTTGAGATTCATTGACACCAACAACCAGTTGTTGCAGTCATGCTCAGACATGGACTTAGTAGACCTTATGAACTTCACTAGTTCTTGCAAACACAACTTTTTAAACTTACTATCAATCCTCTTCATCAGAGACTTATCAATAAAAGGTAGTACAAATGATTCATCATTCAAAACAAGGGAATTGTTTCGGGACCGCGAAATCGATGCCCAGGACTTGAGAAACATCGCCGTGGATCGCCCGTCCATGGCGCAGTGATGAAAGGAAGCTCCCAAAGTGATCCCAAAACTGGGGAAGAGAGTGACTTGGAGAGCAAAAACAGGAAACCCATTGTTATCAGATTTCGTGTTCAATGAAGTTGAATCAGTCAAATGGGGGACTAGCTTTTGAAGATGTTTTGGGTCTCTTGAGTGATACCCAGATAAGTGATTAAAATCTGCATTGGTTTGAGCTACAGTGAGCTTCACAAAGTCACCATGGGAGCATCTGATGATGGGTTGGTTGGATTGTTGAGACCAAATGAGATTTCCAGCTAATGGGTAGTAGTGATTTAGTGTTTGTGAGAGAGAATGCTTGATTTGGGGAACAACAGAGTTCATGAATTGTGTGATTTCAATGTTGGGAATGGTGTAGAAGAGGAGGAGTTCAGGGGGTGCTCTGAGCAAGTAAGGGAGATCAAAGTAAGTGAGAGGGAGAGTGGATTCAGTTGTTGGAGATGAAGGACTTACCTGACTCATCTCCAATACCCTTAACTTCATCTCCTTGTTTGATGAATCCATGATCAGAAAATATTGTTTTTTTTTTTTTTTTTTTGACAATACTATCTTAGCTGAAAAATGGGATAATGTTTTTAGGTCATGTTCGTAAGGTAAAGGTGAGGGCCTCCAAAAGGTTGCGGCATTGGTTTTCAGCTTTACACTACTATTTGTCTTTAAGATGCCTCTATAGACCTCTATGTTAATGACATAGGCGCCCTCTTAAATTTATAGGATTAATCGAGCTTTAATCAAGAGAGGCTGAAGCGATTTCAACACCCGCGGTAATAAAAAAAAAAGTAAAGGTGAGTGTTCACGTGCGACTATAACCGTTAATGGTTGCAAGAGTTATTAAATTTTCTTTTTCAATCCTTTAAAGATTACCTAATCTTTGACTGTTATACAAAAAATACACTTAATCCTACATAAGGTGGGTTTCAAAAAATTTAGAGATTGGAACCATCACTCAAGAGGCCAAAATGAACATGATCTCTCCAAAATTAGTCTATGCATGGAGTCTTATCATGATAGCATCTATGATTTTATGACGTTGATCTTGATTAAACATGGCGCCTAATTTGAGTACTCCTAATTACTTTTGATGACTTATCACCTACCGTATTAATCCACTATGCTTAGTCTTTTGGAGTCTATCATGATCACAACTAATTTGGAATTCAGGGCATTAATTAAAGGTAGATTTAGGGACTTCTTAAATTTAAAATCCTTTGAGTATAGCTTTTCCACCACCTAGCGGTCTTACCCGGCTTCAATCTAAATTAATCGAGGCCCATCGAGCTTTTAGATACAAGATGGCTTAAAAAAAATTTATGTTTTTAACTTTTCCCAAAATAAACCCATTTTCGATAGTCTGAATTTAGCAACATACCAGTTGTTGACCCTAGCGCCGTCACCCACCTTCCTCTCAGCGTCCCTAGATCTAACGCTGCTGGGCTGCTAGTGACAACATGGCCGGCCTTGGCAGTCAGTCGCATACGTTGCCTGTGGCCCTCCCTCTCTTCCTTCCAGCTTTCTCTCACCATGTGACCTTCCTTCATCTCCATCTCGCTTCCTCTTCCCTTCTCTTCTTCGATCTTATGTCCCCATCCCGTGACCGTGATCCATGTTTTCCCTCTCTCCCCTCTCCATCAGCGGTCTTCCCTATTTCTCATTACTCCTTAGCCATCCCTTTTCTTTCCTTTTTTTTTTGCAGTGCCTTGACTATGAGTCACGGGGCTGGTGGGTTTCCGGTGCAGCCGCCGCTGATGGCTCCTCTTTTGTCGGGAGCTCTAGGGATGAAGAAGGACGAAACGCGGCGCGGGTTTTCTAAGCTAGCAACAAGCAATGTCCCGATGGCATGCGTCTCCGCAGTGTGATTACCAATAGTCGTGTCTTTTTTTCTTCTTTTTAAATTAGAGATCTAGGTTATTTTTGTCCCCTACGTGGGCTTGTTCTCCCCTACATGGGATTGCTGTCTCCCTTTGTGGTGTTGTTGCTCTCCTTCTAAAGATGTTGTTTCGAACTTTAGTGGACTGTAATATCTGTTATCCTCGCTGTAATAGATTGTTGTATCATTTTTCTTGGGTGTTAAGAAATATCAAAGCAACAAATTTGCCGAAAAAAAAAAGTCTGAATTTAGCAACGCTTTGACAAATATTTGGCAAACTTTAAGATGACAATACCATCCACAAATCTAGCTTATGTTGATCGAACGGTTCATGTTAGATCTAAAATTTAGGTATTTGTTTCCATTTCAAGAGCACCTTAGATGACAACAATTTCAATGCTAGAACACAAAAACTGCCTCTAAAAGGAATAAAGCTAGGAATATTGGCTTTGTCATCAAAAGGGCATCTTCAACTAAATGCAATATAATCTTTAGCAATTAAGATCTCTACACATTCTTCCACATAAGTTCATTGTCTATCCTCCCAAATCACCAATAGAGAATAAAAAAAATTGAAGTCAAATTTTCATCTCTAATGAGTAATGGCCATTTTTTCAATCTTTCTCCTTGTGATGTACCTTTTTGATTCTCAAAAAGGTCTCTTTGTTTGATCACAAAAACACCATGATCAGAGCTTCAACTTGTTTTCCAATTCCAAAACAACATGATTTCTCCAAGTTTAAGTCCACCCATAAAACATTTTCATCAGCAATTCAATCTGTGCAATGCAACAAGGGAGCACTTATGACAGAAAACCAACAAGTCTTCAAAGAAACTTTGTTTCAGTTTGAGGACTACATGGTGCACAAGGCCAAGAGGTGAATGAAGCACTAGATGAGGCAGTGTCCCTCAGACACCCATTGACGATTCATGAAGCAATGAGGTAGTTGCTTCTTGCGGGCGGGAAGCGGGTGCGTCCGATGCTGTGTATAGCTTCATGTGAGTTGGACGGAGGAGATGAATCTGTGGCGCTTCCAGTGGCTTGTGCCATCGAGATGATCCATACCATGTCATTGATACATGATGACTTACCTTGTATGGATGACATGACTATAGGAGAGGAAAGCTCACTAATCACAAGGCTTTCGGCGAAGAAACAGCACTGCTTGCAGATGATGCATTGCTGTTTCTTGCCTTTGAACATGTTGCAACTCGGACAGCTGGTGTTTCGCCGGAGAGGGTGGTTCGAGCTGTGGCAGAGATGAGTGCCGCAGTTGGTTCCGAAGGGCTTGTTGCAGGTCAAGTTTTGGATGTTGCTAGTGAGAGGCAAGAGGTTGATTTGAGAGAGTTGGAGTACATACATGTGCACAAGACTTCCTAGTTGCTTGAAGCTGCAGTAGTTTGTGGAGCAATTATGGGAGGAGGGGAGACTATCGACGTCGAGAGGATGCGGAGGTATGCGAGATGCATAGGCTCATTGTTTCAAGTGGTGGATGACATTTTAGATGTCACAAAGTCGTCGGAGGAGTTGGGGAAGACGGCGGGGAAGGATTTGAAGATCAAGAAAGCAACTTATCCAAGGCTCATGGGGATTGAGAAGGCTAGGGAGTTTGCAGACATATTGGTGGCAGAAGCCAAGGTAGAGGCATCGCATTTTGATAGTTCAAAAGCAGCACCTCCACATGGTCTAGCAGACTATATTGCTATAGACAAAACTAAGGAGGTTTGTCTTTGGTTGCTCCAGACATGTACAGTACCTTTGTGACTGGGATTCCAAGGAAGCCATTTCACAAATACATTCTGTTCTTTTGTTGTTTACTTAATTGAATATTGTGAATGTTAAACTGCCATCACAACAGTTCTTTTTTAAACAAAACATTCATTTCACAGAGGATGCTATTTGATCCTTTGGAGACCATAAGCTTAAACATGGCAAAATCAACTGGCATGAACATTGGTAAAATTTGACTCACAGTGACAATCATTTGTGTATTAATTTCCACAAAAGTAAAAGACAAACAATGAAGGATAAATTCTAATTTCATTAGTATCTGTTGCAGTCATTACAAATAGGGAAAAGTAAAATGCTTTCCTTTCAGCTAGACTATTATGATAGAATAAGAATAACAGTAAAAAAATTTTGTTAGGCCAAACTGTAACACTATTCAGCATCCACCCTCTGCTTCTTTGGTTCATGGGTGGCTTGGCTTTTCGTCTTACCTTCGTGACGTTCTCTCTTAAGCCCCTTCACTTTGCTTTTAGTGCCATACCACCAACCTGAAACACCAATATTATTGCATGGACATCAAACAAAAATCCAAGGCATTAATTGACATTTTGGAAAAGAAGGAACAAGACTCTTTACTTCAATAATTTCAAAGAGAAGAATTTACTCTTCATAATATAGAGTGTCTTTTAATTTTACAAATTAGTAATGTAAGTAGCTAGAAAATAGGTCTAGAAAGAATAATAAAATAAAAGTAACTACTGAAAGTTTGATGCATTCGACAATTGTATCGGTTTTTCATTCCAATAAAAATAAGATAAACTCAATATTTATTCTATCTTATCGAACAATTCAATGAAACTCACTTCACTAAATTTTGATTCAAGAGAGAACAGTAGGAAGGATGATCAAAGATATTAAAATATAAGAACTCGCACTTTTTGGTCTGGCATGTAGATCTTTCCAATCTTTCCTTGGATTGCATCACGGCTAACATTTTTCACCTGCAAGAACCAGGAAAACGAGTTTCTTTCAATGTACCAGATCTATAGAAAGATAATAAATGGTCATATCACATGCAACAATAAAGTGAAAGCAAGATTTTTAAAAGATGAATGGTCAACCTTCTTTTTAGGCTGATCAGCAGCTGTTTTCATGGCTTCTTTCCTTAAGCTATCATTGGGAAGTCGATGTCTTCGAACAACCAAATCCACGGAAGGACCAACCTCCACCATCTCTATCTTGGGGACTACAGTACCTGACCTCTTGAGCCGCATAGCACAGTGCAGAGCACTCTATTTGAAGAAATAGCAGTACACACATAAACAGTCTGGACCAGCAAGATTTAAGTTCTCAACAACCTGCACATCAAAATACATTTGTTTTTTACATCCTCATTCATCAAGATTCAAATACGAAGAAGGGACCAAACTCATACCTCCCACAAAACAAATCTAGTAAAACTTCCTTCAGATGTTTTAGCTCCTCAACATTCTCAAAACCCTCTCCAATGAAAGCAAAGAAAGGCTTTGACCCCACTCTGGGTGATACTTTCTTGTCATAGGAAATCAATTCCATGCTTCTAAAATTTTCCACTCCTCCTCCACAAGATCATATATGTGATGATCATAAGTCCTCCCTAATACAAGATTGTTGGGCATTGTTTTTTAATGAGATCCATACTGATGGAGGAAAAAAAAAAGAACTCAGTACTTTCAAATGCCCATGGCGGCAGGAAACTTCTTTAACGTTCCAAAAACTTTTTATTATTGCTAATAGAGTTAAGGCAAAAGGCGTTGCAACTAGCTTTTATAAAGTAATACTAAGATTTAATAAGCAAATGCGACGTCAAAGGAGTATCGAGCTATTTGTAATTTATTTACCACAAACAGACTGCAATCAGTTTGAGCAAGAAGAACTCCAAAGAAGTTTCACCACCACTTTGGAAGGGTCTGATGTTCTCATTCTTCCTGCTGTATTTAATGGCATGACCCTTTTCAGGTGAAAAATCTGAGTCATTACAGTATACAGAACATTGCTCCACTTAGTTCCTTGAAGGATTAATGTTTTTTTGGCTCGAACTGCAAAAACATTATGACACAACAATAAGATGCCATCTAATCTAATTCTAATTCAGTATTCAGTACGGTGGATCCACCAAGATAGATACATTGACACAACAATGAAAATGGAGAACTTACGAGTTTTGGGGCACACTTATCAAGCTCTTGGTTAGCCTAGGCTGCTTTTTTGGTGTTTTTATTTGTAGCGTTGTTAACTGCCACAAAAACGTTAAGAAGAAACAGGGAAAAAGATTAATAAGATTTTCCAAAGTTCTCATATCACAGCAGCTATCACAATCGAGTAATAGAATCAATTAGTTGCAAGGTAATAGACGTTACCAAATAAGCATGATAAAAACACAAAAGCTGGAAATTCATTGTTTCACACCTAACGCATATCTAAAATAAGACAAGTAGGGTCTCTAATTATTGGAGTAAAGTTTTCAAGTTTATTGCAAATTAGTAAATGTTTGGATTCCTCTTTTGTCAGATAGAAAGGGGAAAAATATACTGGAAGAAATTGAGCGCGGCTCAATCACCTTAGTAAGGAGCCAACCCAAGAAAATTCAGGCAGGAAATTTTAGCTGGCTGAAATAAGATGGAGGAAATAAAAGGCAGAAATTTTCTGCAAGTAAGCCCACGCCAATCAAGCAAGGACAACTCACAGTTCACATATGAAGTAGCATAACCAAAAGATTTATAAGTTCTAGTAAAAAAGGGTAGCGCTAGGGTGACTCACCTTGGACACCCGAAATGGACACCCGAAATGACACCCAATTGTTGGTATCCATTAAATACACATTGATGCACAAATCAATAGACACCAATAAGCGGGTGTCCATTTCGGATGTCCAAATAGGTCACACAATCATTTTCCAAAAAAAAGGGACTTCAAGCATAGAATTCGGCAACATCAAACATAAGGAAAATTGACAATGCCAAACAACTAAAAATAAGACTTGTGATAAGATCCACACAACTACACGCCTAATAAAATCATAGCCCATGTTTGGCGATTCGGAAAATCAACTGGTAAGAAGAACAACTCGTGCCATCTCTTCAAAGGGCAAGATTAAATCTTAAGAGTTTAAATTTGAACATGACAACCTAGTTGTCAACATAAACTGTCAGTCTATCTATTACATCCATTTCTAGGGCAGGAAAGCTTCAGAATGACCAATCAATCGAAAGCACAATAGAAGAACACCGAACCCTAAAAAAATAGCAGGAAACTTGAAAGAATTCACAATGCATGAAAAGCCACCGTGATTCCACATTCACCAATATCAACCTCAAGAACCCTAAAACCCTAAACCCTAATTCATAACCATTTGAGAGCACAACAATGAACCAAAAAGTGAATTTTTTTGCAGAAAACTTGAAGGAATTTAGAATCTGTGAAACCCCCAAAACACAAATTTTGACAAATACCAAAATGGGCATACTCAAAAACTTCAGATTTCACTACAATATCAAAATCAATCATAATGGGTATTGGGTTCTGGGTTTAACATCATCAACAAAAGAACCCAAATGAAGCCCCAAAAAACCACAAATTCAGACAAATTTCAAACTGTGTATTCTCATCAGTTAAACTTGAAATTTCAGTGCAAAATTAAATCAATCAAAAGGGGTTTGGGTTGACCTTGGTGTCGATGGCTTTTTTGAGCTGGGTGTTGTTCTTCAAGGGGGTGTTTCTAAAGTGGGGTGGGGATAGTTTTTTTTTTCCAACATATGGAAGTTTGCTTTTAAATTCCAAAACTAGGGGATGCATGGTGGTAAGGAACATGAGGCTGCGACATGGTTAACAAGTTCATGAATGAGTCATCTTCACTATATGACATATTGTAATTATAACATGGTGGAGTATATGGACTCGACATGTATTGAGGCAATGACGGATACATTTGATGTCTAGGCATTCCATGGTCCACATATGAAGACGACGGCCCGGGTGCATAAGGATCAAAATGGTTAGGAGGAAGATTCATGATAGGCGGTCTGGTACAAACATTTGAGGTTCTGGTTGCATTGTAGACGATGCAGGAATGTACCCATGAGAAGAATGACTTGGTGGGGATGATCGTTGGCTACTCTCGCCAACAATCTCAGTTCTACTCGCTCTCGGACGAGATGAACGTGCAGGAGGAGAACGTCTACTACTCTCTGCAGCAATCTCAGTCTGACTAGATGGACGTGGTGGACGAGGACGTCTGGTGCTTTCCCCTACAGTCTCTGGCCGTGTTCTTCTTCTTTTACCGTTGCAGTTATTGGTAAATTGACCATCGTCTCCCACATCAAGTCGAAGTGTGTCGTATCATGCAGCGACACATGGACGAAATAATGCGAGCCTCCAGGGATGATTATCATGTGGCGATAGGTCATCTGAACTAGAGTCTCCGTAGATGAGATATTGAATGCGTTACACACGTCATCCATCAATTGACGACCATTCGTCCCAAACTTAACCATCAACACTGCTGATGAGGGTGCACTGTATGCGATGCCATTTAAACCATTAACAATTTCACCGTACGCATATAATAGAAAATGGATGTTCCTATGTTCCATGACCTACATAAGTTATTGAACATTGATGTAAAATGATTACACACAAATGCACAAATATGTTAAGTGAAATAGTTGATTACTAACGGAAGTTAAAGCGCAATCAAACTTTTTGATGTAGAAGATTGCAATAAGAGCACAACTACAGAGCATACTCATTTGTTTGCACTCACATGTTCTGTGTAATAACTCATACTTGCATGCCAAACAATTAAACCTACTGAGCTGGTTCACAAGGAGCACGATTTTCATTTAAAAATTTAAGTCAGGAATTTTATTGAAATGGGGGGGGGGGGGGATTTAAACACCAATGGAACTTTTTGATGTAGAGGATCCCCTTAATTGTGCAATTACAGAGCCTACTCATTCCTTTGTGTTTGAGTTTCTTAATCTTTTAAACACACATTCCATTTAATAAACATATCGACCATTTTTCAAAAACACAATACCTATGTCACTACATATCATGTAAATCATAACAAAACCAAATAAATAATTATGAAAATACTAAATTTGTAAACTTACAATTTTCCTCCTCTTTTTGTCTTCAATTTAATAATCTTGCAATAAAATTTTATTTTCGTTAGTTTATAACACATGGATTAAAATATATCAACATCAGTAAAATTTGTTCCACTTGTGTGTATATTGAAGGACACATGAGAACAATAACACGATTTAACATGATAGTTTGACAAAATCATACGGGTCAACTAAAATAAACTAACTAAAGTAACAACCTAAACTATACTAACCTAAAATAACCGAACAACAAAACTAAAGTAAACTAGTCAAACATAACTAAGCAAAAACCAAAGTAAACCTTTAAACAAATAAAGAGTCTTAAACTAAACTCAACTAACCTAACATAACCTAACCTAACTATCTAAACTAAATTAACTAAACTAAACTCTACTAAACTAAACTAACTAACCTAACCTAACCTAAATACCTCAAATGTAGCACACATAATGACTTGAAACGCACAAACAAGTTTTCAAAATCCTTGCACTCCTGCACCATAAATCCACCCCATGCACATAGTGTACGTGAAAACATCGCTTCAGTAAAATGATCGTGATTCAACAAAGTTGACTACCAACTAACGAATTTTACAAACATCTCTTGCAATTAACCTAACCTAACTACCTTAACTAACTAAACAAACTACCTAAACTAAACTAACCAAACTCCTTAAACTAAACTAACTTAACTAACTAAACTAACTACCTAAAGTCGATTAACTAAACTAAACTAAACTAAACTAACCTAACCTAACCAAACTACCTAAACTAAACTAACTAACATAAACTAATCTAACCTAACCAAACTACCTAAACTAAACTAACTAAAGTAAACTAACCAAAACCTAACCTAACCAAACTACCTAAACTAAACTAACTAACCTAAACACCTAAACTAAACTAACTTAATTAACTATGCTAATTAACCTAACTACCTAAAGTCGATTAACTAAACTAAACTAAACTAACATAACTTAACTACCTACACTTAACTAACTAAACTAACCACCTAAGCTAAACTAAACATCTAAACTAAACTAACTTAACTAACTAAACTAACTACCTAAACTAACTAAACTAACCACCTAAACTAAACTAACTAACTAACTTAACTAAACTAACTACCTAAAGTCGATTCACTAAACTACTAAACTAAACTAAACGAAAATAAACTAACCTCCTCCTTCTCCTCCGCACTACTTTGCCCCATTATCATTGCCATTGCATTGTGCAGCGCTCCTTCCTCATTGCTGTTGCTCCTTCCTCATCCCCCGCGGCTACTTGCTCCGGTGCCCTGTCAACTCCCTCTTCTCCTTCTCCACCTTGCGTGTGCACCGCCGCGTCTCCTTCAAATCTGACCCGTTCCCTCCTGGCCAACTACCTCCGCGGTTTCTCCTTCCACCCACCTCTTCCCCTCCCCTACAACACTCTCATGACCCTTACCACCCTACCCGTACCTTCTTCACCCTCATTCCCGAAACAGACGCAGAGGGAAGGAGAAAAGAGGGTACATAGCTAGCGCCTTTTGAGAAAGCGCTATCTGTGTACCCCTCAGCCCATGGGTTTGGCCCATGTCCACGTGGACGTTTACACCAATAACACTTTTTGTAAAGGCGCTATTGGTGTACACACTGTCATCGTAGGATGACCATACACTGATAGTGCCTTTTGAAAAGACTCTATCAGTGTTAGGCCATCCTACATGGACCAGACACATGAATAGCGCATTTTCAAAAGGCGTTATCCGTGTGTCCACGTTAGCAAAAAAACACCCACCTAATAGCGCATTTTGGATAGGCGACATAGCCTACTTTTTGAATAAAAAAATACAACCTTATTTTCTTCATTTAAACTAAAAACAGTTGTACTTTTGTAAATTTTTCGTTCTTCAAGCACAAAAAAAGAGAAGAGGGTGTTTCGTCAAAAGGTATGTGAAGTCACATCAAGCAGGCCTTTTAGCCGTGGATGTATGTTTCAAGATGCGACTATACATAAATTTCAATATATAACATGGGTCAAGGTCTATAGACAACTCTTATAAGATGGTGTTTCTTTCGGTGTGACATACCTGTTGTCATTTCAATATATTCCTTTTATATTAAAGTGATAGATTGACATCGCACTACAGTATGTCACATCAGACCTACGTGCTATTACGGATATATATAGATTTTGGTGCATAATACGCAAATTGAGGTTTCGTAAATAGCTCGTATGAGTAAACGTGTCTTTTTGTGTGACATGTTGTCATTCTAGCATTTAATGCCTGCCGTCATTCTAATATTTTCTCAAATGACAATGCTTATGATGAAGAATATGTTTTGAACTTTGAAGGTGGGAAGAGTAAATGATATATATTGTATATATAGGCTGATCCTTTGTTTCTTTTGTAATTTTCTATTACTAGTGAAGATCTGTTACACATTTTGACAATTTTCTCTTACTGTCTAACAACATTATACATATAATCGATTAGATCCTTGACAATGTACCAAGAAAAAATTAGATCCTCGAGAGTTTGAGACTATCAACAAACGAAAGAGAAAAAGCATCTATTTCACCTTTACTGCGAACTAAACTTATCTCAACCCCGCCATCGTCTCCACTACGACAATCGACAAAATATATTGAGTTCACTTTCGCCTTTGTCATAAACTCAACCTTCTCCGGCCTTCCCCAGCCGAAATCCAAAGTTTTTTAACACCTGAATTGAGTTGACCTAGAGATCGAATCAAATCGATGTTCGTTGTTGGCATTTGCTATCAACAAATCAAGTGTTTCCTCAGACTTCCTAACTACCTCACCATCACCTATCCCCCTAACTGCCTTCATAACTGTATTAACTGTCACAACAATCCCATTTTCTCCAACTACGTCTCTCCTATTTGCACTTGCTTCAGCGCCTACAATGCAGTTTCCGAAATACGTTGTCGGGATAGGAGGATCCATTCGAGGCCTACAATTGGCAGGGAAGGCAATGGAAGTGCTCTCTTCATTGTTTGGGATTTTAGCTAAGCAAATCCATATAAGCACAAGCAAGCTCAAACCTTGATGGGTATTGTTGTGATCTAGCATTGTTGGTGAGCTTAGCAATTGAGGCCCATAAATTCCTAAGCCTTTGAATGTCTTTTTTTGTTAGTACAAATGTTGCTGCAACTTGATCATCATCAAAAGGGCCATTGAGATCCATTGAGACTAACAACCAATTATTGCGGTGTTTCTCGGACATGGATTTCGATTTACTAATCTATATAAAACACTTTAGATTCAATTATAAATCATAAAATATAAACATACCTCCTTTCATTGCCATTGTTTGAGAATGTTTTAAATAAACCATATCTTAATAACTGCTTTACAGTTATTGAGTCCGTTTATTTGAAGAGAGATGGTAGGGAATTAAACCCCCTTATACTCAAAATATTTATGTCCAAACTACCATCAAGTTGTGGGCCCAAAACATGGAGTACGTAACAATATGATATGGGTCACATATAATAGAGATTAATTAGGAAAATATAATCTAACAATCTCCCACTTGATCCATGTTATGACTTGATGATTCAAAATAAAATATAATTGCACACTTTTATTGAATCTATCAAATCACTTTTTCATTGAATTAAAATGATTAGATCATGGCGGTCACAAGTCATTTAATCAACTCGATTCCTTCCATGTATCACAATTAACTCAACTATTATAACTTTAATAAAGATAATTCAACCCTCTAACCATAATGTTATCTCACTGAAATATAATGAAGATAACAAGTACATAAGCAAAGATAAAGCTTTAATTGAATTAACAAGTGTCATGACAATAATACAAGCAATACAATTATAAATGTATGTATACATACCACAATATTATATATGTTAACAAGGACTTGTCTATAATGCCCATACGTTCAACATGACCAATAAACGTTTTGGGCAGTAATCCCTTAGTTAACGGATTCACTATCATTAGATAAATACTAATATGCTCAATCGACTCTCTTTGTTTTTGCACTTCTTCTTTGATAGAAAAGTACTTCAAATCCATGTGTTTTACACCTTTAGAATACTTGTCATTTTTCGAAAAGAAAACTGCTGCGGAATTATCACAGTATAGCCTTATAGGTTTAGCTATACTATTAATAATAGCAAGTCCTAACACAAATTTTCGCAACCATAATGCATGAATAGTGGTCTCAAAGCATGCCACGAATTCAGCCTCCATAGTGGAAGTAGCAATTACAATTTGTTTCATACTTTTCCATGAAACTGCTCCTCACAGATAGGAACAAGTAATCGAATGTAGATTTCCTCGAGTCCACACATTCGGCATAGTTTGAATCTGAATACCTAATTACTTCGAGATGACTCGACTATTTTTAGATCAACATGTAATCCTTGTTGCCTTGTAAGTATCTAAGTACTTTCTTTGCGGCTTTCCAATGATCCATTCTAGGATTACTTTGATATCGACCCAACATTCCAACAACAAAAAGGATATCTGGTCGAGTACAACTATGGGCATACATTAAGCTCCCAACTAATGACGCATAAGGAATACATTGCATTTGCTAACGTTCCAAATCATTATGAGGACATTGCATAAAACTGAACTTGTCCCCTTTCTGAATTGGAACTATTCATGCGGAGCACTTGTCCATTTTAAATCTCTCTAATACTTTATCGATATATCATTTCTCAAATAAACCTAACAATCCTTGTGATCTATCATGAAATATTTCTATTCTTATCACGTAGGATGCCTCACCTATATCTTTCATTTCAAAGTTTATAGAGAGAAATCTCTTTACATCATGTAACAAAGCAACATCATTCGCACAGTAAGAATAATATCATCAACATATAGGACCAATATAATAAACTTGTTCCCACTGGTCTTCATGTATATACACTGATAAACAATGTTTTCTACAAAAATGTATGACGTAATGGTATTATTGAACTTAATATACCATTGTCTGAAAGCTTGTTTCAATCCATATATTGGCTTTTTCAATTTACACACCAAGTTTTCTTTTCCTGTGGTCAAGAAACCTTCTGGTTGGTCCATGTAAACTTCCTCTTATAAGTCTCCATTCATAAAGGCACTTTTCACATCCATTTGGTGGAGCTCAAGATTATAATGAGCTACTAAAGCTATTATAATTCCTAAAGAGTCATTCTTTGAAATTGGAGAGAATGTCTCCTTATAATCAATGTCATCCTTTTGATTGTAAACTTTGGCGACAAGTCTGGCTTTATGTCTTTCAATGTTGCCATGTGAGTCTCGTTGTTTTTTTGAAGACCCATTTGCAACCAACTTGATTTGCACCTTCAGACAACTCAACTAATTCCCAGACTTTGTTGTCATCCATTGATTTCAACTCGTCTATCATGGCATTAGACCATTTTTAGAATCATCACATTTCATGGCTTGTTTGAACGAGACTGGATCTTTGTCAATGCTCAAATCACATTCATGTTCAAGTGAATAAACCACATAGTCATTTGAAACTACTGGTCTTCTTGTCCTTACATACCTTTGTAATGCTATTTCTTGTAGCTCTACTTGATCATTTACAACTTGTACATCATTAGCTGGTTTATTAACAATAAGTTCATTTTCCTCATTTGGAACAATGATTTGTTGTCCATGTTTGTTACGTAACCGTGATACAACAAGAGGAACAAAAACTTGAGGAGAAATGCTAGATATAGGAGTTTTCAATTGAATTTCATGAATATCCACATTTCTTGATTCTTCACTCCCACTGATTTAGCCATTCTCAATGAATCGAGCATTCTCGTATTATGGTTAGGACGATAAAATATGTACCCTTTGGACTTTTCATGATAACCAATGAAGTAACCACTAATAGTCGTTGCATCAAGTTTCTTTTCATGTGGATTATATATCCGTACTTTTGCTTAACATTCCCAAACATGAATATGTCTCAAACTAGGTTTTCTACCAGTCCAAAGTTCATAAGGAGTCTTAGGAACTGATTTACTAGAACCTTATTCAGCAGATATTCAGTAGTCTTTAATGCATGCATCACAATGATGAAGGTATAGTGTTACAACTTAACATAATCCTAACCATATCCATAAGAGTACGGTTCCTCCTTTCAGCTACACCATTTTGTTGAGGTGTATAAGGCATTGTGTATTGTGCACAAATACCTAAACTTTTAAAGAAATTTGCAAATGGATTTGGACATTGTCCACTTTCATCATACTTTCCAAAGTATTCGCCACCTTTATTAGATCTCCCCACTTTTACCTTTCTATCCAGCTGCATTTCTACCTCATTAATGATCACTTCTAAAATGTCCACTGATTGAGACTTTTCATGCAACAAGTATAGATAACAATATCGTGAGTAATCATTAATAAATGTAATAAAATACTTTCGACCACTCCAAGATGGAGGATCAAAAGGACCACAAATATCGTTGTGTATCAACTTCAAGAGGCTCACTACTTCTTGTGGTATGATGTTTTGATATATGTTTGGTTTGCTTTCCCTTAATGCAATCCACACATGTATCCAATCAACAAAATCCAATTGAGGTAAGATATTACTTTTCACTAGCCTCTTTACTATTTCTTTAGATATGTGACCTAATCTTTGATGCCAAAGAAAAGTAGAGCACTCATCATGTGCATTACGTTTTTGTCAATAACAAGCTCGACATTAAATAAGGATTCAACAAATATACTATCAAGATTGAAATGATATAAGTTGTCAATTAAAATACCAGAACAATAATAGTATTTGTGTTTAAATAAACTAAAACAATTGTTTCCAATCTTTAAATTAAAACCTACACAATCCAATCTTCACACAGAAACAAGGTTCCTTGAACATTTAGGAACATAAAGACACTTTTCTAAATCCAAGAAGCATCGGTATCCAATATTAATATGTAAGTCCCAATCATTTCTATGCGTGCCTTCATTCTGTTCCCCATAAATAAGAACTTTTCAAGTTTCGCATATGGGATGGATTGAAAGGAATCCCTGCATAATATGTGAAACATAAGTAGTTGCACCAGTATCAAGCCACTAGGTATTGTTAGGCACTTCAATTAGGTTTGATTTAAAACATACAGAAATGTAATGTATACATTTCTTCTCAAACCATGCCTTTCATTTCAGACAATCTTTCTTGAAGTGCCCATTCTTCCTACAGAAGCGACACCTCAGCTCCTTATGGATTCGACCCTCATGGACTTTCATTGGGGCTTTGTCCTTCTTTCTATCCTTCATTCTTGGGATAGCTTTGCTGCTGCTAGCTCCATCATGCATAGTGAGATGAACTAAGTGACCCTTCAGTTTCCTTAATCTCCCTTCCTCCTGTATGAGCATGACATTGATTTCTTGCAAGTTCCATTTTTCTTTTATGGTGTTGTAATTCACTAGAACTGACCAAATTTAGGGGGAAGGGAATTAATAATGAACTAAACCAGAAATGATTCACTCGCATCCATACTCATTGCTTTAAGCCTCGTTGCCAACTTAGACATACTAGTCTTATGATTATGGATTGGCTATGACCACTCAAATTTCTTAGTGGTCAACTCACTCATCAAGCTTCCTACAATGGACTTGTTAGCAATATTCGATTATGAGTACTCTTTTAGCTGGATCATGAACTCCTTTGCGTTGTTTGTTTTGGGCATAGATGATTTGACATTTTTTGCAATCCTCATTCGCGTCAAATTCAAACTTAGCCTATTAAACCGCTCCCAAGCCTCGTATAGAGACCTTTCATCTCCGGAAGCTAGTATCGGTAATGGCCGTAGGCTTTTCATTTACAATGATTGCTAGGTCAAGTTCCATTACACCTAGTTGGAGCTGGATCTGTTCACACCAATCATTGTAGTTGAGCTCATTGAACTTAACCATCATATTACCCAAAGCAAACATATTAGAGGACACTGCAAATATAAAAAATCATTCACATTAATGCTTTGAGTTAAACCTAATAGATTCAGACATACAATACATTTATTATGTATTTAAGTTCACATTTAGGTAAGTACTTTAATACATAATTCATGCTATATCAAATTCTTAATAAACATACTTTCATAGACAATCAATAATACTTAGGTAAATAAGTAAGATATCTTTGGATAAAACATACCTATTTTTAATTAAGTATGATGATAAATCTCTTAAGTTTCATTAATCATAAGCAATGGTCCACCTTTGGGTGACCTCTTAGCATTATAATTAATTGTCTTATTTAAATATTTAACATCTATTCAAGTTAGGCCACTTTGGTGACTAACCAACTTTTCATGAAATAAACATTTAATTAAGCATACTTTAATTTTAATTTTAAAAACTTTAATTTTTCATATATATATTTCATGCAATTTGATCAAGGCCGCAATTCTTTATGTGTCCATTTTCATATCAAGATATACATGTCAATCATATGCATACATGCATGACAATGAATTAATCAATTAATAATGTGACATACATTAATATCACAAATTTAAATACTTATAACATGTAATATGTGTATATCACATTGATATGATCACATACATTAATATATGCATCTATATGTATATCACAAAATTTTCTTTATTAATATTATATAATGTGTATGTGCTGTGTAAGCATATACATTGTTGATTTAGTGATACCAATATATATAAAGAAGTCGATCACTTTGCACATCGTGATAAGTATGACATCTACACAAATTCCAAATTTGTGTTTATCTACAGACACCAAATTTGTAGACTTTACAAACAATTATGTAGATATACATGTTTTAGTGATTTCGGCAATAAAGTCACATATATATGAACCGAAATCACATTGAAAATTTGGGAAATCTTGCCGAAATAAAAAAAAAAACAAAAAAACAAAAACTCGGCCATCAAAATATGTAAAATCTAAAATTATTAAATTACCTTTTATATTCTTTTATACCCAAATTGAACAATTGACTTCAAGAATTATTTTCAATAATGTCGACTGAAATTGAAACAATAATGCGAAATCTACTATCAATAATCAAAGTGTTCAACATGCTCTGATACCAATGATGTCTTTACTGATCTATATAACACTTTAGATTCAATCATAAATCATAAAATAGAAATATACATCCTTCCATTGCCATTCAGTTTGAGAATGTTTTAAACAAATCATATCTCAATAATTGTTTTACGGTTATTGGATCTATTTATTTTGAAGAGTAAGAGTAGGGAATTAAAACCCTCGTACTTAAAACATTTATGTCCAAACTACCATCAAGTTGTGGGCCCAAAATATGGAGTACGTAAGAATATAATATGGGTCACATATAATAAATATTAATTAGGAAAAGATAATCTAACATAACTCCACCAATCATTGCCAATACCTCCTTCGAACCCCCTTATCAATGTCCTCTATAACTGTCCTTTCATAGGAGGGCACAAGTGAGGGGTCACTTGAAAATATTGATGCGTTGATCCCCAATTGAGAAATGGAGGTCCATGTCTTGAAAAACATAA
Organism: Stephania yunnanensis; assembly: GCA_039657365.1. Lineage (NCBI taxonomy): Eukaryota > Viridiplantae > Streptophyta > Magnoliopsida > Ranunculales > Menispermaceae > Stephania > Stephania yunnanensis. The sequence continues at coordinate 60,406,948 of CM077582.1, read as the reverse complement.
CAACTGCTTTACTATCAAAGGCTGCTTAGAGGTTAGTCATTCCCAAACAAATGCCCGAATTTGGGAACAAAGTGAGCTGCAGAGCAAGAACAGGGATTGCTTTAGCTTTGGTTGACTCTTTATTGAATGAATATGTTGAACCATCAAGGGTAGTTAATTAAGGAATAAGATGTTGGAAATCCTTTGCATCTCTAGGATGATAGCCAGTAAGATGATTGAAATCCGCATTGGATTCGATCACCATGAAGGGTATAGCGTCACCATGGACATAACATACGACGGGTTGATCGAATTGAGGACACCAAAGGAGGTTTCCTGCTACAGGGTAGAAGTGTTAGAGTGTTAGGGAGAGAAAGTGCTTGAGTTTAGGGAGTAGAGAGTTCATAAAATGTGAGAGTTGAATGTTAGGAAGTTTGTAGAAGAATGGAATCTCAGGAGGTCCCATGAGCAAGAGAGGAAGATCAAAGCAAGTGAGAGGAAGAGAGAGTTCATTACACCATAGATGATGATGACGATGAAGAAATTGGAGCTACTTTGCTTATCTCCAACAGCCTCGCTTTCATGATCTCCTTGTTTGATGATGATGATGACTCCATGATCAAAAAGCTCAATTTGTGATTGACTTGTGTAAACACAACCTCAATATATGTTCTAGTTGAACTTTATAGAAGATGAGCTAGCAATAATATTTGTATTTTTATAAGGGAAAAAATATTTCGATACAATTAAAAGTCACACGCTTACTTGAAAACCTTTAAAATCGTGAGATATATTTTGAGATGTATGAATTCATATTTATGTGTACAACACGATTTGTAAACAAGTTTGGGACTGTTAAGCTTTAGAGTTCAAATTTTGTATTGCAAAGTAACTAACCATTTAGTCCCACATATGAGAGAAATGTTTGGTTTCTCACTTAAAATATGACCGAACAAACTTCACTATTGTCTAAGTGACAAGTGGGGTTGGAGTGAGTGGCTCATGGAATTTCACTAGGTAAACACCTTATTTAAATAATCTTTGACAATGGCCTTGCCTTTGGGGCTTTGGTTGGTTCAAAACTTAGCCATTCCTAAACATGGTGTTTCTTTTTTGTTTTTATTTTATTATTTTTGTTTTTGAATAAATTAAAAGAGCACCAACAGTTGTTGAGTTCAAATTAAGATGTTAATTAACTATAATTAGTGGCGCACTAATTGAAACCACTAATTAGACAATTACTGAAAAATTGTCCACTAATTAGATAATTAGATAATTCTCTATAAGAGAAGAGTCTTTTGGCATAGGAAAAATAAGTTTTTCAAAATTAAAATCTCATGTGATTTTGTGATTTGAAAGAGTGTCGATTTTGCAGTTTTGAAGGTTCTTTGATTGGTGCTTTAATCAAAGAGCAGACCAGTTGTATCCTGGGGACAAAACTCCTAGTTGAATTCAACACCGAGTTGGAGGAAATTTTCTGTCTTAGGTCATTGCACTGCAAGCCTCTGATACACTTTGTTTATTAATCTTCTTAGTTGTTAAAATCGGCATGATTAGTTGTTTGTGTTGGCAGTGCCATGTTCAGATTTATGTTTATTTAGATTGCTTGTTCTAACAGGGACTTCAAGTGTGTTGATTGATTAAACAGCATTGGCCATTCATCAAGTCAATGTTGATTAAATTTTTTTAAGCCTTGTACTACTAGGCCACACTTGCCAGTTGCACAAGATGATGGAGTGGCATTATGTTAGCCCTAGCTTCTGTCCGATGTGATATACTTGTATCGTATGCTTCGTTACAAAGTCATACATATAACCGATGTGAGTATGTATTCCAATCCAAACGATCCCAACACTTGTGGTCACTGATGTAATAATTTTTCTATCATGAGGTGTGGTATAGTGGCAAGGAAAAGCACCATAACTCTGATATGTTATAGGTTCGATTCTTGATAATTACATTTTATTATATTCCCTTAGTTATATAATTACTCTCAAAATATTGGTTGTAGCACTCAACTGACTCTTATGGACATAATTTTTTTTTCTTGAGATAAAAAAGACAATTCTTTTTTTAGATGAAAAATACGTAATTCTTTAATCATATGGATTTGATCAAATTTTAAAAAAATAAATCCCTAGTTTTTTAGAAATTCTTTAAATTAAAAAAAATCAAATTGACCTAGTTTAGTTAGACTTTGAACATTGTAAAACCAAATTAGATCACTAAACGACCTTTCTCAGTTTGCAGAACACACAAATGGATCTGATCAAAATGCATGTACGAATACGACCTCAAGTTTTGTGGCGGTTTCATATTTGCTACAAAAAGTCCAGTTCCGTCGCCAAGGCTTTCTTGCTATTTAAGGTTCTAAATTGCATGAAGATCAATAAATCGATACAACCTAATAGACAGTGTATATCATATCCTTTTGTTACGCGATATCTTTTTGATTGCACATAAGACATGGAATGTCACCGTTATAGTTCAATCTACCAGTCTTCATCTCTAAGTAGACTGAAATTATCAAGTGACATTAATCCAATCAATTCACTAGACATGACCATTTATCAGTTTAACATATAAAATGACCCAATAGATATCTCTCCTTAAAAAAAAGGGAAAAATCCCATTTTAATCACACAACTTTCAAATATTAGTTGAACAATGACCAATAATAATCTTTATAGTTATTAGGTTAAAGACGACATTTGATTGTGTCAAATCATTGTGCCCCTAGAGGCCACTTATGATTTGGGTGCCGAAAAGGGTTTTGGTTCATTACTAACTTTCTATAAACCTATTAGGTCATACACAAAGAGCGGATTTGCGAGATTTAATATTGTCTAAGTTGATGATTTTTATTTGATAAAATTCATTTTGAAGATTCTCATTAAGTGTCCTAGTTTTAATTGGGATTCAAAATTCTCCAACATTTCTAGTGTGACTAGAAATTTTGTCTCTTAGAACATCTTATTTTGAATAGGAATCTAATTACAATTATAGTATGACTTTAATTTTTATTTGAGTTTTGGATGAATTACAACTCTTGTTAGATTAATAATTGTAGATTATCTATGACTCTATTTTTTTTAGAGTTGGACTTTATCTAAGGCTCTATTTGGAGTATGACTAGGAGATGGAGTTCTTTTACAACTCGACCTATTGTATTATAATTGTGACATTAGGGTCACAGTGGTTGTAGAGATTTTTTTGGAGAGTTTTTATGAGAATTCTTGCCCTATAATTTTTGGCGCTAGCACTCTAGATCATGATTGTCCGATCGAGTGTGGATTTGTAATAGAGGACGTTCGTCTCTAGTAGTGTCTTAAAGAATCAATCAGCTGCGAGTAAGGCAAACATAGAGTTGTTCTTGTTAAGGTGTGGTTTTTCTATATTGGTACATCAATTTAATGGAATCAATAGGATCTTGGTTCGTGAATATTCGAAAAGGTTTCAAAAACTTTCGCCGCGCTTGTTCCCCGAAACTAACAGCAACTCATTCGTATCAAAATGATTTTGAATTTCACTTGAATGAATCTTTTAATGAAATGCATGAGATTTTCATAATTTTCTTGCCTCACTTTTTTATTCAAGTTCCAAGAACTTTCTTTACATTATCAATTTTTTATATGAGATTATCCATATTAACTACTAATAACTATTAGTTAGCCCTTGAACTACTAGATAATCTTAATCAATTTCTCAATAATTCATCACTCAATTAATCATCATTAGCTTAGCTACAATCTGAGTTCCAAAGAATAGACTTGTAGTTACCAATCCAAACTACCCAACTGATGATGTGTTGGATCATATGCCCTAGGTCAATCTACAAACAATCTTTATCTTATAATTTTAATTAATAAGATTGATATTTTTATTTATTGTTTTATTATGAATGATTACATGTTTACCCTATAGTAAGATCAATGGGTATTTGTTGAAATATCACAAATGTCTCTAGTCGGTCATTATACTGGGAACTATAATGAATTAAGACTAGTGTGAATCATAATTGATGGTCATGTGATGGTTTGTGATGATCATGCATATAGGGATATGAATCGAGATCATGAGTACTTGTTAGGGAACAAGGTATTGGACCAACCCGCTATGAGAACACCATATGGAATAAGTCATAGGTGTTACACATGATAGGTATATCATTTAGTCCTTTGACTTAAGATTACCATAAACTTCATAACATAATAACCCTTACAATTAGTTATATGATAACTCATTAATAGGGTCAATTGCCACTAGTTTGGTCTTATTGCATAAGGTCGGATGGTTACAACTCACTGGCAAAAGATTCAAGGTTTAAATATAAATTTAACCTCAGCTATTTAATTTATAACAAAGGGAATAAATACCAATGAAAAGAAATTTAAATAAATCAAAGTAGATCTTACATATGATTATGCCAAAGGAGTAGCTCGCTCCACCTGCGATCTAGATTAATGAAATTAGTCGAACATATTGCTTAAAAACTCCATTTAAATTAAAAAGAAAATAAGAAAACAATTGTTTTTTAGAAGAAGAGAGAAAAATAGAAGAATTTGTAGCCATTGTTAAAGTTCTTCGAAAGATACCTAAGTCCTAATATGGAAAATGCTTTCTAATTTGCTTTATGGAATAAAGATAAATTGAAATTGGGGTTAGGTTCATAACACATGCACCGAGGTAGATCCATTGGTTGTTTTGGCTCTATTGCAGGCTTCTAAACACATTTTAGATTCTCATTAGTGTTGAACATTTTCAAAATAAATGTTTAATCCCACATTGGTTAGGAACTTCATGTTTAAAGAGTATATATGTACTCTTGCACCATAGTGTGTGTAAAATAAAATACAAGTGTTATGCACGGAGAACCACACGCGCGCGCGCGCGGCGTGGCGTATATGGCGCATTTTAGGCGCTTTTATAGGCGCACTTAGCACTTGGCACGAGGCACGTGCGTGTGTGTCTATATGTGTGCAAGCTAACCATGGGTAAAACTTTTTACCATTAATTTTTACCATTTTCGAGATTAAATGGGTAGTTAGTAGAGTGGCTTAGTGGGTGCAGTTGAAACTGCTCTCCATTAAGGAATTACTGCTCCACTACTCCATTGCATCAATGCTTGGCTGCTCCATTACTCCATTGCATCAATGCATGACTATTCCACTTCTCCAACTGATCATGACCAATGCTCTATAAGAGGAGAGGTTAGAGGAGGAAGAAATCATCTCGAAACTCACCAGCAATTGCTCTTGTTTGCATCTTTCACTACTGCAAAGTGAAAGTTGTGTTTACTTCATCGTATCCTTTAGGATATTTGCCGACTCTTGCAGTATAGAGAGCAAAATTTCCTTTAGGAAAGTGGCAATGTTACACGCTTTGAAGGCATTGCAAGTTCATCTGGTCTAACAATCTAAAGGAAATTTTTTGCTGTCGTTGCAATGGCTTCAATCAAAGAACTGTCGGCTAACATTGTGAAGCTGGATCGCTTTGATGGAGGCAATTTTCTGAGGTGGCAGAAACGAGTGCATTTTCTACTGGTGGCGCTTCATCTGGTGTATGTTCTGGATACACCGAAGCCGATGGAGTCCGATGATGAAAGCTGTCGAGCAAATCGGGAAGAGAGCGAGAAATGGGAGACGGATGACCACACCTGCAGAGGTCACATTCTGAATGCCATGAAGGACTCACTGTTCGACCTCTACCATGACGTTCCCTCTGCCAAGGAGCTGTGGGAGAAATTGGAGGCAAGGTACCATAAGGAGGATGCGACAAGTAAGAAATTCCTTATATCAAAGTTTATTAATTTTAAAATGGTTGATGAAAGGTCTGTCATGGAACAATTCCGTGAAGTTGAGAGGATTAGAAATAATTTCTCTCAACACAATCTTGTCATGGATGAATCAATTGTTGTGTCTTCTATTATTAAAAAACTACCCCCATCTTGGAAGGAGTTCAAACGAACTCTTAAGCATAAAAAAGAGGATATATCTCTTGACGAACTTGCTAACCATCTTCGTGGAGAAGAGGATTGTCGCATGCAGGAAAATGAAAAAGAGCAGAATGCTCAGGAGATTTCAAAGGTGCATGTGATGGAAGCAGCTAAGTTCAAAAAGCCCTTCCTGAATAGGCCTAACAAGCCTGGTGGCTTCAAAAAGCCTGCTGGTTCGGGAAAACCGAACAACCAAAATCAGAATCAAAGGAAGCAGAAAGTCACTTGTTGGTTCTGCGGGAAAGATGGCCACCTCAAGTCCGAATGTCATCATTGGAAGAGGAAGCAAGGAAAAAACCATGCTTCCTCTAGCGCTGCCAAAGGTGCAGGTAACGACAATGATGATCTCATTGCTATGATATCTGAAATCAACGTCGTTGAAAATGATATGGCTTGGTGGGTTGATTCTGGTGCTACTCGACATGTCTGCAAGAACAAAAGGTTCTTCAAGACCATGGAGGCAGTAGATGAAAATACTGTCTTGTACATGGGAAATGATGCTACTGTCCCTGTTAAAGGCATAGGTAGTGTTGATCTGAAGTTTACTTCTGGCAAAATTGTAACACTCACTAACGTGTATTATGCACCAGAAGTGAGGAAGAATCTTGTGTCGGGTGGTCTTTTGAATAAGTTTGGATTTAGGCTTGTCTTTGAGGCTGACAAGTTTGTACTCTCCAAGGGAGGGGTATATGTAGGGAAGGGGTATGCTTATGAGGGCATGTTTAAGCTCAATGTAATCGCTTTATCTAATAAGAATGTTGTTTCTGCGTATCTTGTTGAGTCTCCTTCATTTTTATGGCATCATAGATTAGGACATGTTCATTTCAGAAAATTATATGATATGGTAAATGCTGGAATTCTTGCCTTATTTTGATAAATATGAAGGAAATTGCAATACATGCATGAAAACAAAAATAACTAGAAACCCATTTCCTAATGTTGAAAGAAATTCAAAGTTGCTAGACTTGATATATTCAGATGTATGTGACATACATAGTACACCCTCAATAGGAGGCAATAAATATTTTATAACATTTATTGATGATTATAGTAGGTACTGTTATGTTTATTTGTTGCATTCCAAAGATGAGGCAATGGTTAAGTTTCGGGCCTATAAGGCAGAAACTGAATTGCAATGTGAGACCTTTATAAAATGTTTAAGGTCTGATAGGGGAGGAGAGTACTATGATCCAAAGTGCTTTGAATCCACTGGAATAGTCCATGAGACTACTGCCCCTTATACACCACAACAAAATGGTGTGGCTGAGCGTAAAAATTGTGTTTTAACCGAAATGGTTAATGCTATGCTATCAAACTCCGGTTTGAGTAGTGGATTTTGGGGAGAGGCATTGCTGACTGCATGCCATATTTTGAATAGAATTCCACAAAAGAGGAATAAAGTCACCCCATATGAGCTTTGGAATAAGCGAAAACCAAATCTTAATTATTTAAGAGTTTGGGGGCAGTAAAGCGATAGTAAAAGTACACAGAACCCAAAAGAGAGAAATTGGGTGAAAGGGAGTGGAGTGCATATTTATTGGATATGCACAACACGTAAGACATATAGGTTCATGGTAATTGAGCCTAATAATTCGATTTCGGTAAACATTGTAATTGAATCAAGGGATGCAATCTTTGACGAGACAAGATTTAAATCTGTCACCAAAGGTATTCCGAAGAAAACCAAAAAGGGAAGGAAGTCATAGAAATTGAAAATGACAAAGAATTAGTAGAAGTTCGAACTTGAAGGAGCAAACGAGCTCGGAAAATTAAGTCATTTGGTTACGATTTCTATACATTCCTAGTTGAAGGAAGTAGAGAAACTTGATAACTAGACAAATTCCGTATTGTTTTAATACGGAGGCGGATCCTCAAATGATAGATGAGGCAATGAAAGAAAGAGATGCAGCATTCTGGAAAGAGGCATTAAATGATGAGATGGATTCTATAATGGGAAATAACACTTGGGAGCTAGTTGATCTACCTCTTGGGTGTAAACCCATTAAATGCAAATTTCTCTTCAAAAGAAAAAGAAGAGTTGATGGATCCATTGAAAAACACAAAGTGAGATTGGTTGCTAAGGGTTTCACCCAAAAGCATGGAATAGACTATTTCGATACCTATTCACCAGTAGCTAGAATTGCTACTATCAGATTGCTTATTGCAATTGCAGCTATAAACAAGCTGGTCATCCACCAAATGGACGTTAAAACAACATTCCTAAATGGAGAGTTGGATAAGGAAATATACATGGAACAACCTGAAGGGTTTATTATGCCCGGTCATGAGAATAAAGTGTGCAGATTGCGAAAATCATTGTACGGTTTAAAGCAAGCACCAAAACAGTGGCACCAAAAATTTGACCAGGTTGTACTTGCTTTTGGATTCAAAATAAATGAATCTGATAAGTGCGCATATAGCAAGTTTGATGGAAAAGGCAATGGTATCATTATCGTCTTTACGTAGATGACATGCTTGATTTTGGAACCGACCTAGAACAAGTTCGATTGACCAAAAGGTTTCTTTCAAGCCGATTTGAAATGAAAGATATGGGGCAAGCGATGTCATACTCGGAATTGATTGTAAGAGATGAGGGAGTATTACTCTAACTCAATCTCATTATATTGAGAAAGTTCTCAATAGATTCAATCACTTGAATTGTGCCCCTGTTTCTACCCCACTAGATTCAAGTATTGAGCTAGTGAAAAATACAGGCAATCCAGTTTCACAACTGGAGTATTCTAGATTAATTGGATGCTTAATGTATGCAATGACATGCACTAGGCCAGATATTGCCTTGGCAATAGGCAAGTTGAGTAGATTTACAATTAATCCAAGCGAGTTGCATTGGTTTGCAATTCGAAGAGTTTTGAAATATCTAAAGAAAACAATCAACTATGGTTTATGCTATAGTGGATATGCTTCGGTATTAGAAGGATTTTCATATGCAAGTTGGATTGTGAAAGATCAAAATCATGCATCCACAAGTGGGTGGATCTTCACACTTGCTGGAGGTGCAATCTCGTGGGCTTCAAAGAAGCAAACCTTAATGGTGGTTCTACCATGGAATCGAGTTTATTGCATTGGCCTCGAACTTCAAAAAAGAAGCTGAATGGCTACGTGAATTATTACACGAGATACCATTGTGGCCTAAACCGGTAGCTCCGATCTCTATCCATTGTGATAGTCAGGCCACATTGGCAAGGGCTTATAGCCAAATGTACAACGGTAAGTCCAGACATATTGGTGATCGAGACATAGTTGTGTCAGAGAATTGATAACAAGAGGAGTTATCACGATTGACTATGTGAAATCTAGTCAAAACTTGGCAGATCCCCTTACTAAAGGATTGCCAAGAGATTTGGGGAATAAAACATCAAGGGGGATGGGTCTCAAGCCCATAAATTACAGGTCACCAATAGTGGAAACTCAACTCGACGCCTAACATTACGTTAAGTCTTGAGTTCAATGCAGTTAATTTCATTATAAGTGTGACTGTGAGCACTAAATTTTATAACCATCCCAAGGTTGTTAGTGCTCGGTACCTGCATGTAAAGAGAGGAGGTTGAGATGATCTCTTAATAGTCTTCTAAAGGTACTTAAATTGCGGGGGTACTAGAATGGAGACTACCTATGTGGATGTGAAGTGCGGCCGATTCAAGGAGTTCAAGGGCTTGGCTCCAAAGACATTCACGAGAAGATACGGGACACAAGGCCAATGTTGAATGTGTCAGGATATTAATGGCTTTTTGTTGGTGTAAGTTATATGCGTGATATGTTTATGCTACATATCGAATAGAATCATTGGTTCAAAGTTTATCTACCATGTAATTCTGACATGATGTAATGAACTTTTCACAAGTTAGTGGTTCAAATCGCAAGATACCATTAGTTATGCATATAATGTTTGAGATTTCGTGGATTGAATGATCTGATTATTTTGAAAATGGCGGGGGATTGTTGAACATTTTCAAAATAAATGTTTAATCCACATTGGTTAGGAACTTCACGTTTAAAGAGTATATATGTACTCTTGCACCATAGTGTGTGTAAAATAAAATACAAGTGTTATGCACGGAGAACCACATGCGCGCGGGCGCGGCGCGCGCCCATATGGCGCATTTTAGGCGCTTTTATAGGCGCACTTAGCACTTGGCACGAGGCACGTGCGTGTGTGTCTATATGTGTGCAAGCTAACCATGGGTAAAACTTTTTACCATTAATTTTTACCATTTTCGAGATTAAATGGGTAGTTAGTAGAGTGGCTTAGTGGGTGCAGTTGAAAGCTTGCTCTCCATTAAGGAATTCTTGCTCCACTACTCCATTGCATCAATGCTTGGCTGCTCCATTACTCCATTGCATCAATGCATGACTATTCCACTTCTCCAACTGATCATGACCAATGCTCTATAAGAGGAGAGGTTAGAGGAGGAAGAAATCATCTCGAAATTCACCAGCAATTGCTCTTGTTTGCATATTTCACTACTGCAAAGTGAAAGTTGTGTTTACTTCATCGTATCCTTTAGGATATTTGCTGACTCTTGCAGTATAGAGAGCAAAATTTCCTTTAGGAAAGTGGCAGTGTTACACGCTTTGAAGGCATTGCAAGTTCATCTGGTCTAACAATTAGAAGAGACAGTTGTTGCATATAACGAGGAGACAACTGATGGATTGATGTGCTGGTTACTGGAAAGAAAGCACATTGCAGCTGTATGGGGGTAGAAAGGATGCACGACTCATTTATCAATCTGGAGACATCAACGCACAGATCCCGAAGATATCTAACAGCTGCTGGAGAGAAATAAGGCATGCAGAGAACACCCACAAAATAGTGACAGAGTTTACAAAATGCATCATGAGCTGGATCAAGGCTCTTATAGATGTGAGTAACTCATGTGTATTCGTGAGTTGCATCACTCGGCTACTCTTCATCTTCATCTTCATCATTTTGCAATGCACATTTCGAGGCAGGATCAATGGTTGTCGTTGCATAGTGGTCTAAATGTGTTACTATCCTGTGTCACTTGGCCTACTAGTCACACTTAACCAACTATGCAATACATAACTCGAGGAAGATCCTCTGGTGCACACACTGCATGTAAACACTCCATTTTGCGATTTTTTTCTACCTAGATTCTACCATGCACTCCATTAACCCTGAAAATAATAAATACGGACAATTAGGCTAATATTTTTGAGACTCAAACATAAAAAATATATAAATAAACTATTTATAATTAAAAAATTAACTACTTAACAAATACCCCAAACTTAGAACTTTGTATGTCCCGAGCAAATGTGTAAATGACAAAACACTTGTAAACTAGATTCTTAATACAATTATGCACTAACTCAACTAATCCCATACCTGATTAAAAATTCAAGGAGTTCTATTGGTTTACATTGTCGCGAAGTTTACAAGCCACTCAAGAAATTTTAGGGTCATGATATGTCAAGAACCACAACCCAATACAATTAAGATCACACTTTAAAGACATAGATTCGTTCAAGACAAGGGTCATCAATTACTCACGTTGGTCTACACATTCAAGCATGCAAGTTTACAATCTTCGTCAAAATAGCGCATCAACGCTTAAAAAGTACCATACGCGAGAAATGGAACCACATTTTCCACTATTATAGATTTAGCACCAATGGAAATCAATAGGACTTTAATAGGTTGTAACATAGCTTGGATATGGTACCAAGGAAATGATACACAGGATATACAAAACATTGAAAAACTGAAACTTTGACTATCAAATGATTTTGTGAGAACATGAAAGTGACTTAAATGCACAAAAATTCAATTTTCTTTTAATATGTGTAGTCCTCACCTTTTTCCAACCACCCGACTCCCTGCTCCATTTCCTGTGGATGTCATTTTTGGTGGGACTCTCTATTTATGGCTTTCCCCTTATTTTGGGCATATAAATAATTTTTTCTTTAATTTTTTTCTCTTCATGTCTCTTTCTAAAGACCCAAAGTCTGGGACTACTTTTGAACTAGGTAAAGGGATATATCGGGCTATATCTAGGTGTGAAAGAAATAAAGGTTTGGCTTGCTCAAAATGGGTTAACTAGGGAAATTACTTTAGGTAGGCTTAAGGCTAAGGGTTTTCATTCAAAAATGGCCTAGATCATTTCTCCAAAAGTGTTTTAGTCATAGGAACTCAGCCTCGAGTGGGTTACATCCTCGTTTTAGCAACCTAGAAATCTGACTTGCATAGTTCTGACCATTTGCCCCCTTTGGTATCTAGCACAAGTTTAACTAGCATACTAAGTCCTTAATCATAAAATCATAAAAATGTCAAGCTACGGGCTCAATTAAGTGTTTCTCTTAGTTTTCCCTAAATTTCAAGTCAAAAAGGCAACCATGGTGTACTCATCCATAACCAAAGTCATGAAACAAGATTTTGGGTGACTCTAAACAATAATAAAAATGAAAACTATACTAAATACATGCACGAATATGTATCAACTCCTAATGAAATGAGACAAAGAAGTATGAAGGGAAAAGAAATCTAACAAATGAAAGAATAAGGGACACTAAACACCACCATTACCATTAGTCAACCACATATAACCGCATATAATTGAGAATTTTAAACAATCTCACTTGCAGCATTTCGCAAAGCAATCCATCGAACTCAATTCACATATCCCAAAGCACCCCTAAACTTATTTGTAACCTTATCCTCAAGGGGTCAAAACAAGTCAAGAGGTGCACATGTAAACATGCAAAATGGTGAAAGAACACGATAGATGTAGGGTAAGGAAATGATAAAAGTTCATGCATAAAACTAATACTAATCCCTATATCCATAAATAAGAAGTAAACAAAATAAAGATAGGTAACCTTACTAAATCTCATTATGACTAACAGTAGGTATAGAACAACGTGATGAACTGCAAGAGCGATATCAGGCTCTCATAATCTAGTGCGCTATGCAGAGATCGCAACACTTATGAAAAGTCACCAAAAAGATAATGAAAAGAATACCACAAAAAACACTAAAATAGGAAATTAAATAGACAAGAAATAGAAGCTTGGGGTGCCTCCCACGAGTGCCTTTCTTTAACGTTGTTGGCTTGACTCAGTCTGTGTACTCTATAACTGCTATAGTCTCACTCTCAATCTCATGGTGTGGGAAGTTCTTATAGAATTGCTTTAGTTAGTGCCCATTCACTTTGAAAACTTTCCATGTATCCATGTTCCTGATCTCAACTGCACCATGTCCAAAAACATTAGTAACAACAAAAGGTCCAAGCCATCGTGACATTAACTTCTTTGGATGATGAGTCAATCTTGAATTATAAAGCAAGACCTTTTGTCCGACTACGAAATTTTTGCAAGATAAGTTACGATCGTGGAATGCCTTGGTTTTACCTTTGTAGATTTGAGCGGACTTGTAGGCAATGTTTCAGATCTCCTTCAATTCTTAGAGTTCCAGCTTTCTCTCTTTACCAACTACATCGAGTTCCATGTTGAGTTGTTTGACAGCCCATAATGATTTATGCTATAACTCAACCAGCAAATGGTAGGATTTGTCGAATACTAAGCGATACAGTGACATCCAAAAATAGATAACCCATATCGCATCATCAAGGTGTATACTATAGTTCTTCTACGATGGATTTATGGTCTTCTCCAAAATGGTTTTAATTTTTCTATTTGACACCTCCGCTTGGCAACTCGTTTGAGGATGGTAGGGTGTAGACATACGTCGTGTAACATTGTACTTATGTAAGAGATTTTCGCCATGCAGTTGCAGAAATGGGTACCTCGATCATTAATCAAAGCACGTGGAGCTCTAAAAGTAGAAGAAATTCATGATTTTAAGAAATCGCATACCACTGATGAATCATTTGTGCAAGTGGCTTTAACTTCTAACCATTGGGATACTTAGTCCACCGCTAATAATGTATAGAGAAAACCATGTGACGGTGGGAATGGCCCCATGAAATAAATCCCCAAAATGTCAAAAATCTCATAGAATTGGATCTATGTCAGTGGCGATTGATCCCGGTGACCTAAGGTACCAGTCGATTCACAACTAGCACAAGTTTTACCATATAGATAGGAATCGTTAAAAATTGTGTGGCAATAGAACCCACTCTCCAATACTTTCATGTCTATCCTACGTGGACTAAAATGCCCGTCGCAGGCATATAAGTGACTGAATACCAAGAGAGATTGAGTCTCAACCTAGGAGAAACATTTACGAATCACCTAATCTAAGCAAAACTTCCAAAATTATGGGTCATCACAAACATAGTTTTTGAAGTCGCTCCAGATTTTTTCCTATTTGGCTCATGCAAGTTGAGAAGAATATTATCATGTAACGAGGTAATTAACCAAATCCATAAACCAAGGGTGTTCGTCAGAGACGGCTAAGAGATGTTTATTAGGGAAATCTTCTCGAAGCAGGACAGGTGTTTTACAATTCTCGATGCTGCTGAGATGGTCAATAACCAGATTTTTAGCACTACTTTTGTCTTTAATCTTGATACGAAACTCTTGTAACAAGAGTATCCATTGAATGAGACAATATCTAGCTTCCTTTTTAGCTATTAAGTACTTTAAGGCTACATGGTTGATATGTTGGTATTTATAGGTATTTAATAGTCTATTTTAATATATTTAATTATTAAAAGTATTTAAAATATATATTTAATTATATCCTTGGTCATTTTTAGGTGAAATGGAGTGCGTGATTGAATTCATGGCGGAAAAATACTCAAAATGGAGTATTTACTTGAAGTGATCGGATGCCGGTCAGTTTGCCTCGAAATACGCATTGCGCGGTGGATCGAATTGCGGACATGGTGTTCCAGCCAATTAGGTGATGCCACGTCAGCCGTCTCCAGTTGCCGCAACCAATCCTGCTTTGCCACGAGATACCACATCAGCACCGAAGCCACGTCACACCGCAAGCAATCTTCTTCACGTTTCAGCCTTCATCGATATGCCTCGAGATCCGTGATCGCACAAACTCCCAATTTTTCGGTCGACTCCTGCGCGATTCTCCGAGCCACGTGGGTGCGACGTGGCGATCATCCATTCGTCCAGCGTAGCTCTTTGACGTGGTCCAACCAATCAGGATGTGACAAGTGGCGCTGAGTCAGCAAGAAGCAACAGAGCGCGTGAACGTGGTGGCGACAAGTCAGAGACGGTGGCAGACGTGGTCATATCAGAAGTCGACACATGGAGCGGACCCAGATTTGCAGCCAATCGGCTATTTACACATGGCAGAGTCGGTTTTTCAAGCTAAAAACACCCCTATGATGCTCCTCGACGCACGAGTCACCTCCAACCCTAAAATCAGTCATGAGTACGATTTGGGCTATATATATATATATATATATATATATAACCTAGGTATTATGGACAATTAACTAGAGTTGTAAATAGATCAATTATTAGTTTTTAGCATAGATTTTTGAAGATGATGTCCGAGTAATTGATTTCTCGCCTAAGTCGAAGGGGAAGCAAGTTGGAATCATGGATTCATGGCATTCTTTGTAAGATCTTTTTATTTTATTTTTAAATTAATTTAATTTCTCCTATTTCATTGTTGTTGATTTAATGATTATGATTTAGATCTATTGTATGTATGTGACCAATGCATGCTTTTAGGTGGAGAATCTATTGTTATTTGGAATATTAGTATCCGTGTAATTGTGTTTTTAGACCAAAAAAGTAACAAACATTCACCCGTTTGCCGTAAAACCCTTTCGGTGTTTGAATGTGCAACAATTGAATCTAGGTTAAATCGGGAGCGGACGTGATCCGATTATTTAGGATTAGTGTTCCCATAGATCCATATTACTGCGGTTAATGTGTTAAACCTGATTGGCGGATGTTTAGGGTTATACATTAATTTGGGAAGTAGTTAGTGGCGGATGTCCTAGCTATCGAGATTAGGGGAACTAAGAATTTCTGGCGGATGTCGATTTTCTATAGCTAATCTAGGAGAATTTAAATTAATAACTTTTAGGGAAAGATTGAGGACCATTGAATGCTATTGAATCTTGATTCTGATTTGTGGAACTGGAGATTTGGGTGAACTTTTCATTCTTGATATTAATTTTTGTGAACTTTTTATTATTGCTTGTTTAATTAATTGTTTTATTGATTTTCTTGAAAACCCCCATATTTAGTTAACTTAGAGTAAACTCAAGTCCTGCGGATTCGACCCCGTATTTACCACTACTACACCCTTGCGGTTGGTAACTCGATTACGGGTTATATTTGGCACGAACGACACGCGTCAAATTTCGGCGTCGTTGCCGGGGACTTTGTCTTTACTCTGAGTTTAGGTGTTAGTTAGTTACATTAGTTTAGTTAATCTATTTATCTTGATTAGTTTGTTTTAGATAGATTAGTAACTAATTTGTTACGTTTTTTCACGTTTTTTTTTTTTAGTTTTTCTTTTCGTCACTTTTTTTTTCGTTAGTTTTTGTTTTTGTTTTTCTTACTTTTTACTTTTTTTTTCTTTTTTACTTTTTAGTTTTCTTTTTTTTACGTTATTAGTTTTCTTTTTGCTTTTTACGTTTTTACTTTATTACGTTTATTTTTTTTTTTTACGTTTTTAGTTTTTTTTTCTGTTAGTTTATTTACGTTTTATTTTAATTTTTTTATTACTTTATTAGTTTACGTTTTTACTTTGTTACTTTATTATTATTATTTTTCTGTTAGTTTCTTTTCCTCTTTTTTTATTTTATTTTGCCTATCTAGTCCCTTGCTTTTAACATGTATCCAGGCAATATCTCGAGTTCCACTAACCAGAAACTCGACCGAATGATATCCATGATGGAACATCTCCTCTCCTCTGGTGAAGTGCAAGTCAACCCCGCGATGGACTCCTCCTACTCCCATAATTATGGTCGATACGAAAACTCACATTATAATAATGTGAATGGGGTAGGTATGTCACATAATAGATATCAATATTTTAACATGAGTTCTTTTGTGCGACAGGTCGAGGTTTGCGAAACTTGTGGGGATTATTTTCATTCCGTACATAATTGTCCATATCATCCACAGTATAAGAATTATCACTATTCTAACTATGCATCGCCACAACCCGACTTCTCTGGATTCATGTCACACCCACAGGCTTCTCAACGTGAAGGAAATCAACAGTTTCATCAAAGCCTCTCCTTGGAAGGTATGGTGATGCAAATGATATATCAAATGAGAGAAAGTGTGCAAGACCTTTGACGAGCTAGTCATAACATACGACAACTTGATTTTAGTTCTCCAGGATCGAAGGACTTGGTAATCGACTTAAATCAATATAGTGCCACTCTTCACAGAATAATTGATGAAGCAGAGTTGTGTAGTACGCAACCAACTTTTAACCCAGACGAGGATGTGAGTGTTCATACGTTGAAAAATCTTGAGGTGCATGAGGATATACAGATGGACGACTATTTGATAGAAACATCCGACGAATGTGAAGTCTTTTAAATTGAGCTAGAGATTGTCATTGCACTAAATGAGGGAGAAGATGAGATGAACATTGATGTTAATTCAGACAAGCCGGAGAAGCCGCAGATAGAGAGCGAGGAAGACCAACTTCTGGTGTTGGTACAACCACCCACCCTCCCATGCACATTTGGTAAACCTTATAAGGGGGTGGAAGTAAGGGAGCGTTTGCAGATCTTCTACACTGCCGACACCTTTGTGTTGGACGATCCTGATACGATAGATTCATTCGTGTTGGAAGTTCCGGATGAGCTCCTAAATTTGAAAGAGGGCATGCATGTTTCGTTGCCCCATTACATAGATGCGCCATTCGTTGTCGACATCTCTAAAGGAGAGGGCATCACGTGATCAATCATTCTAAGTCTAGCCAAAGACTTAAAAGAAAGGCGGCTCGCTGGGAGGCAACCCAACTTTATTTTTCTTTTATTTTTATTTATTTCTTGCATTTATTTTAGTTTTGTTTTAGTTTTATTATTATTATTATTATTATTATTATTATTATTATTATTATTATTATTATTATTATTATTATTATTATTATTATTATTATTATTATTATTATTACCACTCTAATTTGGTCTCTTTATTTTTACAGGTGATAGAGGGTTGGAGCACTGAATTTTGTAGGTTTGACTTTGGATTACATTTTTAACATAATTTGAGCATTATTTTTTAGGACTTAACATGTTTTTAGAATTTTAGGTGTTTTGAGACTTGGTTGGACATACCTAACTTAAGTCGCTGCATTAGTGGCAGGTTTTTTAGTAGACCCAAAACCCTAAATTTTATCCCATCATCTTGTTGATTTTACCTTTAGTTGAAAGACTTCGGGCTCGCAAGACTTGATTGGAATCTTTTTAGTTAACTCCTATGTTTACTAGTTCTTGTTGTTGTTATGAATATGTTTTTTTTTAGCATCCTTAGTCTCCCACATATGAAGGATTTAGTGCGTTCACTAGTTTTTAGAAATTTTTTGTTATTCCTGAATTTGTATCATTTTATAATCCTTTTTCTTCTTCACCACTATCATTTTCTTTTTGTCATATGGATGCCTTGACTTGTTTTGAACCTTGAGGACAAGGTTCGGAATAAGTTTGGGGGTGTTTTAGGGATTGTGGATTGTTTTGGATGAATTATTTTGCGAAAGACCGCAGGTGAGATCGTTTAATTTTTTTCATGCGGTTATATACGGATATTGGATGGTAACGGTGGTGTTTTTTATCATTTCTTTCATTTCTTTCATTTCTTTCATTTCTTATCTATTCACATTCCATTCTCATATCATTAGGAATTGATACACTTTCATGTATATATTTAGTATGTTTTATTTATTTAGAGTCACCCGAAACTTTTTTCATGCCTTTGGTTGTGGATGAGTAAACTGTATTTGCCTTTTTAACTTGAAACTTAAAGAAAATTAGGAGAAACATTTAATCAAGTTCGTAGCTCAATATTTTTATGATTTCATGATTAGAGACTTAGATGATGGTTAGACTTTGTGCTAGATAACGAAAATGAGTAGAAGGTCTAATTTGTGCAAGTTATATTATTTTGACCCACATTGGGGGATTTGCTTGATTATAGTGAAAGTGAGAAGTACTAACAAGAGTTTTCTTAATGTAGAGTGTCCTACAAGTTTCCACAGGAAATGGATCAGGGAAACTTGTAGTGGAAAAAAATGAGAAAATTGGTCCATAGGAAATGGAGCAGGGACCGTATTAATTGAAAAAAAAATTGGAGAATAAAATAAAATAAAAATGAAAAAAATGAATGAAGGCGGAAGTTGTGAAACTCCTCAAATAAAAGATTTAGTTCGAGTGCTTTCACTATATTAAGTAAGAAATTTGAACTTGCGTGCTTGAATGTATAGACTAATAAAACTTGTGATTAGTTGACGGGCTTTGTATTGACCGATTCTATGTTTTGAAAGTGAGATCTTAATTGTGTTTGAATTGCGAGGCTCGACATATCATAACTCTGAAATTTTCTGAGTTACTTGTTGATTTGGTGACTATGTAAACCAAAGGAACTCCATGAATTTGGGTCGGGTATAGGATTAGTTGAGTTAGTGCGTTATTATATTAGGAGTCTAGTTTAGTATGTGTTGTCATTTACACCTTTGCTCGAGACGTGCAAAGTCCTAAGTTTGACGCGTGTCGTTCGTGCCAAATATAACCCGTAATCGAGTTACCAACCGCAAGGGTGTAGTAGTGGTAAATACGGGGTCGAATCCGCAGGACTTGAGTTTACTCTAAATTAACTAAATATGGGGGTTTTCAAGAAAATCAATAAAACAATTAATTAAACAAGCAATAATAAAAAGTTCACAAAAAATAATATCAAGAATGAAAAGTTCACCCAAATCTCCAGTTCCACAAATCAGAATCAAGATTCAATAGCATTCAATGGTCCTCAATCTTTCCCTAAAAGTTATTAATTTAAATTCTCCTAGATTAGCTATAGAAAATCGACATCCGCCAGAAATTCCTAGTTCCCCTAATTTCGATAGCCAGGACATCCGCCACTAACTACTTCCCTAATTAATGTATAACCCTAAACATCCGCCAATCAGGTTTAACACATTAACC
Organism: Stephania yunnanensis; assembly: GCA_039657365.1. Taxonomy (NCBI): domain Eukaryota; kingdom Viridiplantae; phylum Streptophyta; class Magnoliopsida; order Ranunculales; family Menispermaceae; genus Stephania; species Stephania yunnanensis. The sequence continues at coordinate 60,386,893 of CM077582.1, read as the reverse complement.
GCAGTAATATGGATCTATGGGAACACTAATCCTAAATAACCGGATCGCGTCCGCTCCCGATTTAACCTAGATTCAATTGTTGCACATTCAAACACCGAAAGGGTTTTACGGCAAACGGGTGAATGTTTGTTACTTTTTTGGTCTAAAAGCACAATTACATGGATACTAATATTCCAAATAACAATAGATTCTCCACCTAAAAGCATGCATTGGTCACATACATACCATAGATCTAAATCATAATCATTAAATCAACAACAATGAAATAGGAGAAATTAAATTAATTTAAAAATAAATTAAAAGATCTTACAAAGAATGCCATGAATCCATGATTCCAACTTGCTTCCCCTTCGACTTAGGCGAGAAATCAATTACTCGGACATCATCTTCAAAAATCTATACTAAAAACTAATAATTGATCCATTTACAACTCTAATTAACTGTCAATAATACCTAGGTTATATATATATAAATAGCCCAAATCGTACTCATGACTGATTTTAGGGATTTGGAGGTGACTCGTGCGTCGAGGAGCATCCTAGAGGTGTTTTTAGCTTGAAAAACCGACTCTGCCATGTGTAAAAAGTCGATTGGCTGCAAATCTGGGTCCGCTCCACGTGTCGACTTCTGATATGTCCACGTCTTCCACCGTCTCTGACTTGTCGCCGCCACGTTCACGCGCTCTATTGCTTCTTGCTGACTCGGCGCCACGTGTCACATCCTGATTGGTTAGACCACGTCAAAGAGCTACGCTGGACGAATGGATGATCGCCACGTCGCACCCACGTGGCTCGGAGAATCGCGCAGGAGTCGACCGAAAAACAGGGAGTTTGTGCGAACACGGATCTCGAGGAATATCGACGAAGGCTGAAACATGAAGAAGATTGCTTGCGGTGTGACATGGCTTCGCTGCTGATGTGGTATCGCGTGGCAACGCAGGATTGGTTGCGGCAACTGGAGACGGCTGACGTAGCATCACCTAATTGACTGGAACACCCTGTCCGCAATTCGATCCACCGCGCAACGCGTATTTCGAGGCAAACTGTCCGGCATTCGATCACTTCAAGTAAATACTCCATTTTGAGTATTTTTCCGCCACGAATTCAACCACGCACTCTATTTTACCTAAAATTGACCAAAAATATAATTAAATATATATTTCAAATACTTTTAATAATTAAATATACTAAAATAGACTATTAAATACCTATAAATACCAACTTATCAATGGTTAGAATAGACGACCACCTTAGTACCTAAGAGATACGGCTGAGATTTCTCTAAAGCGATGACAATAACAAGAAGCTCTTTGTCGGTAGTAATGTAATTCAGTTGGGTAAGAGCAAGAGTTCAAGAGGCGTAGTATATGACTTGTGAAGCACACCTGACTCGTTGCCTAAGCACAACTTCTACAACATGGTTATTAGCATCGCACATGATCTAAAAAGGTTGCTCCTTGATGGGAGCTCGAAGTACAGGAGTAGAGATGAGAGTGTGTTTGAGTGCATCGAATGCACTATTACATGCCTTGCCGAGATCAAAAGGCATGCTTTTTCTAAAGAAAAGACATAGGGGTTGTGCAATTTTGGAGAAATCCTTAATGAAACACCGATAAAAACTTGCATGGCCAAGGAATGATCAGATTTCTCGCACAGTTGTGGGGTAAAGCAATTTTTAAATTACTTCAATTTTTGTTAGGTCTACCTCTACATCCCTAGCAAAAATGATGTGACCCAAGATAAAAGCTTAATCTACCATGAAGTGACATTTCTCATAATTGAAGACCAAGCCCTTCTCGATACATCTGTGAAATACCTCAGTAAAGTGACTAGGCCAAAGATTAAATGAGTCGCTGTAAATGGTGAAATCTTCCATGAATACTTCAATGAAGTGCTCAATGAAGTCAGAGAATATGTTCATTATACACCGATGAGTTTGCAGGTGCATTGCACAGACCAAAAAGCATGCCTCAATAAGAAAAGGTACCGAAAGGAGAGGTGAAAGTGGTATTCTCCTGATCTTCAGGTGCTATAGGAATCTAGTGAAAACTAGAGTATGTATATAAGTAGCAGTAATGCAACCTACCTGCTAATCGCTCTAACATCTTACCGATGAAAGGCAATAGGAAGTGGTCTTTCTGAGTATAAGCATTAAGCTTCCTGTAATTGATGCAAACCCGTCATCCATTTTGAATGTGAGTTAGAACTAACTCACCTCATGAGTTCGTGACCAATGTTATCCCTATTTTCTTGGGTAGCACCTGAATGGGACCGACCACTTGCTGTTAGAAATCGGGTAGATCATCGCAGTGTCAAGGAGCTTCAAAATCTCCTTTTTAACTACTTCCATTATCGGTGGGTTTAATTGTCGTTGTGCTTCTCATGAAGTTTTAGACCCTTCTTCCATATATATCTTATGCATGCATGTGGAAGGGCTAATACCATTGATATCAGAAATCGTCCACCCTAAAGCTTCTTTGAACTCTCGAAGAACATTTATGAGCTTCTCTTCCTCTAGTAATGTGAGTTTAATTGAGATGATCATAGGTAAATCCTCATTCTCACCTAAAAACACATATTTGAGATGACTCAGTAGTGGTTTGAGTTCCGGTGTGGGGGCTCGGTCCATAGAGTGGATAAGTGAAGAGTTTGAAGTAAGTAAATTAAGATACGCTACAGTGGGAAAATAGAGTGCAGTAGAGTCCAACTCGGAGATCAACTCCCCGATCTCAGTATCGAGGATGAAGGATTGCTTTCACAAAAAATCGGTGTCGAGATGATTCTCTAACACCACTTTCATATCATCTCCTTTCACACGAAAGGCATCTTGGATAAGTGGGTCCACACTGTCCAAGGTAAGCACCACAGAAAAGGAATTGCAAGGATGGCGCATCACATCACAGATGTTGAACTTAATAGGTTAACCAGAAAACTCCATGTAAGAGAACCACTGTGAACATCAATCTTAGTTTTGGTAGTCGTAAGGAAAGGCCTACCAAGCAAGACTAAGGAGAAATGGGGGCACGGTTGATTCTTCATATCAATGATGTAGAAGTCAGCAGGGAACACGAGCTTACTAACTTTTGCAATAATGTCTTCCAAAACACTTATGGGATGAACGATGGACTGGTTTGCCAAATGTATGACGACTCCAATATCCTTCAAAATGTCAGCCTTCAATGTCTCATATATGAATAATGGCATGACATTAATAGAGGCGCCGATGTTACTCATAGCTTTCTAGATCTCAACTTCACCAATTGTGCAAAGGATAGTGAACATGCCATGGTCTTCACACTTGGTGGGCAATTTCTTATGTAGGATAGCTAAAACATTTTCACCTACGATGTTTTTTTCATTGCCTTTGAGTCGACCTTTGTTGGTAAATAGGTCTTTGAGCAACTTCCCATAGCGGGGCATATGTGCTAAGGCATCAAAGAGTGTGATGTTTATATCCACTTTCCTTAAGGTTTCCAGAATTCCCTTCTCTTCTTCTGCCTTTTCATTCTTAATGAGGCGTTTAGGGAAAAGGAGTAGGGTTTTAATAGAAAATTGTGCTTCGTTATCCAAAATTACCATTTCAGTGGGAGACGGTTGAAGTTCGTGCTCTTGCTCGACTTCCTTAAATTTAAGGGCGATCTTTTTAGCCTTGGGTTCTTGGGGAGTCTCCTCCAACTCTTTGTTGCTACGAAGTGTGACTACGTTGACATTTGCATTAGGATTCGGTTGTGGTTAAGAATGCAGCTTGCCTTTCTTATCAATATGCCCTACCTGTAGGGCCAGTTGCACTACTAGAACCTCACAGTTTTTAATGCTTGCAGCATGACTCGTGGTTGTTTCCTTTTTAAGTTGGGCTAAGTCTTTAGAGAATTTGCCTTGATTAGCAATGAGTGTCCTCATCATCTCTTCTAAAGACCCAAATTTTGAGCGAGTTGGGATTATTGAGGAGGAGGTTGTCCCTTGGGATCATATTGGAGATAACTCTAGTTCTGAGGTCTATAGCATTGATAGCGGATTTTAACGGCATGATTATAATTGTTACTAAAATTGTTTTGTATTGATTCTTCGGTGGTCCTTGGAATCCACCACCTATATTGCTCGCTTGTTCATTCTCAAACAAGGTGGGATAAGAATCGGTGGGATGGTTAATGGCTGAGCAAAAACCACAAGCTTTAACTAGAGTCTTCCTAGAGGTGAGGAATCGCTCCATGAGATTATTGAGTTTATCAAGCTTGTTATTGGTAGGATATGGCCCTACTCCATCAAAACAAATTTGTGAGCGTCATTAATGTAATGATGTGACTGAGATGCTATAGAGTCATACAAATCAAACATCTCTGGCGTCGTCTTGCATCTATAATCCCCTCCACAAGCATTGTCAATCATGCATTTCTCAAGGGGTGTAAGTCCTATATAGAATAAATGAGAAATGGAGAGGTTTCTTTGGCCATGTTGGGGGCATTTCATAGGAAAGCGCTTATAATGACCCTAATAGTTGCCAAAGGGTTCACGTTGTTTCTTTTTGACACTGCATATCTCTCTAGTGAATTAAGAAGATCTATTTTTAAGGAAAAACTCTTTGAGGAATGCAAAAATCATATCATTCCAATTTGTGATGGAACTTGAGGGGAGATAGAAGAGTCAGTTTTTGGCTTTGTCCTTAAGGTAGAAAGGAAATGCAGAGAGTTTGACTTCATCTTCATTGACTTTTGGGGGAATCACGGTCCTAAACTTAGAATGGAAATCCTTGATGAAGGTCACTGGATCCGTACAATCCAGTCTATGGAACATAAGAAGAAGGTTTATAAAACCATATCTGAGCTCAAAATTGCCCATATGAGCTAGGAATGTGATGAAATGTGGTTTATAAGCTAGGAGATCTTGTATCCCATCATTCCCATCCCAATGGTAATGTGATGTTTGGCCTGAGGTCGTACAAAAGGGTTAGCTTATGGCCTTTGTGTAAGAGGATCAACCATTATTTGATTGAGTGGTTGATATTGAGGTATTACATGCCTTTATAGCGTTATTGGTGCATATGGCATAGTAGGTGCTACAAACTATGGGGCAAGAACATCTAGGTGTTCCTCCTACCCCTCAAGTGGTGGATTTCCATCATGGTCATCCATTACAGTAGGTTTGTCGCTTAGTTGAACTCTTGAGGTTTACTCTGCCTTGTTTCTTTCGAGTTTCAATGACAAGTTTTTTCAATCTCCGGATCAAAAGGGAGGAAATATCCATTGGACTTCGATCTACGAAGACTATAGGACATAAAGGTGGGCACGCTAAAAAAAAAAAAACCTATGTCAAAAAACTTGGACCCTGACGATGGCGCCAAAACTTGACACGTTTTCAATTCGTGAAAATATATAATCTTGATGAGATTACTAATGACCACAAGAACTGCAATAGTGGCAAGCATGGGGTCGATCAACGAAGACCAATATTTTAACCTAGGCTAATGAACAAAAAAGTAAAATTCCAGATTCGCAAAAATGTTCTCAAAAGTTCACCAAAAACAAGGAATAAAAATATATTATGTGAATAAATAAAGCAAGAAAAATAACTTAGACCCTCGGTATCACAAACTTCCTCACTTTGGCACAATTAAACATATGGTCATCAATCTAGATAAAGCATGTAATTCAAAGTAATTTAGAGTAGCTATAGACCCAATAGCGTAAGTGGGTCCTCACACTTCCTCACATAACTCTGGACTCAAGCAAATTGGGTTTAATGATTTACTGCAATGGGCCTTGTGAAGGCACTACACCTAGATAATTAGATCACCAATGTGTCCAATTTATTGTAGATCTATATGGTATTCAACTAGTCCCAAAAGAGGTTAGTCAATCTGTAAGGTCAATTGCCACTAGTGTGGTCTTATTGCATAAGGTATTGCATAAGGTCGGATGATTACGACTCATTGCAAAAGAATCAAGGTTTAAATATAAATTTAAACCCAATTATTTAATCTATAATAAAAAGAATAAATACTAATGAAAAGCAATTTGAATAAATCAAAGTAGATTTCACATATGTTTCTACCAAAAGGGTAGTTTGCTCCACCTCCGGTCTAGATCGACAAAGTTAGTCGGACATGTTGCTTGGAAACTCCATTAAAGTCAAAGGAAAAACAAGAAAACAATTGTTTTTAAGAATAAGAGCGAAAAATGGAAGAACGTGTAGGCGTCGTTAGAGTTCTCCAAAAGATACCTAAGTCCTAATATGAAAAACATTTTCTAATTTGCTCCCCAAAATAGAAAGAAATCAAAATTGCGGGTTGGAATCGCGACACGTGCGCTGAGGCAGATCTAGTGGTTGTTTTGGCTTTGTTGCAGGCTTCTGATTACATGTCAAGTGCTCATTAGAGGAGATAGCTACTGTAGATGACATGGCGGGATCTCATTGGAGGAGACAGCTGCTAGTATGACATGCTGGCAACTCGAGATGAAGGCACGTGGCAGCTGCGCAAGGGTGGAAAGGATGCACGACTAGTCCGTCAATCTGGGAGACATCATCAACACAAATCTCAAAGATTTATAATGGCTACTGGCAAAAAAGAAGGCCCGAAGAAAACTTGCACGAAAAAATTGGAGAGCGTATAAAATGCATCTCAAGGCTAGATCAAGGGCTGTTTTTGCTGTGAGTGGCTTACGTGTTTCTATGAGTTACGTCACTTAAATACTATTCATCTCTTCATTAACCTGCAATGCATGTCTTGAGGTAGGAATGGTTGCCGTTGCACAATGTTCTAAACGTGTTACTCTCCAGCGGCACTTAGCCTGCTCGTCACTCTTAACCAACTGTGCAGTACATATTTAGAGGTAGATCTTCTGGTAGTTGTACACAATGCATTTAAGCACTTAATTTTGCGCATTTTTCGCCCTGGATTCAACCGCACATTTCATTAACCTTGAAAATAACAAATAAAGACAATTAGGCTAATATTTTGGAGACTTAAACATAAAAAATATGTAAATAAACTATATATAATTACATAATCAACTACTTAATAACGCTTATCTACACATATAAATAGAGGTTGAAACCCTAAAATGAAATCAGCTTTTCATTTTTGCAAATTTCTAGTTCAACGAATTTTGGGAGAGAGAAAAACCTTTTCAATTTCTCTTGGGGCTTGCACTCCAAATTGTTGTCACCATTCGCGAATAGATTTCTGATAGAGGACGCCTACTTGAACGTCATGTTAACTGAACAATCAGAGAAGAAGATCATGGTTTAAGGTATGTTTTACTTTTGTAGATCTAGTTTAATGGAACTTATTTTCAATTCTATTGAGGGTTTTTCAAAATTTGTTTAGAGTTTTTCACTACGTATGAACCCTAAAACCCAACAGTTGTATCAGAGCCATAGGCTCAGTTCTATTAAACATTTGCATATTTTCTCTAATGTATATATGATATATGTGTGAAAGCATGATCTTGATTAATGTGTATATATATGCTATGCATATAGGTTATGTGATAATTGTTATCAATAATTGATTTTAAATCATGTATATACGCATGATTTCATTCAATGATAGAATTCATTTTTAGATTATTTTGATTGACACATTTTTTAATATTGAACGATGGAAATTTTGTATGTTCACATTGTAGAAGTCATTTTTAGGTTAATGTGATTCTAGTATTGGATAAATTGCTCATTTTGTTCAATAATTTTGTATGTCTCCATTATAGAAATCGTGATAACTTTAATATGATTCTGGTGTTGAATGCATGATTAATATTTCATATCTTGATTCAATTGCTTGTTCCGTATGAATAAGAATCGAAGTTGATTTTGATCATATATCTCATTGTGCTTATTTGTTAGTATATTCATATTAGATACGAGATAAACTTGTAATCAGATAAGAATTACAAATCATATCAGATAGGTGAGATATATAACAAATTCTAATCAGATAAGGATTCAAAGTATCATATTTTTTAGTTGGATAAGGATTCAAAGTATCTTAATTTCTAATTGGATTAAGATAAGATATCAAGTTAGAGGTGGGTCCAAGTTAATAAAAAATGTTTTAATTAATATTTTTGAAATTAAAATAAGGGGTAGTTTTTTTCAATTGGATTGACTAAAATAATGAGAAATTTTATGCAATTTTCAATTTTCGGAACTGGGATTTGTTGTCTAAAAAAACAACGGGGCGCTGCCCCCTCCCCGCCCCTTCCCCCTCCCCCAGTTTGCTGATCGGGCAGCGGGACCGCCGATAACTGTTTGTAGTGCAAGAAAATTCGTATGACAGTAAATATTAGTAAAATTTTCTAACTCTTTTAGTGATTGTACAAGCATTTTAATGTATTATATTTATCTTGTTTAATTAATGATTACTAAAATAAATAAAAATCCCTCTTCCGAATTTTAAGTTAAGTGTCATCCGTTCTCGAACACTTGTCAAGGCTTAGATCATATCAATATAGGTCTGCCTCTGCAGAGTGTATTATGTTATCTTGGTAAGGCAAGTTAAGTTGCGGTTACTATACTGTTTGAAATAGTTAGACTTGATAAAAGCTATCAAAACGGTTTTGGGCTTTAGGCATTAGATGAGATAAAACATGCTAAGACATAAGATGTCATAATCTCATAAAAATAACTAACAGATACATATGATGTAATTAGTAATTAGTATTTACCTGAATAACCTAATTCAAAGTGTCATGAGTTAGTTGTCTTGAAATTAGGTGAAACATAGATTTTAGTCCTTTAAATTAACATAGTGTTTTAAAGAGGGCTATTAATTTAGTGGGAGTCTATTCCTTTATACTAAAATGAACTTTTGCATAATCTTTGTACCAAATCTATGGCCTCTTCAAATCGCACTAATCCTTTGTCATTACGATCTATCCTTGAGAATGATAAGTTGTATGGGACAGACTTTCTTGACTGGTTCATAAACTTGAAATTTTTTTTAGCATGTACGTAAATTGTATGTGATGGATAATCTTATTCCTGAGGAACCACCAGCCAGTTCTTTAAGACCCGTGATGGATGCACATACTAAGCATGTCAATGACTCAACTGGTGTTGCATGCATTATGTTGCTAACCATGGTTCCTAAACTTCAGAAGGACATGGAACACATGGAAGCTTACGACATGGCTACGATGTTAAAGGAAATGTTCCAATAGCAGGCTAGGCAAGAAAGGTTCGAGATAGATAAAAACTTTCATTCTTGCAAAATGGTTAAGGGTGCGTCAGTTAGTCCTCATGTTTTGAAAATGAAGGGCTATATTGATCATCTTAACAGACTTGGATTTCCTATAAGGCAAGAGTTTGCTATGGATTTGATCCTGAATTCAATGCCTAATAGTTATTCACTATTTATGATGATCTATAACATGAATAACATGGAGAAGTCAATCTCAAAGTTGCATTTGATGCTTAAGATTGCTGAGTAGAATGTGAAGAAACCTAATACTAATAAGTTAATGATTCATAAAGGAAAGGTATGAAGAAGAAGGCTAAAGGCAAGGCTAAAGTTTTCAAGGTTGTTGTAACTGTCACAAAGCATGTGGAATAAGTCAAGCCTAAGGCTGCTTCTAGTTCACAGTACCCGAAGGAAAAGGAAAAAGAAGGAAATTGTCATTTCTACCATGCACCTAGGCATTGATTAAGAAATTGCAAGCTCTATCTTGAAGATATAAAGAAAAATGAGAGTAGTGCGACTACTACTTTTGGTATTTACATAATTGAAGTTAACTTATTTACTAGTAATTCCTGGGTTTTGGATATTGGATGCGGATCTCACATTTGTATTAATGTGTAGGGTTTCTTTAAAAGTAGATAGCTAAAGAAAGAGAAGTCATCTTACGAGTTGGAAATAGAGCAAAGGTTTTTGCATTGGTTGTAGGATGCTATGAGTTAGTTTTAACTAGTGGACTTGTTTTGGTTTTAAATAATTGTTATTATGTCCCTGCCTTGATCTGAAACATCATTTCAGTTTCATGTTTAGATTTGGATGGTTTTAATTTTATTATTGCGAATAATAAATGCTTCATTTCTCGTGAAGACGTTTTCCATGTGAATGTTGATTTGTGTGATGGTCTTTGTATTCTAAATATGAAAATGTCCATAAATACTCCTATTCTTAAAGTAAATATAAAAAGATTTAAGTCAAATGATTTGAGTCAAACCTACCTTTGGCATTGTCGTCTTAGCCACATAAATGAGAAGCACATTTCTAAACTCCATAAATATGGACTTTTAAATTCATTTGATTTAGAAACATATGAAACATGTTTACCTTATTTACTAAGCAAGATGAAAAATATTCCTTTAACTAGACACATTGAAAGGTCAAGTAATTTATTGGGTCTAATACATATTGATGTATGTTGTCCTATAAACTCAATGGCTAGAGGTGGTTATCCATACTTCATTACTTTCATCGATGATTTCAACATATATGGTTACATGTAAAATCAACTTATTAAAACTATTAAAGCACTTCAATCAAATCGAGATAGTGAATATTTGAACCAATAGTTTGATGATCATCTTAAAAAATGTGGGATTGTCTCATAGTTAACTCCTCCAGCAACTCCACTATGGAATGATGTTTCTGAGAGGCGAAATTGAACTTTATTAGATATGATTCGATCTATGATGAGTCATGCATATCTTACTATTTCTTTTTGAGGTTATACCTTAGTGACTGCTACGTTTACACCGAATTGTATTCCTTCTAAAGCGGTTGATAAAACATCATATGAGACGTGGTCATGAAAACGACCAAGTCTATTTTTTCTTACAATTTAGGGTTGTGAGGTTTTTGTACGACGATAAATCTCAAAAAAACTATAAGCTAAATCTACCAAGTGTGTATTTGTTGGTTATCCTAAAGAAACTAAATGATACTACTTTTATAATCTCACTAGGAAGAAAGTGTTTGCATATCAGAATGATGTCTTTATGAAAAAAAAGTTCATTTCAAAAGACAACAATGAGAATAAAGTAAGTCTTAAAGAAGTTCAAGAACCACAAATAAACACTCAGCCTCCAGAAGGAGATCAATAAAGTATTGAACTAGTTGAACCTCCATAGGTATTACAAGGCTCGCGAAGGTCTGATAGGGTAAGACATCAGCCTGAGTGATTTAGATTTGTTATTAGTCATAGTAGTGAGGTGTTGCTTATAGATCAAAATGAGCCTACTACTTATTAAGAGGTTGTGTCTAGCTCTGATGCAGATTAATCTCTTAGTGCCATGAATTCTAATATGTAATCCATGAATGATAACTAGGTTTGGAACCTGATTGATTTATCTGAAGGTGGTAAGACCATTTAATGTAAACGAGTTTTCAAGAAGAAAACTGATATGGATGCTAATGTGCATACTTTTAAAGCACAGCTAGTAGCAAAAGGTTTCAAACAGACTCAACCTGTTGATTATGATTAGACTTTTTCTCCTATAGCCATGCTTACATCCATTAGAACTATAATTGTCACAGCCGCATATTATGACTTGAGATATGGAAAATGGATGTCAAAATAGCTTTCTTAAATGGAAAGTTACTTGAGGACTTGTATAAAACCTTAAAGGTTTGTTCATCCGAAGAATTTTAGAAAGGTGTGCAAGCTTCAAAGATTCATTTATGGATTAAAGAAAGCTTCTCGGAGTTGGAATCTTCATTTTGATGAAGCAATTAAGTCAGTATGCCTATATTGATAAGGTACTAAATAGGTTTAGTATGCAAGACTCTAAAGAGGGTCGTTGCTAATGTCTCATAGTACAAGTCTCAATAAGACTCAATGTCCTAAGACTAATGATGAGCGAGAACGCATGAATATGATTCAATACACATCAGCTATTGGATTTATTATGTATGTCATATTATGCACTTGACCTGATGTATCATATGCTTTAAGCGCATCAAGTAGATATCAGTGTGATCCTAGTGAGAGTCACTAGATAGCAGTAAAGAACATTCTGAAGTACTTGAGATAGACTAAAGAAGTGTTCTTAGTCTATGGAAGTTTGGAAGACGAGCTCGTTGTAAATGGTTACATAGATACACGTTTTCAAATTGATATAGAAGACTTCGGATCATAGTCTGGATATATATTTACTTTGAATGGAGGTGCAATGAGTTGAAAAAGTTCAAAGTAGGATACTGTGGCAGATTCTACAATAGAAGCTGAGTATATTGCAGGTCCGATGCAACTAGGGAGGCAGTTTGGATAAAAAAGTTTATCTTTTTATTTGGTGTGGTTTCGAGTATAGCTAACCTTTGCTCGTATTGTGAAAACAACAGGGCAATAGCGCAGGCCAAGAAACAATAATCACACCACTGATCCAAACATATACTTAGATGTTTTCATCTCATTAGATAAATCATTGAGAGGGGTAACGTGAAGATTTGCAGAGTTCCTACATAAGACAATGTTACAGATCCATTGACGAAGGCTCTTCCATAAGTGAAACATAATGGTCATATTAGGTCATTGGATATTAGATACATGAATAATTGACCCTAGTGTTAGTGGGAGATGTTGGGGCATTTGCCCTAGGTCAATCTACAAACATTATTTATCAAATAACTTTAGTTCAAAAAATTGAGTTTTTTATTTGTTGTTTTATTATAATTGATTGATTTTTTACCTTATAGTAAGATCCATGGTTATATGTTGAAATATCCTATATGTCCCTAGGCGGTCATTATACTCGGAACTATAATGAATTAAAACTAGTATGAATCTTAAATGATAGTCATGTGATGATTATGTGTATAGGAATACGAATCGAGATCAATAGTACTTGCTAGGGAATAAAGTACTAGACCGACCAGCTATGTGAAAGTCTTAGGTGTTACTCAGATAGGTATATCATTTAATCTTTCGACTTGAGATTACCATAAACTTTAATATTATGAGCATAGTAATTTGACACAATCAAATGTTGTATTTAATCGAACGATTATAAAGATTATGATTGGTTACCATGTGAATAATATGTGAAGGTGTGTAATCAAGATAGAATTTGTCACTCTCGTATAGAGAGAGACATTAGTGGATCCCTCGATATGATAGACTTATAATGGCCAAGTCCATGTGAATTTATATGATCAATGCCACTTGGATGTTTTTAGTTTACCTAAAGATCGAGACTAGTATGATTGAACTTTAAGAGTGGTTTTCCATGCCTTATGTTCAATCAAAGGATATCGCACGACAAAAGGATATGATATATGTTATTCATTAAGTTGCATCGATTTTGATATTCATGCTACTTTGGTAGTCGTAATGTCTTGCTAAAGACTACTCATGACTTGTTTACCAAAATAGTTTTGGTTCACTATCAACGTCGCATGAACCTATTGGGCTACACACAAAGAATGGCTTTGCGTAATTTGAATTTGGTCTAAAGTAATGAATTTTATATGATAAAATTCATGTCATAAAAACCCTTGCAATTTTTTATATGATAAATTATTAATAGGGGCGTATATGTAATTTGCTTAAACTGCATAAATACAATAGTTATATTACGAATATGATTTTAAGTGAGGGTTTATCTACATACATAAATAGAGGTTAAAAACCTAAAACAAAATAAGTTTTTCATTTTTGCAAATTTCCATTTCTCTGGATTTTTGAGAGAAAGAAAAAGTTTCCAATCTCTCATAGGGCTAGCACTCTAAATTGTGCTCATTGTTCACTCGAACATTTTGAAAATCAAACAATTAGAGAAGAAAATCATGGATTATGGTATGTTTTAATTTTGTAGATCTAGTTTAGTGAAACTTATTTGTTATCCTATTGGGGTTTTTTAATTTGTTTTGAATTTTTTATGTGTATGAACCCCAAAACCCAACATCATGTGCCTGGGAAGGACTTCAATTAGTCACCAGTATACATCTCACTCAAAATATATTACTAAAAATCTTTTATTGCAATTACGACCTCTATTTTTTTTCCTATTCAAGGTGTTGTTAACAAAACCTTAATGAGTGATGTTTCAAAGTGAATTCCTAGAATTTACAAAAGTTCAAGGTATCTATCTTACCTTTTATTTCTATCACTCTGAAAATTTCACTTTTCAAACTTCTACCATTTGAAATTCACTACTTTAACCTTACGCAAATCCACTAGTTTTTATAGTTTTAGATTTTCTTTTGGTGATTCTTCTAAGATTCTAAATAATCTTTAAGAATAAGTAAAAGATTCTAAACAAAACTTTCCTCTTATTTACAAGTGATGTCTTCCATATTTGATACAATTACCAAATAGTTATCTTGAGATTATCAATCCCAATAGTTTTCTCATAAATCTTGAACTATATTTAAAATTATAAGGTACAATTTTTCTTTATTGTGTCAACACATATTCTTACTTGAATAAGAATTCTTAGGATGAGCCTCTAACTTCTTCTATAGTTCAGGCACAATCAAACAAACATTTTAGTCAAACTATACTTCAACTTTCCTCCTATGCATCCTTGTATCTAATTTCAATTTACAATAGTCCCATACTTGAGTTAACCGAATAAGTTACACAGTGATTCTAGAGGTCCCTGGATTAATCATTTGTAATATTCGAATATTTCATGATTAATTTTCTCTTATACCTTTGTGTTGAATATATGACATTTCCAAACTATCTCAATTACAGTCAAATCCCTAGATTTGGTGTTAATATTTAGCACTCATACAATTAATTAACCATCGAGACTTAGTACAGGCACTTGTAAAATTTGGTATTAACCAATTTACCGTCACAATTTATAATTCTGAATGGTAATGCTCATGCAGCTTCTAAGTCTTCAAAGATTACAGGTTATTATTAATAACATAATAACAACTTGATTAAAATAGGGTTTCTATACTTGACACCTTTTATTTATGAACAAAGCATGAGTTCTAATAGGTTATAATGGTTTCCACCATCCATTTAAAATGATTTTGTAAGCACTTTGAAATCATTTTTAAATATATCCTTAATTCTGATGATACTACTGTGAAAACCAGATCTTAACTAACTCTTGAGAACAACTGATTTCCCCTCATTATTGGAATGAGTTGTCAATCTTTGTCAATGAGTATTCATTCCTACTACCATATATTATTCTTTAGATTCCTCAAGTCCTCATATTTATAGACCATTCATTCTTCCTAATTTAGACTATATCAGTCTAAAACATCAAACTAGGATATCTTACCAACTCACTGCTATGTACTAGATTAAACTATCTTTAAACTTTACTAGTTTAATATTCTCGATTTCACCTTTCATTACCTAACAATTTGTTTGTCATTCCAATATGGATTCACACCATAACTAGGATTTTTACTTCATAACAACTTACGAAGTATATATACATTGGTGGTTTCCTAACCTCAAATAGGCTTTTATTATTAACCACTAATTTATTTATTAAATAACTTTCATTATTTCTCAACTAGTCTCAAACTAGTATTAAATCACAACTTAAAGTGGCTTACCATCTTTGAGTTTCATCCAAAATCATTCAGTACTCTATTGTTTCATAAATCCCAATCTCCTAATAGACGTCTTAAGGCCTAGATCCAATAGATACTTCTTCATTTACGATTATTTGTCTTATAATATCAGCAAGAATAAAGACCTTTAAGAAGAGTTAATAGAAGAAGAGTTTAGTTTTATCTTTATTAGTTTTCCATATATCTTTCCTTTTTCAACCTCCTCGAGGTTAAGATTCTCTTGAACTCTTACCTCAAGGCTTTCTCATATCATGAGAAATCGATAGACTTCAACCATTTTATCATCATTCAGGAAAAACATAAGTCTTATATCTACCACGTAGATATGATAAAGCACAATAGATAACATATCTCAATCTTTTATCTTTGGTTACCCCTCGAAATCATGATAAAACTATTTCTCGTACCTTAAGCTTATTCATAACTCGAGACAACTCTCAGTAATAAACTTAGGTTTCGATACAAAGGAATCTTCTGTCACTTACTTCGAAAAAGATTCTAAAGTGAAAATGAGGTTAGAGCCTTGTCCATGATACCAAATTGTATCTGTACACCACTTAATGTGAAAGTAATAAACCTTAGGCTCTGATACAGAGGTAAAGCATCCCCTAACCTGACTAAGGCATTACCTGAACTAAAACCCTAATTAAGCCCTGTTAATCTTGTAAGACTTAACTAGAGCCAACAACCTCTTCTTTTACACCTGATAAACGCCATTATATATCGAATATCGATGTAAAACAAATATTGAACGCAACGGAAATTTAAAAACTTTTTCAATAATAAATACAATATACAATACCAAATCAAATTTAAATAAACCTCGGTTATATAAAACCTCCCATCCCTTGTGATATTACAAGACTGTAATTCGATACAAATATATATATATATATATATATATATATATATAAGACAAAGGAAGATTCATTACATCGAAGAGAATATCAAGAATCCTACATTTTCTCCATCCCATATCTGTAGCGCTTGTCGATTTTCCTAAAATATATGTTTGCGGTGAGCACTCCAACTTGCTTAGTAAGTAGGGATTCAAATAGCCATCAACATTCCATATAATAATCAATAATATTATGAACTAACAATATGCACCAATGTTAATTAACAAGAATATGGAAAGCATATAATTCAATAAATAACGGATGCAAATCAAAATGTTAATGACTATTACACTATAATTCCTATTTTATTTATAAAACTAGGATCGATTACCCACTTATGCCATTAATGTGATTACTAAACCAACACATAGGTCGGTTTATTATCTGGCCAATCCGTTAATGCTTAATGGTTTTATCTAAAACCCTCTAGTGAGTATGTAATCCATGCAACAAATTGAACTGAGTAAGAAGTTACATATAGTCTAGGAGATCAACCTCGCATCCTACATAACCCTGTCAGTCTCAAGAACTTACTCTTGTGAATCACATTAAAAACCATTTTCCATTTATTAAAAACATCATAGTGTACATAGTCCCCCATTCAGTCCATAAACTACATGAACTACATATACAAAAATAGCCAGGCAACGTTGATAAATAAGTGAATTCATACTTAACTCGGTTTAGGTTTTCATTCCGGATTCCATAACTTTTTGGGTCACTCACGCTTTCCCAGGGATCAAATACTTATCATAAACCATTTGTGATCAATATAGGTCTAATACCCTATATTTAGAACCCCTAATTCAATCCATAAGACCTTAGAAAATTCTAAGAGAAACACAGTACAGTTGTTGTTTTTAAGGGTAGGAGCACGCTCCCAAGCTGGGTTGGGTGCGATCCATCAACTAGGTTCATCCCAATTGATGAAGGGAGCATGCTCCTCTGCTCGATGAAGCACGCTCCTCGATAGTAAATAGGGCAATAGCCACTATTCCATTACCAAATCCATACAAAAGCAAAAACTCCTAAAGTTCATCAGGGAAGACCTTTAGTGAGGTAACAAACCATTTCTAGTCATCAAATACCATATCTCACAGAGAAGTCATCACTAATTTTCAAAATCTAACTTGAAACTCAAAACTGAACTCACTAATAGTTATGATCTTTACTCCATAGTTGATTAAGCTCCTCATCTCTACTGGAAACCACTTTTTTTATCCACTCCCCCTGATTAAACCCTCAGTCTTTCTCCCTCTCTCTCACCTTCTTGAATGATCGAAAAAAACATTGAGGATAGACATGATGATTTTGAATTTATTTATATGAATTTTTCTCGAGATACGCATCTTGCCATTTTGAGGTTGATCAAGTGGTTAATGTGTTAAAATGACACTCCCTAAAGTGACACAAATTTTAACATCATCAACACTTACGCTCATCTCGAGGCTGATCAAAGGATCCATATAACTCAAACCAAACTTATAGTTTTATTAGATATATATATACTTCATTTATTTTCTTGTCAATAAATTCACCACACATGCCTATGAGCATTCTTAGGTGTGCACATTCATTTCATGACCCCCTCATCGCACTTGATGTACGGACTATTTATTTTTTTAATTAATTATTTTTCCTTTATAGTCTTGTATATAAATTCCACATTATACTACAACCTATAAAATCTATAAACATACCAAACAAACACCAATTCATCATACAAACACACGAACATACTAATTGAGTTATACCAGACTTAACCACTAGCCTATCTCAGGCTTATAAGGATTTAGATTAACACTAATCATCAGCTTAAGGTAACAAGTCATTATAATTAAGCTATCTATAATCAATGCATATACATAGAGTTGTCCTTTTTCTTCACAAAAAGAACTGATGTTCCCCATGGTGACTCAGACTACCCAAACCCCGGTGGGCTTGGACTGACCGATTTAAACCATCACCAAACCTCTCGAGATAACCCAGTAATGTTGCGCCTTGATCTAGCTAGCCTTAACCTATAGAAATAAACAATGACATTCTACAAAATAGACTAAACCAGGCTAATAAGTGCAGAATATAATAAAACCTTTATTGTCTAATAAAATGTGGAACTAAATGTAGAAGTCTTTCATACCAAATTAAACATAAATTGAATCAGGTACTATAGGTTCAAACATCTACCCGAATAAATTCCATGTTTATTATGTAAAGTCTGAAAGCAAATAGATAATATTCAACCTTGCAAACAAGAAAAGAGCTTTTATGCTTAGGCCTTGCCCTTTCCTTTGCCTTGAGCAGCAGCTGAGGTACCTTGGGGGAAAAGTAGTGGGGCGAGCAAAATATATCAACGGGCTTAGTAAAGTAGAAGCCTGCTCTACCATCAATCATCCAAGTAATACCTAATAAAATCAAACTAGATTTCAATAGTTTAGATCATAAGATCCATTATCATTTTCTGGGTATTAACGACATACATAATCAAGCATAATAATATAGCGAGATAAAGAACAACAATGCCCAACTGATACTTCAGCAAGGATAACGATGATACTGAATGTCTTTAGAGTAAGAAAAAATGGCAACTTATATATCCAACTGGACAATGGGTAATAGATTATCCTTCCCAAAATGGGATGGTTTAGACAACAAGAGGTTCACAAGTCTGAATGCCAATAGTCCTATCATGCAGTAGGTCTTAGCTTATCCTTCCCCCAATGGTGCGGTTTAAACGTCATGAGGTTCATAAGTCTAAACACCTATTAACCTTGCATAGCTTATCCTTCAATCAACACTACATATGAAACAGCTTGAGGTTCATAAGTCTAGCAAAACTTCGTCAAGTCATATCGAAGAAGGGACCAGATGCCTCCGACCTTCCAACTGTGGTACCAAGTATATTCATTTAACATATATCAGTTCCACAGGCATCCAAGAGATAAAGTAATAAAAAGGGACATGATGAGTATCATATCAATGAAAGATATCAAGCAGATTCCAAGTAATTCATAGAACAATTACTGAAATAAAACTCTAGCATATCTATTAGCATGGCATGATCGATAATATAGCAAACCTCACTTACCCCGTAGCACTGCCATCCTATCTAGTCCTAGTTCAAGAAGTTCTTAACTCGGTTATCCTTGCTTTACATTGGTATAGGTTTACATTTCATTATTAGTCTACTTGTTTGAAGTAAGTTCACTTAATTCACATTAATATCTTGGAAATTGTATTGAAACCCTTTTAGAATTAATGTTACGCCTTTGCTGTGGAGACAAAGGTTTTCGGGGTTAGTTACCATTGCCCTGATCCTTGTCCCGACGATATACTTTGATAAAACACCAAATAAGACTTAGTTTTGAAAAATAGCGAAATAAATTTTTGTTCTAGAAAATTCAAACAGCGTCGTCCAAGCGCCGTGGGTTTTACCCATAGGGAACTGGGCGAGATCGCTGAGAAAACCAAAAATATTATCTAATAATTTTCCAGCGTCATACATCATACATCAAGGCGCTGGGAGATCGCTAGACTCGATTTTGACTTCGTAGTTCCTAGTCAACACCATGGCCAACATCGAACAGCCTGTAAGCAAATCGATGGCACGGCGTTGGATACGAAATCAGAATTCTAACATGCAAACTAAAATGCAACTTCTCCAGCAATACACGTCGATCCCCAGGGGTCTAAACCCGATCAAAACATCGATAAACCACTTGTTTGAAGTCACAAAGCATTTAACCATCACATTAAAGATTCAAATCAAATCCTCCATTAAAAGCATAGCTTTAACTAATACTTTTAAATCAAACAAAAGTACAAGATTTGAATCCAAAATCAATAATGAGAAAATGACAGAGATGAATCAAATCTAAAACCCAAACACCATGATTCATCCCCTATCATGAAAACCAAATCAAAGAATGTAAAATTAGAAAGAAAAGATCAATGATTTACCTAGTTTTATGCGCACTTAACATAAGTTCCCTCTCCTCCTCCAAACCTACCAACAAAACTTCCTAGAGTTTTCTTCTCAAATTTTCCTATAGCTCATTCCAATAAAAGTGGCAAGAAGCCTTTAAGTGGTTTATATATCTTGTTAGAGAATCTAGGACTTGGTGGACTAAGTCTAACTCTTCATCTCATCAAGATGAGCTTAAGTATTAGGACGATCCTAGAGTTCACATTAAATCCATCTTTTATATCTTTTATGTAAATGCCCTCATGTATATTTACAATCCTTGCCATTATTCTTTATTTACATCATTTAATAATTCCTTTTCTTTCACTTAGGCTAATTCCACACCTAAGTAAACTAGGTATCACATAATACACGCATTTAGTAACACCAATACACAAATACAATGCGTATATATTAATTTATTTTCATATCGGGACTTTATTATAAATCTGGAAAAATTAGGAGCATTACAGTGACATATTAGGATAGATAAATAACTCCTCAAGCTGAGTGTGCAACTCAAGTAATTCCTTTGGTGCCATACGGTATGGAGGAATATTAATAGGTTTGGTACCAGGAATAAGATCAATGATGAAGTCAATGACACGTTGCGATGGAAGTCCAGGCAAGTCTGATGAAAAGACTTCTGGAAATTCATAAACAACGGATATTTTATAAACCTTAAGTTATTGACCAAACTCTTCAAATGTGACAACTCCTGCCATAACATCTAGATTTTGAGGAGTAGTTTCCCTTCCACGATTTGCCAGTCATGAAGGATTAAAGCCTTTATAGACTACAATTTTAAAAAAGTCAGGAATCTGAAAGATTACCCTCTTATAGAAACAGTCAATACTGATGTGGCATGCTAATAACTAATCCATTCATAGTAGTGCACCATACTCCAAGAACTTCATTACCCTCAAATCAATTGGGAGTTCATTCTTCCTAATTTTGATTACACATCCCTCGCAGATCAGGTCAGGATAAAACTTCTCACTCATTGATGTGCTCAGAATAAACAATGTACGGGCTCTAACAGGTTTCAATTTCAACTCATCAACCATTGCACCAAGAATAAAGGAAACTGTAGAACCAATATTTATCAAAACATGCATATCTTAACCATAAATGTTTGATATAACTTCCATAAGCCTTTAATTAGCCTCTGGGTCTACCTCAGCTACTGTATGAGTCTGCCATCATGCTGGTCATATTGTATTACCTATCGATGTGGTCGGTAGCATAGAACACCCTGAATATGCCTTGTCTACCCACGTTGATAGCACATCATGGAAACCCTATGAAAAAACCACAAGCTTGAGGAACCTTCCCAGATCCACTCAATTTCTATGATGAATGTGCTTTGTTATTTCCCTTACCTCTAGATTAAGGTAGTAGCAAAGGTGTTTTGGCTACCTAAGCCTAAAAACTGGTAGAACCATTGCATCGATAAATGTCATCCTCTTAAACCCTAACTGTATACCTACTCTAGCTACACATCAATTCCTCTTATTTGGCCTAAAACAAGTAAATTTCTAGATTCTCTGACTCCAAAAAACTATGGTACTAGTGGTGGCGTAAGTACTACTTCGAAAGGTCTGGATAAAATGGATGCTTCTACCTCCACTCAGTCTTAAATATAAAAGCATAACTAGTACGAGGATGAGAGGAAACAACAACTCGAATCTCATAATTCAGCCCACCATCTCATGAGCGAATTTAGTCAACTTAGTGGACCTCCGCTCATATTCCAATACAAACGTAGCTCCCTATTTTAGCTGAATAAACTCAGTTTTCTTTATATTTCTGACTGATTTCGGGAAACACTGTCTATAAAACACGGTCCTTAACTATGGTCATGTTGTGAAAATCTTCCCATCTCTCTCTGGAGAATTCCGTAACTTTCGTGCATAATCTATCAACAAAAATGTGACCACTTTAACCTTAAACCGATCCTCAACTTCCACAACAATGAATCGTTACTCCATCTCCACTATTTAAGTCTCAACTACCTCTTTCTTCATTGTTCAATTGAATCTCATAATGTCGTATTTCATAAATTCCTTACTGGTTTTCAAAAATGCAGCCTTCTCAAAATCCATTGGCACTATGGCAGTTGTCTTCGGTACCTGAATATGTGACTAAACTGGTTGAGTTGGAGCTGCTACTATCTCAGCTCCTTTATCAACTATGTTAACGTCAGGACTAGTTGCAGGTTGTGCCTCAGGTCGTTGTACTGGTGGTCCCAAATGAGCCATCAACATAGCCATAAGTTTCACCTAAAACTCCATAAGTTCCCTCCTTTGTTGTTCCATTCTAGGTTTTCATTGAGTTTCAGTCTCCCAGTTACCCTGAAATCTGGCCTATGCAAGCCCTCTTCCTGATTCGCCATTAGATTATGAAATCAAATGAGCGATAAGATCATTAAAGTAACATTCTGAGAAGACAATGAAATCCTATCTATCCAATAAATAACAATAAGTATAGCAAATAATGTATAATAATGTTTTCATTTTCATTTTCCTATCGAAACACGATGAAAATTGTTTATCATACCTTAAGCATATTCATACCTCGAGACAACTCTCAGAGTTAATAAACTTAGGTTCCGCTATAATGGAATATCTTATCACTTATTTCAAAAATAACTCAAAAATGAACTCGAGGTTAGAGCCTTTTTTATGATACCAAACAGTATCAAAGTTACCACTTAATTCAAAAGTGATAAAACTTAGGCTTTAATACCAACCTATAGCATCCCCTATCCCGATTATGATGACTCGACCTGAAACTCTAATTAAGCCTTGGTAACCCATCTAAACTTAACTAAAGCCAGCAGTAGCCTCTTTGTTAGTGCTTGATAAACTCATTATTTATATAGATATCGAATAAATAATTCAAAATATATGCAGCGAAAAATTAAGACTTTTCAATAATTAATAATATAAAGAAATGAAGAGTTTATCAAAACCCAAAACCTCATTTATAAATCTCCCAACCCTTTTTATATACAACAAAATAACTCAATACTGTATAAGTATACAAAAAGGTTCATTACATCAGAAAAGATAACAAAACACCTAAATTTTTTCTTTTCCCTTCATTGAAGCACTAGGTTGTGAACCTTCAGTAAGTAAGGATTCATAAAACCATCAATATTCTATATAATAATCAAGAATAATGTCCAATAACAATATGCACCAATGTTAACTAACAGGAATATGGAAAGCATATAATTCAATAAATAACATATGCAAATCCATCTGTCAATGACTATTACACTGTGATTCCCATTTTATTTATAAAACTAAGGTCGATGTGTCGTCTAGTCAATCCATTAATGTCTAATGGTTCTATCCAAGACCCTCTAGTGAGTATGTAATCCACACAATTTATCAAGTTGAGTATGAAGTTACATATAAGTCGGGAAGGTAACCTATCTCCTATATAACATGGTCTCAGTTCTAAGAACTTACTCTCATGAATCATATTAAACACCATTTTCCCATTTATTAAATCCATCCCAATATGCATAGTCCCCCCAATCAGTCTATAAACTATATGAACTACATATACTAAGATAGCAAGGCAACACTAATAAATAAGCAAATCCATACTTACCTCGATTTAGGTTTCCATTCCAAATTCCTTAACTTTTTGAGTCATTAAAGTTGTCCTAGGGATCCAACACCTATGATAAACCATTTGTGATCAATATAGGTCTAATACCCTATATTTGGAACCCCAAGTTCAGTCCCTAAGTATTCAAGAAACTCTAATCAAAGCTCAGCATAATTATTGCTTTCTTGAGTGGGAGCGGGCTCCCTCACTTGGTGGGGCTTGTTCCACTAATTGGGTTCGCCCCAATTGATGAAGGGAACGCACTCCATTGCTCCTCTGCTAGGTGGAGCGCATTCCACCCTGCATTGTTTTGACTGTAAACAAGGTAGTAGCCATTATTCCATCCATAAATCCACAAATCAATAGCCAATATTCCCATAATTCATCAAGGAGGACCTCTAGTGAAGTAACAAACCATTTCTAGACAAATTCACAGAGATATCAAGATCTACTATCAATTTGAACTTCATAAACAAGAAATCCAAACTTACCAAATTGATGATCTCTGGATTTCTAGTCGATTAAGCTCCTCAATTCACGTTCAAACAGCTTCATGATTGATCTCCTAAGATCAAAATATAAAACCCTCAACTCTCCCTCACTCTCTCGATCGATTATAGAGATAAGTATGAAGGTTCTTAGTTTAAATATATAGCTTTCCCCGAGATACACATTGCACTATCTCAAGACTGATTGAATGATTAATGTGCTAACATGACACTTTTATTGTGACATACATGTTGACACAATCAACACACACTCAACTCAAGGTGATCCGATGATCCATAAAATTCAGATTAAACTTATAGTTTTTAATATATATATATATATATATATTTATTTATTTATATATCTAATATATAAATATATATTTATCTCATGTATTTCCTTGCCAATGCCTACGAGTATTCTCAAGTGTGCACATTCATCTCATGGCCCCCTCGTTGCACTTGGCGTACCTGGTATTTATTGTTTATTAACATATTTTCTGATTATAGGCTTGTACATAAACTCCATTTTATGTTACAACCTATAAAATTCATTAAACATTTCAAACAGACGCAAATTATCATACAACACATACATATGCTAATCGAGGTATGTGCAACTTACACATGAGCCTAACTCGTGTTAATTAGGATTTGGGTTAACACGAATCACTAGCTTAAAGTAACAGGTCACTATACATCACTTAACTCATATTTCCATCTCATTCAACTTAAATGAAAAATGAAAGAAACTCACCATATTTTGACAAGGAATACAATAACAAACTCTGCTTACAATGACAACGATTGTGGTGCTAATGGTTTGATGATGATGATGATGGCGGTGGTGATGAGGCGAAGGTGGTGGCGATAAAGGCATCTTGGAGAAGATGGTGTTAGTGAAGGTGGCGATGAAGGAGTTAGAAAAATGAGATGATGTTTATCATCTCTTTTTCTTAAGTGATATACTAAACTCAACCACCTCCTACTTAGCCTACATGCCACCTCATGCTTTATCTCATCATCATTCTCAACATGAATCTCGAGGTATCTCCAAAAGATCAAAGCTTAAAGTGACATGAGTTGTTGTCATGACACCAATCATGACACTCAACATATCTCGAGGCTTATCTAATGTTGCATATTATTCAATTGATCTAATTTTAAAACTATAGGTTATATTAATTTAATTAACATATATACATATCACGCAAACATAAATATGGCACACAAACCCATGCACACGCTTATCGAGGTATGACAGACTTACCCACGATTCTAGCTCAAGTTAATTAAGATTCAGATTATCGCAATCGCCTGCTTAAGGTAATGGGTCATTACACTATAAGTAAATCATTTCATGAGGTTTTGGAAGTTATTATCGGTAGAAGCAATGGCTTTAAGGGTTTTGCACATGATATGATAAAATCAAATGATCATACATTTCAATTCATACCGCCTCACATTCTTGACAACGAATGATATATGTCTTATTTCAAGGTAAAACAATATAAAAATATTTATTATCTACTATTTTATGATTATATTGTACATTATATAATCATTTATATTTAATACAACAAGATTTCATTTGATGAATTGATGGCAGACATATTGTTGCATTTGTTCCTATGACTGATCAAATGCGTTATAGGGGAAGAAAACCTATCTCGTCTTTCAATGTCATGGCAGCATATGACTTTGATACGTGTTTCACATTTATATCAGCTGGGTGGGAGGGATAGGCACATGATTCACGTATTTTCTCCATGCAATTAATAAGCCATCATTAAACTTCCTAAAGTCGTTAGTAGGTACCAATGCTTTCGATATTACCTTATAGCCATATGAGTTTTTAAATCATGTTGTGCTAATTTTCTTACTTTTCAATAGGTAAATATTATTTGGTGGACAAAGGATATCTAGAGATGTAAGTAATAAGTCATCAATTGTGCAATATTTTAGTGTGATATTACTATGAATTCTAAGACTTTTATCTCCATTTATACTCTAAAACCTTTATTTTTGTATTTTCAAGGTAAATACAGGCTATTGGACAAAAAATAGTGATTTTCCAAAAAAACTAGCCAAAAAGCTAGACATAGGCTCAACGTTTTTCCAATGCCTTCAAATGAACTAAAATCACTAAGGAATCATTGGATAACACTTGACTGGATTATAGGAAACGCATTAGAAATGTTGCGCATGAAGTCTTATGAAGACCTAAGAGAAATACGAAGCTTAAATTCCAAAGGGAAGGCTAGTGCCTTCACCGCACCTTGGGATGTACATACAACGATGGAAACGTGTCGGGATATAATCAAATGAAAAACAAAGTATCATAGCACCTTATCAGCGATTTCCAGCGCCTTAGAGTTTTGAATGTACGGCACTGGACAAATCCAATGATTGGTAGTTTCATATTTTGAATATTTACAAGATTCGGGATTAGATTATTTCTTATCACACTTCTATTATAAATAGGAAACCTAGAATGACTTTAGACCTCTTTATATTTTATCTTTCTTCTTTTACATGATCTTTTAGACCTAAACATCGGAGGGGGAAAAAGACTTCTGTTAGTTTTTATTAGTAAATTTACATTTATTTTTGCATTTTTTTCAATGTCAATTAGTGGTTATGTTCTACATTCTAAACCAATGTGATTATGTTTTAGAGATTTAAGGATTCGGGAGGTTTTATGCTTTCAATTCCAATATTGTCTAATTCTAGTTTTTGTATTCTTGATTACGTTGTTTTTATAAGGTTTTAAAAGCTTTTCCTTTCTCATGGTGTAAGTGTACGCGCATTCTAGTTTGGGTAAAAAAGATTGCCTGTGATCTTTTCGCCACTCAATTAAGGAGATCTCGTTAAGTGGCAAGTAGGCCTGGTCTATTGGCAATCGATGTGCCTTTATGTGATTGAGATATGAAAAGGGTAGTAGTGTATTGCAATCTCCATGTGAGGTGGAAGAATTTGACGCTAGTTGCTACTCATGGTAGGTATTCTCACAGAGTTTAATGTTGTTAGTTCATTGAAAATCTATGGCATATCAGGAGGTTTTGTGGGGTCTAGTTCGTATGTGGTTGTGTCACACGTTCCTTCCATTGACATGAGGAGAACGAAGTGGTGAGAGTCACTATAAGCCTATCTATGAAAATTAGTACCAAAACAACCTTTTAAAATCGATGAACGAATCTGATCCTTTGAATTTCAATTCACGTTGTATTCTAGAGTTTTATATTTATTGATTTCCATTTTCTAAGTAATTGAGTTTGTTTTTTTCACATTTAATTCTTAGTGCAATTAAGTTTTCTTTTTCAAGAAACCTCGTTTTTATTTAATCTAAAATGGAACATCTTAATCCCTATAGGTTTGATCTCATAACTCACTACAAAT
This sequence comes from Stephania yunnanensis, assembly GCA_039657365.1. Classification (NCBI taxonomy): domain Eukaryota; kingdom Viridiplantae; phylum Streptophyta; class Magnoliopsida; order Ranunculales; family Menispermaceae; genus Stephania; species Stephania yunnanensis. The sequence goes on along the minus strand of CM077582.1, from coordinate 60,359,033 downwards.
CTAAGATTGTCGGTGAATTCGAGTCTATTATTGGTGCCTTCGACGGGGCATACCAGTGAGGCTATTTGGTGTCATATTTCAAAATAAGATATCACCAAAATCTATCTGAAAATGTTAGTCCCAACAATGCAAAAGAAGTTTTCAAATGTGCACATTCATCACTTAGAAGTTGCATTGAAAGGTCATTCGGAGTATTGAAGAATAAATGAAATTTCCATGAGATTCAGTGTACAAACTCAAATTGACATCATCATAGTTGCATTTGCATTGCATAATTACATACAAAAGAATCCACAAGATGTTGAATTGTTCAATATCCTTTAGCATTATCCTGATTATATACCTCTTAATGAATTTTCAGATGTTATTGATGACGACGCTAACCATGGAAGTTACAAAGAAACTTCTCTTGAAATGAAGAATATCCATAATAACATTGTTTCTCAATTTTGAATGATGCGTTGGAGTATATATATGTAGAGTCAGCTTGATTATGGTATTTTAATTAGATGCGTTTTGCGAATTTTTATAAAGTAGATATGGAGTTATTTTCATGTAAGCACTCATGGACACAAGTAATTTGATTTTCTAAATAATATAAAAATCAAGTTATTTTATGTTATTAATTTCTGTTATATAAATAAGATATAGAGTTATTTATGTATAACTCATTTAAATTTTTATAACAATATTAATTAGTTATATGATTATATAATTAATACACTTAATTGTATCATATGTTCTTTTATGTCATTTTGCATTTCTTTACTACTCAATTAGCTATCCTTCCAAATAATTTTTAATTGATCACCAATATTATCAGCTTTCTCCTATCAGCTATTAGATTATCAACTGTCAGCTAGATTATCAATCATCAAATAGATTATCAGCTGGTGTTGCCAAACGAGACCTAAGTAAAAGCCATAGAAACAAAGGCAGAGGTATCATCGGCAACATGCGGCATCACCGGAGCCCCAAAATGGTGAATCTAAGTGGTTTAGTTACAAAGGGTTTTGAGAGATGGACAATGCTCTTTTTGGGATATTTCTTCTACTACCTTAATTATTCACTCCTAGATGCACTTCTCTGATGTTAAGGAAGCTATCACGAACTAATAATATTGAGGAAGTGTACTTCAAGAGAAGTGATTATGAAATTCTCAATTAAATTAATAAGGAAAGTTGCCATTTCCCTACTGACCAAATAGGCCAACGAGAATTCTTGTGGAAATATCTAGCCATATTTAATTTTAAGTATAAGTTTTGATTAAATAGTGTTATCTACAATAGTAGTACTAGCTAGTATACGTGTATAACAATCCCTTCAATTAAATGAGAGCTACATAACATAGTAGTATAATTTGTAAACCATCCAATGCAAGGAACAGAGCTTTCTAGACATGGGTGGTCAGTATGCTCTCAGCATATATTTTGATTCTTGTTCCACTGTTCTCACTCTCTAATGTGTTGGCCCCTACAAAGCCTTTTTTTCAGAGGAAGTGCCTTTTATATGTTGAGTGCTCTTGTCCTGATCACCCAATATGGGGTGCACTACACAATACACCGCCATTATCAATACTTTAGCTAACCTTATTGCCCATAACTCTTAACCCCCCCAAAACAATTAAAAGAAGTGTCATTCCTTAATCTATGGTGATCTTCTATCAATGGTTGATACTTAACCGTCACGCTTCAACTAAAGGTGTGAATTGAAGCTTAAAAGATTTAAAAAAAAAAGTTTGGTTGGTAACTTTCACTTGTATTTGTCGATCGAGCAAATCAACTCTCACAAGATCTCACTGGAGAACCATCCAATAAATATTTCCTCAAGCGGTGGATAGTACACAAGAATCTCTTAGTCTTTCATACATGTTATTTAGTGGAAGCATGCGCATGTGCATGTGTGATACTATATATACTAGCATGATCACTACTATATGCCTTCTGAAAATCAATCTTTAATTTGTTTGTTCAACATTAGCCAAACATGCCTTATAACTAGACCATAAAATGATAAATTAATTTTTTTTTTTATTAAGAAAATAATTAGTCGTTTTATTTAAAAAAAGATTGGAAAGGGTATTTGTTTTCTTTGCTTTAATTTGATTTATATTGCGTTAAAGATTTTATGATTTAGTTGCTTGAATTTGTGCGGCGCGCTGGATTGATCTTTATCTTTAGTTTTTATTTTGTTGTTAATTTTCTTCCTTAGTTGGAAGTCTTTGACTTATCTTCTCCTTGTTGAGAAGTTCAAGGTTTTAGTCTCCTTGTTGGGAAGTTTAGTTATTTGTTGTTTTGTGTATTGTTATGAGTTTCAACGTTGTAGAAACCAGTCCTGATTATCAAACTATTTTAATTTCGCATTTACAGTCAAATTAATGACAGTTTATTTGAGCAAATAGGATTAACGAATCAATGTATTTGATTCTATGTTTGGTCCTGTATTGAGCCAAGAATAATTAATAAGATTATGATTTCTCTTCAAAAAAACATTTGTATGATTTTTATTTTCGTTACAAAAATCCGGGACATTTTCTTTAGTGCACTGTAAATCTTTTCATTCGTTAGTTGACACGAGTCATGTATTGTTTTTTTCTAAGAAACCAACATATTACCTCCTAAACATGCGTACTTGATACATGGACTTATTGTTACCGACCGTAGCAGAGCCACGTTACGGGATAATTAGCCCACTTAGCTCAAATAAAACTAGCCTAAGAAGTTAACAAAAGCTCACTATCTCAACTAATCATCCAAATATAAGAAAGCCCAACGTCCCAACTGCATTTGACCTACTTTTGAGGCACACATTTTATATATTTTTCGAGACATATTTGCTACACAATAATTTTTGACACACTTTAGAAAATATTGCATGGATATGTATGTGCTCGTATCTCAACTCAATCTACAATATTTTATAGCAATTGTAGGAAGCTTGAATGAAGATCAATAAAAAATCATTAATATAAAAAAGACCTTGCACTGCCAATTTGAAACCGACTGAGTAAGCATTATGTAATACACTTTGATATGCATATTTGCAATGTATCGCACAATGCCTACCTAAGTTGTCAAAAGTTGGTTAAAAATCATATTCATATAAGAGCATCTCCAATGGCATTATGGATTGAGGTGGAAATGGATCCACCTAGGATATAATCCCCATCCAACCGAAAAAATGTTCTCCAATGGGACCATGAATTTATAATGTCCATCATATGTGGCATGAAATCAAAGTAGAGGGAGTTTACTATAATGTCTACTTCTAGACATTGTGATAGATTATCACGTCAGCATTATTAATTCTTTTAAAGTTTTATTTTTTCTAAGCCTTTATTAATATTATGAAAATTTAAAATAAAAGTGGCAACTCATCAATCCATAGTCTTAATAACATTTCCATTGGAGATCATTTTAAGAGGTGAATGTCTATCTAGTGCCACAAATGGCAGACATCCTCTCCACATCTGGCACCAATCCATAGTCTAAATCCATGTTACTATTAGAGATGCTCTAAGAACTACTCAATTGGTGTATAAAGTGGGATAGAAAATTATATTATTATAAGAATTACCAAATTGATGTCAAAAATGAGGTAGAAAATTATATTCCTATAAGAATTATCTAATTGGTTTCAAAAGTGGGTAAAAAATCACGTTCCTTTAAAAAGAAATGTGCATTAGTTCTACCCTAGGGCTAGAGAAAAACCTAGCTCCGCCCCTGGGACTTACCAAACTCTTAGCCTCTTGACTAGACATATGAGATAATATAGTTTAATGTGAAATAAAATCTAAACCTATCTCAATAATCTCTAAATAGATAGTGGTTTCATTTTATGTTTGCTCAGACTATTAATTAAACGCATACAATAGACTAATCAATCAACCAATGATTTGGTAATTTTTTTATGAGAGAGATACTAAGGAAGCTAAGGCAACCATACTTTATTGACTTAACAAAAAAAAAACAAAAAACCACACTTTATGGCACGCTTTGTGGTTCATGGGATGACCCCCCTTAGTACTTCTCTCAACTCTCAAGCCTATAAATATATCCAAGGCTACAACATTTTTGTTTATGGTTCAATCACCAAACTCGTACACCGTCAACCCCTGTTTTCAATTTTTATGTCTTTGTTTATAAACTGTAAATTCATGTACTAACTACTGACACTTTTATTGATTTTTTTTCTAGTCAATATATGGCGCCGAAGTGGATCAAGTTGACCACGAATCCTCTTATCTTCCTTATTATTCTGACGGCAGTTTCTGATGAAATTATGTATGTTGAGGGAAGGCAATTAAAATTAGAAAAACATAATGCAAAATTAAGCAACAATGGTTGTGGAAGCATGAACTCCACCAATGCTGAAGGACACCAAGAAGATTACAGACCTACAATATCGGTCACAATCTGGGGATCGGCCACCATGTTCAAAATGAGATTAACTCCTAAATTGTTATTTATTTATGTACATATGCAAGTGATATGGCATTTTCATTTCATGTATTCAAGTGTGCTTTAGCTTTTTTTCTTCTTCTTTTATCTTGTAAGTATTTAGACATATGACTTTATGAGTGTACATTTCATTTCATGTATCCAGTGGTCTACTGCTATATCATTTGTCTAATGTAAATGTCTTTCATGATATCAGATCAAAGAATTGTACATACATTTGCTCTCTGAAATTAATATCAGTGCACTCTCAGCCTCACAAGGTATGTCTCCTTGGAGTAGTACTTAAGTGACCAGTGTTTTTATGTTGAGGTGTCAGTTTTGGACCTTAACAAATAGAGTATGTTACACTGGGAAAGATTCATCCCTTTGTGAATCGACTTAGAGTTTTTGTTAGTCAATGCTAGTTAACTTCAAATACCAAGTATTGCAAAATAAAAAAGAATAAAAAAAGGAACTATTTTCTGTTGGGTGCATGATTGATCGACTCTCTAAGACTAATTGAGTCTAAGTAGGGAGGGGCCAAAAGAAAAATTTTGACATCCACAATCAGCAAAAATATTGAAAAGTTAGTGATTGTGTTTAAAAGCAATATTATTTTCTTTATAAAATGGTGAATCAATCAAGGAAGTAAAATAACATCTAGGTTTTGTTTAAGATTAGAGAAAGCTTCCTAAACATAATTTTCATTCTATAAGAAGATCAAGATGCTTAATAATGGCTGCCAAGATAATCAGACTTATGTATATACCATATATACCTTATTTATGTTTGGTTTGTAGCAATGATTTCTCTGTCCTATATTTTGATATTTTTTATTTCTTGTCACATCCTATTTTTTAAGAAAGCATAGTTATATGGATTCATACATTGAAAATATAGTCTGTGGCTTATTAAGCCAGGTACGGTTGTGCCTTTCATGGAGTGTTGGTTTTACTAGAGCATATGCTCAGTTATTACATGTTCTTGAGATATGATAGAAATTGGCTACGTCCTTACCCTTAGCTAGACTCCTTATATCTTCTATAATCGGATCGAGAACACAAAAAATCGAATTAGATGATTTTAATGCTTCAACCGCCAAAGATGCGTCAGAAAGTATGTAACAAATCTCATAGTTACTACAATCCTGAACTGCACGTAGAATAGCTTGACATTCAGCAATTTCTACAGAGGGAGTGAAGCCCACAAAAATCGATCTTGCCTTCATAACCTTGTCCGATTTCAAAACAAGGACCCACCTAATTCTCGAATCTCTAGTCCTTTCATCTCTAGCTGCATCCACAAAATAGAAAGGCCCTCTTCATTCTGCTTCAATATAGTTGATATCTCCTATGAAATCTCCCTTCCATCTTTTTTAGTCTGATATTCATGGAGTTGCTGATCAGTCCTCCTTATGATTGTAGTTGGAACTTCATACTTGCCTTTGAAGATCAACTCATTTCGTGCCTTTCATATGTTTCATACCTCAAAAGCACACCATTGCAACATAGTCTATCCACCAGCTTCTTGTACTCCCTTCCTAATCAGTCGATCCCAGAATTTGGCTAAACTTGATACCTTCATCTTATCTGACTGAAATACCCATAGGGCACCAAACCAAACCAGATGAGCAAGTTTGCATGTGAACAGGATATGCAAGGGATTTTCTTTACCTTTACCGCACGATGGACATACATGATCCTGAATCATTTTCCTATTCCATAATGCCAATTTTATTGGGAGGACTCCCTATATACTACACCAAATAAAGAATAAAATCTTTCTAACGTCAATTTGCCATACTGATTTCCAAAAGCTCTGATTATGATCATCTGCACTCGCGAAACCTAGCACAATACCTCCCCAATGGCATTCTTGATCAAGTGAGATAGCCAAATTATATGTTGAATTAATCGAGAAAATCCCTGACCTTTCATGATACCAGATTAACATATCTTCACATCTTGTGCTGCTGATTGGAGCAACCATTATATATTCAGCCTCACGTTGGTTGAACACTTTAGAAATGAGACTTCTATTCCTGCTTCTCATATTTGGATTAATGAGGTCTTGGACCAACTTCAGGTCATCTCTTTTTGGTGACCATAACTTTGATCTCTCCTTCTTAGTTACATATTAATCATCTCATATCCTCGTTTTCTTCACGTTCCCTATGTTCCATCGTAACCCTTGCTTCTGTAGATTTTTCCCTTTTAGGATCCCCTACCATACCCACGATGGCCTCAAAACCTTTTTCACCTCTATGAAGTCATTCCCGTTATGGTATTTACTTATCAGTAGTTCACAGACCAGTTTGTTCTCCTTTTTCATTATACGCCACGCTTATTTCGCTAAGAAGCTAAAATTGAAAAGTTTAAGGTCTCGAAAGCCTATCCCCATCTACTCTTGGTTTAGACATTCTTTCCTATGAACACCAATGTATACCTTTTTCCTTCTTAGAATTGCCCCATCATAATCTCGCCATGGCTTGAGTGATTGCTCTTATCGTACCCTTGGGTAGAATGAGGATCGACATATGATGATTCGAAACTGCTAGGGCAACTACCTTCAATCATATCTTTTTCCCCGCGGGTGAAAGTGATTTCTCCCTCCAAGTTATAACTCTGCTGCAAACCTTTCCAACAATCTCGTTACACATCTGCCTCTTGCTATGTCCTTCCTTAAAGTGTATTCTAAAATATTTGCCTAGCCTATTGGTTTCCTTAATGCCCACCATCTTTGTCTTATGCCTTCTTGCTAAGCTGGACATACTCTTGCTACAAAATATTGAGCTTTTGGATTCTTTCGCTTTTTACCTAGTGATTTCTCAAAAACCCTCAAGATGTTCTTAAGAGCTTGTAAGTTATGAACTGAGGCCTTGTAAAACAACAAAGTATCATCAACGAAAATGAGATGCAAAATTGAGGGACTCGAGTGATTAAGTCTAAACCCCTGGAACATCCCTTCACATTCTCCTCTAGAAAGGAGAAATGATAGTGCCTCTGTGCATATCACAAAAAAGAACGGGAGAGGGGGTCACCCTGTCAAAGTCCTTTAGTTGCCATAATATTTTTAGTAAGCTCTCCATTAATGATTACCCTGTAGCTTACCGACGAAATACACCATTGTATCCATCTTATCCACCTTTTAGAGAAGCTCGACAGAGGTGCGGCCCACTTGCAAGGCTAGGCTGGGCTGAGCCAGTGGGCCGAAGCCCCTTGCACAAGCGCTGAGCACCCCCAGTCTTATGCAATGTGGCCACCCTCGACCACACCATCTGCATCCCCCCTAATTTATTCTTTATAAATGGGCGCAGTCTTTCCCCTCCTCGGTTCGAACTTGCGTCCTGGAGGCTTAAGACCGCAAATTTCCCGAATCGAGTACCACTGTGCCAAGTTGGCCCAATAGTACTTAGTTCGTGAAATTTGCGATCTTAAGCCTTTAGGATGCAAATTCGAACCGAATGAGGCAAAAAACTACGTCTATTTATAAAAAATAAATGGGAGGAGGGGGGGACGCAGATGATGTAGTTGAATGTGGCCATACTACTTGTGACTAGGGGTGCTCAATGCTTAAGCAGGGTGTTCGGCCCGCTGACTCAGGCCAATAGGGGTGGGGCCCACTGGCAGGGCTTTGGCCACAATGTTAGTATGAAACATACAAGATAATCCATATGACATACTATATTTAATAATCTAGCTGCAAAAAGAGTGTTATGTCTTGTGTCAAGATTCTAAGAGAAAAAACAAAAAAACCTTAAAAACCACCCACCCTAATTTATTACTACCCTCTTAATATCATGCTTCCCCATTACTGTAATGAATCCCCACCTAACCTAACACCTACCCTAGGTTTACAGCAAGGAGTACTATCAAACTTACAAAAGAAGGACCATTGATGACTACCAAACAACATCTCCCTCGTAACTCATGATAACAATACTCCAATTCTGGAAAGTCTGCCAAGATCTTGATCTCAGAGCATTCCCACCATTTTTATCCACACAGTCGAGTACAAAAGACGATAAGGAAGATCCACAACAGCCTCACAGAGGAGGGAACAACTACCTCTCGATAAAGGACAACGTCAGATCCTATTTGGATTCTTAGTTTTAGTGGAGTTCTTTTTACATTTTTTTTATCAAGGTTTTTACTTCTCATTATACATGATGAGCCGAAGGAATTCTTCACTAATTCATCCTCATTTATGTTCTTTCTTTTCAACCTAGTAGTTTGTTATTGATTTGGGCTACATTAATTGAATCATTGAATAAAATTAGGATACCTTATTCCCATGTTTAAATTCCGATTTTCAACTGGTTAATTAAATAAAGAAATAACCAATGGGCCAGTGTTGCATAGTTGACCTTTCATTAAGAAGCCCAATCAACCCACCATTTGAGATACACCAACTGTAACCATCCATTAACCATCCATTAATCCTCTGCAACACATAGCCATCAGTTTAGTCAAATCAATTGCTTTACTTCACACATATGCAACTTTATAATATTAATATTGTCAACGAAAGACTACTCTTTAACACCTCCTATGCTGTGGAGATGATTTTAATTAGTTTTCTATGTTGCTTTTCACTCCAATTAGGAATCTTAAATTGAGAAATGAAATCATGTCTAGTTCATATTCAAAGGCAGTGGTACTCTAAAATCAGAATTTGAAAAGCTAGCTATATGTGTCTGCAACATATTCCACTTGGATTGGTCTATTTGTAATCTAATTAAATTAACAAAATTAAAGACTCGCCAGAACCATCAAAATAAATTAGTATATTTCTCTAAGTGGGAAGTACAGAAGAATCAGACAAGTAAATCACAATGAAGCATGTGAGATAGATACTTAACCAAGCAACTCTCATTGGAACATAATATCTGTCTCTCTCTCCCTTTCTTCAATTCTCTATAAATACCCAAGGAGACACACCTTGTGATCAGTACACATATTTGTTCTTGTAATTCCCTTTAGCTCTTTTGTTTCAAATATATCACATATATATATATACTTTGAATATTCATTGTACCAACAGTAACTACTAACAATTTACTCCTTGCACAACATAGGTTTTTCTATAAATCGGAACTTTCTTTAGCTACATATGACTTCTAGATTTATATTCATCATCACCAATGTTAATTTGGCTTTCATTATTCTGCTTACTTTGTCTCTTGAGATATTCCCCTTGGATGGAAGACTCTTGGGATCAGAATTAGCAAAGCAAGAGTACTGCAAGCTTAATAGTTGTGTGCAAAGAGGTGGTGATAAAAACTTACTTGTTAGAGAAATGAAAAGCGACTTGGTAGTTCATGTATCGAAGACGCGTGTGCTAATAATGGTGAGTAATGGATCAGGAGTCGAGGAAGATTACAATCAGACAATACTAGGGCACACAACTCTCGGAACTAGCCCAACATCGCCAGGGCATAGTCCTGGAATTGGCCACTCTTTCCATGGAAAAATTGCGGATCCAATGGTTTAGATTCATAAATTAAGTCATGCATGTTTGTTGGTACTGGTTACTATAACCAGTACAAGTATTTTCTTAATTAAGTGTATGCATGTACAAATTATTATTTTCATTGCACTCAATTTAACCATTATTATGTACTTTAATTGTACATATATATATGCTTTATTAAACCATGTGTGGAGGTAAACATCAATATGTGTTTACTCTGAGAAAAATAAAGATACATATGTTGATATTTTGCATCTTTTGTGTATGCACGTTGCATGTCATATTGTAAGTTTGCTCTCTACATTATTATACCAGTAATGTGGAATATATTCTATATCTTCCCTTAGAACTAATGGACTGAATTCCATATAGCCTTCCATATGTTTGAAAATCATTTTTGTTGTATTATATATGTATGTATCCCTTTATATATAATTAGATATGAGTTCCTATACCAATATCAAATCGACAAAATCACTCAAGATTCAAGTCATCACTAATTAAACCCTAAGCTTGTGATGAATTAAAACCTTATAAGGTAACTCTATATTAGTAGCTCTTTTAATAGGAATCTCAAGCTTGTGATGAATTGTTGAAATTATGTAACATAATTCAACAGGTTGGCAATTGTTAATTAAGTTAAATAGGCAACCACCCAGTTGGAAAAGCTGATGCTGTCAGAAACAAAAATTGAGTTTGAAGCCCCTATGAACTCCACACATTGAATGAGACCTAGTTGGAAAGGCAAAGGTCTCCCCTGCTTTTGCACTATAAAATAGGCCAACTTGCTTCACACAAGGACAACTAACATTGCTAAGCCCATGTAACTCCTAGCCACCCTTTACTCACACGATCCTTTGACGTTGACATTTTATGTTAAATTATTCTATTCAGTGTATATATGAAGCAAAACAAGTTGCAGTTACAGACCTACTTTTCTCTTAATTAATTTTTTTTTTCTCTTGCATGGGCTTTCCTTTTGTGGAGTCCTAAAAGGGTGGAACACAACTAAACATGTAAATATTTCATTATTTTTGTAATATTGAATTAAATTGTTGCATTGCTTGGTATCTTCCATTGCCTAGGGAGTCACATGGGGCTTTTCATGACTTTTCACCCTTTAAATACCCATTGAAGCCAGAGTTATTTAGCAAGTTTAGCATCTTATCTCACTCTCTACTTGTTTCAATCTCCTTTGTAATGACGAATTTTAAGCCCATCTTTGGTGCTGCTTTTCTTCTCATTTTGATTTTCTCTAATGAAATGGTAATAGTCCCTGTTGAGGGTCGCCATTTGAATACAAAGAGGAAACTGAGCCGTACATCTTTGCCTCGGGATGCGCTGATTGGTGATAAGGAGTCCAGCAGTAGTCCCGACTTGCAGCACCAGCGCTTCACTACTATGAACAGTTTTGTGGAGGCTTTTAGGCCAACCTCGCCGGGTCACAGTCCTGGTATTGGCCACTAAAATTAATGGCACTTGCAAGCACAAAATAGCTTGGCTAATTAATAATGTATGTATTTCAAATGTTGTATGTTCTTTTATTCAGAAAAAAAAATGTGGAATGTTCATTCACTACATTCTTTGATGTGTTTGTTTAATTTACTTTTTAAATGTTTTACGAAGGATCCAAAATAATATGGGATCCATTATAATTAAAAAACAGATTAAAAAAAGTTTATCTATAAGTTAAAAAAAACTGTTTAATTTGAAATTGACTTAGGGTATCAATTGAGGCTTTGCTGTTATGATCATTAGCTATTTTATGTTTCAACTCGACTCTATGAGTTTGCTATGATGTCGGTCAATTATATGGGTCTATTAACATGAACAGGCTTGGAATTGCTCCTCATTTGTAATTGGGACAAAATTGTCTTTTAAAAAAGCGGGGGTTGCTCCTTGTGAACTTGTAGTTAAAAAACTTTTTACTTTTTCTCTAATTCTCTAAACATGATTAGAAGATGCTCCAAATATAACCATATATATATATATATATATATATATATATATATATATATATATATATATATATATATATATATATATCTAATTCTCTAAACATGATTAGAAGATGCTCCAAATATAACCATATATATATATATATAGAGGGTGCTTCTACAATGGAACCTAATTACATAGCATTTATTGCGCATTTAATGTGTTTTGTATTAAATGCACTACATTAATCATCATTCGATTAAAATTTCATAGTAATGCAATGGTGAAATATGTAGTACCCAGACATGGGTATATATTTAAACTCCATTGTAGAAACACCCATATATCTACTACTATATTAAAAGAGCAAATATGGAGCGTAAGGAAATACCCCTTTTGCTCAATTTTCTTTCGGCTTTTACATTATCTTCTTAGAATCTATTTCTATTTCCAACTTGTCTATCGATTTCTCCCGAAGTCCCAATTTGAATCTCTTTCGGACTTTACACATAATCTCTTCTACATTATTTTTTGTGGTACATCTTTTCTCGTTGATTGTTCATCCATCCGGCTGCTCTTATTTGAAGAATTTTGAGAATAAACTCGATCTCCAGCCTATCTTCTAACTCGTTCTCAATTTCTTCTTCTCCATTTCATCCCGCGCATGACTCTTGTTTTATTTCATGCAAGACTCTTCATTATTTCCTTCTTCCATAAATTGCTCTCTGCTATCCATCTCCATCTTTCTCTCATACACAAAAGCCCTCTGTCTACTTTCTCCCAAGGCTCTGTATTCTCAATCGCTCTTCATCCTAAATATTTGTCTTCACAATTTTTCAATTTGTTCTGACTGGTTTTGTTGACCCTATTTCTTTCTTTTTTTGAAAACTTGTCGCACTATTTTCGATTTTTTGTGTTTTAGGAATACAAGAGTAGTCTTTAAGGGATTAATTTTAAATAGCTCAGCCTTGATGCCATTTGAATTGATGTTGATATCGTCGTCCATTGTTGAATTTTGTTTTAGTAGGTGCTTGCCGTGGCAAAGCAAACTCACAAAAACAATATAGGGAACGGTTCTTCTAACAGATATATAGTTTAAATCATTTTGAAGTAGCTAGCTATAAAATGTTGTTTAATCATTGGATGCTGAAATAGTGAGAATCCACATACATGCACATGCACATGTGTTGCGGTATGTAATGATTATATATATAGTGTGTGCGTAGCACATGCACCACACATGTGGAACTAAGTATATATATATATTATATAATTAAACTGACATGGGCCTGGTTTCCATTTTACTCATTAGAGCTGGGCTTGACTTAACGGGCCACCATTAAAGCCCGAATTTGCTTCTTTTTTTTTTTTTTTTTAATGGCCCAGTGTTGAATGTGATGTAAATATGTAATTATTCTTAGGAGCTCTGCTGTAATTTTAATACTTAACTATGGTTGGCATTAAAAATTTACGCCAAGTAAGAATAATAAATAAGTATCTCCGCCCGGCCTAAGCCCACGTGGACCCCCGAGCCCGTCTCGCAAGGTCAACGCGGACCTAGTCAGCCTTCCAATCTATCATTTTACGCAATTTCATCATTTTAAGTTGAGTTATTAATTTTTTTTTAGATTTACAATTTTAGCGGAAGCAACTAATACATAACTCAACAAAAAGATCAGGGAGTTAGGCAACCTAATTGTGGAACCCAGTAAATATCATCAGAGGAGAGTAATTATAAATATACAAAAGTTCACCTAGCTATGAAGCTTTCCCTCAGCTACGCGTCTGTGGCTCTGCACTCAGTCAAAATAAAAATGACGAGCCCAGGTAAGTAAATCCAGTAGGACATATACACAACATTTCACAATATCCAAAACAACAGTTCACGATATCCAAAGCAGTCGAATTCATGCAAATATATCGAAAGGAATAACGAACGCATGAATATACCAGACTGTAAACAATCCATCGATGAGTGATGCCAAATAACAAGGAGTCCCGACCAAAAATTCGTTGAGTCGCGGCAAAAGCCAGCAGACTCGGGTTAGGGCGAGCCCCCTTGCCTACCAACCCTAACCCCTGCCGACTATGAGATATCTACGGACCCGGATAAGTGCCCCCTAACGTACACTCAATTGGGAGATATCGACGTCGTACGGATAAGAGCTCATATTCGCAGATAAACAGTAACCATGATTCGCTTGCCAATGGACCCCCCCTCAATCGACAAAAATTTAACGATAGCTATCATCACAAGCAGTGAACAACAATAAAGCTATCACAACAATAAACAATAATCAATGGAGAAACATGAAATACTGTATAAGTTCCTAACTGGTTTACTTACCTCACACATCAATTCCAAAACTATACGGCTTATGTCGCGTTGATGTACGCACCCAAACCCCGTAATAGCTCCTCTAAGATCCTAACAGTTGAAAATGTATCAATTTAGATTCCAGTTTAATGATTTAACATCCCGAACTTTGTCGACATCGGTCAAAATTGAGTTCAATAACAATTTGCCAATTTCACGTTTTTCGAGGTAAAACCCCGGTATAACGCCTCGATCGACTCCCGAATTCTTCACTTTTTATGAAAATATTGATGTTTTATTGATTTGGGTCACAAATATATTTATTCCTATTTTTCTGGAATTTTTCTGAATTTTTTTCATATTTTTATCTATTTTTCAGGATTTGATTATATATTAAACTGTTTAATTTAATTTAATAATTTAATATTATTTTTTTATTGGGGTGGATCCGGGTTGACCCGACCCGGTCCAAGCGGACCCGGGTCGGTTTGACCCGGCCCGACCCACTTGGGTCAGGGTCGACCCGGCCCAAACCCGCCCATTTCGGGGTCCGGTCTGGCCCGACCCGACCCGACCCGCAGTGGGTCTTCTTCTCCACTAGAGCACTTCGTGCTCGGTTCAACAAGATTTTTTTTTTTTTTTTTTTTTTTTTTTTTTTGACGCCGGGGGTTGGGCTTCCATCCCCAACCCCAGTGGGGTTCGTATGCGGGAGACCACTCCCCGCCTTTCTCGAGCTCGGACGAACTCGTCATGGCGATTCGTCGGAGTTCGCCAACAACCCGAACCCAACGACAACCCACACATCAACAATAGCAACAACACAAAAACAAGGGGATTTCACTCGCCTTGCTCAAGCTTGATCCCTCTCTCTCCCCCCCGGTCTCTTCTTCTTTTTCCTCCTGCTCCAGATTTTCTTCCTCTCTGGTTCACTGTTTTTTTTTTTCATTTCATTTTTTGAATGTGTGGTTAAAACCACATCTTATCCACATATCTATATATATTTTTTATTTTTTGATTTCCATATTAAGTAAACTTGTGTCCTCGAGATCCGTGCGGAGCGAAATTCGAGGCACATAAAAAAATATATTTTTTAATGCTTTCCTAATAAATTGAGCAGCGCGCATCTCGAGACTCCAACCCGCCTCATTTCAAAATCTCGATACTCGCGCTACACGATGCGTATCCCTCGTCGGCTCACTGGACTCCTCGCATACTTAGCATATCATCTTAAATTTAATTCGAATATACGTATTTCGACGAGTGGGTCCCACATACGACCTTGACTTGACACGTGGCACAAGTCAAATTTTCAGGCCGTTACAAGTATAGTCAAGTTAATTTTTCTCATGGTCACTCAACTTTATGAGTTATAACATTTTGGTCGCAAAAGTTAACTTTGTAACACAAAAGTCACAAACATTTTAAAAATATTATAACCGCGGTCACCAAAACCTTTTTCCGATTCATTTTGAGGCCCGCTAAGGGCACCCCACCATTTCATGAAGGCACCCAACTTATTTGTAAAAATTCCAGCAAAATGGAGAAGACCATTTTGCCCCTGTATATATATTGATGCAAACCCCACAAACCATTTTTACAAAGAAAAAAGGGCACCCCACCACCAAGCTTGAACCATAAAGCAACATTGCGTTTGGCGAGCGTTTATCGATTCTTGCGGATTGACATCATTCGACAGCGAGGTAACAATGTTTGACAACCATATGATGGTTTGTTGGAACTGTTAAGTTGAGTAAAACTGTGAAAATGATGATTTGTTTGTCAACGTAGGGTTTGGTAATTTTCTCAAATCCGAACTTGTTTGCAGTATATAATGGAGGATTGTACTGCTACGGTGCAAGAGGAGGTTGAACTTGAGGTAATTTTTTAAATTTATTGCGTTTTTTATGAGGTTATCCGAAGTTTCTGTCGATGTGCGCGATTGTTTCGGCCTCGCAGGACCGAGATGTATAGTAATGTCTCGGTCATAGAGGACCGAGATGTGTACGTAGGTCACGGTATGGTACGACCGAGAGTACTCAGTAACTCTCGGTCGTACGTGAGCGAGATGTTGAATAAAGTATCGGACCTGTACAACCGAGAACCTATTTTTTGTGGTTTTTTGGTGATTGTGTGGTACATTTTGGTTGATTATAATGTTACACTGTTTGTATTGCAGGTAATGTCGGTTTCTACCTTATTTCCAGACTACACGGACACGTTTACACCTTGTAGGCCATTCCTCTATAGAGAAGCGGCTATTTCATGGCTTCAAATGATAGGCCGTGAGAACATGTTTGTGCTAGTGACAAAGTACTCTGATGCCGGGGGCATTAAGCGCAGGGGAAGGGTGAAACTTGTGTGTGAGAGGTTTGGGACATATAGGGGAATGTCTCAGAGAATAGGGAAGGGGAAAGCGGCCAGAATTTCTTTGAAATTAAGAAATGATGAAGAAGAGGAAAAGGCAAGGACTCAAACTGGTACGAAGAAATGTGGATGCCCTTTCCTTATCAACGTAAAGAAAAATGCCGACTCCTTGTGGTATGTCACTGTTATATGTGGGAGGCACAATCACGACCCTGCAAAAAACTTGGACGTCCATTCATTTGCCGGAAGATTGGATAAGGGGGAGCAGTAAGTTGTTGTGCAAATGACAAAGGGGAATGTGAAGCCAAGAGACATCCTAAAAACGTTGAAGCAAAAGATGTTAGAAACGTATCGACAATGAGGACAATATATAATGCAAGACAAAAAGTCTGAAATGAGGAAGCGGGTAGGAGGTCTCAAATGCAACAAATGTTGCACATCTTGGAGAAGAATAAGTGGATGTCCTGGCATAGGAAGCATCCCGTTACGAATGTTGTCACCAAATTATTTTGGTCACATCCCGACTTAATAAAGTTGTTAAGGTGTTTCTCATCGGTAATTTTGATGGATTGCACGTACAAGACAAATAGGTACCGAATGCCTTTGTTGGAGATTGTTGGCATCACTTCTACGCAATTGACGTTCTCCGTTGGGTTTGCATTCATATCATCAAAGAGTCATGAGAATTATGTTTGGGCACTTGAGAACTTGAGATCCATATTGGATGGGTGGCCTAAACCTGACGTGTTTGTTACCGATAGGGACTTAGCCCTTATTAGTGCCATAGAAGAAGTTTTTCTGTCATCGTCTCACCTCCTTTGCTCGTGGCACATCAACAAAGTAGTATTGGCCAAGACTAAGAAGATGTTTGGGGAGAACGATGGTTTTGCGCGTTTCATGGATAGGTGGACGAGCGTGATGTATGCCAACTCGGAGGCCTTATTTGAAGTTGGGATGAATGACCTGCGTTGTGAGTTTGGGAATGTCAAGGATCTTACTGAGTACTTGGACAACACATGGGTAAAGAACTACAAGGAGAAATTTGTCCCCGCTTGGACAAATAGAATTATGCACTTTGGGGAAACAATAATGCAGAGGGTAGAGTCTGCGCATTCCATTCTAAAGCTACACATTGGGAACAGTCAGGCCAATTTTGAGACTTGTGGAATGTGGTTGATGGCCTCCTTAGAATCCAACACAACAATATCAAGGCATCGTTTGAGCTAAGTTTGAATGTGGTCCAACATGAGTACATTGATGAGTTATATCGACGATTGCGTGGTTATGTCTCTCAACGGGCGCTTAGGCTAATTAGAGATGAATTGACACGTGGAGAGGATGTTTGTCACGACTCCACTCGTTGTCGTTGCGAGATACACATCACACATGGCCTTCCTTGTGCACATGAGCTAAACCATCATATATTTGCTGGGTCGCCCATCCCTCTCGAGGACATTCATGTTTACTGGCGAAAATTGAGTATGATACCTGAGAATCCAGTGGATCCGTCTGGGTACAACGTGCACGTTGAGATTGAACGGGTGTCGAAAAAGTTTCATGCTTACACTGATGAGGACGATCGACTCAGGATTATTAAGCAGCTCAGGGAGATTAGTCGACCTTCGTCTACACCGGGTGTTGTGCCGCCGGTGAAAATTAAGACAAAAGGAAGGACACCGTGGTCTTTAATAGGAGGCAAGGCAGTATCGAAGAGAAAACACGATGATGACGATTCATCCACGAGACGGTTGCCGAGCGGATTTGAGTACGTGCTATCCACAAATGAGGCCTCCACATCTAAGCAGAAGAAAAGCAAAGTTGTTCCTAAAATGCGTCGCGCCAGTCGACGCACGCAAAGTGCATCTAACATGGCTTATGGTCATTGCATAGAACCGGATTGGTTGCTACATGTTGAGGGCATTATCGATGTGGTTGCCGATGGAAATTGTGGATATCGGTGTGTTGCCTCTGGGCTTGGACTTACCGATGTAGACGGTTGGATGATTGTTCGTAGAAGGATGTATGATGAGATTATCGGGTATGAAAACCTTTGGCGGGAAGTGCTTGGCTCGAGTTACGAGAATGTCAAGATTGCGGTGCATTGCCCAGAGAATCAAGTTGGTGCATCTTTCAAAGAATGGTTGACACTTCCAGACATGGGATTGTTAGTATCCACTACATTCAATGTCATTCTTGTAAACCTCTCGCATTGGAGTGCCTCAACATTTCTACCTCTACGTAGTGCTCCACCGTCGTCGTTGCACAACAAACTTGTCATTGCCATGATAAATGACAGGAATATCCATTGGGTTAGGGTAAGTTCTATGAATTTTCTTATATTTTTATGTTTCCCTACTGAGCGGGTTTGTGACAATATCTTCTATGTTATACTGTTCACTTTGACAGGTGAAGTTGCGTGTGAATTCACCGTTGCCATCCTTATATCCATAGTGGGACCGGTATGTTGAGGACTGCGCCAAAGGTTGGCGAGATGGATTCGTATTTCGAGACATTGCGCCCATTGCAACTGTTGTTGAAACCACCATATCCGTTGTAGATTTAGGTACACCGTAGTGTAAAACTTGTACCTAGAAACCTTGATGGCTATACATTTAGAAATTTTGAAAGTTACTTTGAATGTTCTATGGATATACAATTGTCGTGCTGTATTTTCATTCTTGTATAGTTAAGTTTGAAACTTGTAGAGTGAGTTTGGATGTTACGGAAATATATAATTAGTTAAGTTTCGGTGCAAATTGTCGTGCTGGATTTTCATTCTTGTGTAGTTAGTTTGAATGTTACGGACGATCTGTAATGAGTTAAGTTTCGGTGGAAAGTGACGTGTCGACCCTGAATGACCGAGACCGACGGTATACTCTCGTCCATACACCACCGAGAACAAACGTGACGGCTCGGTCACACACTGCCGAATTTCAATCTCTCGTCTACCTATGCCAGACCATACTCATGGATTCTCGGCCATGAGTAACCGCGAGTTGTACACCCATCTCGTTACCATCTCACCGAGAGCATTTGGTCGCCAGGTTGAGCAAATGCACCGGCATAGCTCGTCGAGCAGTGGCCGAACGCCCTGGTACGATGTTGGTAACGAGTGACCGAAAGAAAGGTTTCGTCCATCAGTGACCGCCACATTTTTAAATACAGGATCCAGGGCGTTTCTCGGCCAGGCAACACCGAGAATCCAGTATATTTATTGGTTATTCAGTACCGACAATGCCACATGAGTGTCGGACCTGCATGACCAAGACCCCCTTCAGAATCAGAAAAACCATGTATTCTAGAACAAAATAGACCAAGATACTACTATATGAAATGTAAAACAGCAAGTAATGTAAAACAAGGTCCAAACTGCGCCAAACTATCATATATCACTCATCAATCATACAAGTACTCTACCACATCCATCATCGCACTGATGAGTTTTAAATTACTGAATCGTACGAAGCTTTCATAAAACTGTCATAAAACATGATCATCAAACATTAATCAACTAGTCTCGGCCAAACAATAAAACAAATGTTTATGTTCCCCATCCCCGCTTGGTCATTGCTTTGGTTTCTTCAGATTCTTCCTTTGATACTCTTTCCCAAGCATTCTCTTTGGAGGGCGAGCATCGGCCTTGGCGGGAAAGCAGTGGCCGGGGTGGAGTGTGTGGAAGTGCTACCATGCTGGGACGGCCTCGGGCCTGCTTCGGTAGGGCCGGATGTGGCGGTTGTGCCGGTTGCGGTCGCCGGAGTGGTACTCGTGGTGGTGGGACCTATACTCCTCCCCGAAAGGAAATTGACGATGTCACTCGCCATTGTCCTCGCAGACGCAAGCGTGCACAACTCCGGCGGGAAGTCCATCCATCGCAATGCTGCGTCCAATGCACGCCTATTACGCTGATGAAATAATCGGGTTAGTGTTAATGTAAAACATATCGGGATGAATAAGACATGCATAATACATATAACCATTGAAATACCTCAAGTAGCTCGTTGTCTGCGATGGTTGTGGCGACCATGTCGTGGTCCTCAAGGCTCGGATTGGTGATCACGGGATGAGACACTTTGAGGAACCAAGGCAGGGAGCCCGGTGTAGCCAAAAACCCGAATTCTACCTTGTCGCCACGAACTTCAGGAGTCAACAAATGGTTCCTCCATCGCTCCCAATTGTCTAGCTGGAACCCATACTTGACCGAGTACTTGTTCGCAGATGGGCCTCGGTGTGCTTCCAATGGACGGTACAGAGGATCTGGTATAGATTGCACATGGCCAAACTATCTCAGAATCCTCTCCGGGTGGTAGGGCTCCATTACATCCATGTACTTGATCGTCCCACTGTAAAAGGCCATCGCATGCACAACTCCATTTTCCCTGAAATTCACATATGGGTCCCAAGTGACCTAATCAAAATGCAACAACCATTGTTAGCAAAAAAAAAATTACAAAAACATCAATCATCACAGGATATGGATAACCATCTCACCCCACTTGGGCGCAACCTATCCAAGGTTCTCCTAATGGACCCGAGCTTCTCAGCATTCACCACGGTCTCGTGCTTTTGAATCCATCTGCAGACACGAGGTTGCATGTAGTCCATGTATTTCGCATTGGGTGTGGCGAGACCAAATTTGAAATGGTCGTACACCCATCCCTGCAAATACATACAATGTTAGTTAGTCCACAAATGCAAGTTGGCGTAATTAATATACATCAACAAATTAAGTCTATTTTTTAACAAACCTCAAGCAATGTGAGGTAGCCAGCAATCTGAGACACTTCCACTCTCGTGGTAGACCCCAAGTGTCGATACAAGTAGGCCAACGCAGCCGCACCCCATGCGTTTCCCACGTTGTCCAAGTCTTCAAGAAGCTTCAGCAGCGCGATCGACACCCCAGACCCACTCTTATTGGCAAATAGAGTGCAGGACAAAAGGTATAACAGGTACGCTCGGGCGGTGCATTCCACAGGAGGATAACTTGTGGGTCTCGAACCAGCTTTGGGGCACCATCGAATCTTCAACCAACATTTGCGCACTGTGAGCCCCTTGCTGATATTCACCTCCTCCTCAGCCTCCTCGACGCTAACCCCAAGTAGGTTCGAGACCATCTTAATAGCGTCCGAGCGAGATTCCTCCGTGTACCTCGCAAATTTCTCCACTGCCACAACTTTGCTCGTCACAGGAATCTTCAGGAGGACGCTCACATCCTCTAATGAGATAGACATTTCACCAAAAGGTAAGTGAAATGTGTTCGTCTCCGGCTGCCACAGCTCCACAAATGCAGAGATCACCTCCTTGTTGGCCTTGCGGTATGAACAGTCTATCAGCGTATTCAACCCGGAACGCTGAATAATCCTCTGAAGTCCCGCCGTGTCAGGGTGGCACGCCTATAAATCCCATTCTTGTATCTGAGCTCCGTGATTGATACACTTGAGAACGGGTCGCTCCTGCAATAAAAAAATACATCTCGTCATTTTGTGAAAACCATGAGTATTAAGTTACTCCGTTCAATGAAATTGAAATTACCTCATTGCTCCAAATCGATAATGCGACATGATCCTTAAAGCTCTTCAACAACGCCCCGTCTATAAGACCACCGGGGAAAGGAGCACGCACTTCAACAAGCACTTCTGCCTCTCATTCATTACGGCCAGCTCCACCACTACTACTCCCGTGTACATTACGATAAGTTTCTGTCGTATTCCCCGCCGCTGATGAGTCACTGCTACTAGACTCCGATGCATGCCCCTCCTATTCCCCTCGGGCAACAACAAGATCCTTAGGTCGCCCAACAACGATGTTCGAACCCTCATCGTGCAATTGTAACCTTGCACGATTTCCATCTACCTTCGCCTTTCCCTTAACATCCTCATTCTCATTCTCTTTCTCTTTCTGGTACGATGTTGTCGGGGGTCTCCGGCCACCTCGCCCCCGATTAGGCCTCGACACCTCAACACCAGCCTCCTCCCTAGTCACCGGTGCCTTCGAACGAGCCATACCTGAAAACAGTACAACATATAAGCGCATGGAACATAACCTAAAAAACATTTAGAAAAAAAAAATGTTCAAATTCATCCATTTCTGATGTCTCGGTCAAGCAGGTTCGTGAAACAACCCATATTTTCAGTCACCCCGGACCGACAAGGAGTCAAATATCTCGGCAGTGTATAACCGAGACCAATTGAAAGTTCTCGGTTGTACACCACCGACATGGATTGACCAATTCAATTCGCCTTACTATTTTCCTATGCCGACCGAGGCGACTATAACCCTCTCGACATTGTACAACCGAGAGTAAGAGCACATTCTTGGTGGTACACCACTGACACCACATTACCTATCACTAATTGTAGCTCTCGTTATGTCTCGGCCGTGATAACTGAAATATTCTCGACCATTTGTAATTGAGACACTGTGAACTCTTCCGGCCTTCGTGGCCGAGACGGCGAGTTGCTTAAAATTTTCCTTTTGTCTCGGCCATGCTTGACTAAGACAGTAAACACATTCTCTGGCCTGTGTGGCCGAGAAGCGCGATTTCCTAATTTTTGAACCATTGAACAAACCGCCACACACATTACAACTACTCTACCAAATGTAACTTAATTATACTATAAATGTACCTTCAAACGATCGATTGCACGCAAAATTTGTGTGTTCGACGATCTTCAAACGAGCCCTAATTTGGAGACGAAATCGGCTCAGACCCCGAGCCTACAAACTGCAAATAACTCCTACAACGAAGGAGAAACACACGGCGACGGACGAAAAACACGATTTCGAGGATTCCTCTCACTGGTCGATTGAAAACAAATGGATTCTTCCACAAGGAGTTCGGTGAACATGGTGGTGGGGGTGGTGGGGTGCGAGAGGTTTGAACGAGGGGTATTTTGGGTATTTCGGGTCTAATTTTTGGGTACCCCAGGTAAATTGGTTAGTGCCCACATTAACTATGTGCCTTCATGAAACGATGTGGTGCCCTTAGCGGCCCTCTTCATTTTTTAGCAAATGTGCCAATGTGGCGATGATGTGGCACCATTTGACAATTAAGACCCTCATTCCAAATTGGGAAAAAAATTTTTATTTCAAAATCTCAATCCCCACAATCCCGAAAAATGATTCATCGCAAAAGAAAATTTATGAACTCAAAAAAAAAGATTTTTGCTTTGATGTTGAACTCATCTCTACATCATGTTAAACATTATTTTCCTTTTCCACGGAGACAACAAATTAATTTACATCAACACATCACCTATAACATCTCCAAAGAAAAGAAAAATAAAAATTGCAATGCAATGCAAATATGTATTGATAAGTCGATAATAGTGCTATATTTTAGGTTTATTTTATGTGTTTTTAGAACTCAATGCTTTGTATTATTAATGAATTTCCTATTATTTTGTATTTTCAATGTTTCAGCGGCAATTTGGTGAAATAGAGATAAATCGGGGTTGTTTGAAGTGTTCTTGGTGTTGAGCATTGAAAAGTGAGTTTGCATGGACTTCGAGAAAACTCCATGTTGATGATATGGTGACGCATTAGTGGAGAAAAGTCTAAAAATGACTAGGTATGAGTTATTCCTGCAGTTTATTCAGCTACCAGAAGATCTGCCTCAAGACACACATTGAACAATTGGTGAAGAGATGTAGAGCAACCTAGGAGACGCAACTCACGGACACACTTGAGTAACATAACATGTTAGCAGCCTTCGATGGAACCTCGAGATTAGGACACGATCACATCAGATGAGAAATAAGGGATTGATCTTACCACGGGATGCGTATTCTACCATCTCCTAGATTGACATCGAGTCTGCCCACATGTTCGACCCTTGCCTCAAGATGCGCAAATGCACAAACTTCTAGATTTTTGATCGAGTCCTTTGTACGTTCCCATCATCAACAACAGCCGTTGATACGCCTTGGGATACATTCTCGCACGAACTCCCAGTATTTTGCACGAGCCTTCCTATACGCCTTATAACCCACCAGCCGGTGCCATGTGTCATCATCCTACTCTCCAACCACGTCTCCAACTCTTCTCTCATCCAATTAGTGTACGCCACATCAGCTACACCAGCAGATTTAATCAATCCCCTTCTACCACATGCTTAAGACCCTGCAACAAACCCATAATAGTCACTAGACCGTCTTAGGTACACGTCTCATTAAACAACCTACAAAACTCGCTTTCTCTTTCTTCCAGAAACCAAATTGATGGGGTTGACATAAATAAAACTTATGTCTTTTATGGATAAGACTCTCTACTCTCTCTGCCTCTCGATACATAATTGATTTCTTTTTTTCTTTATTACTTTAATAGAGTTATTCAAGACTATGTCCAGCTAATCTTCACGGATATAGGCTAGAGGTGGATCGAACGAGTTGTTGGTTTCATTGGTTCATTATGAGATCTATCTAATCTATTTTTTGTTATTCTTTTATATTTTACTTCTTTTGGCACTAATTTGAATCTAGGGATAGATTTATTTGTTTGTAAAGGGCCCTTGCATGCATAATAAATTGACTACCCTTAGCTATTGAGTTGAAAACCCTTCCTTATGCGATAGACTCATATAAGTAGTAATTAACCATACCAATTGATTCGACCTTTTGGGACTAGTCAAGTGCCTTAGGAATCTAGGCTAAATTAAAAGCATTCGTACCTGTGTAATCCAGTTGTCTAGGTGTAGTGCCTTCACAAAACTCATTGCGATTATCGTGTTAAACCTAATTCACTTGCATATAGGGTTATATGTATGGCTAAGGAAGTAGTCATTATCCTACCTTAGCTATCAAGAATAGGAAGTGTGAAGAACTGCTTACGTTACCGGGTCTATAGCTACACTAGAATATAATTAAGTTACATATTTTTGTATGGATCGTTCACAAATAAATTCCATGTACAATTATACTAAGTTCAAGAAACTGAAAACCTAAGTTGTTTTCTCTATTGAATTTCTTTCTCACAAAAAACATTTTTACATTCTTTCAGTTTTAGTTGTTTTCTCAAATATTTTCAAAAACCCCTCAATTTACTTTGTTGTTAGTTAGCTAAAGTTAGAAACCTTGGTCTTCATGGATAGACCCCGTGCTTTCCACTACTTCAGTACTTGTGGTACTTAGTAATCTCATCAGGACTATATATTTTTTTACGCATTCGACACTCGTCAAAGTTTGGCGCCATTGCTGGGGACCAAGTCCTTTTTTACTTAGGTTTTTCTTTTTCCATTTTGTGTTTTCACCTTTCTGCCCAAAAGTCTTCGAAGATAGAAGTCCACCGGATCTCTACTCCCTTTTCATCTAGAGATCAAAAATACTTGCTGTCAGAACTCGAAAGAAACAAGGTAGAGTAATCAGTTCTTGAGAGTGCAACTGACGGATGAGCAATCCCCTCCAATGGCTGACTAAGATGCAATTCCACCACTCGAGAGGCAGGAGGAACACCAAGTTGTTCCTCCCCAACAATTTGAAGCATCTACTGCCCCACATGTACCAGTGGTGCCACAAATGCCTATAGTACCTTAATGCCTACCACTCAATCAAAGAATGGCTGATCCCGCTCCTCAAAGGCCATAAGCTCACCTTTGGGCTCAACCGCAAGCCAATCATCGCATCACGATAGGGATAGCGAATGATGAGTTATATGATTTCCTAGCTCATCAACCACACTGCAACATATTCCTAACTTTAAAGGGCAGTTTCGAGCTCAAATCTGGTTTCATAAACCTTCTCCCCATCTTGCATGGATTAGATCGTGAGGATCCAGTGACCTTCATCAAAGATTTCCACTCTAAATGTAGGACAATGATTCCCCCACAAGTAAATGAATACGAAGTCAAACTTTGTGCTTTTCCTTTCTGCCTTAAAAATAAAGCCCAAGACTGTTTCTTTTACCTTCCCCGTATTTCCATCACAAATTGGAACGATATGATTTCTATTCCTAAAAGAATTCTTCTTTGAATCTAGTTCTTCCTAACTTACTAGGGAGATATGAAGTATCGAAATGAAACGAGGTGAATCCTTTGGCGACTATTGGTGGTCATTATAAGCGCATACTTGCACAATACGCCTATGATGGCCAAAGTAACCTCTCCATTGTTCATTTCTTCTATATGGAACACATGCCCGTTGAGAAACACATGATTGACAATGCTTGCAGAGGCGATTATCAATGTCAAACAACTTAAGAAATATTTGATTTGTATGAGTCTATAGCAAGTCACTCACGTCATTACATTGGCGATGATGAAGATGGACCTTCGTGAAGTCTTTTTTATGGAGCAGGATCTAATCCTTCCAATAACAAGCATGACAAACTCATTGACCTCATGGAGCGATTATTTACCTTTGGAAAAGCTCAAGTTAAAGCTTATGGTTTCTGCTCAACCAGTGACTATTCCACTGATTCGTGTCCCACCTTGTTCGAGGATGAGTAGGCAAACGCTATAAGCGGCAGATTCCAAGGACCACCGAGGAATCAATACTGCAACAATTTAAGCAACACTTATAATCATGCCATTAAAAAACCCTATTATAGGTGTGGACATCAGAACCATAATTATCTCTAATATGTTCCTGAGGGACAAACTCCTCTCAACAATCCCAACCGCTCAGAATTCAGAGTCTTTAAAAGAAAAGATGAGGTGTCGCTAATCAAAATAGACTATATAAAGAATCGATTGCTATTCAAGACATACTCTCTAAAGAATTAACCCAATTTTGAATTGAGTCGACCGCGAGTCATGCAGCAAGAATTAAAAACCTCAAGAATAAGGCAACTCACCCTATGATTAGGGCACATCAAATAATGAGGGAAGTTACCGTCACAATCAATTCTAAACCCGAGGGCACATATGAATGTTATACCCATATGGAGTGAGATTGAGTCGAAGGAGCTTAAGTTTGACAAAAGTGAACATCAGATGGCAATATGCCCTAATCGAAGGAGCTTAAGGTTGACAAAAGTGAACATCAAATAGGGCAACTCGCTCTATAATTAGGCTGTCTGATTTTCTACGTGTGATCTAATCTCTAGCCCAGCTACTGCAATCTCCTTAGGCTCAACCTAACATGCTGGAGACCTATAAGGCCCATCATAGAGTGCCTCAAATGGTGCCATTCCAATGCTATCTTGGTAACCTTTATTGTAAGCAAATTCACACAGAGGTAAATACCCTTCCCACGACCTACCATACTCCAAAATGCAAGCTCTTAGCATGTCTTCTAACACTTGAATTAGTTGCTCTGACTAGGCATCTGTCTATGGGTGATACACCATACTGAACTGAAGCTGCATACTAAACTGCTCCTACATACTCTTCTACAACTTTGATGTAAATTGAGACCCCTCTATCTAACATAATGGAAATTGAAACTCCATGTAATCTGACTATCTCTCTCTCTTATAAAGACTGCTTAATTGCTTAAATTTATACTTGGTGGAGACTGGTAAGAAGTGTTCAGACTTGTTCAATCTATCTACGATCAACCAAATACTATCATGTTTGCGCTGATAATTAGGTAGGCCACTGACAAAAGCTATAGCAATGTGCTCCCACTTCCACTGAGGAATAGGAAATGGTTGTAGCAACCCTATGAGCCTTTTATGCTCAGCTTTAACCCACACGCATATCCCACAACTCCTAATGTACTCTCTTACGTCTGCCTTCATCCCCGGCCACCAAAAGAGACTTTTCATATCCTGATACATCTTGGTCCTGCCAGAATGAATGGTGTATTACGAGCGATGTGCCTCATGGAGTATCTCCATGCATAACTCAACCACTAATGGAATCCATAGTCGTCCCCTATACCTCAAACATGTGTCTATCAACTAACTCCACTCCAAGTGATCTATACTCTGAGATAACTCACTGAATTTCTCAAATTATTGATCTACCTGCCGACCCTCTAAAACCCTTTGAATAGAAACTAGCTGAATCCTCAACTATCCACAAATCCGAGCCTTAGTAATAGGTAGAGCATCCACTAAACTAATCATGTATGTCGCCTTGAGTAGTACATACTCATGTGTCATCCGACAAACTACCACCTCTGCTTCTAACCTATTCCTGCTCAGTGCATCCACTACTACATTAGCCTTCCTTGGGTGGTATTCCAATGTGAAGTCATAGTCCTTGAGGAACTGCAACCATCTCCTTTGCCTCATATTCAAGTCTTTCTGAGTGAATAAGTACTTCAAACTCTTGTGGTCAGTGAACAGGTTGAGTCTTTCTTCATAGAGATGGTGTCGCCAAATCTTCATAGCTAGAATTATTGCTGCCAACTCTAAGTTATGTACCGGGTAATCCTCCTCATGAGTCTTGAGTTGTCGAGAAGCATAAGCTATAACACCATCTCCCTGCATGAGAACATATCCCAAACCAACTTGTGATGCATCGGTGTGCACACTTGTCATTCCAATCAAAGTTGACATTCTTTTGGGTCGATTTTGTTATTGGTGTTGTGATTTTGGAAAAATCTTGCACGAATTTGCGGTAATAACCTACTAAGCCTAAAAAGCTATGAATGTCAATCATTATGTTTAGTGTGGGGCAACCTATCACTGCCTCAATTCTCGCAGGGTTTACTCTAACTCCACAGGCTCCAACTACATTCCCTAAGAATCTGAACTTCGATAGGTAAAACTCACATTTGCTAAAATTTGCATATAGTCGGTGATGTCTTAGTGTCTGCAGAATCATCCAGAGATATCCCTCATGATCCTCACGAGTCTTGGAGTAGATTAAGATGTAATCTATAAATGCTATTACAAACTAATCCAAGTATTGTCTCAATACTCGGTGCATAAGGCCCATGGACATTTCTAGTGCATTAGTCAAACCAAACAACATGATGTTGTACTCAAAGTAACCATATCGTGTATTGAAGGTAGTCTTCTCTATGTTCTGATCCCTAATTCTGAGTTGGTGGTATCCTGATCTCAAATCAATCTTGAAAAACCACATTGCATCTTTTAGCTGATCAAATAAATCATCTATACGAGAAAACAGATACTTGTTCTTGACTATAACACAGTTCAACTTCCTATAGTCGATGCAAAGTCTCAAGCTCCCATCCTTCTTATTCGTAAATAGCACTGGCGTACCCCATGGAGACATACTGGTGAATGAATCCTAGATGTAATAACTACTCAACCTGGGTCCTTAACTCCTCTAACTCCTAAAGAGCCATCTTGGACGGTGGTATCGATATTGGTCTAGTCGCTGGGACTAAATCTAGAGTGGTATCAATTTTCTTCGATGTTGGTATCCCAAGTAATTCCTCGGGGAACACATCTGGGAACTTAAAACTATAATAATCTCCTTAATACTCGCCACTTATCTCTTCATAGTTCTAAGAATGCTAGTAAAGACCATTATCTCATGGCTCGTAGCAACTTTACATCTGACTTGGAAACCGTGTCGCATCACCGTGAAAGCTAACTCCAACTGTTCAAGGATGAAAATGTGACCGTCTTACTGAAAAATCAATATGTGCATGGTAAACGGCCAACCAGTCCATACCCAACAACATATTAAACTCGAGAAACTCTAATACCCTGAGGTCTATCGATAGCTCATGTTCCTCTATTTCAACTACACAATGCTCACATAACATATTAGGGTAAATCTTGTCTCCATCAAAGGTGCTAAGGATCAAATGGGTGCTAAGTCTAATTGGTCTCAACCTTAACTCATCAACTATACAGCCAGATATAAAGGAAATAGTTGAACTAGAGTCAATCATCACATCATCAATTGACTGCAAATTAAAACCATATCATCAATCAAATGGAGTGTCGCTTGAGAATCTAGCTAGGCTACGACGTGAGCTCTCTCCCTAGTATGCTGCTAATGTGGTGCCCTACTTTCTTGTACCTTGACCCGTTGTGGATACTTGTTCATGAAATGCCTAACTTGTCCAAACTCAAAACATGTCCTAGAGGGCCTCTGCCCTGAATGATCATGCTTACTAGCAGTGATGATTGTGAAACCGAGGCTACGCTATGTGCTCTGCTAGCTTTGTGGTCCTGTTGACGATTCATTTTCCTCTTTTGCCCTTATTGGCCTTGCTTAACTTGTGCAGCTCTCGACTGAACGTATCTTATCTCTGGGTGAGTCCTCAGGTATGCCTCCTTCGCCAAACTGCGGTCATAGGCATCCTGGAGAGTATGTGGTAAAGTGGTCACCACTGTCCCTCCAATAGCTGGTACTAGACCCTCTGTAAAATAGTGGACTTGGTCCCTGTCTCTATCAGCTACGCTATCTCCCCATGTAAGCCATTACCGACTCTATTAGTCCCTACCTAATGTGCATGAATTCCTCTCTCTTAGGTATCATAACTGATGGCGGGGAATATTTCTTATGGAAATGTCTCTTGAAGTCCATCCAGAAAGTGGGATCTCCGTGTGTGGTAGTCAGATTAGTCCACCACATATAAGCATCTCCAACCAATGAGAATACAGCTAAGGCAGGTTTCCTATTGTCCTCAATTCTTAGTAGCTTATAGATCTTCTCATGACTGAGAATGTAAGCCTTTGCCTCATCCAAATATGGACTACCACTAAACTTATTTGGCCTGTACTTTTCATACTTACTAGTCCACCTAGTCTTTACAGTCAGGCGTATATCATTGTCATCGTAAGTTAGTGCCACTATTGCGGCCTTAACTGGAACCATTATGGTGATCGAAGGTACGGGTACAACGCTCGTAGTGGGAGCTGATGGAGTGGCCTAAGGCATGGCTGCACTCACATCAATAGTAGGTGTCATTGTCAATGTAGATGGAGACGACGTCGGTGCAACTTGGCCCCAAAGTAAGGCAAGTAACTCATCCATCTGTCTCCCTTGACACTCTATCCTTAGAGTCTAAGCCTGAAAACTTGTCGTTGTGACATAGCGTGGATCTCCGGCTCCACCCTGGTCACCGGCATTTAGCTGATCGGCCATCACGATCTGCAATAGCAATGGGCGATTTTGGATCAGTCATAGTTAATAATATATTATAATACATATCAAAATTAACATGTATAAACCATGTATGCTTTCCCCAACTTACCTCATTTCCCAACTAATACTATAAGTTAGGTTCATAGGACTTCCACACTAAGTTCCATTTGTCCTAACTCTAAGTAAGCTTCTTAGTTTATCAAGAGTTAAGGTAAAAACCTTGCGCTCTGATACCAATTATGACAGCCCCAATCGCCACCAACTAGGCCCCGCTCGGCACTAGACCTACGTGGACGCCTAGTTGACTCCTGCAAGGTCAACGCATGCCTAGTCAGCCTCTATTTCAAATTATTCATCCACTGGTTTCTTATTAAGTTCGTTAATTAGTTTAACAAGTCTTGATATTCATTATGCAGTGGAAAGTAATTTAAAGCAACAAAAAAAAATTAAAGTGAATTCAGGACAAGTCCTAGGAGTGGAAATCCTGCAAACGGTGTGATATCATGCATATAACTGGTGATAAAGAGTACAATACGCATATACATGTATCATCAAGTGTTCTCACTTCCCCAAGTACCCAAAAGCATCAAATGATCATGAACACATAGTCATATATATAACAAAATGACAAAAGAACTTACAAAGTAAGAGTAATGGAGTTGACTATGGGAGTAGCTCATAGGAAATCACCAAGTACAGGCTTATTTCCCTTACTGCTCGAAGGAACTGCAATTTTCACCAACGACGGAGACAATTCTAGTGAGTAAAGCTGAAAGAGATTCAACAATATTTCTGAGTAATAAATTACAATAGTTTCTAAATCATACAGGTATTTAAATAAATATATAAATACAATGACAAAGTG
This sequence comes from Stephania yunnanensis, assembly GCA_039657365.1. NCBI lineage: Eukaryota > Viridiplantae > Streptophyta > Magnoliopsida > Ranunculales > Menispermaceae > Stephania > Stephania yunnanensis. The sequence goes on along the minus strand of CM077582.1, from coordinate 60,326,685 downwards.
CATGATAAACAGATTAATTAAGCAGTGAGAATCAAGTGACAAGGAAGAAAAAGATAGGTAAATAGGTAATCTGGTCCAAACTATAGGTCTTTAGACCATAACACAGCTTGAAGTCGACACAACGGGCCTCGACATAATTTTTTAGGCACTGCAGACTCATCAAGTCACTTATAACAGACCTTCAACTATCAAGGTAAGCCACGGTGACCCCAGATGCTTTATCCATTGAATAGTCCTCAACGAGAGCCATGGTGACTCTGGATGCTTAACCCGCGAGATGAAACAACGGGTGGGCTATCTAGACCATATGCCACTTGAAATTAGAATGAAATACAAGTATGAATTTCATTTCAAGAGATTCATGATAAGAAGTTGAAAATAAATCTTGTTGACGCTCTTACTAGTTTACTTACCTCAAAATGCAATAAGATCTGAGATAAACACGACTCTCACATTCTGTACTACACTCGCAATACCCGCCATCGATGCTCCATGTCCCCGATACATACTATAGTTCATTTTGTGTGTTAGAGTCCATTTGTTATGACCAATTTTATTTCATTGACAAAACTACTCACTTTGCTATTTTATTATGTTTCCAATGTTTACTTAGACTTAACTTTGTCATTTTAAGCCTTTTTAAGGGTCCCACATTCTTCCTATAGGCTCTCAGACTCTAACACTAGGTATCACCATAGCTTCAGTGCAAGAAGATTGGGAGAGAGTCCATTTTTATTTTCTTTTATGGTCTAAGTTCTTATTGTAACATTCATAAGGTTTTTAAGTAGGCTTAGCAAGAATTTTCAACCAAATTTTCTTAACAAATGACTACTAAAGTCTAAATAATCTTGGCAATTCTTGATCAAACCAAGTCTCTGAATATTAAGAAACCTTTAATAGATACTTTCTATCTATTTATAATATTCCTTAGTCATTTGATAAGAAAAACCTCAAAGAAATATTCAAACATCTATTGTGAAACTTGTAAGAAAAGTAGTGCAGTCTTAATTATAGGCCTCCTTCCCGATCCCAAAAATATAATCAAAGCATCTCCAAATTAAAATCTGATTTTATGGATCAAGTTCGATATATAAACATTAAAGTCTATCAAAATTTCTCTTAAAAACATTCATTTGATTGCTCAAAATTGATACCCAAGTTGGCCAAATACAAAACTATATAAATATTTTTGTTCACAAAAATGTAATCAATTTAACACCAATTAACCCACGAAACCTTATTGAAACCCCAAATTGATCTTCATGGTCCAAATACAAGACTACATAACTATTTTTGTTCACAAAAATCTCTCACCGTTGACCTTGAAACTAGGGGTTACTCACCTTCTCTATAAAGATGTGTATATGAGAACCACTCGAGATCTGATCCGACGGGACAACGTCTTCTAGGATGCATACATCTAAGTCTAGCCAAAGACGTTAAATAAAGGAGCTCTTGGGATGCACCATAAGTTTATATCCCTTATCTATTTGATTCCACACTTCACTATTCTTGTGGCATTCTCATTATTATCCTTTTAGTTACTTTTTATAGGTGTTGCAATCTTAACATGGCGCATAGGATTGCGAGAGCCCGATATCACTCAAGCGGCTCATCTTATTGTCCTATATCCACGGTTAGTCAAATCGGAATTTGGTAAGCTTAACCAACTTTATTTTGTTTATTTGTTATGGATTTTGCAGATTTTTTATTTTTATGCTTAGATATAGGGATTAGTGTTAGTTTCATTTTTTGTTTGAAAAAAAATTGACTTGTTTATTACTATGCATGAGCTCATACCATTTCTTTAATTCTATATCTATCATTTTTTCTTGTTTATTTGTATGTGAACTTCTTGACTTTTTTTAAACCTTGAAGACAAGGTTCAAAATAAGTTTGGGGATGTTTTAGGGATTATAAATTAAGTTGGATGAATGTTTTAACGAAAGACCGCAAGTGAGATTATTAAGATTTTCAATGATTTGTTGTTATATATAGTTGAAAGATAATAATGGTGGTGTTTTGTATCCTTTATTCTCTCATTTCTTCCATTTCTTTTCTCTTCATACTTCTATTTATCATTTTATAAGGAGTTGATACATTTTCATGCGTGTATTTATTATAGTTATTATTATTATTATTATTATTATTATTATTATTATTATTATTATAGTTTAGAGTCACCTGAAACTTTGTTTCATGCATTTGGTCGTGGATAAGTAAACTATGATTGCCTTTTTTTACTTGAAACTCAGTGAAAATTAGGAGAAACTGTAACAACCCGCTCTAATCTTAATTAGTTTATTAATTACGTATTATGACTCGTAGCTCGGACCAACGTAAACATTGTCGACAAGTCTAGGGTACTCCAACCAAGGTATAAATAGTTATTTTGTGTGATGCGTGTTAATTTATTGTATTACTAGTCAATAATTTGTGTTACACTAGTTAAGATTTTCATTGGTTGCGTTGGGTGCGTGTAGTGATGAGAGTGTAGGACTTCACGGGGTGTGCACAACGCGTATGTATAGGGTAGTTAGGGGTTTAGACGTCACATCACTCATCACATCACATCACCCATCAAATCAACGATACCCACCCTCACTTTTCTCTCTCCTACTTTTCTATCTCATCTCTAAACAAACCAAAACCTTCCTATCCCTCTCCAATAAGCTTCCTCTTTATCTCGCTACCCCTCGTTTTTCTCTTTCACCAGGCTCTCCTCACACCTCCACGGTATCGTCGCTCGCTTACGAAATCTTCCCTCTTGGCGGCTCCTACCAACGAATTCCAAGACCGAGGTGAGTGATGAGTTTTATTGTTAAATTTTTGGAGAAGTTTAGGAGCTTTAATGGTGATGGTGGTGGTGTCGTGTTGTTGTAAATGTTGTTGTTATTTATAATGTTAGTTTTGCAGACAAATAAAAAATATTCCAAAACATCTCTATAATCTAGAGACGAAATGGAAATCGAAGGGGGAGACGGGTTAGGCCGGCCCTGGCCTAGGCGGTCGGGTCGAATCGGGCCCAACCGAATCAGGCCTGGTTCAGGCCTAACCCATTAAATAATCAAAATTTTAATTTAAAATTAAATTAAAATGATTTTTAATAAAAATAAATTACAGAAAAATTAAATATAAATAGATATGAATTATGGAAAACTTCATAAAAAAAACCGAGAAAATATGAAAAATTAGTAAGAGCCAGGAAAATAACTTTCGAGGCTTTTTCGGATGTTTAGCACCATGGTATAACTCAAAAAGTGTGCGAAACTAAACTTTTTGGAATTAAGTTTTAAATATTTGGTCCCATATTATAAGTCATTTAATGTGACTCTAAAATAACTAAAGTGATATAATTGGACACTAGGGACTTATGAGACCATAGTCGGGTGTCAGGTGCACATCTTGAGGCAGAAGTGGGACAATTTGGAGGGTTATTTGTGATTTCTCGAGGTAAGTAAACACACGAGAAAACTAGTTAGAATTCATTTATTGCACTTGATTTATTTTATAATTCAGTTATTCTATCGTGCAATTTATTGCTTATCCATTCCCATATATGTATGCGTTTTTTTCAACGGGGTCGGGCATGACACACTTACACCGCGAAGGTAGCTACCTCGCGTTGTTTGAGTAGTTACCCCATGTTGGAGCTATGCGATGACTATTTCTCGTAAAACCCGCTAGTTTGAGAGATGTTTGATGGTGACATAAGTATCCGTTATGGGTTCCTCTCGAGAGAAGCTTGGATGGGGTCCTACCATTCATGAGTTCCTCTCATTCAACCGTGAGATGTTTGGTGTGATAATCGTCGTGGGTTCCTCTCGATTTTGCTAAGTCGATTCTCGGATGTTGACCAGGGTTTTTCTATCATGCTGTTCTCATGTCTAGTTTCATCTTCTACGCAACTTATTTTCATGAGATTGCCTGATTTTATGTTCATTATTTAAATTACATGAATTGTAGCCATTTTATTGAATTTTGTGAATATTAGCTAACTTTCTCTAAAATTTACTCATTGAGATTTGTCATTATTTTTTGTGACAAATCGTAGATCCTACGACTTGTCGGGGCAAGGGATTCTTAAGTGACTACCTCTGAGCTAGGAAAGCCTCATCAGCATTTTGCATAAATGTTTATATATATTTATTTACTGCTTTTATGAGATTTTTGGGAGGACTTATATACCTGATACATGTATATGACCATCTTTTGTACTTTTGTCACTTTTTGATATACATGGTATCTCATGCTCGGTTTCCCCATTATATGGTCATTTATTGGCACAAATGTTTGATTTTTACAATATTTGCATGCTTTAAAGAGTTTCGCCTAAATACTCAACTTATAATTATTTAATAACTCGTAAACAACTTAACTTAGTTAACTTATTATAAATATTCTTAAATACATGATAAATATTAAGTTAATGCGAATAAGATACATACGAAAGTTTAGATTGCAGGTCATCAAGGACAAATGTGCGGTGACATGGCATGCTTGGTAATGTGTCCGGCAACATGGCGATACCCAATTGCCTTGGAGTTAAGATCTTGACTTAAGACTTTAGTTGAAGAGAACGTGAGGTGGGTAGTACAAGGCCTTATACGTTAAATATTTTAATTGTAATAGAGTATATGCTTATACGAGGGTGATTCAGACATATCCTTGCTATTGCAGATACAACAAGGACGGACAGTCGACTTCACTTGTAGAGGAAGGTGGATCGACGAGTGGTACTACGCCTGTTGCGACTGACCAGAGTGTACTCAGTCGGATCGCGGCATACAACTGACAGTTTGAGCAAATAATGACTTTGCTTCATGCCCAAACAGCTGCTATTGCGACACTTACCGCCACCGTTACATCGAGTGTCAATTAGATGGCAGTTAGCCCGATTGTCCTGGGCATGCCAATGATTGTAGTTATGGTATACACTATTACACCGGCTATAGCTTTAGAGACTTGTACTGAGGTTAACATACTAGTATCTACGCCTATAGCGACACTGACACATACCTCATAGGAGATCACATTCGAGGCCTCCTTGTAAGTTGAGGCTAAACTGACAAAGGAGTTTATAAGATTTTAGCTGAGATATTTTATTGGAGGCGAAGATCCAGAAGTAGTGGCGAGGTGGGTTCTCAGACGTGAGAAACTCCCTAAACTTCTAAGGATTCATGAAAGCATCCGAGCCGGGATATTCGGATATATGCTTCGAAGAGAGGCTGAATTTTAGTGAACTGCACTTATCGAGACCCATGGAGAGCCAGAGCTACCTAGGCTATTTTCAAATAGGTATTTTATGACCAGTACATATTGAGAGAGATACAATGCATTTAAGACAAGAGTTTTTATGTTTTAGCTAGGGTATCCGAACAATTGTTCAATATATAGAGAGGTACCATTATCTGTTATAGTTCACTGTAGATTTGCCTTCTACATAGTGTGATCGAGTCTACTATTTTGGAGTGGGACTCAGATATGAGATAGCAAGTGTAGTAGTATCAAATAGAGCTCGTATATTACAAGATATCTACGAGAGGGCCTTAGCCCGTGAGACATATCTTCTATACCACTCCACGATGCCCACACTACAGCTAGCATCAAGGTCGTTCGAGCACTAAGTCTAACAAAAAAGGTAAGTAGATTATAGATCACAAAGATAGAGGGGACAGAGGCCTAAACATGGTGGGCAGTAGGCAATTATCGCCTATGTTATAGTACTTACATAGCCAGTAAAGACGTGAGGTGATGGTTATACACATTAGCAGGTGCATTGACAAACTCAAGACCAGGGAGGTAGGGACCGAGGACATTATGGTTAGGGTCAGAGCCAGATGTTAGACAGTGGGTAGGGTCAGGGGTCAGGACACAAACATGTTACTTATTTCGAATGCAAAAAACCTGAACACATTAAGAAGGATTGTTTGAGAGCTTCAGGACCACCGATTGCAACACCGCTAATTCAAACTAGGGAGCGAGCAAATGAGGTAGCACAACTAGATCGCGAGGCCACCAAAAAACTCGTCGAGGGTATGATTTTGATTTATGGTCATTTTATGCATACATTTATTGATTCTGGTTCCACTATATCATTTATTTTTAGACATATGGTTTATGAGTTATGGTTAACACCAATTACAGTTAGCATAACCATGATTCTCAGCATGGCAGCTGGGGAGAATGTTTACCCTAACATTATTTGTGAGGGTCACATGATAAAGATTTGGAGACACCAATTCCCTATTGACCTACGCGTTCTAGAGTTCTTAGAGTTTGATGCACTTTTGGGTATGGATTGTCTAGCGTCGTATCACGCCCAAGTGAATTTTTTTGTAAGATAATGACTTTTTAGATCCTTGACATACCAGAGTCCTGTTTTACCAGTGATGCGAGTGTACTACTGACCACTGGGGGTAGATTAGCTATAACCTTAAAGATGGAGGTGTTTGCAAGGATAATAGAATCGGCTAAAACACCAGATGTTAGACTTAAGGATATCCTAGTGTTAGTGACTTTCCTGATGTCTTTTCGAAGGATTTACCTTGATTTCCCCCACACAGAGATATTGAGTTCATTATTAAGTTAGTTTTGGGCACACAACCGATAGGTAGCAGACTGTACCAGATGGCATGGAAAGAGCATGATGAATTGAAGACTCAACTTGAAGACTCAACTTGAAGACTTGCAAAAAATGGATTTATACACCCAAGCATGTCACCATGGAAAGCACCGATCCTATTCGTTAAGAAGAATGATAGCTTAAGGATGTGCATTAACTATAGGAAGTTGGATCAGGTGACAATACGAAATCATTATCCTTTGCCTAGGATTGACAATTTGTTTTACTAGTTGGTTGGAGCCCGTTTCTTCTCTAAAATCGACTTGAGATCTGGTTATTATCAGTTTAGAATTCAATATAGGGACATACCCAAGATAGCATTCAACACTAAATATAGGTTATTTGAGTTTATAATGATGTCGTTCGGACTAACGAATGTGCCGGCCGTGTTCATGGAATTAATGCACAGAATATTAAAGTTGTACTTAGACATATTCATCATAGTCTTCATTAATGACATATTAATCTACAACAAGACTCGTGAGGAGCATAGGTAACATCTCAAGCAGATATTGATGACATTGAGATAGCACAAATTGTATGGTAATATGAAATCAGAGAATTTTATAAACTTGATTGGGTGGCTAATTAAGTATTTTTGAATTTAATTTTGGATTAAGGTATCTAAGGCGGAACCCAGTGTTACGCATTGAAGATCATAAATTTAATATTATTTTTATGTGTTATGTGCTTATTTGACATATAGTATAATATTTCGATGTGAAATAGGGTCAAGTAGAGTGTATACGTGGTGTCTGCGAGTTTCAGAGCATGTTGGATTATTTTCTCCAATTTTTGGCAATTTTTTGTTGTTGTTCAGAATTTAATTTGGATATAAACTAATGAGATAACCATGAGATTTAATAAAATAATTAATAAATTGGTGGGTGCCTAGTGACACGCGGGATCGAGGGTGACATGCATGGGATGTACAATAGTTTGCGCGCCGAGGTTGGTCGTTGGCGGGCGTGACGAATTTTATAGCCGCGAATATATAAGTGTATATGTATTTATATATATAATATAGTTTATATATAAATATAAATAAATCAATTTTTTATTTTGAATTAAATAAAAGTATACCTTGGATTCGCCTCGAGAAAAATGTAATGTAGGTGACTAGAAAGAGAATGGTGGAGCATTGGTGTTGTAGATCATTTGTCTACGCCTCGAGATGCATATTGTCCAATCTCGAGGAGAATCAAGTGATTATGGATTTTTAATAAAACCATTTGATCTACCTTGAGATACGTGATACGTATTTCAAGGAGATTAAAATAATTGATTTCATAGTGAGTTGATCAAAATGTGGTGCTTACTTAGTTGTTAGCCACTTGATCGACCTCAAAATACGCAACACATATCTCGAGGAAGATCAATATATATAATAAGTGATTTATTTGATTCCCCTCGAGATTCCTACGATGCAAATCTCAAGAAAATCCTAATATATATATATATATATATATAATATATATATATATATATATATCCAACATCAACATCGCCTCATTCAACTTGCTTTAGGCCAAAGATTGACCTCGAGATATGTAGTACATATTTTGAGGAAGAGCAAATTTATATTATGGATAGTAATCATTAGATTTGTCTTGAGACTCGCGCGATGCGAATCTCGAGAAAACCCAATATATAATTTTCAAAGCAAACAAAACAGAAGCCTCACCACCTATTTCTACAATACATTTCATAGAGAGAGTAATAATCGAAAGAGAGAAGCTTAGACGAGGAAGAGAGACAGACCAAGAGAAATAGATGATCGAAGGTGAGGTTGTTGGTGTTGTTGTTTATTGCAGCTTTGTTATTAGGTTGAGTTGTTGTTGATCGTTATTGTAGGCAGTTGTTTTTGTTTTTATAATGGGGTTTGATGGAGATGGAGGGGAGGGGAGGGTCAAAGGAAGGAGACGACCTCGTTTCCCTGCTCAGTGGGCACAACAAACCCAACATACAACCTAAGGGGAAATAAAATAAAAAGGAATTGAGAAAGCTCTGTTGAACAATAGGAAGAAGAAGATGGGTTGAGCTTTGAACTGGGTCGGTTCAGCTCGATTGAGCTTAACCCATTTCGGTGCGGTTCAGGCTCAAACCCTTAACCCAAAAAAAGAAAAAAAAAATCTTAGAAAATGCTAGAAAATTTAAAAAAAATAAAAAAAATAGAAAAATGATATTTTTAGCCAAATAAATTGAAATTATGGATATTTATGAAATATGAGGATTTTGGGATTTTCTCGAGTATTTGTGCCGGGTATTTTTCTCGTCGTGTGTACCATAATATCCGAAAATGTCTAAAATTTAAAAATTTATTTTAAAGCCTAGTCAAGGTTATTTCTCGATTATGAATCACAATTTGGAGTCGAAATTGTGATCAGGACATATGTAGAGTTGATTTGAAGGGATTTCAAAGTTTTTAGGTCGAATAGGACTGATAAATATATAAAAAAGTTGAAAAATTGTATTTGAACCTAGACAATGTAATTTTCAATGTCGAACAATATTTTTGAGTCAAAAATGAAATCTAGGCATTAGATAATTTATTTTGGAAGTATTTTAGTGATTTCGGGACGTGATTGGGTCAATTAAATTGCAAATAATTAGAAAAATGATAAGTTTTTGTGGAGGCTTATAGGATGTATTAATGAATTGTAGGATTGCGATTGGAGCCCCGTGTGGACTAGTTTACCGAGTTGGAGTGCAAGAAAATTGCGATATCGCATTTGTAAGATTAAGTAAATCTTGTAGTAACCTTTACATTGTATGATTATAATTTTGTATAAATTGTATTGACCTTTGATATTGCATTTTTGTTGTACATGCATACATGGGTTGGAAGGATAAGGCTATTCGAGTCTTCTTATAGTGTAGACTATACTGTGGTTATAGAACAATATATTATGCTTAAAGGGATAGAGTCACTGATACTTTGCATCACATGATTATCATGAGATAACGTTGAACCAGATCATACTTGGAAAGACTTGAGGAACGAGATTCGTTTGGTTATTCTCCCCGCGTACGAGTCCTTATTATTATTTGATTACCACTTTCGAAGAACATTATCTGATTGTGGTTGGATAACAAAAAGGGGATGAATTCACAGTTGTATTTAAATTCCTTGGATTATATTCTTCGTTTAAATTCCTTTGATTATTATGCATTTGATTATTAAAGGTGTAGTGGATAGTGCGGGATTTACTTATCTGACATTATCGAATTTTTATAATTGGATAATGACAGGTTCTAGTAGCGACAAAGGAAAGGAAAGCTTTCCGACTGTATGTGACATGTTTAGTTCTTTTCTATGCATATATTATTTTTGAATATAATATATCACATAAATAGGGTTTTGGGTTCGAGTGTGATTAGGATTTCCTTTGGAATGGCTGGATTGGTTTTTGGATGAGTTGAGATGATTTTTGAGTTAATGTAATGCTAGTTTAAGAATTTTGATATTTTAAATCAAGTTAAAATGAATATATATTTTAGTTGATGCAATATATATATTGTTATGGGTGGATTTTAAGTTCTTCGGCATTTCCACCAAAGCTTAGCAGGTTTTGTTAAAGATTTTTTAAGGCCGAGATTTTCGATGTAAGCTTAGAAATAAGGGAGATGCTGTCAAAATTTTTTTATGAAATTTTGAGGACTATCTAATTTATGTAAACAAACTTTGATATTTAAGATTCACTTTAGAATTTTTTGTGGTTAATAAAGTGTTATAACTGAAGATTAAAATATCTTATTCTTAATTGTTTATTGATGTAGAGGTTAAAGCTGCTAGATTAGCAAGGGATTAAGGTGATCTAGGTCGGTGAGATGTCCTAATTATGTGGGTTCTAACAATGTTTGTATCAGAGCTTAGGATTCTAAATGAATCTTGTTGATTGAGGATAAGTGAGTAATTAGTTGGGAAGTAACGCGATGGAACGAGGTTAAAAAGTTTTAAGACTTTATTATTGTGCAATATTTGTGTTCTATGTATGTATTATCGCTAGATATGCTATAGGAAGTTTATACTTCTTATCTGTTTGATACTTAACTCGCAATATTGGACAAGTAAGATTAGAAATGAAAAATTAAAATGAGAATAACCTTGTGAAACAAAACTGAGCATAAATGGATATGAAATAGATTTGTGAAGTCCGAATTCATAATAGTTTTGTGAGTAGTTCAGTACTGATATAACTGATGAAAGTGTCAGTTATGAAACCAATAGGAAATTGGTTAAAAGAAAACTCCAAATGATTCATGTATGTAAACAATAAACATGGATTTCTTGGAAAATCAGAAGTACCGAGCTATTACAATTTTTAAACGCTCAAGAAAGCATTAAATAGACTTAAATTAAGTCTCAAGTGATTGAGAATCATTTGAAAAATGTAATATGAAATTGGGACTTACGGGAAGCACAAGATATGGATTATCTCGAATTTTAGAAGAGTTGCATGGTTAACTCTGGAAGACATATTCTATAAAATATTGGTTTGGTTCATAATCAACTAATAGTTGTTTTTGAATGAGTTTCAAATGAAAAGAAAAATGAGACATGCGATTAATGAAAACGTAAAAAATGAAAAGTGATTAGACAAATTGAATCTTGACTTGAAAATCAAAATGAGATTGTGATTGGATTAGTCAAGTTGTCTAAGTCATTTCTAAGAAAATAAAATACTATGAAGTAAAATATTGTCTCCTTTTTGAAACAAAACGTCAAGTGAAAAATGAAATAGAATCATATTTTAAAACAATCAAATGACTTCTATATAGAAGTAATGAAAACTTTAATTGTTTACTACTCAAGTTACTTATCTATAAGTGACGTTGAGTATTGTGGTTCCATGGATTGAATAAAGAAATGATAAAATAAATGAAAATATACGAGTTAGAAGTAATCTTTATTAATATCAAATTAGTTGTTGTTATGAAATTCCAGATCAGTGGAATTTTAACTTGAAAATGAAAATTGTAGGGGTAAGATCAACATGTAAGAAGTTAAGGTATTGGGGAAAGTGATCTAATAATAGCCTGGATTAGCTATTAAACATCAAAACAACTGATTGTGCTTTGAGATTCAAAGTACCCAATAATCACTTCTAACGATATTCAGTTATGATGCATATCACTACAACTTAAAATATAACCAATGAAGAGATAGATGTACTGATTGAGTATCAATAAGTGAGTTGTATAGGACGTCAGTATGAGCTTCTATATTGTGAAAATTTTCATTTGTAAGACCTAAAGGATTGAAATAATATCCTTTAAGAATTTGATAAGTAGTTAAGTTAATCGGAGTTTGAAAATTCAAATTCTTCTATATTTTTAGTTTTTTAATAATGGAAAAGTGAATTCATAATAGTAATTTAATGAATATTAAGATTTAAAGTTAGTTTACATAGCATCTTGAAAAATATCGAATTTCTTTTTGAGAAAAAGAAAAGTCGGGATATTTGAGACTAATAAAAATATTGTAAGGTATTAACAAACAATCTAACTATTTAGGTCATAATTTTTTTTTGTTTCAAGTTAAGATTATGTAAAGAAGACTTCAATTCATCAAATAATAATAAGTTGCACAGTCCTTAGTTATATTTTCAAAAAGAGAAGAAATATAAATTGTCTTTCTAAATCAAGATTAATGAGTTGTAAGTGGTATGGTTGTTGAGCGAAAGTCGTGGTAATTTTACAAAGAGACAAAAATTGATATCAATGTGAGAGTGGCTAAGATTTACAAAAACTGAACAAAATAGACTCAATTTATAAAATAAAATAAGATATTGAGATGATTTGTGACTGTTGGAAGTGACACGAATGGACTCCTTTAGTCAAGGTAAGGCACTGGAGTAGTTGTTCATGACAAAAAGTCTAAGTAACTCCGTTTTATAATTACAATTCATCCACAACGTAGAAAATCGATGTGGCACATCCAACTATCTTTGAATAATCGAATGAATTGGTGATAGTCGGTATAAAAGAGTCTATGAAGTTTTGTCAGAGTCAATTTGAGGCTGAAGTAATAGGCAACTAAATGGTCAATATATTCTCACATTAGTATGAAAATGAAAATTTCAGGTTAACGAGTCTTGATCGAATTAGAATATCAAACTATAAATTTAATAGAACTTAATATATCTTCACAAGGATCTTACAAGGAGTCAAACTCCAAATGTTGAAAGTTTTGAACCAAAGTAGTATACAATTAATATCAGTGAATATATTGTATATTGGTTTAATTGTAGTACTACACTACCTAATTAGTAAGTGGTGAATTTTAAGGCACCAATTATTGTAAATTGGAGATGATGTTAGATGCTTGTATATTGGTGAAAATATAAGTGAAATGAAGATAAATGCATGATTTACAGCTCAGTTTGTAAGCCTTATCTCAGTTAAGTTGGAAATATTGAATATAGTATAGTGTATCTAACTTGATATGTTTGAAGAATTGAATATTATTCAATTATAATTGAGTAGAAATGAAAAAGAGATTATATATTTATGAACATGTATGAATAAAAGTTAAAAGTTATTCTATGAGAGTATAATCATCGAATATGTTGATATATCTATTTAGAATTGTATGTCTCGTCAAGTTAAGGATAACTATAGCTATTCTGACAATGATATAAATTGGTGAACAGTAAGTAATTAAGACGTGGGTTGTGGGAGATATCAGTAAGGTGAAAGAAATAAGGTTCTTGATGAACTCATCGTTGGAGAATTGATGATTTAACAAAGTTAAGTGAATTAGCTAACGAGTTGGAATTGTCAATTGCTTTCTAGTCCACGACCTAAATAATATTGTTAGTAGATATTTAGAGAATGAGTAAGAGTTACACGATGTGTCAAGTTTTTATTTCTGATCGAATTGGGAATTCGAGATCTTTTGTCATGGGGTGACAAATGTATTATGTAATTTCAGGTTTCTGGTTAAGAACGTTGGAATGGTGATAGATAAGATAGACACGCAACTCTACTTAGTATCTAATGTTGTGCTCAAATATTATTTGCATAAATATGTGATTTTAGACTAATGATGGTATAAGAATTAATTGGCTAATAATTAAAATAAAAAGGGATGGTTAGTGATGCGAAAGTAAACTGGGATGTGTACAAGAGTTTGGGTTGATATGGAAAGAATTATCAACGATTTGTTGAATAGTATTCAGATTAGAATGAAAATCATGTTATAAAACAAGATAGGCTAGGTCTTGCTATGTATTGATACTTGAATAGGATTCAAGGTATGAGATGAGAAATGAAGTAAGGTTATCGAATAGCGACAAAGTTGATTGTTTAACTAGTAAGAAATTCACAAATTGCCAAGAATAGCAAAGTAATGGGGATAACTTTTCATTAAACCAAAATATTGAAAAATGAAAAGTTTAAATGATTAAGATCTCTACCATCGAGTTGTTGAATACAACGAAAGTGATTGGGTCCACTTAACGGTTCACCTTGGAAATGATTTTACATGGATTAAAAGAGTTGTATATACAAGATCATTTTTTCCGTATCTCTTTTGGTTCAGTAACCTGTAAATTCAATTTTCAATGATGATACTTTTAATTAGTTGGGAAGAATATGACATCTGAGAATTTTATAGACTTGATTAGGTAGCTAAGTAAGTATTTTCGAATTTAATTTGGGATTTAGGTATTCGAAGTGGGACCCATATGTTACGGATTGGAGATTGTAAATTTAATATTATTTTTGTGTGTTATGTACTTATTTGATGTATTATATACTATTTATATATGAAATAAGGTCAAGTAGAGTGTATACTTGGTGTCCGTGAGTTCTGAAGCGCGTTGGCCAATTTTCTCCAATTTTTGGTATTTTTTAGAATTTAATTTGGATATAAATTGAAAAGATAATCACAAATTAAATAAAATAATTAATAAATTGGTGGGCGCCTATTGACACGTGGGGTCGAGGGTGACACGCGTGGGATGTACAGTAGTATGTACGCCGAGGTTAGTCGTTGGCACGCGTAGTAAATATATAGCCGCGAATATATAGGTGCATATGTATTTATATATATAATATAGTTTATATATAAATATATACAAATCAATTCTATAGTTTGAATTAAATAAAGTATACCTTGTATTTGCCTCGAGATAAATGTAGCTTGAGTGACGAGAAAGAGAATGGTGGAACATTGTTGTTGGAAATGATTTGTCCATGCCTCGAGAAGCGTGTTTGCCCAATCTCGATGAGAATCAAGTGATATATGAATTTTTTAATAAAACTTTTTTGATCTGCCTCGAGATACGTGCTATGTAACTCGAGGAGACCAAAATAATTGATTTCACACTAAGTTAGTCAAAAGGTAGTGATTATCTCGTTGATAGCTCTGAAAATATCTGCTATCGTGCATCGAACTGCGCGTTCGACATTAAACTTGCCTCCCAATTCCCTGGTGTCTAGTTTTGTCATTTTAAAATGTTTTAGCGTCACATTAAATGATTTTATAATGAAAAACCAAAATTTAGAATTTTATTCCAAATTTTGGTTATGACATGCTTTCAAGTTACACCAAGGTGCCAAACGCTTGAAAATGTCTCAAAAATTACTTTTCTATAGTTTTCTCATTTTTTTATATTTTCTAAAATCAAGGACTTTTTCATAATTTTTTTACCTAATTTTCCTATTTTTGGCAATTTATTTTGTTTAATTTTTAATTAATTAATGGATTGGCACTAAATCGGGCCTAATTTGATTGGGCTCGGTTGGGCCCAACACTTGGACAAGGGTCGGCCCGACCTGGTTCACCAAGGCTTAGGGTAGCAAAAATTCGGTTCCGAATGAGTCCGAGTTTGAACAACCCCTACTACAAAGAAGTATATTCATTGTCCAGACTCGACTTGATTTTAAATTTTGGACAAGACTCGCTTGTCCAGACCCGTTTTACTAAAAACCTAAGTTGTTCAATTGTCCGGATTTGTCGAAATTTTGAAACTAACTTCTTATATTTAAAGCCTACTCAAATGTTAAAATATACACATATTATAATCTAATGTGATGTAATTTTGGAAAAGTAACATCAAATTCATGTAATTAAACATTTAATGTCAAGAAACAATTATTCGAGTAGAAAAAAATAAAATTTGATTCATTTTACAATCAAAGATACCATTAATATATTCATTTTTTATATGCATTAGAGTAGATTAATGTTTTTTAATCTACTAAATAAGTAGTAAGTGTTTAATATAATCTTCTGTCAAAGATATTTTTAACACTATTTAAAATTTGAACCGAGTCAGGGCCAGGTCTAGGCTTATAAGGTTTTGTCCAGACTTGGCACAGTTTTAAATTCAGACAATAGGTCTTTGTTCAGACTCGGTCAGGATTTGTTAAAACATTGTCCGAACCCTTTTTGTTCCGGGCTAGACAAAACTAGGTCGGCGGGTCTGGACAACAAATTGCCAGCCTTACCTGGGCTAAGGTCGGCTCAACCCGGCTCACCTAGGGTAGAGAAGCCCGACCCACCTGGCTACCCCTTCCCTCCATTAATTCATCTCTGGAAGAGACGACTTGTCTCTTCCAGAGAAAAAATCTTCATTTCTTTATTTCTTTTCTTTTCTTTTCTATACAATAACCAATAACAACACCAACAATAACAACACTCACACCATCATTGAATCTCCCAAGTTTTCTCCAAAATCCAACAACAAAAATCACCACTCACCTTAGTCAAGGAAGGTTGCCACCAGGAGCCACTATGAGGGAAAGAATTTGTGAGAAAGGCGACGGGACTATAGAGTTGTAAGGAGAGCTTGGTGAGGGAGAGCTTGGTGATGAAAATGGAGAGTCTAAGGAGAAGAAGAAGAAAATGATAGAGGGAGGGAGGATCGGTTAGGTTAGGGAGAGAGAAAGGTAGTTTTTTCATTTTAATTTGTAGATGGGAAAGAAAGTGATGTAATGATGATGTGATATGTGATGTAAAGGGTGATGTGACCTCTAAACTGCGACTACTCATACACCCACATTACGTGCACCCCACTATGTCCCATGCTCTTATAACTATACGCGCTCAACGCAACCAATGAAAATCCTAACACTAGTGCAATGCAAATATTAATAATAATATAATATATTAACATGCGTCACACAAAAATAACTAAAATTACCTCGTCAAACGTGCCCTAAACTTTTCTGTGGCGTCCATGTGGGTCCAAGCTTAGAGTCTTAATTTGTAATTAATCAATTAATAAAGATCAATTAGGGTGGGCCGTTACAGTAAACCCACGAGAAAATTTGTTAGAATTCATTTATAGCACTTGATTTATTTTACATTTCAATTATTCTATCGTGTTATTTATTGCTCATCCACTCCCACTTATGTATGTGTGTTTGTCGACGAGGTCGGACATCGCATAGACTAACATCCCAGAGCTAGCTACCTCGCATTGTTCGAGTAGTTGCCCATGTTGGGGCTACGTGGTGACTATTTCTCGTGAAACCCGCTAGGTTGAGAGATGTTGACAGTGACCTAAGTCTCCGTCATGGGTTCCTCTCGAGAGATGTTTGGAAGGGGTTCTACCGTTCATAAGCTCCTCTTATTCGACCGTGAGATGTTTGGCGAGAAGATCGTCATAAGCTCCTCTAGATTTAGCTAAGTCAATTCTTAGATGTCGATTAGGGTTTTTCTGTTACACTGCACTCGTGTCCAGTTTCGACTTCTATGTGACTTATTTTCATGTGATTTCCTTATTTTCTGTTTGTTATTTAAATTGCATGAATTGTAATCATTTTATTGAATTTCATGAATATGAGCTAACTTTCTATGAGATTTACTCACTGAGACTTGTCATTGGTTTTTGTGACAAATTGTTGATCTTACGACGAGCCGGGGTAATGGGGTCTTTGTCGATTACCTATGAGCTAGAAGAGCCCCATCGGCTTTTTGCATAAGCGTTTGTATATATTTATTTAATGCTTTTTATGAGATTTTTTGGAGGACTTGTATACTTGATACATGTATATGACCATCTTTAGTACTTTCATCGCTTTTTGATATACATGGCATCCCATGCCGAGTTTCCACTCTATAGGTCGTTTATTAATGCTAACTTTTGATTTTTACAATATTTGCATATTTTAAAGACTTCTGTGTAAATACTCAACTTATAATTATTTAATAACTCTTAAACAACTTAACTTAGTTAACTTATTGTAAATATTCATAAATAAATGATAAATGCTAATTTAATTCAAATAAGATATATACGAAATTTTAGGTCGCAGGCCGTCAAGGATGAGTGTGCGGTGACATGACATGCTTGGTGATACGTCCGGAGACATGACGATACTCGGTTTGCTTTGGAGTTTGGGGCTATCATAGTACTCACTATGGCCCGTAACCTGACATTTTTATGATTTCATATTAGGGACTTAGTATGGGGGTTAAGCCTTATGCAAGATACCAAAGGGGGAAAATAGTCAGAATTGTGCAAGTGAGAAAATGTTAGATTTCTAGGGTACTAGAATGAGGATGTAACCCACTCGAGGCTAAATTCCTATAACTAAACCATTTTTGAGGAAATGATTTAGGCCATTTTTGAATAAAAACCCCTAGCCTTAAGGCTCCCTCATATAATTTCTCTAGTTGGCCCCTTTTGAGCCAACCCAACCTACAATTCTTTCATACCTAATGTTAAACCCATATATATAGTTTGATAATATTTTAACTTACATTGAAGAATTTGTTTAATCATAGTGAAAGTAAGAAGGGCTAACATGATTTTTCTTTTTTAAAAAATAAAAATAAATAAATAGATAGCCCCACAAGTTCCATAGGAAATGGAGCTGGGAATCTTGTGGTGGGAAAAAGTGAGAAAAACAGTTTCTATAGGAAATGGAGCCGGGGCTATACTACTTGAAAAAAATATATATGGAGAAAAATACAAAACATATATATACATATATATAATGAATAAAGGTGAAAGTGTATGAAAACTCCTCAAATAAAAAGATTTAACTCGAGTGTTTATAACTAGATTAAGTGAGTTACTTCAATGCTTTGAATTTATTATAACCTACTCAAAGTCCTATTGATTCCCATTGATACTATGTCTACAATAGTGGAAAGCGTGGTTGTATTTCTCGCCTATGGTACCTTATAAGCATTGATGCTATTTTTACAGAGATTGTAAACTTGCGTGCTTGAGTGTGTAGACCAAGAAAACTCGTATGTAGTTGATAGCCTTTGTCTTGACTGAGTCTAGGGTTAGTTAAATTGAATTCATTACTATATTAGGAGTTTAGTTTACTTTTATTATTGTTAATTAAACCTTTGCTCGAGACATGTAAAATCCTAAGTTTATGGGTATTTGATAAGTTGACAATAGTACTATATTTTAGGTATATTTTATGTGTTTTTAGATCTCAATGCTTCGTATAATTAATTAATTCCCTATTATTTATATTTTCAGTGTTTCAGTGGCAATTTGGTAAAATAGAGATAAATAAGTTTTCTTTGAAGTGTTCTTGGTGGTTCGACATAGAAAAGTGAGCTTGCATGCACTTCGAGACACCTTGATGGGATCCATATTGGTCCGCGCTGATGATATGGTGACGAATTAGGGGAGAAAAGTCTAAAAAATGACTAGGTATGAGTAATTCCTGCAGTTTGTTCAGCTACTAGAGGATCTGCTTCGAGACATGCATTGAATAGTTGATAAAGAGATGAAGAGCAACCAAGGGAATGCAACTCATGGACACACTTGAGTCACACAACGTGTTAGGAGCCTTCAATAAAGCCTCAAGATCAGCTCACAGATCAAATCAAATGAGAAATAAGGGATTAATCTTACCTCGGGATGCGTGCTACACCATCTCCAAGATTGACGGTGAGTATGCCCACATGTTCCACCCTTGCTTCGAGATGCGCAATTGTACAAACTCCTAGATTTATGATCGAGTGCTATGTGCCATCCCTTAATCAACAGGACTCGTTGATTCACCTCGGGCACATGTCATCATCGTACTCGACAGACACGTCTCCATCTCTTCTCTCCTCTAATCAAAGTATCCACGTCAGCTACACTTGAAAATTCAAGTAATCCACCTCTATAACGTGTCCAAGACCCTGCAACAAATCCATAATAGCCACCAGATTGTCCTCGGCGCATCTGTCATTAAACAACCCACGAGATTCACTTTCTCTCTCTTCCAGAGACCAAATTGAAAGGTTTGATATAAATAGAACTTAGGGTTTTTATGGAGAAGACACTCTACTCTCTCTGCCTCTCGACACACAATTGATTTCTCTATTTCTTTATTATTTTAATAGAGTTATTTAAGACTATGTCCGAATAATCTTCACGGATCTATGTCGAAAACAGATTATGATGACCCCTTCACTAATCTAAGGCACTGCTCGGCCTAATCCTGTAATTAAGTCCAAGTCCTAGCCACGTACAAATTAACTACATATTTGTCAGCCTTAATATCTTGTACTCCTTAATATACGCATTCAGGATAATTAATACACATGTCAACATTTTACTAGATTTCATAGTAATTAAAACTTCTTAAGAGTTTATAAAATTTAGTGAAAGTCTTAACAGATTATGCGGAAGCAATATAAATAAATCATAAGTGTGGAAACCATAAAACAACAATCACATGTATATATAATAGAATGACGAATATAAACAATGTGATGGTTATCATAAGTCGGGGAACTAAATGCTCGACCCAATATAAACCACAAAATGTAGCAAAATACATAATTATATAATACACAAATATCAAAACCTATAAAATGTTGATGCAGAAGTACGGCGTTGGCTTAGATGTAGTCGTCGATCGTCTTTTTCTCGGGCCTGCTCATCAACAGCTCTACACCTACCTTCACAAAAAGGACAGTGAATACAAAAATTAATAGTAATCCCCGTTAACATTCATTTACATTCCCAAAAAACTAAATGGTATTTAAAAGAATAAGTTCAATGAAGAAATACTAAACTACAAAAAAGGGAAAATTACCAATGGAATTTAGCAATGGAATCAATTGTGTTTCTATTTAGCAATGGAATAGTGACGGATTAACAACATATTACTAATTTAGAGTTTAGTAACGGATTAGCAATGGAACATCAACAGAACTATTCCGATGCTAAACTTGGCGCTAAAATTTCCCCTCAAAAACATTATGTTGCTATTCCTTTGGTAAATTTGGCGCTCAGTTTTCTCTCCAAAACATTTTTTTACTATTCCATTTGTAAAATTGGCACCAATATTTCCTGCCTAATGTTCTGTTGTTATTCCATCACTAATGATTAGCGACGGATTAGCAACGGAATGGAGTGCACGTGTGGCAACATGGTTAGCAATGAAATAGCAACGAAATTATTATTTCCGTTGTTATTCCGTCACTAATGATTAGCAACGGATTAGCAACGGAATGGAGTGCATGTGTGGCAACATGGTTAGCAACGAAATAGCAACGAAATAGCAACGAAATTATTGTTTCCATTGCTAATTTAAATTACTAATGAATTAGCAACAGAATTATCTTTTGCTAATTTAAATTACCAACTGAATAGCAACAAAATTATTTTTTCTATTGCTACTCTATTGATAATTTAAATTACCAACAGATTAGCAACAGAATTATCTTTTCCATTGCTATTCCATTGCAAAATGAAAATGATCATATCTTTAATTTATTTCCCTCCAATTGATGATCAATAAATCTATATATCTATACTAATAAGTGAGCGCGTACTATGCACGTGAGGCAAAAATACATTGTCCTTATAAAAGAACTTGTAAGACACTTTCTAAATATTTTTATCAAAAGACTGATGTGAGGATTGAGTTTGTCGGTCAAGCGGATAGATTGTTCTGAAGGTAATTACGTGATTTTTTGGGGCATAGACTCTGAGTTAGAGTGGTGCAAGTTTTTTGGGAAGTCCATATACGATTAAGAGCATTCAGCCAAGTCGAAGAATCGAAAAGTGTGTAAAAAATGTATTACTTTCCATTAACTCCATGACTATAATGTTTGTATGCATTAGAAACAACTGCAAGGCATATACGGTGGCACAGGGAGCACCACTCACCGGAAGATGTCATGCAGCATTGCTATGATTCGGTTGCATGGAAACATTTTAATGAGGTAAATGAAGAGTTTGGCACAGAGGTGCGAAACATTTGTTTGGGATTGTGCACAGATGTTTTTCAAGTTTTTAGTGTTTTTGGGAAGCAATACCCATTTGGCGTGTCATATTGAGTCCGTACAACCTTCCACCTTCCATGTGCATGAAAACGTGTTCAAGTTTCTTACCGTCATTGTTCTCAGACCATCACATCCAGGTCAACAAATTGATGTTTTCCTATAACCCCTAGTGAAGGAATTATAAGACTTGTGACAAGACAGCATGGTTGCACACGACGTATCTACAAAGTATAATTTTTATGCGAGCTGCCCTTATGTGGACTGTAAGCAATTTTCCCGCTTCCAGCATGCCGTCAGGGTGGAACACGCTTGGTAAGTTGGCGTGTCCATATTGTATGGAAGATACATCGACATTCTAGTTGAAACACAGTGGGAAGACTTTTTTATTTAACTGTCTTCATCGATTTTTGCCTTTTGGTTCGAGACATAGGAGAGACAAACAAAGTTTTCACAGAGGAATAAATGTGTTACATGAAGGACAACCATTGTTGAAATCTGGCGAACACTTATTTATGGAAATTAAACATTTGGGGTTAATAAAGGTGACTGAAGTTGGGGCAGAAACAACAAATGCAATACATATTAAAATTACGGGATTGCGAAAAAGAAACATCTTTTGGGACTTGCCTTACTGGAAGACTAATCTCATAAGATACAATCTAGATGTAATGCATAATGAGAAAAATGTTTTTGATAACGTCTTCAACACGGTGATGGGTGTTTCAGGAAAAACTAAAGACAACGCAAATTTAGACAAAACGTGCACGAACTTTGCCACCTCCCTTCCTTGCACATAGACTGTGTCGAAGAAATATCCTAAGGAAATATTTACACTTGACAAGTCAAGAAAGCAAATATTTTGCGAATAGGTGGGACACATACGTTTTCCTAATGGGTACGCTTCACATCTCGGTCGTTGTGTAGATGAAAGGTGATTGCGGTTATTCGGAATGAAGAGTCATGATTGTCATGTCCTCATGCAAAGACTTCTTCCAATTGCTTTTTGAGAACTCCTTGACGATAATGTTTGGGTTGCTATTAGCGAGTTGAGCTTTTTTTTTCAGTACTCTAGCAGCTCGAAGTATAAAACTAAATGGTATCGTTGCATTAGACTGTGACATACCCAAAATCTTGTGCAAGTTGGAGAAGATTTTTCCTCCAAGTTTTTTCGACTCGATGGAACATCTTCCCATGCACTTGCCCCACGAGGCTCGTCTAGCCGGAGCGGTAAAATTTCAATGGATGTATCCATTTGAAATGTAAATCCAATGTTTTTCTTCACATTTCATTTAGATAAATTAAGTTACTTTCATCTTTTAACACATGTTTTGTAACATAAAATGTGGTAACTAAGTATCTTCAACATCTTAAAAAATATGTTCGAAAGAAAGTGAAAGTTGAGGCCTCAATAAGTAATGCCCACCTTTTGGAAAAAACAACTTCGTTTTCTTCTTACTTCTTTGAGGAACATGTCATGAAAACACATGATCGGGTACCTAGCAATGATGATGGCGGCATTGGGCCCAACCTAAATTTTTCTAACTATTTTTTCTATTTTTACAATTCTGAGTCGAATATCGGGTAAACATACCACTCGATACCTCGAGGAGAAAGAGTGCATTGCTGCTCGCAATTACATCTTACTTAATTGTCTGAAAATTGAACCTTACATCTCGTAACTATAATTATTTCTTATACGCTCATATCGTATATTTCAATAACTATACAATAACCAAATACATACACTCATCTTTTCATTATCATGTAACTCCTTATAGGTTTTATATCAACGATTTGCGTACACGGGTGCCGAACATTACAGACTATGCTGTTGACAAGAGCCTTGAGCACTACTTTGCTCCTTGGTTCGAAGAATATGTAACGTTCATACTCTTTTAAATTCACTATACATAATAAAGCAAATAATCTATTCATGGTCAATTAGTAATTGTTTTGTGTAGACACGTCATAATATAGACGAAAATACAATCATCTATATTTCTCGTGGCCCTAGTCATTTATGTTTCGTTTATCATAGTTATTTTGTCAATGGGTACAAGTTTAATATCGTGGGGTTTGGGTACAAGGCTCCAACTATGCTGACAACGACTTCAATTACTATGCCCGACTTCAAGAAGTCATTGAGCTTGAATATGTTGATTGTTATTGTACATTTTTGTTAAAGTGTGAATGGTTTGATCTAACTCCAAACACTGGTACACGGGTTCACCATTCACTTAAGTTGGTCGATGTACACAAAAATTAGCGATATAACAACTACGAGCCCTTCATATTAGCAATGCAAGCATTCCAAGTACATTTCCTTCCCTATCCATCTTTGCAGCATGATCATCATGAATGGTTAGCTATTTCTAAGCTTCAACCTAAGTTTATCAATGAGGAGAATATCACCATAAATGCGAAAGAAGTTGTTTACCCTGCTAATGTTGTTTTCCAAGATGATGAAACTAATCGTTGCCTTATTGAAGAGGACCTCGACATGAGTGACACGGACCTGGCTGATCCATCTGGTTCACAAATGTCGGACGTAGAAAAAGACGACGAAGAGTCGTCGACGAATAGTGATAGTTAAAGTAGAATTAATATTGATTGAGTAAGATTGTTCTTTTAATTGATATAGTTTTATAGTTTGCGACGATATCATATAATATACCAGACTTCGACCTTATTTTATCATATTATTTTTGTTCCCTATACATGTTTGGAACTAGGTGCAGACAATCACAACCGACACCCCCCGTGGGTGATCAGTCTGAGACATCCCCTGATCTTCATATCTTGACACCGGCTCCTTTTACAATAGTCGATCCTTCTAATGTAGGTCTCACCAGACCCCTTCCTGCAGTGACCACTAAACCTCCTTGGACCACTACTCACCGCAGGCTGTTATCAAAGCCTCGGACGCAATCGCCGACTTTGCCACCTATGTCAATGCCTATGTCGATGCCGACATAGCCATAGACATAGAGTCGACTCATCAAGAGGGACAGTCACCTCAAGGTTGGCTTATTCATATGGATGGTCGGTCTACAGTCAATCGACCATCGTCATCATACAATCGTCGCCAGGTCGACCCACTCGCCCCATTATCGAGTAGTCATTTGCCTCAGTAGAGGATTCTTAAACTTGGTGCGTTGACACCATCATCAAGTAAAGCACAGTCTATTCGATCGACATCTCAGCCGATGACTACTTTATCCCCTCTTCACTTTTCACCAGGGACCACTCCTCTGCCATCGTACCTGGTCCTACCACTGGATCATTAGCAACAAATGACCAGGATGGTTATAATGATGATGATGATGCCCTGATGGAGCCACCTATAAATAATAGACTATTGTGCACCTCGAAATGCATGTCGAGACGCGGGCACCGGATACCGAGTAGCCGAAGGTTAGTGGGAACATGAGTTGGTTAAACTGGATAAATAAAATACTAGCCATATGGTTTTATAAGGCTTAATGTAATGTGACATAAATTAAATAAGCTAAGCCTATAGTTGACACTCTATAATGAGGACCATTAGATGGATATTTAGATGAGCACACTGAGTAGTTCTAGGAAGGGAGTGTGCTATTGGATTCATTAGGTGGTGTGGGACAGCATGGTTATGAACCACAAGATAATCCTCGAGATACATATGCACACTTGATCAAGACTAAAACTATATATAACAAGTAAGTGGGATTTCATTCAAATCCACTCAACTACTCATGCAAAATCAGAGAAAACTAAGGTAGAAGGAGTTCAAGCTGGGAATTTAGGACATTTGTGATCAATTCAAAAGCTTAAACCTAGGTAATCATCTCCCTCATCTCCTACACTCTTTAATGGACCTATTTTTACTATGTTTGGTGAAATTCGAAATTGATGGTGAGATCTCTGATTTGTGCTTAAAACTCGATGAATTACATGTTATTAGATCATATTCATAGAAGATTTACCACTGTTTTAATTAGATTTGATGATATTGATGAAATTAGGAAGTTGTGTGAATGCGTGAATTTGGACAATTTGGGTTAAAATTTATGTTATGGAGTGTGCTAGATGTTGGTTTGAAGTTAATATTGTATGTAAAGCATGTGTAGACCAATAAGGTAGCCAATTGAGAGGAGAAAGAAAAAATTCTCAACTTGAGAATTTTGTCCCAGAGGACAGATATCGCGTTACTTTGAGCGGTTAACGCGCTAATCATTCTGGGTTTTTAACTGTTCTTCATCATAAAGAACAATATCGCGCTACCTGTATCCCATAGCGCACTACCATCACTTCGCATGCTATGTGTACCCTTTAGCGCGCTAATGACAGACTAAATATGGATTTAAAGGGTTATTTTGGTAATTTTCTAGTTAATACATGTCTAAACACTAGGAAATAACATAAATCTATAAGACTTGGACTTCAATGACTTGGGGGACCATAGCTCGGTGTCGGAGCTTGTTGGGTTGGATACGAGAGTCCAAGGATGTCGGAGAGCGGTTCGAGGTTTTTAAAACCAAACTGAAAAACTTTGAGTATTTGATTTTGTTTCTATTTCATTTCAATCATTTTCTTCCTGTTTCTACTACTCTATTCTATTACATGGACGTGAGTTGAGGTTACTCCCCCAAATTTTCCTGGTTGTGTGCTCATGATGCACTAGAGTGTAGCACATGTGACCTGGCCCTCAGTGAATGGCAACCTAAGCTTGCCTTTGGTGCACGTGTCGATGAATCGATGGATTTGGCCAACACCGCGAGGGACCAAGTGTCGGGCTAGTTGGGCGCAACCACTGGTGGGAACTTGGTGACTCGAAGTACAGTTTAGTCCATTTGGAGCGAGCACACACATTTGTTAGCTTATCTATTATCTATTCATGCGATGAACTATTTATAATTGCCTGTTTATATTCCACATGTTTACTTGACAGTATTTCTTGCATTTTATTTACTTTATTATGCGAATGCTCAGAGAGGTTTCTTGGGATTTTACTTACTGTACTTGTCATTTGTCTTGTTGTCATGATCGAGTGCAGATCCTAGTACCAATAAGGGCAAGATGATCCTAAACAACTACATCTGATTGTCATTCGTCGAGGACCTACTCATACGTGTTTTATTTTGATATTTTATATATATTGGGTTATTGGGAGACTTGTGATTATGCATTACATGTATATATATACTAAGTTTATACGTGGCGACCTTTCTGAAATTAGGGCACCGCTCGGCCTAATACCTTTATTAAGCCCTAACCTCACCATATAGGGCCTAACAAGGAATTAGTTAGTCCCTTCAAAACCTTATTACCTATCAATTATTCATTTTTCAAATAGATATAAACATATACATATCCTATGTAAATCCATAAATCAGATTTAATTAAAATTCTCCAACTTAAAAGTTATTCAGCGGAAGTCTTAACAAATCAATTAGTGGAAACTTATAACATATAGCCTAACCTTTGTGGAAAAACCAAGAAATAAAGATCAAATGCTTATATATAATGAAACGACAATATATAATAACATGTATCCGGTCAAGGTACCTATCGCTCATCCCATAATATACACCCCCAAAAGAAAATCATATACATATGAAAGTAATACATCAAAACAAAATCTAAAAATCTGGTGTAGCAGCACTCCACTGGCTCAAAGGTAGTCTCTGGTCTTCTCTTTGCCTAGCTTGCTACTCGATGGATCAATACCCACAGTCATAAACTAGACGGTGAGTACTTGAAATAAAAAGTAATACAGAGAGACATTTGTTCACATTCGCAATTATGCAACAAATATAAAAAAAAGAATAATAATAATAACAACTATATTGAAAGATTATCATGCAAAGAGATACTTTAGTTCAACATAATGAAACTGACATTAGACTAAGTAGTAATGATCTAAGGTTGTTCGGGCGTGATCTTCATCACATCAACCTTTACACTATATATGGACGGAGCTATGCTCTACATCTCTTTTGAAGGTCGTACTTACATGGTACGATATGCCTTTATAATTATCCTAAATGTCAAGTCACTGGGATGCATACTTGCCAACAACCCAGAGTCTTACAACTCGTGAAGTCACACAAGTTATGCTTGCTAACAACCCCGAGTCCCATACCCCATGTGTTGTGCAAGATAATAGAGAAATCTCAATCACTATGGAAAGTTTAGTGACCCTCGTATGTCAGATGGATTTCTATCATGAAAGGACCCTAGATACAAGAACCACTTTCATATTCAAGAACAACACGACATTGGAAACCAACAAATACAATTGCATAACTAATGCACAAAGGATCTAGATGCACAACACTGTAAAAACTACCTAATAGCATGCTATTTCATTGACTACTAGTAATAACAGTCAATAATGACATAGCACATGAATTGGAGTCAGTGAAATCATTTTATCAACAAACTATGCCATGAAACAACCTCATGTAATGAGAAATGAAAATAAGTCATGGCATACAGAGTACAAATGCAATTCAATCCAAATGATTGAGAATAAATAATCAAATAGGAATGAAAATGTAAAGAAATATCTCACTCAGTTTACTTATATACATACGCAATTTCCTATGCTACTCCGACCTCCTAACACCTCGAAACTTGTGTTTGAGCTCCTAAGAAAATTCCTAAAGTTCTTGACATCAGATTAGATTTTTCAAGTGTGTTTGGACCTCTACTTAGTGTTTTAGAACCATTTATAGTGTTTGAGCTCTTTTTGAAAAATGCATATTTTTGTCCTGTCACTGCAATTAGCATGCTAATTCTGGAATTAGCACTCTAATTTTCAACTTAGTGCGCTATCTAGCCCTATCTAGTGCGCTACGTGCAGTAGAACCCTAAATTCTGCAATCAAAATTTTGAGTTTTATCAACACATAAGCTATGCTGATGCCTTGAGAACCCTCATACACACCTCTAGAGTTCCAAGACACCGTTTATAACATAAATCAACAACCGACAACATCAAATACATGAATTCATGGATTAAAGCTATGTTAATGGAGTAGAGAAGTTACCAAACTTGATGAATACTAGCTGAACTTGGTCTTTTCTTCAACTCCACTGGTTTGCTAATCTTCTTCTTCCCCAACAGCTCTTCACTTCTCCGGCAAGTTCGCTTCTTAACTAAGCAATTAAACGAGACAGTGTGAGGTACTTTTGTCGATCACAAGCTTTATATAATTGAATTGGATATGGTTGAATGATAGCCCTTGATCATTTGTGCACACGTATCTTGAGACTTAACAAGTGGACCTCCTACACACACATGTCCCACAAGTTCATGGTTAAGTGACACTAAACCGTAACTCTATTGGTATTGAAGCATGTCAACTCGTGTCTCGAAACATATCAAGTGGCTTATGTTTTAACTTACTAACTTAGGTTTATCACACCTAATCGACCATAATCCATATAACTCACTTAATAAAACCATATAAAGCTTGTACCAACTTACCTTATCACTCCCTACCTGGGTCCCATGTGGGCAGGCTTATCGAGATAAGTCCCTACTCACGTCTCGACACCTATCGACACATAAACATGACTTAATAGTCTACACATACAACATACTAAGCACACATCATAAAAAATATAATATCTAGCTCGGCCATCTATCCTCACTAATGACACGAATCTCGTTGCAGGTCCCACGTCACGGGTCATTTGGTCTTGATTAACACATTAAACTAAGGTGAGCTATTTGGGTCGTGACATTATGGTACTGTCGCTTATATACATAGTACTTTTATGGGTTTCCCAAAGTAGGATTTTCTCTTATGAATAATGTTTATTAAGTTAAATTACATACCAAATGTACCAATTAAGGCTTCCGCTAATGTTTGTGTTAACTTGTAAGATACAACCCACTAGTATGGTTACGCATTAGAATAAACATTTAAATACTTAAGAAGAATAAGTTAAGCAAATACTGATAATCTACTAACTAATTTGATAAAACACATGTGGACACAAATTCTGAGACAAGAGGTGGTTGGGTAGGTGGCGGACACGTGTAGTTGGGCCCACCTGACAAGGAGTAGGGGTGGCAAGGCCACCACATTGTTTTTTGCTTTTGGGGTTATAGGAGACTTGATAGACACAATACATGTATATATTTACTTTTCACAGTATTTTCTCACCTGATATACAGTGCACTAGATTCAGGTTTTCCAAAGTAGGACTGATGTTCTATATGACTTGAAAGTTATTCAAAACCTATGGTTATACTATGATAAGACTTTCGCCGTAAATTATAGACCGCTTACTTAAAACTTTGTAAATGACAAATGAAATGCTTGCTAATAATTGAATAATTGATCGATATAATCACTAATTAATGAGTTAGCATGCCTATTGAGAAGCGTTGATGCGGTGATGATGTTGGTAGAGCTGCGGGACTCGCGTAGCAGTAAACTCGGGACCCGTGAGGCGTGGGGCTGCCACTTAGCGACTAATATAGACCCTACTTTTTGCTAAACATACCCCATTTACTCGCCATACCCCAATTTTTGAATTTTAATTGCTAAACATACCCCATTTTTTCTACAAAACCCCCCCAAAATATCCTTGTTAAATTTACCCCATTTTTTTTTACTAAATATACCCCATTATTCAAACATACCATTGTTTCCCCGGCCTGTGAGTTTCGGCCATACAGGAATGAGATCTCTAGAGAGGTATCGGATGACTCCCATCGAGACCTCTTTAGAAGTTTGGGCCGACTTCATGTAAATCCCATCGAGTCCTTTGAAGAGGTCTCGATCTTGGTGGAAGACAATTGGGTCTCGACTAACTCCCACTGAGACCTTTTTATTAGTCTCGGTGGGAGTCGATCGAGATCTCTTTATAGGTCTCTGTGGGTGACGACCAAAATCTCTAAAGAAGTCTCGGCTCTGTGTGTCTGCAACCCATGAGTGACAAGAACGAATTTTTTTTTTCTCCAAAACTCCTAAAAATACATGAAATGACCAAACAATTATAGGGTTTTGCTCAGAATCTCCTAATATTCTCAATTCTATTAACATTTTATGTTTAAAATGTATGATGCAAGGCCTCTATCGAAGCCTTAAACCCAACACAACACCTAACTGACTAAAAAATGGCAAATTTTTTTCAAGAAACTTCAAAATTGACACAAAAAGATGTGGAATCACACTTACGACGTCGAATCAATATGATTTTGCCCAAATTTCGTTGGATTAGGACCGAAGGTGAGTGTGATTTGAAAGTGGGAGAGACGGTGGTGTGACTGGGGTATGGATGGATGTCATTAGTGCGTATGAGGAGAACAAAAACCTTTATTTATTTGTTTTTTGATAGGGTGGTTTTTTTTTTAAGTCATATATAATTTGAGATGGATCAAAACACAAAAGGGACATTACAAGTTTGCAGAACTCTCCCCTCCCCCCGGATGCGGGAATAGCAACATGAACTAAATGCCCCGTCCACGCCAAGGAACTTACACCAAAGAGTCCTGACATGAACTAAAAGGCCCCACCTCCCCCTTCCATTAATTAATGGCTAGATTTCTTGTTGGTATGTTTGAACAAAATGCACTGTAGTCCATCAGATACACTTCTGAAATGTTCGCATGCATATCTCATAACACCCTCCATATGGAATCCTGTATAAGACTATTTTTGCATTATTCCACTTTACTTGGAGACTGAAAAAAAAAAAAAGACAAGTTTTCTCGAAATTACCCAAAAACATATCTTTTTTTACCAAAAAAATATTATATATATATATATATATATATTTATGTATAATATTTTTGTTTGATAAGAAAAAAAAAACCAAACTCTCGATTTATTACTCAAATAATTATTCCTTACTAAATTAATGAGTCATCCACTCAGTTGGCAGTCTTTTCTATATTGTTTAACATGATACTTATATATGGACAATTAAATAAGAGTTAGTTGTACCACTTGACATCAAAGCTCAATCTCGAATTAGTTATGAAAATTTGAAACAAAAGCACAACAACATATATAGCCTCAATCACGCCCAAATTACTTATTGAGGTCGGTACATGGATCAACTCTTTCATTTTGCTCAATTTAATGCTACAACTTTTTGCTACAAGATTAACCACTCAACCAAATCAAATAAGGCCGTACTTTTTAATTTGGAAGTTTTTAGTTTGAAGAATATTAGAGTGATATCCTTTTGCTACGACCTTTTGCTACAATATTATCGAGGTCCCTTAAATCTTGGATTGAAATATGTATGTGCATGCATTTTTTTAAGTATGTCTAAAGGTCCTCAACAATCGTGCAGTAAAAGCTTGTAACAAAAGATTTATTTCACCATATAATTGTTCTGTCCTTTGAGTTTTCTTTTCTATCATGTAGGGAAACTTTTCTCTTTATTATGGTTTTAATTAATGGTGTGTGTATATGGTGCAATTGCGTTTTAAGATGGTTGTTAAGATAATAACAATCACTAACTGTCATCATATTCCATTATTGTAGTCGCATTCTTTCAACCTAAACTTTAGGTGTCCAATGTTTTTTTAAATAGCTAATTAGGATGACTAGCTAGTTCTCTGCGTGGTCCCTTTCTATTAATTGGTGCATGTATTGAGCCATTAATAATTATTATTAATGAAATTTATGTTACTTTAAAAAGAATTAGTTAGGTGAAATTAAATAATATTAGGAGTTAGGACCTTATATATTAATTGCAAGGGAGATCACATGCAATTTAGAATATTATTAGAGCATCTCCAATGGAACAATTTATTGGAGTAGAAATGGATCCATCTAGGACACAATTCACATTCAACTCAAAAAAATGCTCTCTAAGAGCATCTCCAATGAGACCAATGATTGGGGTAAAAATAGATCCACTTAGGATACAATTCACATCCAACCTAAAAAATGTTATCTAATGGGACCATGGATTCATAATGTCCATCCTATGTGACATGAAATTAAAGTGGAAGATGTCTACCACATCAGCATTATTAATTCTTTTAAAATTTCTATTTTTTTCAAGCCTTTATTAATATTATGAAAATTGAAAATAAAAGTGTCAACTCATCAATTCATGGTTTTAATCCACATTACCTGTCACGGCCCAAAATAATTAATACACATTTAATTTTTTAATCAGGATAAAATGACCTATGATGTGGCACCCGCAGCGCGATACGTGTCACTATCGACGCACGGTGGCCGAGGTAAATGTTATATTTGTGCGTTGTATGCCTAGTGTATTGTATTTGTGTAGACTACTAAGTTATTTAGGGTATGTAGATACTGAGACGAGTGGGGACGCACCTCGAGTCACGTACCAACGTTGGCCCGAGGCAGCAGCTCGTGGGGTAAGTGTAACTAGTTGAGTTTCATTTTATTAAAAAAAATGAAAATGAAAAAAACGAAATGAGATAAATATATAAATATATATATATATATATATATCACTAGATCTATATCTAGCTACACACACACATCTCTATAAAGGGTGTCTAATATTGGTCTCACTTGAAAGTGAAACAAGGGACAAGTGGTATGAGCAAATCCACCCGATGTGCCTCGAGATACATGTGTGAGTTGAGATGTGTGGCTCACATTTAAGCTACTCAAATCATATATATAAATATAACTTTGGTCAAATGAAACAACAAAGTCCAACCTTATATGATCTCATTCTATCTCTCCAAACCAAAAAAAAAAAAAAAAAAAAGCACAAAGAGAAGAAACGCGGTGAGGAAGAAAGAGAAAGAAGGAGAGAAGGAGAAGAAATAGACCGAGAGAGAGAGAGAGACCCGACGACGAGAACGCAAGGTGAGTTGATTTCACGTTGTTGTTGTTGATTTGTTTCGTCGTTGTGGTGGTTCGAGGTGCCGAACTCGGACGAACTGCCATGGCAGTTCGTCCGAGCTCAAGGAGGGCCGGGGAGTGGTCTCCCTCACAGGAAACCCAACCTAGGGTTGGAGATGGACACCCAACCCCAGTGAAAAAAAAAAATTACAGAGCAGCAGTTCTGGTGCGATGAGGTAGAAGATGGGTGTCGGGTTAGGTCGACCCGAACCCATATGGGTCGGGCCGGGTCGACCCTGACCCGATGGGGACCGGGTCAGACCAACCCGGGTCCGGCTGGACCGGGTCGGGTCGATCGGGTCCGCTTGGACCGAGTATGGTTGACCCGGACCCACCCTAAAAAAATAATAAAAAATATATATATATATATATATATATATATAAATAAGTTTCAGAAAATGGATAAAAATATGGAAAAATTCAGGAAAATTCTAGAAAATTAGGAAAAATTCCAAAAATTTATTTTTTGAAAAAATAAATAGAAATTAATAAATCTCTATGAAAAATACAAGATTTGAAATTTTGGATGCGACTTTTACGAGGTTTTTACCTCGAAAAGTGTGAAATTGGCAAATTGGTCTCGAATTTGATTTCGACCAATTTAGGAATTTTAAATAATGAATCGTGAATCTAAATTGATAACTTGACAAATGTTAGGACCATAAATGAGCTATTACGAGGTTTGGGTGCGTACATCGACACGACGAAAAGTCGGATAGCTTAGGAATTGCTGTGTGTATGTAAGTAAATTGATTAAGACATTTATTTATATTTCATTTTATTTATTTATTTATTCTTAGTTACTCGAACTGAATCTCCTTTGAAATCCATATTCTATGACTTGTTCAGTTCTCATTTTGTGATGTTGTATATATCATACTTTGTTGTGTATATCATTGATTCCAATTCCTATACTTTGTCATGTTGATTGTTGTGTTTGTCATTGTTTAGTGATATATCATGCTATATTGAAAACGAAAGTGGTTCTTGTGCATTAGTATGCAGTTACATCTCTTGGCTTTCATTACCGAGTCATTATTGAACATGAAAGTGGTTCTTGTGGTTATGGTCATTTGATGATAGAAATTCAGCTTTCATACGGGGTCGCTAGACTTTCCGGGATGTTAGGGAGTTTCTCCACTACCTTATATGACACATGGGGTAACTTGCCTAGTATGGGGTAACTGGAACTCGGGGTTTGTTGGCGCAAGAATAACTTGGGTGAACATGACGAGTTTTAAAACTCGAGTATGTTAGAAAGTATACATTTCGGTGACGACTAATTCACTTGGAATAGAAAAGGCGTAATCGTAAGTACGACCTTTTGAAATTATGATATAGAGCTCAATGTGTAATGAAATGATATAGAGTAGAGCTCAAATCGTAGTGGACAGGCTGATGTGATGAAGATCACGACCGACCGACCCTAATCCATTACTACTTAGCCTTGAGCCAGTTTCATATTTGGTTAACGTAAATATCTCTTTGCATGATGTTTCTCTCAGCATAGGTGTTATTTAAATCATGTCATTTGATACTTGTTGTCTGTTTGAGAATGTGAATCGATGTCGCTGAGTATTACTTAAATAATTTCATGTACTCACCGTTTAGTCCAAAACGGTGGGTGCAGACATTACAAGAAAAAAATTAAACAACAACAAACTAATATGTTGCCGAATTGGTACGGATTTGTTGCTAAGCGACTCTGCAACAGATCAACAATAGATCAGAGCTGTTGTTAAACTCTTTGTTGCAGATTGAAGTTAGCAACAGATTTTGGTTCTGTTGCTATTCAACAACATATTTGTGATAGAAATTTGTTGCTGAACAGCAACAGAAACAAATCTATTGCAGATTGCAGTATAGTCAGCAAAAGAGGTTCTGTTGCAAATCAGCAACAGATATATCTGTCTATTCTTGATTTGCTGATTAAGCGTAATAAGCGGTCGATGTTGATGATCTGTTGCAAAACAGCGACTGATCAGCAACGGACAATTTTTTGCTGACTGTACAAATCAACAAAATACTTGGTCAATTGCTGATTTGGAATGGTAATTTTTTAAAAAATTACAGTTCACAGTAAATAGTAAATTGAAATCCTGCAGCAGTAAAATCTGCGAAAAAAACAATTTTTCCTGCTGCAATTAAAATGAAAATTGAGAAATTGTTTGTGTATTATCAAAATTTGACACAAAAATATCTACAAAATGTGGAGATTAACATTTCATAATTAACTAGTAGTATATTATATACTACTAGATGAACATTATCCAACAAAATACAAAATACTACATAAATTAAGATGGCTACACAAATTAATTTACATATATATCTAGAATGTCAATCCCATACTCTGACCCAATTGTGTCACCGATAGAAGATAGACACCATACAATTTCTGGGGCTAGGAGTGCGTGTCCCATCCAAATCCTAAAAATGAAAAGGAATAACTTGAACAATATTCGAAATGCAATCAAGATATTCAAACGCAAATGAAAAAATCCTAAAATTAAACCTTGTTCATCGACCTCATACATAAAAGATCGCACACAGTGACACACACAAAAATTTCCAATTCAAAAGGGAATGAAAGAACTTCCATACATGACATTCCATGCATTTTTTTAATTTTTTTCCTCTTGTACATTCATTCATATATAAGAAGTTAAAAACGTAAAATAAGAAAACCATGCAGCCCACAAATGAACCATTCTAAAAAATCAAAACAGTAAAAATTGAAAAAAATTCAATGACATGAGAACAAATCTACGACAATTTAGCAAATCTCAAAATATGTAACTATAAATTGAAAAAAGTCAATGACATGAAAAAATTCAATGACATGAGAACAAATCTCAAAATATGTCACTAGGTTATGTGTTGGGTTGCATGGATACGCTCAATTTGTTAATAACAGGGTTGCTAAGTAGAGATTAGTGGATAAAATATAGGGATGACAAATCTCATAACCTATGCTTGTAAGGGAAATTGCCTGCACTGAATCTCGGGCTTGATTGCATAAGAGCTCATATCGTAGATAAATAATAACCATGACTCACTTGCCGATGGACCACTCAACCAACAACACTTTCAAATATAGCTATCGCCAAGCAATGAACAACAATATTTAAAGAGTAAAATGAGCAACAACAATATTCACAAAGCAGTGAACAATAGCCAAGGGAGTGAGATAAAATACTATATAAGTCCCTAACTGGTTTACTTATGATTTTTCGCGAACAGTTCCTAGTCCTCGACACGTCCGTTTAAGCCTCGATATGCGCGCTCGACACCCGACTCTTAAGTCCCTGGTGTCAATTTATACCATTTAGGGCTATTTTTCTAACTCATTCAAAGCACAGCTAAATTAGGTGAAGTAAACCTCACCTCCATCGCGTCGTTCACTGCGCCGCGGTCACTATCGTCGCTACCGTGCAGCAGTTAGCCATCTTGCGCTGCTCGCATCGTCGTTGCCGCCACCGGCGCTTTTCGTCCGCCGGCTGTCGCATCGCACTGCCGTCGCGTCTTGATCATCTTCTCCACAACCATGCCGCAGCCATCGGAGTCATCGTTGCCCCGCCGATCGTCGTCACTGCCCCACGCCGCGCAGTCGCCAACCACCACCCGCGCACCGCGTAATGCTTCTTCGCCGATCTGCGCATTGCTGCCTCGCTAGTCTTTGTAACACCACCATTTTTTCGCGTTCAGCTCCCAGAGCAGAGCTGCTGCATCGCCGGAGCGCCGTCGCTGCTTGCGCCATCCCTACACGAGCGCTTGCCACTGCTGGCTTTCTCCTCGCCTCTGCCGGTCTTCTTTCTCTCCGCCATCTCTCCTCTTTCGTCCTCGATCTCTCTCTCCGACTCTTTCTCTCCTTTCTTCACTCTCTCACATCCCGATCCACTTTCTCTCTATATCTTTTACTCTCTCTCTCCTAATGAAATGGGTTTGCGGGGACAAGGAGGAGAGCCCGTAGTTTGTAAAAATCATTTAAAAATTAGTGACAGATCAGCAACATACTAGTATGTTACTGATTTTTTGTTGCTATTTTGTCGTTGATCAGCGACTGATTTTGATTTGTCGCTGATCAGCGCCATTACATGGAATTAATATTTGTGAGATTAGTGACAGATCAGTAACAGACTAGTCTATTGCTGATTTGTCGCTGATCAACAATAGAATTGAATCTATCGCTGATCAGCGACAGACTATGTCTGTAGTTGATCTGCAACAGATCTGTCATAGATTTAGCTACAGATCAACGACAAACTAGTTTCTATAGGTGATCTATCGCAGATCTGTCACAAAATTGGCGAGAAATTAATGGCCGGAGAAATCAGCGACAGATCAGTGACAAAATGCAATTTGTCACAATTTTTGTCACAAATGTTTCACTGATTTGTTGTTTTTGGGTCAACCGAGTCAAACGCTCTATCTAATGCAGAATTGTTGTTGATTTGTTGTTGTTTAGCAACAGATTCAGTCTGTTGAAATTTTTTGATGCTATTCCACATTATTCTTGTAGTGAGATCAGCCGAGTAGCAAACCAGGCAAAAAATAGATTGGTGACTACCTCTGAGCCGGTGGAGGACTGCTACGACATATTTTTGTACATTTTGCATTTTTTTTGTATTACTCTTTTATGTACATGCTATTTTGCCTTTTGGGTCGAGTGATAGGAACATCTGACCAGACACATGTTATATATATCATCACTGTTGTTTCTATATGCATGTGATCACTGTTTCTTGGTTTTTCCATAATAGGTTAGGCCTTAGGATGTAATGTCCACTAGTAATGAAATAAAACTTTTGCTGAATGACTTGTTAGATATAAAAAATTTAACTGAACTCTGATTTATTGACAACCATAGGTTAGTCAGTAGAATTAGTTTGTTAACTACAGGTGGTATCATAATTGGTAGGTAATTAAGTGTTTAAATAAGACTGACTACTTCCTTGTTAGGTCCTATAACGGATATTAGGGCTTAATTAAGGGATTAGGCCGGGCGGTGCCCTTATTTGTAATTGGGTCACAGTTGATATCAGAGCCAAGGTTTATAAAGCTTGGCTTACTTATATGATTTTAGGCTATATGATACCAATACAGTTAGTATTAGTGCCATGGTTTTGGGAAAACATGGCTTTAAGATTGTAGAATATGGAGTTTCTACAATACGATACCACAGCTACAATATGTAGTGAACGACCTACCTTGTTCAGCTGGAAACAACTAAGAGATTTAAAAAAACTATAGAAGTTAGAAAACTTTAGTTAGATGTGGAAAACCAGATGATCCTCACCTAGAAACTATTAGTTGGGAAGTGAGTGACAGTGAGTTGGGGATTTGATCTATTTATGTGCATGTTAAGTTCGTTATGTGTATATATGCGTTATCCACGTAGTAGCAGATTCACATTCGTTATCCATTTGCAATCGGAGATGGCGGATTCACGCAATAGCAATGATGCCGGTGCGAGAGGTAGCCAGCCTTCGATACCATCAACGAAGGACTTCCAGCGCCTTTTAGATCGAGTAGCTACTCATGGGCAGCAATTGGCAAATTTCATCGCATTGATGACTTCCCAATTTTTTCCACCAGCATAGCTAGCTCAGACATCTGGTCCTACTGCGACTACAGTACCGACTATAGTGTCGGTCGTACCTGCAACACCAATAACAACAGCTCCAGTAGTAGAGACTGTGTCTACACCATTGTCTACACTCCCATTAGCTAGTTTCATAGCGGTAGTTCAGCTGGTGAAATATCTCATTAGACTGAAACCGGTATACTTCTACAGTTAGAGAGATTTTGAGAAGATCGAGAAATGGGTCC
Source organism: Stephania yunnanensis (assembly GCA_039657365.1). Classification (NCBI taxonomy): domain Eukaryota; kingdom Viridiplantae; phylum Streptophyta; class Magnoliopsida; order Ranunculales; family Menispermaceae; genus Stephania; species Stephania yunnanensis. The sequence continues at coordinate 60,287,169 of CM077582.1, read as the reverse complement.
CGTCACAGGAGAAGTTACATAGAGTCTTGCAGATTGAGGATATACTTAGAGCTGAGATATCGTCGTACACATTGCCGCGAGACGCTGATATTTGGTGCAGTACGACGATAGCTACTGAGGGCGAGTTTAAGTCTTGGGATGCATTCAAGACTAAGTTTTATCAGCAGTACTTCCCACCCGCGGTGATAAAGAGGTTGCGGAAGGAATTCATGAATTTGAGACTGGGAGCTGACGAGACGTTGATGAGCTATAAAGATAGATAAGACTATCTAAGGTGTTTTGCCGGAGATCTTTTTACAGATGATGTATATATTTTGGCGATGGATTGAGGCCAAATATAGGGTTTTATATGGTCAGTTCAAGTGCTAGGACACTGGGAGAGACTTTCGAGCGTGCACTTTCTTACGAGATTTATTATATGAGCCGAGTGGCTGACGGGACACCCTTAGTACCCGCGATGACATCTAATCAGTTGGCGAAGTATGAGCGGAGGAGACAAAAGGGCATAAGACCTAGGAGATGGGATAAAGGTGTTTAGGGGACGATTGTGCTTTATGTAGCATCTACTACACCTTTGCAGACTATTGCTGGTAGACCTCTCGTACCACCACCAGTCAGACCTGCATTTCCAGCTCCTGCTTTGTCTACTTTACCAGCTTTACCAGCACCACCAGCTCCACGTCAGCAGCATAGTGGTAGAGGCAGAGGTAAAGGTAGAGGACGAGGATGAGATAGTTCCAGACTAGGGTAGAGACAGGCATCTGGACTGGCCCAGGATCTGGCGCAGGGACTAGAGCAGTCACTTGTTATCGATGTGGTTAGGTGAGACATATCAGTCGAGAGTGTCCGCAAGCGTCGAGAGGTCATCCATACGATTATAAAGCCTGACGCAGACGTTATACGAAACCTCATTATGGGTATGGTTTCCATTTGTGGTCATCAGGCTTATGTCTTATTTGATTCGAGTTCGACAGTTTCTTTCATTTCTGGTCGCATGGTCGGCATGTTAGGGTTGAAACCGGTTAGTGTCGGAGTCTATTTGATTTTGAGTATAGCAGTCGGAGATAGAGTGTACCCTAATTCTCTAATGGAGAAATGCCCAGTAGAAATCGACGGCGTCGAGTTACCTTCAGACTTCAAGGTGCTAGAATTTTTTTTCTTTCGATGCGTTGCTATGGATGGATTGGCTAGCATCATATCATGCTCATATCGATTGTTTTATGAAAACAGTGATATTTGAGATTCCAGGGCATCCAGTACTAATGTATAAAAGTAGTACACCGAGAGCCGAGGGCACTCGAGGTTGGCTTGCGACTAGTGGGGAGATGGAGACTTCGATATCAGTATATATCGTTGCAAAGAGTCATCGACCTAAATTGGAAGAGATTCCGGTTGTGTGCGAGTTTCCGGACGTGTTTCTGGAAGACTTACCTAGATTACCACCACCGATGGAGATAGATTTCATTATTGAGTTAATGTCAGGTAAGAAACTGATATCTATACCACCATACCGCATGGCTCTACGAGAATTGGAAGAATTGAGGAAATAGTTGCAAGAATTAAACAAGAAGGGATTCATCGTACATTCGATATCACTATGGGGAGCACCAGTCTTGTTTGTGAAGAAGAAGGACGGTACCTTGAGACTGTGTATTGATTACAAACAATTGAATAAGGTCACAGTCAAGAACAAGTATCCATTATCGCGTATTGACGACTTATTCGATCAGCTGAGAGGTGCGCGATTTTTCTCCAAGATAGATCTACGATCAGGATATCATCAGCTAAGGATCAGGGACGATAACAGATACATAACATCGTTTAGTACGAGGTATGGACACTATCAGTTCACAGTCATGTCGTTTGGTTTGACTAATGCTCCTGCCATGTTTATGGATTTAATGCATCGAGTGATGGGACCATATCTTGACTGCTTTATGATCATGTTTATTGATGATATATTGGTGTGCTCGAAGACTTGAGAAGATCACGAGCAGCACCTCAGGGAGACGTTGCAAACTTTGAGGGAGCACGGACTATATGCCAAATTCAGTAAGTGTGAATTTTAGTGTTCTGAGGTCAAATCTTTGGGTCATGTCGTTACAGCAGCAGGTATTGCTGTAGATCCAATAAAGATTCAGGCGATTTTGGATTGGCCAGCACCAACGTCAGTAATTGAGATTAGGAGTTTTCTGCGGTTAGCAGGCTATTACCAAAGGTTCGTGAAGGATTGTTTGAATATCGTTTCACCAATGACCAAGTTGACCCAGAAAGACATGAAGTCTCGGTGGTTAGAGGAATGCGAGGAGACATTTGCTTAACCGAAGAACTTGTTGACTACTGCACCAGTGCTAATATTGCCAAAGGCTGGAAAGAGTTTCATGGTGTACACAAATGCTTCTTATATGGGTTTAGGTTATGTGTTGATGCAAGAGAAAGGCACAATGGCCTATGCATCAAGACAGTTGAAGATACATCAGAAGAATTATCCAACTCATGACTTAGATTTGGCGACGGTAGTGTTTGCTCTGAAGATATGTAGACGTTATCTGTATGGAGAGAAGTTCACACTCTATAATGGCCATAAGAGTTTGAAATATCTCTTCACACAGAGAGAGCCGAACATGAGACAACGCAAATGGTTAGAATTTTTGAAAGACTATGACTTTTCTCGGGAATATCATCCAGGAAAAGCAAATGTTGTTGATGCGCTGAGTAGGATTCCGACTGGAGATGCTGAGACTATTCGATGTCATATGACGCATGAGTATGGTTTACTCGAGGCGACAATGAGGCTTAGTAAGTCAGATATTGCTAATGACATTGAAGTACTGATTTGTGCTCATGTAAGACTTCAAGTAGTGTCGACTTAGAGAGTGTAAGAGGATCATAAAACTGACATTCTATATCCAAGATTTGGTGAGTTAGCCCAGAGTCTCGAGTGTACTGACTGGACTAAAACAACAGACAGTGTCTCAGATTTCGAGGCAGATTGTGGATACCGGCAGTAGCAGAGCTGAGAGATGAGATTCTTCAAGATTCACATCATTCTCGGTTCACTGTTCATCCAAGAAGAACTAAAATGTACCATGATATGAAGAGACATTTTTGGTAGCCTAGGATGAAAGCGGACATATCAGAGTTTATCAGGAACTGTGGGATCTACCAGCAGGTAAAGGAAGAGCATCGGAGACCTGGATGATTACTACTGCCGCTTCCCATTCCACGATGGAAGTAGGAAGACATAGCCATGGATTGCGTTCGAGGACTGCCGATGACTATTCATCGACATGATTCCATCTGGGTTATTGTGAACAGATTGACGAAATCTACCCATTTCATACCAGTTGCAGCTCATTACACATTTGACCAGCTGAGTGTATTATTTGAGAGAGAGATCATCAGGCTGCATGGAGTACCTTTGACAATTACATCAAATAGAGATGTTATGTATACATCTAGGATGTGGCAGAGTATGCAAGAGCAATATGGTACACGCTTATAGTTTAGTATAGCCTTTTACCCTCAGACTGATGGGCAGACTGAGAGGTTGATTCAAACTCTCGAAGATATGCTCAAGCGTGTGTACTTGAGTTTGACAGATCGTAGGAAGAGTATTTACCGTTATGTGAATTTGCATACAACAACAGTTATCAAATGAGCATTGAAATGGCGCCATTTGAGGCATTATACGGCAAACCGTGTCGCTCAACATTTTGTTGGGCTGAGCAAGAAGATCATAATTTGTTAGGGCCAAAAATTGTTCTCGATAACTCATAAAAGGTAAAACAGATTCGCCAGAAGCTTAAGGGAGCCCGAGAGAGGCAAAGGAAGTATGCAGACATGTAACGCAGCGATCTCACGTATGATGAGAGAGTTTTAGTGTATCTAAAGGTTTTTCCTCGTAAATGTCATCATGATTTGGTTTGAGAGGCAAATTAGCACCGAGATTCATCGGGCCTTTCAAGGTCAAGAAATGGGTTGGAATGGTTGCATATGAGTTAGAGTTACCTCCACAGATGTTAGGAATTCATCCGGTGTTTCATATATCGATGCTTCGACTAGCTAAGTCAAAGGCAGGCGAGAGACCGACAGTGGATTTGAGTCGGATTGATTTGAGTGAGGATATCTCATACGAATAACAACTAGTTCAGATTCTTGACCGAATGGTACAACAGTTAAGAAGCAAGTCTATCCTGAAGGTGTTAGTCAAGTGACTGTTTCATGGAGATTCAGAACTCACTTGGGAACGAGAAGACTATATGCGAGACAGATTTTCGTACCTCTTTGAGTCAGGTATTTTAAAACTCGTTAAGTTTAGGTTCGAGGACGAACTTCCTATTAGTTGGGAAGTATTCTCACGACCCAAATAATTAATACACGTTTAATTCGTTAATCATGATAAAATGACCCATGACGTGGGACTCGTAGCACGATACAGGTCACTACCGAGGTACGGTGGCCGAGGTAAATGTTATATTTGTATGTTGTATGCCTATTGTACTGTATTTGTGTAGACTACTAACTCATTTATGAGTATGCAGATACCGAGATGAGCGGGGAGCCGCCTCGAGTCGCGTACCAACGTGGGCCTAATGCAGCAGCTTGTGGGATAAGTGTAACTAGTTGAATTTCATTTTATTAAAAAAATGAAAATGAAAAAAATGAAATGAGATAAAAATATATATATACATATATATATATATATATATATATATCAATGGGCCAAAGTAAAAAAAAATATATATATATATATATATATATATATATATATATATCACTAGATCTATATCTAGTTGCACACACACATCTCTATAAAGGGTGTCCAATATTAGCGTCACTTAAAAGTGACCCAAGAGACAAGTAGTGTAAGCAATTCTACCCGATGTGCCTCGAGATATATGTTTGGGTTGAGATGTGTGGCTCACATTTAAGCTACTCAAATCATATATATATATAACTTTGGTCAAATGAAACTAGAAAGTCCAAGCTTATCTTATCTTATTCTATCTCTCCAAACCAAAAAAAAAAAAAAAAAAAAAAAAAACACATAGAGAGAAGAAACGAAAGTGAGAAAGAAAGAGAAAGAATGAGAGAAGGAGAAGAAAAAGACCGAGAGAGAAAGAGACCCGACGACGAGAACGCAAGGTGACTTGATTTCGCGTCGTTGTTGTTGATTTGTGTAGTCGTTGTGGTGGTTGAGGTGCCAAACTCGGACGAACTGCCACGGCAGTTCGTCTGAGCTCAAGGAGGGCCGGGGAGTGGTCTCCCCTACAGGGAACCCAACCTGGGGTTGGGGATGGACGCCCAACCCCAGTGAAGAAAAAAAAAAAAAAAAATTACAGAGTAGTAGCTCTGATGCGATGAGGAAGAAGATGGGAGTCGGGTCGGGTCGACTCGACCCCATATGGGTCGGGCCGGACCGACCCTGACCCAATGGGGACAGGGTTGGTTGACCCAGACCCACCCTAAAAAAATAAAAAAATAATAAATAATATATATAATATTAATAAAATAAATTTCAGAAAATGGATAAAAATATGGAAAAATTTAGGAAAATTCAGGAAAAAATGTGAAAAATTAGTAAATTAATTAAGAGAAATTAATGAAAAATTATATTTTATTACTAGTGGACATTAGATCCTAAGGCCTAACTTATTGTGGAAAAACTAGGAAATATTGATCACATACATATAGAAACAACAGCGATGATATATATAACATGTGTCTGGTCAGATGTTCCTATCACTCAACCCAAAAGACAAAATAGCATGTATATAAAAATAATACAAAAAAATGCAAAACGCACAAAAATATGTCATAGCAGTCCCCCACCGGCTCAGAGGTAGTCACCAATATTCTCTTTGCCTGGTCTGCCACTCGGCTGATCTGCACCCACCATCACAAACTAGACTGTGAGTACGTGAAATTATTTAAGTAATACTGAGAGACATCGATCCACATTCTTAAACATACAACAAGTATCAAATGGCATAATTTAAATAGCAGGTGGTATCATAATTGGTAGGTAATTAAGTGTTTAAATAAGGCTGACTAGTTCCTTGTTTGGTCCAATAAGGGAGATTGGGGCTTAAATAAGGGATTAGGCTGGGCGGTGCCCTTATTTGTAGTTGGGGCTGTCACATTACCATCGAAGATAATTTTAAAAGGTGAATGTCTATCTAGCGCTGCATATGATAGACATCCTCTCCAGATCCATGATGTAATTAACAACCCAAATTAATTAAACTAGGATTAGTGTTACTCTCGGGGATTAACAGTTGCAGTTCGGGCTTTACGTGGACAACTCGGTTGGATTAGACACGAGAACCGAGGAAATATGTTATTTATAAATGATGGTTGCGTATATGTGGTGCTTAAATTATTATTATTATATTGCACCGCATTTGTGTATGTTGCTATCAGGTGAGTTTGTGTGGCGGGTGTGCGTTTCGAAAGACGTGTCAATGCAAGTAGCGAGTAGGCTAACTACGAGTACACTGAGAAACTAGATTAATCCATAGCAAGATGGCTAGTTAATCAACTAATATGGGTAATGTGACCATAGGCCAAGTAAAATTCAATTAAAACAATAGGCTATAGCATACCTCGAATTGTGTGCTGAGACGCGGGGCATCAAGTACTAGGTAGTCGAGTTGCTAGTGGGATTAGAAAATTTATCAATTTGGTGAATAAAAACACTAACCATATATACTATAATGGGCCTAAGCTAATATAATTGAATCGAATATATCAATGTCTATAGTTTGGTTATTTAAATTAGAAACCATGAGATTGTCTTAGAGATATGTGTTGACACATCTAAGAAACATGTGAGTTGCAAATTAGTATCACTTTGATGTGGTTAGTGAGAGTTAGTGGGATGCATCTAAAGGTGTGGATCATTAGATGACCTTCGAGATACGTAAATACATGGAGATCAATGGCTAGGAATCAATATTACCTTCATATATATGATCAACACAAATAAGGAAACAATTTTCATTTTCAACTTATGAATCAAGAGAACTTGCCAGAGAAGAAGGAGGTTGATGGAGAGAAGGAATCCATGGAATATTAGTGAGAATTTCTCAAGCTAGGTGGTACATGAAACGACTCTCACCTGAAATAGGGTCGGGTCGCCCGCCCAGACCGTTACTCAAGCCCGATACATGAACCATGCCCAAATAACGGTTTGACACGCCTAATTTACCTGCGGAACAACATACTACCATATTACAATCCCCGCCCCGCCCTGCTCCGCCCCACTTGCAACTCTACTCTAAATTCACATTGCCATTGTAAATGCACTTAATTACATCCTAGAGCGTTTGAGAACCTCCACAAATGAAACAGCAAATGCATCCACTACTTCCTTACCATGAAGTAAGCTAATCTCAAGCCCGCCATCATCTCCATTTTGACAATCACCGAAATATATCGACACCTTCGCCTTCGTCATGAACTCGGCCTTCTCCGGCTTTCCCCAACCAAAATCCAAAGCCTTGTAGCTCATGAATTGAGTTGATCCAGAAATGGCATTGAATTGGACTAGATCATTCGCATGTGCTATGAAAATGTCGAGTGTCTCCTCAGACTTCATCACTACCTCACCCCCTTCTAACCCTCTAACTGCCCTCATAACTGTATTAACTGCCACCATAATCCCTTCATCTCCGACTACGTCTCTCCTCTTCGCACTCGCTTCAATGCCTACAATGCAATTTCCGAAGTATGTTGCGGGGATAGGAGGGTGTAATCGAGCCCTGCAATCCGCCGCAAAGACTACGGAAGTTATCTCTTCATTGTCACAATGACTAGTTTTGCTTGGGATTTTAGCTAGGCAGACCAACACATAAGCACAAGCAAGCTCAAACTTTGATGGATATTGTAATGATCCAGTAGTGCTAGTACTATTGGTGGACTCAGCCATTGATGCCCACAATTTCCTAAGCCTTTCAATGTCACTCCTACCAAGTACAAATGTGGCTACAACTTGATTAGGAGGGATGTTGGGATCCATTGAGAGTGCCAACCAGTTATAGGGGTTTTTCTCGGACATTGACTTGGATCGAATGAACTCCGCCAAGCGCTGCCAATACCGCTCTCGAAGCCCATTGCCGTAGTCATTTATTATAGATCTATTTAAGATAGGAACAATAGATTGGTCACGAGACAAAAGAGATGTGTTTCCTAATCGAGAAGCCGAGGCCCATGACTTGAGAAACATAAAGATTGCTCGACCATCAAGGACTGAATGGAGGCTAGATATTCCCAAGCAAATTCCCCAACTAGGAAATAGAGTGATCTGCACAGCGCAAGCAGGGACTAGTGCTTGTTTGTAATTAGACGTCGAATTTGAATCATCGAGGGCGGTAGCCAATTGAGGGATGAGATGATGGAAATCCTTTGCATCTCTAGCATGATAGCCGGAGAGATGATTGAAGTTGGCTTTAGATTCGACCGCGTTGAGGGGTACAAAGTCGCCTTCGACATAACGGACAACGGGTTGATTGAGTTGTGAAGACCAAATGAGGTTTCCCGCTAAAGGGTAGAAGTGTTGGAGGGTGAGTGAGAGGGAGCGTTTAATTCTGGGAAGAATGGAGTCCATGAATTGTGTGAGATCAACATTAGGAAGCCTGTAGAAGAAGAGCAATTCAGGGGGTGGTAGAAGCAAAAGAGGGAGATCAAAGTAAGTGAGTGGATGAATAGAGGCTTCATTGAGTGCTACTGATGGAGGAGGAGGAGCTACTTGGGCTTCTTCCAAGACCCTCATTTTCAATAAAAGATTAAACATTCAAGACTTTGAAACACCTAAATGATGGATGGATAACTCTGGTGAGTCTTGACACCTTATATACTTGTTGCAAGTGGTTTGAGATTCTTTAGATATCCTTTGAATAAGGTTCAATAATATACAACAATTTCATCTCAACAAATCAATTGGCTTGGAATAACCTTTGTGGTAACTGATTAAACATTTGCATTCTATTGTAACAGACATCATCGTTGTCTACTGCCACAACATTCTTCAACTGAAAACAACTTCTTGATAATGAGTAGTTTCTCCTTCAAATCTAGTATCTTCAACAACGGTATGCCCATATGATTGATTATCACAAGTGGTACACGTAAAAGACAATTGGCACATTCAAAATGTGACGCTAAAAACAACAACGGCAACAACAGCAGCAAAGCCTCGATTCCAAATATGAGTGGGGTGGACAAGGTGAATCAAACTCTTATGTATATTGGGCTTGATTTAATTAGTGTAATTGATGATGTAATTATTGAAATAAAGGATCGAAGACAATAGTAAAATTCGTTGTTGGTTCAAACTTGAAGCTTTTACGAACCAATAAGTGGATGACTTACTAGTTTGTATGAGATTAATAGAGTAATAAGTTGGAGCTTGAGCCCATACATGGGCTAGTTGTGGTTTATTTTTCAAATAAATAAACGAAACTTTGGAACTTTTTTTGTTTGCCACGAAGTTAAAAAAAATGTATTTCCCTTTCAAAAGATGAATATATTAGAAAGGAAAATGCTAGCGTGCCTCAGTAAAGACACACAACAACCTCACGTAGCTAATTTAGCACTGATAATGGACTAAATGTTAATGCAGAAAATCAGTTGGGTGTCAAGTACAATCATGCGCAAAATAAAAAAAATAAAAAGATCTAACAAGCAAATCAAATAAAAAGTCATCATTTTGATGGGTCTCACGACAGTTGAGTCAGTTGCGTATTGTTGTTGCTTTAGTCAAGGCACGCTCTAGCAATTTTCTATTAGAAAATGCCATAGCTACTATGCCCTTAACCCTCTGGACTTAATGCCATAGTTACTATGTGAAAAAAAAAAAAGATAAGACGTACATTTTTCTTTCTTTGACCACCACTTAAACCTTTTATTAAGAAAGATTCGCTTCTTGAGCAGCTAATAAATATATTGTTAAGAGGGGGAGAGGCGCCCCATATATGTTGACCTGACCTACTTGCCTATTGATAAGCAACGCAAATCTACAAAATGAAATGAAAACAATATTTCATCCAATAAAAATATGAAAACAAGAGAGAATCAATGCCAATGGATAAGCTTCAGCCATTAATTTAAGAACCCCGACATAATATTTTTTAAAGTCAACTTAATATATTCTTCTTCTTCTTCTGTTTTTCACACTACAAGAATATGATGGAATAGCATAAAAAAATTGTGACAGACAGAATTTGTTGCTAAACAACAACAAATCAGCAACAGTTCTGCATCAGATAGTATGTTTGACTCGGTTGATCGAAAAGTAACAATTCAGTGACTGATTTGTGACAAATTGTATGTTGTCACAAATTTGTCGCTGATTTCTCCCGCCATAAATTTCCCGCCAAGGTTGTGACAGATTTGTGACAGATAAGCGATAGAAACAAGTATGTCGCTAATCTGTAGCGAAGTCTGTGACAGATCAGCTACAGATCAGCGACAGATCAAGTCTGTCGCTGATCTGTCGCAACATAAAAAGGGTAAAAAATCAGAAACCCATCCTCCACGTCCCCTCTCTGTGCAAACCCTTTTTGCCTTCGTCGCCGCCGCACAATCCTCTCCACCACCGTCCCTGTCGTCGTCCACTGTCATCGTCGATGTTGACTGCAACTCTGTCGACTCTCTCCTTCCTCTGCAACGCAAAACGATGACACCGCGGGTCGCGTCGCCACTGCGCCCGATTGTCCTCCGGCGCCGCGGCGCGATCTTCTCCTCCGGCGCCGCTGATCGCCTCTCTTGAATGCCAACGCCATCGGGCCGAGCATCGCTCCGCCCTTGCCTCCCTTTTCCGCCGCCACGGGTTCCCTCCGTTTCTGCTGCTGCCCCACATTTTCGCCGCCACTAGCCACCTTTTCCGCCACCGCATGACCCTTTTCCATCACCGCTGCTCGCCCCCGGCTCCTCCGCCGTCTTGCTCGCCTTAAAAGCTCTTTGACTGAGTTTCGAGTCTCCTTTGCGACGACTCTGTGACTCGCACACCGACACTGTCGTCGGTCGAGCTTCACCCCATGGACAAGCACGAAGGCATAGCTGACTCGTGGATTGCCTCGCGACCAGGCGGTGGACCTTCGAATCACAGTCCCGGCCAAGCGTAATCCCGATTCCAGTACGTCATCGCCGGAGCACTCGTGGTTTGCGTTTTCTTAAACTTGTTTTTTGGAGTTTTTGTTGAATTTTGTTTTCATTACTACTGAAATTTGGAAATATAAGTTTTGCCTTTTATATATCAACGAAATGGTATGTGCGTTATGCTTAGCATTCAAAAATAGCGACAGCTTGCTAAACAACAACAAACTAACAACTCAACAATATGTTGCTAAACAGCTACAAATCAACCACTACAAAAAAACAGCAGATCAGAAACGAAAATTTCCATATCTGATTAGCATAAATTTCGTCTCTAATTCAATTATGCAACAGAACAGATACGAAATCTATCTCGTTTCTAAAATCGTCGTTGCTGATTCAATCAGCAACGGAAATGTGTTTCCGTTGCTATTAGAGACGGATTAGAGACGAAATTTAGAAACGGAACAGAAATGGAATAGAAATGGAAATTCTTCTAAAGGGTACAATTGTAATTGCATTCCGTCTCTGATTTGTTGCTAATCAGAGACGGATCAAAGACGGAATGCAAAACTCCATCTCCGATCCGTCTCTGATTACCAACGGATCAAAGACGAAATATTATATTCTATCTCTGATCCGTCTCTGATTAGCAACGGATAAGAGACGGAGTACAATAATTCGTCTCTGATCCGTTTCTGATTCATGCATCTATTCCTCGAAAATTAGAGACGGAATAGCAATGGAATCTCTGAATTCTATTGCTAATCCGTCTCAATTCCGCTTTGTTTAATTTTCAAACATAAGCATAACCCAATTGGTTCTCCATAACCTCTAAACCTAAAAATACAACTATAGGACCTACTCCATCGCCTGCACCCTCTCCAACAACTCCTTGGGGTGCTAACATCCCCCAAAAAAGCAGAATTTGACATACATACACAAATCAACAATATATATCAACAACAAAGATTCAAATGAGAAAAAACATAAAATTCGATATTAAAAAAGATTTATATATTCACGAAACATAGTCAAATATAATAAATGTTTAAGATACCTAACTATCCATAAAAAAACTACAATTCTCATTGTTCTACAACAACCATAAAAATACCTAAGTATCATAAAGTCGTCCATCCCTCGTTGTGCTAGCACTTGGGATGTGCTAGCACCTGGGATGTGCTAGCATCAGGATCTACGTATCTTCTTTTCTTTCTCCATAACGACCTGAGACTGTAGACACATCCTTTGGGACAGTCACCCGCCACCTTGTAGTACACCGCCTCATCATCCACCGGCTGGTCCGGTGTAGTCGGGTCAGCTCTTGACGTCTCCTTTGGAGCTTAGCTTGCATGGATCAACAATATTTTGTTAACAATATAATAGTAGCATTAAGTCGAGAAGGCAGCAAAATGAGCATTTATAAGAGTTTCTTAACAAAAGTAAATCATACATATGAAATCCATAACAACAATGAGCCCCAAAAATACAATTGAAGTGCATAAATTTTAGAATTTTAAGATAGCTTATGGTTGCCAAATGAGAACCTTTTATTTACCACAAAAAATAAAATAAAATGTGTTTTTTTTTAACTAAATCAAAAAAATATAACCAAGCGAAAAGACTTTATTTGATCACATCCAAACATGATAGAAATGTGTTTTAACTTTAATGATTGGATGCCAAGCGCACAGCTCACATAAACACAAGTGTAAATCAAACAGTAGATGGGATGAAATTACATAAAACTGAAAGATACATCACAATATTTATAAATTAAGCATATCAAAGTAGTTTGAACTTTAAACCATTTTTCATCTACAATAATCTTATAGAAACTTTTCAACAAAAGAAATATTCGTACATATTAGCTGAACACTCGAGATAATGCAATAATTTGACCCAATTAAATTCATAAATTGACCATAATAGCAACCAACTATGTGCAAAACAGGAAGCAATCACTTTCTCAGCAAAAGACACAAAATCCCAAATGATTTATCAGGATTAGAACCAAAACAGAATGGGATGCAATTTCGCAATGAACCAACATTATGACAAAGATTACATCAAAAGCGTCATTAATCAATCCTCGAAAGGAGGCACCATCATCATAAAACCTAAAAACCAACAAAAAAAAAGGAAATGAGTATGACCTGAACACCAGGATGCGTCTCATGCATGAACTCGAACAGCTTATTGACAACTATTTTAAGGAACTTCCAAATCAAATCAATGGACAAACAAAAGAATAGGCAAGTTAATTTACTGGAACATGTACACGACGAGAACATTATCAGGCCAACACATCCTCATTGAACCACCAGAATGAGATCAGAAAACTGCAAAAACTCAACTTAGCACATTTAAAAGAACATTCACGGGACTGTTCCATTCAAAAAGATAAATCAAGACTTTGAAAATGTTGCCAGCTATATAATTATAAAATTGCACAAGCGCTAAAAAAACCTTCTGGCCTATCTTTACCTTGAACAAGAAATCTAGAGCAAACTTATACCAATTTTCTTGGGTTATATAATTACGTATAAGCCTAACTTACATACCGCTTCGGATATATCTACCCTTTCACAAGTATCTGAAAACTAAATGGCGCGATTTCAAGGAGTAATAACACAATACTAAAAGATAAAAAAGTGGTTCGAGAGTAATATACATCCCCCAAGATAAAAGAGGGCCATCATAATAGAAAAATAAAAGAAGAGAACTTAATATCATGCTGAGTAGACATACATGTTGTTCTGTGTCCTCATGGTCAATGTGTGCCAAGTAAATTAATGTTTCCCTCATGATCTATGACATAAGAATCAACAATAAGAAGCCAAAAAAACGTATCATACCAATACTACATATGGAGCTCAATCAACACGAGGGAGAGCAAAAGCTAATTTCTCATTGGTCAACTGGGAAAGGTCCATATGCCACAATTGCCTAACAGAATAATTAATTAATGTAAAAGTGCTTCAACTGGAAATAACCTTGATGCGGAACTTGAGCATTACAGGTAAATCATGACAACTGTGATAGACCATGAAAATAGAAATAGAGCAACTGCTTCAACGCAAACCTTATATTGATTGAGGACATCATTGTCTTTCATTGTTTCCCATACAATATTACCATTTTCATCCTCGACAATCGGAACTTCTTCGAGCTTAGCCATTCGAGAGATCATCGGACCCGCAACTTTGACATTGGACCAAAGCATATAGATGCGGCGTTGCAATATTTGTGATCCAAGGCCATCAACCATACCAGAAAGCATCTAAAAATTGACTAAAATGTGTTAATAGATAGAAACAATAAGATCATACCGAAATGTACAAACACTACTGCACAACCAACAGAAAAGCACAAAACACTACAATAAATATACATAGTTTCTGCACAATATTATTCAATGTCAATTAGCACTTTTAGAAGAAACAATAATAATGAAAATAAAAGTATCTTTTGGAGTGATCCAGTGAGAACATGAAGTGATGGAAAAAAAAAGGTCCTCAAATATAAAACTTAAGGTAAGAAAGATGTTTTTTTCTTGTTTATGTAACTACCAAAAAAAGAAGAAAAAAAAACTCTCAAAAAAATCCACCGAAACAGAAGTCAAGGATCCACGGTAAAGAAATAATGACAATCTTGTATAGAATCATGAAATGACAATAAAGACAATAATTGAAACCAAACTAAATAAGAAGAAAGATAACCGTGGAAATTGAATAAACAACTGCTCCCATAGACTCAAATATAATAGCACAAGTACACGAAAAAACCCACCCAAAAATAATCATTTTTCAATAGCATTCTAGAGCAGTCTAAGTGTGTTGCCAATATTATTCGACAAACTATCGCGTCGTTGTCGAGCTTTAAGAGTTGCAAGCATGTTACAAGATAAGACAGTAACACTTCACGAGTTAAAATGTGATAACTAAACAAATTTTGTTGAATTTCTACAACAACAAAGCCTTAATCCAAAATTAGTTGGGATTGTCTATAAGGGTCAAACATCACCATTCCACCCCAATTTAATATATTTGATGTGAAGTTAAATTTCTGATCCTTGATTATCATTTTGCCCAATCCCATAGAAATTCTATTGCAGTTACATTCATACTCAGTACTTAGAACCACGCATATGAAGCATATTCTCTGCTAAGGGAAACAATATCTGCAAGTATTAATAAGACTGCGATTTATTTTCGTGTACATAAATTGAACCACAGAATCTACTCACCCAAAAAACAAATATACTGCATGAAAATTATCATATTTAAAAAACGTAAATGTTTCACAACCATTCCCTGGTACCGGTAAGTTCATTGTCGATGCTATTATCCAGACAAAATAAAATATCTTCTTTCCTCATCCATAAATGTGGAATTCACAGAGGCAAGAATCATTTACATGGCAAAAAAAAACAAAAACAAAAACAAAAAAGTAACTATGATACCCGAAGACTCATCACTCCAGCAGTTGCAGAATTGTCCATATTACGGTGTGCCTCAAACAACTTTAAGACCAAGATATTCCAGTAGTCCAAGCAGACCTGCAAAAGTGAAAAAAGGAACTGTTGGTAATATTCAATCACAACCTTTAATCATTATATAGCGGGGAACCAAACATTATCAGCGAGCAACCAGACCTTGAAAACCTCTGTATCCTCGACATAAAAGACGCCGATAAGATATTCCAGTCTCATTAGAAGAGCTGCCCTATTCTCAGCAGTGGATTCAAGTACACGAATGTTTAGGCCTCGGCGACAGCAGAGCCGCCAGCAGCCCCAATCGCAACGACGGCCAAAATTTTAGGCTAGGGAGAGAGATTACGGTAGAGAGAGAGAGCAGTGAGAGGGGGAACTAGGAAGCATTGGTGAGAGAGGGAGAACTGGGAAGCTTCGGTGAGCGGTGAGAAAGGTGAGAGAAAGAGAGAACGAACAGAGATCAGCCTATGCACACGAGAGAGCATAGGGCGGTGATGGGAGCGGTGAGCAACACATCGAGCAGAGGGCAGAGAGCGGTGGATCGGTCGGTGAGTGGAGAGAGAGCAGAGAGCGGGAATCAGAGAGCGAAGAGGGAGCAGAGATCGGTGAGCGGTGAGCGGAGAAAGCGGTGACCAGGCGCAGAGAGCGGTGACGGTGAGAGCAGAGACCGGTTAGAAAGAGAAGGCAGAGAGCGTTTAGGGTTGAGAGGCAGAGAGCGTTGAGAGAGAAAGGGAGTTGAGAGAGAGAAAGAAAGAGATTTCGGTGAGAGTTGTAGTTGGTCCCCATTTTTGAATCATCGAGATCGAAGCACGCACGAATCTCGAGACGTAACGGACGGTTGTAAAAACTTAAAGTTTTGGTGGGAAAGTTTGCACCATTTTTTTGAGATGGAATTTAATTCCGTCTCAATTTCGTCTCTATTTCCGTCTCTGATCTCTCTCAATTCCGTCTCTGAATTAGTCCGTCTCAATTCCGTCTAGAACCATTTTTTTTAGCAACGGAACTCAATTCCGTTGCTAATTCCGTTTCTAAATAGCCATTTTTTGTAGTGAACAACTCAACCATCTATTGCTAAACAATAACAAATCAACGCCTAAACAATATGTCGCTAAACAGAAAAAAATAAACAACTGAACAATCAATTGCTAAACAATAACAAATCAACAAGTAGAACGAATTGAATTTGAATTTAGGTAGTTTCAATTTTCACTTAGCTTGTCTTATGACAATTATCATTTACTATTGTTAAATTTAGTTTATATATATATAGTATGTTCGTTGAATAATAATACAATAAATTAATAAATCTGTACATTGTTTAAATTATTGTTTGGCAGTGCATTTCCAATGAAAAATGATATCTTATTGAGTTATAACTAATATATTCTTATAATGTTTATTAATTGTGATTGTCATTTAGTTGGTACGTAGTTATATTTGAAATCTCAAGGCTGTATATATATTAGGAATTGAAGAATATTTAAATTTATTTGTAAAATAAAGAAAAGTATAATAATTTATATATTTCATTACTAAGAATTGATAAGAAATGTCGAGACTATATGGAAGTTTTGAAAAAATAACTTGGGCAATTCATGGCGAGGAAAAAAATTATATAATGTTTATACATAGCATGTTTGTAGGGAAAGCACACCTGAAGAAGCTTAATCGTATTTCCCTTTGCGCTTTTAAATTCTATATTGTTTATTAATTGTGATTGTCATTTACTTGATACTTACTAGGTACGTAGCTATATTTGAAATCTCAAGATTATATATAATCCAATTTAATTAATATTAATTTGGATTATTTTCTAAAAATATAGTAAATTTTTAGAATTTATATTCTTTTTTAAGAGTTGGTAAGATTTATCCATTTATCGGCCTGAAAACTTAGGATCAACATGTCTACTAATCGAGAATGGTTGTATAGTCGTATTGAAAATTGCTTTACTCGATGAGAGTTCGTAAACGGCATGAACGAGTTCATCGCATACGCAAAGATGCACTGTAGGACATTCGCCACTGAGGGAGAAACTTGGTGTCCATGCAACCATACGAAGTGTCGTAATCGTTCATACTATGATGTTGATACCGTAGAACTTCATATTTTTCGTCGGGGCTTCGTTTCGGGATATCAATGTTAGTCGGAACACGGGGAAGAAGATTATATGTACACTCAAAATGTACATGACGAATCTAGCAATACGATGAGAAATGATGACTACAAAGGGACACAGGCAACCAATTATTGTACATAATTTCATGAGATGTTTGCTTTGGGTCATTATATTTCTTTCATTGTGGAAATTACTTACCATAGTTTGCTCTTGCATGTTTGCTCTTGGATGTGTTATTGATTTCTCTTTTTTGTGACAGTTAAAGGCATTGGGTATAGATAATATCTTAGGGTTTGATTGGTTAGCATCTCCAACGTCAGAGGCAATGATTACGGCACTTGAAGTCTTCTATGCCCTTGGAGTTCTTGATGAGGATGCCAAACTTACATCACCAATCGGGTTTCAAGTTTCAAAGATTCCTTTGGTATGCAACCTTCTGCCATTTATTTTATTCACAAAATCTCTAATGAACTCAGTCTTGTCTTGATCTTAAACATTTTACCATGTATATTGCAGTGTTTATTATGAACTTTTGAACATTCGGATAGTTGCAATGAGTGGTAGAAGAGTCTTACAACATATGTTACAATACATTCTTATGTTATTACTTGTAATATATTCCTTTTTTAGATGTTTCCCTTTTTTACCTTCTAAGTTGAGTTTCTTTATTTTGTGTCAATTATATTACTATTTGTATTTTTCTTTCAGAGATGCATGCGTTTTAACTTATTATTATTTTCGACATACTTTGGTGTTTTTAAATCTTTAATATAATATTTAATACCGGTTTCTTCAGCATTTTCCATTTGTCATTTCATAAAGAAACTTGATTTTTGAATTTGTTCTTTGTTGTCTATGTAGGGAACATACAGTTTTTGCTCTGTCGCTATTGGAAAATATGATCGAATATGTATTTTACTCATGTTTCATGCTGAAGATAGAGAACAACATGAGTACTTAGCGGCTTTAGAATAAATTATTTTTGAACTAGATCACTATGATTGAATTATATATGTTTTGTTGGCAATTATTAAGTCACATGACTTCATAGACCTCTTTAATTTTTGAAAGTCTTTTAATTCAAAGACTTAGATCTCCTCTTTAAAAAGTTTACTAATTTTTGAGTAGTTTATCTAATCCTATATGGTCAATTTCATTTTTTTCGGTGAGATGGACACCCCATGCTGCTCAACTTGGTCTGTAAACAGTGGTGTATATATGTGTCTCCATCTTTTTTAGGGTCATAACACGCACTTTTAATATATGGATTAGAAATCCTTAACCCGTTGCGTGTTTTTTGGAGTGGTTGTATATGTTAGTCATGTTATACATCGAGATAGAAAGATTATGAAAGATAGTGTGTATTCATAGACAACACTGTATTCAATTTCACTTTAATTGGATGTGATGTTATTTTCATTTGTGTTGGAATATTTTGGTTGCATGTCGAATATTGTTCAAGTTCCTTTTAATTTCAGGATTTGGATGGGAAACGCTCTCCTAGCTAAAGAATTTGTATTACTTCCTATCTTGTATCGGTGAAAAAATGCTAGAGAGTGTTATGTAAACATTGTATATATATATATGTAAATTAATTTGTGTAGCCAACTTTGTGTAGTATTTTATATTTTGTTGAATAATGTTTATCTAGTACTATATAGTATACTACTAGTTAATTATGAAATGTTAATCTCATCCCTTTGTAGACATTGTTTGTCAAATTTTGATAATGTAGATACATTTTCTCAATTTTTGAATTATTTGCAGCAGGCACAATTTGTTTTTCCAGATTTTACTGTAGCTTTTGATTTTACTATTTACTATGTACTATTATTTTTTGAAAATTACCATTCAAAAATTAGGCTGATTTGCCAAGTTAGCAAAAAGTTGTCTATCGCTGATCTGTCTTTATTCAGCGATAGATCAGTAAGAGACAACATTTTTGCTGATTGGGCAAATCAGTGACATACTCAGTCTGTCGCTGAACAACAACAGATCAGTGACAACACTTGTCTTTGCTGACTGGGCCAATCGGTAATGCGCTAAATAGCAACGGATTTACAACAGACACGATTGTGCTGATTGGACTACAATTAGCGACATACCTGTTTCTATTGTTGTTTAGCGACAGATTTGTGACAAAAATCTGTCGCCGAACAGCAACAGAACACCAAATCTGTCGCCGAGTTCAATCAGCAATAAAAAGTTTAGCAACAGCTACTGTTTGTCGTCGATCTATTGCAGGGTTGCTTAGCAACTGAACCGTACTAATTCAGCATCAAATTAGTTTGTTGTTGTTTAGTTTTTTTTTTTTGTAGTGTCAAGTTATTATTCTTCTTACTTCGATCAGGAGAAACTTGAACAATTGGGACCAAGCCCATGGGACCACATGCACACCTCGACTTGATAGTTTTTTGGTTTTTTTGTTTTTGTAATTTTTTTGAAGCCCCTCGATTTGATAGTTAAAGAACCACTTTAAGCTTGCTGGAAGAAAATTTCACATTACAATTACAATAAATGAATTTTTTAGGGACCATGGTATTAAGAGAGTATTTTATCTCACTAATTCCATAGGCTCTGAGATTGCCGAAAGAGACCACCAGTGGCCAGAGTTTGGGATTGCAAAAAGAGACCATTAGTGGCCAGACATTTGGCTATGGGAAGCTGAAACCGAGGTTGTGCGCCTAACCCATACCGATAATATCAATGCACCTAAAAGTAAATAATGCAAAAATAGTAAACAAAAATGAATGCTCCGAACATCAACATAAAGATCTTGTTTAAGCAGTTCGGACCTCCCGTCCTACATTTGGGTCACACCCAGTTGTTAGATCCATTAAGAAAAGTGACGTACTGATTTAAACAAAACCCCTAACTAGAGACTTCTCATCTAGCTAGTGTTCCCTTATCGAACTTTGTTACATTTAACACTTCCCTTACAATGATCCTACACTAACTTAAGATCCCTTTGGTGCTCGATATCCCCTTGGCTTACAAGTCAAGTCCCATTGAGTGGTTTGTAAAAGAAATAAAAATCGAACTAGTGTTCGTCTATCCCAAGATCAACTTTTGGTCTCTAAAGAATGGACAATTTGCGATTCTTCATTCGATAATTTATAAATAAAACACAATAAAAGATTTTAGAAACTTTCTGTATTGCGTCTTCAATCAATTTTGTGGCAAATATATTCTTTCCTTCTTTATTCGTTGATTAGAGGAATTTTTCCTTAGTTTTCTCGCGAGTTGTCAATCAAAATATTCTTGCCTTACTGGATGTATATAGGTTGTTGTTGTTATTTTTTCCAGCTGTCCCGAGTATCAATTTGGAGAATATTTGCAAATCTATCTAGGATGTATTCTGTGGGTACAAAATTAGCAGCTCTGCATAAACTCACGAGATTATATCATATCATTTTCTTACCAAGTATTGGTTGTATAAATAACGACAATATATATTTTACCTTATCAATCTCCCCTTTTGTCATTTATTTCTCACAACTCAATATGAAAGGGTTATGACTGAGTTAACAAATGAAACATGCAATTCATAAAGCAAGTAAAGATTAAAAACAGAATAAATGAAAACATATGATATCAATACAGTAAAGTCCTGCAAAAGTAAAAGATATGCGTTGTTTACAAAACAAGACCAAATATTAACTTTTCAAGCGTATTACTTTCCTCTTAAATAGAAGTTTTTCTCTCCCCTTTTGTAAAAAAAATAAAGACAAGGATAAGAGAATGTAACTCAGGGGAGGTATCATATATTAACTAAATGAACTTCCCTTTCGTCCTTGCATTGTCTCCCTATTTGGGATAAAAAAATAATAAAACTCAAAATGAGGAAAATAATAAACTACCATATCGAGAAATATAGATACTATAAAAGAGTTATAGCATGATACATTATCATAGCAATATGAAGGGATACATATAAACACTTATACTTACACTCATTCCCCATGAGTTCATCATTACCTCCAATATAAGCTACGATGGACACATGTAGTAGGTCTGTATAATACTGCTACGGGTACAGAAATAGGCTGACTATTTGCAGGTATAAAAGCAGGCTGATTGTATGTGGATACAGAAGCAGGCTAACTGTTTGTGGGTACAGAAGTAGTAACATTTTAAGGAAGTTCTTATACATTTCCACTTATCGTCGACCTATGCAATTTGTTCCAATCATAAAACAAAACAAAACAAATTTCAAAAAAGCAAAATAACTAAGATTTAGCCTTTCCATATAGAGGCAATTTTATAGGAAATTTCATTCAACTTCATTGGGGCCAGTGAATAATGAAGATTTCATAGTGGATACTCATTTCAGCTAATCTGATTGCATTACTTGAGTCATTGATTCACTTAGGATCACACTTTTTTCGACAAAACAAAGAGCCTAGTTGTTGTCTCTAATACTATTTGATAAGATCAATGCACCCAAAAAGTAAATAATGTAAAAATAGTAGATTAAAATGAATGCACCAAACCAGAACACCATGATCTTGTTTACGCAACTTGAACCTCCCGGTGCTATGTCAGCAGGGTCATGCCTATGTGTAAAATCCATTAAGATATGTGACGTGCAGATTTACACTAAGCCCCTCACTAATGACCATCGTCTAGCTAGTGATCCTTCAACGAACTTTCTTACACTCCTCACTTCCCTTACAATGATCCTACGCTAACCCAAGATCTCCTTAGTACCCGAGACGCCCTTGGCTTATAAATCAAGTACCCTTAACAAGTTTGTAAAAAGAAAAAAGATAAAGATCGAACTATTGTCTTCTATCTCAATATCGATATTTTTGTTCTTCAAAGAAAGGACAATTTGCGATTCTTTATTATGCGATTTATACAGAAAACACAATAAAAGATTTTAGAACATTTCCATATTGCATCTTTAATCAATAATATGGCAAATATACTTTTCCTTCTTTCTTCGTTGATTAAAGGAATTTTCCCTTAGTTTTCTATTGAGTTGTCAATCAAAGTATTCTTTTCTTGTTGGACGTATATATATATATGTTGTCGTTGTTATTTTGTCTAGTCGTCGCGAGGATTTGTTTGAAAAATATTTGCGAATTTGTCGGGGACGTGTTCTGTATCTACAAACAAGTCTGTGGGTACAGAACCATTAGCTTTGCATAAACTCACGAGATTATATCATATCATTTTCTTACCGAGTATTAGTTGTACAAATAATGACGATACATATTTACCTTATCACATAAATCCCATCTTCACCATTACCACGACCACACCCATTCGGGTTAATTATGATAAATGATTGTGTATTGATAAATGATATTTTTCAGAGTGCGGAAATGATATTTAATGTAACTATTATTTTATTTAAGAAGCAAATTAAAAGGTATGTGACATTTTTCTCCAAGGCACATGAATTTTTCTTCTATGATACGCTTCTAAAAACCCAGCAAATTAAAAGGTAGTGAAGTCGCTGATCCATGCCTCCGCGTCGTGCTGTCCGCGGGCTAGCCGTCGCCCCCGTCCGATCGACGCCGCTCGTCGCGCTGGTGCTGCCGCCTACACCACGTCGTTGCCGTTGAAGCGTCGCGCCGCTGGTCCACCATCCGCCATTGGTGGCCGGTCGGCGCGGCCGCAGCGCCTGCCGCGAGCCACCGTCGTCGCCCTCTGCGCTGCCTATCCGCCGGCTCGTCGGCGATCTCGCCATGCTGGAGAGTCGCCGGGGCTGCTGGCTTATGCGCTCTCTCTCCCTCTCTGACTTTTCTTTTCTCCCTTTGATCTTATCCTTCTTTTTTTCTTTTATATATATATATATATATATATATATATATATATATATTATATACATTTTCTTTTTATTTTCAATTCAAAAGTGTCCTTGATATTCGTGCAACATGAATCTCGAGGCAAACTCAACAATCGAGCAGCGCGCATCTCGAGGCACCAACCCGCCTCATTTCAAAATCTCAATACTCGTGCTACACGCATTACGATGCATATCCAATGTACACATTAAAACCACATAAAAGTGACTATCTTGGTCTCGCGTTGGCACGCGACTCGAGACGCGTCCCCGTTCGTGTTTCGGCTCACAGAATTCTTTACGTATACGTTTCTCAACAATTAACATCTCCACTCGAGATTTGAACATACGTATTCCGGCAAGTGGGTCCCACATACGACCCTAAAATGACACGTGGCACGAGTCAAATTTTCGGGCCGTTACAGTCTTCCCTACTAAAAGAAATTTCGTCCCAAAATTTAACTGTAACCCGAATCTCATACCAGAGAATAACTGAGGGTTACGTGTCCTTATCGTTGACTCGGGCTCTTAGGTGAGTCCTCCGTCATACGATGCTGCCAACGAACTAAGAACTTCGCGAGTTCCATGTTCCGGAGAATCCGTACCCGACGGTCGACAATCTATATCGTTCTCTCATCATAGATCATGTCAAAAAGTATCTTCACATGTCCCAACTCAATCGTCGATCTCGACCCTGACCTAACAAGTCTTAATGTTGAAATGTGAAATGTCGGATGAACCCCAGCAAATTTTTCTGGCAAGTCCAATCTGTAAACCACACTGCCACCTCATGCTACGACTCTGAACGGCCTTATGTATCTCAGCGCCAATTTGAAAAATTTAGACTCTGTGTCACGTCGTTGAACCTATGAAACATCACATCAGCTTTCCGACACTCCAACACGCACAGAATGGATATTGTCGGTACTCTCATTTATCTGTAAATATGTCCCTATGCAGCATCTGGAACCTCTGACAAACTCATAGTTTTTGCCGCTCGAGTAAACAAAACTCGTATGTCTTTTGGCGAATCACTGTCTCACTGTCCGGTCCCTCTCATGAGTCTTCAACTAACGCGATAAATAAGCTATCACTCTGGCTCTCTGCATCAATACGCATTCCAATCCAGTGCCACAAGCATCCATATGAAGAACTGGTAGTCCATCCATGTTGAATTAGTAAACCGCGAACGTGTCGCATGTCAGCGTCGTACTACGTGTATATAAGTATTACAATCAATATATACACATATAAGTCCCAGTACTACCCGTTCACTTTGCTTCCCAATTAAAAGTTCTAAGGCAAGTACATCGGGTTTCCACATCTAAAATTTTAAATTTTTAAGTCTTATGCTCTTTCAATTAATTTCCCGAGGTTCCTCGAACTCTCACTCTAATACCACTTGTGACGTGGTATCAGTTTAAAGACACCTACTATTCCTCTGACGGAGTCGACCATGCTCTGATACCACTTGTGACGGTCTCACGTTGGCACGCGACTCGAGACGCGTCCCCATTCGTGTTTCGACTCACCAAATTCTATGCGTATACATTTCTCAACAATTAGCATCTCCACTCGAGATTTGAACATACGTATTTCGGCAAGCGGGTCCCACATACGACCCTAAAATGACACGTGGCACGAGTCGAATTTTTGGGTCGTTACATCTGCCTTGCGCGATCACCGTCGCCGTCCCGCGAGATCGCCGCCGCTTCACTACTGGTCCGCGAGCTGCTCCAAAACCGCGCCTGCTGTCCTCGCAGGCTCGCCACTGCGGAAGCTGCGCCATGCCGCTGGTCCTCTGCGAGCCAGTCTCCTCGCCGCTGCACCGGCAACCATCGTCGTCGGTCGCCAGATCCTCCTTCCCCTCACCTCTCTATCTCTTCTCTACTTCTCTCTCTTTCTTTCTCCTTCTTATCTGAATCACTTTCTCTCTTTTGCTCTTATCCAATTGTGTCCTCGAGATTCATGCGAAACGGAACTCGAGGCGCATCAAAAATATATTAGTCAATTACTTTCCTTAAAAAGTGGGCAGCGCGCATCTCGGGGCACCATAAATAGTCACACCACTACCACCTCAATCCCCAATCTCGACACTCGCGCCACACGGATCACGAGGCACATCCAATGTATATATATATTTTTAACGTGACCACATTAAAATCACTACCTCGGTCCCACGTCGACAGGCGACTCGAGTCGCGTCCCCGTTCGTGTTTCGGCTCAACAAATTTCTCGCGTGTACCAACTCGTAAAACAACTCAAAAATTTGCATTATAATCTCAAATTGGATATTTGGATATACGTATTCTGACGAGTGGGTCCCACATACGACCCTGACCTGGCATGTGGCACAAGTTAAATTTTCAAGCCGTTATAGTATTCGCCTAGATATACGTGTCGACACGGGTATTGGGTAGTCGACGGGACCGACTATTAGGTCGGGAAAACAAACACACAAATTAAATAAAAAATTGTCACGTAACGAATATGGAATAGGTATGGGTTACGAACGACGCGGTGGTGCGCGGATATCACATTTCGGACGCGAAACCGAGCGTCAAAACGCCGGAAACACGGGCGAGTGTTTTAACTGTGTCACAAGTAGGTGTCAACACACCTACCATCACCATTTGTCAAAGCTAAAGTGGCACAAGTGGCAAAAAAGAAAAAACACACATGTCTCAATTTCCCACCACGTGTCACCACCTCACCTACCCACTTCCATCAAACCACCATACATCATAGACATAAAACTCACGCACACTCACAGTTAACACACACAAAGAACGGGAGGTCGAGAACGAAGAAGAAGGAAGAAAATGAGAGGAGGAGGAGGAGAGGTGACGCCCGGGAAGGATCGAGGTGAGTCGTTGTGGTTGTTGTTGTTTGGGTGTTGGCAGTGGGTGGCCAAGAGTGGGGGTTCGGACCCCATGGCCGCGGTGATGATGGCTGGGGTGCCTCCCCTTCCATCGGCTCCACCGGGGTTGGGGTGGAGAGCCACCCCAATCCATCACCGGAGAAGAAGAGATGGAATGGAAAAAAAAACCAGCAATTGGTTCGAAAACTAGGTTGAAGAGGAAGAAGGTGCACACGCATGTGTGCACCCCCTACTAGACCTGGGTCGGGCCCAGAGTAGGCAAGGCTCGGCCCGTGGGTCGAGCCTCGGACCATTCTGGTCTAGGGCCGGGTCGGGTCCGACCCGTTTGGGTCGACCCGACCCAAACCAAACCCAGGCCGAGTCGGGGCGGGCCCGACCCATTTGGGTCGATCCGGCCCAAACAGTAAAACCAGAATTAAAAACAATAAAGAAAAATGAAAGAAAATTTGGGAAAATTCCAAAAAATTAGGAGAATTCGAAAAAAAATATTTCAATCAAATAAATAGAAATTGATAAAACTCTATGAAAAGAAAATATGTGAGAATGTCGAAAGCGACTTTTTGCGGGGTTTTACATCGAAAAATGTGAAATGTGCAATTTGGCCTAAAAATGTTAAAAAAATTATTGTGACTCAGTAGACTTGGACCCGGGGATTGATTACGGGGTAGTGGAGCGCGTTGTGAGGTTTGTAAAACCCAAAGGGAAAACTCTCGAGTATTTATTTTGTTTAGCCTTTCCATTCATTTACAGTATTCTTTGTGCTTTTACTTACATTCAAATCTTGTCATCTTTTGGACGTTTGGTTGAGTTACTCCCACCGGATGTTCTGTTGTGTGTCTATGCATTCTAGACCATAGCATGTGTATCATGAGTGCTCAATGGATAACGACCGAGAGAACTGCTACATATGTCGATGCGTCGTAGGTCTACGCCGGCCACCGAGGGGGATCAGGTGATAGCTAGTTAGGTACACCCACTAGTGGGATCCTGGAAGGAAATCCCGAAGTATGGTTTAGTCTGACTAGAACAGGCACACATATTTGAGCTTAATTGTTATTTATGCATGTGATGCCTTACTTATAGTTACCTGTTTACATTCCGCATGTTTATTTAACAGTATAAATTGACTTCCACTCGTTTATATGAATGCTTAGAGGAGTTCCTTGGGATTTTACTTACTGGACTCGTCATCCATTTTCTTCTGTGATGATTTAGTGAAGATCCAAGTACTGGTAAAGGCAAGACTTTAGGCGACTACCTCTGATTGCCTACCCTTGAGGAGTACTTCTACATGTGATTATTTTGATATTTTGATTCTTTTGGGAACCGGGAGTGATATGACCTTGTACATGCTTAGTTATATATGGTATAACTGTTTACTTCGACATTTACAGGGTTTTTCCACATTAGGTTTTGTTTAATTATTTCATGAAATTTTTTGCATTTAAAAAATGATTTTCGTTGAATATCTTAACCTACACAAGTAGATATGAAATTCGAGACAAAGTAGGACGAGTAGGTGTCGTACACTGGCGAGGAGTACACAGAGACACGTCACCCCGAGGCGGCAAGGGCCGCCACAGTTGGTATCAGAGCCAGGTTGGCTTCAGATATTGTGACACTTACGCCACAATTGGTATTAGAGTAAAGACAAAGTCCTAAGACAATAAAACTTAATCAACAAACTTAGATGTGGAAAACCCGAAGTTAGTGCCTTAGAACTTTAGTTGGGAAATGATGTGAGGCGGGTAGAATAAGAACTTATATCTGTGTTATATTTTCATGTTACTATATGATATACGTATATACCTCGAGACTGATCCAAAGCACGTTATCGATGCAGATTATGAACGAACAGTCTGGTGCGCCGTTTGAGACTATACAGACTAGTGATGCGACTAGGGATGTCCCGATTAGGGCAAATGTGGAGGATAGACTTTCGGCTCAAGAGACACAGATGGTCGATGTATTACGGCTATTACGTGCAGACAGTGGTACTTGCGACACTCACTTCAGTTAGAGAGCCTGTAGTTGCGACGGTACCGGTGGAGACAACTGATGTTCAGGGGATACCACAGACATCAGTTAAGGGGGTAGTGGCAGAGGCACCCACATATACAGCTACCGCAGTGATTCCTTTAGGGACGTTGACTTTTGCGCCTCCATACACGACGACGGATCAGATCACTGCCACCCTAACTGCGGATACTTCTTCGACATCGACATTCGTCCTAGCACCATAGGCGAAGCTATTGAGAGAGTTTCTGAAGTTACAGCCCGGACTGTTTTACGGTAGAGGTGATCCCGAGGCTGCAGGGAGATGGATAGTGTCCCATCAGTGTTTCTATAAGCTGATAAGGAATGATGAGACAGTGCAGGTGCAACTTTTGAGAGTCTGTTTGAGAGCGAATGTGGTAGTTTTGTGGACGACATATATGGATACTCATCCTGAACCGACGACATGGGCTGAGTATAAGGAGTTATTCTATGATCAATACATACCGATGGAGGTTAGGTTGAGACTGAGGGAGGAGTTCTTGGCTCTGCGACAGGGAAATCGGACTTTGATGCAGTATATGGAGAGGTTCCGACATTTGTTGCAGTTCTCTATAAATGTTGCCGGGACAGAGCGCTTACAGATCTATTATTTCACCAGAGGGGTTGATGACAGGATTGCATCAGCGGTTGTCTCGACCAGAGCCACGACACTGCAGGAGATCTTTGACAGGGCATTGGCTCATGAGACATACTTACTGCAAAGGGCTGGCCGACGTGTAACTGGTAGGGAGGTACAGTCAGGCCAGAGTTATCAGTCTAGTCAGAGGCGAAAAGATCGATGGATCATTCGAATAGAGACTGGAGAGATGTCAGGACGAGTTTCAAGGCATTCAGTTCGATATGAGGAGCTACAACCAGTTCATGTTATAACCTCAACACCAGTGGATCGACAAAGGGCACAACTACAGGAGTACCGTCAAGGTCGAGATCAGAGGGGACATGGCCGGGGTTAGGGTAGGAGATCTGGATATGGATAGACAGGTAGACTGGATAGCCATAGATGCCACCAGTATGGGCAGAGGGGACACTTAAGGGTTGACTGTCGGACACCACCATCGCCATAACGAGCATCAGACTAGGCCAGAGATAGAGTACATGCGTTAGCACAGCCAGATAGCGGGGCGACTGGGCAACTCATTGAAGGTACATTACTTATATTTGGTGCCATATGCATGTTACGCTTGATTCTAGTAGTATTTTATTGTATTTTTGTTGGACGTATTGTTTGATTGTTGGGGTTAGTTACACAGACAATATAGCCACATCTTGTTCTCGGTACGGCTGTTGAGGATAAAATATACCCTAACCGCATATGTCGAAACGTGATGATAGAGGTAGATGGACATTAGCTACTAGCAGATCTTCGAGTATTGGAGTACTTAGAGTTTGACACACCGCTCATGATGGATTGGTTAGCATCCTATCATGCACGGATAGATTGTTACGGCAAGAGGATATAGTTTCATATTCCTGGAATACTGGAGTTCGTATTATTTGGATCGATAACTGACTTACCTATCACGAGAGGCCGACTGGCTATAGCGCAGGAGATAGAGGCCTTTACGACGATAGGTGAGCCGGAAATTCGAATGGAGGTCCGGATTGAAGATTTTTCGGTGGTTCAGAATTTTGTCGATTTAATTATCAAGTCGTAGCAGACACATTGAGCAAAAGCTGACTCGACGACCAGACTGTTCTACAGTAGATGACACATGAGCATGGCTAATTATAAGCAGCATCAGTTGTGTGCATGGCCGAGTTAATGACTACGGAAGAACGACACATTTGTTATAAGTTGAGGATACCGACCGTATCGATTGAACGGGTTGCCGAGTGTCAAAGGGCTGATGGGCTCTATGAGCGGGTCAATGGTTTGTCACAGAATCCGAAATGCACTGATTGGGCAGAAACCACATATCGGTGTTTAAGGTACCGAGGGAGATTGTGGACACCTGCGGATCAGGAGATACGAAATGGTATACTAGAGGAGGCACACCGGTCTCATTACACAGTTCGTCCTGGTCGGACCAAGATGTACCATGATTTGAAATAACTATTCTGGTGGCCAGGGATGAAGGCTGACACAGGTGCGTACGTTAGGAGTTGTCATATTTGCCAGTAGGTGAAGGCTGAGCACAAACGACCTAGTGGATTATTACAGCCGTTGCCCATTCTACAGTGGAAATGGGAACATATTACTATGGATTTTGTTAGTGGGTTGTCGCGGACATCGAAGCGTCACGATGCAGTTTGGGTAGTGATTGATAGACTGACGAAGTTGGGTCACTACATTCCAATCTCGATGAAATACACGTTTCCCCAGCTGAGCATATTGTTTGAGCGGGAGATTATTAGACTTTAAGGGGTGCCAACTTCCATTGTGTTAGATAGAGATCCCAGATTGACCTCGAAACTATGGGAGACAATGCAGGAACAATTTGGCACCAGGTTACAGTTTAGTACAGCTTATCATCCTCAGACTAATGGACAGTCAGAGCAGCTAATTCAGATTTTTGAGGATATGCTCAGGGCATGCATATTACAGTTTGGGGGTTCGTGGGAAGATTATCTGCCTCTGTGTGAGTTTGCATACAATAACAACTATCAGACGAGCATTGGTATGCCACCATTTGAGGCATTGTGTGGGAGGCCTAGTAGATCACCTGCTTGTTGGGCAAAGCCGAAAGATACAGTGACGGTAGGGCCTGAGAAAGTTGTTGATCACACAGAGAAAGTTCGACAAATTCGTCAGAAACTGCGAGCTGCACAGGATAGACAAAAGAAATACGTGGATAGGTATCGCGATGGTTTGAGCTATGACGAGGGCGATATGGTGTATTTGAAGGTTTATCCTTGAAAAGGTCAACAGCGATTTGGCATTAAAGGGAAACTAGCACCGAGACACATTGAGCCGTACCGGATTGCACAAAGAGTAGGCTCTGTTGCATATTGGTTAGAGTTACATGCCGAGTTAGCTGGAGCTCATCCAATCTTTCACATTTCCATGTTGAGACTCGTAAGGTCAGGGCCGAGACCAACGATTGAGTTCGGACCAGTGGAGATACAGCCTGACGTGACTTATCGGGAGAGACCGATAGAGATTGTTGATCATCGAGTACAGATTCTCCGAAATAGGGAACTCGCGAAGGTTCTAGTTCGTTACCAGCATCATAAGACAGAGGGAATTACTTTGGAGCTCGAGTCGACGATGCGGACTCGATACCCTCAACTATTCGTTGGTATGTGACTTTAGTTACAGTTAAATTTCGAGGCGAAATTTAAATTAGTTGCGAAGAACTGTAACGACCCATTTTAGTAATTGTTATCAAATTTACAGACATGGACACCAGCCGGGACCCACGTGGACGCCGCGGTAGGCTAGAACATACGGGGACTTAGGTATGGATGTTTGTGGTATGATGGTTGCTTATTTGCGGTGTAATTTATCGCATGTGTGTATGTTACAAAATAATACGTGTGGGGGTGTGAACGGTATTCACCTCGATATGCGTGTCGACACTGGTATTGGGTAGTCGACAGGACCGACTATTAGGTCAGGAAAACGAACACACAAATTAAATAATAAAAAAAAATTGTCACGTAACGAATATGGAATAGGTATTGGGTTACGAACGACGCGGCGGTGCGCGGTTATCACGTTTCGGATGCGAAACCTAGCGTCGAAACGCCGGAAACACGGCGAGTGTCTTAACTGTGTCACAAGTAGGTGTCAACACACCTACCATCACCATTTTTCAAAGCTACAGCAGCACGAGTGGCAAAAAATAAAAACACACATGTCTCAATTTCCCACCACGTGTCACCACCTCACCTACCCACTTCCATCAAACCACCATACATCACATACACAAAACTCACGCACACTCACTGTTAACACACACAGAGAACGAGAGGCCGAGAACAAAGAAGAAGGAAGAAAATGAGAGGAGGAGGGGGAAAGGTGACGCGCCGGGAAGGATCGAGGTGAGTCGTTGTGGTTGTTGTTGTTTGGGTGTTGGCAGTGGGTGGCCAAGAGTGGGGGTTCGGACCCCATGGCCGCGGTGGTGATGGCAGGGGTGCCTCCCCTGCCATCGGCTCCACCGGGGTTGGGGTGGAGAGCCACCCCAACCCATCACCGGAGAAGAAGAGATGGAATGGAAAAAAAACAAGCAACTGGTTTGAAAACCAGTTGGAAGAGGAAGAAGGTGCACACGCGCGTCACTACAAAAAAACAGTAGATCAGAAATGGAAATTTTCGTCTCTGATTTGCATAAATTATGTCTCTAATTGAAATCTACAACGGAACAGAGACGGAATAAATTCCTTCTCTGAAATCGTCGACGCTGATTCGATCAGAAATGGAAATGTGATTCCGTTTCGGATTTAGAGACGGATTAGAGACGGAATAAATTCCGTTTTTGATTAGAGACGGATTAGAAACAAAAATTAGAAACGGAACAGAGACGAAACAGAAATGAAAATTTTTCGAAATGGTACAATTGTAATTGCATTCCGTCTCTGATTAGCAACGGATCAGAGACGGAATGCATTATTTCCGTCTCTGATCTGTTGCTGATTAATGCATCTATTCCTCGAAAATTATAGACGAAATAGCAACGGAATCTCTGAATTCCATTGCTAATCCGTCTCAATTCCGTCTCTGAATTCATTTATATATATATATAGGTCTCAATCCAAGCACATTTAACCTGCCAATATATAATACAAATCATAGCTAAATAATATATTGATATTGCACAGTTTGTATAAACTTAACATATCCTTAAAATTATCTTTTCTCAATGTATTGTACAAGAAACAACAAAAACAATCTAAAAAGTTTATATATCGTATCTTTCTACAAAAGTAAAAGGAAAAATTGTTCTAAATGAAAAAAAATAAAAACGAAGTGTTCCGAGATTATATAAAGTTGATTGTGCTTCAAATAATACTTGACTTCGTACAAAACTCCTGAAAAAAAATCAAAAAGAAAAAAAATCACTAAATTATACCAACAATAATAGGAATATAAACAATATTATGGGAGAACTACGTATCATCACAAGCACAAGTGTATGAGCCAAACACAACATAAAAAAAGTAATAAAGAAAAAGAAATTCATCATTATCCAGAAGGAACATGGTGTTAATTAGAAAATTATCTCTCGCTCCAAACAATGACATGAAATTTAGTTCTGGATTAACACAAACAAGAGTCAATTGTTCTCGATGCTCCAAAAAATTAAGAAGACACTATACAAAATGAAATTAAAGTAAACTGAAACAAAATATATAACACAAATTAAAAGTAAAGAAAACTAAAATAAAAGATTCAATAAGATAAACAATGTGTAATGGAAGTATGATAAATAAATAATACAAAACAATTACCAATTTTCATAAGTACTTCAATATTAATAACTATTTCTTTTTAGAGACAAGTGATGTTCATGATCTTCAACACATTATTAAAATGAATGCATTCTGAAAAAAAATTTAACTCTTAATTTCCTACGAAATACTTAGCAAAGTTTCTCCTAAAACTAGGGGTTCCCAAAAATTACAAAACATGAAAGAACCCTATAGTAATTACTAGGGTTCTTTCATTGATGAGTTCAATAGGAACTTTAGTATATATTCTTCTAAAAAGAAAACGATAATTTTTTCCCTCAACTTAATCAGATGAGATCTCTGGTCAAACCTCAATACTTCCGAAAATTTCATCTGATCATTTTGTGTTTCCAATTCAATCTAGTCTAATAGAATGATTGCTCAAATATATTGCAAAACAAGTTACAACTAATTAAATGGCCAGACTGGTAGTGAGATAATTAAAAAATTAACAGTACAGAATCGAGATATTAAAGATTAAAAAAAATGCTGCCTATTTACCTCGTAGTGATGCAGCAACTGCAACAGAACCAGCAGCTAGACCTATATGGCAAAGAAATGGACAAGGACAAAAATAAGAACAAAAAACAATGGAAGATCAATAAATTTATGGAGCGTACACATGTCCCTGACCTTTCCAATACTTGCATTATGTAATATCTTCTCTACATTACATTACTGTTGAATTTCTGCATGGACAGTGCTACAAAATTTCCTTTTAATCTTTCCGTTGTGCGGTCTGCATAACCAAACATGTTCTGGTCGACTACACCTTGCACAACATAGTTATTGAAACCAACATATATATTAATTAATAACCAATGTTAGCTAGCTATAATTAAGCATCAAAGCCATAATTTAGCTTTTAAGAGTGAGAGGGGGGGAGGGGGAGGGGGAGGGGGAAGGGGAAGGGGAAGGGAAGGGAGGGGGACTTACCGCATTTGAAGAGCTAAGTCCCGAGCTATCAAGGCACTCGTAACGAGATATCAATCCTATGATTCCCTAAACCAAGAGCAACGAATAAATCATTGCGTAAAATCTAACCAACAATTTAAGTGCAGAAGATTAACATGAAAAGGCAACTGTGTACCCATCACAACCTGTGTGAGTTTCTTTCCTTCTTGTTGCAAAGCATATAATGCTCCTCTGGCATATGCTCCCCAGTCACTTTTTTCAAGAATAGAGGATGGAGCTTTCCCATTTTCCTTGGAATCAACAACAGTATGTTAAACCTCATCAACCCTGTACAATCCAACAATATAAGCAACAATAAACCATGCAAGGACCAAAAAGGAAAACAACAACGATTAATTGTAAGGAGAAAACACAATGAAATAAGCTCTTCAAGTCCAAATGTTGAATAACATTTCTCTTAACATTAAGATCTGTTTCTTTTTCTTTTCTTTTTTCATGTAGCTACAATGAGTAATAAATTGAGTCAATAAGTATCTTAATGCGATGTTTCAATTTTTTTATTCACATGCTGATGACAGCCACAGACTTGGCCACCTGATGATCAATGTGGGCTCCTAGTGGACAATTCCTATAAGGGGAGATAACCACTTTAACCTTTTTTGCACTTTTGCCACTCATTTCGGCCACCTTATTCCTTATTTCATCCAACTGCAAGAGGAACTAAAAAACTTCAGCAGGAAAGAGTTTAACAACAGTAAGCATATTAAAAGTCAAAAGAGCAAAACTAAACGAAAAATAGTATTCATACAAGGGAGAAACAAATGGAGCCAAGCATCCATTAAATCTTTCAAACAACTACCATGGGAATGTCATATATACATGCCAAACCAATCAAAGGGCAGTTTTTTTTTTAATGCAATAAAATTAAAGAATGATTATCAATGCTTATGGAATTAGTTTGATTCCGCAACCGAAACTCACTCTGATATTCTTCCAATAGATTTAGTTGCAGACATACATTGTAAGGTCAAGCCATCAGATAAGCCAGCAAGCCTCGTAACACAGAAGCAGAAGTGGCACTCGCCGAGATGCCAACTTCTCTCAGCTCAGGATTCGAGGAGGCTTATCGGAGGAGTAATTTTATGAACTTCAACTTTTACATACGTTTTAAAGGTTCGGAATCACTAACAATTCTTCAAACAAACACTGGTCAATCAACAGGCTAAAAATCAAATGAGCGCACACAATGCAACAACCACATCCAAATCCACATTAGAAAAAATACAACAAAATTGTCCATCTCCAGATCAAACCAGCTAATTCTGCGACGAATTTCTCCAATCAAGACAAGAACAGGATCAAAATCAATAGTTTATCAACTCGGACCCTCACAATTCAGATCAGAAACAACAAAATTGCATCCTTAGCAATAACTACCACAAATCGAAATCGAGATCGAAACAGGACTGAAATCGATTGCCTCGCTTTCAAAAGGACAAGACGAACCTCGTCCCCATCGCCGCGCCCACCACGAAATCCCCATCGGCCCCCAACGACGGCAGCCCCAGCTTCGAAAACCCCCGAATCCTCTCTACATCCTCCGCACTGAACACATCCACCATCTCCCCATCCTCCCCGCTCACCAACGACACCCAATCCACCACGTTTCGCATCAGAAAGCTCGCCGCTTGATCGAAATCGTACCGCGAAGACCCCCCCTTCTGCCGCCGCCGCCTCCATACAATCCCCAACCCTAACCCCAATACGACCTCGAAACAAGCCCTAGAAGCTCGGACTTGGAGTCCCCGTTCCGGGTGACAAAAACGCAGGTGGAGAAGGCGAAATCGTCACCGAAATCGATGAAATCTGAGGGGGATTCGAAGATGGGGTCGGATGCGAAGGGGATGCGGCGGGACTTGGCGGAGCGGATGATAGAGTACTGGTCGGACGGGGTGTTGTTGTAGTGGACGATGGCGATGCCTCCGAGGCGGCCATGGACACGACCATGGAGGACTCCGAGACAGTGTCCATCGGAGAGGCGACGCAGGGGATGGAGAGGTCGATGTTGAGAGAGAGACTAGAGCGCAAGCAGAGAAGAGGGAAAGAGAGTTGAGTGAGAGGATTTTTTTTTTGTTTGGACGATCGATTTTTGGGGGGGCCTAGATCGAAGCACGCACGAATCTCGAGATTTGATGAATGGTTATAAAAAAGAAAGTTTTGGTGGGAATGTTGATGCCATTATTTAGAGACGGAATTTAATTTCGTCTCTATTTTCGTCTCTATTTTCGTCTCTAATCTCTCTCTATTCCGTCTCTGAATTAGTCCGTCTCAATTCCGTCTCTAACCATTTTTTTTACCAACGAAACTTAATTCCGTTGCTAATTCCGTTTCTAAATATCATTTTTCTTGTAGTTCGTGTGCACCCCCTACTAGACCTGGGCCGGGCCCAGAATGGGCCAAGCTTGGACCATTCTGGTCCAGGGCCAGATCGGGTCCAACCCGTTTGGATCAACCCGACCCAAACCAAACCTAGGCCGGGTCGGGTCCAACCCATTTGGGTCGACCCGGCCCAAACAGTAAAACCATAATTTTTTAAAATAATAGAGAAAAAGAAAAGAAAAATGAGAGAAAATTTGGGAAAATTTCGAAAAAAAATATATTTCAATCTAATAAATAGAAATTGATAAAATTCTATGAAAAGAAAATATGTGAGAATGTCGGACGCGACTTTTTGCGGGGTTTTGCCTCGAAAAATGTGAAATGGGCAATTTGACCTAAAAATGTTAAAAACATTATTGTAAATTAGCATGCTAACCTAACTTATTCTTAAATGGACATAGGTTGACACGGTGATCAATTGGCGACCAAGGACTCAGTAGACTTGGACCCGGGGATTGATTACGGGGTAGTGGAGCGCGTTGTGAGGTTTGTAAAATCCAAAGGGAAAACTCTCGAGTATTTATTTTGTTTAGTCTTTCCATTCATTTACAGTATTCTTTGTGCTTTTACTTACATTCAAATCTTGTCATCTTTTAGACGGTTGGTTGAGTTACTCCCACGGAATGTTATGTTGTGTGTCTATCCATTATAGACCATAACATGTGTATCATGAGTGCTCAGTGGATAACGACCGAGGGAACTGCTACATGTGTCGATGCGTCGTAGGTCTACGCCGGCCACCGAGGGGGATCAGGTGATAGCTAGTAGGGTACGCCCACTAGTGGGATCCTGGAAGGAAATCCCGAAGTATGGTTTAGTCTGACTAGAACAGGCACACATATTTGAGCTTAATTGTTATTTATGCATGTGATGCCCTACTTACAGTTGCATGTTTACATTCCGCATGTTTATTTAATAGTATAAATTGACTTCCACTCGTTTATATGAATGCTTAGAGGAGTTCCTTGGGATTTTACTTACTGGACTCGTCATCCATTTTCTTCTGTGATGATTTAGTGCAGATCCAAGTACAGGTAAAGGCAAGACTTTAGGCGACTACCTCTGATTGCCTACCCTTGAGGAGTACTTGTACGTGTGATTATTTTGATATTTTGATTCTTTTGGGAACTGGAGAGTGATATGACTTGTACATGCTTAGTTATATATGGTACAACTGTTTACTTCGACATTTACAGGGTTTTTCCACATTAGGTTTTGTTTAATTTTTCATGAAAATTTTTGCATTTAAAAAATGACTTTCGTTGAATATCTTAACCTACACAAGTAGATATGAAATTCGAGACAGAGAAGGACGGGTAGGTGTCGTACACGTGTAGTTGGGCCAGCTAGTGAGGAGTACACAGAGACACGTCACCCTGGGGTGGCGAGGGCCGCCACACACACGGGTTTTTCACTCTTATTCGGTTTGTCTATATATTGATTGTGGCTAAATCACTTGCATGAGTTACTTGTATTTAGTGCCCGTGTCGATGGCAGTAAAATATATCTACGGCTTTCGAGAAGGCTTTAGGGTGTTCCCTTAACTTGAAATAGCGTCTGGAGGGGTTCATCCGGTAACTGAAGTTGGGGTTTTGTTATTGTAAACATGTAAGTATATACGTGGCTCCTATTCGATTGATCGATTATTGGCTGATGCAGGTCAGTGTTTTCTCGTGATTAGACGGATGTTTTATGATTATTGCTTGATTTCCAATCTTATTTAATTGGTACATGCTACTTATTTATTTCACACTATTGCTTTTGTTATTCGTATGTTGCCTACATTCATGGGAATATAACGTATTATTGTCAGGAGTTATATTTGCACGTCTCGTAATTTATCAGTTTTATTTCATGAATATTGTGTAGACTTCTCTTTGGATTTTACTCACTGGACCCGTCACTGTATTTTTTGGGTTACTGAGTACAGATCCTTCTACGAGCAAGGGCATGGAGGTATTGGGCGACTACCTATGAGATTGCAAAGCCAGCTCGTGTGTGACTACAGTATGTGTTGATTTTACTTTTGTTGGGTTTTGGGGATTGTAGAACACTAATTACATGTATATGGAACTTGTTTATACACATTTCGCCTTTATATATACATGATATCTTTTGCCAGGTTTTCTAATACTTAGGATTGTTAAATACATCATAAGTTAGTCATTAAAAGACTTCCACAGTACAATTATCATATAACCTGATAAATCGAGTAACCGACTAACTAATTTATTAATATTTGTGTAAAGGTTAGTTAGCACAACTGGGGTTCGCTGAATGGAGATTCTTTGACGGTCCCAACTACTAAACAGGGCACCGCCCGGCCTAATCTCTTAATCACGCCTTAATCCAAGTCGTCTAAGACGTAATTACGTATTAGTCAGCCTTTCGTCCCTATATTCCTCCAAATCTATGTCTTGATATGTTATCAAATGTAAAGATAATTCAAATTCCATTATCATGTTAAGCCGAAGCATTAATTCTCTAAAATCCCTAAGTGTGGAAAACCAGGAAAAACTGCAGCATCACATGCATATATATATGAAACTATTCACTCAACTCACTGTACAACCCAAAATGACATAAACAATATGAATAATACAACAAAATCCGAGACACACAATTGAATATGGAGAGTCGCCCAACGGCTTAGAGAAAGTCGTCGATCTTCTCATTCCCCGGTCCGCTACTGCTCGACAGGCCTACACCCACCGTCACAAACTAGATGATGAGTATAGTGATATTGAAGTACTAACTGGAGAATTTCATGCTACATTTCCAAAATAAACGAATGGTATTTAAAAGCATAAAAGAGCGAAATAAATTGTTGAAACAAGTCATGCAAGTAAATACAACATTTAAATATGTAGAGACAGACACAAGCTAAGTCGAGATGATCTACGTCCGGTCCGTGGTGAGACCTATCACCTTCCTTTTCCCACTACGATATAGAGCTGCGCTCAACATATCTCACATAAATAGCGGAGCTGCACTCTACGCTTTAGAACATCAATCTCATGTTTGCTGACCTCCCCAAGCCCCATAACTCGTGTGCCGCACAAGTGTAGTGGTGAGTGCCAGAACCCCGGTAGACCCATGTCCCCGCGAACCGCACATCTCTCATGCAATGGACACTAGATAATCTCAACTTTAATGTCAAAAATAAATAAATGCCAAAATTCTAGGTTACCAAGACAAGTTAGGCTACAAAGCCCAAAGGAAATCGAATACAAGTCTATTTAAATCCAAATAGTCCTTTAGCATGCTTTTCATAAATTGTAGTCAATAACAACATCAAGTGTAGGAATTAGAGGCAATGAAATAATTCACAAGGCATCATGTCACAATATTCATCCATGAATAGACACAAGAACAACATAATGTGAGATGACAAGTAGCAATGTCTACCAATAGACCAATAAATCAATAAGGGTAAATGAAATAAAATATAAATTCTCACAGTTGTACTTACAAGTCATACGCTTGTCCTAGTCTATCCGATCCTTCGACAAGTCGAAATGCGTACCCAAAAGCCGGAGGTCTCCCTTTAGTTTCATACCATGTGATAATATAACATTTTATACTAAATCGAAGTCGAGATTAAATCGACCATTTTGTTTTATTTTCGGCCATTCGGCCCATTTCACGTTTTTCAAGGTAAACACCCTTGTAACATCTCGACCGACTTCTGAATTCTTTACTTTTTATGGGAATATCGAATTTCTAATGATTTGGATCAAAAATATATTTTTCCATATTTTTCTAGAATTTTCCTGACTTTTTTCATCTTTTTATCAATTTTCTAGAATTTATTTTATTAAAAATCAGTTTAATTTAATTTAATTAAATAATTAATATATATATATATATATATATATATATTTATTTTTATTAGGGTGGGTCCGGATTAACCCAACCGGGTCCAAGTGGACCCGGGTCGGTATAACCCACTCCCGTCGGGTCAGGGTCGGCCCGACCCGGTCCACCCGGGACCAGGTCGGCCCGACTCGACGTACATGGGTAGCCTGGGTCGTGCTACCCATTTTTTCCCTCACCAGAGCAAGAAGTGCTATGGTTCTTTTTTTAATTATTATTTGAGGCGTTGGGGGCTCCCAACCCCAACCCAACTGGAGTTGAAGGTAGGGGAGACACCCCTGCCATCTTCCTCCTCATACTTCTCGGCCATGGAGGCCGAGCCATCCTTGGCCGAGCCTCCATGGCAGCCACGACAATAACAACGATCAACTTCAACAACAGCAAACCACACAGCCACAACGGAAATCCGTTGACCATGCCTTCTTCGAGCTCGGTCTCTCTCCCTATCTCTCTCTCTCTCTCTCTTTCTTCTTATTTCTTCTTCCTCCCTCTCG
Organism: Stephania yunnanensis; assembly: GCA_039657365.1. Lineage (NCBI taxonomy): Eukaryota > Viridiplantae > Streptophyta > Magnoliopsida > Ranunculales > Menispermaceae > Stephania > Stephania yunnanensis. The sequence continues at coordinate 60,245,604 of CM077582.1, read as the reverse complement.
ATTTTCTTCTTCCTCTTCCCTGTTCCATTTTTTTCTCTATTGTTTCCACCAACTTTGAAAATAAACAATTGATATAAGTTTTGACTTTGGGTTGGCTTGAATGTGAGCCACACATCTCAACCCACATACGTATTTCGAGGCACATCGGGTGGACTTGCTCACACAACGTGTCCCTTTGTCACTCTCAAGTGATTCCAATACTTGACATCTTGTGTTGAGATGTATGTGTGTGCATCTAGATGTATATCTAGTGATGTACGTTTTTTTTTCTTCATTAACTTTAGGCACATGTTACATATATATCTATTAACTGATGTGGCCACATACAAACCACATATTGCCAAATTAATGTAAATAATTGACTCGTACCCCTGTATGCTGCTACCTCGGTTCCACATCGACACCCGACTCGAGGCGTGTCCCCGCTCCTCTCGGTATCTCGATACCCGTAAATGACTTAGTAGTCTACACATGTATAGTACACTAGTCAAACAACACAATAAATATAACATTTACCTCGGCCAGTGTGCCTCTGTAGTGACACTTATCTTGCTGCGGGTCCCACGTCACGGGTCATTTTGTCATGGTTAACGAACTAAACGTGTATTAGTTATTTGGGCCGTGCAATACTTCCCAACTAATAGGAAGTTCATCCTCAAACTTAAACTAAATGAATTGTAAAATTACCTTACTCAAAGAGGTATGTAAATCTGTCTCGCATATAGTCTTCCTGTTCCCAAATGAGTTCTGAATCTCCATGAAACTGCCACTTGACTAACACCTTTGGGATAAACTTACTTTTTAACTGCTGTACCCTTCGATCAAGAATCTGAATTGGTTGCTCCTCATATGACATATCCTCGGTCAAGTCAATCTGACTCAAATCCACTATCGGTATCTCGCCCACCCTTGACTTGGCTAGTCGAAGCATCGAAATATGAAACCCTGGATGAATTCCCGACATCTGTGGAGGTAGTTCTAACTCATATGCAACCTTTCCAACCCCTTTCTTGATCTTAAAAGGCCCGATGAGTCTCGTTGTTAATTTGCCTTTCAAACCAAATCATTGATGGCCCTTACGAGGAGAAACCATTAGATATACTAAAGCTCCTTCATCGTACGTAAAATCGCTGTGATACATGTCTACATACTTCTTCTGTCGATCCTGGGCTCCCTTGAGTCTTTGATGAATCAGTCGTACCTTCTCTATGTGATCAACAACAATATCGGGCCCCATGGTCTCCCGATCTTCTGGCTCAGTCCGACACGATGGCGAGTGACACGGTCTACCATACAAAGCCTCAAAAGGCGTCATCTCAATACTGGCCTGATAACTGTTGTTATATGCAAACTCACATAATGGTATGTACTCCTCCCATGATCCACCAAACTCCAATACGCACACCCGTAACATATCCTCGAGAACCTATATTAATATCTCAGTTTTCCCGTCAATCTGAGGATGAAAGCCGTACTAAACTGTAGGCGCGTACCATACTGCTCCTGCATACTCCACCACATCTTGGAGGAATACATAGCATCTATATCTAACGTAATAGTCATTTGTAGCCCATGCAGTCTAATAATCTCCCGCTCGAACAGTATATTTAACTGATCAACAATAACCCAGATGAAATCATGTCTCCGAGTGATTCTTAGCAATCCTTTTACAAAATTCATAGCAATGTCTTCCCACTTCCACCGTGGAATGGGAAGAGGTTGTAGCAATCCTCCAGGTTTGCGATGTTCAGTTTTCACTTGTTGGCAGATCCCATATTTCTTAATCAACTCTGATGTGTCCGCTTTCATCCCAGGTTACCAAAAATGTCTTTTCATATCATGGTACATTTTGGTCCTTTCTAGATGAACAGTGAACCGGGAACGATGTGAAGCCTGAAGAATCTCATCTATCTACTCTGGTATTGACGGGATCCACAGTCCGCCCCTGAAGCGCAAACACTAGTCAGACGTCTCCGTCCAATCAACACACTCTGCACTCTACACTGACTCACTAAACCTAGAGTGCAACTTGTCGGTCATCTGACCCTCTGACACTATCAGTGTATATTCGGTCTGTACTCTAATTTTTGCGCAAATCTCAACTCGAGGTTCAGTATGAACCTCCGCATCACCAATAGGTATCCTACTCAGCGCATCAGCGACTACATTTAGTTTTCCCGGATGATATTCCAATGAAAAGTCGTAATCTTTCAGAAATTCTAACCATCTGTGCTTCTGCATATTCAGATCCTTCTGTGTGAAGAAATATTTAAAACTCTTATGATCAGTAAAGAGTGTATACGTCTCTCCATATAGATAGTGTCTTTATATCTTTAGCACAAACACTACTGTTGTCGGCTCTAAGTCTTGCGTCAGATAATTCTTCTTATGTACCTTCAACTGTTTGGATGCATATGCTACTGTACCAGTACCCTGCATTAACACACATTCCAGACCTCTACGAGACGTATCAGTAAAAATAGAGAATCCATGTCCAACATCTGGTAACACAAATATTGGCGCAGTAGTTAATAATATCTTCAACTAAGAGAATGCCTTCTCACATTCCTCAGACCAATGAAATATCACATATTTTTTAGTCAATTTAGTAATCGGTGAAGCGATTTTTGAAAAATCCTTCACGAATCGGTGATAATACCCCGCCAAACCTAGAAAGTTTTTGATCTCAGGAACTGAAGTCGGTGCTGGCCAATCGCTTATCGCCTGAATCTTGGCTGGATCCACTGATATCCCTGCTGCTCTGATAACATACCCTAGAAATTTGACCGCTAACAACCAAAACTCACATTTACCGAATTTGGTGTATAGTCTATGCTCCCTCAAAGTCTGCAACGTCTTTCTGAGGTGTTGTTCGTGATCTTCCCTCGTCTTCGAGTATACCAGTATATCATCGATGAAGACTATCACGAATTGGTCAAGAAACAGTCTGAAAACACGATGCATCAGATCCATAAACATTGCTGGAGCGTTGGTCTGCCCAAACGGCATGACTATGAACTGAAAATGTCCATTTCAGGTGCTGAAAATTGTAATGGACCTATCCTCGTCCTTGATCCTAAGCTGATAATACCCTTATCGCAGGTCTATCTTGGAAAAAACTGTGCTCTTCTCAGCATATCAAATAAATCATCTATCCTCGGGAGTGAATATTTGTTCCTAATTGTTAATTTGTTCAACTGTCGATAGTCGATACAAAGTCTCAACGTACCATCCTTTTTCTTCTCAAAAAGGATGGGTGCTCCCCATGGTGACATAGAAGGTGTGATGAATCTCTTTTGTACTAAATCCTGGAGTTGAGTCTCCAACTCTTCTAGCTCTCGTGGTGCCATCTGGTATGGTGGTATAGAAATCGGTTTCATACCTGGTACCAACTCGATAATGAAATCGATCTCTCGCGGCGGCAGTAAACTAGGTAAATCTTCTAAAAAACATCAAAAAACTCTATAACAACCAATATATCTTCCACCCTAGTTCCCTGACTCTCTGGTATAGTGTGCGGCGGAATCAACGCTTCCATATCCTCACTAGTTGCAGGTCAACCTCTCGTTCCTACAGTTCTCACTGCACTACCTCTATAAATGAATAACGGACGCCGTGGGATCTCAAATATTTGCCTTTCCGAAATAGTCGATATGAGTGTGGTATGCAGCTAACCAGTCCATCCCTAAAATCGCGTCGAACTCCAAACATTCAATGACTCTCAAGTCAACAGGTAGCTCCACGCCATCTATCGTGACGAGACATTTCTCAACAATACTATGAGGCTAAACTCTATCCCTGGCTGCAGTACTCAAGATCAAATATACGCTAAGCCTAACTGGTTTCAACCCTAGGATGTCTATCGTGCGACCAGCAATAAACGATACGGTAGAGTCAAAATCAAACAAAACATATAAGTCGTGACGCAAATAGAAACTGTACCCTCAATAAGAGCTCGTGTAGCATCTGCATCTGGCTGGGCTACCATGTGGACCTCCTTTCGGGCCTGTTGTGCATACACTACTGCAGGATGTGGGCACTCTGTCACGATGTGTTTGACCAGTCCACATCTCTAACATGTCAACTGTCGCGCTGAACTTGAGTCTGAGACTGACCCTGTGCTTGATACTGACCCTGTCTCTGCACCTGTTCCGGTCTCTGTCTCGTATCTTAACCTATGTTTCTGCCTTGAACTATGCTACCCTGTGGCAACTGCCGTGAAGCTTGTAGGGCGGGAAGTGCTGAAATAACAGGAGCTGGTAAGGCTGGGCTGATGGGAGGCGACAAAGGAAGTTTGCTCACGGAGCTCTGTGCCGAAGTAGTGGATGATACATGAGGCATAACTAGTAGGCGCGTTGCTGTCCCTGAACCCTGATATCCTCGGTTCCATCCCCTTGCTCCCTTACCTCTTTGTCTCCTCCTCTCATACTCTACGGCCTGCTCTTCAAACAAACTGGGCCAGGTGCTCTAGCATCAGCAACTCGGCCTAGATAGTATGTCTCATGCGTTAGGGCTCGCTCATATCTAGGTGAGTGTCATCGCTCCTGAACTGACGAAGTAATATCCGATATCGGGCTAAGTCCATCACCAAAGTTATATACATCTTTGAACTCATCTCTCACCAAATCCCAACAAATTGGCGCAAATAATCATATCGTTCCATGTAGTGCATCACAATCTCCTCTTGCCCCTGTCTCAAATCCATAAACTCTCATCTCAATCGCTTCATGACTGAAGGCAGAAAATACTGCTGATAGAATTTCTGCTTAATAGCATCCCATGTCTCGAACTCTCCCCGCAGTGGCTATTGTCATATGCCACAACACGTCAGCATCTCGCTCGAGTGTATTTGATGAGATCTCTGCCCAAAGTCTATCATCGATCCTCAGGACCCGATGAAGCTTCTCCTGAGACAAGATCCATTTCTCAATCTTTTGAAAATCCCTGACTCCATCAAAATACGCTGGTTTGAGTCTGATGAAGCCCTTCACTAGTCGAACTTCCACTAACGTATTGGAAGATGCAGGCTTGGGAGACACTACTATCTCAGTTGTATCTACCACTGATGTGATCACAATTATCGACGTTGCTCCAATAAGTGTTGGCACCTGGACAGTCGGTGCAGCAGTCGTAGGAGTGGAGTCGATGCTAGTGGAGCAAATTGAGCATCCATCATAGCGAAGAAATCAGTCAACCTCCAACCCTAAGTTGTCACTTGATCCGATAGTCGCTGCAAATCCTCCGCTATAGTAGGCTGCAAACTGCCAGTGGGCTCTGCATCTCCTCCCCCATGTGTACCAGCCATCGGGGTCTGCAATGGATAGCGAATGCGAATCAGCTTTGACGTGACATAGCGCACAAGTCAATATATACATCTAGCAATTAACAAGTCCATACAAAAAATCCCCCATTTCATTGTCACTCACTTCTCGACTAATGGTGTCTAGGCACTGAGTATCTGGTTTCCACAACTAAGGTTTGTGTTTTATGCATTTTGGGCTATAAACCTATGCTCCGATACCAACTGTGACGGCCCCAACTCCTAAACGGGGCACCGCCCAGCCTAATCTCGTCATCATGCCTTAATCCAAATCATCTAAGACGTAATTACATATTAGTCAGCCTTTCATCCTTATATTCATCCGAACCCATGTCTTGATATGTCATCAAATGTGAAGATAATTCAGATTCCATTATCATGTTAAGCGGAAGCATTAATTCTCCAAAAATTCCTAAGTGTGGAAAATTAGGAAAAACTACAGCATCACGTGCGCGTATATATATATATGAAACTATTCACTTAACCCACTATACAACCTAAAACGACATAAACAATATGAATAATACACCAAAAGTCGAGACATACAATTGACTGAGGAGAGTCGCTGAGCTATTCAGAGGAAGTCGCCGTTCTTCTCCTTCCCCAGTATGCTACTGCTTGGCGGACCTACACCCACCATCACAAACTAGATAGTGAGTATAGTGATATTTAAGTACTAACTGGAGAATTTCATGCCACATTTCCAAAATAAATGAATGGTAATTAAAAGCATAAAGGAACGAAATAAATTGTTGAAACAATTAATGCAAGTAAATACCACAGTTAAAGATGTAGAGACAGACAAAGGCTAGGTCGAGATGATCTATGTCCAGTGGGCGGTGAGCCCTATCACCTACCTTTTCCCACTACGATATGGAGCTGCGCTCAACATATCTCACATGAATAGCGGTTCTGCACTCTATGCTTTAGAACATCAATCTCATGCTTGTCGACCACTCCGAGCCCCATAACTTGTGTGTCGCGCAAGTGTAGTGGTGAGTGCCGAAACCCCGGTAGACCCATGTCCCCGTGAACCGTGCATCTCTCGTGCAATCGAAACTAGATAATCCTAACTTTAATGTCAAAAACAAATAAATGCCAAAATTCTAAGTTACCAAGACAAGTTAGGCTGCAAAGCCCAAATGAAATCAAATACAAGTCTATTTAAATCCAAATTAGTCCTTTAGCGTGCTTTTCATAAAATGTAGTCAAGAACGATATCAAGTGTAGGAATTAGAGGCAATGAAATAATTCACAAGGCATCATATCACATTATTCATCCATGAATATATACAAGAACAACATGATGTGAGATGACTAGTAGCAATGTCTACCAATAGACCAATTAATCAATAAGGGTGAATGAAATGAAATATAAAATTCTCATAGTTGTACTTACAAGTCACACGCTTGTCCTAGTTTATCCAATCCATCGACAAGTCGAAATGCGTACCCAAACGCCGAAGGTTTCCCATTAGTTTCTAAATTCTTTACTTTTATGGAAATATCGAATTTTTATTGATTTGGATCAAAAATATGTTTTTCCCTATTTTTCTGAAATTTTCCTGAATTTTTTTATTTTTTATTTATTTTCTTGAATTTATTTTATTAAAAATCAGTTTAATTTAATTAAATAATTAAATAAATATATATTATTTTTTATTGGGGTGGGTCCAGGTTAACCCGACCCCGTCCATCCGGATCCAGGTTGACACGACCTGGTCCAAGCGAACCCGGTTCGGTATAACCCGCTCCCGTCGGGTCAGGGTCGGCCCGACCCAACGTACATGGGTAGCCCGACCAGGTCTACCCATCTTCTTCCTCACTTTCTAGTTATGTTTTTTTATTATTATTATTTGAGGTGTTGGGGGCTCCCAACCCCAACCCAACTGGAGTTGATGGCAGGGGAGACACCCCAGCCATCTTCCTCCTCACACCTCTCGGCCATGGAGGTCGAGCCATCCATGGCCGAGCCTCTATGGTAGCAACGATCAACTTCAACAACAACAAACCACACAACAACAATGAAAATCCACTCTCCTTGCCTTCTTTGAGCTCGAACTCTCTCCTTCTCTCTCTCGCTTTCTTCTTATTTCTTCCTCCTCCCTTTCGGTTTTCTTCTTCCTCTCCACTATTTCCTTTTTTTTTCTCTATTGTTTCCACCAACTTTGAAGATAAACAATTGAGATAAGTTTTGACTTTGTGTTGGCTTGAATGTGAGCCACACATCTCAACCCACACACGTATCTCGAGGCACATCGGGTGGACTTGCTCACACCACGTGTCCCTTGTATCACTCTCAAGTAACTCCAATACTTGACACCTTGTGTTGAGATGTGTGTGTGTGTCCATCTAGATGTATATCTAGTGATGTACATTTTCTTCTTCCTTAACTTTAGCCCCATGTTATATATATATGTGTGTATCAAGTGATGTGGCCACATACAAACCACATATTTACCAAATTAATGTAAATAATTGACTCGTACCCCCGTATGCCGCTACCTCGTTCCCGCGTCAACATGCAACTCGAGGCGCAACCCCGCTCGTCTCGGTATCTGCATACACGTAAATGACTTAGTAGTCTATACATGTACAGTACACTAATCAAACAAGACAACAAATATAACATTTACCTGCCCACCGTGCCTCGGTAGTGTCACGTATCTCGCTGCGGGTCCCACGTCACCGGTCATTTTGTCATGGTTAACGAAGTAAACGTTTATTAATTATTTGGGCCGTGATAGATTCCCCGCTCCACCTCCGTCCCTAAGCTTATATATGACTTAAAATGTGTCGACTAGCCCTTCGTTTTTTTTTCTTTTAAAGAAATATAGTAGATATTATTAGCATTTAAAGAGAGAACCACAATTTTTACATTCCATAAATTATAATATTTTTTATTTGTATTATGCATAATAATTAAAAATAATTAATTTTATTTTAGATAATTTGTTTATAACATTATCATTAAGATGGTTGTTTATGATTTTCACATAGTATCATATAATATGGTTATTTGAAAAATTATTTATTTATAAATGTAATTTCACATATACACTACCTAGATGTGTGAATAATTTAATTAGTGTGTCACATGAGCACTAAGTTCATTAATCATGACTTACTATGTATTGAAAGACACACGTGATTTTATTTGACAAAAAAAGAACACCAGATTACCAATGTGAAGTCAAAATACTAACTTATTCTTTTTTTTAATATTTTTACAAAGCTAGTTAATTTAGGACAACAAAAAATAGTTTATACATACTATTTTTTTTTTTACCAAAGTTTAATACTAGTTTAATTTAGTATAACAAAAAATAGGACTTCTATGCATATTGTTGGCTTAAAACTTTAAAAAATAATATAAAATTATATGAGATTGTGTCGCGTGACACACACATATGGGACATTGATTTATCAAAAAACTTTATAACTTTTAGGAGTTTTCTTAAGTTTCCTATGTATAATTAAACTTAAATAAATTTTATGTGATGATAACATATTTGTTTCTTTTTTTAGATTTCTCACTTGGATTTTGACGCTAATTAGATCTATTAATTCACGATCAAGTATTGTTGGGCTCCATATAGAAGTCAGCCCTTTCAATTTATTTTTTATTTATCAAAAAAAAATCATGTTTTATGATAATATGTGAAATTAGTGTGACTTAAGTTTAGCAATTTATTCCTTGTTTGAGAGAAAGTTGTGTGACTTAAGTGTGTCACGTTGAACAGTTTTTTTTAAGAGAGAGAGCTACACCCTCTAGTCCACAATAAGTATCTTTTTAGTCATTTTGAAATATTTTACAATATTTGTCATTTGATAGTTTTAATACACATTAATTACTTAATTGACTTTTATACTCTTCATAGAAAAAATTTAATAATTACACATTAATAACTATTGGACGTAGAAGTGATGAGGTTTTGAGAGATAAAATGTGATTTAGTCATTTAACCGTCACTTTCTCCTCAATCAATTTAATTAAATGACTTTCTTAAAAAGTGTGAACAACATTAAAACATCACTTACAAAGAAACATAGGGAGTATCTATTTATGGAGAGAGAAAGCCACAATATTTATGTAGAGAGAGAAAGTCGAAAGTGGCTACACTAATGCTTTAAATGCTTCAATCATTTCTTCCTCTTGATCTTTTGATCCAATGATTCAAATCAAGTACATATTAAGAAAACGTGAAAATGTTGTTCTAATTAAGTTATCGTGAGAACAACTCGAATCGTTGTTTTTAGATTGATGGAATAAGTACATATTTATTATAAAATCTGTTACAAGAGATAGCAATGATCTATGGGTTTGGTTAGATTGGATTTCACCTATCGTTTAAACAACAACAACAACAACAACAACAACAACATAGCCTCAGTCCTAGATTAACTGGGGTCAGCTACATGGATCAAACTTTTCCATTGTGCTCGACTAAGTGCAATTGATGGTGATCTTTGCAAACCATTCAAATCCCTCCTAATTAATACATCCCATATTAACTTTGGTCTACCTTTACCTCGTCGAATTTCTATAGTTTCTATTGAGTCAAGTTTTCTAGTTGGGGCATTTGTAGGTCGTCTTTGCTGGTGACCAAACCATCGCAATCGCCCTTTCCTAATCTTTGTATCAATTGGTGCTACTCCTACTTGTCTTTGAGTTTCTATATTTCTTATTCTATCATTAAGAGTTTTACCACACATCCACCTAAGCATCCTCATTTCTGCTACGTTTATTTTATGTAATTGTTGTTGCTTTACCGCCCAACATTCACTTCCATAGAGCATAGCTGGCTTAATTGCGGTCCAATAAAAGTTTTCTTTTAACTTAGTATAAATATTTCGATCACAAATCACCCCTGTTACACTCCGCCATTTCTTCCATCCAGCTTGAATTCTATGCTTGACATCATTCTCAATGTTACCATCATTTTGTATGATTGATCCTAGGTATCTAAAGTGGTTTACCTTAAGAACTTCTACTTCCTCTAATTTTACCACTCCGTCATCTCGATGTCTAGTGTTTTTAAACTCACAGTACATGTATTCGGTTTTCGTCCTACTCAGCTTAAAGCCTTTAGATTCTAATGTATTCCTCCAGAGTTCTAATTTTCTATTCACTCCATTTTTAGTTTCATCCACTAAGACACTATCATCTGCAAATAGCATACACCATGGTATATCCTCTTGAATATATCTAGTTGGTTCATCCATAACTAAAGTAGATAGATATGGGCTTAAAGCCGATCCTTGATGTAGTCCTATCGTAATGGAAAATTCTTTTGTAGCTCTAAATGTCTTTGTACTTGTTACTACTCCATCATACATATCATTAATAGTGTCTATGTATCTAGCATGCACTCTTTTTCTTTCTAGAACCCACCAAAGAATATCTCCAGGGACCTTACCATATACTTTTTCTAAATCTACGAATACCATATGAAGATCTTTTTTCTTTTCTCTATATTTTTCTAACAATCATCTTACAAGGAAAATCACCTCCATAGTTGACCTCCCAGGCATGAAACCAAATTGGTTATCAGATATTTTTGTTTTTCTCCTTAGCTTATTGTCAATTATCCTCTCCCAAAGTTTCATAGTGTGACTTATAAGTTTAATTCCCCGGTAGTTTGAGCAACTTTGAATGTCTCCTTTGTTTTTTAAGATTGGCACAAGAGTGCTTCTTCTCCAATCCATTGGCATCCGTTTTGATTTTAAAATCTTATTGAAAAGTTTTGTTAACCAAGTCAATCCAATTTCTCCTAAGCATTTCCAAACCTCTATAGGTATTTCATCTGGGCCACATACTTTCTCGACTTTCATTCTTTTCAATGCCTCCTTAACTTCTACAATTCTAATATTGCATGTATAGTTTACATTTCTTTCTTGGTGTAGGTGTTCATCTATTATAGTATTAACTTGGCCATCATTAAATAAACTATCAAAGTAACTTCTCCATCTCTCTGTAATATCCTCCTCGCGCGTTAAAATATTTTGATTTTCGTCTTTAATATATCTTATATGACTATGGTCTTGTTTCTTTTTATCTCTTAATTTGGCTAGCCTATATATATATATATATATATATTTCGCCATCTCTATTACCTAACCTTGTATTATATATATATATATATCTTCCATAAAATTTGTTTTAGCTTGACTAACTACTTTTTTAGCTTGTTTTTTAGCTTCTATATATTGATTGTACACATCTTCATTTTGACATTTAGGTATTTTCCTATACATCTCTCTTTTAGTCTTAATTGCTCGTTGAACATCCTCGTTCCACCACCATGTTTCCTTCTTTGGAGGTCCCAAACCTTTAGATATACCTAATACGTTTGATCTCACTCTCCTTATGCAACTACTCATTTCTAGCCATATTGTATAAGCATCTAAATCAAGATTCCAAACATTTTCCTTTAGTAGTTTTTCTCTAAACTCTACTTGTTTACTATGTTTTAGGTTCCACCACTTTGTTCTAGGGTCGCTAACTCTTTTATTCATATTATGTCATCATGTTAACTTAGTATCAAGTACTACTAACTTATGTTGGGTAGTAAGTGCTTCACCGAGTATTACTTTGTAGTCTCTACATATTTTTCTATCTATTTTTCTTGTTAAAAAAAATCTATTTAACTCTTGTTTTGACCACTACTAAAGGTAATTATATGCAACTCCCTCTTTCTAAAACTAGTATTTGTTAAGATAAGATCGTATGCTGCAGCAAATTCTAAGATTGATTCTCCTTCTCCATTTCTGTTACCATAACCAAAACCCCCATGAACTCTCTCAAACCCATCGTTACTTGCCCCGACATGCCCATTTAAATCTCCTCCAGTAAAAACATTTTCATCTAATGGTATATTTTGCATAAATCCATCCATATCGTCCCAAAACTTGCGTTTGATGCTCTCGCTTAATTCTACTTATGGTGCATAGGCGCTAAGTATGTTAATTTTTTCGTCTCCAATAATTAATTTAACTAGAATCAATTTATCCCCCATTCTTTTAACCTCTACGACCTTATCGTTATAATCATTATCCACCACAATTCCTACTCCATTGCATTTTCTATCTATACCAGTGTACCACAATTTAAACCTTGTGTTTCCTATTTCTCTACTCTTTTCTCCTACCCATTTTGTCTCTTAGAGGCAAGCGATATTGACTCTCCTTCTAATCATGGTATCTACTAGTTTTATTGACTTCCCCGTAAGTGTTCCTATATTCCATGTTCCTAAATGAATTTTTTCTTCACTTCGTATTTGTTTTCCTTTTCTATTTCTATTTACTAAAAGATCTAGTGTCCGTATATATGATTTTGTTTTTGTTTTCGCGTTTGTTTTGAACTAGCTTCTTCACCTATCATCTAACAAACCAACAATTGAGATTTAAATTGATAAGTATTATCTCCTAACATCCCCCCTCAAGAGCATAGGGAATTGTTGAATGCTGAGCTTGCGTCTGAGGCGTGTGAATGAAGTGGAAGACAATGGTTTGATGAGAATGTCGTCTAGTTGTTTGGCAGAATGTTAGCAACTTGTGGTTGTTTGCCTAGGACCTTCTCTCAAACAAAATCGAAATCAATAGCAACATGTTTCATATGAGAATGAAGAACTGGATTCAAAGCACTGACATTATCACATAGGACTAATGGCGGTTTAAATAAGGAAACATGCAACTCTTTTAACAAATTTTGAATCCAAACAACTTCAGCAGCAGCATTCACAACAACTCTATATTTTGATTTTGAGTTGGACCAAGAAAAGACTTTTTGCTTTGTAGCAGACCAAGAGATAAGAATAGGTCCAAAGAAAACGTAATACCTTCCGTCTTTCGATGACTGTCAGGACAAGATCCCCAATCTGCATTCGTATAGGTTGTCAAACTAAAATCATCAGGCGTTGCGTGAAGTTACACCAAGGCGAGTTGTGCCTTTCAAATAGCGAAAACACGTTTCGCTACTTGTAGATGGATGTTAGTAAGGGCATGAAGAAATTGACATAATCTATTGACGACAAATGAAATGTCTGGTCTAGTAATCGTGCAATACTATAATGCACCAATAATACTGCGATACTCTGTCAAATCAGTCAGTGGAGATCATTCTTTGATAGAAATAAGCGAACTAGATGTCATTGAAGTTGGAACAAACTTAGTTTCTTGAAGACCAGTATGAAGTAGGAGATCATTGTGTTGGGTTGCTCAAACTTTATATTCTAATTTAAGTATGAATCATTATTTTAGTTTATGTCAAATTAGTAAGTTAATTGTTCGAGTCTATGTAGGATTTATGTTTATTAATTGAGTCTAAGTAGGATTTAAAATTGTTTTGGAATAATGTTTTAGTATTCTAGTTGGATTACAAGTATAGTTTTTGGGTATCTATATAAAGAACCTAATGTTAGTATGTTATGTCCACAAAGTTAATACAATTTTTACTAAGTAAATAAAGTTTGAGTGTTTGAAAGCTAGTGTGTGATTGCTTCCATTTTGTGTGCATGTATGCATGAATTCTCAACAAGTGGTATCAGAGCAGGTGGAGATAAGGGAGTTTGTATGTGATCATGCGATTGTAGAGATCAATCAAATATAGTTTGATTGGTATGATTAAAAAATTGGAGGATTCGAAGTTTGTGAGAAAACGTTGATCAATCGTTTTCAGGGTAGTGTTCGTGTGCCCGTTTGTTTGAAGATCGGTGGAGTGGCTTAGATTGTTTATGTGTTGATTGGTGTTTACTGTTGGAACGGTTAAGCGAATCTTTAATCGATGCATCTACATTATCATCTTTCAGATTGGTAAGACAATTGAGGTAAAGTTGTTTTGAATCTCATATTTTATTACAAGACAATTTATTTTTGTTTTTTTAGTGAATTCATAAAATATGAGAATTGATGAGATGAGAAGATAGGAATCGAAATTCATAACAATGCTTGAGTTCAAGTACAATAAGTTGATGATTAATTTATGATAAATTGGGGAGCGAACTTGACGTAAAATGTTTAGGATGTGTGGTTTGTCATTGAGAAGGCCGCCAATAATATCCATAAAAGTGATGCTATTTATGTGTTCTTGCAAAGTTAAAATCACAAGTCATTGCTCATCACCAAAGTAACAGTTGGAATGGAGCGATTTCTCTATGAATGTGAGAGTTGTGAAGCAAAATGGCTTTCAACCAATCAACTGAAGTTGTTTAAAGTTCGAGGTTTTTTTTTAGCTGTGTTGATGTGGGTTTATCTCCAACACATTGATATACTTCTCTTAGTTGAGATAAAGAATATCATTTGTGTGAGTCACATGGACTCCAAGAAAATAAGTCAAAGGCCTTAAATCTTTCAAGGAGAAATTATTGTTAAATGTAGAGATAAGTTCTCGAATGAGAGAACTTGTGCTTCCTGTAATAATAATGTCATCTACATAAATGAGCATGACCAAAAGCACATCATTCTTGTAGTAGATAAACATGGAGCTATCAGATTTGAACTAAGTAAACTCTCATTCGTAGAAGACAGAACTGAGCTTAGTGAACCATTCACGAGGTGCTTGCTTGAGTCCATATAGGACCTTTTGAAGATTGTAAACATACGAGGGAGAGAAGGGATCTTCAAAACCAAGTGGTTGTGTCATGTATACCTGTTCATGAAGATCTCCATTCAAAAATGCGTTGTGTGCATCAAGTTGTCGAATAGACTAACGCTAAGACAAAACAAGAGATAAAACTGCATGAATTGTTGATGGCTTGATAATTGGGCTAAATTTATCAAAATAATCAAAACCAAATGCTTGATGGAAGCTCTTAGCAACTAGCCATGTTGTATAGCTATCAATTGCTCCATCTAGTTTGTGTTTGACTTTGTATACCCACTTGCATCTAATGACATTGGCTGAGGAAGGAGGAACTATGTAACGACCCGTTACCTTAAGCTGGTGATTAGTACTAATCCAAATCCTAATTAATCTGAGTTAGTCTTGTGATTAAGTTTGGCATACCTCGTATAGCGTGTGCATGCGTTTGCATGATGTGTGGTATTTGTTTGAATTGTTAAATTAATTTATATATAGGTCGTCGTATAATGCGAAAATTATACACAAGCCTATAAAACGAAAAATACCCAATAAACAATGGTTTACCGGGACACCAAGTGTAACGAGGGAGTTGTGGCATGAATGTGCATGCTCAAGGACACTTGTAGGCATGTCCAATGAGTTTATTGGTAAATACAACAACAACAACAACAACAACAACAACAACAACAACAACAACAACAACAACAACAACAACAACAACAACAACAACAACAACAACAACAACAACAACAACAACAACAACAACAACAACAACAACAACAACAACAACAACAACAACAACAACAACGACAACGACAACAACAACAACAACAACAACAACAACAACAACAACAACAACAACAACAACAACAACAACAACAACAACAACAACAACAACAACAACAACAACAACAACAACAACAACAACAACAACAACAACAACAACAACAACAACAACAACAACAACAACAACAACATAGCCTTAGTCCCAAATTAACTAGGGTCGGCTACATGGATCAAACTTTTCCATTGTGCTCGATTAAGTGCAATTGATGGTGAGCTTTGCAAACCATTCAAATCCCTTTTAATTAATGCATCCCATGTTAACTTCGGTCTGCCCTTACCTTGTCGAATTTCTACAGTTTCTATTGAGTCAAGTTTTCTAGTTGGGGCATTTGTAGGCCGTCTTTGTAGGTGACCAAACCATCGCAACCGCCCTTCCCTAATCTTTGTATCAATTGGTGCTACTCCTACTTGTCTTTGAATTTCTATATTTCTTATTCTATCTTTACGAGTTTTACCATACATCCACCTAAGCATCCTCATTTCTGCTACATTCACTTTATGTAATTGTTGTTGCTTTACCACCCAACATTCACTTCCATAGAGCATAGCTGGCCTAATTACGATCCTATAAAATTTTCCTTTTAACTTAGTAGGAACATGTCGATCACAAATCACCCTTGTTGCACTCTACCATTTCTTCCATCCAGCTTGAATTCTATGTGTGACATCATTTTCAATGTTACCATCATTTTGTATGATTGATCTTAAGTATCTAAAGTGGTTTACCTTAGGAACTTCTACTTCCCCTAATTTTACCACTCCGTCATCTCGATGTCTAATGTTTCCAAATTCACAGTGCATGTATTCAGTTTTCGTCCTACTGAACTTAAAGCCTTTAAATTCTAATGTATTCCTCCAGAGTTCTAATTTCCTATTCACACCATCTTTGGTTTCATCCACTAAGACAATATCATCTTCAAATAACATACACCATGGTATATCCTCTTGAATATGTCTAGTTAGTTCATCCATAACTAAAGTAAATAGATATGGGCTTAAAACTGATCCTTGATGTAGTCCTATCGTAATGGGAAATTCTTTTGTAGCTCCTCCAAATGTCATTATACTCGTTACCACTCCATCATACATATCCTTAATAGTGTCTATGTATCTAGCATGCACTTTTTTTCTTTCTAGAACCCACCAAAGAATATCTCTAGGGACCCTATCATATATTTTTTTCTAAATCTACGAATACCATATGAAGATCTTTTTTCTTTTCTTTATATTTTTCTAACAATCGTCTTACAAGGAAAATCGCCTCCATGGTTGACCTCTCAAGCATGAAACCAAATTGGTTCTCTGATATTGTCGTTTCTCTCCTTAGCCTATTGTCAATTATTCTCTCCCATAGTTTCATAGAGTGACTCATAAGTTTAATTCCCCGGTAGTTTGAGCAACTTTGAATGTCTCCTTTGTTTTTGAAGATTGGCACAAGCGTGCTTCTTCTCCAATCCATTGGCATCCGTTTTGATTTTAAAATTTTATTAAAAAGTTTTGTTAACCAACTCGATCCAATTTCTCCTAAGCATTTCCAAACCTCTATGGGTATTTCATCTGGGCCACATGCTTTCCCTATTTTCATTTTTTTCAATGCCTCTTTATCTTCTACAATTCTAATATTGCGTGTATAGTTTACATTTCTTTCTTGGTGTCGGTTTTCATCTATTATAGTATCAACTTGGCCATCATTAAATAAACTATCGAAGTAACTTCTCCATCTCTCCTAAATATCCTCCTCGCGCGTTAAAACATTTTGGCTTTCGTCCTTAATACATCTTACATGACTTAGGTCTTGTTTCTTTTTATCTCTTGATTTAGCTAGCCTATATATATTTTTTGCCATCTCTATTACCTTACCTTGTATATAGATCTTCCATGAAATTTGTTTTAGCTTGATTAACTACTTTTTTAGCTTGTTTTCTAGCTTCTTTATATTAATTGTACGCATATTCATCTTGACACTTAGGTATTTTCCTATACATCTCTCTTTTAGTCTCAATTGCTCGTTGGACATCCTCGTTCCACCACCATGTTTCCTTCTTTGGAGGTCCCAAGCCCTTAGATATACCTAATATGTTTGATCACGCCCTCCTTATGCAACTACTCATTTCTAGCCACATTGTATTAGCATCTAAGTCAAGATTCCAAACATTTTCCTTTAGTAGTTTTTCTCTAAACTCTACTTGTTTACTATGTTTTAGGTTCCACCACTTTATTCTAGGGTCGCTAACTCTTTTATTCATATTATTCTGTTGTGTTAGCTTAATATCAAGTACTACTAACTTATGTTGGGTAGTAAGTGCTTCACCAGGTATTACTTTGCAGTCTCTACATAGTTTTCTATCTATTTTTCTTGTTAAAAGAAAATCTATTTGACTCTTGTTATGACCACTACTAAAAGTAATTATATGCGACTCCTCTTCCTAAAACTAGTATTTGCTAAGACAAGATCATATGCTGAAGCAAATTCTAAAATTGATTCTCCTTCTTCATTTCTATTACCGTAACCAAAACCTCCATGAACTCTCTCAAACCCATCGTTACTTACCCCGACATGCCCATTTAAATCTCCTCTAATAAAAACTTTTCATCTAATGGTATACTCTGCATAAATCTATCTATATCATCCTAAAACTTGTGTTTGATGCTCTCGCTTAATCCTACTTGTGGTGCATATGCGCTAAGTATGTTCAGTTTTTCATCTCCAATAATTAATTTAACTAAAATCAATCTATCCCCCATTCTTTTAACCTCTACGACCTTATCCTTATAATCATTATCCACCACAATTCCTACTCCATTGCATTTTCTATCTATACCAGTGTACCACAATTTAAACCATGTGCTTCCTATTTCTCTACTCTTTTCTCCTACCCATTTTGTCTCTTGGAGGCAATCAATATTGACTCTCCTTCTAATCATGGTATCTACTAGTTCTATTGACTTCCCCGTGAGTGTTCCTATGTTCCATGTTCCTAAACGAATTTTTTCTCCCCTTTGTATTTGTTTTTCTTTTCTATTTCTATTTTGTCTAAAAGATCTAGTATTCGTATCTATGATTTTGTTTTTGTTTTCGTTTTCATTTTTGTTTTGAACTAGCTTCTTTACCACACCCGTCCTTTGTGTGGGAACCCTTGCTCATTTTTTTTCACATCCTGGCGACGATGTGAAGGGACTAGCTTCTTTACCCACACACATCTTATGTGTGGGAACCCTTGCTCATTTTTCTTCACACCCAGGCGGCGATGTGAAACACACCCTTGCTCATTTCTCACTACACCCGGGCTCCAATGCATCGCGTCGCTAGGTGGGAACGCCCCAACGTTTATATATGTTTGATCCATTTCATGAAAAGTGACAAAAGTTTTACGCTGGCTGTCAACCTATCGCAACCCTCCTCCATTTCCCAAGAATGGAAAATGAGCTTGGGGCCTCCCTCCCTCACTTTTCGAGTATGAAAAGTGAGTTTGGGACCTCCCTTACCCATTTTTCAGTATGAAAAAATGGGCGTCAGAGTCCTCCTCCTTCATCCAGACTTGAGACACGGCTATGTAGCGCGCATAGTGTACAACATAGGTGGAGTTGAGTTTATTGGTAAATAATATGCATATTTATATGTTTTTAAATATATAAATATATATTGGAAAATCAAAGAATATTAGAATTATATATATTATTGGATTGTCTCGAACGAAGTATAACTGCTTGATGTGTCAGATTTTATGTCATTTTAAGGAGTGCTACTTTAATGCATCTACCATGCGATCGGTCTCGAAATATCGCGATGCGTATCTCGAGAAAAAACTCATATATAAAAAACTAAAATTCATTTTTATCCAATTCAATAAAAAATTTGAGATAGTTTGGGAGGTTGGTTTAATTTTGGATCAAAGAAGGTCATTTCGGGAGCGGAATTCAATCTAATTGAGGAGCTTAAACGGATTAAAAGCTTGTGATCATCATTTTGGTAAGTTTGATTTTCGAGTTTGTTGATATTCATTTATCTCGTAATGATTAAATCTCTATAAATTGAGGTTGATGTTTTGAATTGGTTTATAACCTCATTAGCGATCCTCCTTGGTGATTTAGGAATGTTTTGGATATGGTTTGGGTCAAGTTTGGATTAGCCGAAGTGTGCTGGTGTTGCAGGTCTAGTGCGCATAGCGTGCTACGCACACTGGGGAAGATGACTGACATAAGAATAATGCATTATCCATGTCAGGTAGCGCACTATCAGACCTCAGAAGTGTGTATGAAGTTTAATAGTGCAAATAACGCCTTAGCTCCAAGACATAACGTGCTACCCACACTCAGATCAGTACAAAACTAATTGGATTTGGGTAGTTTGTCAAGAGCTTTAGGTTTAGGGGTTCTAATCAGAGTATAATAGACCCAAATTGACAACAAATGGTTGGTCTATGATAGGTGTTGGTTACCCTGGAAAGAATTATTGACTTGAAATTTTAGGAAATTGGACGGGGTTTTAAACCCTAGGTAAGTATGGATTCGCTTATTTATCAATATTGTTTGGCTATTTTAATATATATGTATAGCTCATGTAGTTATTAAACTGAAATGAGGGACTATGTACACAGTGATGATTTTTCTAATGAACAGAAAACGGTATCTAATGTGATCCACGAGAGTAACTCCTTAGGGCCGAGACCAGGTTATATAGGACATGAGGTCGATCTCCCAGTCTATACGTAACTCATACTCAGTTAATAGGTCGCGTGGGTTACATATTCACTAGAGGGTTTAGAATAGAGCCATTGGGCATTAATCGATTGGCTAAACATCACATATGCGCGGTGTGTTAGTTTGGCATTCATATTAATGGTGTCGGTGGAATCGGACCTAGTTTTATAAATAAAATGGGGATCATAGTGTAATAGTCCAAAGACATTTGCTTTATATCTATTTATGTATTGAATTTATATGCTTTCCATAGTCTTGTTAGATATCATTGGTGTACGTTATTATTGCATGATATCTTTGACTATTATATGGAATGTTGATGGTTATGTGAATCCCTACTTATCGAGCAAGTTGGAGCGCTAACCCCAATTAACATTATAAGTAGATCCGACGAGTGCTACAACTACGGGATAGGAAGTTATAGGAGTCTTGGACTTCTCTTCGATATAATGACTTTCCCTGGTCTTATATATTTGTATTGAATTATACATTTGTAATATCACCAGGGATGGGTGATTTGTATAATCGAGATTTATTTCGATTTGTTTTTAATACTGTATATCTTATTTTGGTTATCGAAAAAGGTTTTAAATTTCCGTTGTGTATATGATTTGTTTTATTTCGATAATTGATATACAGTAGTGCTTATCAGGTGTGGGTGGTAAGGTTGTTGGTTCTAGTTAAGTCTAGTAAGGGTAATACGGGCTTAATTGGGGTTTTAGGTCGGGTATTGCCTTAATTAGGTTAAGGGATGCTACAAACTAACTCCCATATGTAATGTTTTGAAAAGCAGAATATTATGCTTGCATTGCACGCTGCTAATCTGGCCATTATAAAGCTTCTTTGTGTATGTTAGGCTCACTAGGGGGAATAGAGTAAGACAAAGGCTTAGAAGGGCTTGTGTGAATGAGACAAACACGGTCAATGAGTTTGGTAATGCCACTTTAACTACGAGTTTGCATTTGGTGGGTATTTACTTAAGTGGGACGAACCATTGAAGTACGAGAAGATGGTATGTCAAGCAAAAGGGTATCCCCTAACCTAATTAATGAAAGATGGGTTAATAGGTGTAGTTGGTAAAGGGGTAGGTAAAGTAGGTGTCTGATTGGATAGTATTGTGTGAACATTTGGTGAGGTGTTGTAATATTTTGATGGGATTGGTAAGTCAATATTTTTGGAAATGGAATTACTAGTGGAAGAAGGTAGGGTTGTGGTTAAAGTAGAAATATCAAGTGGGATAGTATAATATCTTCTTAGAGATCCTGGAGATATATCAATAGGAGAACTGCTTGAACTAAAAAGGAAAAGTTATTTCATCAAAGATGACATGCATGGATACAATTAAACGCCTTACCTGCATATTTAGACACAAATAGCTTTTGTGTTCTGCGTTGTATCCTAAGAAAGTGCTCAAAGCTGACTGATATGCCAGTTTATTTGCTTTAAAGCGACGGAGAGAAAGGAAGCATGCACAACCAAATACCCTTAATAAGTTGTATTATGGTACTTGCTTATAGAGAATCTCATATGGAGATTTATTGGCAAGAATTGATGTAGGAAGCCTGTTGATGAGATAGATTGCAGATTGAAATGCAAAGGGCCAAAACACCATAGGTATATCTGATTGTGCTAGGAGAGTTAGACATGTCTCAACAACATGGCAATGTTTTCTTTCCATTCTACTATTTTGTAAAGTGTATGGGCATGAGGTTCTATGAATAATATCATGCACAATTAAATGTTCTCCGCCACCGTCTGTTTGTAGAATTTTGATGGAACTTTAAAATTGTTTTTCTTCCATAGTTTTATGTTGCATAAATGCTAAAACTAATTGATCTTTCGAGTGCAAAAAATATAGCCACGAAAAGCGAGAGAATTCATCAACAAATAATGCAAAATAGCATGCACCATTTACTCCAGCTTAAGGTACATGACTCCAAAATCTGAGTTTACAAAATGCAAGGGAGTCGAAGCTCGTGACTAAGACAATGCAAAAGGTAAGCGATGGCTTTTAGCTATTTGACACACATTGTATACATGAGAATTAACTTCATGAGGCAAACAACAAGTAGATAAAACATTTTTGGCAATACTCATGGACTGATGACCGAGGCAGCAGTGCCATAGAGGTGACTTATTGGAGTTGCAAGAGTAAAGTAGAAAAGCAGAAGTTGTAGGAGAGCTAGCTAAAGCTAAGAGCTTACAGAGTCCACCATCGCCAACCTTGTATAAACCATTTTCAAGCTCGCGCTGAAAAAGAGCCATATTCATTGTTGAGTCTTTTACAACAAAGCCACATGCATCAAACTCAACAAGAACATCAATCTCATAACATAGTTTAGGAACACTTAATGAGATTATGAGAAGTTTTTGGAACATGTAAGATATTATGTAATTTCAATGTTGTTTTCTCATCAAGAAGAGAATGACTAATATTAGTAATAGAAAGTCCAGAGCCATTACCCACAAACACCTTTTTTCTTTACCATGGTAAGTTGTAGGTGCAGCAAGATTTGAAGAATTTGGTGTTATGTGGTATGCAGCTCATGTGTCCGTAAACCATGAGGCATCATCAGTTGCAAAATTCGTGGCTATCATAGTAGTTGGCAAAGCATTCACATTAGGTTGAAAGTTTTGATCATAGCGGTGCCAATAGTCGATCGCAGAATGTCTCATTTTTCCACAGACTTTACATATAGGACTATCATTGATAGAAGGAAAGGTTTGTGAGTTGTTGAACCTCTTTCCATTGAACTAGCCTCTGCCTTGATTTTTGCCCGTAGAAAAACCACCTCTTCCTCGTGAGTGATTTTGATTTGAAATAAAACTGGTACCTCCAAAAGTATTTTTGAACTGCGTACCACGAAGAACGGAACACCACAAGCGCCGGTTCCCACTCACACACCACAGTATTATTGCCTCTCTATAGTGGTCGTTGGGGGATCATGGTCGTGGATTGTTGTCCATCACCGGTGATTGCCCCCCTTTGTTAGTGTGGGTGGTACCCACTATGTCTTGGACCCCTCTATTGACCGGCGAGTCGTTTGTTGCCACACTAATTTGGGTGCCGGTCCTTGCACCTCTATTGCTCTTCCCCTCTTGTTTGTCTAACAGGGCTTCAAGGAGAGATAGTGTGACGAGCCCCTGATGCCAGAACTTTAATTAGTGAGGAAAGGTCTTCACTCCCATTAACTGCCCCATTAATGACCCCAATCACCCACTTGACAGCCCTGGAATCAACTATAACCATGTATGATTATTTTGAAGAGTACTCATTAACTCATATGGCCCCGTTCTTTAAATGATCTACTATAAATTGTTTTTTCACCCCAACAAAGTGAAAGTGCCATCGAACCTCCTGCCCTTCGCTACCCAGCCCACTACCTTCGCCCAACTTTTGCTTCCCTTTACGAAGGACCTCCGTCCATGCCTCCCCCGCCATTCTACCCGTCATCATGGACTTGCAGGGAGAGGAGGCAATTCACTACAATTATCCCTCTGTTCATTGAGCAGATGAAAAGCCTCTAGTCACCGGAATCTCAAAGGCGAAGAACGGCGTCGTTCGAAAAACTGTCTCCGCGGTTATTCACGCGATTTTCACGTTGACAGAAAAAAAATTAAACACTCAGAAATGCTACCACCTTAGCAGTTACATTAAAAGCACTACTCTTTGAGGAGCAAAGTCGTTTAAGCACAGTGTCTTCTTGCTGTCTTCAATATTATATATACATACATAGGTGAATAATGATTTTTTATACATATTTAAAAACTGCACTATGTGTTTTGAGATGATTAAAATCATCTCTAATAGCTACTTTCCATATTTTGAATAGAAATCTCTAATTGCTCTATAGCTACGTTTTGTTGTAAATTGAATTGGAACTTGCTAAGAACTAGAGAAGGAAAATAGAAGACTAAGAACTTCTACTACTACAAACTACTACTACAAAGGAGAAGAGAAGAAATGAGATAGTTGGAATGAGAAGTTTTCATTCAACTTGGTGTGTGAATTAGAATGGAGTTGTCACCCTTTATATAGGTAATTTGGTGATGGTGATAATTGCACTTATACAATGTGTACAAGTTATACATGCGCCACAAGTCATACAACACATCACAAGCAACATAGACAATACATGGAAGAGTTGGTGTACATTGGAGAGGATTACAAGTTACATGACAATACATGAATAAGTGATTATTCATTGAAGTTGAATACAAGTTATGTAGAGTGTACAAGTTACATTAAATGTAGAAGTCATGTTTGATGTTACAATTCAATGTGAGAGTCATGCTTGACAATGTGATCATTCATAAGCTTGGTTAAAGGGTCATCCAATTTACAACACTACCCCTTGGATGACACTTGCTGAGAGATTATGCCTCGTTAAAACCCGTACTAGAAAAACCCTGTGGGAAAAGATCTAGTATAAGAAAAAAAGTACAATGTTCTCGTCAATCTTGATTTATAGTATAATATTGTTGATTACCTCATTAAAAACATTGCTAGAAAAACCCAGTGGGACAAAACCAAAGCTAAGGAAAAGAGTGCAACACATTGATACACTTTGAGAGAATATATATGCCTCATTAAAAGCTTTACAAGAAAAACCCTGTGGGAAAAAATCTTGTATAGGAAAAAGAGTACATTGCTCTCATAAATTTTTTTATACGGAGTATAATAATGTTAGGATTGCCTCTTTAAAAACCTTACTAGACAAATCCAGTGGGATCAAACCAATAACAAAAGGAAAATATTGCAATAGACTAATCAACCTTGATAAAGAGTTTTAATATTGTTAGAATTGCCTCATTAAAAACCTTTACAAAGAAAACCCAGTGAGATAAAACAATAGCAAAGGGAAAAAGAGTGCAATACAATAATCAATAACTCATTTTGATTCACCCCCTCATGTTCACATGGGTGATGTTGGGTTTTTGGGTTCATACGTAGTAGATATTTTAAACAATTTTGACAAAAACCCCAACTGGATTCGAATCTAATTCCATTAAAAATATTTAAACCAAGAAAACTTAATCATACATCGGTCGCAAAATACCTTTCTGAAGGTTGATCGATCTCTAAGGCGCTGCCAACAACGAATGCCCTCTATTAGCAGTCCACACACGAACAGCGGTCGAGATTCGAAGTGCTAGCTTCAAGAGAATACCAAACCTTTTTGGTTCTCTCAAAAACGATCCAGAGCGTACCAGAAAACCCTAATTCGTTTCTAAACAAAAATAGAGTTTGGGCCCTAAAAATTTCATCTGTGTGTTCTAACTTAATTCGTTTATTTATACAACCCTTGTATATAGACGATTAAGTAAATTACACATATACCCTTGCTTAAAGAAGTATAAGTGTAATATACGACGATGATGTTTCTGTCATGAATTTTATCATATAAAATTCATTTTTCTGAACCATCTTAAAATCTTGCAAAATCATTCTTAGTGTGCGACCCAATAGGCTCATACAACGTTGGTAGTGTACCAAACACATTTTGGTATACAAGTCATAAGCGACCTCTAGCAAGACTTTATGACTACCCAAGTTGTATGAATATCAAATCGATACAACCTAATCAATAGTGTATACAACATCCTTTTGTCACACGATATCCTTTTGATTACACATAAGGCATGGAATTGTCATCCAACATGTTCAATCGTACTAGTCTCGATCTCTAGGTAGACTGAAAACATCCAAGTAATATTGATCAATATCAATTCACTTAGACTAGGCCTTTTAACAGTCTAACATATCGAGGGATCCACTGGATATCTCTCTTTATATGATAGGGACAAATTCTATCTCGATTACATAACTTCATCACATTGCTCTCACAATAGCCAATCACAACCTTTATAATCTTCAGGTTAAAGACAACATTGGATTTTGTCAAATCACTGTGTTCCTAATGTTGAAGTCTCTGGTAATCTCAAGTCAGAGGACTGAAAAATATACCTATCATGAGAAACAACTATGACTTAATCTAAGTGATGTTCTCATAGCGGGTCATTCCAGTACTTTGTTCCCTAACAAGTACTCGTGATCTTTATTCGTATCCTTATATGTATAATCATCATATGATCATCAATTAAGACTCACACTAGTCTTAATTTTTTATAGTTCCCAGTATAATATTCGACTAAGGAAATTTAAGATATTTCTGCGAATACCCATGGATCCTATTATAATGTAAACATGTAAATTAATTATAATAAACAACAAATGACATCCTCTATTTTATTAACTAAAAGTATTCATAAAGACAGTTAATGGATTGACCTAAGGCACATGCCCCAACATCTTCCACTTGCAATAGGGCCAATCATACATGCATCTAATGCCTAATGATCTAACATGAACATCATGTTTTCCTTATGGAAGAGATTTTGTCAATGGATCCGCAACGTTGTCTTCAGTAGGTACTCTGCAAATCTCCACGTCTCACCTTTCAATAATTTCTCTGATAATATGAAAATGCGTTAGTATATGTTTGGATCTATGGTGTGATCTAGGTTCCTTGGCCTGTGCTATTGCCCCGTTATTGTCACAATACAAACAAACAGGGTTAGCAATACTTGGAACCACACCGAGTTCAGAAATGAACTTTTTGATCCAAACTGTCTCCTTTGTTGAATCGGACGCTGCAATATACTCAGCTTTCGTTGTAGAATCTTTCTCAATATATTGCTTTGAATTTATCCAGCTTAATGCACCCCCATTCAAAGTAAACACATATCCAGACTGCGATCTAAAATCATCTATATCAGTTTGAAAACTTGCATCTGTGTAACCATTTACAACTAGATCATTTTCAAAACCTCTATAGACCAAGAACACTTCCTTAGTCCTTCTTAAGTATTTAAGAATGTTTTTACTACTATCCAGTGACTCTCGCCAGGATCTGACTGATATCTGCTTGTAGTGCACAAAGCATATGATATATCAGGTCGAGTGCATAGCATGGCATACATGATAGATCCAATAGCTTATGCATATTGAATCTTATTCATACGATCTCGTTCACCATTTATCTTAGTACATTGAATCTTACTAAGACTTATTCCATGAGACATTGGCATCAATCCTCTTTTAGAGTCTTGCAAACTGGACCTATTCAGCACATTGTCTATGTAAGTATTCTGACTTAGACCGATTAGCCTCTTAGATCTATCCCTATAGATCCTTATCCCTAGGATATAGGCTGCATCTCCTAAGTCTTTCATTGAGAAACACTTCCCTAACCAAGACTTGATATTCTGCAATGTTGGGATGTCATTTTCAATGAGTAATATATCATCAACATACAGTACCAGAAAAACAACTACACTCCCATTGACCTTCTTGTATACACAAGGCTCATCTTCGTTATTAATAAAATCAAAATCCTTGATTGCTTGATCAAAACGAAGATTCCAACTCCGAGAAGTTTGCTTTAATCCATAAATGGATCTTTGAAGCTTGCATACCTTCCCTGAATTCTCAGGATGTACAAAACCTTCAGGTTGTGTCATATACACGTCCTCAAGCAGCTTTCCGTTAAGAAATGTTGTTTTTACATCCATTTGCCATATCTCATAGTCATAATATGCAGTAATGCCAATTAAAATTCTTATGGATTTAAGCATGGCTACTGGCAAAAAAGTTTCATCATAATCAACACCTTGAGTCTGCCTGAAACTTTTGCTACAAGTCTTGCTTTAAAAGTATGCACTTTGCCATCCATGTCAGTTTTCTTCTTGAAAACTCATTTACATCCAATGGTCTTACCACCTTCAGGTAAATCAACCAAGTTCCAAACTATGTTATTATACATTGATTGCATCTCAAAGTTCATGGCACTTAGCCATTTATCTGAGTCTGGTCCAGACATAGCCTCATGATAAGTGGTGGGCTCATTTTCATCCATAAGCAACACATCACGATTATCAGTAATGAGAAATCCGAATATCTCTGGCTCATGTCTTACCCTACCAGATTTACGTGGGCCTTGTGTCACTTATAGAGGTTCAACTGGTTCAAAACGTTGTTGAACTTCCAGTAGCGGTTCAAGGTTTATCTGTCTTGAACTTTTTCGAGATTTATTTCTCTCCTACTAGTGTCTTTTGAAATAAACTATTTTTCCATAAAGGCACCATACCGAGCAACAAACATTTTGTTCTTGGTGGGATTATAAAAGTAATATCCTTTTGTTTCCTTAGGATACCCCACAAATAAACACTTATCAGATTTAGGTGCTAATTTTTCTGAGACTTATCGTTTTACGTAAGCCTCACAACCCCAAATTTTAAGGAAAGACAAACTAGGTCTCTTCCCGTACCATATCTTATATAGTGTTTTATCAACCGCTTTAAAAGGAAGTCGATTTAGAGTGAAAGTTGCAGTTCGTAATGCATAACCCCAAAAGGATAATGGAAGACAATCCCACAATTTCTAAGATGATCATCAAATTCTTTGCTCAAATATTCACCACCTCGATCTGACCTAGGTGTTTTGATAGTTTTACCAAGTTGATTCTGCACTTCATTTTGAAACATTCGAAACATCTCAAATGATTCAGTTTTATGTTTCATTAGATATACATAACCATATCTGCTGAAATCATCAGTAAATATAATGAAGTACTGATAACCTCCTCTAGCCATTGTGTTTATAGGACCGCATACATTAGTATGTATTAAACCCAATAAATCACTTGCGCTTTCATTGTGTCCAGTAAAGGAATTTTTAGTCATCTTGCTTAGTAAACAAGATAAGCAATTTTCATATGTTTCTAAATCAAATGAATCTAAAAGTACATCTTTATGGAGCTTCGTTATGCGTTTCTCATTTATGTGCTCGAGACGACAATGCCAAAGATATGTTTGATTCAAATCATTTGACTTGAATCTCTTTGCATTTATGTTAAAGACTGGAGTATCAGTAGACTTTTTCATGCTTAGAATATAAAGACCATCACACAAATCAGCATTTGCATAAAATATACATTTACGAGAAATGGAATATCTATTATTCGCAATAATAAAATCAAAACCATCAATATCCAAGCATGAAACATAAATGATGTTTCTGCTCAAGGCATGCACAAAATAACAATTATTTAAAGTTAAAATAAGTCCACTAGGTAAGATTAAGTCATATGATCCAATAGTCGGGGCAGCAACTCTTGCTCCACTCCCTACGCTGAAGATAACTTCTCCTTTCTTCAACTTTCTACTTCTAGTGAGTCCCTGTACATTTATACAAATGTGAGAGCCACATCCAGTATCTAATACCCAGGAATCACTAGTAGATAAATTAATTTCAATAACATAAATACATGTAGTAGTAGTCGCACTACCCTTTTTCTTCTTTAGATCTTCCAGATATAGTTTGCGATTTCTGAACCAATGTCCAGGAGCATGACAGAAATGTCAATTTCCTTCCTT
This sequence comes from Stephania yunnanensis, assembly GCA_039657365.1. NCBI lineage: Eukaryota > Viridiplantae > Streptophyta > Magnoliopsida > Ranunculales > Menispermaceae > Stephania > Stephania yunnanensis. Next base: position 60,215,716 of record CM077582.1, on the reverse strand, counting down.
TTCTTTTGGGTGTTTTGAAGCAGGAACAAGCTGAGGCTTGACTTGTTCCACAGGATTTGCGACTGGTGCAGAAGCAGCCTTGATAACTTTAGCCTTGCCTTTGCCTTTCTTCTTCATTCCATTTCCCTTTTGGACCATCAACACATTACTATAGGGTTTCTTGATATTTTGTTCAGCAGTTTCGAGCATCAAAAGCAACTCTGAAATTGATTTCTCCATATTATTCATATTGTAGTTCATCATAAATTATGAGTAACTTTCTGGTAATGAATTCAGGATCAAATCTATAGCCAACTTTTGGCTTATGGGAAATCCGAGTCCATCAAGCTGGTCAACATAGCCCTTTATCTTCAGAACATGAGGACTAACTGACGCACCCTCAATCATCTTGCAAGAATGTAGGTTTTTTATTGTCTCGAACCTTTCTTGCCTAACTTGCTGTTGGAACATTTCCTTCAGCGTTATAGCCATGTCATAGGTTTCCATTAGTTCCATGTCTTTCTGAAGTTCAGGAACCATAGTTGCCTGCATAATACATGCAACATCAGTAGAATCGTTGACATGCTTATTATGCGCATCATTCACAGCTTTCGTAGCAATGGCTGGTGGGTCCTCAGGGATTGAAGCATCCAGGACATACAACTTGCGTTCATGCTTAAGAACAATTCTCAAGTTTCTGAACCAATCAAGAAAGTTAGTCTCAAATAGCTTATCCTTCTCAAGGATGGATCGCAGTGACAGGTGATTATTGTTACTTGAAGAGGCCATTGATCTACAATAAAGATTATGCAAAGTTTATTTTAGTATAGAGGAATAGACTCACACTAAATTAACAACCCTCCTAAAAACACACTGTTTATTTAGGGGACAAAAATCCATATTTCACCTAATTCTATGATAGCTATGGCATGAAACACAGAACTAGATTATTTAGGTAGGTAACAGTTACTAATTACATTTTATGTAATTTTAGATACTTTTAAGAGATATGGGGCATCTTATGTCTTATCATGTTTTTATCTCATCATGTGCCTAAAGCTCAAAATTATTTTGATAGCTTTATTAAGTCGGACAGTTTTAAACATTTAGGTAACTCTTATCCAACTTGTCTCACCAAGATAACACAATAAACCCAGCTATGGCTGAAACTATATTAGTGTGATCGAGGTCTTACCAAGTGTTTAAAAAGGATGGCATGAGACTTAAGATATCCTAAATTTCAATTCCAAAAATTAAAATTCGCTATAGAAAATCATATTTTTCGCTGATTTTATTATCATAAATTTATGCAAAATTAAGTCAATTAAAATATTTTTAATTAACCCGGACCCACATCTAACTAATCATCTTATCCTAATCCAATTAGGACTTAAGATATTTGAATCCTAGCATATCACCAATAACAAAATTCTCCATATTTATCTCCTATCCAATAGGGATAACGAAATCGATTTTGCTAATATCTTCTAATCTAATTTGTTATCTTTCTCATATCAAATAGGAATTTCGTAACATAATAGATATAACGAGATAAATAAATAATTTTGAAAAATAATTATTTGCAATTTCGATCCTCATCAAAATAATCACAAACATGTAATTAAATCATGAACTACTATCCCAATCGAACCTAATCATATTAGTTTCGAATTAATTTTCAGACTTATACGATTTAAGAAACGTAAAACAATGTAACCTAAATATGAAAACTGAATTACAGAGATTTCATCCATGCATCAATACACGAAAAATGAAGATTATACCTAATGGTGTCGTGGATCACAGAACACGAAATTTCAAATTAACCTAATATGGTCACTAGGATGTACGAAATTGATTTCAATTAAATCACGAATATATGTATCATATACACAAAACATGATAATAAATCTCATAGAAAACTTATGTATATCACATATACATCAACTATTAACATGCTTTCAATCATATATCATGTATATATCAGAAGAAAACATGCAATGTTTTTAATGGAATCGAACTCGAAGGCCCTAATACCACTTTTGAGTTTTGGGGTTCATACGCAGTGGAGATTACAAAACAATTTTGACAAAAAACTGTTGGGTTTTGGGGTTCATACGCAGCGGAGATTACAAAACAATTTTGACAAAAACCCCAACAGGATTCGAATCTAATTCCATTAAAAACGTTTAAACCATGAAAACTTAATCATACCTCAGTCGCAATGTACCTTTCTGAAGGTTAATCGATCTCTAAGGCGCTGCCAACGACGAACGCCCTCTACTAGTAGTCCACACACGAACGGCGGTCGAGATTCAAAGTGCTAGCTTCGAGAGAATACCAAACCTTTTATTTTTCTCTCCAAAACGATCCAGAGCATACCAAAAACCCTAAGTCGTTTCTAAAACGAAAATAGAGTTTCGACCTATTAATCTTTCGTCCGTGTATTCTAACTTAAAGCGTCTATTTATACAACCCTTGTATATAGATGGTTAAGTAAATTACGCACAGACCCCTACTTAAAGAAGTATAAGTGTAATACACCACAAGGACGTTTCTGTCATGAATTTTATCACATAAAATTTGTTTTTTTGAATCATCTTAAAATCTCGCAAAACCATTCTTAGTGTGCGACCCAATAGGCTCATACAACGTTGGCAATGTACCAAAACACATTTTGGTATACAAGTCATAAGCAGTCTCTAGCAAGACATTATGACTACCCAAGTTGTACGAATATCAAATCGATACAACCTAATCAATAATGTATATAACATCCTTTTGTCACACGATATCATTTTGATCAAACATAAGGCATGGAATTGTCATCCAACATGTTCAATCGTACTAGTCTCGATCTCTAGGTAGACTGAAAACATCCAAGTGACATTGATCAATATCAATTCACTTAAACTAGGCCTTTTAACAGTCTAACACATCGAGGGATCTACTAGATATCTCTCTTTATATGAGAGGGAGAAATTCTATCTCGATTACACAACTTCATCACATTGCTCACATAGTAACCAATCACAACCTTTATAATCGTCCAGTTAAAGACAACGTTTGATTGTGTCAAATTATTGTGTTCCTAATGTTGAAGTCTCTGGCAATCTCAAGTCGAGGATCTGAAAAATATACCTATCATGAGAAATAACTATGACTTAATCCATGTGATGTTCTCATAGCGGGTCGGTCCAGTACTTTGTTCCCTAACAAGTACTCGTGATCTTGATTTGTATCCCTATACGTATAATCATCATATGATCATCAATCAAGACTCATACTAGTCTTAATTCATTATAGTTCCCAGTATAATGATCGACTAGGGACATTTAGGATATTTATGTAAATACCCATGGATCTTATTATAATGTAAACATGCAAATTAATTATAATAAACAGCAAATGAAATCCTCTATTTTATTAACTAAAAGTATTCATAAAGACAGTTAATGGATTGACCTAGGACACATGCCCCAACAAAAACCCAATAGGATCCGAATCTAATTCCATTAAAAACGTTTAAACCAAGAAAACATAATCATACATCGGTCGCAAACTACATTTCTGAAGGTTGATCAATCTCTAAGGTGCTGCCAACGACGAATGCCCTCTACCAGCAGTCCACACATGAACGGCGGCCGAGATTCGAAGTGCTAGCTTCAAGAGAATACCAAACCTTTTTGTTTCTCTCTAAAATGATCCAGAGCGTACCAGAAAACCCTAATTCGTTTCCAAACAAAAATAGAGTTTTGGCCCTAAAAATTTCATCCGTGTGTTCTAACTTAAAGCGTCTATTTATACAACCCTCGTATATAGACGATTAAGTAAATTACACATATACCCCTACTTAAAGAAGTATAAGTGTAATACACAACAAGGATATTTTTATCATGAATTTTATCATATAAATTTTTTTTTTCTGAACCATCTTAAAATCTCGCAAAACCATTCTAGAGTGTGACCCACTAGGCTCATACAACGTTGGCAGTGTACCAAAACACATTTTGGTATACAACTCATAAGCGGCCTCTACCAAGCACTACAAAAAATGGATATTTAGAAATGGAATTAGCAACGGAATTTAGTTCCGTTGCTAAGAAGAAATGGTTTGAGACGGAATTGAGACGAAATAATTTAGAGACAGAATAGAGAGATCAGATACGGAAATAGAGATGGAAATAGAGATGGAATTAAATTTCGTCTCAGAAAAATGGCGCCAATAGTCCCACAAAAACTATTTTTTTTATAACCGTTCATTAAGTCTCTAGATTCGTGCGTGCTTCGATCTAGACGCCTAAAAAATGGGGACCGACGTACTCTCACTGAAATCTCTCTCACTCAACTCTCTCTCTCTCTCACCGCTCTCTGCTCTCTCTCTCTCTCATTGCTCACCGCTCACCGCCTGCTCACTGCTATCTGCTCTCTCTCCGATCACCGCTCACTGCTCTCTGCTCTCACCGGTCACCGCTCTCTCATTAGTCATCTCCGCTCACCGCTCTCTGCTCTCTCTCTCTCTCTCACCGCTCTCTGCTATATGCTCTCTCTATGCTCACCGCTCTTCTTTCTCTCTCTCTCTCACCGCTATTTGTTCTCTCTCTCATCAGTCTCTTACCGACATTTCCCAACTCGCTCTCTCTGCCACCGAAATCTCTCTCCCAAACCCTAAATCTCTGTTGTCGCTACGATTGCGGCTGAGACGAGGCCGTCGGCTCTACCGTTGCCGGCTGCGGAAGATTGGAGCCTCCGAAGCCCTAAGTCGTTGCCACTGTTCGCCGCACCAAGCTGTCACCGCTGTTCGTCGCACCCTAATTTCGAATTCATTTTTTTTCGCGTTCAATTTCGATTCAATTTTTTTTGCGATTCGATCATTCTGAACTTGATTTGGTGGATTTGGAGCCGATCAATCTGATTGTTTATTTTTTAGGGTTCTATTTGAATTCTTGCTTTGTTTGTCAATGGCTTTGTTTTCTGTTGAATTGAATGTTTGATGATGAGGTTGGCAGTTCAAAGTTTAGAAATTGTGGTGGAATTGGGTGTGGATTTAGAAATTGTTACACTAGATGCCCATTTGGAGATGAGAGATGGGTTCAGGAGTTAGGAAATGGAGTTTAGGGTTTTCGAGTTAAGTTCGCGAGATAATTTCATCGATTTTGACTTTGTGTTTGATTGGATTGACTAAATGTTTTCACCTGGATGTTTAGTTGCATAAATTTTGCAGCTATAGACCAACATTGCACCGCGGATAGGTTTAGTTGCTGCATGACAAACTTCATGATGAGATTGAGATCTCTTATTTCGGGTGTTGTTGTTTTGAATTTGAATTTATAAGTTTCTTTGCGACAGGACTTTCGTAGCATGCCCTGTGTAGAATATTGCTAGTGTTCCTTGGAGGTTGCATTGTATGAGTTTTGAGATTTGTGGTAGGTCTCGGAAGTGGCCTTAGATGCTTAGCTATTGCTGGCTGTGACTTTTGAGTCAAGGCGTGGATACCAAATGGGGACCCCCCTCCGCAGGTTTGTTTAGTCATTGATTGTATTTGAATACCAAGGTTATTTTTGCAAGAAAACTTGAGCACTGCACTTCGGATGATTTTTCCTTCTATCAAATTTGATACACAAAGCTCTTGGTAGTTATTTAGTTTGTTACAATAAAGTTGTGATTTAGAGATCAAGTTATTGCAGTTGTGCTAATATCATGTTCATATATATTTTTAGGCCTCGCAACTTTATTTTCGAGGACAGTGTATCTGGTTGGCTGGCATGGAAGAGTTGATGGCTCAGGGAATGCACAGTGCTGACCAGATCTTTATCAATTGTTCTAATATCATGTTCTTGTGTACATTGCATTTACTGTTGGTCTTTATCAATTCAATTGGCCATTGCTCTATCCCTTGGCATTCTTGATTTAATGTTGATGTTCATGTATCTGGTAACCGCACTATGAGAAATTTGTATGCGGGTGTTGTTAAATTGCAGGTAATTTATTTGATACGTTCGAGCTTAATGTCAGCATGCTTACTCTTAGTTGATAAGATAGCCAACGGCATTATTGGCTTCTAAAGTATGGATCTATAGTTCCTTTTGATGCCCTTGGTATAAGGTATATCTTGTCATCATTTGATAGTTTCTAACAGAAGCTAAAGCTAACCTTAACTGATTTATGGTCTTAAAGTAATTTCTTGAACCACATCAATTTCAAACAACATTTTGCTACTTGTGAACCAATGTTAGTGCTCAGGAAGAATGGTAAGCACCGATTCTGATTAAGCCAATTTTTATTATTATTTGCACTAAATCAAGCTCATTGGAAGAGTTTGATCAATGTAGCCAACCCTAACTAATTTGGTGTTGAGGCAATGTTGTTGTCGGGTGGTTGTTATCTCTAGAGTCTGGTCTGTAGAAGAATGAGAACCCCCAAGGAGGACTTGGTTCGTAGAATCTTAGAGTAATTCAATATTAATACCCTTAAGTCCCTTGTGTGTTGCTCTTGAAGTAGAAATATTACTTGAGTTCCATAATCGTGCTTTGCAGTTATGTTGCATGAAGTTTTAATGCGTTTAAAAAAAACTGCATGATAGGGAGCTCAAAAGAACTTGCCCCGCAGTTGTACAGACCAATTGGACCCAACTTTGGTAACACTTCTTGCTTCATGGACTACACATTTCTTTGCGCAATATCGAATTATGGTAAAATAAATTGTTTTCTTGTCTCAAATCGCAGTGTTTTTTTCTCATAACTTTATCGATGATAAACTGTTGTCATGTTATATCCTTACTGGAGCATTGCTAGTTTCACACAGACGCGCTAGTAAAATCTTTGAATCTATTGTCATGTTATATCCTTACATGTCACATTGTGTAGTGTAATATTTTTTTTACTATTTGGTGACGCATTTGATTTGTTTTCCCTTTCATCAGCTCCAGGAAAGTCTAGCTCCTCGTGCAACTGACCCTAATAATGATTGGCATGACTGTAAATTAAATCATGCACGGAGCAAAGTATCTCAGACCCAATTTTTGCAAGGTAATTAATCACTTACCTTTGTTTGTTTAAAGTTTTATTGGATCAGGCTTCTCTTGTAAAATCAGGTGGATTTACCATTTGTTCTAACGAAGCAGGCTTCAGGAACCAAATGTTGGATGCAATTAAGGGTGTTTCAAAATCCAATAAAAATGGGTTGTTCATAAATTCATGTTTTGCTCACTGCCAATCCGATAGACAAGACACGTGGTTTACAGATAATTCTCCTATGATTCAAGACAAGGTACCTTTTTTCCCCTTAATCTAAAGGCACTTGTTCTTTTTCTTTGCTATGAATTGTCTTCCTACTTTCCTGAAAGGCTTACTATATTTACTAATATCCACTTGAAGAGACTTGTTAGTTAGTGGATCTTAAAAATCCCTTGTCAGAGAAGGATTTGGTTTTCACCATTTTTAATTACTACGCATATTTTTTGAAGGTTCTTTTACACTAGTAATACATTTTGGGAATATTAGCCTACATGTGAATTAAGTTAACAACAATGAATTTTCATCGGTTAAGAAAGATTTGCACTGTAAATGGAGATAGTTTTTTTGCGGTTTCGTTTTGTTTATCATGAATTTGATCCATTTTGCAATATTTGCAGAGCGTGGCCTTATCGGTAGGTGACTGGTTCTTCGATCGAGTGGGAGTTAGTGCCATTGATTGCCTATATCTCTGTGACAATACCTGCCATAATTTGGTTTTCAAGTGAGAGATGATAATTTTGCTTTTGTAGATAATTTTTATAGTTGTATACATGACTTTTAGATTGATACTTCTTTTTGTGCATATTTAGAGGATTGTAAGTTTTTTTAGGTGGTTGTTGAACAATAGGATTGGTGGTTTTTGTGAATACTTAGAAATTTGGAACATTTATTATACTTGACAAGCTTTCGTGGATATATAAATCTTTTTCAATATCGAATTGTACATTTTTTCTCTCATTTGAATATTTGTTGATATATATTGTCGATGTATGTATGTCAAATTCTGCTTTTTTAGGGGATGTTAGCACCCCGAAGGAGTTGTTGGAGGGAGTGCAGGCGATGGAGTAGGTACTATAGTTGTATTTTCAGGTTTAGAGGTTATAGAGAACCAATTGGATTGAGCTTAGTTTTGAAAGCTAAACAAAGCGGAATTGAGACGGATTAGCAACGAAATTCAGAGATTTCTGTTGCTATTTCGTCTCTAATTTCCAAGGAAATAGCCGAGCCCAACTGGGCAAAACTAAACTTTGATACTAAATAGCAACGGATCAAAGACGGAATTCATGAATTAGCAACGGATCGGAGACAGAATTATTGCATTCCGTCAACGTTCCTATGCTAATCAGAGACAGATCAGAGACGGAATTGCAATTACGATTGTGCCCTTTAGAAGAATGTGAATTTATGTTCCATCTCTATTCCATTTCTAAATTCCGTCTCTAATCCGTCTCTAATCAGCAACGGAAACACATTTTCGTTGCTGACTAAATCAGCGACGACGATTTTAGAGACGGAATAGATTCCGTCTCTATTCCGTTGCAGAATTGAATTAGAGACGGAATTTATGCTAATCAACAACGAAAGTTTCCGTTTCTGATCTACTATTTTTCTGTAGTGAAGACATTATGACTACCCAAGTTGTACGAATATCAAATCGATACAACCTAATTAATAGTGTATACAACATTCTTTTGTCACACGATATCCTTTTGATCAAACATAAGGCATGGAATTGTCATCCAACATGTTCAATCGTACTAGTTTCGATCTCTAGGTAGACTGAAAACATCCAAGTGACATTGATCAATATCAATTCACTTAAACTAGGCCTTTTAACAGTTTAACACATCGAGGGATCCACTAGATATCTCTCTTTATATGAGAGAGACAAATTCTATCTCGATTATACCACTTTATCACATTGCTCACACAATAACCAATCACAACCTTTATAATTGTCTGGTTAAAGACAACGTTTGATTGTGTCAAATCACTGTGTTCTTAATGTTGAAGTCTCTGGTAATCTCAAGTTAGATGACTGAAAAATATACCTATCATGAGAAACAACTATGACTTAATCCATATGATGTTCTCATAGCGGGTCATTCCAGTACTTTGTTCCCTAAGAAGTACTCGTGATCTTTTATTCGTATCCCTATACGTATAATCATCATATGATCATCAATCAAGACTCACACTAGTCTTAATTCATTATAGTTCCCAGTATAATGATCGACTAGGGACATTTGAGATATTTCTGCAAATACTCATGGATCTTATTATAATGTAAACATGTAAATTAATTATAATAAACAGCAAATGAAATCCTCTATTTTATTAACTAAAAGTATTCATAAAGATAGTTAATGGATTGACCTAGAGCACATGCCCAAACATGTGAGACATTTTGTGCATTTTGTGCATTTTGTTGCACATGGACATCGTTTTCTATATCGATGTGCTTGTTTTATCGAGCCATTTTCAATTATAAAATTCATAATATTTTGCCTTTGATTTTGAATGCATGGTAAAGGTCATAAAAATATTCGGGGTATATATATAACAATATTTAGGCAAAATAGTCTTTCATATATGATCAAAAAATGTCACGATTATAAGCGATTATTGTCAATAATTATTTGCCATTTGTAGTGGTGCACCACTTTTATTTCAATTTTTGGTGGAATTGTCAATACGAACTTTACCTGATATTTTCACATTTTCCACGTCCATAAATTTATTATTGCAATCATGATCATTATATGCAGCTTATGCTTCTTAATTTGAAGCTAAACTAATTGGACGTAAGCGATATTATATTTATAATATCTCATTATTTTACTCAGCTATCATGAGACAAGAAATCAATCCTTAATATTTATTGGATTGATGTGCGCACTCGATATTTGTTGAAGCAATAAATCTAGGCGGGCCACGTGACCTTATTTTTATTGTCTCATCAGTCATATTTTCACATAGCCTCAACATAGAGATAATTAAAATTGTGGAATTATAATTAATATTTGACTGATTAAATTTTGTAGCATGAGACGCAACCGCTCATTTTGAGCTTTTGGAGCATTACCCTTGTGGTATGTATATACATAACTCCATAAGGTGAAAAGATATATAAAGTGAAATATTCACTTTTCAAATCTCTAAAGAGAAATTGGCGAATGATTATGTATAGCACACAGTTTTGCATATATGTTTTATTCACAAATTATAGTATCTAATTGTCATGACAAGTAATTTTTGTCGGTAATATAATAAGGCAACAAGTTCAACTATGGTTGAATAATATTTTGAAAATAAATTTAATATAAAATAGTTTTTTTTTCCTTTTTATGTAAAAACATAACATATGATTAAATATATGTTCACAACTTGATTCATTAATAAACAAAATATACTATTCGTATGAGTTGGTGGGACAACTTTCAGGTTGGGTTATGAGACATAGTCTACTTAATATCATACTTCCTCGAACGGGATAACTCGTCTCCCTTTCAATGTTTAGCTTTACCGGGGACAAGGCTTACCTACTATCAACTCAAACTTATAGAATTATTTGTATTATAAAATCAAGAATAGAACAATAACTAATCGTTTGTAGTTTTAAGAGAAAAACTACATGTCACACATTGACTTTTAATTTCTAATGTAGAAGATCATACAAGACGCAACTAAAGAGCATACTTTCGTAGTCGGTGACGTTACAATGCATAATGTATGAATAAATTACATTTACATAATTAAATATGCATGTACAAAAAAGAAATTAACCATGATAACATGGAAATAAATTGAACTTATTTAAATTAATAAAAATTATACCTGCTAAGCTTTATATCTTTGAAAAGCTTCTCGATTTTCAAGATCTCCTCTTGTATAGAGCAACTTCGAGCTGATAACGTGTTGTAAATTGAGTTGGAACTTGCTAAGAACTAGAGAAGGAAAATAGAAGACTAAGAACTTCCACTACTACAAACTACTAATACAAAGGAAAAGAAAAGAAATGAGATAGTTGGAATGAGAAGTTTTCATTCAACTTGGTGTGTGAATTACAATGGAGTTGACACCCTTTATATAGGCCATTTGGTGATGATGATAATTGTACTTATACAATGTGTACAAGTTATACATATACCACAAGTCATACAACATATCACAAACAAAATAGACAATACATGAAAGAGTTGGTGTACATTGGAGAAGATTACAAGTTACATGACAATACATGGATAAGTGTGTTGAGTTGTTAATTATGTAATATTATATATAGGTTATTTATATATTTTTATTGTCAAGTCTCCAAAATACTAGCCTAATTTCATTTATTTATTATTTTCAGGGTTATTGGAGTGCGCGGTTGGATCCGGGGCGAAAAACTACGCAAAATCAAGTTTTCATATGCTTGGATATATTTTACACCGAAAGTCACGCTAGTACGTATCTCGAAGCGAATTTGGTGGGGCCCACATGCGAGACACGAAAGAGATGATGTGGCGGATATCTAGGCATACATATGTCCAGTGGTGCTTGCATGATTTAAGAATATAAGTTTGGAATGTTTTGGTTTTAGTAGGAATATAATATATATATATATATATATATATATATATTATAATATTATAATATAATAGATGGGAAGGAAATAAAGAAAAGAGGTGGAGATAGAAACTGACCGATTGCTATTGGAGATATGCATGAAAGAAAGAAAATAAGGAGAAATAGAAACGGTGAGAGAAAAAAAAAAAGGAAGGGAATGGACCGGAATTGATTTTTATATATTGGACCTTTCGACTATTCGAGAGGCTCTCTCGGCATCTTCTACTCGGCCATTCCGGCCGAACTCCTTCTCTCCCATTTTTTTTATTTTATTTTTCTCTATGTGTTCTTCAACTATGCGAGGCTAAAATATCTAGCCTAAGCAAGACTACGAGGGAGGTTCGACTGTGCATATCAATGGATTTGTGAGATTTATATATTTTAATTTCAATCTTTTCATTATTATTTTATTTTCTTTGGTAATATTTGAACAATTTAAGTTAAACTCTTGTTTAAACCTTGATTTATTCGTCAGTGAGTCGTAAGCATCCGTACTTGTGCAATAAGACCACACTAGTGGCAATTGATCCTACCAATTGATTAGTCTCTTTTGGGACCGATTGAATACCTTAGAAATTTAGGCTAAATCGGACACACGAGTGATTCGGTTGTCTAGGTGTAGTGCCTTCACGAAGTTCATTGCGGTCAACGTGTTAAACTCAATGCGCTTGAGTATAGGGTTATACGTTTGACTAGAGAAATAGTCACCGTCGTACCTTGGCTATCGAGATTAGGAAGTGCGCGGAACCGCGTACATCACCGGTTCTATAGCTACAATAGGATATTTTGATTTGCATATTTTACATAAATCGACGACCAAATCCAATCTTTTATCGAACTGAACTTGTATGTCTTGACCTAAGTATTTTTATTAATTGTTTTCAAATTATTTTCATTGTTTTGTTTATTTATTTTAAACATTAGTTAATTTATTCATTCTTTAAAACCCTTGATTTCCCTTTTTGTTCTTTTTGAACCTTAGAAAGAATACCAATCCCTGTGGGATCGACCCTTTGCCAGTATTCTACAAAATAGTTAGTTTAGGTATTTTATTTTTATTTTTATTATTTATTATTTTATTTTATTTTATTTGTATCTAGTCCCTTGTTCTTAACATGTATGCAGGCAACCCCGCGATGGCCTCCTACCCCCACAATTATGGTCGATTCGAAGACTCCTATTATTATAATGTGAATGTGGTAGGTATGTTATATAATGGACATCAATTTTCTAACATGCATTCTTTTGTGCAACAGGTCGAGGTTTGCGAAATTTGTGAAGATTATTCTCATTCCACATATGATTGTCCGTATTATCCAAAGTATGAGAATTATCGCTATCCTAGCAATGCATCGCCACAACCCGATTTTTTTGGGCTCATGTCAAGTCCACAGATTCCTCAACAAAGCACCTCTTTAGAAGATATGATGAAAAAATTACTAGATGATCAACAGCGGTTTCATGAAGAGCTTCAACAATTTTCGCGTGAGTTTCCAAGCTTGCAAAACTTGGAAACTCAATTTATTCAAGTGAATGTCACACTCCAGAATATGCTTGACGAGAAAGAGTTGTGTAATACACAACCAACTTCTTACTAAGAGGAGAATGTGAATGTTGATACATTGAGGAATGTTGAGGTGAATGAGGTTACACCGGTGGAGAACTATTGGTGCGAAACAATGCATGGACTTGAAGTCCTTCAAATTGAGTCGGACATTTCCATTGCACAGAATGACGATGATGAAGCTGCGATAGAAATTGGAGTCATTTCAGAAAGGCCAAAGGAGACGCAGATAGAGAGCAAGGAAGACCACTCTCTGGTGTTGGTGAAACCACCCACCATCCCATGCATATTTGTTAAACCTTATACGGGGGTGGAAGTAAAGGAGCGTTCGCAGATTTTCTACACTGCTAACACCTTTGTGTTGGATGACCATGATATAACAGATTCGTTTGTGTTAGAGGTCCCGAATGAGCTCCCAATTCTAAAGGAGGGCGTGCATGCTGCATTGCCCAAATATGTTGATGCGCCATTTGTTGTTGACATTTCCAAAGGAGAGGCGGCATCACGTGATGAATCACAATAAGTCTAGCCAAAGACTTAAAATAAAGGCACTCGTTGGGAGGCAGCCCAGCTTTGTTTTTATTTTTATTGCATTTATTTCAATTTTAATTTAGTTTTATTTTTTTTTTAATAAAGCCCTAACTTGGTCTCATTTTTACAGGTGTAATGAATGTTTGATGAGCACTGATGGCACTAGACCACCCCTTGAGTTTTGATATGTTTGACTATGGATTACATTGTTTTTGGAGTAATTTGAGCATATTCGTTTTTAGGAATTAACATATTATTAGAGTTTTAGATGTTTTGAGACTTGGTTGGGACATATCCAACTTAAGTCGCCACATTAGTGGCGGATCTTTAAGTAGACCCAAAACCCTAAACCTCATTCCATCATCTTGTTGACTTCACCCGTAGTTGAAAGACTCGAGCTCGCAAGATTTGATAGGAATCATTTGAATTAACTTCCATGCTTATTAGTTCTTGCTCTTATTATGATAATTTTATTTCATAGTTTCCTTAGTCACCTAGACATGCGAGATTTGAGCATTCACTAGTTTTTGGAGACTTTTGTTATGCGTGCACTTGTATCATCTTCTTATTTTATCCATATTCTTTTTCACCACTATTATTTATCTTTTTGTTGCATGGATTCATTGACTTGTTTTGAACCTTGAGGACAAGGTTCGGAATAAGTTTGGGGGTACTTTAGGATTTGTGGATTATGTAGGATGGATTGCTTTGCGAAAGACCGCATGTGAGATCGTTTAAATCTTTTTCAATTATATGCGGCTATATGTGGTTGTTGGACAATATTGGTGGTGTTTGATATCTCTTATTCACTCATTTCTTCCATTTCTTTTCCCTCCATTCTCATCTATCTCACTTCATTAGGAGTTGATACACTTTCATGCATGTATTTAGTATAGTTTTCATTATTATATTGTTTAGAGTCACCCAAAACTTTGTTTCATGCCTTTGGTTGTGGATGAGTACATTATGCTTGCCATTTTGACTTGAAACTTAGGAAAAAGTAGGAGAAATACTCACTCGAGTCTGTAGCTCAGCATTTTTATGATTTCATGTTTAGAGACTTAGTATGATGGTTAAGCCTTGTGCTAGATACCAAAATGGGTAGACGGTTGAAATTGTGCAAGTGATGAGACTTTAACCCACATTAGGGAATTTGCTTAATTATAGTAAAAGTGAGAAGGGCTAACATGAGTTTTCAAAATATAGAGTGTCCCACAATTTTTCACAGGAAATGAAGCAGGGAACCTTGTGGTGGGAAAAGCGAGAAAATCGGTCCACATGAAATGGAGCAGGGATCATATTATTTGAAGAAAAAAAATTGGTGAAGAAAAAAATAGAGAGTATAAATATAAAATGAATAAAGGCGGAAGTGTATGAAAACTCCTCAAATAAAAAGATTTAGCTCGAGTGCGTTTAGCTAGATTAAGTGAAATTATAAACTTGCATGCTTGAATGTGTAGACCAAGAAAACTCGCAAGTAGTTGATGGCGTTTGTTTTGACCATATCTTTGTCTTGAAAATGTGATCTTAATTGTGTCTGGGTTGCGGTTCTTGACATATGATAATTCCGAAATTTCATGAGTGGCTTGTTAACTTGACAACTATGTAAACCAAAAGAACTCCATGAATTCTAAATCAGGTATAGGATTAGTTGAGTCTGTACATATCTATATTAGAAGTCTAGTTTATTTGTGTGTGTCATTTACACATTTGCTCGGGACATGCAAAGTCTTAAGTTTGGGAGTATTTGTTGAGTTGTTAATTATGTAATATTATATATAGGTTATTTATATATTTTTATTGTCAAGTCTCCAAAATACTAGCCTATTGCGTTTATTTATTATTTTCAGGGTTATTAGAGTGCGCGGTCGAATCCGGGGCGAAAAACTACGCAAAATCGAGTATTCATATGCCTGGATATATTTTACACCAAAAGTCACGCTAACACATATCTCGAGGCGAATTTGGTGGGGCCCACACGTGAGACACGAAAGAGATGATGTGGCGGATAGCTAGGCATACATATGTCCAGTGGTGCTGGCGTGATTTAAGAACATAAGATAGGAATTTTTTGGTTTTAATAGGAATATAATATATATATATATATATTATAATATTATAATATAATAGATGGGAAGGAAATAAAGAAAAGAGGGGGAGATAGAAAGTGACCGATTGTTATTGGAGATATGCATGAAAGAAAGAAAATAGGGAGAAATAGAAACGGTGAGAGAAAAAAAAAAAAAAAAAGGAAGGGAATGGACCGGAATTGATTTTTATATATTGGACCTTTCGACTATTCGAGAGGTCTCTCTCGGCATCTTCTTCTCTCCGATTTTTTTATTTTATTTTACTTTTCGTGTTCTTCAACTATGCGAGGCTAAAACTTCTAGCCTAAGTAAGACTACGAGGAAGGTTCGACTTCGCATATTAATAGATTTGTGAGATTTATATATTTTAATTTCAATCTTTTTATTATTATTTTATTTTCTTTGGTATTATTTGAACAATTGAAGTTAAACACTTGTTTAAACCTTGATTTATTCGTCAGTGAGTCGTAAGCATCCATACTTGTGCAATAAGACCACACTAGTGACAATTGATCCTACCAATTGATTAGTCTTTTGGGATCGGTTGAATACCTTAGAAATCTAGGCTAAATCGGACAGACGAGTGATTCGGTTGTCTAGATGTAGTGCCTTCACGAAGTTCATTGCGGTCAACGTGTTAAACACAATGCGCTTGAGTATAGGGTTATACGTTTGACTAGAGAAATAGTCACCGTCGTACTTTGGCTATCGAGATTAGGAAGACATCTCATGGCTCTAGAACAACTACTTTCCACGTTTTAAAAATGTTGTATATATGTATTACAAATGTGATGTCCACTCTCATCTCACGTTCATTCAATAAAATTATTTGTTTTTACTCTAACAAAAAAAGTTATAAATTAGACAGAGATAATCTTAAACAGTGAGTAACAAAAAAATAATCAAATAAAAGGAAAAGAAATTGCAGTACAAGACTAGTCAATTAGATCTTTGAGACCATTATTAAAAGAAAGAGCGAAAGCATCGACTTCGTTTTTATCACGAACTAAGCCAATCTCAATCCCACCATCATCTCCATTGCCACAATCGAAAAAGTTTATTGAGTTCATTAATCTTGCCTTCGACATCAACTCAATCTTCTCAGGCCTTCCCCATCCAAAATCCAACTCGTAAAATCCAAACTGAGTCGACCCTGAAATCCCATCGAATCGACTCACACTGTTCCCACTCAATAACAACCGATCGAGTCTTGCCTCGTGGTTCATGTCGAGATTTCTTAACCCCCTAACTTCCTTCATAACCATATTAACTGCCACAGTGATTCCATCTTCACCAACTATATCTCTCCTTTTTGCACTTATTTTAATGCCCCAAATACAATTCCCAAAATATGTTGGTGGTATAGGAGGGTCTAATCTTGCCCTGTAATCAGCAACGAAGGAAATAGCTGACATTTCATCATCATCATCAACACTACTACTATTCTTGGTAATTTGGTTTGGAATTTTGGCTATGTTAATCCATACATAAGCGCAAGCAAGCTCGAACCTGGATGGATATGGTTTATCTTTATTGGGCCGGCCCGCCATTGAGGCCCAATATAATTTCCTAAGTTTTTCAATGTCACTCCTAGCAAGTACAAATGTGGCTACAACATGATGACAATGGACATTGAGATCCATTGAGAGTGACAACCAGTTAGAGCAGTCTTCCTCGGACATGGACTTGGATCGAATGAACTCCGCCAGCCGCCGCCAATACTGCTTTTGAAGCCTATTGTCCACGTCCTTTATTACAGACCGATCTAAGTGAGGGGTAATCGAGTTATCACAAGATACAAGAGATGCGTTTTCTAATCGAGAAACAGAAGCCCATGACTTGAGAAACATTGCTAATGTTCGGCCATCAACGACCGAGTGGAGGTTGATTATTCCTAAACAAATTCCTGAACCGGGGAACAAAGTGATCTGCATGGCACAAGAAGAGACTGGTTTGATAGAAGAATTTGAATTGTCAAGTGTAGTTAACTGAGGAATGAGATGCTGAAAATCCTTTGCATCTCTAGTATTATAGCTAGAAAGATGATTGAAATTCGCACTGGATTCAACCGCGATAAGGGGTATTGAGTCGCCGTCGACGTAGCTAATGACGGGTAGATTGAATTCAGGAGACCAAATGAGGTTCCCTGCTAGAGGGTAGAAGTGTTGGAGAGTGAGAGATAAGGAGTGCTTGATTTGGGGAAGAATAGAATCCATGAAGTGTGAGATATCAACATTTGGAAGCTTGTAGAAGATAAGCATTTCAATAGGTGCTATGAGCAGAAGAGGGAGATCAAAGTAAGTGAGAGGAAAAGAGGCCTCAGTGAGTAGTAGAGGTGGAGGAGCTACTCGGCTTTTCTCCAACACTATTACTTTCAACTCTTGATTTGATGACTCCATGAGAGAGATTAATTGTTGTATGCAACACCACCTCATGACCACATGTATATGTAGATGAATGTATTTATAGCATAGTTTTTTTTAACTTTAATGAGAGTAACCCTACTCAATTTTTATAATATTGATCCCAATTAGAAATGAAGAAAACGTGGTGCTAATTTTATATATAAATGTCAATATAAGATGGAGTGTTCATGACACATTTATTAATATTAATAATTATTTTTTAAAAAAAAGTCGATATGAGATAACTACGACTTTTACAAATCTTTGCCTTTTAATAAAAAAAAAGATTTTGGAAAAAGTTGGAGGGGATACACCATTCATGTAAAGAGAGATAAAAGTGAGTCCACTTCACAAAAAATTATAAATGCCAAAAATTGCCCAGTATCAAAATAACAAAAAATTATCGATCTAATTAAGAGCCACCAACCCATCACATCACAGCAAGCATTAATTAGTGACAGTAGCAGGTTGCTGGTGGCCCATTAAAATTTTCGATTCCGACCACCTATTAACAGCACGTGAATCTATTCATCCCAGCTCACGACAGTCACGCCACAATCGATCATCAATACCAATTAAAGCTGTTGAGTCGATAATTATGTAATATTATATATAAATTATTTATATATTTTTATTATTAAATTTTTAAAATATTAATTTAATTACGTTTATTTATTATTTTTAAAGTTATTAAAATGTGCGGTTAAATATGGGGTGAAAAATTACGCAAAATCGAGTATTCATATGCATGGATATGTTTTACATCGAAAATCGCGATAATACGTATCTCGAGGCAAATTTGGTGGGGCCTACACGCGAGACAAGAAAGAGATGATGTGGTGAACAACTAGGCATACATGTGTCCATTGATGCTTGCGTGATTTAAGGATATAAGTTAGAAATGTTTTGATTTTAATAGGAATATTATATATATATTATAATATTATAATATAAGATATAAGGGAGATATAGGAAAAAAATGAAAGATATGCACGAAAGAAATAGAAACAGAGAAAAAGACGAAGGACGAAAAGAAAGGGGAGAAAAAAACAGGGACGTCTCGCTCGGGTGATTCTTCTCTGCTTCGGGCCGAACTCCTTCTCCCCCATTTCTTTATTTTTTATTTTCTCTTTTCTTTTCTTGTGTGTTCTTATTTCATGGAGGGCTAAGTTCATGGCCTAGGCAAGACTGCGAGGGAGGTTCGACTGCGCATATCAATGAATTTGTGAGATTTATATATTTTAATTTCAGTCTTTTTATTAATATTTTATTTTCTTTGGTATTATTTGAACAATTGAAATTAAACACTTGTTTAAACTTTGATTTACTCGTCATGTGTCGTAAGCATCCGTCCTTGTGCAATAAGATCACACTAGTGGCAATTGACCCTACCAATTGATTAGTCTCTTTTGGGACCGATTGAATACCTTAAAAATTTAAGCTAAATCGGACACACGAGTGATCCGGTTGTCTAGGTGTAGTGTCTTCACAAAGCCCATTGCGGTCAACGCATTAAACCCAATTCACTTGAATATGTGGTTATGTGTTTGATTAGGGAAGTGATCATTGTCGTACCTTAGCTATCGAGATTAGGAAGTGCGAGGAACCGCGTACATTACCGGGTCTAGCTACACTAAGATATTTTAATTTGCATATTTTACATAAATCGACGACCAAATCTAATCTTTTATCGAACTTGTATGTCTTGACCTAGGTGTTTTTATTAATTGTTTTTAAATTTATTTCTATTGCTTTAGTTATTTTGTGATTAGTTAATTAAATCATTCTCTCTTAAACCCCGATTTTCTTTTTTGTTCTTTTTAAACCTTAGAAATAATATCAATCCCTGTAGAATTGACCCTTTGCCACTATTGTACAAAATAATTGATTTAAATATTTTTTAATTTTATTGACGCGTTCGGCACGTGTCAAAAGCGACGGCAGAGAAGGTTGTGGCAATATGACAAGTACCTACCGACACCCAAAACAATACACATACCAAACGTTCCTGCTGCTAGACCATAGGCTAGGTATCCATTGACGACCAATTACCGTATACCTTAGGAGCGCTTCCATCCACGCTAACCTCTTGATCATGGTCAAGACCAAATCAGAAAATAGACTACTTTTGTCGCATCAATGCCTAGTTGGCCTCCAACCTAGCAGTACTACCGTAGATCAAGAGGTGATTCATAAGAGTATCGCATATAACTGGGAAAGACAAAACGCCGCCTGCTCCGTCCATATGGCCCAGGCCACACATAAAACTCCCACTTGCCATAAAATTTGTCTTTTTGCTCCACGGATTTGAGGTGGTACTCGCTCCAAACATTCCTTAAAGGTGCTCGGGGAAAACCACACCACCCCCAATTCTAGAGCCAAAGACCTCCATACTCGAGTAGAAAAGGTACACCCAATCTGCATATGATCTATAGTCTCACACGCACAATGGCACAATATGTTGAACTTTAGATTCAAATTTTGTATTGCAAAGCAACTAAATCTTTAGTCCCACATAGGAGAGAAATGTTTGATTTCTCACTTAAAATATGATCCAACACACTTCACTATTGTTTTAGTGAGAAGTGGGTTGGAGTGAGTGGACTATGGGGTTTCACTAGGTAATTACCCTATTTAAATAATCTTTAACATTGGACTTGGGCCTTGGGGCCTTAGGGGCTTTGGTTTGTTCAAGACTTAACAATTCATAAACATAGTTTTTCTTTTTTCGTTTTTTATTCTCGGTTTTGAATAAATCAAAAAATCACCAACACTTACTAAGTTCGAATTAAGGAGTTAATTAACTATCAATTAGTGGGACACTAATTACGACCAATAATTAGATAGTTATTAAAAAACTGTTCACGAATTAGACAGTTAGATAATTCTCTAAGAGAAGAGTCTATTGACATAGGAAAAAATAAGGTTTTTCGAAATCAAAATTTTAGGTGATTTGTGTTTTTTGAGAGAGAGTCGATTTTGCAGTTTGAAGGTTCTTTGATTGGTGCTTTGATTAAAGAGCAAACCAGTTGTATCCTGGGGACATAACTCCTAGTTGAATTCAGCACCGAGTTGGAGAAAATTTTCTGTCTTAAGTCAATGCACTGCAAGCCTCTGGTACACTTTGTTTATTAATCTTCTTAATTGTTAAATCAGCATGTTTAGTTGCTCGTGTTAATAGTGTCGTGTTCAGGTTTATGCTTACGTAGAATGCAACTCGGCACATTTGCAGCGACAAAAGCTTGTTTTTAGAGTTTCTTCCTATTGATAGTGAAGAAAAGCTTTATATGGGAAATTCATCCTCTTTAATGGATGAAGGCAAGGGTACCGTTAAGATGAAGTTCACTAGTGGGAAAATAGTCACTTTACTCAATGTGTTGTATGTTCATGAGATCAGGAAGAACCTTGTATCTGGCCCTGTTAGACAATGAAAGTCTTAAATTTAAAGCAAGTAAAACAATGAAATTTATCATCAGATAAAGCATCATTGTAAGAGCAACACCTATCGTGGAAAACCCGGGAAAGTACTATGTATATAGGCGACCATACTAAGCAGTAATATATACAAGTACAATGCTATTCAGTCTCCCAATACCTAAAAGCAAAGCAAAATATCAAAATCGCACGTACTAGTGGGTCCTTGACCGTGGGCAGTCAGATGAAGTCACCCAAAATCCCCTTGCCCCTACTAGTACTGGGGTCTGCACCAACCATCACAAAAAGCCAGATGGACAATACAGTTAGTAAGATTCCAAAGAAATACACCGAGCATTTATAAGGAAATAAATAGATACCAATAAACACGTCAAATAATCATGCAGAAACTAAACAGACAACTGTGATAAGATCATCACATGAATAAATAACACGAGAGAAACAAAGTGTGTACTCGTCCCGGTCAAACTAAACTGTACTTCGGACCCCCAAGATCCTTTCGGTGGGTGCCCCCACTTCCCTTCACTTGGTTCCTCGAGGTGCTTGCCCGACACGTGAACCCATAATGCAACTCGGGTCGCAATTCACCGAGTGCCTGATCACACAGGCTACAGCGTAGTGTGTCATAAGTACACTACGAATATCGGGTGGGAGTAACTCGACCACCAACCTAAATGTATCACGGAATAGAGTCAACAACAAGGAATATAAATCAACGATAGAAAAGTAAACCCTCAGCGACTTACAGATGAAATCTTACGTACCTAAAAAATGCACTCCGAAGTTCCACTCACATCTCAAAATATGCGTTCGACTCCCGATTGTGGTCTCCTAAGTTCCTGGTGTCCAATTAAACCATTTTAACTAGTTTAGAGTCAAATTAAGTGAATTTATAATGTGTGGCCAAATATGAAAATTTTATACTAAAAAGTTTGGTTTGACACACTTTTCGAGTTACACCGGGTGTGAACGCCTGAAAAATTCTCGACTACCATTTTTCCATCTTTTTCTCATTTTTTATATTTTTCCAAATTTTCTGGATTTTTCCATAAATTTTCTACCTATTTTTCTTATTTTTTTCAGTAACTTATTAAATTTAAAATTGTTTTTAAATAAAAATTTAATATTATATTATTTAAATAGATGGGTGGGTCCCTGGACAAGGTTTGACCCGGTCCAACCGGGTCGGCCTGACCCGATTCGGACCACCCGGGTCGGGTCGGGTCCAGTCTGGCCCAATCGGGTTGGGCCCGACCGGCCCAATTGGTCCAAGGGTTGCAAGCACGCACGCACAGCGTGCGTGCACCCCCCTCCCCCACCTCATCTTCTGCACAGAGACGTGCGTCTCTGTTTTCTGTTTTTCTTTTTCTTTTCTTCTGGTTTGGGTTGGTGTTGCTATCCACCCCAACCCCGGTGGACTCGATGGCAGGGGGAGACACCCCTGCCATCTCCACCTCGGACCTCGGTTCGGCCTCCATGACCGAACTCCCTTCCCAGCCGCCACGGCCGACGCACCAACAACAATAAAAACAACGACTCACCTCGACCGTGACGTCTCCACCTCCTCTTATCCTTCCCGACGCATTCCTCCTTCTCATCCTCCTCTTCTTTCTTTATTTTTCCTCTCGGCCTCTCTATTCTGTGTGACGGTGTGTGTGGGTGTGTGTTGTGTATGTGGGAGAGAGTGACGTACGGGAGAGGAGAACATGATGATGGGCTGAGGTGGAGTGTAAATGAGGGTAAGCTAGTTGACTTGGTGTCCTTAACTCCAAAGTGTGACACCGCTGGGACACTCGTCTGCGTTTTCAGGCGTTTCGACGCCCGGGTTTCGCGTCCGAATCGCGATATACGCGTACCGCCGCGTCACTAGCCACCTAATATCTATTCCATAGTAGTTACTTGACCAGTCTTTTATTTAATTTGTGTGTTTTAGTTTCCCCGACCTAGTGTACCCATAGTTAGCTCCTCAGTACCCGTCTCGACACGTTTCTCGATGCGAACACTCGTTACACTATCTCGCTCGATTCAATGATATAAATACACACGTGCGATGCTATGTAAATAACTTGATATACTGCATCGCAAATAGGCAAACAATCACACAAAATTGCTATTTACCTAGTCGGCGTGCCCTGACATATCTGCGGCATCCACGTGGATCTGAGCTGTCGTCCAAGTCTGAAAATAATCTATAATAACGGCGTAATTAAAATTTGGGCCGTTACAACTCTTCCCAACTAGAAAAGAAATTTCGTCCCGAAATTTTAAATAACTTGAATTTTCGTACCATGAAATAGCTGAGGGTAACGCTTCTGCATAGTAGACTCGAGCTCCCAAGTGAGTCCATATGTACCATGATGCTGCCAACGAACCAACACCTTAGAGATCTCCCTGTTCCTAAGAGTCTGAATTGCGCGATCCACAATTGTTATCGGTCGCTCCTCATATGTTACATCAGGCCGAACCTCGATTTGTCTCAAGTCAACCATCGGTCTCGGTCCTGACCTAGTCAGTCTTAACATTGAGATATGAAACGTAGGATGAACCCCAGCCAACTTTACTGGCAAGTCCAATCTGTAAGCCACACTGCCAACTCGTGCTGCGACTCTGAACGGTCCTATGTATCTCGGCGCCAATTTTCCTTTAATCTCAAATCTCTGCTGGCCCTTCCATAGGGAAACCTTCAGATAAACCATGTCACCCTCTTCATAACTCAGACCCTCGTGATACTTATCCGCATATTTCTTATGTCTGTCCTGTGCTGCCTGAAGTCTCTGTCGAATCTGTCTTATCTTCTCTGTGTGATCAACAACCATCTTTGGCCCAATCGCCGTTGTATCATCAGGCGCCGCCCAACACGCAAGTGATCTGCAGGGCCTGTCGTACACGCCTCAAACGGAGGCATCCCGACACTCGTCTGATAGCTGTTATTGTAAGCAAACTCAGACAGCAGTAAATACTCCTCCCACGAAACTCCAAACTGCAAAATACAAGCCCTAAGCATATCCTCCAGAATCTATATCAGTCTCTCAGATTGTCCGTCTGTCTGAGGATGGTAAGATGTACTAAATTGCAACCTAGTGCCAAATTGTTCTAGCATCGCCTCCCAGAATTTCGAAGTCAACCTAGGATCTCGGTCAGATACAATAGAGATTGGCACCCCATGCAATCTAACGATCTCCCTCTCGAAGATAATGCTCAACTGTGGGAACAAATATCTTATAGAAATAGGAATGAAATGAGCCGATTTCATTAGTCTGTCGATCACAACCTTAACCGCATTGTGTCTCCTTGTAGTCTGCGGTAACCCACTGACAAAATCCATAGTGACGTGCTCCCATTTCCACTGTGGAATTGGTAGTGGTTGTAGTAAATCGCCTGGTCTCCAGTGCTCAGCCATGACTTGCTGGCGGATATGACAACTCCTGACGTACTCGCCAATGTCAGCCTTCATCCATGGCCACCAGAATAATCGCCTTAAATCATGATACATCTTGGTCCAACCAGGATGAACCGTGTAGCGAGACCTGTGTGCGTCCTCCAAAATTCCATCCTGTATCTCTGGAACTGCAGGTATCTGCAACGTCCCCCGGGGTCTCAAACACTGATCTGTCAACTCTACCCAATCCGTACACTCCGGATCCTGAGCCATACCACTAAACCGCTCAAAGAGCCCATCAGTCCTCTGACACTCGACACCTCGCTCAATAGATACCGTCGGAACTCTCATCTGACAACAAATGTATGGCTTGGTCATAGTAAAAACATCGGTCAGACACATAACTGACGCAGGCTGTAATAAGTCATGCTCGTGTGTCATATGTCGCACTACCGTCTGACTGTCAATACCGCTCCTACTCAATGCGTCAGCTACGACGTTCGCTTTCCCTGAGTGATACTCAATAGTGAAGTCGTAGTCCTTCAGTAACTCAAGCCATCTCCTCTGACGCATGTTCAGATCTCTCCGAGTGAAAATGTATCTCAGACTCTGATGATCAGTGTAGAGTACAAACCTCTATCTGTAGAGATAATGTCTCCAGGCCTTCAGTGCAAAAACGACTATTGCATGCTCCAAGTCATGCACTGGATAGTTAACCTCGTGGGGTCTCAGTCGTCGGGACAAGTAAGCTACTCGTCTACCCTCCTGCATCAAAACGCATCCAAGTCCAATGCCCGATGCATCCGTATACACTGATAAGCTCTTGCCCGGCTCTGGCAATGTCGACACTGGTGCAGAAGTCAATTTCCTCTTCAACTCCCAAAAGGCCTGCTCACACTACTCTGACCAATCAAATTTGACATCCTTCTTGGATAGTCTAGTCATCGGTGCTGCAATCGAGGAAAAGTCCTGTACGAAGCAGCGGTAGTACCCTGCTAGTCCCAAGAAACTCCGAATGTCAGAAGCAGACTCAGGTGTCCTCCAGTCAATAATCGCCCGAATCTTCTCTGAATCCACAGAGATACCCTGATCGCTAATGACATGTCTCAAAAATCTCACTCCTCCTAGCCATAAATCACACTTGCTAAATTTTGCGTACAGTCTATGTTATCTCAGTGTCGTCAAAACTGCTCTGAGATGACTCGCATGCTCCTCACGAGTCTTGCTGTAAATCAAGATGTCATCAATAAAGACGATGACATATCTGTCCAAGTATGGTCTCAAGACCCTGTGCATCAAGTCCATGAAGATCGTCGGGGCATTAGTCAACCCAAAAAGCATAACTGTAAACTCGAACAACCCATATCTTGTACCGAAAGTTGTCTTCTTGACGTCCTCTTCTCGAGTCCTCAATTGATGATAGCCCAAACGCAGATCAATCTTCGAGAAGAACTTGGCGTCAGTCAAACGATAAAAAAGATCGTCGATCCTGGGGAGTGGGTAACGGTTCTTAACTGTCACCTGATTCAACTTCCAGTAGTCTATGCACATCCTCATTGAACCATCCTTCTTCTTCACAAATAATATTGGAGCTCCCCAAGGTGACATGCTAGGGTGAATGAAACCCTTCTCTAGTAAGTCATCCAACTGCCTTCTGACCTCCTCGTGCTCGGACGGTGACATCCGGTAAGGTTTGCTATCAATCAGCTGAGTTCCTAGTATCAGCTCAATGATGAACTCAATCGCTCGTGGCAGTGGCAATCCTGGTAAATCATCTGAAAATACGTCGACAAAGTCTCGGACTACTGGAACATCTTCAATCCCGACTTTAGTACTAACCTCTGGCTTGACTATCGCCGCAAATGCCTCCATCTCCTGAGTCGTAGCTAGTCGACCTCTAGTAATGGGTAATGCGGTAGCGACTCCGGTAAACGTGAACTCTGGAGTCACCGAAACTCGAAACATAACGGTCTTCTAGAAGCAATCCAGTTGTGCATGATATGCCGTCAACCAGTCAATCCCTAAAAGTGCATCAAACTTGAGGTACTCTAGGACTCGTAAGTCTATCGGCAATTGATGCCCCTCTACCTCTATCGTGCAGTCTCGACATATCAGGTTATGATATATCTTATCCTTAGCGGTCGTACCGAGGACAAGGAGTGTGTCTAGCGTCTGTGATACTATCCCTAACTCTCCTACCATGCGTCCAGCAATAAATGATAATGTACTACCAGAATCTATCATAACATGCATCGGTCTACCCATAATAGATAACGTACCCTCAACGAGCTGTCTGGTCGCATCTCAATTTGGTTACGCGACTGCATGTACTCTCTCCCTAGCCTGCCTGCTGTGCTCCTGGTAAGGTCGATGGTGTCCGACAGTCAGCTTTCAGGTGCTCTTTCTGACCACAACGATGACACCGACATTTCTCCTGCCTGTCACCGAATCTCTGACCCTGACCTTAGTCCCTCTGACCCCTGTCAAGGCCTCCCTGATCCCTATCCTAACGATACTGCTATGGCTGATGTCGCCGCGGCTATGTGGGTACAGGTGCTAGGGTGTGCGTCTGCTAACTATCCTCGTACTGGAACTAGCCGTCTCTGTGCTCAACCCTACTGTCCCTATCCCGTCGATCATCTCGACGACTCCGGTCAGGCTGCTCTCTCTGTCTCTAGGGTCTCCGATCCGACCGAGAACTCTGATCCGCCTGTACCGCAGTACCTGTCGTACGTCTGCCCTCTCAATCTAAGAGTAGTATCTCATAAGATAGTGTTCGATCGTACATCTCCTGCAGAGTAGTATCACCTGTCGAGACTATCGCGTCTGCAATCCGCTCATCAACACCACGTACGAAATAGTAAATATGAAGCGTCTCTGTGCTCGCAACATCCATCGAGAACAATAACAGGTGTCAGTACCGCTCCATGTACTGCATCAATGAGCGGTTACCCTGTCGTAGGGCCAAAAAATCAAGGCACTCCTAATGACATTTGGAAGTAAGGCGGGGGCGGTTAAATGGGTTCAAAGTCAAGGCACTAGTAAAGGGTTTATAATAGTATTGAAAAGCTTTTATGCAAGGGTGATGGACATCGTCGGGGAATGGTAAAAATGTCGTGTGAGAGGTCAGGTACTTATAGGGGTGACGCTCAACGAGTTGGAAAAACGAAAGCGAGTAACGTTGTGGTTAAGGATAAAATTCTGATGGATGACAAAGGATCCTCATACACCGGTCAGTTAGATCCAGAAGAGCATGTTGTGTTGGTACAAATGATGGAAGTAAATATTAAGCCACATGAAATCTTGGACACTTTAAAGAAGAGGGACACAACTAATTCATCAACAATACGCACGATATACAATGCTAGACAAAAACATAGGTTCGAAGAGGCCGGAGGGAGATCACAAATGTAATGGGTAATGCATTTGCTTGGCACACATGGTTACCTGTTGTGGCATAGAGAAAAATGAGGAAATAGAAGTTGTGATGGACTTGTTTTGGGCTCATCCCAACTCAATTAAGTTACTGCGATGTTTCCCACTAGTTATATTCCTGGATAACACGTACAAGGCTAACAAATATCGCATGTCTTTACTTGAGATCATAGGTGTGACGTCGACTGAGTTATCTTTTGCTGTTAGTTTTGCGTTCATATCCACTGAGAAAAAAGATAATTGCATTTGGGCTTTGGAGAATCTCAATAATCTCATGGATGGGTGGTTTAAACTGAATGTGATAATTACCGACAGGGAGTTGGAATTGATGAATGCATTTGAGTCGGTATTCCCTATGTTGACTCACCTTTTATGTAATTGACACATTAATCGGGGTGTGGCATGAAACACTAAGAAATATTTTGCACGTAACGAAGACTTCAATCTTTTCTTGAGTAGGTGAAATGCCATGATAAGTGACACATCTGAAGTTTCCTTCAACACAACAATGGTAGATTTAGCTGTCGATTATTGTTGCGTACCCGGGTTGGTTGAATATTTGATGCAGACATGAGTTAGGGGTTACAAAGGAAGCTTTTTAAAAGCGTAGATAGATAAGACATTGCATCTTAGACATGGTACGACCGACAGAGTTGAAAGTGCGCACAATACCTTAAAAAACATCTTGGACACTCGCAAGGGAACTTTGAGGATTTATGGTGGGTTATCCATAGTATGGTAGAATACCAACATAGTCAGATTAAGGCTTCTTTAGAGACAAGTTTAAATGTTTTGCAACACGTGTTTGGCGATACATCGTACCGTATGTTACGAGGATTTATGTCGCAATATGCGTTAGAGCAAATTCGCAAAAAGGTGGAACGTGTAGGAAATGTTGGTATTAATCCAATGAGGTGTGGATGTGCATTACGCAGGACATTTGGCCTTCCATGTGCCCACGAAATTGCCACATACCAACTGTCAAGTTCAAATATACCTCTAAACGATGTTCACGTACATTGGCAAAAATTGAGCATGAACCCCAAACAAGCAGTCAATTATATAGAGTACAATTTTAAAGCAGAAATACAAAGGGTTATTGAGAGGCTTGAAAGTGTGCACACTGAGGATTTGCGCATGCATATTGTGCAGCAGCTTCGAGAGATTAGTTGTCTGTCATCGGCGTCTTTGGTGGTTCCAGCGGAGAAATTAAAGGCATGGAGGAGAAAAGCATCACAAGCGGGGAAGGGAAGAGTGTCACGTGAAGGTAAGAGGAGGAAGGTCATTAAGAAAAGGCGAGGGTGAAATATCTACCAAGAGAGATCCAAGTCATCACAAGTACGTCCTTAATCCAGAATTGATACCCATTAAGGGCAGTTGTGAAGTGCCCCCCAAAGTTCATAGAACTCGCATATGTTTGCATAATGTGCGTAAAGATGGTTTTCGTGGTGTTGCCCCTGAATAATGGTTTGATCACATTGAAGGGGTTGACGATATTAGGGGAGATGACAATTGTGGTTACCGAGTGGTTGCACAAGGCCTTAGACATAATGAAGATGATGCATGGAAGAAAATCCGCAATGATATGTATTGGGAGCTTCGTGGCTATCAAGATATATGGCGCGTGATCCTCGAGGGAGATCACTATGACACGAGTATACAAACCGTGCAGCACTATGACGACACCGCGGACGCTCCATATCAAAATTGGATGACAATGCCTGATATGGGACTTGTCATTGCTACATGTTATAATGTCGTTGTAGTGTTCTTATCATCAAGTGGTAGCACGACTTTTCTGCCACTTCGGGGTGCACCACCATCTTCGCCAAGTGATAGGATCGTAATTGGGATGACACACGTTAATCGCAACCACTTTATGAGGGTGAATTGCACTATTTTTTTAATATTTTGCACATTAACTTGATTAATCACTTTTTGGCATGATATTGAACTAGAGCTATTACGCAAGTGTTATTCAAAGCCGATACCCCTTTCCCACAATCGTATCTGAGATGGCAAAAAAATATACAACCGAAGTTGATAGGATGGAGTGAAAACTTGAATATCAAACAACTACGACAAGTGGTAAATTCTCAAGATGGGACCCATGACAATAGACTTGGGCACACCTTGATGAGGGTTGAACATAGGGTACGCAGTTGGATTTTTTGTACATTATTTACTCAACACATCATATATTAATATTTAGATGATGTCGTCATATCGGACTTGCATTTTTTGTGCGCATCCGATACATGACGTTTAGTTAGGTGTTATTTATTAATTTTTGTATACTTCGATACATGACTGTATATGAATTACGTCTAATTGAATGGATGGAGTGGCCATTTTTGATATTTTTTTGTCTTTTTGGCAACTGTTCGGTCAGCAACAACCGAGTAAACCTATGTTGCTCAGTTGTGGTTGATCGAACATACCATTTTTGTCGCTGATATATTATGTCTGTCAGAACATACCGACACAACTATCTATAATCGGTTGGCCACATCCAAGTTTCTTTAATTCATTAGGTCAGATATGAATGAATAAATAATGAAGTGTACCTTTTATTTAATCTGTTATATATGCTCGTCTGAATGACAAGTAGTCGATATAGAAACATTGAACTAACTCACGTTGAGTGGTTCAACTCTTGTACAAACTGCTCGGTTGGGACTCACGAACGAAAACGTTTTGGTTTATGGTGACCGAACAAAATCGTATCGAGCTGTTCAACTGTTTCATCGGTCGTATATGATTGATGGTGTACAAACTGCTAGGTGGGAACTCACCGAACAGACCATATAGCGTACAAAATGAAACTCAAAACTCGGCTCTAATGTACCACAACAAATGAGACCACGATCATAAAATAATGGCAATTCATTCTCAATTAAAAAATTCAAAGTATAACAACGAATCTCATTCATAATTACACATCAAAATTATTCACGTCAAACTACCACATAACATTCATTGACAATTCAAATTCATTCACAATTGAAGGAAAAAATATGCTAGAAGATGGGTTCCGACTCCTGCTCTTCTTGCCCTTGTTCCTCAAAGGTCCTACTCTCATTTCTGCCGCGGATGCCTTCCGCTTAGATGTTGGAGGTTGGGAAAGAGTGGCGGTAGATGTAGTCGAAACTGACTTCGCACTTGAACCAACCACCGTGGGTTACTTTAACACCTCGTCTGCTATCTTCAGCGCGGAAGCCCTATCTCCAACTCCAAGCGGCAACGCCTTCTGCGTGGTGACAACATCCACAACCCGTCTTACTCGCTACACCAATAACAACTCACTAGAAAAACTAACTGTGATAAAATTAATTAATAAATTAATAGGAATGAAGGAATGTCTTGTCTAAATCATACCAAAATGAATACGAATTTGAGCACCAATTAAAATGTAACGTGGGTGCACACACGTTGTTTGATATAGTACTATCAAGTGCTCCGCAAAGTCAGTTTACATGATCTATGTTCATGCCCTGCTCAGACTTCACGATCCACCTTAACACATGGGGGAAATTCCCAATATAAGTTGGGTTCGGGCACGCTTCATGCATAACCACATCGATGTGGTTGTATACCAATCCCTGCAAAAGAGAAAACAAAATAAGTCAGTCAAACTAAATTGAAAAAATTAAACATTCAATAACTTATGGTGAACGCACCTCTAGCAATGTCAGATATCCAGCAATCTAACATACTTTCACCCGGATTGCCAATACAAGTACGCTAGAGCGGCTGCACCCCAAGCATACGTATGGACCTCTTCTAAATTCTCCACCAATGCTAGAAGTTGAACGGGGACCAACGCGAATGTCTTGTCAACAAATAGAGTGCACCCCAATAGGTACCACAAGTATGCTCGGGCCATGCACTCCACTGTAGGAGACACTAGTCTCTTCTCCTAACCTTTCTTCGAAGGCTTTGGCAAATCTCCCCATCGTGACTTCAGCCACGACTTCAAAACCTTTTGGCATTTGTTCAAATGTGTATCCACTTCCTTCTCTAACACTTGGAGTGCCTTGACCATCAACTCTATCGCCTCATCCCTAGACATGCAGGCATAGCCTACAACCTTTCCCATCACGGGAATGTTCAACAACATGCTGACATCCTCCAGCGTGATTGACATTTTACCGAACGGTATGTGAAATGTGTTGGTCTCTGTCTGCCACCTCTCTACAAAGACTGATATTAGGGTCTTGTGTGTCTTCTTGTATGTGCACTTGGTCTGCGCGCTCAGTCCAAACGCCCGAATAATGCTCTGAAGGTGAACTCTGTCTCGACAACACTTCGCTAGATTCCACTTACCAACTGCGATCCATGATGGATACATCTCAGGAGAGGCCGTTCTTGAAAAATATCAGGCTCAGTACGAGCAATATATATATATACAAAAAAAACTAATAAGTTAAAAAACTTGAAAACAATTAAGAAATACTTTGTTCTGTTTGAACAAATTGAACTAAAGTCATCTGGTCAGTCTAAGGTAACTGAGTGAAATACATTCATTTGGTTGGCACCAACCAAACATATGGACTTTGTTCAGTTTGCTCAAACCGAGCAGACCATTACTAACGAATTTTAAAACTTTTGGCTTTAGTTATAGATAAACTAACTAGGCATATTCAAGAGGATATACCATTGTGTATTCTATTTGCAGATGATATTGTCTTAGTGGATGAAACAAAAGATGGAGTGAATAGTAGACTAGAACTCTAGAGGAATACATTAGAATATAAAGGCTTATAGTTGAGTAGGATGAAAAGTGAATACATGCACTGTGAGTTTAGAAACACTAGACATCGAGATGATGGAGTTGCAAAATTAGGGGAAGTAAAAGTTCCTAAGTTGAACCACTTTAGATACCTAGGATCAATCATACAAAATGATGGTAATAATGAGAATGATGTCACATATAGAATTCAAGTTGGATTAAAGAAATGGCGGAGTGCAATATGGGTGATTTATGATCGAAATGTTCTTACTAAGTTAAAAGAAAAATTTTATAGGACCGCAATTATGTCAGTTGTGCTCTATGGTAGTGAATGTTGGGCGGTAAAGTAACAACAATTACATAAAATGAACGTAGCAGAAATGAGGATGCTTAGGTGGATGTGTGGTTAAACTCGTAAAGATAGAATAAGAATTATAGTAACTCAAAGACAAGTAGGAGTAGCACCAATTGATACAAAGATTAGGGAAGGGCGGTAGCAGTGGTTTGATCATTTGCAAAGACGGCCTATAAATGCCCTAACTATAAAAATTGACTCAATAGAAACTATAGAAATTCGACGAGGTAGGGGTAGATCAAAGTTAACATGAGATGCATTAATTAGAAGGGATTTGAATGGTTTGGAAAGCTCATTATCAATTGCACTTAATCGAACACAATGGAAAAGGTTGATCCATGTAGCCGACCCCAATTAATTTGGGACTGAGGCTATGTTGTTGTTTGTTGGTGTACTTACTATTACATATTAATGTAATTAAACCTGTACTTCGTCATTCCATATCGCAGCCACGATATGGTTGTTAAAACTTTTCAGCAGTGTCTGATTTTTAGGCCCTCCAAGGCTATGTTGGCCTTGCTGCCACCCTTCGCAACAGCCTTTTTCCCTACTACAAGTTCCTCTTCATCTTCTTCTTTTGTTGCCTCTTCTTCTCCTTCATCTCCACTCTCCTCATCTGATTATTCTCCACTATCACCTTCTCCTCCATCTTTTTCCCTATTTTTCCCTTTATCTTCACTTTCATTGTTATCACTATAACTACCACCTCCACTTGATTGACTTCCTTCACCGCTTTCTTCTTTGCTTTCTTCTCCACTTTCTTGTTTGCCTTCTTCTTCAGATGAGTCATATGAACATCGATTGCTTCTTTCTTGTTCACCTTGTTGGGTGGCTTTTTCCTTACTTTCCTCAGTTGAGTCAGTCTTTAGTCGTTCAACTACATTCACTTAGCTCGTTCGTATAGCCAACTCCTTGCCAGCCGCCTCTGAGCTTAGTGCTATGGATGCCTCGTTGGGTAAATCATCAACTTCATTGGCCCCCTTTCCCCGTCCCAACCCCTTCGATTTTCTGTACGAAGCTGTTTGAGCTGTACGGGCACCCTGCACTCCCTTTAATTCTTCGGCCCCGGTCTCCTCCCCACTGACGATGTTCATGGTGCGAGACATACCTATATCAATAACATAAATAGAATGCTAACATCAACATTAACTAATTACTCAAACAATTTTAAAAACAAATACATTATAGCTTTTCATAACAGATGTTTCGATTAACAAGGACCAAATATAACTCAACTGGTCGATGGATACCAATCGAGCAAAAAACTCTTCATCGGGCAAGGCCAACCGAATCAATGATTCTTAATCATTGATATTTGACTGAAAAAATAGCCTATCAACCTAACCCACAACAATTACTCATTATAAAACAAAGAAGAAGATAAACTTATCAACAAATTGCTACAACTAGGTATGATCATTCACTCTTAAATACACTAACACTCATCAACAAATTGCTACAGCTAGTACTGGTCGGGTTAAGTCCATCGAATGAATTTTGTTCCCTCGGTCTCAGACCACCGAATGAATTCATTCCATTAGGTCTTAGTATACTGAATAAATCCTAATCGGTTCAACATGACCGATTAGTACTACTTAGTTCGGTCCTATGTATCTGAACGAGACTATACGGATCAAAATCAATTTAAAACCTCTAAGTGCGACTGAGTCTTGTATTACCAACAAATATAAACCAACTATAATTTCTCTAAAACGAAATAAACCTACCAATCACATCCAGAAACGCAAAATATCTAAATCTATCAAATGACATTCAACTCACCTTCGAATAAACGAATTCAATCACGTTAAAGGACACATACGACAATGAACGCTTAGATAACAACAATTAATCATCGATTCAACATCCAAATTTGACAAATACGTGAAATCTCAACTTCCAAATTCGATAACGCTTCGAGCCCTATAACGAAAAACACTCTGCAACAATGAAAACCTCGACGTCGGACAGCCTGAGGAACGCGTGAATGCGTCTAGTTCAAGTTGATGCGAAGATGGAAAGCTCTCTGCACCTTCAACAAAAAGTCGATTTCACCAATTGATCTTCTTCTTCCCCTCTTCTCTATTTCGAGTAGTTCAAATCGAATGCAATCTGTGGGATGCGCACGGGTACTTTGCGAAATTGTTCAATTTTTTTAGGTGCCCACATCCTTACTGGGTGTGCTCTCATCTTGTGGTTTGCCCATATGAATTTGTGGGGTGCACATAGCCGGACCCATCTGGTTCACGTAGCACTTGCCAGTCTCACAAGATAATTAATAGACTGCATATTATGTTATAATAATAATATTTTTATTATTATATTTATGAATTAAGTTACAAGGTCGTTCACATATATATTTAGAAATCGTACCATATATATATTTGAAGATGTATGTGCACGTCATTTGATGTGTATGGCACAGTTGTTATACATTTATATATAAATAATTTGATCTAATGGACTTATTTTATCAGAGCTAGACATATAATATTTAAGGCATGCATGGCATGACATTGTATAAGTTAATAAAATGTCAATTATTGACCTATGGTGGCCAATTAAATAATATACAAGCTGTTCCCTTCATATATTTTTAATTTGGATTAGTGTGCTGGCAATTAATAAAGGGAGCTAAGGGTGTAGGTCAATTTTTTGGGTCCGGACGGATTCAAATCCGGGCTACCCTTGATATAAACGAGCATTTGCATTGTCCAGATATTCGGCCCAGTTTTAATTCGGATAAGTGTGTCTTGACCAAACCTAGATTGCTTTAAATTTGAGTTGTCCAAATATATGTCCGAATTTATCGAATTTTTAAAAAATTATTTTATGTTTAAAATTTTTTTAATTAATAAAATCATTGTAGATTTCTTGTAAAACAATTTCCAAGTTGTATTTTTATTTTAAATTACAAGACGTAGTAATGTTTTTTGTTAAAAGATACAAAATGCTTAATGTTGTCTCAAGCAATCCCTTTTTCTTTATTTCTATTGTTATTTTTGTGAATTATATAATGCATGAAAGTATATTTTTAAGAAAAAATAGGTATCTTTTGAAATTCGAATCAGGTCTGGGCTCAAACGGTCTTGTCCGGACTTTGCCCGAATTTTAATTTGAACATTAAAGTTTTGCCTAAACCCGATCTGAATTTAAAAAATTATTATTCAAACCATTTTTTTTTCGGGCCGGATAAAATTAGGCCTGCCGGCCAAACAAAATTTGACACCCCTAATGAAAGTGATGATTTGAAATGTTTTTTACATGTAAATCACTTGGTGACAAAAGATTGACATTTTTACAACTCATCTCAATTAATTTGCACGTATACCTCTTTTTTGGACGTTTTGACTAGTCAACAACCCAACATAACTTAAGACGCGGTTCTATTTTATTTTCTTTGAAGGCATGTCTTCAAAATGTGCGCTTTAGTTCTGTTGGGTGTCTTATTGTGACACAAAAAAAACATGTTGGTCGGTCAAAATGTCTAGAAGGTGGTGTAATTGTAAATCATCTGAGAAGAATTAATGGTAAACATGTCAATCTTGTACCACCAAGTGATATATGCAAAAAATCCAAACAAAACCCACTAATATTTCTCATCCTATTACATTAACAAATTTTTTGCACCTTTCAATTTTACGTTTGTATGAAATGACCTAACTGCCTCCAATATAAACCTATTCATTTCTCAATCTACACCATTTACACTTTCTTAGCCAAATTCCAACGAAACCACTGAAAAATGGCTCCATCCACTCAATAAATGTGTTTGAGTATTCAATTTATAGGTTTTTTTAAGGATTTGGGTGGATTTTTTGTTATTCGGTTGTTGTGTTGTTGTTGATGTTTAGGGCATCAATTGAGACTCGAAATGGAGTTCTTTGGTGCAAGATGTCAACCGATTCTAGAAGAGCAAGTAATCCAAACTACAATATAGTAATTTTTGCTCGATTTGGTGTTCTTTTTGGGTGATTTTCGTAGCCTCACAGAAAAGACATTTTGTGACGATTTTTAATCGTTACGAAGTTACAAAAGCCCAAGACCTTTCGTGACGGTTTCAAACCGTCATCTTATCTGAAATTTTATATGAGATTTTAAGCAAAAAGGCTTTCAAGTTCTTTTGGGTGCCTACAGCATATAGCTTTTTTTTTTTTACAAAATAAAAATAAAATAAACATTAATTATAAAAAAACAAATTTATCGTCTTAAAATCAAGTCTTAACAAAAACAAATCAGTATAATATGTTCTATTACAAGCAAACTAAATGGATGAAAAAGAAAATCTCTCAACGACTACTAAATCTATGGAATTGCAAACAAATATTACAATTGGAACATTCATCCAATTCATTAACCATCCTTCTCAATGAACTTATTCAGATTCTTCGGCCAAACAAATCTTAGCTTGCTCTTGATGGGCTTGATCTGTAGCAAGTTTCACATGCAAGAGAGACTCTTCTATGCTTTGGCAATCTCTCCGTGTTAGCCTTTGTCAACAGCTTGGCTTCCTCGGCTTGGTGGAAGTCAAGTAACCTTTGCTTCCATGGAAGCCTTAAAATCCAAAGTATGATCGTTCGAGCTCCTCTGTTTTGCATCATTTATTCAGAAATGGCTGTCATGTATCGTTCTCTTGAAGTCTCTAATTCTTGTTTCCAAGCACCACTAGAATCTAAAATTTCACCAGAGTTTGCTTCTTTAATTTTAGAGCCACGCTAAACTCAACTAGAAATTGATTTCACGAGAAATATGAACCTGCAATTCAAATAGGATGCTCACTCTTGTTCAAGTTTGAATGCACAATGATAGAAAAGTTGTTGCAGTTTTTCATTAGCTTAGTTTATACAGAACCGTTCAAAGCCATTTTTCTGAAAATGAATTTCAAATACGAGCAATTAGAAGGGTAGTAGCAATCTAGTAACACAGTAGGGAAAAAAAGAAGAGAAAGCATAGACTAAAAAGAACAATACCTGAATGATTCAAACCCACATATATCTAAGATGCTTGTTGATTTTTCATGCCCGCGGCACTTCTCCACGAGCCTATGATCTCCGCCAGTACCGATATTGTTGCAGCTGGGTCTTCTACTTTTGCAGCTGGATCTTCAACCGAAATCAAGGGGCCTAGAAGGAGCACTAGGACCCGTTTTGTACCCAACAAGCTAGCTGATTAGTTAGCCTAAGCTCTTACTTAAGTAATTAGCTAGAGTACTTAATGTAATAAGAAGAGACAAGTGTCGATAGAGGATTTGTGGATTGTAAATATGCACTGACAATACGGTTACAACGACTGTGTAATCAACTATTACAAATAGGCAAAGCTGACAATACAAAAAGGTAGAAAAGACAATACAATTCTTCCCTGATTTCTTCTCTCACACTCTATCTCTCTTTCTTCCTTGCTTTTCTTTTGAATCATTTCTCTGTCTTTATTTGCTTTAACACTCAACCTGACGAGACATCCCATCATTTGGTGCTTTCGTTGGGCTCGATGACTGAAGCCGGCGTGCTAACCCGTTCGCGTGCCACAGAGGAGTCTATTACTCGCCTATAAGAACGAGTTGCTTCTCTGGACGCTGTGCCAGAGAAGCTTGACAAGCTCATTGATACAGTCCGGGAACATGTGGAGAACATTCAGTCTTCCCTCACGACGTTGAATCTCAGTGTCACGGGACTGGAGAAGCAACCAGCGAGGCCGTCTCCGCCTAGATCTGCCTTGCTACCCACCCCAGAATTTCCACATTTGGGTACTCCCTCTACCTTTCGGCCTCTGCTCACATCTCCAGCCCCAGATCCAGCAGTTCGGTTGCTCAGCCCTTCACACCATCCGGTCGGTCCTCCATCAATGTTGCGTCTGCCGAAATTGGAGATTCCAATTTTTACAGGTGATGACCCTCTTGATTGGCTCTTTCAAATTGAACGTTTTTTTACATATCACAACACTCCAGTTGAGCATCGCTTAACCATCGCCTCCTTTTACATGAGTGGAACGGCCTTGCAATGGTTTCATTGGGTTTCTTCCACTAACCAGATTCGTTCTTGGGAGGAGCTTGTGCGTGCTATGGAAATTCGTTTTGGTCCCTCTTCTTACCAAAACCATGAAGCTGCACTCTTCAAATTACAACAAATTGGCGCTCTTGATGACTATCTGAAAGACTTCGCCGTGTTGTCGACACGTTGCAAGGGTCTCTCACCCGAGAATCAATTGAATTGTTTCTTATCCGGCCTCCACATTGATTTGAA
This sequence comes from Stephania yunnanensis, assembly GCA_039657365.1. Lineage (NCBI taxonomy): Eukaryota > Viridiplantae > Streptophyta > Magnoliopsida > Ranunculales > Menispermaceae > Stephania > Stephania yunnanensis. Next base: position 60,175,942 of record CM077582.1, on the reverse strand, counting down.
AAGGGAGTTGTTCTTACGACGGCCGTCGACTCTCCAAGATGCGATGGGCATGGCCAAGATGGTCAATGATAAACTTATAGAGCCAAAGTCGTATGCTCACGCCATTAAACAGGTTAAACCTTCTCTTACCGCATCGGTCCCAGCGGCTGCCATAACTACTACTCAAGTTAAGTCCACTTCCGCAGGGACGTCACGGCCGATGTTGCCAATTCGCCGTTTGTCTCATGCGGAGACGGCTGCCCGTAGAGAGAAGGGGTTATGCTATAACTGTGATGAAAAATTTGTTCCAGGGCATAAATGTGGAGCAAAACAGTTTTTGTGTTTATTGGCGTCGGATGAGTTGTCTCCACCAGCTGGTGTTGTGGATGCGCAGCAAGTTTCGGTCGAGCCACCACCTCCAGAACCGCCTGAGCGGCTGGTTATTTCCTTGCATGCCCTAGCTGGCCATGTCAAGCCTATGACATTACGTCTCCCAGGCCACATTTTAGGCAAACCCATCACTATTTTGGTAGATGGAGGGTCCACCCATAATTTCATTCAAACACGGGCTGCTAAATTTTTGGGCCTACCAATTCAGCCTACTACAGATCTCGAGGTTACGGTGGGCGATTGTAATACTTTGGGGTGTCCAGGCATTTGCAAACAAGTCTCCGTGGATTTGGGCTCGTGTATAGTGGTTTTGGACCTATATGTTCTTCCTTTGTATGGGGCTGATGTTGTGTTTGGGGTCCAGTGGTTAAAATCATTAGAGCCTACCACATTTGATTATAATGAGCTACACATGGAATTTCAATCCGATACAGGACTCATCCGTCTCAATGGCATCAAGACCCTTACTTATACTGAGCTGTCCTTCCATTAAGTTCATCGTCTCCACAATACAGAGAGCGTGGCGTCTTTGTTCCACCTCTTTTTCAATCCCACCTTGTCTGCACCACCGCCTATGACGCCCGAAGATGACGATCGGTTGGCTCCGGATTTGCATGCCTTATTGTTGCGATTTCCTTAAGTCTTTGCAAAACTCCTGCGCTGCCCCCTATTCGATCTACGGACCATGCTATCCCTCTGTTGCCCGGCTCGGCTCCGGTGAATGTTCGCCCCTATCGCTATCCACACTTTCAAAAGGGCGAGATTGAACGTCTGGTAAAAGAAATGCTTGAAGAAAGAGAGATAGAGTGTGAGAGAAGAAATCAGGGAAGAATTGTATTGTCTTTTCTACCTTTTTGTATTGTCATCTTTGCCTATTTGTAATAGTCGATTACACAGTCGTTGTAACCGTATTGTCAGTGCATATTTACAATCCACAAATCCTCTATTGACACTTGTCTCTTCTTATTACATTAAGTACTCTAGCTAATTACTTAAGTAAGAGCTTAGGCTAACTAATCAGCTAGCTTGTTGGGTACAAAACGGGTCCTAGTGCTCCTTCTAGGCCCCTTGATTTCGGTTGAAGATCCAGCTGCAAAAGTAGAAGACCCAGCTGCAACATTACCCTCATGATCAGTACAAACCTTGTCCTCAAGGTTAAAGGATGGAAAATCCTTAGTGAATTCAGCAATAGTCTCCCAAGTAGCATCAGTTGCAGGTTGGCCTTGCCATTGAATGAGGACTTGAGCAGTTGGCGTGCCCAACAATGTGACGGTTCGACGACCCAAGACAGCCATTGGAAGCATCAACGGATGAGAGCCCATGAAGTCGGCAGGCAATAGAGAAGCATTCAAAGTTGGATCACCAAAACACTTCTTCAAGAGTGAAACATGGAACACATTATGAATACGAGCGGTAGAAGGTAAAGCTACCTTATAAGCTACTGAGCCGATTCGAGCCAAAATTTGAAAAGGGCCAAAGAAACGCTTGCGAAGCTTGTGATTAAGGCGATTTGCCACTGATGTTTGACGGTAAGGTTGAAGTTTGAGGAAAACCCAATCACCCACTTGAAACACCACATCAGTTCTGTGAGCATTTGCTTGTTGTATCATACGGAGTTGAGCTCGTTTCAGATTTTCCTTCAAAGTCTCCAAAATGGAGGTGCGATGAGATAGCAAATCATCTAAAGCTGCAATTGCAGTTGAGCCCGAGACATAATCCAGCAATGAAGGAGGGGAACGACCAAAGACAACCTCATATGGTGTCATTTTAATTGAAGAATGCCAAGCAGTATTATACGACCATTCTGCCCAAGGAAGATAACGAAACCATGTCTTTGGAAAATCAGCTGTGAAGCATCGAAGATAGTCTTCCAAACGACGATTGAGAACTTCGGATTGACCATCGGTTTGAGGGTGATAAGCACTGCTCATTGCTAAGGTAGTACCATGCAGCTTGAATAATTCTTGCCAGAAAGTACTCATGAAAAGGGGATCACGATCAAAAATAACTGAAGTCCTCATTCAATGGCAACTGCTCAAGTCTTCCAAACAACGAACCGTCACATTGTTGGGCACGCCAACTGCTCAAGTCCTCATTCAATGGCAAGGCCAACCTGCAACTGATGCTACTTGGGAGACTATTGCTGAATTCACTAAGGATTTTCCATCCTTTAACCTTGAGGACAAGGTTTGTACTGATCATGAGGGTAATGTTGCAGCTGGGTCTTCTACTTTTACAGCTGGATCTTCAACCGAAATCAAGGGGCCTAGAAGGAGCACTAGGACCCGTTTTGTACCCAACAAGCTAGCTGATTAGTTAGCCTAAGCTCTTACTTAAGTAATTAGCTAGAGTACTTAATGTAATAAGAAGAGACAAGTGTCAATAGAGGATTTGTGGATTGTAAATATGCACTGACAATACGGTTACAACGACTGTGTAATCGACTATTACAAATAGGCAAAGATGACAATACAAAAAGGTAGAAAAGACGATACAATTCTTCCCTGATTTCTTCTCTCACACTCTATCTCTCTTTCTTCATTGCTTTTCTTTTGAATCATTTCTCTGTCTTTATTTGCTTTAACACTCAACCTGACGAGACATCCCATCAGATATTGTCCCAACTTGACCACCTTTCAATTTTTACCGAAATCTATCCAAGGGTTTTTTTTTTTTTTGTCGACAAGCCCTGATCGAACCGTCGGCTCTGATACCATTTTAATTTTTCATGCCCGCGGCACTTTTCCACGAGCCTATGATCTCCGCCAGTATACTAGTTAAGAGGAGATCACCACTTATATACTTCGTTATGAAGTATCAATTATCCGATGTGGGACTATTATTTCGGTCCACACATCTCAACAATGCTTACGGACTTTCCTGCATTTCTTTTTTCAACATCAAGTGACAAACCTGAATACATGAATTTCGCCATTGCGTCCCTTGTTTGAATTGCCTGCAGAAAAACAGAAGACTAGTAAGGTCAACATACATGTATTATATATACATATTATTATTAAAGGAATGAACTGAGACTACAAATGACCTTAAGAAAAGTTAATTTCTGAACAATATTGTCATTTCCAGCTTGGGTTCGATAAGAAGAAAGTGCTGAGATCAAGTCCTGAACATTACACCCCATCAACTTGGCAAAGACTTGTTACAGTTGGGAACAAAATGGAAGCAATATATTAGTATCACAAAAGATACTGACATTGGCTCTGCTTTTCTTTCTGATGACTACAGTAAGACATGTATTTGGGGTAGTGAGGGAAGCTCACTATCCTATATGCCCCAACCAAGATACATTTAAAACACATACACAATCTAATGCCCGCAGCATCTCGTGAGATAATCATAAGCATTCTCCTTAGCCATGTAGCTGCCAATGACTATTAATATATAGTAAAATACTAATCAATAAATTTCCCATGTTGACACCAAACCCAAATAACTAGTAGAGCTCTTACAATTCAAAAGAGAGTTTCATGCCATCACGCAATCTTGACTCGAGCACATTTTTTTCTATATAACAAATAAACTTCAGTCTTATGAATTGTAAAATGTGAAAAGCTTTTCAGAGAGACATTTTTCTATAGTCATTGAGCTAATCATTCAGCCTTTCAGCCTTCTAGAACCAGTTTGAACAATTAAAGAAAAACGGTCCAGTGTTGGGAAAAAATGCACACCTTTCAGCCTTCTAGAACCAGTTTGATCATATATGAATTATATCAAAGATGGAGCGCTAAAATCTCAACACAAGGGAAGTAAAATACTTCTTTATGAAGTCATATTTAGTCGATGTGGACTATCTGAACAAACTAAGAATCAACAGCAGATTAGTGATCAATAAAGATCAAACCGATCAATGTAACAGTGCTCATTGAACACGATGGAACAATGAAAAATAGAAGAACTGTCAATCTTTCTTATTCAATATATCTCAAAATTACATTGTATTACTTATATCCAAACTCATATGGTGTACATTGTACCCTCTAGTTACAACTGCCTAGAACAAACTAATATGAACCTGTAGTACATTACACCAAAGTATATGATTCAATACATACACATCAATTAACATAAACAGCTACATAAACAGCTCTGTATAACTCTACATCCCCCCCTCAAGAGGGAAGTCGATGCCAATCACATAGACCCATCTTGGACAATAAATCAGAAAACAAAGGAGCTGGTAAAGACTTGGTAAACAGGTCAGCAAACTGTAACCGATTAGGAATGTACTGAGGAAGAACAAATCCACACTTGAACTGATGTCTAACCAAGCGACAATCAATTTCCAAATGCTTAGTACGTCCATGAAAAACAGGATTAGCAGATAGATGTATTGCAGCTTGATTATCACGCCAAAGAGGTATTGGAAGAGAAATAGGAATATGTAAGTCCTTAAGGATTTATGAAATCCACAATAGCTCACAAACTGTGGAAGACAAACTGCGATATTCAGTTTCAGCAGAGGACTTGGACACAATAGCTTGTTTCTTAGTTTTCCAAGAAACCAAAGAGGATCCCATGAACACACATTAGCCAGTGATAGATTTCCGAGAAAGAGGACAAGCAGCCCAATCTGAATCACAATAAGCAACCACAGAGAGATCCTGCTGAACAGGGAAGAACAAACCCTGAGAAGGAGTACCCTTAAGGTATCTTAAAACATGAAGAGCACCAGACCAATGTTTCTCTGTAGGGGCTTGAACATACTGACTTAATTGTTGTGTGGCATAAGTAATATCAGGTCGAGTGAATCCCAAGTAAAGAAGACGACCAATGAGTCTTCTATATCTATCAACTTCAATTAACAAAGGTGAATCAGGATCAGTAAACTTGCAGTCACGAGGGAGTGGAGTAGTAGCTGGTTTAGCCATGAGAAGACCAGCGTCATTAAGTAGATTAAGAACATACTTGCGTTGATGAACATAAAGACCTGAAGAAGATCTAACCAATTCCAAACCCAGGAAATAACGAGCTTGACCAAGATCCTTAATGGTAAACAATGTATCTAAAAATGTCTTAACTTGATCAATTAACTCAAGTGAAGTACCAGTAAGAAGAACATCATCAACATAAACCAACAACACCAAGAATTGACCAGCATTGTTGTAAGTAAACAAGCAGGGATCATGAGCAGATTGACTAAAACCAAAGGATTGAAGTTTAGTTGTAAGCTCATGATTCCATTGTCGAGAGGCCTGCTTTAAACCATATAGAGATCTATGAAGTTTGCAGACTTGATTAAGTGAAGCCAAACTATAACCATCAGGTGGCTTCATGTAAACATCTTCATCTATATAGCCATGTAAGAAGGCATTGTTAACATCCAATTGATGTAAGGGACAATCTCGAGCAGTTGCTAAAGACAATACAATTCTAACAGTGACATTCTTGGCAACTGGAGAGAAGGAATCAGTATAATCAACACCTTCAATTTGGTTAAAACCTTTTGCAACCGAACGAGCCTTACACCTATCCAAGGAACCATCAGGATGAAGTTTAACCTTGTAGATCCACTTAGAACCAATGGCTTTTTTACTAGGTGGTAGAGTAGTAAGACTCCAAGTTCCATTAGTTTCCAAAGCTTGTAACTCTTTGTTCATTGCTTCAATCCAAACAAGATCATGCTGAGCTTGAATGTAACTGGTAGGCTCCTTTATATTTGAAACTGCGGCTAAGAAGCATTTGTAGCTAGCAGTGATGTTTGGAGAATATATAAAAGGAAATGTAGGAGGGTTACCAGTAGATAGAGGAATTGGTGTAGAAGGCAAAACAGACGTCTCTACATTGTTTAGAACAAAATCATTCAGCCAAAGAGGCTTATGAACTGCACGAGTACTTTTCCTAGTAACAACAGCAGTAGGAGGTAGGACATCTTCATGTAAATCATCATTAGTATGAGGTACTAATGCATCATTAGTAGGTACAGAAGAGACAACTTAAGGGACATCAAAACATGTTTCATTAATAGGTAAATCTTGAGAAGGAGGTACAGCAGCTGATGTAGGAGCATTAGGAGCTGGAATGTCTCTCAAATAATCAGAATTATCTCCATAAGGAATAGGCACAGGACACCTTGAACTTGCAGTATCTTTATGAAAAGGAAACTGTTTTTCAAAGAAAATCACATCTCTTGAAACAAAACATGTATGTGTGGCCATGTTATACAGTCTATAAGCCTTTTGTCGGGAGAATAACCAATGAAGATACATTTAATAGCTCGTGAATCCAACTTAGATTTGCTTGGTGAAACATTTGTAGCAAAGCACAAACAACCAAAAGTCTTTAAAGAAGAATAATTTGGTATTCTTCCAAATAAAAGACAATAAGGAGACTTCCACTTCAAGAATGGCGAGTAGGTAATCTGTTAATGATGTATGTGGCGAATAAAAGACATCTCCCCAAAACTTTGTGTACAAATTAGACTGAAAAATCAAGGCTCTTGTAACTTGCGGTAAATGTCTATGCTTTCTTTCAACAACACCATTTTGCTGAGGTGTATATAGTGTTGATCTTTGATGAACAATTCCCAAACCAGAAAACAAAGCATGACAATCTTTATTACAAAACTCAGTCCCATTATCAGTCCTAATGGTTTGAGCTGAGACCTTGAAATGAGTTTGAATGAAAACTATAAACTGTTTGATGATGTTGCCCTGTCAAAGACTTATGTTTCATCAAAAAGTCCATGTGAATCGACTAAAATCATCCACAATAGTCAAAAAATAATGAGCTCCTTGAATAGAAGACTGCTTATATGGTCCCCATATATCCATATGTAACAACCGAAAAGGACTAGATGTTTGAATAGAACTCACTAGAAAAACCAATGCATTGTTTGGACATCGACAAACATCACAAGGTTGATATGTTTTACACTTGAATGATGTTAAGTAACATATCAAGTTGTCTTGTTACATGAACAGAAGGATGCCCCAATCGACAATGCCATGAAAAATTATCAAGTAGCATTATTACAAGTAGGCTAATGATAATTCGAAGGTGATACAAATGAAGCAATGACATCCTTATGAAAAGAACTTGAATCCAAGTATGTATAGTCCTCCAACCATCCTTCCCACATGCCTAGAACTTGAGAACTCTCAATGTTACGTATAGCACAAAACGATGGATAAAACTCAATTGTCGTTTAGTAGATGAGAGTAACTTACTAAGCGACAAAAGATTATACTTGAATGAGTTTATATGTAATGTAAAGGAAGAAAGAACTAAGTATGAACTCAAACTTCACATCTCCAATGCAATTCACCTCTTTAGTATGTCCATCGGGTAAACAAACCATAACAGGTTTAGTTAAAACAGTGACATTAGCAAGTAAATCATAGCTAGTGCATATATGATTCGTTGCTCCACTATCCACAATCCAAGCATCTGAATTAAAAGAGGAACAAGAACTGGAAAATCTTTTATAAGAGCTACCTGTAAAATCAGATACAGCTGAATTTACATGAGTAGAAGCTCCTGCCTCCGAAATAGACTTTCCTTTCATGAAATTCTCAATCCCCTGTTGTATCATTGCTGCTATATTCGACTGAAAATCGTCGAACTGAGGTGATCCTGCATCTTGTATGTCCAGAGGTGATTCCATCAAATTCACAAAAGACTTTGAATTATTGGACATCTGCTTCTTGTCAAGGTCTTTTTTGTACCAATTTGGAAATCCATGAAGTTTGAAACAAGTTTCTTTTGTGTACCTTTTTGTCTTACAATGATCACAAAACAGATAATCTTTATTGACAAATTTCCTTTGATTTCCTTTTCCAGCAAACCTATGAACATTTGCTAAACCAGATGAACCTGAATTTATCTTGGTAGTTTTCATCATCATGGTTGTATCTATCACAGGTGAATAGCTAACATGTACCTCCTTTTGTTTTTCAACTCTAAGAACCATAGAGTAGGCTTTGTTTATACTTGGTAATGGATCCATTACCAATATTTGATTACGAATATGATCATACATATCATTCAATCCCATTTAAAGCTCGCATCGACCTATCATTAGACTCCAGAACAGCCATTATTGCTGATGCTCCACATTCACATACAGGTAAAGGAGCTAAACAACTCAGTTCATCCCAAAGTTTCTTAAGTTTGGTATAGTATTGTGAAAGTGATAGATCTCCTTGACTTATAGAAGCAATATCTCGTTTCAATTGGTACAAGGGAGGACCATTACATTCCCCAAACCTTTCTTTTAATTCATTCCATAGATCAAAAGAAGAGGTTGTATAAAGGAAAGCTTCAACAATATCCTTTGAAATAGAATTCAAGATCCAAGAAGTGACCATATAATCCACCTTGATCCATCGATCGAGATTATGATCAGTAGATTCTGGTTTTAAACATCTACCATCGATGAAACCAATCTTTGTTTTTGCACCCAATGTAATCATCTTAGCTCGACTCCAAGACAAGTAATTTGAACCAGTAAGAGAATTAGAGACAAGTACCATACCAGGATGATCAGATCCTTGAAGAAGGTAAGGACTCTCAACTCCAAGATCACCTGTTTCAGGAACTCTCCCTGCTCCATTTCGAATTGAAGAACTTACAGAACCATGAACAGATGCCATGTTGACAAATCAATTCAACCAAAAAACAACACAAATCAAGAACTTTAGAACCTGCTCTGATACCATGAACAAACTCAGAATCAACAGCAGATCAGTGATCAATAAAGATCAAACCGATCAATGTAACAATGCTCATTGAACACGATGAAACAATGAAAAACAGAAGAACTGTCAATCTTTCTTATTCAATATATCTCAAAATTACATTGTATTCCTTATATACAAACTCATATGGTGTACATTGTACCCTCTAGTTACAACTGCCTAGAACAAACTAATATGAACATGTAGTACATTACACCAAAGTATATAATTCAATACATACACATCAATTAACATAAACAGCTACATAAACAGCTCTGTATAACTCTACACTATCATTTCGGGGAATCAGAGTTGAAAAGAATTACTATGAAATATCCAAGACAGCAAGACTTACCAAAAAGTATACTTCTTTTGGCCTAGTTCTAGTGTCTAATTCATTCTTTCTCCTAAAATAAAGTACTAATAAGAACTCAAAATACTTATGGGAGCAACTTCTTTGTTTAATACCTAAAGATAGGCAATAGCATAGTTCTTTCATGCAACTATGTTTAATACCTAATCAACGTCTTTGTAGATATGTCTTAAGTTAGGCAAACCAAGAGAAATACGTTTTCTTTGTTCCCTACTATGTTTCTTATGTTTCCAACATGCAGTTTTGCTAGAAGTGCATGAGCATAGTTCTTTCATTCAGATACCAAAACAAATGGGTATAGGTCAAGTGTAGGTGTTGAACAAATAGCTCAATGGCTTCACACATGCCAAGCAAGTTCAGGTAATACTAACAAAAGAGGTTCAACACTACTTACAATCTAAAACATACCCAAAAAGAAACTGAAATGTGATGCAAATTCAGTTAATACTTACAAAAGAGGTTCAACAACTCTGATTTAAAACTTGTGGAATGATTTACTTCTATTGTTTGGTGGTTCTCGTCACCAGTTTCCAAGACTGTATATCAAGCTATTCTGATCCTTAGGGAAGGTTGATGATAAAGAGGGGCTGAATTTATAAATCAATTGTTCGGATCGTGTTTGGTGTGTTAAACACCATGCCTTCTTGTCGACATTCAAACAAAAAGCAATGCTAGGTCAATCAACTACGAATAGAAATATGTGACTTGGCATGCGACTTTGAAATGAGGCCTATATTTTCCAAAGACAAGTAGAGGGAAATAAAAGTTTACAGACTATACGTAAACTGAAAAAATTTAAAAATCAAATAAAGAAAAACGTGTAAGTTTGGGGACCAAACGATTTTTTTTCCCTCAAATAAAACTCCCTCTTATTTATGAGCTAAATTTGGCATGCAAATGAGGCCTTAGTCTTGGAACGCAAAGGAACTTGACATTAATGCCAACACTAAGATAATATTCTATCTTTTTGAGCTGATAAAGCCAAAGATATATCATAATATTCTAACACTAACATCCAAGCAGACCACACAAAATAAAAATCGTGTACTAGAGATAAGGTTTGGATGGTACATTACTCTTGTTCACATGTCATCTGTAAAAAGTATATGCTGTCACTGCCATGTTGAACATTTTCAAATTAAATGTTTAGTCCCACATTGGTTAGAAATTTCAAGTTTAAAGAGTATATATGTACTTTGCACCATAGTGTGTGTAAAATAAAATGCAAGTGTTATGCAAGGTGAGCCACACGCGCGCGCGCGCTCGCGGCTCATTTGGCACGAGGCACGTGCCTGTGCGTGCATATGTGTGTAAGCGTGCGTGCATATGTGTATAAGCTAACCATGGGTAAAACTTTTTACCATTAATTTTTACCATTTTCGAGATTAAATGGGTAGTTAGTAGAGTGACTGAGTGGGTGCAGTTGAAACTGCTCTCCATTAAGGAATTACTGCTCCACTACTCCATTGCATCAATACTTGACTGCTCCATTACTCCATTGCATCAATGCTCGATTGTTCCACTACTCCACGACCCCATTTTCACTCTAACTGGTCATGACCAGTGCTCTATAAGATGGGAGGTTAAGGGAGGAAGAAATCATCTCAAAATTCACCAGCAATTGCTCTTGTTTTCATCTTTCACTATTGCAAAGTGAAAGGTGGGTTTACTTCATCGTATCCTTTAGGATATTTGCTGATTCTTGCAGTGTATAGAGCAAAACTTCCTTTAGGAAAGTGGCAGTGTTACACGCTTTGAAGTCATTGTAAGTCCCTTTAGTCAAACAATCTAAAGGAAGTTTTTCTATCGTTGCAATGGCTTCAATCAAAGAACTGTCGGCTAACATTGTGATGCTGGATCGCTTCGATGGAGGCGATTTCCTGAGGTGGCAAAAGCGAGTGCATTTCCTGCTGGTGGCGCTTCATCTGGTGTATGTTCTGGATACACCAAAACCTATGGAGTCCGACGATGAAACTGTCGAGCAGATCAGGAAGAGGCAGAAATGGGAGACGGATGACCACACCTGCAGAGGTCACATTCTGAACGCCATGAAGGACTCACTGTTCGACCTCTACCATGACGTCCCCGCTGCCAAGGAGCCGTGGGAGAAATTGGAGGCAAGGTACCATAGGAGGATGCGACAAGTAAGAAATTCCTTATATCAAAGTTTATTAATTTTAAAATGGTTGATGAAAGGTGTGTCATGGAACAATTTCGTGAAGTTGAGAGGATTAGAAATAATTTCTCTCAACACAATCTTGTCATGGATGAAACGATTGTTGTGTCTTCTATTATTGATAAACTGCCCCCGTCCTGGAAGGAGTTCAAACGAACACTTAAGCATAAAGAAAATGACATATCTCTTGATGAACTTGCTACCCATCTTCGTGTAGAAGAGGATTGTCGCATGCAGGAAAATGAAAAAGAGCAGAATGCTCAGGAAATTTCAAAGGCGCATGTGATGGAAGCGGCTAAGTTCAAAAAGCCCCTGCTGAACTGGCCTAACAAGCCTAGTGGTTTCAAAAAGCCTACTGGTTCGGGAAAATCGAACAACCAAAACTAGAATCAAAGGAAATAGAAAGTCACTTGTTGGTTCTGTGGGAAAATGGCCACCTCAAGTCCGAACGTTATCATTGGAAGAGGAAGCAAGGAAAAAACCATGCTTCCTCTAGCGCTGCAAAAGGTGCAGGTAACGACAATGATGATCTCATTGCTATGATATCTGAAATCAACGTCGTTGAAAATGATATGGCTTGGTGGGTTAATTCTGGTACTACTCGACATGTTTGCAAGAACAAGAGGTTCTTCAAGACCATGGAGGCAGTAGATGAAAATACTATATTGTACATGGGAAATGATGCTGCTGTCCCTGTTAAAGGCATAGGTAGTGTTGATCTGAAATTTACTTCTGGCAAAATTGTAACACTCACTAACGTGTATTATGCACCAGAAATGAGGAAGAATCTTGTGTCGGGTGGTCTTTTGAATAAGTTTGGTTTTAGGCTTGTCTTTGAGGTTGACAAGTTTGTACTCTCCAAGGGAGGGGTATATGTAGGGAAGGGTTATGCTTATGAGGGCATGTTTAAGCTCGATGTAATAGCTTTATCTAATAAGAATGTTGTTTCTGCGTATCTTGTTGAGTCTCCTTCATTTTTATGGCATCATAGATTATGACATGTTCATTTCAGAAAATTATACGATATGGTAAATCTGGAATTACTGCCTTATTTTGATAAATATGAAGGAAATTGCAATACATGCATGAAAACAAAAATAACTAGAAATCCATTTCCTAATGTTGAAAGAAATTCAAAGTTGCTAGACTTGATACATTCTGACGTATGTGACATACATAGTACACCCTCAATAAGAGGCAATAAATATTTTATAACATTTATTGATGATTATAGCAAATTTTGTTATGTTTATTTGTTGCATTCCAAAGATGAGGCAATGGTTAAGTTTCGGGCCTATAAGGCAGAAACTGAATTGCAATGTGAGACCTTTATAAAATGCTTAAGGTCTGATAGGGGAGGAGAGTACTATGATCCAAAGTACTTTGAATCCACTGGAATAGTCCATGAGACTACTGCCCCTTATACACCACAACAAAATGGTGTGGCTGAGCGTAAAAATCGTGTTTTAACCTAAATGGTTGATGTTATGCTATCAAACTCTGGTTTGAGTAGAGGTTTTTGGGGAGAGGCATTGCCGACTGCATGCCATTTTTGCACATAATTCCACAAAAGAGAAATAAAGTCACCCCATATGAGCTTTGGAATAAGCGAAAACCAAATCTTAATTATTTAAGAGTTTGGGGCTTGTAAAGCGTTAGTAAAAGTACCGAACCCAAAAAGAGGAAATTGGGTGAAAGGGGAGTGGAGTGCATATTTATTGGATATGCACAACACAGTAAGGCATATAGGTTCATGGTAATTGAGCCTAATAATTCGATTTCAGTAAACACTGTAATTGAATCAAGGGACGCAATCTTTGATGAGACAAGATTTAAATATGTTCCCAAAAGTATTCCTGAAAAAAACCAAAAAAGGAAGGAAGTCGTAGAAATTGAAAATGACAAAGAAATAGTAGAAGTTCCTGAACTTCGAAGGAGCAAACGAGCTCGAAAAATTAAGTCATTTGGTTCTGATTTCTATACATTCCTAGTTGAAGGAAGTAGAGAAACAGTAACTAGACAAATTCCGTATTGTTTTAATACGGATGCTGATCCTTAAACAGTAGAGGAGGCAATGAAAGAAAGAGATGTAGCTTTCTGGAAAGAGGCATTAAATGATGAGATGGATTCAATAATGGGAAATAACACTTGGGAGCTAGTTGATCTACCTCCTGGGTGTAAACCCATTAAATGCAAATTTCTCTTCAAAAGGAAAAGAAGAGTTGATGGATCCATTGAAAAACACAAAGTGAGATTGGTTGCTAAGGGTTTCACCCAAAAGCATGGAATAGACTATTTCGATACCTATTCACCAGTAGCTAGAATTGCTACTATCAGATTGCTTATTGCAATTGCAGTTATAAACAAGCTGGTCATCCACCAAATGGATGTTAAAACATCATTCCTAAATGGAGAGTTGGATGAGGAAATATACATGGAACAACCTGAAGGGTTTATTATGCCCGGTCATGAGAATAAAGTGTGCAGATTGCGAAAATCATTATACGGTTTAAAGCAAGCACTAAAACAGTGGCACCAAAAATTTGACCAGGTTGTACTTGCTTTTGGATTCAAAATAAATGAATCTGATAAATGTGTATATAGCAAGTTTGATGGAAAAGGCAATGGTGTCATTATTTGTCTTTACGTAGATGACATGCTGATTTTTGGAACTGACTTGGAACAAGTTCAGTTGACCAAAAGGTTTTTTTCAAGCCAGTTTGAAATGAAAGATATGGGGCAAGCTGATGTCATACTCGGAACTCAGATTGTAAGAGATGAAGGGAGTATTACTCTAACTCAATCTCATTATATTGAGAAAGTTCTCAATAGATTCAATCACTTGAATTGTGCCCCTGTTTCTACTCCACTAGATTCAAGTATTGAGCTAGTGAAAAATACGAGCAATCCAGTTTCACAACTGAAGTATTCTAGATTAATTGGATGCTTAATGTATGCAATGACATGCACTAGGCTGGATATTGCCTTGGCAGTAGGCAAGTTGAGTAGATTTACAATTAATCCAAGCGAGTTGCATTGGTTTGCAATTCGAAAAGTTTTGAAATATCTGAAGAAAACGATTAACTATGGTTTATGCTATAGTGGATATCCTTCGGTATTAGAAGGATTTTCAAATGCAAGTTGGATTATGAAAGATCAAAATCATACATCCACTAGTGGGTGGATTTTCACACTTGCTGGAGGTGCAATCTCGTGGGCTTCAAAGAAGCAAACTTTAATGTCTGGTTTTACCATGGAATCAGAGTTTATTGCATTGGCCTCAGCTGCAAAAGAAGCTGAATGGCTACGTGAATTATTACACTAGATACCATTGTGGCCTAAACGGGTAGCTCCAATCTCTATCCATTGTGATAGTCAGGCCACATTGGCAAGGGCTTATAGCCAAATGTACAACGGTAAATCCAGACATATTGGACTGAGACATAGTTGTGTCAGAGAATTGATAACAAGAGGAGTTATCACGATTGACTATGTGAAATCTAGTCAAAACTTGGCAGATCCCCTTACTAAAGGATTGCCAAGAGACTTGGTAAATAAAACATCAAGAGGGATGGGTCTCAAGCCCATGAATTACAAGTCACCAATAGTGGAAACTCAACTCGACACCTAACATTACGTTAAGTCTTGAGTTCAATGCAGTCAAATTCATTATGAGAATGACTGTGAACACTAAATTTTAATAGCCATTCCAAAGTTGTTAGTGCTCGGTACCTGCATGTAAAGAGATGAGGTTGAAATGATCTCTTAATAGTCTTCTAAAGGTGCTTAAATTGCGGGGGTACTAGAATGGAGACTACCTATGTGGATGTAAAGTGCGGCCGCTTCAAAGAGTTCAAGGGCTTGACTGCAAAGACATTCACGAGAAGAAACGGGACACAAGGCCAATGTTGAATGTGTCAGGATATTTATGGCTTTTTGTTGGTGTAAGTTATATGCGTGATATGTTTATGCTACATATCGAATAGAATCATTGGTTCAAAGTTTATCTACCATGTAATTCTGATATGATGTAATGAACTTTTCACAAGTTAGTGGTTCAAATCGCAAGATACCATTAGTTATGCATATAATGTTTGAGATTTCGTGGCTTGAATGATCTGATTATTTTGAAAATGGCGGGGGATTGTTGAACATTTTCAAATTAAATGTTTAGTCCCACATTGGTTAGGAACTTCAAGTTTAAAAAGTATATATGTACTCTTGCACCATAGTGTGTGTAAAATAAAATACAAGTGCTATGCAAGGTGAGCCACACGGGCGCGCGCGCGCTGCGCATAAGGGCGCATTTTAGGCGCACTTGGCACTTGGCACGTGCACGTGCGTGTGCGTGCATATGTGTGTAAGCTAACCATGGGTAAAACTTTTTACCATTAATTTTTACCATTTTCGAGATTAAATGGGTAGTTAGTAGAGTGGCTGAGTGGGTGCAGTTGAAACTGCTCTCCATTAAGGAATTACTGCTTCATTACTCCATTGCATCAATACTTGATTGCTCCATTACTCTATTGCATCAATGCTTGACTGTTCCACTACTCCACTACCCCATTTTCACTCTAACTGGTCACGACCAGTACTCTATAAGAGGGGAGGTTTGGGGAGGAAGAAATCATCTCGAAATTCGCCAGCAATTGCTCTTGTTTTCATCTTTCACTACTGCAAAGTGAAAGGTGGGTTTACTTCATCGTATCCTTTAGGATATTTGCTGACTTTTGCAGTGTAGAGAGCAAAACTTCATTTAGGAAAGTGGTAGTGTTACACGCTTTGAAGTCATTGTAAGTCCCTTTGGTCAAACATGCCAACCTCCACAACTACACAAACTCACAAAAAAAGCAAAAAAATAATTCACAATACCAGAAATAGAAAGAAAAAATGGATGACAGAGTGTTAAAGAACAAATCTGGAGCAACTACGAGAATTAGCAATGCTAGGTCAATCACGTACAAATCTAACAACAAAAAAGTCTCCACAATCGAATCTGTCAACTAAGCCAAATCAAGACCAATCAAGTAGGGTAGGTCACTAGTTTGGTATGAGGTCACTTGTGTAAAAAGTTTGGAGCACGAGTCTCAATGGGGCAACTTGTGGTTTCTTTCTTATCAAAAAAACCAAGCCATGCTGTTTTCACATCTTAGGCTTTAATCAGGTGAAATCAAATAGTATTAGGACAGGATATCCTTGTGCTAGCTAATTGCATATGAGATCACATGCAATTTATAATATAAAAAACAAATAATTAAGATAATTTAATTAATATCAAGAAGGCACTAAATTGAGCACAATAGAAGAATTTGATATAGGTAGTGCTGTCTTCAATTAATTTGGGACTTAACGTTGTCCTCGTCGTCATCGTTGTCATTATATTTAATATCAAGAAGTTTAAGATCTCAAAAATTAGAAGAAAAAACATCAGTAAGTTAATTAGTTCATTGTTAACTAAATATTAATTTAATTAATTATTAGATCCAGGCACTGCAATACAGAAATAGCTTGAAGTCTTCAATGTATTTTCTTACAAAGCTAGTTGTCCTAGTTGACATCAATTAAAGAATCAATTTACTCACAAGCTCCTTATTTTCGGTATCATTAAATTATTTGTTTTGCATATTACAAGGCTGCGGATACACATTTAACAAGTTACTTTGTGATTGTTGGGATGTGTGAATCGATATATACATAGTCTTACATAAGTTAAGAAAGACTTTATAACGAAAGATAAATGTGAATCTTTTCAAAAATAGTACAAGAGAAGATCCATGAGGCTGTCTTAGCGCCGGCCCATCGGTATGTATAATTTTAAATTTTGAGAGATACTAGAGTGATCCGTTTTGGGACAACGTGATAGATACCTAGTGATTAGGGGTGGGCAGCGGTTTTCGAAAAATCGCCCAAACCGCTCAAACCGCCCAAACCGACCAAACCGCGCGGTTTGGTCTGATTTTTAAAACTCACGGTTTGGTTGCGGTTTGAAAAACGCAAAAACCGCAGAATCGCGGTTTGATTGGGTTTTCATTTTGGGAAAATCGCGGTTTAACCAAACGAGGGCATTTTGATAAATACAAACCAAAAACCCTAAAGCTACCCAAAAAACAATCCTCTTCCTCTTCCTCCCATTCACTCCCGCCGTCACCTCTCACTCCCGCCGCTCCTCACTCCCGCCGCTCCTCACTCCCGTCACTCCCCGCCGACTCCTCCTCTCACCGCCGACTCCACTCTCCTCTCACCGCCGGCTCCTCTCTCCTTTCTCAATCGCTTCTCTGTGTTTATTCATTCGATCTGAAAGAATCCGAACTCGTGAATCGTCTTCGTCTTCGTCGTTGTGGCTTTTTACTGGTGACAATCTCCTCCTCTGTTTTCAGTTGTTTGCGTTTTTCGTCGCGAGAGAAGAAGAGATCGATTGACGGATTGGTGGTTGCCAACCAATTTTGTTTTGCAACAGAGGGAAAACATGTCGCCTCTGTCTCTTACTAAATGGGCATTAATGATTATCGATTGTTTGATTGATCAGAGAACGCGGACATGGACGAGAGTGTGCTAGCAGTGCCGGGCATGGAAGGCTTTTTCTTTCGAAGAAGAGACGCGCCGAGCTTCTACAACGTCAAGGAAGTCACCATTCAGCCCTTCAATTCTTCATCAACGAGACATTCAATTCCACCAAAGCTTCTGCTCTCATTCTCAACACTGTCGACGATCTCGATTCTCGACGCACCATTTCTCTCCCAAATCAGAGTTGTTGGAACCGAATCGAAGTTTTCCGGGTTAGATCTGAGTGAGTCGCAGAGCCAGCAGAGCTTCCGAACTCAGAATCAGAAATGAACGTCCACCGCTCGAACGTCGACCGCCGCCCTGCCTCGCACCAAAACCGCAACCAAACCGACCAAACCGGGCGAACCGCAGTTCGATTTGGTTGCGGGTTTTAGTGGTTCGCGGTTTGGTGGTGGTTTGAAAAATCACTAAATCGTAAACCCTCACCACCAAATCGCGATTTGCCCACCCCTACCAGTGATGGTATCCATCAATTGTGTATCGAGATTTGCGCACACACATTGATGCACAAATGGATGGACACAATCACCAGTTACCTATCCCGATGTCCTAAAAAAGTCATTTTACCTTAAATTATTTTATTTTTTTATCAGATAATGGCCTGAGTAAGTCAACCATATATGTATATATATATATATATATATATATAGTTGTATACATGATTGATCAAAAAAATAGTAGTGAATTGATGAAGATGAAGAAGATGATCAACATGAAGCAACTTGAGCTCATTCAGGTATCTCCTATGAACTCAAAATCAATCTCTGAAATCTCTCTCCCTTTAACTTACTTTGACACCCCTTTTTTGCTTGGATCACCCACAGAAATGCTCTTCTTTTACAGTCTTCCCAACATTGAAATCACACATTTTATGAACTCTCTACTCCCTAAACTCAAGCACTCCCTCTCCCTAACACTCCAACACTACTACCCTTTAGCAGGAAACCTCATTTGGTGTCCTCAACTCAATCAGCCCGTCATCCGCTATGTCCACGGCGACTCTGTCGAGCTCGTAGCTGCCGAATCATATGCTAATTTCGATCATTTGTCAAGCAAAAATCGCACTAGATATGCAAATGACTTCCAACATCTCCTACCACAATTAATAATACCAAGTCCAAACTCATCCAACGCAGTCCCTCTTCTAGCCTTGCAACTCACTTTGTTCCAAAATTCAGGTATTTGTATAGGACTCAGCCAACCTCACGCCACAGGCGATGGCCGAAGCATCGCCATGTTTCTTAAGTCATGGTCCTTAAATTCCAAATTCTTAGGAATTAGCACATCATTTCTATTATATGATCATCAATCCCTCCAAATTATTCCCTTCTTTGAGAGAACAGTACTGAAAAATGTAAGCACCAGATTTCAAGAGGCCTATTTCCTACACTTAGTCAAGTTCATCAGATCCAAGTACTCGATGTCCGAGCACGACTGCATGAACTGGTTGTTAGCATCAATGGAAGATCTGAAAGTCCCTCCTAACCACATCGCAGCGTCATTCGAACTATCGGGGACTGATATCGGTAGGCTTAAGAAATGGGTCACTTCAAGAACTAATACTAGTCCATCAAGATTTGTGCTTGTTTTTGCATACATATGGGTCTGCTTAGCTAAAGCAACAAATGTTAAGACCACTAGAGATGATCCTAAAGAAGGGTTAATGAAGGCATCATCTGTTCTGTCTTTTGCTGACTTCAGGACTAGATTAGATCCACCTCTGCCACCAACATATTTTGGCAATTGTGTTGGAGAAATTGTGTTTAGTACAAAAAAGGGTGACTTAGTTGGTGAAGATGGCCTCCTTGTTGCTGTGAATTTGATTGTGAAGGAGCTTAGAGGATTGGATGATACCCTTGTTAGAGATGTGGATCCTGGGCTTGCTAATTTAATGTTCCCAACTGGAGATGTTAGTGAGTTTGATGTGATTGCCGGGTCGACTCAATTCGGGTTTTACGAGTTGGATTTTGGTTTGGGAAGGCCAAAGAAGGTTGAATTGGCGTCGATAGCGAAAACAAGAGCGATTTTCTTCGCGGATAGTGGGAATGGAGATGGAGTTGAGATCAGTTTGGTTCGTTGTAAGGATGAAATTGATGCTTTTGGTCTCTCATTTGTAAATGGTCTCAATGATTTAAGTGTTACGGATCTAGGAAGAAAAAGTCGTCTCTAGTCAGGATTAATAATGCTTGTTTTTTTTTTTTTTTTTTTTTTTTTTTTCATGATGTACTACTACTACTACTTAATAATGCATGCGGATGTACCACTACTTACATGCATGTAATGCATTGTATATACATGTATATCCCAATGTTAAAATTTAATGAATATCCCAATGTTGAATCATATATCTAATTAATACAATAAGCACCAATAATTAAAGATTTCTTCGTCACTTGAATGCATTGTGGTTTTTGTAAGAAAGGCACATTAATTAGTGTGAGTTGTTTGTACTGAGTGAAGTGTTGTAGTGAGGTTGTTGATGTAAGCACACGCTGATCACGTGTGTCAGTGAGCTAGTTAAGAGAAAGAACAAGTGCATGGCTGAGATGAAAAGCCCTCACAAATGTGTGTATAAACACTGATGGAATGACATTCTGGTCATCAATTGATGAGCATAGCTTTCTTGATTCTCGAAGCTTCTGATTCTTGAATAGCTTTGCATTTCAATATGATATCAGAGCTTTGAAAGGCGATACCGCCATGGATGACGATCCTGCTACTACAAGAGAAGCTATGGAACCAGTCCAAGCAAGCAATCCAAAGAAAGGAACTCCAATGAGGTCTTCAATGGAACAAACAACAACTGCAATGGCGTTCCAAAGTGGTGGCTTCTATATGTCTGGTTCGTCTTCTGTTATCAATCCTTTTGGTCATGCTTTGAGTCAATCAATATCAATTAAGCTAGGTGAGAACAATTATCTGTTGTGGAAGACATTGATGATGCCATCGATTAGATGATATAATCTTGATGGAATTATGTTGGGAGAGGTTCCATGTCCACCTAAATTGATCAAGAAACTAGAGATTTCAATCTAAGATATCAAGATTGGATCTTCAAAGATCAGATGCTTCTACGTATCATCTTGAATTCAATGACTCCATCTATAATGTCACACATCTTGAAAGTAGCTTTTTCATCAATATATGAGGTATGGCAGGCTATAGCTAATCTATATGGAGCACAAATCTGGAATTCAAGTGTGTAGAACAGTTATTCAATTTGCAAGAAAAAGGAACACAAACCATGACTCAATATCTACAAAAGTTGAAAGAAAATGAAGATAGTCTAGTATCTGCAGGAGCACCCATGTCTGAATCTGATATGATTTCTTATGTATTAGCTGGACTTGACTTAGAGTATCTCACATATTTTGTTGTCCTTCAAGATGTCCAATTTTAACATGGCCAAAGATGTATTCATCTCTTCTGAATTTGAAATGAGAATTCAACAAACGCACAATGTTACAGTAATATTGAGTAATATGAGTGTGAATCCATCTGCAAATGCAGCTTTTGTAAAGAATGGAAGTAATAGAAGTAATGAAACAAATGGCCAATACAGTGCTTCAGGAAGACATTATGGCAGTGGAAATGCTAACAGAGGACGAAGTAGAGGCATGTTCGGTTCTAACAATCGTCCAATGTGTCAGATATGTAAGAAACCGATCATGAAGGATCAATCTGTTACTACAAATCCGACATGTCATACAGTGCTACTGTTGGTTCACAACGTAATAATGGAAATCAAAGTTTTACTCAGAATTTCAATCAAAGAATTTCACCTATGTTTAATAATCAGTTTAGGGCTCCTAATGCGTTCTATGCTGCAAATCAAAATCAACTATTTCACTTTCCTGAGTCGGTAAATGATCACTCATGGTTTGCGGATAGTGGAACGTCTTCACATGTTACCAATGATATGAATCAACTCTACAATAAATCTTCTTATACAGGTAATGATTCACTTACTATTAGTGATGGTACTTCTCTTGCTATATCTCATACTAGATCTGTTAAATCAGAAAATTTATTTCCTCATCTTTGGTTGCATAATACATTATATGTGCCTCACATAGCTAAGAATCTTTTAAGCATATCTCAGTTAATTAACGAGAATCTTGTGTTTGTGAAATTTATCCCAAACATTGCTTCATCAAGGATCAATTCAAGGAGATTTTACGTAAGGGAACACTTAAATATAGCATCTACATGTTCAAACCACTAGTAGGATCTAATTCAGGGACTACACCAGTAAAACCATTTGCTTTGATGACTACCAAACATCCTTCATCTCATGTTTGGCATGCCAGATTAGGCCATCCATCAGTTCCAGTATTGTTACAAGTATTAAGAGATTGTAATCCTTCAAATAAAATCAGTGCATCTTTATTCTGTGATGCCTATAGTGTTGGCACGATTCATGCTCTTCAATTTCAGTCTTCATTGTATCATGCTATTAAACCTTTAAAAATGATACACACTGATATTTGGGGCCCTGCGCCTATCAAGTCAGTTGATGGTTTTGTATATTATATACATTTCTTAGATGAAGGCGAAAAGTGAAGCTTTATCAATCTTTATTTAGTTTAAAGCTCTTGATGAAAATCAATTTTCAACAAAAATAAAAACTGTTCAGTCAGATTGGGGAAGTGAACACAAGCCACTTGAAAATTCTCTTGCCACTTATGGAATTGTTTTTCAACACTCATGCCCTTACACTCATCAGCAAAATAGTCGTGCAGAAAGGAAATATAGACATCTTGTGGAAACCATTCTTACATTGCTAGCTTATTCGAATTTTCCCTATCAATTTTGGTGGGATGCTTGTACATCAGCTGCTTTTATTATAAATCGACTTCCTACATCAGTATTGTTTAGTAAATCACCATATCAGATGTTATAGAAAGTCTTTCCAAAGTATGAGCTCTTGAGAGTGTTTGTGTGTACATGTCTTTCATATTTGAGGCCATACAATAATCATAAGTTCCAATATAGATTAGAAAAACATGTATTCATTGGTTACAGTCCCAGTCATAAGGGATATAATTGTTTGAGTTCAAGTGGGAGGGTATACATCAGCAGGAACGTACCATTTAATGAACTTGAGTTTCCTTATCATAAGTTGTTTCCATCATGCAGTACTGTGAAGTCTTTAGTTGTTCAAAAACCAGTGAATATTTCCTTTGTTCCTTTTGTACATCATCAACTATCACCAGCAGCTACTGTTTATAGCCATCTCTCCAATACTCTCTCCAATATTGTTCTCCCTTATGAACTTTCATCAACAACTATTGTTCCTAGCCCTATCTCAATTACTGTTTTACCAAGTGAACACCCTTCCACTTCTACCTTATCATCGCTAGCATGCATGTTCACAATCCTCTTTGGTGTCATCTTCACCAGCTGTACCATCTACTTTAATCCTGTAACGACCCACTTTAATTAATCCGATTAATTGAAAATTACAGATTATGACCCAAAGCTCAGACACCCATGTATGTCGTGAAAAGTCTAGAGCACGCATAATGAGGTAAAATTTGTTATTTTGTGTGGCACATAGTTATTTATTTTATTGTTATTTAATAGTTCGTATCGCACTAGTCAAGAATTACATTTGGTTGCATTGTACGCGTGTAGTGACGAGAGAATATGACATCATGTGTGCGCGTTACGCTGGTGTTTGGGTAGTCAGGGTTTTAGATGTCACATCACATCACCCATCAAATCATCATACTCACACTCATACCTCACTCTCTGTGCTCCCTCATTTAAATAAAAAATGAAATGAGAAAAAAAAATTTCTCTTCTTCTCTCTCTACCAGAGCTCCCACTTCCTCCCTCATTTTCTTATTCTCTTCCAACTCCTCATCACCAAGCTTTCCATCACTCCCTTAACTTGGGCTCATAAATATCGCGGTGCTCTCTCCTCTTGGTGGCGCTCCCGACGATCTCCAAATCAATGTGAGTTTTGTTGATTCGTAAATTTTTTGGTGGAGAAATTAAGATTTTTAATGGTGATGGTACGTTGTTGGGGTTGATAGTTGGTGTTGTTGATATAATTGTTGGAGTTGTTGATATTGTTGTTATTGTGTTAAAAAAATATCAGAATTCGTCTTTGGACGAATTCGGGTGGAAGAGGGAGGAGGTGGGCTACTAGGCAGGCTAGTCTGCCTAGGCCTGGGTCGTGGGCAATCAGGCAGCCTAGGCCTGGGTCGGGCCGAGCTAGCCTAGACCCAAGCAGGTCGAGCCGAGCTAGCCTGCAGACTAAGCGGGTCGAGTCCTGAGCCGAGAGTGGTCCGTTGGCTGAATCGAACGAACCAGGTTTAGGCCCAACCCCCCCTAAATGAATTTAATTAATTAAAAACAATTAAAAATAAATAAAATACAATTTTAAATAAAATAAATTTTAGAAATTTAGGAAAATTAGCTAGAAAGTTTTGGAAAAATCTAGAAAAATTAGGAAAAATATAAAAAATGAGAAAAGATAGAAAATTAGTTTTGAGGATTTTTCGGGCGTTGCCCCTCCCAGGATAACCCGAAAAATGTGTCAAAACCAAAATTTTTGGAATAAAATCTCAAATTTTTTGTTACACATTATAAAATCACTTAATATGATTCTAAGATAATTAAAGTGGTATAATTGGACACCAGGGACTTAGGATACCATAGCCGGGTGTCGAGTGCACATTTCGAGGCGTGAGCTAGACATTTTGGAAAGATATTTGCGATTGCTTGAGATAAGTAAATCCACAAGAAAATCATATTAGAATTTACTTTTTTTTTTCTCTTGAAATTCATTTATTTCTCAATTACTTTTCGCCAATTCGACTTGCATGTTTACTCTATTCCCAAGTGTGTCTGTATGTAAGGTCGAAGGAACGATATGACCATTTCCAGCTCTCTCGTCGATGACAATCCGATCGTTGCTAAAGTGTTGGTCATACCTTAGACTACGCTTGAGATTCTTTCTACGAGTCGATGATCTCGAAAGTGAGTTAGCGTGAGGCTCACCATCGTCACAGAGTTCATCTCATTTACGGTATTGGGCGGAAGTTTACCTTCCGACCAACAAAGTTCCTCATTTCGACCATGAAGAGGGGTGTGGATTTCCCCGCTCTAAGGCCTTCTTAGTTTAGTATTTATGTCCTAGGGCTCGACAGTAATACACCACACTCGTGTTCCATATTTTTGATTATCTAACGAATTATATTCATGATTTGCATTCCCGTTCATTTACTTTATATGCATGAATTGTAGTCGTTTTCTTGAATTTCTTGTGAATACTAACTCAATTTCTTTGGGATTTACTCATTGGAACTTGTCATTATTTTTGGTAGCAAGTTGCGGATCCTACAACGAGCCAGGGGGAGACGGTGTTTGGCGACTATCCCTAGCGATACGAAGCACATCCATCTAGGTGTCGCACTCGACCATCACAAAAAGCCAGATGGAGAGTACAGTTAGTAAGATTCCAACAAAGTACATCGAGCATTTATATGAGCATAAACAAATATCAATAACCATGTCAATTAATCATGTGGAAACTAAACAAACAACTGTACTAAGATCATCACATGAATAAATAACACGAGAGAAACAAACCGTGTATTCCTCCCGGTCACACTAAACTGTACGTCGAACCCCCAGGATCCTTTCGGTGGGTGCCCCACTTCCTTTCACCTGGTTTCCATACCCCCAGGATCCTTTCAGTGGATGCCCCCACTTCCTTTCACCTGGTTTTCCCGCGTACCGCCTAGTGCGCTATAAGTACAACACAAATAATCAAGTGTCTCGACCCCCAACCCAAATGTGTCACGGAAAAACATACAATAACAAGGAATAAGGGGAATAGCATCCAATAACCACGAATAGGAAATAAATGATAGAAAAGTAAACCCTCAGTGACTTTTAGATGGAATCTTACGTACCTAAAAAACGCACTTGCTCGCATCTCGATATGCGCACCCGACACCTGACTATAGAATCCTAAGTCCGTGGTGTCCATTTGTACCTTTAGCTACTAAATCATGCAAATCACAATTTAAAATTAGGTGAAATACACTTCATCTCAATCGCGTCGTCGACATTCATCGATTCACGCCTCCGATCGGTCTGACAATGCCATCGCGTCGTTCACCGCGTCGTTGTCGCTGCCGAGCCAACGCATTGCTGCCGCGCGACGCTGTCGTCATCAACTGCGTGCTGCATGTTGCCGTCGTCACCTCGCGCCACCGCCGGCCGCTCGCTGACGCGCTAGCTCGCTTTTCGGCTGCTTCTCGCACTGCGCGCGGCCGGCAGGCTGCATTTGTTCCCTGCGCATCGCTTTTGTCTCACTGCGGCGTCGCGTTGATGAGCCTCGTCGCGCAGCCGCGCAGCCCACCGTCGCGCTCGCTGGTCCGCTTCGCTCGCCGCAGCCGATCGGCCGCCGCCAGCCATCGTTGTCGCGGATCCGGTCGTGCCGTGCTGCCGGCCACCTCGCTATCGCGCGTTGCTGGAGCCGCGACGCCGCTTACCACTTCGCCGTCGTCCGTGCCACCTGGCTGCAGCTGCTGTCTGCGCGCTCCTCGGCTGCCTGCTGCTGCCGCCTGCCACGCTGTCGTACGCCGCTGGCATTTCATCGTTGTCGTTGCCCCGATCTCGCCGTCTCAGCAAAGCGCTGCTGCTCTCTATCGCGCAGTCGTTCGTCGTCACGCAGTCGCGACCCTACCATTGCGTCGTGCCCCGCCACCGCTGCCGCGACCCCTGCTGCTGCTTCGCCGCCTCCTCTCCGCTGTCGATCGACCATCGTTGGACTGCGTCGTCCTTAGCCGATGGCGCCGCCGTCTAGCCGCAGCCTCTACATTCGCTGGTGTGTCGCCGCCGTCGTCGTCGTGCCGCGGATCCGGTCGCGTCGTCGTCGTCGTCGTCATCGTCCCTCCTGACGTCCTCGTTGTGTCGCCCGCTCCCTCACCTCACGATCTCTCTTTCTCTCTTCTTTGATCTCTCTCGGTTCTCTCTCTCTCTCTCTCTCTTACTTTATCTTTTCTTTTCTCTCTCTTTTCATTTCTTATATAAATATATATATACATTTTCTTTTTGATTTCAAAATCGAAAGTGTCCTCGAGATTCGTCCAACACGAATCTCGAGGCAAACTCAATAATTTCACCTTTTTGTCCACCGCCTCTATGCTTGACCAAAATTGTCTCGAGTCTCGCAAATTTGCGTATTTCGAGACACATCCAAAAACATATTTATTTTTATACTTTCCTTAAAAATATCTGAGCAGCGCGCATCTCGAGGCACCAACCCGCCTCATTTCCAAAACTTCGATACTCGCGCTACACGCATCACGAGGCATATCCAATGTACACATTAAAACCACATAACGCGACTATCTCGATCCCACGTTGGCACGCGACTCGAGACGCACATTACTCGTAGGTGTTTGTATTTATATATATATATATATATTTGGGATCATTTTGGGAGACTTATTACCTGATACGTGTATATTAACACTTCTTATACCTTTTGTCGCCTTTATCGATATGCATGATATCTTTTTTGCTGGGTTTTCACCCCATAAGTTGTTAATTATTGCAAAACACATTTACATTGAGTATTGCATATTATTAAACTTCTGCTATTAAAAATAACCTAAAAAATCAAAATAAATAAATTAAGTTGTAAAACTTCTTAACTTAATATATTTCGATAGAATAATTTTTTAGACAATGAAATTGACTAAGTTAGATTACAAGATGGTAAGTTCATGAGCCGTCATGGACAAGTGTACAAATGACGTGGCATGACCTGGTCACGTGTTCGGTGACGCGACAGAGCATGAATTTTCTAAAAATTTGGGGCCGTTACAGTTGTTATTATAGCTTAGGTTCAGGTGAACCTAGGGAAAAGTTTAATACAATCGAATAAAACTTAACAACAAACATTAGATGTGGAAACCCAAAGATCCTAACTTAGAACTCTAGCCCGGTTTTCAGCTAGACTATTATTATGGAGGCGAAGACCTAGACGTAGCTGGGAAGTGGTTCTTTCACACGAGAGACTTTATGGACTTTGAGGATTCACGAGAACATACGAGCTAGAATTTTAGGGTTCATGCTCATGGGAAATGCCGCAATATGGTGGAATGCCCACACAACCTCTTACGGAGAGTCGAATACTTGGTTAGAGTTTAAGAATGTTTTCTACAATTAGTATATCTCGATTGAGGTTCAGTTGAGACTGAGAGAGGAGTTCCTGACACTGAGGCAGGGTAGCCTAGACGATGATGCAGTTAATGGAGAGATTCAAATACTTGTTTCAATTTGCGATAGACGTAGCTGAGACCAAGTGACTTCAGGCACATTACTTTATTCGAGGACTCGACTAGAAATTGGAGGTGTGATTGTGTCGACAGGGGTCAGGATTGTACATGAAGTTTATGAGAGAGCATTGGCCCACGAGTCAGTTTTTAATGTGGAGTTACGTCGTCCTCACTCTAGTGCATCAGGATAGCCACAAAGGCCAGGGGAGTTCAGATAGGAAAGACAAGAGGAACCGCGATCAGAGAGATCATAGGGGATAGAGGCGCGTAGATATGACGATGGTCAGAAGATCATCGCTCATGCAATTATACATGTATAACCACAGATGGGAGTCTAGCAGCCATAGAGACAAACTCAGGGTCAGGACCAGAGAGGCAGAGATGGGAGTCAACAATGGCAGGGACAGTGCCATTGGATAGCAAAGTAGGGCTCTAGATATAGGCAACATGTCACATGTTTCAGATGTAGATAAAAGAGGCACTATAAGAGTGAGTGTACTAGAAAGCGAGTGCCACCACTTGCAGTTCAGCCAGTGTAGGCGAGGGAAAAGGTGCACACAATTGTCGCACCAGATCGTGACGCGTCGTTGATTATTTTGGTCGCCCTATGCATACATTGATACATGTTGGTAATATATTATCATTTATTTCGGGACGGATGATAGGGAAGTTAATTTTTACACTTGAGAACGTTAGCACTAACTTTATCCTCAACACGGCCGTTGGGATAAGATATATCCTAACCAAATTTGTAGAGATTGTCCAGTCGAGGTTGGTGGTCATCACTTACTCATAAATCTCTGAGTATTAGAGTACCTATAGTTCGATATACTTTTAGGCATGGATTGGTTGGTGGCATACCACGTTTAGTTGGACCGTTTTAGGAAATTGTCATTTTTCATATACCAGGGATTCTCTAGTTCACCTTTACCAGAGTCATGACATCACTTCTGATAACTAGAGGTGGGTTAGCGACCAACTAGGAGATGGAGGCCCTCGCAGTGATAGTAGAGTCCAATGAGAGACCAGTGGCCAAACTTGAGGATGTCCCAATAGTACGTGAGTTCCCAAATGTTTTTCCTGTGGATTTACCTAGATTACCTATGCCCAGACATGTAAAGTTTATGATTGAGTAAGTGTTAGGCACACGACCTATAGCGAGCAAACCTTATTGTATGTCACGACCAGAGCACGAAAGTTACACTACAATAAAACACTGATCGAAATGGGGTTTTTGTTGCCGATTAGCATAAATTCTCGTCTCTAATTCAATTCTGCAATGGAATGGAGACGGAATCTATTCCATCTCCAAATTTGTCATCGCTAATTTAGTCAACAACAAAAATGTGTTTCCATCTCTTATTAGAGACAGATTTGAAACGAATTTGATTCGGATTTAGAAAATGAACAGAGACGAGACAAAAATGGAATTTCTTTGTAAGGGTACAATTTTAATTGCATTCCGTCTCTGATCCGTTGCTAATCAGAAACGGATCAGAGACGGAATCTAACCATTCCGTCTTTGATCCGTTGCTAATAAGAGACGGATCAGAAATGGAATTCACGTATTCATTTCCGATCCGTTGCTAATTAGAGACTGATCAGAGACGGAATGCTTGATTCCATTTCTGATCCATTTCTGATTAGCAACAGATCAAAGACGGAATTCAAGCATTCCGTCTCTGATCCGTTTCTATTTCATATCAAAGTTTAATCTTACCCAGTTTGGCGCGGCTATTTCCTCAAAATTTAGAGACGAAATAGCAACGGAATCTCTAAATTCCATTGCAAATCCGTCTCAATTCCATTTGTACTCTTTGTTTAGTTTTCACATCTAAGATCAATGCAATTGGTTATCCATAACCTATAAACTTGAAAATACAACCATAGGACCTGCTTCATCGCCTACACCCCCTCAACAACTCCTTTGGGAGTGCTAACATCCCCCAAAAAAGTAGAATTTGACATACATACATCAACAATATATATCAACAATAAAGATTCAAATGAGGGAAAAATGTACAATTTGACATTGAAAAAGATTTATATATCCACGAAAGCTTGTCAAGTATAATAAATGTTCCAAATTTTAAGTATTCACAAAAACTACAAATCCTATTGTTCAACAGCCACTCGCATATGAAAATTTTTCTTTGTGGACACGTCGTAAGTAATCACCCCGTTGTTCCATAAATCTTGCAACTCTTTCACAAGCGGCTGAAGGAACACGTCGATTTTCTGTTTTGGGTTGGTCGGTTTAGGAACGATAACCGTTAAGAACATAAACTTAGATTTCATGCACATCGATGGTGGAAGATTGTACGGAGTCAAAATTACGAGCCATGAAGAGTACGATTTTCTTGAAATCCCAAATAATTGAAAGCCATCGGTGCACAATCCTAAACGAACATTCCGAACCTCGACGGCGAAGTCTCTGTTGACATCATTAAAATGCCTTCAAGCTATCGAATCAAAACAGTGTTGCATAACATCTTCCGCGAGGAATGTTCTCCATGCCATCGCATATGTTTTGTCGTTGACTCAAACGCATACAATCGTCGCAATCGAGGGCCCAAAGGGAAATAGTACATTTTTTTGCAAGGGCATTTTTTGGTGTTCCATCAACGACCTCATCGTTTTGCAATGTAGCGTGATTTCCCACACAATTTACATGATGTCAATTCAGATTCCACTCCCCAATAAATCATACATTGGTCCTCAAAACAATCTATTTTCTCAATAGGTAGACCTAGACCTCGCATTAGTCTTTTAGTGGCATAAAGATTTTCAACCAATGAATTATCAGTTGCAAACAATCCTTCATGAATTTTATGATTTCATTATACCCTCGTTCAGATATATGATGTTATGACTTGATCGCAAGTAATCTTTCCATTGCGGATAACGTTGTCATGGTTTCGCACCTCGACTACAATTGTTCACTACTAGCCCAATCATGTCATATAGTTGGCGTGCTTGGGGGTTTGGTGATTCTTCCACGTGATTCTAATTGAAACTTAGACCTGCCACGTAGTGTAGCATCTCGTGGTAAGTTGTCGTATCAAAACCTCCCACATCAGCATCATCAATATGGTTATCAAATTGGTAGAAGTTTTGCGGGTTTTCATCTTTCATTCTCACCGTGTTCGTACTAACATTGATATCCCTAAACAAATCCATACCTACATATATTGTATTCAACCGTTTCGACATCCAGGTACAGTACAAGTTGACATTTCTTATAATTGCATGGACATCTAATCTTCTTTTCACTTTGGTAGGTAGGACAATGTTGCTTAGCAAATGCTATGAATTCTTTAACCCTCACCGCGAATTCAATTCGAACGAAGCCGTTGTCGAGACGATTGTACATCCAGTCTCGACTTGTAGACGACATTCCTATTGCAATTGTGCAATTAAATTAGTCAACTAGTTTCATAATTTTCGACTGTACATGTTTACTTGTGTGTCTAACTTAAGTGAAATGGCCAAATTAACTCAAAGAGTAATCATAGTTTTAGAACCCTACCTAGTAGTAGAAATATATAATTATATGTATTATTCATCTATACCTACTCTTTTGGTAGTTTTATCTATACACACGTATATACACACAATTGAACCAAATATAGTAGGAAATACATGAAAAATATGGCATGAAGAGATCAAAGAATGTAAATTACAAATAAAATATAGCACAAAACCATACCTCTCCAAAGCAATTAGAGCAGTAGAATGCAATCCAGACAAACACGTTGCACTTCGACTACGAAGGATTTCTCGTTTTCGTATAGCTTAGCCATTTCCATAACGCTCCTTTGCATCAAAACCAAAACCAAAACCAAAACCAAAACAATTCAACGTCCTACCAAACCAAATACGCCAGTATACTTACACATATAATTTTAAATTTCTACCTTAACAATAGATGCATTACCATAACACTTAAATGTAGTTACGCATATAATTTTAAATTTCTACCATTTCACACCTTTACAAGTAAAGCAATGACGTAGAGCAATATCATGTCAAAGAGACTTACAAGTTCCATTGTAAAATTTTCAAGATTACTTACAAATTCATAGTCATATGAAGTTATAAACCAAACATTTTCCCTAACTTAACCTAGAAGCTTGTTAACATAAGCCTTGATGTAAATTAAATCGATAAAAAATGTTCACTACAACATGTTAACTACCCATCAAAGCAATAACATATTATAACCAACTTAATCACATAATCTCATCGAAATCTAAAAAACTAGTGAGAGTAAAAAATAAATCAAAAATAGGTATTCAAATGGAGGGATTATCTTACTTGGGCATCCAATGAAACCTCCAAAAACAATAAAACCATAATACCGATTAAAAACTTTGACAAATTTTCACCATCTAAACCACAAAACTCACCAAAATCTAACGAAATAGAGAGAAAGAATCCATACATGATCATAAAAACATGAATTAAATCAATAAGAGATCAAAAATTAAAAACCAAAAAAAAAATAAGAAGAAAAGTGATCAGAACTTAAAAGTCTTTATGCCTAAAAGGCTAAAACACCATACAAGTTGACTTCAAAAAACCATACAAGTTTCCATGGTCTAAAAAAAGAGATAAGAACACATGCTATAAGAATTACAAAAAAAAACCCTTTATAAGAACAAATAAAAATATGTAAATGAAATGTTGAGCAACATAAATCAATAGATCAGCTAACCCAAATTGACCAATGCTATAACACAAATCAGCATAAACCCTAAAGTTTTGTTTCAACTTCAACATACCAAATATAAGAACAAATAAAAATATGCAAATGGAAAATTTGAGATCGAATATCACAAAAACTGATCGAAATCTTACAAACTAGAGAGAAAGAAATAAAAATATGTGCACTATCATCAAGGATATTAGGCATTGTAGCAAAAATAGAAGGTGTAAGCATTGGATTGCCTATCCAATAAATATTACCAATCTTGTGTTATACTACCACAACTTTAGGTGCAGATATAAAAATAAAAGCTTTAGGTATATATTCATGTAACTGAGTTTCTAACTCCAAAGGCATCAACCATTGACATGTGCCCACTATGTGCATTGTAGGGCCATCAAATTCACTCGTGAAACCTAAGTGTCCAAAAGATAACTTCTTATTCTCTCGAGAATTAAAGGCACAACGCATGAGAGACAACACAGTCCAAGTCTCGAGTTCTCTAGCAGACATTTTAACAAACATATTTGGGGTAGCCCCTAATTAAAGATTTCAATGTGTGCCGCATATTTAATATGGGAAGAGTAGAACTTGTAGATAGAAGATACCCATTATGAACATGCCCAAAACTTAATAACAATGCAACACTTCCAAATTGATTACCAACAATTCCAGCAAAATTAAGTACTAAGTATCGACAACATGTAAATCAACAAACACAAGAAAATTTAGGTGTCCACTTACATGGTTTAATGGAGGCAGTTTCATTTCCACTTGTTTAAGGCGTGGTGGCAGCAGTGATGCTAACAACTGATCAATTTGTGGGGGTTTGAATGATGAAGGAGAAGGAGAAGGAGTTGGTGGTGTAGAGCACGGTAGAGTTGGTGATGGAGTAATGGCCTCAAGGACATAGTATTTACTATGGTAGCTTCTTGTGTTGCCCTGGCCCAGCATCGAACCCCTTTAATCCATAAACCAAAGTTACAAGTTATAACAAAAGATAATTCTAAAAAGTTCAATCACAGAAAAAAAAAATGGAAGCATAAAAAAATCCAAAATCCTCCACTTTCAAATCAACAATGACAGTTAATGAATCAAAATAAACAACTCAACAAATGAAAAAAAAAAGAATCGATCATCGAACTTAGAAACATAAACAACCGAAATCACAACAAACAACAACGAAATCACAACAATCAAATCTAAAAAAAATTCAATAAAACCCCAAAACCCTCAACACCCTTTATTCAACAAGAGATCTAAAAATACATCCGACGCCTACCTCTATTCAAATTTAACGCCTTATCTGTTCTTCTTTCTTTAAAGTCGAAGCCCAATCACGAAACCCCATTGTGCAGAGCATGGAAGAACAAGCTTTGATGATGATGATGATGATGGCGAGGGACAGCGATGAACAACGGCGATGGCTTCAGAGGCAGCGACGGCAGAGGGCGAATGCTTAAGAGGCAGCGACGGCAGACGACGAGGGCTTCGGAGCCTCCAACCTCGGCAGACGGCGACGACAGTCCCGAAAGACAACTCGTAGTCTCAATCGCAAGGATGGTAGAGATTTCAAGATTTGGGAGAGAGATTTCGGTGAGGAGAGAGATTGACGGTGAGCGAGATTTCACCTGAGAGAGAAGAGAGAGAGAGTTGACGGTGAGTGAGATTTCGGAGAGAGAGAGAGAGAGAGAGAGAGAGAGAGAGAGAGAGAGAGAGAGAGAGAGAGTTGACAGTGAGAATGGGTGTGAGAGAGTGTATGTTCTATAGACATTCGTCCCCATTTTTCAATCGTCCAAATCGAAGCATGCACGAATCTCGAGACTTAATGTATGGTTTTAAAAAAATAAAGTTTTGGTGGTGAGAATGTTGGCGCTATTTTTTTGAAATGGAATTTAATTTCGTCTCTATTTCGTCTCTATTTCCATCTATGATCTCTCTCTATTCCGTCTCTGAATTATTCCGTCTCAAATCATTTTTTCTTAGCAACGAACTAAATTCTGTTGCTAATTCCATTTCTAAATATCTATTTTTTGTAGTGTTAAGGGCTTAGTTAAAGGATTTATTGAAGAAGGGTTTCATACATCCGATTACGTCACCTTGGGGAACACCAATCCTATTTGTAAGGAAGAAGGACGGTAGCATGAGGATGTGCATAGACTACCAAAAATTGAATCAGGTGACAATCAATAATAGGTATCCCTTGCCTAGGATCGATGACCTATTCGACCAGTTGGCGGAGCACAATTCTTCTCCAAGATTGATTTGAGATCAGGATATCATCTGTTGAGAATAGAGATGAGGATATACCCAAGACGGTGTTCAACATGCATTACAAGTTATTTGAGTTCATTATCATGTCGTTTGGGCCGACAAACGCGTTGGTTGTATTTATGGCTTTGATGCATCGAATTCTGAGGTCCTTTTTGGATCGATTCAAGATAGTTTTCATCGATGACATCTTGATTTACTATAGGACTCGTGAGGACCATAGGAAGCATCTAAAAGAGAACACCGATTGTACGCTAAGTTCAGTAAATGTGAGTCTTAGCTTTACGAGGTGAAGTTCTTGGGACACGTAATCAGCGATAGAGGGATATCAGTGGACCCGAGTAAGATTCATGCTATCATCGACTAGCCTACGCCAAAGTGGGTGATAAACATAGGAGTTTTTTGGGATTGCAAGATATTATCGACGCTTTGTAAAGTATTTCTTCAAGATTGTAGCACTGATGACTAGGTTGACAAAGAAGGATGTGGTTTTTTATTGGTCCAGAGAGTGTGAGGCAGCCTTCACAGAGTTGAAGAAGAAGTTGATTTATGCATCATTGTTAGTGTTGTCAGAGCTAGGCAAGTAGTTAACAGTTCATACGGATGTTTGTGGCACTTGATTGAGATGCGTGCTGATGTGGGGAAGATAGAGTAATAATATAATTGTCACGTCAGCTGAGGACCATGAGAGGAACTATCCAGTGCATGACCTGGAGCTTGCATCGATAATATTTGCACTTAAAGTGTGGAACATTACCTTCATGGTGAGAGGTTTCCAATATACAGAGCATAAGAGTTTGAAGTATCTCTTCACTCAAAAAGATCTGAATATGAGACAACGACGGTGGCTGGAGTTGCTAAAGGACTACGACTTCGCCATCGAGTATCAGCCTAGGAAAGTGAATGTCGTGGCATATGCCTTTAGCAGGAGAGGACCAGACAATTAAAGAGTGATTTGTCAGATGACCCACGAGTTTGGTTTACTCGAGGCGACAACAACTATGAGTTGGTCAAATGTTCCAAATACTGCAGAGGCACATATTTGTAGACAAATGAGAGTATTGAAAGTATCTGTCCCGCACGTTTTAGAGTGTCAGAGAGCCGATGTGATGTATCAGAGGTTCAGGGACATGGCACAAAGTCAAATCACCCAGATTGGCGCGAGTCCATTGATGAGTGTTTCAGACACCGAGGTAGATTGTGGATTCTGGTAGTAGCAGAGTTACGCAATGGTATTCTTTAGGAGGCTCAGAGATCCAGGTACGTAATGCATCTTGGCAAAACTAAAATGTACTATGATATGCGACGGTTATTTTGGTGGCCATGGATGAAAGTAGGTGTCAGCCAGTATGTGATGAGTTGTGAGGTGTATCGGGAGGTTAAGGCTGAGCTCAAAAGAGCCTGGAGGATTATTGCACCCACTACCTATCCCACAGTGGAAATGATAACACATCACTATGGACTTCGTTAGTGAGTTAGCGATGACGTTACGCAAGCATGATGCTATTTGGGGAGTCGTAGATCGATTGACGAAATCAACACACTTTATTCTAGTTTCCATGAAGTATAGCTTCCCACAATTTAGCACGCTCTTTGAGCGATAAATTATCAGACTGCACAAAGTGTCCAGTATCTATAGTGTCGGACATATATAGTTGGCTTACTTCGTAGCTTTAGCAGGCCATGTAGGAGCAATATGATACTAGATTACAGTTAAGCACGACTTTTCATCCGCAGACCGACAGGCAGTCAAGAGACTTATTCAATATTTAGGACATGCTTAAAGCTTGTGCTTCAGTTTGGAGGGTCGTAGGATGAGTTTTTCCACTTTGTAAGTTTGCATACAACAATGCTATCGGGCCAGTATTGGGATGCCACCATTTAAGGCACTATACGAGAGACCCTGTAGATCACCAGCTTGCTGGCCAGAGCCCGAGGACGTAGCTCTCGTTGGGCCGAGATTGTTGTAGATCACATAGAGAAAGTCAGGCTGATTTGTTAGAGGTTACAGGTTGCTCAGGATAGACAGAAAAAGTATATAAATAAGTATCGCGATGGACGGAGTTATGAAGTGGATGACTGGGTCTAGTTGAAGGTTTTTCCCTTGAAAGGTCACCAGAGATTTGGGATCAAGAGGAAACTTGCACTGAGATTCATCGGGCCATTTCAGATAGTCCAACGAGTTGGGGAGGTCGCTTATCAGTTGAGGTTACCGAGCCACTTGGCAAGGGTTCATGATGTTTTTCACATTTCTATGTTGAGGCTGGCCAGATCAATACTAAGACTGATGGTTGATATGACTAGGATTTAGGTCAAACTTGATGTGACATACAAGGAGCACCCTATTGAGATACCAGATCGCAAAGCACATAGAAATAAGGAAATATCACTCGTACTCGTTCGATGGCAGTACCATAAAGACGACGCCTCACTTGGAAGATAAAGTCTACCGTACGGGAGCGATAACCCCACTTATTCCAAGATAAATATTTAATTTAAATTTTAATTTCGGGATGAAATTTATTTTAGTTGGGAATATTGTAACAACTCGTATTAATTAATCTCGATTAATTGGCAAATTACAGATTAGGACCCTAAGCTCAGACCCACGTGGACATCGCGAAAAGTTTAGGGCACGCCTAACGAGGTAAAATTTGTTATTTTGTTTGAAGCATGGTTATTTAATTTATTATTATTTAATAATTAACATCGTACCAGTCAAAAATCACATTTAGTCGTGTTGTATGCATGTAGTGACGAAAGTGTATGATGTCACGGTGTGCCCATAACGGGGTGTATGAGGTAGTCAGGGGTTTGGATGTCACATCACATCACCCATCAAATCACCATACTCACACTCATACCTTATTTTATTTTTCCTCCCTCATTTAAATAAAAAATGAAATGAGAGAAAAAAAAATTCTCTTCTTCTCTCTCTACCTGAGCTCCCTCTTCCCTCCCCATTTTCTTTTCTCTTCTAACTCCTCATCACCAAGCTCTCCATTACTCCCTCAAGTCGGTCTCACATCTCTTGTGGTGCTCTCTTCTCTCGGTGGCGCTCACAACGATCTCAAATCAAAGTGAGTTTTGTTAATTAGTAAACGTTTTGGTGAAAAAACTAATATTTTTAATGGTGATGTATTGTTGGTGTTGATAGTTGTTGGTGTCATTGATATAGTTGTTGGTGTTGTTGACATTGTTGTCGTTGTGTTAAAAAAAAGCTCAAAATTCGTCTATAGACGAATTCGGGTGGAAGAGGGAGGGGTGGGCAGCTAAGTGAGTCGGGCCTGGCTGCCCAAGCCCAAACCCAAACAGGTCAGGCCAAGCCGACCTACGCCCAGGCAAACCGGGCATGATTTAGGACCAACCCACCCCTAAATTAATTTAATTAATTAAAAATTAAATAAAATACATTTTTAAATAAAAGAAATTTTGAAAAATAGGAAAAATAGCTAGAAAAATTTGGAAAAAATCTAGAAAAAATCAAGAAAAATATAAAAAAATGAGAAAAAGATAGAAAAGTAGTTTTCTAGGATATTTCGGGCATTGGCAACCGGTATAACCTGAAATGTGACAAAAGTTTTTGGAATAAAATTTCAAATTTTTGGTCACACATTATAAAATCAATGAATAAGACTCCAAAATAATTAAAGTTATATAATTGGACACTGGGGAC
The DNA here is from genome assembly GCA_039657365.1 of Stephania yunnanensis. Classification (NCBI taxonomy): domain Eukaryota; kingdom Viridiplantae; phylum Streptophyta; class Magnoliopsida; order Ranunculales; family Menispermaceae; genus Stephania; species Stephania yunnanensis. The sequence continues at coordinate 60,136,802 of CM077582.1, read as the reverse complement.
TTAAGAGACCATAATGGGGTGTTGGATGCTCATCTCGAGGCGTGAGCGAGACATTTTGAAAGGACATTTACGATTGCTTAAGATACGTAAATCCACGAGAAAATCAGCTTAAAATTTACTTTTTTCTGTTGAAATTCATTTATTTCTCAATTATTTTCGCCAGTTCGGCTTGCATATTTACTATATTCTCGCATGTCTCTATTTGGTCAAATGAACGATATGACCCCTTTCCGCATCGATGACGATCCGATTGTTGCTATGATGATGGTCATACCTTAGACTACGCGTGGGACTCCTCTCCGTGAGTCGATGATCTTAAGATTGAGTTTGTGTGAGGCACACCTCCGTCACAAAGTTCCTCTCATTTGAGGCATTAGGCGAAAGTCTACCTTTCAACCAACAGAGTTCCTCATTTCGACTGTGAAGAAGGGGTGTAGATTTCCTCGCCTCCAGTGCCTTTTCGATTTAGTATTTGTGTCATAGGGATAGACAACTATACACCACACTCGAGTTCCATATTCTTGATTATCTTACAACTTATATTCATGATTTGCTTTCCGTTCATTTACTTTATATGCATGAATTGTATAAGTTTTCTTGGATTTCTTGTGAATACTAACTGAATTTCTCTGAGATTTACTCACTGGAACTTGTCATTATTTTTTGTGGCAAATTGCAGATCCTATGACGAGGTAGGAGAAAAGGTGTTTAGTGACTACCTCTGATATGGAGCGCCTCCACTAACTTACTCGTAGATTTTTGTATTTATATATATACTTTTTTGGAATCATTTTGGGAGGCTTATTACTTGATACATGTATATTGACACTTGTTATACCTTTTGTCACCTTTATTGATATACATGATATCCTTTTTGTCAGGTTTTCACCTTATAGGTTGTTAATTATTGTAAAACTCGTTTACATTAATTATTGCATATTATTAAGACTTCCACTATTAAAAATAACCTAAAAAGAATCAAAATAAATAAATTAAGTTGTAAAACTTCTTAACTTAGTATATTTTGACAAATAATCTTTTAGACAATGAAATTGACTAAGTCATATTACAAGATGGTAAGTTCGCGGACCATCATAGATAGGTGTGTAAGTGACGTGGTATGATCTGGTGACGTGTCTGGCGATGTGGTGGAGCCCGGTTTGCCTCAAAATCTAAGGCCATCAAAAACCCCCTCATCATTAGCATCAGGAGTTCAGTCTATTCATCCAAATAGTCACGATCCAAAAATGGTATATTTAAACCAAATTTTTTGTCAGCTATTGTTACTAATGCCACTGCAGAACCAAAGACTGCTAAAGAGGCTATGAAAAATTCTCAGTGGTTACATGTTATGCAGTCTAAGTTCTCAGCTCTTCAAAAGAATGATACTTGGTATTTTGTTCCTCCAACTGCTTATCAGACTTTGGTTGGCAATAAGTGGTTGTTTTAGGTGAAAAAGAACACACTGGGTCAATGAACATATTTAAAGCTCGATTGGTTCCAAAAGCGTACACTCAAATACCATGAATTGATTTCTATTCTACTTATAGTCCCGTTATTAAATCATGTATTATTCAAATTATGCTTAGTATCGCAACATCATTTAATTGGGGGGTTAGGCAATTAGACATTGACAATGCATTTTTACATGGATAACTCACAAAAACTGTGTATATGCCACAACCTGAAGGTTTTGTTAATGTTGATCGACCTTCGTATGTCTATAAACTGAACAAAGCCATTTATGGCTTGAGACAGTCTCTTCATGCATGGTTTAATCGTCTCAAGACCATATTAATTCAATGAAATATTCAAAATTTAGAAGCATATACATCATTGTTTATGTATCATCAAGGCCAGTATCTAATATATGTTCTTATATATGTTAATGACATCTTAATTATTAGCAATTCTAGCACATCAATTATGTAGTTCATTTTCAAGCTGAATAATGTGTTTGCTTTATAAGATCTTGGTGAATTGAAGTTATTTCTAGGCATAGAGTTTTCATGAGATTATCTGGTTTTTACCTCAATCAAGGGTCTTATGCTCATCAGTTATTACATAAGGCTGGGTTTGATGCTCTTAAACTTGCTAATACGCCTACTGTTGGTTCCAAGCAGTTGTACAAAGAAGATGGTCCTTTATTCTCAGATGTTACTCAATACATGAACATTTTAGGTGGCTTACAGTTCCTGGTTCATACAAGACTTGACATTGCTTACCTAGTTAATTAATAAACTAAGTCAGCATTAGCAATGTCCTATTATATGTCATTGTTAAGCTCTTGAAAGGGTTTTGAGATATCTTAAGGGCACTGCCTACACTTCTCTTCATATCAAAGCCTCCACAAAACTAGCCATTACTTGTTTTGCTGATGCAGATTGGGCTTCTTCACAAGGTGAAAGGCATTCCATTGCTGGTTACAAAGTTTACTTTGGTGGCTCGTTAGGGTCCTAGCAATCTAAAAAATAGCAAGTAATTGCGAGGTTTTCTACTAAAGCTGCCAAAAAAATATAGAAATTGATGTACACTTCATTCATGACGAGGTTCTTAATCATTATTTGGAGGTTCGATATGTTACCGCAGTTGATCAAATTTTCATTGCCTCACCAAATCCTTAGCACAACACAGATTTGATTTTCTTAGGTCCAAGCTCGGTGTAATTGAATTACCCTCTCACTTGAGGGGGGAATTTAAGAGAGACACATTAGCGTGAGTTTTTTGTATTGAGTGAAGTGTTGTAGTGAGGTTGTTGATGTAAGCACATGCTGATCACGTGTATGAGTGAGTTAGTTAAGAGAGAACACGTGTATGGCTAATATGAAAAGTCCTCTCATATGTATATATAAGAGGGCCGCTAAGGGCACCCCACCATTTAATGAAGGCATCCAGTTAATTCTGGGCAGAAACCGATTTACCTGGGGCACCCGAAAATTAGACCCGAAATACCTAAACTACCCCTCATGGAAATCCATTTGCACCCCACCACCCCCACCACCACCTTCACCGAACTCCTTGTGGAAGAATCCATTTGTTTTGAACCGACCAGTGAGAGGAATCCCCAAAATCGTGTTCTCCGTCCCTCGCTGTGTGTTTCTCCTTCGTTGTTCGAGTTTTCTGCATTTTGTAGGGTCCAGTGTGTGAGCCGATTTCGTCTCCAAATTAGGGCTCGGTTGAAGATCGTCGAATTAAGTTACATTTGGTAGAGTAGTTGTAATGTGTGTGTGGCGGTTTGTTCAATTGTAAAAAAATTGAGAAATCGCGGTTCTCGGCCACACAGGCCAGAGACGGTGTCAACTGTCTCGGCCAAGCATGGCCAAGACAGAAGCTAATATTTTTGGGAACTCGCAGTCTCGGCCACGTAGACTGGAAGAGTTGACAGCGTATCGATTACGCATGTCCGAGAATACCGCCGTTTTCTCGCTCGTGACATGACGAGAGCTACAATTAGTGATAGGTAATGTGGCATCGGTGGTGTACAACCGAGAATTTTGTCCTACACTCGGTTGTCCACTTCCGAGAGGGTCTCAGTAGGCTCGATCGTCATAGGACGAGAGTAAGGCGAATTGAAATGGTCAATCCATCTCGGTGGTGTTTAATCGATAACTTGCTATTGGACTCGGTTGTAAATGACCGATATATTGGACTACTTGTCGGTCATGGGTGACCAAAAATATGGGTTGTTTCACGAACGTGCTTGACCGAGACATCAGAAATGGATGAATTTGAACATTACTTTTTGTAAAAAAATTTGTGGTGTGTCAAACTAACAATACAAGATTGAAAATCCAACACGACAATTTGCACCGAAACTTAATTAATTATAAATCTCCGTAACATTCAAACTGACTCTAAAAAGGGTCCATCCATAAGTAAACAACAATCAAAATACAGCACAACATTTGCATATACATAGAACATTCGGAGGAATTGGCAAAATTTCTAAATGTTTAGCCATCAAGGTTTCTAGGTACAAGCTTTAACCTACGGTGTATATGAATCTACAACTGGTATGGTGGCTTCATCATCAGCAGTTGCAATGGGCGCGATGTCTCGAAAAACGAATCCATCTCACCAACCTTTGGCGCAGTCCTCAACGTACCGATTCCACGATGGATATAAGGATGACAGTGGTGCATTCACACACAATTGCACCTGTCAAAGTGAACAGTAGAACATAGAAGATATTGTCACAAACCCGATTAAGAGGGAAACAAACCAATTCACAAAAAATCATAGAACTTACCCTAAACCAATGGATATTCCTTTCATTTGCCATTGCAATGATAAGTCTATTGTGCAATGACGACGGTGGAGTACTACGTAGAGGTAGGAATGTGGAGGCACTCCCATGCGAGAGGTTGACGAGAATGACATTGAATGCGGTGGATACTAACAATCCCATGTCTGGAAGTGTCAACCATTCTTTGAAAGATGCCCCATCTTGCTTCTTTGGGCAATGCACCGCATTCTTGACAGTCTCGAAACTCGAGCCAAGCACTTCCCGCCAAAGGTCTTCATACCCGATAATCTCATTGTATATCCTTCTACGCACAATCCTCCACCCGTCTACGTCGGCAAGTCCAAGCGTAGAGGCTATACACCGATATCCACAATTTCCATCAGAAACCACATCGATAATGGCCTCAACATGTGGCAACCAATCCGATTCTAAGCAATGACCATAAGCCACATTAGATCCACTTTGCGTGCGTTGACTGGCACGACGCATTTGTGGAACAACCTTACCTTTCTTCTGCCTAGAAATGGAGGCCTCATTTGTGGAGTGGGAGGACTTAAATCCGCTCTCCACCCGTCTCGTCGAAGAATCGTCATCATCGTGTTTTCTCTTCGACACTGGGGTGCCTCCGATTGGAGACCCCGGTGTCCTCCCACCCGCATCCTCAACTTCCTGCTCGCACTCCACAAAAGACGAAGGTGGACTAATCTCCCTGAGTTGCTCACTTTCAGTCCTCCCCCCCGCATCCTCAACTTCCTCTTCCCCCTTATCCAATCTTCCTGCGGTGTCGTGATTGTGCCTCCCACAAATCACAGTGACATACCATAAGGAGTCAGCATTTTCCATGACGTTAATTTGGAAAGGGCATCCACATTTCTTCGTACCAGTGTGAGTCCTCGCCTTTTCATCATTCCTTGATTTCCTTAAAAATTTTGCCGCTTTCCCCTTCCCTACTCTCTGAGCCAGTCCCCTATATGTCCCGGACCTCTCACGGGCAATTTTCACCCTTCCCCGCGCTTAATGCCCCGCATCCGAGCGCTTCGTTACTAACACAAACTTGTTCTCACCACCAATCATTTGAAGCCATGAAATAGCCGCTTCTCGAGAGGGGAATGGCTTAGAAGGTGTAAAAGTGTCCTTGTAGTCTGGAAAATTACTAGATAACGGCATTACCTGCAATACAAACAGTGTAACATTATAATCAACCAAAATGTACAGCACAATCACAAAAAACCCAAAAAAACAGGTTCTCGGTTGTACAGGTCCGATATTTTATCAAGAGTCTCGCTCACGTACGACCGAGAGTTACTCAGTAATCTCGGTCGTACCAGTCCGTGACCTAAGTGAAACCTCTCGGTCCTCTATGACCGAGACATTACTATACATCTTGATCCTGCGAGGCTGAAACAATCGCGCACCCAAACAGAAACTTCGGATAACAACATAAAAAACACAAAAAATTTGCAAAATTACCTCAATGACGACCTCCTCTGGCACCGAAGCTTTACAATTCTCCATTATATAGTGGAAACAACTTCGAATTTGAAGAAATTACCAAATCCTACGTTGACAAACAAATCATCATTTTCACAGTTATACACAACTAAACAGTTCTAAAAAACCCGAATATGGTTGTCAAACATTGTTACCTCGCTATCGGATGATGTCAATCAGCAAGAATCGATCAACTCTTCGCCAAACGCAATGTGGCTTTGTGGTTCAAGCTTAGTGGTGGGGTGCCCTAACTCCTTGTCAAAATGGTTTGAGGGGTTTGAACCATTATATATACAGGGGCAAAATGGTCTTTTTCCATTTTTGCTGGAATTTTTACAAATAAGTTGGGTGCCTTCATGAAAAGGTGGGGTGCCCTTATCGGCCCTCATATATAAACACTGATGGAATGACATTCCGGTCATCAATTGATGAGCAAAGCTTTCTTAATTCTCGAAGCTTCTGAGATTCTTGAATAGCTTTGCATTTCAACAATTTTTAGCCTTTAATTAATAAGTTTACATTATTTATAAGGATTTATTTAACTTAGAATAATTTATATTATTAATTGAAAGCAATTATAAATTTAAGAAATTAAGTTTTAATCATTTTTACTAAGCTTCTATTAATTACAAATTAAGAATTGAAAAGTTGCAAACTTTTTAAAAATAAAGAATTGGAATGTTGCAAGCTGGTGTGCAATGGTTATTTTTTATTATTATTTCAATTTGGATATTTGTGTTTTTTGTAAATCTATGTAATAGAGGTCAAAGAACTAAAACAATATATTAAATTAATTAAATCTCTGCGAGCGCAAGTGAGCGGCTTCGAAAACGTGTGAGCGGAGCACGTATATTAAACTAGTGTATATATATATATATATATATATATATATATATATATATATATATATATATATATATATATGTGCATGTCACTCTATCATTGTCGTTTTCACAAGCTTATGTACCCGCTCGACCTTCCCAAGCTTGCCTTATAAGGGATGCGCCTAGGTTTGTATTTGTAAACTCGGGTCAGCCGACCCATTATGTACTTAAAATACAATGTTGAAAGTAAGATTTGAACTTTGCGGGTTTAGGTGGACTTGGGCAAGAAAAGGCCCAACTAAGCCCAGCCCAAGTCTACCCTGTTAACATATGTACAAGCTACATCACTTGAGGGCGAAATTGACATTTCATATTGGGTAGCGGTGTTTATAGTCTTAAAATTGAAGTAACCTAAGAGAGTTATGGTGGGATGGCCCTCGATCTCCTTAATTAGAGATCTTGATTAATTTGAAACTCTAAGTACATACTTAAAATTATTTTTGAAGTGACCTAAAGAGGGTGATAGTTTTTGTTTTAAAAAAAAAAAAAATTTTGGTTCACCAAACTGAACATGTTATAAGGGCATTTAAGCAAAAAAAAAAAACATTTATTTTGTATGCATTTTGTTGAAAATTGAATTGGAACTTGCTAAGAACTAGAGAAGGAAAATAGAAGACTAAGAACTTCTACTACTACAAACTACTATTACAAAGGAGAAGAGAAGAAATGAAATAGCTGGAATGAGAAGTTTTCATTCAACTTGGTGTGTGAATTACAATGGGGTTAGCACCCTTTATATAGGCCATTTGGTGATGATGATAATTGTACTTATACAATGTGTACAAGTTATACATACATTACAAGTCATAGAACTCATCACAAGTAACATAGACAATACATGGAAGAGTTGGTGTATATTAGAGAGGATTACAAGTTACATGACAATACATGGATAAGTGATTATACATTAGAGTTGAATACAAGTTATGTAGAGTGTACTAGTTACATTCAATGTAGAAGTCATGCTTGATATTACAATTCAATGTGAGAGTCATGCTTGACAATGTTATCATTCATAAGCTTGGTTAAAGGATCATCCAATTTACAACACTCCCCATTGGATGACACTTGCTTAGAGAATATGCCTCGTTAAAACCTGTACTAGAAAAACCCTGTGGGAAAAAAAAATCTAGTACAGGAAAAAGAGTACAATGTTATCGTCAATTTTGATTTGCAGTATAATATTATTGATTGCCACATTAAAAACCTTGCTAGGAAAACCCAGTGAGACAAAACCAAAGCTAAAGAAAAGAATGCAATACATTGATATACTTTGAGAGAATATATATGCTTCATTAAAACATTTACTAGAAAAACCCCGTGGGAAAAAATCTAGTATAGGAAAAAGAGTACATTGCTCTCATAAATTTTTTTATACAGAGTATAATAATGTTAGGATTGCCTCATTAAAAACCTTGCAAGGAAAACCCAGTGGGATAAAACCTTAGCAAAGGGAAAAAGAGTGCAATACACTAACCAATAACTAATTTTGATTCTCCCCCTCATGTTCACATGGGTGAGACATCTTGTGCATTTTGTTGCACATGGACATCGTTTTCTATATGAACCATTTAATGTTGAAGCATATGATTGTCACTCTTTTGTATATAATACTTGCATCGAGTAATTGATTCATAATTTGTTGCTACTGAATGATCCTTTGAACTTCGAGTTCATATTAATTTATACATAGATCATAATACAACAAATTTAATGCAATTTGATGTGTTTCAAACAATTTCACGCCATTCATTTTGAATTGGCTTATATCTCCCCCTAATGGTGAAAAAACTGCTTCATCAAAGTGACAATTAGCAAAACTTGCTATAAATAATTTCCCTATTAGGGATTCAAGGCATCTTATAATATGATTAATGGAGAGTAAATCAATATACGTTTCCTATTGATTTGCCTTCAGATAATCTCCAGCCTAAAAAAAATCCAGTTCGATGAAGGATGTCCGTGCGAATTTATGATATTTTCGCATTATTGATGATTATGGATAATCAAATAGATCTTTCCACATTATGAATGTCATTTGATTTATGACGACATTCGTTTTAATATGTCCTATATATTCCAGAAGTTAAAGTCGGGAATATTATACTCAGATTAAATCATATAGATAATTTTTCTATTATTCTGAGTAGACTTCTTCTGAACAAGACATTTATAATAAAATTGTTGTACCCGATATTGCCTGAACATTAGCCTCCGCTAAGTTCGAATTCGAGAAATATTCATTTTTACATCATAATGTACATGCATGTAGCACGATACACAAGACATAAACTCATCGCCCACATTTAGGTCACGATTTAAACACATCTTGATGTGCTTGTTTTATCGAGCCATTTTCAATGATAAAATTCATAATATTTTTCCTTTGATTTTGAAGGCATGGTAAAGGTCACAAAAATATTCGGGTATATATATGACAATATTTAGGCAAAATAGCCTTTCATATATGACCAAAAAAATGTCACAATTATGAGCACTCATTGTCAATAGTTATTTACCCTTTGTAGTGGTGCACCACTTTTGTTTCAGTTTTTTGTGGAATTGTCAATACGACATTTACCTGATATTTTCACCTTTTCCACGTCCATAAATTTATTATTGCGATCATGATCATTATATGCAACATATGCTTCTTAATTTGAAGATGAACTGATTGGACGGGAGCGATATTATATTTATATTATCTCATTATTTTACTCAGCTACCATGAGACAAGAAATCAATCCTTAATATTTATTGAATTGACTTGCGCACTCGATATTTGTTGCAACAATAAATCGAGGCGGGCCACGTGACTTTATTTTTATTGTCACATCAGTCATATTTCCACATAGCCTCAACATAGAGGTAATTAAAATTGTGGAATTATAATTAATATTTGACTGATTAAATTTTGTAGCATGAGACCCAGCCGCTCATTTTGAGCTTTTGGAGCATTACCCTTTTGGTATGTATATATGTAACTCCATAAGGTGAAAAGATATATAAAGTGAAATATTCACTTTTCAAATCTCTAAAGAGAAATTGGCGAATGATTATGTATAACACACAGTTTTGCATATATGCTTTATTCATAAATTGTAGTATTTAATTGTCATGACAAATAATTCTTGTCGGTAATATAATAAGGCAACAAGTTCAACTATGGTTGAATACTATTTTGAAAATAAATTTAATATAGAATAGTTTTCTCACTTTTATGTAAAAGCATAACATATGATTAAATATATGTTCACAACTTGATTATTAGTATGCAAAATGTACTACTTGTATGAGTTGGTGGGACAACCTCCTGGTTGGGTGGCGAGACGAAGTCTACTTAAAACCATGCCTCCTCGAATGGGATAACCCGTCTCCCTTTCAGTGTTTAGCTTTATCGGGGACAAGGCTTACCCACTATCAACCCAAACTCATAACACTATTTGCAATATAAAAAATCAAGAATAGAGCATAATTAATCGTTTGTAGTATAGCGAGAAAACTAGTTATGTCACACATTGACTTTTGATTTCTGATGTAGAAGATCGTACAAGACGCAACTACAGAGCATACTTTCACAATCGGTGACGTTATAATGGTATATGAATAAAGTATGCATATAGAAGTGATGCATGTAATAAAAAGAAACAACCATGATAATATGGAAATAAATCGAACTTATTTAAATAACAAAAGTTATACCTTTCTAGCTTTGTCTCCTTAACAAGCCTTCTTGAACTTCAAGATCTCCTTAATTGTAGAGCAAGCTCGTGCTGATAACGTGTTGTAAATTGAATTTGGAACTTGCTAAGAACTAGAGAAGGAAAATAGAAGACTAAGAACTTCTACTACTACAAACTACAACTACAAAGGAGAAGAGAAGAAATGAAATAGTTGGAATGAGAAATTTTCATTCAACTTGGTGTGTGAATTACAATGGGGTTAGCACCCTTTATATAGGTCATTTGGTGATGATGATAATTGTACTTATACAATGTGTACAAGTTATACGTACATCACAAGTAACATAGACAATACATGGAAGAATTGGTGTACATTGGAGATGATTACAAGTTACATGACAATACATGGATAAGTGATTATACATTGGAGTTGAATACAAGTTATGTAGAGTGTACAAGTTACATTCAATGTAGAAGTCATGCTTGATATTACAATTCAATGTGAGAGTCATGTTTGACAATGTTATCATTCATAAGCTTGGTTAAAGGGTCATCAATTTACAACACATTTATATATATAATCTTAATTATTCTTTTTTTGATATTAGAAATCAATCACCGGATCAAAGCATGCCTAGTGAAATGAATGAGACATCAATTGCCAAACGCAAGGTTTAGGGCTTCGACTCATGTTGGAATCAAATATTTGTAATTAATTTAAGGCCAAATTAGTTAAAATATCCTAATTAACCTTTTATACCTTTTGTTATTATATCATAGCCTTTTTGAATTTGTTATTATATCATTAGATTGCTTGATTTCTATCTTAAACTCTACACGGATCCTAAACTCTACACTAGACAAAACTAAAATATAAAAAAATTTCAATCTATACTAGTTTTATTCAAGATTTGATTGGAATCACGTTGATCAAAAGAGAATAAAGATCCGCGGTGATTTTAGATCTATAATATAAAAAAAGATGATCAAATAAATAATTTTAGAATTAATTTGGAGTCGACGAGGGGATGTAGGGAAAAAAACATAAAAAACAGTTCACTTTAATAATCAATTTAATCAACATGCAATTGAAAAGTTAATTTAGCTACATCTATATACATTAACTAGGTTTTCAGATCTGATAATTTCCGACTTAAGTTAATAATTAATTTAATCAAAATATCATTTTTTTTTTTTTTTGCCATATTTTTATTGAGACCTATATAGATTGCCATTAATTTTCCCATTTAATTATTGGTCCGCATTTAGCTCAAGACTTCAGTAACTAATTTAGTCAAAAATTATAATGCAAATGAAACGTGTATATATATTATGGTCGTGAGGTGGTCTTGCATGCATATCAACAATATCACTCTATAGAGTTGAAAATGAGGGTCTTGGAAGAAGCCCAAGTAGCTCCTCCTCCTCCATCAGCAGCACTCAATGAAGCCTCTATTCATCCACTCACTTACTTTGATCTCCCTCTTTTGCTTCTACCACCCCCTGAATTGCTCTTCTTCTACAGGCTTCCTAATGTTGATCTCGCACAATTCATGGACTCCATTCTTCCCCGAATTAAACGCTCCCTCTCGCTCACCCTCCAACACTTCTACCCTTTAGCGGGAAACCTCATTTGGTCTTCACAACTCAATCAACTCGTTGTCCGTTATGTCGAAGGCGACTTTGTACCCCTCAACGCGGTCGAATCTAAAGCCAACTTCAATCATCTCTCCGGCTATCATGCTAGAGATGCAAAGGATTTCCATCATCTCATCCCTCAATTGGCTACCGCCCTCGATGATTCAAATTCGATGTCTAATTACAAACAAGCACTAGTCCCTGCTTGCGCTGTCCAGATCACTCTTTTTCCTAGTTGGGGAATTTGCTTGGGAATATCTAGCCTCCATTCAGTCCTTGATGGTCGAGCAATCTTTATGTTTCTCAAGTCATGGGCCTCGGCTTCTCGATTAGGAAACACATCTCTTTTGTCTCGCGACCAATCTAGTGTTCCTATCTTAAATAGATCTATAACAAATGACTACGGCAATGGGCTTCGAGAGCGGTATCGGCAGCGCTTGGCGGAGTTCATTCGATCCAAGTCAATGTCCGAGAAAAACCCCTATAACTGGTTGGCACTCTCAATGGATCCCAACATCCCTCCTAATCAAGTTGTAGCCACATTTGTACTTGGTAGGAGTGACTTTGAAAGGCTTAGGAAATTGTGGGCATCAATGGCTGAGTCCACCAATAGTACTAGCACTACTGGATCATTACAATATCCATCAAGGTTTGAGCTTGCTTGTGCTTATGTGTTGGTCTGCCTCGCTAAAATCCCAAGCAAAACTAGTCATTGTGACAATGAAGAGATAACTTCCGTAGTCTTTGTGGCGGATTGCAGGGCTCGATTACACCCTCCTATCCCCGCAACATACTTCGGAAATTGCATTGTAGGCATTGAAGCGAGTGCGAAGAGGAGAGACGTAGTCGGAGAAGAAGGGATTATGGTGGCAGTTAATACAGTTATGAGGGCAGTTAGAGGATTAGAAGGGGGTGAGGTAGTGATGAAGTCTGAGGAGACACTTGACATTTTCATAGCACATGCGAATGATCTAGTCCAATTCAATGCCATTTCTGGATCAACTCAATTCATGAGCTACAAGGCTTTGGATTTTGGTTGGGGAAAGCCGGAGAAGGCCGAGTTCATGACGAAGGCGAAGGTGTCGATATATTTCAGTGATTGTCAAAATGGAGATAATGGCGGGCTTGAGATTAGTTTACTTCATGGTAAGGATGTAGTGGATGCATTTGCTGTTTCATTTGCGGAGGGTCTCAAACTCTCTAGGATCTAATAATATTCTAAATTGCATATATGTGATCACTGATCTCTTATGCACTTAAGGTCCTAATATTATTTAATTTCACCTAATTAATTATTTTTAAAGTATAATAAATTTATTTAATTATTAATGGCTTAATACATACGCACACTTGCAATTAATAGAAAATTAAGGACCACGCATCTCATCATCATCATCAACAATGACAACAACAACAACAACAACAACAACAATATAGCCTCAATCCCAAATTAACTGGGGTCGACTATATGGATTAAACTTTTCATTGTGCTTGATTAAGTGCAATTGATGGTGAGCTTTTTTCTTTTCTTTTATTGATGGGGAGCCAAGATTTGGTCACATGATATATAACTAGTTACCCTAATTAAAATGTATTGATTCGTTAATCCCAAATGTTTCAAAAAACATCCGACGACTTAAAGTTTAGGTTGAAACAATGCGACTGCAATATTGGAATATGATGATAGTCAGTGATTGCTATTCTCTTAACAACCATCTTGAACGCAATTGCACCATATACATACACACCATTAAAACCATAATAAATGGCAAAATTTCCAAACATAAGAAGAAAACTCAAAGGACAGAACAATTATATGGTGACTTGAATCTTTTGCTACAAGCTTTTACTGCATGATTGTTGAGGTACTTCAGACATATATTTGAAAAAAGATGTGCACACAGTATTTTAATGTAGGATTCAAGAAACCTCGATAACGTTGTAGCAAAAGGTAGTAGTAAAAAAAAAATGCCACCCTAAACTCAAAAGCTCCAAAGAAAGTACGACCTGATTTGATTTGGTTGAATGGTTAATCTTGTAGCAAAAAGTTGTAGCACTATTAGAGAGTCTTATTAGATATTATGTGGTTACGTGTATTGCACATGTATTGGTTTCTTGTGATAGTGTGATATGGACACATGTAGACCATAAGGTAATGAAAGATGGGAAGGAGCAAGATCTTTTGGTCTGTATATTGCAAGATGTATAGAGTTTAATTTCTTATTAATTATATTTAATTACTATATTTAGTAGTATTCTATATATTAGGTTTAATAGTTAAATTAAATAATAGAAGTTTGATTTAATTAAGAAACTTAATTAGATAATTAGGAAATAATTATTATTAGCAAGTGTGCTAGGTGGCGTACATAAGTTAAATTAAGAAGTTTGAATCTACGTTTATATATGTATTTGTGTTAGAGTAGGAGTTGTCAGATCTCACTTAATTAGGGCATCTGACCAGCTTAGATTACCTTAATCTCATGATAATATCGTAGCCTTAACCACTCCAATCAATAAATAATTAAAAATTTATCAGAGTAATTATCAAATATGATTCGTTATCAACCACAGAGAATTCGAAAGTGAATCTTGTACCTCAAAGTTCAGTAAAAGTTAATTATATAATCTTCAAAGTTTATTTAAGTTGAATACATTATCTTCAAAATTTCGTAAAATTTTTTCGACAACACCTCCTATATTTCTAAGCCTACATCGAAAATCTCGGCCTTCAAAAATTTTCAACAAACTTGCTCAGATTTGGTGGAAATGCCGAATGAATCACAATCCACCCCATAACAATATGTATTGCATTAATTAATTGTATATTCATTCTAACATAATTTAAAGGATCAAAAACCTTAAATAACATTGGCTTGGCTCCAAATAATCTTAACATGTCTCGATACCGTTCCAATCCCTTCAAAATAAATCCTAACCACACACGAACCCAATAACCCATTTTTACAATATATTATATTCAAAAACAATACATACATAATGAGAAAGGAGTTAATCAAGTCACAGATAGCTCAACAACTTTTCCTTTCTTTTGTTGTCGCTCGTACCTGTCATTACCCAATTATAGAAATTCGATAATGTCAGATAAGTAAATCTCACACTATCCAGTACACCTACAATAACCAAATGCATTGTCTTCCAAGAATTTAAACAAGCAATCATATCGTAAGGAATCATAAATATATAAGTATGTAATCCATCTAGTTTCCGTTGACCGACCACAATCAGAAGACGTCTCTTCCAAAAATGGTGGGTAAACAGTAATAAAGATTCATGAGTTTGAAAGAAAGTCCATCGGGAAGCTACGCTCTCGACTATCCGTGGAATATGATCCTGACCAACATCACAACGACAATCCATCATAAACAAGTGTCTAAAACGATCAATGACCCCAGTCACATAGCACCACGGTGTTCATCCTACCACACATATAGCCAATGAACACAATGGGACCCCCAAAGGCCTCATTCTTCTCGTGTCTGTGAATGCATGATAAACAAATATGCAGCGATAAATCGTGCATGCAATATATTCGAGAAATACTCATACAATATAAAAGTTACCATGAGATTTACTTAACCTTACAAACGCAATACCAATATCAACTAGCACTTCGAGTTGGTCAACTAGTCTTAAAGGGTTCCAATTGCGGTCCTACAATTAATTTATAAGCCCTGTAAGTTTTCATAACAATTCCATCGTTGTTTTTCAATTAATTGTAGTTTAATTGACCTAATCGCATCCCGAAACCATCAAGATATTTTCAAAATATATTCTCTGGTGCTCGAGTTTCATTTTTGACTCCAAAATTATTGTTCAGCATCGAAAATCACATTGTCTAGGCTTAAGTACATTTTTTTTTCAATTTATTATATATTTATCAGTCCAACCTCGACCCGAAAACCCTGAAATCTCTCCAAATCATATTTTCAAATGTTTGGATCCCAATTTTGACTCCAAATTGTGATTTAGAATAAAAAATTACCTTAGACTAGGCCATAAAATAATTTTCTAAATTTTGGACATTTTCTGATATTGTAACACGCATTACAAGAAACATACCTAGTATAAAATCCCCGAGAAAATCTCAAAATCCTTATTTTTCATAAAAATCTTCAATTTTCATCGATTTTTCCAAAAATCCTATTTTCTAAATTTTCTCTATTTTCAAGGAGTTTATTTCATTTTTTTTTTTCAATTTTCAAACTTTTTTCGGCGTCGTAGCACGCTTTACGAGACAACGCTTGGTGTATTGACCTCGAAAACTTCCAATTTCCATTTTGTTATCAAAATTATATTATTTTGATCAAATCCCCCCCACCCATTTGCCCCTACTTTCTATCATTTCCTATATAATTTATATGCCATTTTGGGTCTTTTCGCCCTTTTCAATTTATTTCATAATTATCTCCTTAATTTTGAGTCTAAATTAAACCCCGAAAAATACCTTACTTTGATAAAAAATTGGAGAATTTACCAAAGTGCTCCAAAACTCTTGAAAAGCTTGTCTTCACACGCAAATCGAGGTGTGGGGCCTATGTCGCCTCGTTAAGTCTGGTTAAAGTCGAAAACTCAAATTTTTAATCTTAAAACCATTATTCGTTGCGAAACTCGAAACTATAGTTCGAGTCGATGTTTTAACTCTCTCTGGCACCCGTCTAAACACGTATCTCGAGACAAAACCCCACAAAACACCGAATTCACTCAACCGACTTGAATTTCGCAAAATAAAATAATATATAATATACAACACTAGGAAAACATCATAAAATAATAAAATTAATGAAAAATATCATTTTACTGGTATTTAACTCTCGATTCGCGGCCAAGATCATAATTAAGCTCTTTTAATCTCAATTAGCTGTAATTACCATTTTAAGAATTTTGGGATTTGACAATCTAGCGAACTAATAAGAATTTTGTCATCAAAATTAAAATTGAAACCAAATCACTTGAACTCAAATAGATCCGAAAAATGTTCTCTCATATATGTCTTTTTTTCTCGTGTTAACTCTAAATCACCGTGAAATCTCCACTTAACCAAAAAAGTTATTTATTTACTTCGAAACTTTTGGACCTTCCTATCCACAATTAATATAGGTTGTTTTTCATACAACACGTCATCCTACAAATCGAACTGATTCCATCTGATTATGTGATGCGAATCAGATTCCTTCCACCTGAGTATAAACATGTGAAATACATCAGCAACTCTGGCTAACTAAGGCAGTATTACAAATCCATACGCAACATTCCCAATTTGTTTGACAATATTGGTGGTCCTATAAATCAAGGAGAGAGCTTTTCTTTCAGTCCAAACCTGTAATGGCCTTTGCGATGGGAGACTTCAAAATAAACTCAATATCTTTCACTATATTCTACAAACAGGTGATAGAGATTATAATAACTTTTGTATCTTTCATAAGCCGCTTTCAATCTTAGACAAATATGCTAAACAACCTTCGTGTGATCTCAAACCCTATATGACTCTAAAACTCAACCAAATCTTCGATTCAACCCAACCAGCTGGAGAACTACAAGATATCCCCATATAAAACCACAACCGGAGCCACCCTGATACTAGATTGACAATTGTTATTGCAAGAGAACTCACACAAAAATATGTATTCTTCTCATGAACCTTCAACTCTAAGTACGCAAGTCTTATGCTTGTTTTTCCAATCCATGGATCAACATTTTAGTCTGAACATCCACCCGAGGATGAAATACAATACTGAAATAAAATCGAGTGCCAAAAAACTCTTGAATACCCTACCACAACCCCAATGTGTACTGAGCATCATGATAAAAAATATTGTCAATGACACTCCCAACGAATGAACCACTTCTCGCCCACACAACAAGCTCAAATGTGTGCAGGTATTCAAAAAGAGACATAAGAAGAAAATGAGCAGATTTCGTTCGTCCATCAACAATAGTCCATATTGCATCATGTTTTCTCCTTGACGTAGGCAAATGAGTAACAAAATTCATCGCAACATACTTTCAGGTTTCGACTATCGGCCTGAACCCGTTAGCAAATCTCTCACCTCATTACATAATCAACCATATAAGCTTTCATCCCTGGCCACTAATACAATTGCTCCACATCACGATACATTTTTTATCATGCCAGAGTGAATACTAGATTTAAACCGATAAGATTCTCTCAATATCTCATCCCAAACCTTAACCACTGATGGAATCCAAAACCAGTCTATAAACCTCGAACTCTGATATGCAAACTCAACTCAATTTGGATTATTGATGTTAAGCACAAACTTCTTCAACTTCATATGTTCTACATCAACTTACTGAAACCTCTAATAAAGTCAACACGATGACCCTGTAAATAGACTTACTCTTAAATCAATCTCATTTTCCACTTCTAAATCCCATTATCGCATTCTTTTAATCATATGAATTCAACAATTTTTTAAGTTACCATTGTGATTGGCGTAGCTATATTAGAAAAACCATTCATTAATCTATAATAATAGCTAATCAAACCGAAAACTTTCATCTCAAACAAACACAATTCACAAACAACTGAGATTTCCTCTAGTTTAATTTCAAGTTTAACATCAATACAATGATTATGACAAGAATTATCATTTCTTGATCAGTAGCTATACTAACCCTAGTTAGAGGCAACTCAGATGATGTTCCAGTGTAAGTAAACATTGTACAAACTAAAACATAAAAAAAAAAACCGTCTTACAGAAATAATCCAAATATGCATGTTAAGTCGCTACTAATCTCTTCTTAACAACATACCAAATCCTATAAACCCTAATACTTATAAACCACCAGTCATCTTGTATCCAGAGATATTAGCAATACATTTTCACACATAAAATGAAGACACACCTTTTCCTCAATTATTATGTTGAGATCAATATGCACAGGGACTCGCAATAAAGTTAAACCTAACTCAATTATCAAACATAAACATATATAAATGAAATCATTAATCCAAAATCAATTAAAACATGCATATATTAACCACAAACTGATATTGTACCTTCAATAAGATTTAGATTTGCCTCCGAATCTAGTTCAGTCACCACCTGAACATGTTCCTTAATCCATTGTTGAGGTTGTG
Organism: Stephania yunnanensis; assembly: GCA_039657365.1. NCBI lineage: Eukaryota > Viridiplantae > Streptophyta > Magnoliopsida > Ranunculales > Menispermaceae > Stephania > Stephania yunnanensis. The sequence continues at coordinate 60,117,734 of CM077582.1, read as the reverse complement.
ACACACTAGAGTACACTCCCAAAAGTTGTGGACACGCACTTCTATAATAGCCTTTCTTTCCATATTCAATACATGTAACTGTACTCAACTTCCAAGGACAATCTCGGATGATGTGACCTTGCTTTCTACACCCAAAACATGTAACTGTAGGTTTATTACTTATAGAAGATTCCTGATTAGATGTCGGTCTCTGACTCCTAGCCTATCCTTGAGATCATTGACCCATACTTCCATTCCTCTGCGACTAAAATGTACCACTCCAAGTCGTAGGCTGAAAAAATGTGATTGCGTCTGTCTTGACCTTGTTTGTGTTAACTCTGAAAGTCTACTGGCTTTGATTGAAAAATGATTACGATGGACATATGATGGAACCACATGTGTCGTCGGTGGTAATGGTGATTCTTCATTTTTTCTTTTCTTTTAGAAACTCGAGTCTAACTTCACAAGAAATATTTTTCTAACCTCAAAACCTGAGCTTTGTCCTGACTCTACAATGCCCCAATATCATCGTAATTCATGCCGAAAAGTCTGTGTAGTCACATAAGTTCTAGCCTTATTTCGAACCTCTTATAGAGTATTCGGCTTAGTCGCCGATATAGTGGTACTAATCTCTTCCTACAAGCCATACATATACTTATGCATCTTCCCATTCTCAGTAATTCTCGACTCCCTACCAAACCTCAAACGATAATTAAACTGAGTATCGTACTGAGCCAATGTCATATCTCCTTGAACTAGATGATCAAACTTTAGTTTCTTTTGTAAAACTAAACTCTCATCAAAGTACTGCTCAGTGAACTCCTCGAGAAATTTTGCCCAAGTCTCAAATAGAGGATGTTCATCATACGAAGATCTCCATCAAATCTTAACATTAACCTGGAAATAGTATGAAGATATCGAAGCTCTCAAATGTTCATCAATGCTTAACATATTATGAAGTTTCTCCTGAATTAAAACCCAAGCCTCAACAGTCCTCAAGTCCAATTCACCATAAAAGTACATAGGATCGCACTTCCTAAAGTATATCTTCTGTCTTTCCTCCCTTGACATTCCACTAACCACAGCTAGATCAGTTCGAACCAGAACTGCAATGGCTGATTCAACTCTGGGACGAACTGCAAAGGCACCTTGCTCCTAATTAGCAAAACGAACTACAAGCTCCGGAGCTACCACATATGCTCGTAAAATATTCAGTAACTTAGACATTTGCCCTTCCATGTTCTGAAACACATTCAAATTCACACGTTGTAGATCCCTATTGCCCTCGTTGAGTCCTTAACCCAGCACTTATTGTTCACTCATTATATTATGCAACAAAAATTGCAAAAAAAAAAAAAAAAGTTTAAACATTACTATATCCATATCTCGATAATATAAAACATAAATAACACATTTCATAAAGTTCTCAAACTTTTTAACCTCTTTCCGTCACGTTACTTCCCAACTAATCACTCGCTAAAACTCAATCAACAAGATTCCTTTAAAATTCTAAGCTCTGATACCAACATTGTCAGACCCCACTTAATTAGGGCATTTGACCATCCTAGATTACCTTAATCTCATGATAATCTAACAGCCTTAACTTCTCCAATCAATAAATAATTAAAAATTTATCAGAGTAATTATCAAATATGATTCATTATCAACCACAAAGAATTCAAAAGCCAATCTTGTACCTCGAAGTTCAGTAAAAATTAAATCTTCAAAGTTTATTTAGATTAACTATATTATCCTCAAAAATTCGTAAAAAATTTTCGGCAACACCTCCTTTAATTCTAAGCCTACACCAAAAGTCTCGGCCTTCAAAAATCTTCAACAAACCTGCTAAGCTTTAGTGGAAATACTCAAGGACTCACAATCCACCCCATAACAATATATATTGCATTAATTAATTGTATATTCATTCTAACTTAACTTAAAGGATCAAAAACTTTAAATAACTTTACCTTGGCTCCAAATAATCTTAATTCGTCTCGATATCGTTCCAATCCCTTCAAAATAAGTCCTAACCACACACAAACCTAAAAACCCATTTTTACAATATATTATATTCAAAAAAATATATATATATATATATATATATATATATATTTATAATGAGAAAGGAGTTAATCAAGTCACAGATAATTCAACAGCTTTTTCTTTCTTTTGTCGTCGCTTGCATTTGTTATTACCCAATTATAAAAATTTGATAATGTCAGATATGTAAATCCCACACTATTCAGTACACCAGTAATAACAAAATGCATTGTATTCCAAGAATTTAAACAAACAATCATATCGCAAGGATTCGTAAATATATAAGTATGCAATCTATCTCATTTTTGTTGACCGACCACAATCAGAACACGTCTCTTCCAAAAGTGGTGGATTAACAGTAATAAAGATTCATGAATTTGAGAGGAAGTTCATCGGGAAGTTACGCTCGCAACTCTCTCGTGGAGTATGATCCTAGTAAGCATCACAACCACAGTCCATCCTAAACAATTTTCTACAACGATCAGTGACTTCAGTCACAGAGCACCACGGTGTTCATCCTACCACACATATAACCAATGAACATAATGGGACCCCCAAAGGCCTCTTTTCTCTCATGTCCATGAATTCATGATCAACAAATATGCAACGATAAACCATGCATGCAATATATTCGAGAAATATTCATATAATATAAAGGTTACCATGAGATTTACTTAACCTTACAAACGCAATATCAACATCCCCTTGCACTCCGAGTTGGTCAACTAGTCCACACAGGGCTCCAATTGCGGTCCTACAACTAATTTATAAGCCCTGTAAGTTTCCATAACAATTCCACCATTGTTTTTCAATTAATTGCAGTTTAATTGACCTAATCATGCCCGAAACCGTCAAAATATTTTCAAAATATATTATCCAATGATCCAATTTCATTTTTGACTCCAAATTATTGTTCGACATTGAAAATTACATTGTCTAGGCTTAAATACAATTTTTCCAATTTATTATATATTTATCAGGCCAACCTCGACCCCGAAAACCCAAAAATCTCTCCGAATCATATCCTCGGATGTCCGGATCTCAATTTTGACTCCAAATTGTAATTCAAAATCAAAAATTACCATAGACTAGGACATAAAACATTTTCTAAATTTTAGACAATTTTTGGCATCGTAACACGTATTACGAGAAACATACCCGATATAAATCCCCAAGAAAATCTCAAAAACCTTATTTTTCATAAAAATCTTCAATTTTCATCAATTTGTCCAAAAAGAGTCTAATTATGCCCTTGCCTATGAGTGCAAGGTGATTAAAATGGGGGCAATATTAGTATTAATGAGATCTACGAATTCGCGGATACAGACGCATGGGCCCACTTATTATTTTCCAAAATACCCCCCTAAAAAAGATTCACCACTTATTCATGTTGTTAGAGTATATATATAATCTCATATCGAAAATATAATAAGATTTGGTGTGGTGTGAGTGAAGTAGATTGGACCCTAACACAAATAATTTATATACCCACGTGTGTGTGTAGCCCAACACTCTCCAGGCCCATAGATTTTTAGATGGTGTCAGAGCAAGATGATCATGAGCTCGTGTTTGAAGACCTAGTTTGGCTAGCAGTGGATTTTAGACCCGTTTGTTGCCTCTAAGGATACATAGGCATAGACATGTTCGTATGGACCTTTAATAGTAGGTCTATTTATGGCAAGTGATAATTGGTCAAGGCCCAATTGCACTTAAGGAGAGTGTTGGAGTATATAAGCCCACATTGGAATTATAATAAAAGTTGGTATGGTATGCGAGTGGAGTAGATTGGATCCTCAACACAAGCTAATTGGTTTTGTGCAAGATGGGCTCCAACCCCATTTATATATACCCACGTGTGCGTGTGTGGCCTAACACTCTCCAAGCCCATGGATTATTCGACGTGTATAGTGACCAAAACTTTTCAGTGGCTTATGTTTTCTGAATTAGAGCCAATGTTCTCGTCCTGTTGTCAAGTTGTCGGGTGAAAACTGCTACCCAAGTACCAATTGTTGGAGTCTTAATTCGAGTTCTGTTACTGTTGCAATTACTTTTGTTGCTAGCTAGAATTGTGAAATGTTGTAAACTTCAGAGTAAGTGCTTCTAACCAAAAAAGACATAATTACTTAATTACTAGTCGATGTTGTAAACTTCAGAGTTAGTGCTTCTAACCAAATAAGGCATAATTCTTTTTTAGATGAAAAATACATAATTATTTAATTACTAGTCGACGGGCACGCGCTTTGCACGAGAGGAGATTTTAGATGTTTTTCTTAAAGTATTGTATTGGAATAGTAGATAATCTTAGTTGGTGAGCACATGCTCTCTGCAAGTGAAGTGTAAATAATTACTTGAAAAATAGATGTGTACAATACTTTTCATTTTTTTTATGACTTCAGTGGGTGGGAGTAGAACCGCGATCTCTCTAAAATCTTTATTTAATTGTAACGTGCATATTTAAGTTATCTTATATAGTTTATATATTTCACATTCGTCACGCACATCACCAAATTAATGGAGTTAAGATTTAGCAGCTTGGATGTAAAATGTACCCTAATGAGGTAGCAACACATTTAATTAATTAATTTATTTATTTAGAATTTTATAAGTTTATATAAATGAATAAAAACATACCAATTTAAAAAGTCTATTACAACAACAAAGCCTCGATCACATATTACTTGGAGTTCACGAAATGGATTAAACTCTAAATTGAGATCGATTTAGCGCAATTGAACCTAAAATCTGTAACACTGACATTATTATTCTTATAAAAAAAACACCGCCTTACCATCAATTTGTTCTTAGCCAATGGCATCAAATACCTGATCAAACCTAAGAAAAGTTAAAACCAATTTTAACCCATTTTATCAAACTTCTTTACAACACTATAGCAATTCTACCAAAAAAAGGTACTTGACAAAATTTGTGAACAAAGATCAATTTTTATCCCTTCTTGATTACAACACCCAAGACTTTTACAAAATAACGGAATACATGGCTATATGAGATACTTATTAATCTATAACAATATGCATAAATTATTGAATCTTAAATTTAAGTATGAAATTTACATGATTCTTGAAGGTAGTTAGAGGTTATAGAAGAGACTTATTTATCATAACTAACTAAAAGAGATAGTAGAGGCATCACTTGTCAACTTCGACTTGAGTAAAAAAAATAGTTTAATATAAATTGAATAAATTAAGAACTTAAACCCCAACATGCGTGACTTTATTTGTATATGTATATCTTTTTAGGTTGATATATAGTACTGACACTTCCAACGCAAAGTGCTAGCTCCATGCATGATTCAACCAACTTAATTTAATTTCTTTGACAAAAATATTCTAAAAATATATACTATATGGATGTGAAATTGAAATTAGCAAAAGGCCTCCTAATTTGCTCATAGAATAAGGCAAGGTGGCCAAGCACCCGAAAAAAATAAGGCACGGTGGTCAAGCATATATAGATATAACAAATCTGGTCAACTAAAAAATCACTAACTTTTCTTAATCTTGTTGTAAATTGAATTGGAACTTGCTAAGAACTAGAGAAGGAAATAAAAGACTAAGAACTTCTACTACTACAAACTACTACTACAAAGGAGAAGAGAAGAAATGAGATAGTTGGAATGAGAAGTTTTCATTCAACTTGGTGTGTTTTTACAATGAGATTAACACCCTTTATATAGGCCATTTGGTGATGATGATAAATGTACTTTATATAATGTGTACAAGTAACACATACACCCCATGTCATACAACACACTATAAGTAATTTGACAATACATGGAAGAGTTTGTGTACATTAGAAATGGTTACAAGTAACATAACAATACATAGACAAGTGGAGGTATTATTAAGTGAGAAATACAAGTTACATGACTACACAATATGTTGGTGTACTTGCATGGTCATCCATACTCCACAACACTCCCCCTTAGATGACACTTGCTTAGAGATTATGTCTCGTTAAAACTTCCACTAAGAAAAACTCTGTGGGAAAAATATAGTAAAAGAAAAAGAGTACACTATTCTCATAAATATTAAGATGAGTATAATATTGTTAAGATTGTCTCATTAAAAAACTTGCTAGGAAAACCCAATGGGATAAAACCATAGCTAAGGGAAAAAGAGTGCAATACACTAATCAATAACTCCCCCTCATATGAACATGGGTGAAACTTGTTCAGTTTCTTTACTTGCAATGTCCTTAAGTTTACGCAAGCCTATACTATAAGTAAACCTTTTAAATGTAGTAGTTGGTAAGGATTTTGTGAATAAATGAAACTTGTTTTCACTATTCTTCGAAGCTCATGTGCATAAAAGAATTTTGGTGAAATATGTTTTGTTCGTCAGTCCCTTTTATGAATCATTCTTTACTACAAGAATTAGCAATGTCCTTAAGTTTACAGAGACGGAATAGAGAGAGAGATCAGAGAAGGAAATAGAGACGAAAATACTATAAATAAAGTAAACCTTTTTTTATTTTAAATTCGTGCATCCTTCAATCTCGATGTCGTAGTTGGTAAGGATTTTGTGAATAAATCTTTCACGGACCGTCCACCGCTCTGTCTCCCTCTCAAACCCTCCTCCTCTTCAAACCTCACTCCAAAACCCTAAAACTAAGGGCGCTCGTCCGACAAGATTATCATGCTTTTTCAAAGTGGTAATTGCTTCAAATAGTTGGTAGATTGTTGTAGCATTAACACAACCAATTGAATTGAGTCCTTTCTATATGCTTCCGATCTGTAAATTCAAATTCTTTCGATAGTAATCTTGTTCGATTTTGGGACGATCTACATGACACTCTTCTCCAATCTCATTCTTGCCACAAGGAGATGTTAATGCTTTAGCTGGCAGCTCCAAGTCATATCAAGGTGTTTTCTCGCTAGTTCGATTGCCGGTACAAGTAAGATATAAGAACAATTTGATTGGTGCACCATTTTATCTGTGTAGCTTGCATTTACTCAATCAATTTCAAGCTCATTCTTTTTTCTCGTATTTTATGCATTTGGTTTCGGAAAGTAATGATTTTGTTAATTTGTATAGTAAAATATTTTGAGCATTCATCATTTTGACATAGGAAAATTGAGGTCTAGAGTGTGAGTATAGAATGTCACCACTTTGCAAGTTCCAATGTCGATTGTGTGAGTTCTTGGTTCACTATTGTAAGCTTGATTGTGATATATCAATTTCACCATTCTTAAGTGAAACGGTTGGGAGTGCCTATTAGCAAAGAAGGTTTGCCTAGAAACTAATACTTGATTGTTGCATGTTTAAATCATTATGTTTCTCTCATTATCAATTACATCATCACTATGACCTTGACTATTTATGTTTACCATCTCATTCGATAGGTCTAATGCTCATTTAAAGATGTTGTGAGGTTTAACTGAGCGTGTTAAAGTTCAATTTAGTTCTTATATTAGATAAAAAAAGAATTAGCCAAAATATGTAACATTGAGCATAATTTTGGTTTGAAATTCAATGTTCATGATAGAAAAAGCTTATTGTTGGTTGAAATAGTAACAGCTTGATGTTTATGATAGATGTCTTTTCAATAATTTCATTATTCAATTTTAGTATCTTCTCGAAATGTAATGGACCTTTGTTATGGTTAAAGGCTTTACAATTCTAAAAAACCACCTACTTGTGTCCCTAGCTGGATAATATGGTTTAATGAGAAAAATATTCTTCTTTGAAGAAAATGCATAAGCAGACCAATTGTAACCTGCTTCATTTGAAGTTGCAGAGGAGTTGTGATTCAACAAAAACTAGTGATCCTCATCCAATGATCTATATCTATAATGTTGGTTTTGCACTAAGATGACATCTTAAGAAGACTAGCATCTCCAATGGAATTTATAGTTAAGAGGTTGTGGATAAAGTTGCAAGTGTAGGCTTATGCTTTAATGAATTTGATTGTATTGATTAAATTTGTCGTCCTAATATTTTTTATGTTATTATCTTCTTCATTCGTGTAATGTAGGTGAACTTTACATGTGGGGTCAAGATGAAGGGGATGGTATTAGAGCTGGTCGTAGCCCCAATGAGGGTGGTGGACTTAGTATCCCATCCAAAGTTAATGCATTGCCTGCATCTGTTGCAGCTATTTCTTGTGGTGAGTTTTTCACAATGGCAATCACATAAGATGGAAAGCTTTGGAATTGGGGAGGTAGAACTTATTTACTTATTTGCATAAGTTCAATATTTTATTACATGATATTTTTTTCCTTGCTTTGCACTATTATGTTCTCATATTTTGTCCATATGGCATAGGCCAATGGCTCAATGCCTATTGACAAATGAGATTTTAGTCATAAATCCTCTAATGAGTTATTTTGATCCTATATGGGGAGCCAAGATTTGCGCAACGAAGGTTGTCCTTAACAAACTAGGAACCTAATCAAATCATCTTTTGAATGAGAAAATTTGAAATTGTGCTATGATAGAGAACCGAAAATTAACTCATTTAAGCCATTTTTTTTTTCGAGATATTACTAACTGAATCACAGATTATGTATGGAAACCTATGAATTAAGAAATATTTCATGTCGAGCTGCACTTTTCAAACTAAGGAAGGTGTGTTGGGACTTGTTCTAGTTAATGCCCCCTTAAGGAAGGTGTGAATCCTATTTTGTAGGTTCTCAAATTTTTGATAACAAACAACAATTTTTGTTGTTTTAGTTAGAATTTGTTCCTCAGCACCCCTCAAATGGAAACCCACCAACTTTGTTTCTAATTTTACATGGTAAAGTTTTTCTTTGTATTGAGTTCCTTCATTCTCTTTTTCGACTTGGACCAAAGAATTGCGTTTATCTACCTATATTCTTAGATCTTGTTCGTAGAACCAAAAGGAATGAGTTTTCAGCTAGTGAAAGTAGCGAAATCTTATAATTCTTGGATAGAGCATTTATTCGTCTTGAAGCATGGTTCCAATGGTTCAATACCACTCAAGCACTTGTGCTTGCGATGATACGTAGTTCTCTCATAATGATGAATTTCTTTTTCTTTATTACTTTATTTATCTTTGTATTTGGCTCATACACTTGTGCTTGCGATGATACGTAGTTCTCCCATAATATTGTTTATATTCCTATTATTGTTTGTATAATTTAGTGATTTTTTCTTTTTGATCTTTTTCGGTGTTTTGTACGAAGTCAAGTATTATTTGAAGCACAATCAACTTAATATAATCTCGGAACACTTCATTTTTTTTTTCATTTAGAACAATTTTTGCTTTTACTTTTGACGTCCTTTTTAGAGACGAATTGATTCCGTCTCTCTCCGTTTTCGATCGCAATTAGAGACGGAATTTATGCAAATCAGATACGGAAATTTCCGTTTCTGATCTGCTATTTTTTTGTAGTGACATGCTGCATTATCTTCATATAATATAGTTGGAGAATCTTTTATTGAAGGCAATCCACATGATTCTTGAATATGTTCAATCATGTTTCTCAACCATACACATTCATGACTTGCTTCATGAATTGCAAGTACTTCAGAATGATAGGAAGAAGTAGCAACCATAGTTTGCTTTACTAACTTCCACGATACAGCAGTATTACCATAGGTGAATACATATCCCGTTTGAGAACGAACCTTGTGGGGATCAGATAAAAATTAAGCATCAGCATAACCTTAGATATCCAATTTTACCCCTCTCGAGTACAATAAACCCATGTCACTTGTTCCTCGAAGATATCAAAAAACATGTTTAACACCATTCCAATGTCTTCGAGTTGGTGAAGAGTTGTATCTTGCAAGTAGGTTGACAACAAAAGCAATGTCGGGTCTTTTACAATTTGCAAGATACATAAGTGCACCAATTGCACTTAAATATGGTACCTCCGGATCAAGTAGCTCTTCATCACTTTCATGAGGTCGAAATGGATCATTATCCACTTCAAGTGATCTGACAACCATTGGAGAGCTCAATGGATGTGCCTTGTCCATATAAAATATTTTTAGTATTTTTTCAATATAATTGATTGATGGATAAGTACACCACTTGAAAATGCTCAATTTGTAAACCAAAACAAAGTCTTGGTTTTCCAAGTTCTTTCATCTCGAATTCCTTTTTCAAGTATTCTGATGTTCTAACAATGTCGTCGTGGTTTCCCACTATATTTAAATCATCAACATATACAACAATAATCACAAATCCTATTGATGGTCTTTTAATGAAGACACATGGGCAAAGCGAATTATTTACATATCATTCTTTAAGTAGATAATCACTAAGACGTTTGTACAAAATTCGTCCAGATTGTTTCAATCCGTATAAAGACCTTTGTAATTTTATAGAATGCTTGTTATGAGGTTTTGATTTTATTTCTTTGGATATTACAAATCCTTCAGGGATTCTCATATATATCTCACTGTCTAGGGATCCGTACAAATATGTTGTAACGACATCCATTAAATGCATGTCAAGCCCTTCAGAAACTGCAAGACTTATCAAGAATCGAAATGTGATTGCATCTATAACGGGAGAATATGTTTCCTCATAATCGATGTCAGGTCTTTGTGAGAAACCTTGAGCTACAAGTCTTGCTTTGTACCTTGTAACTTCATTTTTCTCGTTTCTCTTTCGTACAAATACCTATTTATATCCAACAGGTTTTACGCCATCTAACGTTTGAAAAATTGGTTCAAAAACCTCTCGTTTCCTTAACGAGTCTAGCTCGCTTAGATAGCCTCTTGCCATTTTTTCCAATCAAGTCTTTTTCGAATCTCGTCCAGTAATCGTGGTTTTGGATCATCATCATTTTCACATATTTCAAAGAACACATTAGAAGCCAATATATCATTAGGAACAATTTTATTTCGATCCCAAATTTTATCAGAGTTTAAATAATTTATTGAGATCACATTATTTTCATCTTTTTCCTTTTTTAGAGGCAGTTGTTCATCGTCAGAATCAACTTGTTCTGACAAGTCCTTATCAAAGGATTCTTGTGCTTTCTCAAGAGTATTTTGATTTGCATTTATTTTTACTCTCGTTTTCCTCTTTCGAGGAATTGTATCCTTTGAACCAACTTGTCTTCCACGCTTTAAACGTTTCGCTGGTTCTTGTGCATTTTGTTGCATAGAGACATCAATTCTAGAAGGAGCATTTACAGCTGGAATATGTGATTTTTTCATTTGGTTTGCATATGTAAATGCATCAAGTAATTGATTTGCAATTTGTTGCAAATGAATGATCTTTTGAACTTCAAGTTCACACTGATTTGTGTGTGGATCATAATATGATAAAGTTGATGCATTCCAAGAAATTTCATGCCATTCCTTTTGAATTGGCTTCTTATCTCCTCCTGATGGTGGGAAAATTGCTTCATCAAAGTGACAATCAATAAAACGTATAGTAAATAAATCCCCTATTAAGGGCTCAAGGTATCTTGTAATGTACAATGAGTTAAATACAACATAAATCTTAAGTTTTCATTGTGGACCTATCTTAGTTCTATTGGGAGGTGTTATAGGAACATACACTGCACAACAAAAAATTCTCAAGTGTGAAATATTTGGTTGTTGACCTTAAATGAGTTGCATAGGGGAATGTTCATAGTATGCAGTAGGCCTATAACGAATGATAGATGCTGCATGAAGGACTACATGTCCCTAAACTAAAGTTGATAACTTAGTTCTCATTATTAAAGGTCTATCAATTAATTGAATGCGTTTGATCAGAGATTCTGTCAAATCATTCTAGGTATGCACGTGTAGAACAGAATGTTCAATGGTAATTCCTATAGACATGCAATAATTCTTAAATGCTTGAGATTGAAATCCTCTAGCATTATCAAGACGGATGGTCTTGATTGGGTTGTCAGGGAATTATGCTCTTAACTTAATGATTTGTTCTAAAAGTCTAGCAAATGCAACATTGCAGGTCGAAAGCAAACAAACATATGACCACTTAGTTGTTGCATCTATCAAAATCATGAAATATCTAAATAGTCCACATAGTGAGGATGAATAGGTCCAAATATGTCTCCCTGAATGTGTTCTAAGAAAATTGGGAATTCCACAACAATTTTACTTCGGGATGGTTTAACTATCAATTTACCTTGAGAACAACTAGCACAATTATAATCACCAACTAAAAATATTTTATGACTCCTTAACGGATGTCCATGCGAATTATTAATTATTTTTTGCATCATTGATGATCCTAGATGACCAAGCCGATTATGCCATAAAATAATTGTCTTTGGATCATTAATTTTCTTATTTAAGACGACATTCGTTTTGACATGCCTTATATGAGTAAAATATAATTCAGAGGATAAAGCTGAGAATTTTTCTAACACTTCTTTTTTCCCATTTGAAATCAATGTGACATAGAGAAGGGAAATTCTCTATTATTTTCGTTTATGGTTTCAATGTAATATCCATTTTGTCGAATATCTTTAAAGCTGAGTAAATTTCTTTTGAATTTTTCAGAGTATAAGGCATTGTCAACATGGATTATTGTTCCCCCAGGCAACATAATATTTGCTCTTCTAATGCCATTAATCAAATTGGAGATGCCATATATTATTTGAACATTAGCCTCAACTAAGTTAAAATTGGAGAAATATTCTCTATTTTTAAGGATTGTGTGCGTTGTAGCACAATCAATAAGACATATGTCGCTCTTATTTGATTCATGATTGTAACACATGATTTGTTGGTCCATCTAGACAAATAATGTTTGGAAAATTAGAAAAAGAGTCATATTTCATTTATAATAAGAAACTAGTACATATAACTAAGAAGCATAACAAAAACTAGTACATAGAATTATTGAAAATCGTTACATATGATCATTAAAAATATCAAGATTAGTGTTTGGATCATCATGAAAATTCGGGACATCCATATAATTGATGTCTGACGAACCATCATCTCCGATAGTGAAGTTCATCTCAACTGTTTTGCCTTTCTCCTTTAAGGAGGCTAGATAAAGATCAATAAAATATTTAGGCGTACGACATACATGAGCTCAATGGCCTTTTAGACCACACTTGTGATATGGTTGGTCATGATTACAAGCATGCTCATTTTTCAGTAGTATTTTTCCCCTTATTCTGAATGACGTAATTCTTATTCCATTTATTTTGGAACTTATTGCCATAAAATTTATAATAGGGCTTGCCACGATCTTTGTTGATTGATCCTTCCCATTTCCACGTCCGTGGTTTTTCTTTCCTTGACCCTTTTTATGGTCATTATAGGATGATGCATTTGCCTTATTAATTGAGGCGGAACCAGTTGGACGGGAGTTATGATTCTTCAATAGAAGCTCATTATTTTGTTCAGCTACCATGAGACAAGAAATAAATTTCGAGTACTTTTTAAATTGACGCGCTCGATATTGTTGTTGCAACAACTGATTCGAGGCATGAAAAGTATTGAATGTTTTTTCCATCATTGCCTCATCAGATATATTTTCTCCACACAGCCTCAAACGAGAGGTAAGATTAAACATAATAGAGTTATACTTACTGACTATTTTGAAATCTTGTAGGCTAAGATTCAGCCAGTCGTTTTGAGCTTTTGGAAATATCACCATCTTTTGGTGATCATATCTCTCTTTCAAGTTTAACCACAAGGTGAGATGATCTTTTATAGTGAGATACTCAATTTTCATGCCTTCATGGAAATGATGGCGAACGAATATCAGTGCTTTTGCATGGTCTTGCATTGATGTTTCATTTCCTTCTATAATAGTTTCTCCTAAGTCTTTAGCTTAGAGATGTATCTTGGCATCCAGTTGCCATAACAAATAATTATTTCCAGTAATATCAAGAGCAATAAATTCAAGTTTTTGAAGGTTTGCCATAGTCTGAAAACATGTCGAGAAATTGAGTAAATAATTTTTCTCTTTTATATAAAATAAATAATATACAATTAAATATAGATTCACAACTTGATTATTAATATGCAAAATGCACTACTTGTATGAGTTGGTGGGACAACCTTCAGGTTGGGTGGCGAGATGAAGTTTACTTTAAAATCATGCCTCCTCGAACGGGATAACCTGTCTCCCTTTCAATGTTTAGCTTTACCAGGGACAAGGCTTACACACTATCAACCCAAACTCATAACACTATTTGCAATATAAAAAATCAAGAATAGAGCATAATTAATTGTTTGTAATATAGTGAGAAAACTAGTTATGTCACATATTGACTTTTGATTTCTGATGTAGAAAATTGTACAAGACGCTACTATAGAGCATACTTTTGCAATCGGTGACGTTATCATGCATAGTATATGAATAAAATATGCATATAGAAGTGATGCATGTAATAAAAGGAAGCAACCATGATAATATAGAAATAAATTTAACTCATTTAAAAAACAAAAGTTATACCTTCCTCGCTTTGCCTCCTTAACAAGCCTTCTTGAACTTCAAGGTCTCCTTAATGCTAGAGCAAGCTCGTGCTGATAACGTGTTATAAATTGAATTGGAACTTGCTGAGAACTAGAGATGGAAATAAAAGACTAAAAACTTCTACTACTACAAACTACTACTACAAAGGAGAAAAGAAGAAATGAGATAGTTGGAATGAGAAGTTTTCATTCAACTTGGTGTGTTTTTACAATGAGATTAGCACCCTTTATAGCCATTTGGTGATGATGATAAATGTACTTTATACAATGTGTACAAGTAACACATACACCCCATCTCATACAACACATTACAAGTAATTGACAATACACGAAAGAGTTGGTGTACATTGGAAATGGTTACAAGTAACATGACAATACATAAACAAGTGGATGTACTATTAAGTAAGAAATACAAGTTACATGACTAAACAATATGTTGGTATACTTGCATGGTCATCCATACTCCACAACAATTCAAAAAATGAGAGAGAGTTCCCACTTTTCAAAGTATGAATGCCATACCAAAATAGTTCAACTTTACAAAAAAAAGAGAAAAAAATTTAAAATATTATAAAAAAAAAACCCAAAATCAAGTTGGCCCTGCAAAATCAAAATGCCTAATATCCGGAGAAACAAACGCATAGACCAACACAGGCCACAATAAGTGTTTATAAATAGATAAAGGTTCCCACACATTCCACCTTTGTCCAACTCACAAACTTGCACCCCGTCATGCATCCATCCTAAGAAAACCATTACAACAACATCAACAACAACAAAAAGCCTCAGTCCCAAGAAAACTATTAATCTTTAAAATTGGTCTTTCCCGCGTCAACAACGCCCCACAATAGTCTCAAAACAACACACATCAAGGAATACATTGAGTTAGACAATGGTCGCACCATTCCGTAAATACTAGTAGCATTCCTTTAGCATAGAGAAGGACTTTGCCTACCATACAAAATGGATGGGGATTGCAAAATTGAACACAAAAATCATTCGAAAACGCAAACGCGATTCGTTGAAAAAGGTTCTTCCTGTGCTTGCCGATGCTACTGTGTGTCGGCGCTCACGTGCCTGCGCTTCTTCCCGTTCTTCAACCTTGTCGTCATCTCCCAAATCTCCTCTAATATTCTCTTTGACTTGGTAATTGGTTTACAATTTGGGAAACTAAAATTCATCACTTTTGTAGTAAAATGAAACCTTCTACTTTTAGTTCACGGGTATGAGAGAGAAGTGGAGATAATTTAAGAAAAGTTAAAGTAGATTGATTTAAAAATTAAATTTGTTTATTTTTCAAAAGAATGAAAAATAGGGAAAACATGTGGCCCAAGATGAAATACCCATATAGGTTTGGAAATGCTTAGGAGAAATTGGATTGACTTGGTTAACAAAACTTTTCACGGATGCCAATGGATTGGAGAAAAAGCACGCTTGTGACAATCTTCAAAAATAAAGGAGACATTCAAAGTTGCTCAAACAATCGGGGAATTAAACTTATGAGTCACACTATGAAACTTTGGGAGAGGATAATTGACAATAGGCTAAGGAGAGAAACAACAATATCAGAGAACCAATTTCGTTTCATGACGGGGAGGTCAACTACGGAGACGATTTTCCTTGTAAGACGATTGTTAGAAAAATATAGAGAAATTAAAAAAGATCTTCATATTATATTCATAGATTTAGAAAAAGCATATGATAGGGTCTCTAGAGATGTTCTTTAGTGGGTTCTAGAAAGAAAAAGTGTGCATGCTAGATACATAGACACTATTAAGGATATGTATGATGGAGTAGTAATGAGTATAAAGACATTTGGAAGAGCTACAAAAGAATTTCTCATTACGATAGGACTACATCAAGGATCGGCTTTAAGCCCATATCTATTTACTTTAGTTATGGATGAACTAACTAGACATATCGAAGAAGAGAAGATATATCATGGTGTATGCTATTTGCATATTATATTGTCTTAGTCGATGAAACTAAAGATGGAGTGAATAGGAAATTAGAACTCTGGAGGAATACATTCGAATCTAAAGGCTTTAAGTTGAGTATGATGAATACCGAATATACGTACTGTGAGTTTGGAAACACTAGACATCGAGATGACGGTGTGGTAAAATTAAAGGAAGTAGAAGTTCCTAAGGTAAACCACTTTAGATACCTAAGATCAATCATACAAAATGATGGTAACATTGAAAATGATGTCACACATAGAATTCAAGCTGGATGGAAGAAATGGCGGAGTGCAACATGGGTGATTTGTGATCGAAATGTTCCTACTAAGTTAAAAGGAAAATTTTATAAGACCGCAATTAGGCCAGCTATGCTCTATAGAAGTGAATGTTGGGCGGTAAAGCAACAACAATTACATAAAGTGAACATAGCAGAAATGATGATGCTTAGGTGGATGGGCGGTAAGTCAAGATTCCAAACATTTTCCTTTAGTAGTTTTTCTCTAAACTCTATTTGTTTACTATGTTTTAGGTTTCACCACTTTATTCTAGGGTCGCTGACTCTTTTATTCATATTATGTCGTTGTGTTAGCTTAATATCAACTACTACTAACTTATGTTGGGTAGTAAGTGCTTCACCAGGTATTACTTTGCAGTTTCTACATATTTTTCTATCTATTTTTCTTGTTAAAAGAAAATCTATTTGACTCTTGTTATGACCTCTATTAAAAGTAATTATATGCGACTCCCTCTTCCTAAAACTAGTATTTGCTAAGACAAGATCGTATGCTAAAGCAAATTCTAAGATTGATTCTCCTTCTTCATTTCTATTACCGTAACCAAAACCTCCATGAACTCTCTCAAACCCATCGTTATTTGCCCCGACATGCCCATTTAAATCTCCTCCAATAAAAATATTTTCATCTAATGGTATACTTTTCATAAATCCATCCATATCATCCCCAAATCTACTTTTTATGCTCTCGCTTAATCCTACTTGCGGTGCATAGGCGCTAAGTATGTTAATTTTTTCATCTCCAATAAAAATCTTTTCATCTAATGGTGTACTCTGCATAAATCCATCCACATCGTCCCAAAACTTGCATTTGATGCTCTCGCTTAATCCTACTTGTGGTGCATATGTGCTAAGTATGTTAATTTTTTATCTCCAATAATTAATTTAACTAGAATCAATCTATCCCCCATTCTTTTAACCTCTACGATCTTATCCTTATAATCATTATCCACCACAATTCCTACTCCATTGCATTTTCTATCTATACCAGTGTACCACAATTTAAACCCTATGCTTCCTATTTCTCTACTCATTTCTCCTACCTATTTTGACTCTTAGAGGCAAGCAATATTGACTCTCCTTCTAATCATGGATCTACTAGTTCTATTGACTTCCCTGTAAGTGTTCCTATGTTCTACGTTCCTAAACAAATTTTTTCTCCCCTTTATATTTGTTTTCATTTTCTATTTCTATTTTGTCTAAAAGATCTAGTGTTCCAGAGTCAAGTTAATAAAATTAATTTGAAAACATATACCTATGGTTTGATTATCTATACTATTATAATAGCAAACCCAAAGCGGTTAACCGTGAAGCCTTTTTGGCTAAAAGTCTCGATAATGCCCCTAAATACTTTGATCCAAATATTTAAAATTTGGGATAAATTGGTAATTTAATTGATAACTCAAAATTAATAGGCGATTTCGAATTTAAATGTGCAAAAACCGAAATTGAATTACTTTTTAAAAGTACCCCAATTCCTAACAAAGTGGGATTTGGAGATTTACTTCTCTCTCACACACACACATCCACGTTTCTCTCTCTCTCTTCCACGGTTCTCTCTCTCCCCTCCACTTCTCTCTCTCTCTCTCTCCACTTTCCACGTTTCTCTCTCTCTCTCTTCCACGGTTCTCTCTCTCCCCTCCACTTCTCTCTCTCTCTCTCTCCACTTTCTCCTCCAGCGTTCTTTCCTTTTTCTCCATTCACGTTTTTATTTACATATGGTTTCCTAAAATAAAAAATGATGATTTTAACCATTGAGATGTTGTTTTAATGAGTTCCATTAATCGCTACCATTTTCACATCACCTTCAAGTATATTATTCTTCATGCCTCCATGAAGACCTCTATGAAAAAAAAATGGCAGAGATACAAATCTTTCGATTGGAGAGTGCGCATTCACTTTCGCCATGTTGCTCTTGAGGATCTTTGTGAAGTATTATATTTTAATTTGCTTCGTAAACTGGGAAGGTACGTAACTTCAATCTTATTGATGCAAAGTGATGCCATGCGGTGCAATTGTATTTTTCATAAATTTTATGGTAATACTTTATGTTATGAAAATATTCTTTTTCTTAATAATTAAAAAAAACTTCAACTTAATTCGTCTTCAAAGTTCAATAATAGAGTTTTCACTTTTTGCAATGCATAATTTATTGGGTTCCTACTTTGACCACCATGCATAATTTAACTTTCACAAATGTTTATTAATACATTTATTGTTTATGCCTCACGCACATAGCGAGTGCCCATTGACTAGATAGCTATTTAGTAGCACCGTTTTTCTATTTGTATAAATTTTTGATTTAGATAGCTATTTAATAGATATTAAATTCCATCGATTCTATTTAATAGATATTTAATAGCAATATGAAAACAATGTTTGTTAGGACTCTATTTCTTTTTTTTTAGAATCGGATTCTAATTTGATGAAAAGTTATATTTAGGTACTTAATACCACCGGATGTATTTGGAAATAATTTTATTTAGATAGCTATTCAATAGCTATTTAGTACCACAGTTTTCTCTTTGTATATAGTTTTGATTTAGATAGACACCTATTTAATAGATATTTAATTGCAACGGTTCTATTTAATAGCAATATGAAATCAGTCGATTCTTAGGACTTATCTTTTTTTTTGTTCTTTTTAGATAATATAAGAAGTTACATTCTATTTATATTTGTGACTTTTTGTCATTAAGATAATATTTTAATATTAACTTTCACAAATGTTTATTAATACATTTATTGTTTATGCCTCACGCGCATAGCGCGTGCCCATTGACTAGTAAATATAATGAGATTCAAGAGCAATTATAAAGTGGGTAGAACTAAACTTGCATGTAATTATTTTAAAAGATCATGTGCAAAATGAGAAATGTACTATGCCTTGTATATGTGGACCAATTGGAGACTAGGTGCATGCTAAGTGTTACATTTGAAAATGACGAGAGATTGCTAGTAGAGATGTAGTGGATTATGTGTTGGAAAGATATTAACTTTAGATGTGTCTTTAGATACTCACTTGAGGATATAAATAAGGGATAATTACTTAAACCCCAAGTTTCTCATTTCTCTCTCATTTAAACAAAAAGAAAGTAGAGAGGAGAGAAAACGTGGTGCTATGAGGAGTAAGAGAAGAAAGGTGAAGGATTTAGTGATTGTGTGTGAAATTTTTGGAACATTTGAGGATTTAAGAGGTAGAAAAAGAGTGACGACTCCATTAAAGTCATATATATGTTTTTCACCAAATCTGGATAATGCATGTTCAAGATTGTTGTTTTTCATGGTTTTTAGTGTATGAAGGGTTCATAAGAGTAGATCGACCCTTAAGGGGTAAGAATCCCTTGTTTGAGAATAATTTTTGATGTTATTGTTGTTGTTGAGTAGTGATTATGTGAGGAAGATGATAAATAGTAACTTTATGGGAAAGTTGATTTGGCTTTTTTTTTGCTTATGTTTTAGCCCATTTTATTGCATGATGATGAAAAATGAGGTGCAAACTAATTTCGAGAGGATTGTATAAGTCCAAAGGCCATATAGGTCGAGACTTTAAGATGAACCATGAGATTAGTTGGTTTTTTCACCTTATAGAGCATTATGCCCGGAAAGCATGCTCAAAGTTATGAGCATACTCAAAGTTTCAACTATGCTCAAACATTGAGTTGACTTAAGCTTTTCATAGACTCAACCTTTAGCTTGTTCAAACCTTCTGCATGCTCAAATTTTGAGCCTGCTCAATTCTTAAGGTTAAATGACTTGAGCTAGCTTGTAACTTATCTAAAACATATTCTAAACACCCTCTAATGCCTAGGGGGCTAATGAACCATAGTACAAGGGTCTGAAGGGAATAAGAGATGCATTTGAGGTGTGTTCGAGAGAGTTGGATCGCATTATTGTGGTGTGTGAATCCCTTAAGAAACACATATTGAGTATTTAATTGTCTCAATTGTGTTATCTTGTATTCTTTGATGTTCATTATCCATGTTTTATCATTACTTTGATCTTGTATAACGTTTAGTAGTTTTGTTCTCCTCCGGGGTTTAATCGGTGTTATGTTTTACGAGCTCTAGTACACTAGACCGTAGCACATATCACTTGCGGCCTTGGTGAATGACAATCCGAAGCTGCTAACCTCATCGGTGCACGTGTTTGGCGGGTTGTAATATTGATTGATCCTCCGCTAGTAGTTCGAATGTGAGCCAGTGTGGTATGGGCAGCTGAGATCATCCAGATTGACGAAGTATGGTCTAGTTTGCTATGCATGATGCAGTTATTTGGTTTCTATTGGTGTTAATTATGCATGCGATTATCTTACAGTTGTTTGTTTATTTCAGCATGTTTATTTAACTTCTTGGCCTCTCTATTATTGAATGTTGGGTGGTTTTCTTTTAGGATCTTACTTACTGGACTCATTATCTATTTAGTTGTGATAACTGAGTGCATATCATAATACTAGTAAGAGGAAAGAGGTATTAGGCAACCATTTATTGCCTATATTCCATGATTTACTAGTACGTGTTCATTTTGATATTTTGTTTTACTTTTGGGGCATGGGGGACTCGATAGACACTGTGTATATATTTGCTTTTCACGGTATGTTGTAGCCTGATATACAATGTACTTTATTCCAGGTTTTCCACAGTAGGACTAATGCTCCATATGATATGAAAGTATTAAAATCTATGGTTATGTTATGTTAAAACTTCTGTTGTAATTTTTTTATTATTGATATTATCATCAATTAACGAGTTAGCACAGTTTACAAGAATCGCTGACGTGGCGTTGACATCGGTAGGTGTGGCGACCCCAAAATTCAGGCCGCCTTGCTATTGCCATGTCGCATCCCACTTCACCAAAACTTACTACGTCATGGCCCTCTTATTCTTAACATTTCACGACTTACACTTATCACTTTAATCCTAACTTAGCTAATTAATCTCCATATAATTATTAATGATTTCATTAGCCATTTAATCAATTTATTAAGTTATAATGAAATTTTACAACAAAAGTCTTAATTTAAATAAGTTATACAATACTCAATAATCTAAGTAGTGGAAAACCCTGTAAAAGATACCATGTATATATCAAGGCGAGTTAAGTATAACAAAAGTTTTATATACATGTAATTAGTGTTTTATGGTCCCCAAAATCCAACAAAAGTAAATAAATACAAACTGATATCACATATGAGCTGACTCCACAATCTCAGAGGTAGTCGCCCAGTACCTCTTTCCCTTAGCCCTTGCTCGTCGAAGGATCTACACTAAGTCATCCAACAATTACATTGATGATTTTAGTGAGTAAAATCCCAAGAGAAGTCCACACAATATTCATGAAATAAAACTGATAAACTACGAGACATGCAAATATAACACTTGGCAATAATACGTGATATTCCTATGAATGTAGGCAGCACACGAAAAGCAAAAGTAGTAGCGTGAAATAAATAAACAATATATACCAATTAAACCAGTTCCATAATAAAGCATTAATTAGTAAGCATCTGTATAATCTCGAGAAAACCCTGACCTACACCAGCTAGAAATCAATAAATCGAATAGAATCTACATATATACTTACAGGATTACAGTGGCTAAACCCTAAATTCAGTAAATGGCACGGTCCATTTCCAACGCTATTACACATCAGGACTACCTAATCCCTTCCGACTGTCGTAGATATATTTTACTGCCATCAATACGAGCACTATCATAAGTAACATGTGCATACGATTTAGCCACAACCAATATATACGCACACCGAAATAGGAGTGAAAACCCCATGTGTGCCTACCAGCAGTCCCACGTGAAAGTGAAATCGATAAACCAAATCATGAATTCTGTAAGGCATTCAAATGGGTTTACGCACCTCAATCTGTGCTTCGACTTCCCAAATTCCCATATCCGAACCGAATAGCTCCCTGATACCAAAGCTACGGTCCCCTAGGTCCCTGAAGTCAGTTAAGTATATTTATTGTGCATTCAAATTGGATGAATATGTTTCAAATTGATCTTCCCAAATCAACCATAAAGACTAAATTAAGTCTCGATTTCAGTCTTATGTTACAACGTATTTTTAGGCAAGAAATTGTCCAAATCTCGAAATCTTCCACTAATACAAAGATCATCGGTCTCTATCTTAGCTTCTTGAAAAGGTTTAGTTTGCAAAATTTTGACTTTCAACGAAAGAAATAATGATTCTACTAAATATAGCTCTAATTGGAACCTAGTCTTACCAGTGGAATTAGAAAATCTATTCCACCTAATCTATATTTATAACAAAAAGTAGTTTTTTATCACAAGGCAACAAACATACCCAAATACAATATACTAAAAGATAAGCTTAATTAGATAAGTAGTTTGGGAGTTATGCCTTTAACAAATTTAGTTTTAAAACTTTTCTTCTGAATTTCAGCACCTAATTATATTGCACTTTTGGACATGAAAACAATTGAATTACAACATCTTTGGTTAATCAAAATTATTAATCTTTGAGTATGCTTTCAAATGCCATCAGTTTGGGTCAATTTGGATCTAAAATGAGCAAGTTATGACAAAATTACATAGGCTAATTCCTAATATAACATGCAAAATTCTAGTTTTGGTTTTGCAACTTCAAAAATTCATATCTTTATGATTTCAAATCCAAATTAAGAACTTCAATATAACTGGATTATCAACTTTAAATGAGGAATCTAAATATATAAATCAATTGCAAATATTCAATCATCTACCCTTTGAAATTAGTCAAAAATCATAAATGATTTCAATCTGATATAAATAAATATGTACCTAGTTGATGTACCATCTAGCTTGAGAAATTCTCACCAATCTTCCATGGATTCCTTCTCTCCATCAACCTCTTTCTTCTCCAGCAAGTTCTCTTTATTCATAATTTGAAAATGAAAATGGTTTCCTTGCATGTGTTGATCTTATATATTAAGGTAATATTGATTCATAGCCATTAATCTCCATATACTTACATATCTCAAAGCTTATCTAATGATTCATGCCTTGAAATGTATCCCACTAACTCCCAATAACCCAATCAAAGTGACACTAATTTGCTACTCACATGGTTTCTTGATGTGTCAATACGTATCTCTAGAACAATCTCATGGTTTCTAATTTAAATAACCAAACTATAGGCATTGATTTATTTGATTCAATTACAATAGCTCAGACCCCATTATGATAAATATGGTTAGCTTTTTTATTCACCAAATTAAAAAATTTTGTGTTCTCACTAACCTTCGACTACTCGTTGCTCAATGCCCGTGTCTCGACACGCAATTTAAGGTACGCCGTAGCCTATTATTTTATTTGAATTTTACTAAGCCTATGGTCGCATTACCCATTTTAATTGATTAACTAGTCATTATGTCATGGATTAGTCTAGTTTTCGAGTGTACCCGTAGTTTGCCTACTCACTACCCGCGTTGACAAGCCTTTCAAGGCAAACACCCGTCACATAAACTTGCCAGATAACAACATGCACATATGCGATGCAATATAATAATAATAATTTTTTAACACCACATATACACAACCACCATCCATAAATAACATATTTCCTCTATTCTCGTGTCCGAGTTAACTGAGTTGCCCATGTAACGCTCGAATTACAATAGTTAATCTCCGAGATTAACGTTAATTCTAGTTTAATTAATTTGGGCCGTTACAGCATGGCTGCCACACGGGACTTTAGGGTACAGACACAATTTGAATTTTACAAGTTGGATTTTTGCTCGGTTAGACCTAGCAAGGTTGATTACTTGGCGATAGCGACAAGCAGAGCGGTGTTCTTTGCCGATTGCATGAGAGATGTTGGTGGCATTGAGATCAGCTTGGTTTGAAGTAAGAAAGAAATGGATGCTTTTGCCTTTTCATTTGCTAATGTTCTTAAAAGCATTGTTCCCTAATCATGTATGCAATCTTGAGAAAAATTCACAAAAGTAGTACAAAAGAGTTTGAGTGTGGCATTGTGCTTGGTTTTAGGAAACTTTTAGGGAATTAAAATGTTTGAATAAATCAAGAGTATGTATTGCATTTGTTAACATGCATGTGTTACTGTTTCTAGTTTCTAGGCGCGCAGAATTATTTGAGAACTTAATTAATTATCTATGTTAATATGTTTATGTTGTTGTTATTGCTGCTGCTACTTTAATTGCAAACATTTGACTCCAACATGAGGTCCGTTGATTGATTTCTAATATAAAAAAAGAAGAAGAAGAATTAAGGATCCGTGATTTCCCTATGTTTTGGAGCGTCAGACATCAGTGTGTAGCTGGAAAGCTCAATACATGTAGCAAAATGATATCACCCATGAAATGAGCATTATACAATGTATAATGATAAAATTAAGGTCGTATATATTGTATCATGTCAATCATTTAGTTTCACCTAATTAATACTTTTTAAAGTAAAATAAAGTTTCATTAATTAATTAGAATTGCACTATGTGCACCACGACTTATTATGAAGGCACCCAACATTTTCAAATTAAAAATCAGTTTCATAAGGAAATTTCATATTTGTTTTCCCAACTCGATCGATTCACTCACATGCCCCATTCCATTCACATTCCCGCACACCTTGTGATGGTCCCTTCTTTGATCTAAGGCATCGCTTGGCCTAATCCGTAATTAAGCCCAAATCCCAATCCTGCAGGCCCGCGTAGGCCTATTCAAATCTATTCCATACTAGTGTTTAGGATAAATAACTCAGTCTTTCTATTCAAATCTATTCCATACTAGTGTTTAGGATAAATAAAACACATGTCACTTTTCAAACTAGTGATTAGGATAAATAAAACACATGTCACTTTTCAATTGAATTTTAGAGTTCATCAAAACTTATTAAAAGTTACAAAATTTAGTGGAAGTATTAACAAATTATGCGGAAGCAATTATTAAAAACCCTAAGTGTGTGGAAACCAAAAAAACAACGATCACATGCATATATAACAAAGTGGTGAATATAAATAGTGTGATATCATCATAAGTCATGGAACTAAATATTCAACCCAATATACAACCCTAAATTGTATCAAAACAAAACTGTATATTACACAAAATATCAAAAACCTACAAAATGTTGATGCAGAGGTACACCACCGGATCAGAGGTAGTCGCCAATCTTCTTATTGTCTAGCCTGCTCATCGACGGCTATGCACCCACAATCATAAAAAGGACGGTGAGTAAAAAAATAACAGTAATCCCCGTTGAAAAATTCATTTACATTTCGAAAACAAACTAAATGGTATTTAAAAGCATAAGTTCAATAAAGAAAGACTAGTACCACAATTATGCTAAAAAATACCATAGTTAAACAAGTGAAACTGACATGAGGCTAAATAGTTATGATCAAGATTCGATCAGCCGTGACATACGTCAATGAATCATTAACCATTATAGGACATGTGTAGTGTCGCACATTCTAATATCATTGGGGACTCTAACACTAGTATCATCAGGGACTCTAACCATGGTATCATCAGTGAATATACCTCATATATGTGCAACTTCAGGAACTCTAACCCCTTGTGCCTCACCATAGTGGTGAGTGCCGATATACCCAAGGACTCTAACTTTGTGTGTCGATCAACTCATAATGCAATTCACTATAGATTCTATAACTACTTTATACATCCAAGAAAATGATTCATTAAAGATTCCAAGAATTGTTTATGCTACAAAATACAAAATTCTCCAAAGAATATAAGTATACAAAGTCATTCACGACTCACAAATCTCTAATAGCATTCTATTTATACTACATTTATTACAAAACAACAAGAAACGACATATAGCACATGAATGTATTCAAAAGAATTCAATTTACCAAAATATCATGAAAACCAAGCTCAACAAGTGATGAATAGCAAATAAGTCCATGATATGAGAGTACAAAGATATACATAGTCAATATAAAAAACAACAAACAAGTTAAAACTGGAAATGAATTGTAAATAAATAATCAACAAGTATGCTCACATCAAATAATGTAAAGTCCTAGTTCTACCGACCTCTTGACACCTCAAATCTTATATCCGAACCACTATAACTCTTTCTTAGGTTCTTGATATCACATAACATATTTTTGGATGTGTTTAGACCTTTACTTAGGGTTTTAGGCTTAGTTATAGTGTTTTAGCAAATTTGGAAATTTGTAGGTTTTTATGCTATCAGGGCAATTAGCGCGCTAGGTGATTTGATTAGTGCACTAGTGGCCTCATTAGAGCTCTAACCACTGTCTTTAATGCACTAATCGAAATTAGCCCGCTGACTATCCTACCTAGTGCTCTATGTGTAGGAAAACCCAAAATTCTGCAACTAGAATTTTGAGTTTACACCACATATAGGCTTTACCAATGCCATGGGGAACTCCACAAACACCTAATATCAACAACATAAAAAAGCCACTAACATGATCGAATTCATGAATTCATCAAATTAACAAAACAAACTAGTGTAAGTGAATTACCTAGTTGATGTTCACTAGCATGATCAACCACCATACCTTGATTTCACTAACCCAAACTGATTTTCTTAAGCTTCTTCCTCAAACCTCTCCAACAAGTTTTTTAGCTTTTAAGCTTATAAGAATGAAAATATTTGGTTTGCATTAATTGATCTCTAACTATATACATGAAATGGATATGGTTGAATGATAACCATTGATCTAATTACATGCATGTATTTGTAGGCCTGTCTAATGGTACACTTCTTAACACATACCCCACTTACCTCCACTAATTCATGCCAACTAACTCCAATGTGTGACTTAATTGGTTTCTAGATGTGCTAATACGTGTCTCGATGCAAATTACATGACTATTGTTTTAAAATGCTAACTTATGTTACATTTAATTAAAAATAAACTATAGTCATATTAAAACCACTATATAAGCTATACTAACTCAAAATAGACTTACCACAACACTCTCTACCTCAGTCTCACGTCGACACACAATTCAAGGCACGTCTCGACACCTATTGAGACGAACCTCCCCGGGTTGGGTCGCCCGAATAAAACCATTACCCAAGTACGATACCTAAACCAGGCTCAAATAACGGTTTGGCATGCCTAATTCAACCTATGAAACTATACAACTGTACATATGAAACAATGAATGTAGAATTCAAAACTAAAAAGGTTTCATATGTTAAGCAAATAATTCTAAACAAAGGTGTTCAAATATCCTTAAGTAACTGTAAATGTATACTACCATGGTACTAAGTCAACGAGTCTCGAGGTTTATAATCTACCCCATTAAGTATTTAATACAATGCATGTTTAGATGTTTTGAATATCGATAATATAAATAGCATGCAAAGTTCATATTATAAGCAAAACTCTACACTATCGCCTTCCCTTTATCCTGCGCTAGTATTGATGAAGACAGATCTGGAAAGTAAGTAAGGTGAGCTAAAAGAGCCAACGAAGCTTAGTAAATGCAGAAAACTCACTCAAACATCAAACATGCAAGTATTACTTAATAAAAATGCAAGATCTAACATGGAGATGAAATCAAATCATCAAGTATTTAGTAGAAAGCATGGAAACTAAGATTCATATCTATAATTAAATGTAAACCATCCATTTTATTCATTTAAAACAAGTTTCAAGATGCATTTAGACCATACTAGCAAAAGATTTGAAAATCATAAATAAAATTAAAACATTCATGCATAGGGTCCCATAAGAGATATACCAAAAAAATAATAATATTTATAAGTCATTGGTCCATTCAATGCATACTAATTATTGACTTGATTCAGGTGACCGATTCCTTTACTCTCGATGTCATAAAGATCACAAGAGAACACAATGGTCATTGTGTCCCCTCAATGGTCCCATCAAACCGACAGTAAGTTCATCTAAGTCGTCGCCGATATGTGCATCAAGATCACTTAGAGTTTTCATGAGAAGTTTACCACCGCTCAAGTCCTTGATATTTTAGCCCAATCTCTTTAGCCAAAAGGGGTAACTCCAACTCCTTACCCATGAATAGGTAATTCCATCTCCTTACCCAGGAGAAGTTATCCCAATTTTTTTGGTGCAGTACATATACAATCATAGATAAGTAAATCAAGTCAATAGCTTAATGCAACCCATTCCCAAGTCTCAAGCTCAAATTATAAGTCTTAATTATCTAATAACATACCATATTTGATACTTCAGCGAAGCTCCCCACTTACCTCGACTCGCGGCGACGCCTATAACAACTACCGGTACGCTCGGGGCTTGATATGTACATTCGCGCAACACTATACAATCATAATACATATCATCAATAAATATTTTAATTTAAATTAACTAGATTTTCCATTTATTGGTCTTTGAAATCCCATAGTGTGCTGGTCCCCCGTCGCTCGATGCGAGTCGAAGGGTGGGACCCGATCAGTCTCCCTCGGAGATGTGACAATGCTCAATTTGCAAGAAAATATTTTACTTTTTTTTGTTATACTTATATTTTATTTATTATTTATAGTTTATTTATATTTATATTTATATTTTTTATTTTTCTTTTATTTTTATTCGAGTTGATCGGTCCAGGGGTGTTGACCCCTGGTTTCCAAACAAGGGGCCAACAACCCCTAGTATATTGGTGGGCAAGGATAGGGTTTCCCTCCTTGACCAGCGGTGGTGGTGGGGGGGGCTAGCGCTGATCGGCGGTGGTGCCTCCCCAGCAGCAGCGACAGGGAAGCCACCGGCTGCGGCAGTGAGGCCACCACCGGCACTTCGACCGCCACTCATTTTGTCAAGACCACCTCCTTTAAGGTTCCCTATTTGAATTTTTTACCAAATTAAATCGACAGAATTAATTATCCACCATAAATACAAGTTTGTGACTCGTTTAAACAATACAAGAAAGTGAGTTTACATTCAATGGAGGTTTCCTCAACTACAAAGCATTACAATTCCCCCCCACACAAGTCCCCTTTCCCTTTCTCTCTAACTTTTTGTGTGCGCACAAACAGTGGATAGAGTTTACAATAAATTATATAGTGGGACCAATTTAGTTTAAGGTTTACTAGATTTACTAAATTATCCTTGAGATGAGTGTTTTTGATTTTAGGGTCATCACAACAAACTCAAGTAGGAGTGACTTAATAGTCTACACATATATAATACACTAGGCATACACCACAACAAATCTAACATCTACCTCGGCCATCTCTCCGCGATCAATGCTCATGTCACGGTGTCGGTCCCACATCATAGGTCGGTGATCTTGATTATGGATAATAAGCGAGATTAAAAATTCAGGCCATGACACACCACACCTTCAAACTCCTTATTTTCTACCAAGTGGAGTCGATTCGTCACTAGTCGAACCTCGTGTTCATCTATCAATGAGTGTGCACCAACTTTTTTTGTTAGATTCGACGGGTTTAAAGCATTTTTAGGGTATAGTTATTGAAGAAAATGAGTGGGAGGCGGGCGTCGAACACGATAAGGTTAGTTTTCATAGTTTTATGGGTTTTTCTTACCATTTTTGAAACTAAACTACAGAAACGATTTATCAGTCATACAAGACTAAGATATGTTGTAGTGTCTCAGTTTAAAATAGCCAAGACTTTGGAATAAGTATTGGTATAGGGTGACCGAACTCGTGTTTGATCCCTTAAATGGCACATGTATCACACAATGGGTGTCGAAAATGAAAACACTAAGTCACAACACATTATACAATGACTTATGAGTTGCGTGGGGCTCAGTGGTGTCAGGAGCACAATACTTCGCGGTATTGGTGTCAAGAGCATGACACACCCTCGTATTTCACCACAATACATTGCACACTAACGGGCTCATGTGACTCATCAGCCATTGTGCAATGTTTTGTGACTTAGTATTGTCATTCTAGCATTTCCTTAGCTTGGTAATAACTATGTTATATATGAATTACAACAAAAGAAAACTATATATGCACATTTTTTCATTTATAAAATCTGTATTGAAACTGTAACCTATCAAGTAAGCCTATCTACCAATCGATTAGGTGGCAAAACGGTTTAGTACATGATTTGGGAGTATGAGGTCATGGGTTCAAACCCCAATGGGGGCAAGTTCTTTCTTTCTCGTAAAAAAAGACATGCAACTCTCATATATCTTTTCCCAACTCATGGCTTTAATTTAATTACTAATTTAAATAGTCAAACAATGCAACTGAAGAAGTTTAGCTACATTGTGACGACCCTTCAGGGCACCGTCCGACCTAATCCCTGTTAGGTTTTAGGGTTCATACGAAGAAAAAACTCAAAATAATATTGAAAAACCCCAATAAGATTGAAAATAAGTTCTATTAAACTAGATCTACAAAATTAATCCATGATTTCCTTCTCTGATTGTTCGATCTCCAAGACCTTCAAACGCGCGTCCTCTATCAGAAATACACACATGAGTGGTGTCGCAATTTAGAGTGCTAGCCCTAAGATAGATTGAAAACATTTTTCTTTCTCTCCCAAAATCCAAAGTATTCGAAAAAAAATAAAAACGAAAATCTTATTTCGTTTTAGGATCTCAACCTCTATTTATATGTGTAGATAAGCTCTCTTAAAAAACGTATTTGTAATACAACTATCGTATTTAAGCAATTCAAGCAAATTACACATACGCCCCTATTAATAAATTAATATATAAAAAATTGTAAGAGTTTTTATGTCATGAACTTTATCATATAAAATATATTACACTTGACCAATTGAAATTGCGTAAAACCATTCTTTATCTACGACGCAATAAGTTCTTACGATGTTGGCAGTGAACCAAAACTATTTTAGTACACAAGTCATAAGCGAGCAAGGCATTATGACTACCCAAGTAGCATGAATATCAAAATTGATACAACCTAATGAATAACATATATCACATCTTTTTGTCGTGCGATATCCTTTGATTAAACATAAATCATAGAAAGTCACCCTTAATGTTCAATCGTACTAGTCTCGATCTTTAGGTAGACTAACATATCGAGGGATCCACTAATATCTCTTTTTATACGAGAGACACAAAATCTATCTTAATTACACATTGTCACATATTATTCACATGGTAACCAATCATAATTTTTATAATTGTCCGGTTAAAGAAAATGTTTGATCGTGTCAAATTACCACACTCCTAATATTGAGTTCTATGGTAATCTCAAGTCGAAGAACTAAACGATATAGCTATCTTAAGTAACACCTATGACTTAATATATGTGGTGTTCTCATAGCGAGTCGATTCAATACATTGTTCCTTGACAAGTACTCATGATCTCAATTCGTATCCCTGTACACATTATCATCACATGGTCATCAATCAAGATTCATTATAGTCTTAATTTATTTAATTCCTAGTATAATGACTGACTAAGGACATTTAAGATATTCCAACAAATACTCATGGATCTTATTATAACGTAAACATGCAATCACTTATAATAAAACAACAAACAAAAACCTTTATTAATTAAAATAATAAGATAAACAATGTTTATAAATTGACCTAGAGTGCATTCCACAATAATCTCATCATTAAGCCTTAATCTCAGCCACATAATACTTAACAACTTATTCGTCAGCCTTTCAAACTTCTTTTCAAACTAGTTAACTTTAAAATAAGAAACCTATAGTTATCTTGTCAATTAATTTCTCAGAGTTAATAAAATTTTTAGAAACTTAACTATTATTCAGTGGAAGACTTAATAAATTAGCAGAAGCCATTAATAAAAATCCTAAATGTATGGAAAATCAAGAAACATAGGTCACATGCATATATAACAAAAAGACGATAATAATATATCAACATGTGTCTGGTCTAGTAACTATCTCTCAACCCATATATACAACCCAAAAAGTATATATATGTCATACAACAAAACCCAAAACTTATAATATTAGAGGTAGCAGCACTCCAATAAAAATGACAATGATCATGAATACATGAAAGTAAAAAGTAATAGTGAGAGGCAATTATCAACATTTTCAAATATACAATAAGTATTTGAAAGCATAACAATAACAACTATGCTAAAAAAAGTCATGCTATAAGATATTTTAGTTAAACAACATGTAATTGACACTTGACTAAACAGTAATGATGTAGGACCGATCGACCGTGAGTTACATCTCGTCAGCCTTATTTCACTATATTGGGTGTAAACAACTTCATGAATGCTTTAACATCCTCTTAAATGCCCATCAAATTAATAAATACTCACAGCTACCCCTTATATATAACGTACGCTTATCAACAAGCTCGGGTCTCATACCCCGTGTATTGTACAAGCTATTGGTGAGATCTCGACAACCTAAAAAATCTAGAGACTTCATGTGCTGCGCTCATCTCTATATATCATGGCCTTAGATACAAGAACTACTTTCATAATTCACAATTTAGAAATCCAACAATGTAATTGCATAACTAATGCACAAAGGAAAATGGATTTACAATACCATAAATCACCTACCTAATAGTATGCTATTTCAATTGACTAAATTTCTCAACAATCAAGAATGACATAACATAAGTTTTATAATCAATGAAACCACTTAACAAACAAACAATGTCATGATAGCGAACTCATAAAATGAGATGGAACAACAAGTCATGAAATCAGAGTACAATAGATAAATCAATCCAAATAACTGTAAATAAATAGCATAATAAGAATGAAATGTAAATAAATATCTCAATATGTTTACTTACAATGCACGCAAAGTTTCTAACTTCATTAGCCTCTCGACACCTCAAAACACGTACTCGAACCTTCGAGACTATTCTATAGGCTCTCAGTATCGCACTAGGGAGTTTATCTAGCACTTTAGCACGCTATAGACCCTTAATGTAACGTGCTAGGAAAAATACATAGCGCTATTGTTCTTCAAACAAAGAACGGTTGCATGCCCAAGCTAGAATAGCGCGCTATCCAGAGCATGGGACATAATTCTCAACTCAAGAATTTTATACAAACTCCCAATCTAACCTACTCCAACACCTTGGATTTTTGTTTTCCACCACCGATGATCTGACATATCCACCATATTGAACAACAACAGCTTATATATCATCAATTAATCATCAAATTCATCAAATCATAATTTTTATAGAACTAATAGTGAAACTAAATTACCTAGTTGATGATTTTCAAACTCTTGATATACCCCTCAGAATTTCACCAAAATTTCTCTACAAACCTTATATCTTCCTTTTCCAGAACTCCTTCTCTTTTCATGCATCAAATGAAAGTAATTTGGATGTTCATCTCATCTTACCTTATATATAATGTTAAATTATAGCCATTTATCTTAATGTTCACACTCATCTCGAGGCTAAGCTAAGGGCTCTCATTTGATCTCACAACCCACCAACTCTCCACTAACTCACTTAGATAACACATTTACCAACTTAATTTTCCTTATGATGTGTTCACACGTATCTTGAGAAACATCAATGAAAAATATTTATTTTCTAACTTAGGCTTCATTTAATATAAATCAAACTATAACCACTAGAACAAATTCTACTTTTCATAGAGGTTTTTGACCTCTATGAAAAGTGTTATCTTTTAAGGTGTTATCTTATCTTCCAAGCTTACATAGGGGTTTCAAGCCTCTATCAAATCTTGACTATTTCATAGGAGTTTCAAACCTCTATCAAATCTTGGCTATTTCATAGGGGTTTGAAACCACTATAATATCTTCAAAGGCTTACATAGGGGTTTGAAACCCCTATCAATTGTAGTGATTTCGTAGGGGTTTGAAACCTCTATATTATCGTCAAAGGATTACATAGGGGTTTCAAACCCCTATCAAATGTAATTTAAAAAAAAAAGCTGAAAATGCTCAAAATTAATTTCCATTTCCATTTTCAATTGAAAATATACAAATCTACATTCCACTCGCAATATTATTATTCAATCAAGAAACAAAGTAACTTATATTAAAAGAAACATTTAGCTTTTCCCAAAGAGAGGGATATTGTTCTTCCCAAAAATGGAACTCCGGCTGCCGGCATTGCCAAACACTCAACTAAATTATTGACTTTCCTCGAGTCAAACCAAGCAAGAAGAATGAACATGTAGAATGATTGCTCTAACCATCAGCGCCAGCAAATAGAGAAGGTTGGTTTATCTGTGCATTTGGCCATTTTCCTCTAGGAATAGCTCCATTAGAGGAATTACCACCAGTTGCAGGCATAATTCCAACCATGCCTCCAGGTAGAGCTGCCAAAGCACCACCACCAACGAATTTGTCCGTATAGGCAAGAAGCTCCTCCACAAACTCTCTTTTTGCAGGATCCTATAAGCATGCATTCACGGTCAAAATAATGAAATATGCAGCCATTGAGCTGTCATTCAATCCAAATGCAGAAAAACCTTAAGCATCTTACATTCGGGAGGAGTGAAGGCCCCTCGAAGTTGTTGTCGATGTATTTAACCACGTCAACGCTATCTCCTATCACAACGTTGTTATGTTCTAAAGCAGGCACCTATAAAGAATTAAGTCTAAAGTTAGAGCAAACAAAATTTCTCCATTGTATTTGCATAAGGTTCATGAACTTTCAAGAGGGACTTCAATATTCATTAACATACAAAAAAAGAGTTAATAAGCTAGCATTTTCGCGCATACGTAACAAGTGAAACCACAATAGGGTTTTTGTTTTAGAATCGCCAACACTGAAAGTGAATGTATCATTCTAATTCAGATAACAATTAGAAAAGCCAACATCTTCTTCTTGAAAATCCAATAAGAGCAAACAACTAGACATTCACCAACAAATTAAGTAATAAAACTAATCATGTTGGCGACGATTACCTTATTTTCGGGGTAGACTTTCTCCTTGTACCCATCCGCAGCAGTCTTACTAGTGTGTAGTGACAACCCATCCCGCAAAAAAAAAAAGTTAGCTTATTTTTGAAGAAAAATATCGCTAGGTATGACATGTTTCCATGGTGTAGAAGTCGGGGATTGTTCCAAAGTATGGGTAGGATTGAAGTGAAGAAGATCATGGTACCATAGAGAATCTTCACCTTTATTTGGACTATTTAAGAGGGTAGAGAGGAAGAACTTACACTTGATCACATTGTGTTTCAAATAATTTAAAACCATTCCTCCTTTCTTCCCTCCTTTTCATCCTTGCCTTTTCCCTGCAAGATCTTATCATTCTCCCTTTTGGTTGCAGTTTCAGCAAAGCAGACCCAGCAGAAACCGCAAAGACTCCAAATGGGAAAAACGTATTGGAACACTCACACTTCCATCACTTGTTCAGAGATCTCTCCCCCTTGTGAATCAATATCACCAATGCCCATTACATAAACTTTTACTAAATCTTTGACTCAAATTAACATTCTATAGTTCTGCCAATAACAATTCATCTCCTTCTAGATATGTAAGAAAGTAAAAGTTAAGCGGATCCACCTATGTGACAATAGAGAGAATTTTACATACCTTTGAACTACGCCCGCCCACGAATCATTTAAATAGAACAAGTCTAATTCAGAAAAAAAAATAAAAAAAAAATGGTTGAATCAGCAGTAATCAAGAGATGGAGTTCAAATCCAGTGACATAGAAGATGAAAATTAAGACATGTTACTTTTACTGCAAAGCAAAATCAGGATAGAAGAAGGCATAAATGACAGAATCTAAGGAGATGAGAAATTTCAAATCATATCCGAACTGCAAACTTCCACGGTTCCACCCCTTCAATTATGTGCAGAGTATACTTGACAAACATGGCAAACCTGACACCCCACAACACATTTTTAAAAATAAAAAGAAAGAACAAATGGGTGCCCACCATTCCTAAAGGACAAATTCAATGAAAAAAGCAAGTTCCAGAGAAAGTGAACTAATTTCAAAAGACCAATATCAGCAGCTACTGAAAAACTGCATTTTAGTCTTCTTGTTCATAATGTTTGAGGCATATCAACATGGGCACTTCCTAACCATGGGGTCACGACATTTATTTTGTTTTTACGCAGATGGTATGTAATATGTATGCATTCCGAAAGTTTCAATTTCATCACCATTCAACTGTGTTTAAATTTGGGTCCACGGATTTGTATTTATTATCGTCAATCAGGGTACAAAAAAATTGTAATTTAATCACAGTGGTAACTTAACGAAGTTCAAGATCAACACAACTCAAGAGTTCAAGCCCATGTTTACACCATAATAAGCGTTAAACGAAGGTTAGATTAACATATATGAGAAAAGAAGCTGCAGGTACTAGTCCAAGAAGTTCCTGAACATATATTTTCAAGCCAACAAAGCTGCAGTGAAATCCACATCAATGAAAAAAAATTCTCCGATCACAAATTCACAACATAACTCGACTAACCAAAGTTTTTTTCAAAATGACAAGTTGCCAACTGCATAGAAAGAGGCACAATGAATCCTTATTCCTTCCTCCACTGTACTCTATGGATTCGATATTTAATTGTATTATAAGTGGGTCTTTCTGAATTTTTATCAAGTCCATCTTCCTCTCTTACTACTGCTAAGTATGCCATAAGAAAAGCTAAACAATTTCCAAGATGTTAGTGTCAGACACGTGTGGAGGTTTAGAATTATCAAAAAAGTCTCCAAATTATGAAGTTCCTTTTCTGTCAGATCTCATATAATATGTAAACTTTGTTTAGACTCTTTCCTGTACAATTTAATTTCAAAGAAAAGAGGAATAAACTTTCCCTACTCTAGTAAGAGAGGCACAGAAGGAGGAGGATATTGCAAGTAATCTATTGCAAGTAATTTCAAAGAAAAGAGGAATAAACTTTCCCAAACCTGGACAACAAACATACGAATCTATTGATGAGAGTTTCACAGAAGTTACTGACCTCAAGTACAACATCTGGATTAATACCTACTCTAGTGTCAATTACAATAAAAATAAATGAAGATTTCACTCGCAAGATCAAAGCAAGTAGACGAAATTCGAACAAAGGTTTCAAGAGGTACCTTAGCACTTCTATAGTTGGAACTATCTGTTGGTGCTGCATACCCTGTAAAATTATAAAGAACACCAAAGCAACTTTGTTAAATCACCATGAAAACAGTAAACAACTCAATTACAATAGAAGGGGACTGGTGAGACTACTTTTGCCAACCATAAAAAATTCTATACATTTGAAGTTTTGACCATATGGGCTTCGTATAAGATTCAAAAACTTTTTTAGCCAAATCTTTCAAGTCTCCTAAATAATCGGTTCTCTTCAACCACCAGTATTTCCATATGTTTTCATACTTTTATGAGAAACGACAGTCGATCATGGGGCGCTAACTATTCAAAAATGCCGCAGCATTGACAAATTGCAGATTCAACAAACACCACTTGATGAGAAATTAATATCAGAATAACTTAAAATTTCAATTTAACAACTAACAAAAACCAATCAAAAAGGGTCAAAAACTTACATTTCTTATTAGCTTTAGGCATTCCCATTCCCATCCCAGCCTGCCAAAACAGCAAACTCAATTCAAATCAACAAAATTCACAAATCAACCAAGTCCCATGTCAACAACCCGTTCCACTCATCTAAAAACTTCGCATATAAATTTGATTAATCTAGTACCACTAAAAATACTAAACAATGAGAGAAAAAGTAGTACTAAAACTGGTGTTGTGGCTATGCTTATAAATTTGATTAATTTAGTTATAAGTTGCAGTGTATGCATGGAAGAACTAATGAAAAGTATATGAATATATATAGGATGTTAATTACATGTATAACAGTGACTTATAATGTGAAATCCGTAATTCTTATGTCCTTACTCCTTATTGACTTGAAAATAATTCATTGAAAGGTTACCGCCCTTCACATATATATTTGACGAGGGTACTCTGACCATCCTTACATGCGTGTGCATACAGGTCATACTGACCTTCATTAAGTGGAGACTTTCATATGTGATCATTGATTTAAAAACAACCATGAATGTAACTAAACAAGAATCTCACAAGAGCAACTGAATTGACAGAAGAAATCCACAAAATTTCATAATTTCATGACTTAAAGATAAGTACATAGTAAAGGCAGTGCCATGGCAACTAAAGCAACAAAAGATGCGAATGTATTGATAATTAAAGAACCTGTAGCCTTGTTTTTCTGCGTCCGAGCCATTTCGGCTTCAATTTCTTTGATCTTCTCAATGAATCCCATGTTTTTCTTATGTTCCTGATATCAGAAAACTGAAATATCAGATTTTGATGCAATGCACAAAATAATCAACAACTCCGCATAAAAAAAACAACTAAAAAATCGATCAGTCTGTGCAGATTGAATCGAGGTTCGAATTGTACCTGTGCGAGGTATTTCGGAGAGTCTTTAATGAATCAATCGAGTGAAAAAAATGAGAAGTTGATTAGCGCGCGAAATCTGTAACCATTAACAAAGCGAAAAGAGAGGTTTTGCGAGGGTAAACCTAAGAGTTGGAGCGATTGGGATGTAAATCTAACACAAAACCTAAGGTTTTGCAACTCCATTGCTGCGTCCATCAAATTCGACAAGCCTATTCGACGAGAACTGGTGCAGTGGTTAGGGCTAGGGTTAGGGTTTGGTGACAGAGAAAACAAAGAAGATGAAGAGAGAAAGATGAGGAGATGTTGAGAGAGAAATTGAGATGGGAATCGGAGTACCTGGAGAGTGAATCGCTGGTTGGAGAGTGAATCGTTGGAGAGTGAATCGCTGGTTGGAGAGCTGGTTGGAGAGTGAATCGCTGGAGAGTGAGATTGATGGATCGCGCGATTGAGGAATTGAGAGAACTAATTTTGAGTTGATGAGAATCGTGAAAATATGTTGATTAAGAGGGGTTTTGAGTTTTAATAGCCTAATACATAAAGGTTACTAAAAACCCCTATGAATTAGGTGCTATAAAAATTTTAATTGCTTAATACATGGGGGTTACTTAAAAACCTCTATCAATTAAGTGTTATAGAAAGCTTAATCATCTAATACATAGGGGTTACTCAAAAACCTCTATCAATTAAATGTTATAAAAAGCTTAAACTGTTCTAGTGATGAACCATATTAAATTAACTATTAAAACCACATTAGCTTAAATTAAACTTACCACATCACTCACTACTTAGGTTCCACACTGCCACGTATCTCGAGGTGCGTTTTTGCTTACTTCTCGACTTCAATGTACAAGTAGGTGTGCTTTAGTAGTTTAAACATATACAATACACTAGGGCATACATCACAACAAATCTAGCATATACCTTAGTCACATCGCCTCGGTCAGTGCATATATCTTGATGCGGGTCGCACATCATGGGTCAATTATCCTGGTTAAGGAATTAAAATAGGATTAAGAATTTGGGTCGTGACATACATGTACATGTATGGTCAAATTAAGAATTTGAACCTCTCTATCTTGCTTATGAAACCCTAACAATGGTGGAAACTTCTAGAACAAGAAATGTATTTTAAAGACTCAAATCTCGATACTTGTGTTGTCGATTTTTTTCCTAAAGTACACATCTTATACTATTTAATGAGGGAAATAGGGGCAAAATTTTTTTATTTCCGGGGAGTAGGCAATAACGCCTATTGGGAAGGCGTCATCTACGTGGCAAAATTTTTGTTCTGATTTTGCCACGTGGAGAGCGCCTTCTCAATAGGCGTTATCCGCGTGGAAACACTGATAGCGCCTTCGGTTAGTTATTTAGTTTAGTTTGGTTTGGTTAGTTAGTTTAGTTTAGTTTGGTTATTTACTTAGTTTAGTTTGGTTTGGTTAGGTTACTTAAGTGGTACTTAGTTTCGTTTAGTTAGTTAGTTAGTTAGTTAGTTAGTTAGTTTAGTTTGGTTAGGTTACTTAAGGTTAGTTAGATTAGTTTAGTTTGCTTAGTTAAGGTTAGTTAGTTAAGGTTAGTTAATGTTAGTTATTTTAGTTTGTTAATAAGTTTAGTTTGGTTAGGTTAGTTAATATTAGTTAGTTTAGTTTACTTTGGTTAGTTAGTTAGTTACTTACTTACTTACTTACTTAAGTTAAGTTAGTTACTTAGTTATTTAGTTAGTTCAAAGTTAGTTAGTTATTTAGTTTAGTTTACTTTGGTTTGATTAGTTAAGGTTTGTTAGTTTAGTTTAGTTAGTTATATAGTTAGTTAGTTATTTAGTTACTTATTAGGTTAATTGGTTAGGTTAGTTAATGTTAGTTAGTTTAGAAAATAGAGTTGAAGGTTGAAACCAATGTATATATATGCCTATTCATAATTGGTTTCATTTTTATACAAATATAAACTCATCATATGCATATTCAAATTTGGTTGTAATTGTCGATATCGCTGATCACTACGATTTACTTTAGCTAGCGACATTTGATTTGACGGAAGCTTTGACGAGAAGACGCATGGTCCAAAGCTCATGATGCATGCGGCGGCAATGATGGTGGACGATTTATTAAGTCCATTGGTGACGTGGCGTGATGACGGGGAGGTGACGTGGCATTGACATGGCGATGGCGGACAGTTTGTTAAGCCCCGTTTAATTAAGTCCAGTTGGTCTGCCATGTAGACGCCACGCCAACGCCACCTCAACTTGCAATTTAACTGATAACACCTTTTCAAAGCGTTATCAGTTAAATGTGGGTTTGCGGTGACGTGGCGTCCACGTGGCTGCCACATGTACAGATAGTGCCTTTTGAAAATGTGCTATCTGTACAAATCGATGCCACGTGGACGCCACGTCACCGCAAACCAAATCAACTCATCCCAATAACGCCTTCCCAAAGGGCGTTATTGCCTACTCCCGTAATAAAAAAAAAACCCCCCCTATTTTGTGAATTAAATTGTAAACATACCCTAGTTTTAGAAAAACCCCTGTGTTGTCACTGTTACACTTATATAGTCAGTTGCAATACATCTCAACCATTTAGATACAAGCCATCTGAGCTGTTGGATGACATCAAGGCACGTGACACATAGATGACTATAATTATGCACATTACATATATGAAACTAATGGTTCATTCTTACATCCCCCTCAAATGAAGGAGTAGTGCAGCGAGACTGAGTTTGCTCCTTAAATATGTAAATCTTGAGACAACAAAGGCCTTGGTGAAACAGTCATCAACTTGGTCATGACTCAGAACATGTAACACAGAAAGATGACCAACAAGTGTTTTGTCCATGACAAAATGGAGATCAAGTTCAATATGTTTCGTCCTAGCATGGTAGACAAGATATCGAGCAAGGGCTTGAGCCCCAATGTTATCACACTAGATAATAAAAGAGGTAGAAACACAGATATGCAGCTCCTTAAGAAGTGATTGCTACCAAAAAATATCAGCAGCGCCATCTGAGCCAACGCCCGATATTATGCTTGCGTACTCGATCTTGCAACATGCTGCTTCTTGGACTGCCAGGATATCAAATTTTTGCCCAAAAATACAACACCACCAAAAATAAAATGTCGGTCATCAGGAAAGACAGCCTAGTCGGCATTGAAAAGCCTTAGGATCAATAACTGCGAACAAGGCTGAAAATTTAAGCCCCACTCAATAGTGCCTTTCAGGTAATGCAACACTTTTTTAAGAGCTTGCCGACTAGTAAGAGTAGGACTCTTCTAAAATTGACTTGTCCATTAACTATG
The DNA here is from genome assembly GCA_039657365.1 of Stephania yunnanensis. Lineage (NCBI taxonomy): Eukaryota > Viridiplantae > Streptophyta > Magnoliopsida > Ranunculales > Menispermaceae > Stephania > Stephania yunnanensis. The sequence goes on along the minus strand of CM077582.1, from coordinate 60,075,481 downwards.
AAAGCAACCTCAAGACGAGTGTTCACCAAGTATTGAAGACCCCTCAAAAGGCTACGATAGAGTGAAGAATCAACAAAAGGAGGTGACATATCATAATAAAGTGGCTTTGCCAACTAACGTAGTGGTGCCAATAGGCTTAGCCTGAAGCATACCACTTTTCTGAAGAAGTTGTTCAATATAGGTTAACTGAGTGAGTAATAGACTAGTGGCATCTCTCATAACTTCTATACCCCAAAAAAAACTCAAATTACCAATGTCTTTCAAAGCAAAACAATCATTCAACCGAGAAATGAAATCCTTAATCGAATTAGAATTGGACCTAGTAACTATAATATCATCAACATACACCAAAATATATAAAAACAGTGACTGACGTTTGAAAACAAACAATGAGCACTAGACTAAAAGTCATATCAAAATTGATACCTGAAAATTATTTAAAGCCTTTTGCCAGTAATCTAGCTTTGAATCGATTACTGGAGCCATCAAAATTCTTTTTAATCAAGAAAGTTCACTTATTCCTGACCACATTCTAATTGATAGAAGCAGGGACTAAAGACCAAGAGCCTGTCCAAATAAGAGCATCATACTCAATAACCATAGCCTCTCTTCACTTAGGATCCTTGAAGGTCTCTTCAATTCAGCAGAGTTAGGTATCTCCTGACCAACTACTGAAGTGGCAGCTACAAAAGCGTTTTTCTTAACAATGCCATTCTTTGCTCGAGTTATCATTGGATGAGTATTAAGAGGTCCCATAGATACAGGAACAACCCCAACAGATGTAGATGGAGAGAGAGGGAGTAGACACTTCTGGAGAATCATGCAATTACTAAGTAATAGATACAAGTGAAGAAGATTTTTGTGTATCACCGACTGACATACTAGGTCGGACATTAGGTCCTGAAGTCATATAGGGCACCACATTAGAAGACTAAGATGATACAACATCCCCAAAGGTCATAGGAAATGACACCACTTCCCTAGATGAAGAAGTAGAGGAATTTAAAGCTAGACATGAAAATAACTCAGAATAAGGGACATCTGACTCATGAAACAAAACATGTCGAGTAATATAGATTCGACCAGACTTATGAAGACACTTATACCCCTTATAAGAAGAGCTATAACCCAAGAAAATACTTGTCAGACCTGAACTGATACTTATGCGAATTGTAAAATTGAAGGAAAGCAAAACAAGCACACCTAAATACTCAAAGTAAAGAGTAATGAGGAGGTGATTCTATAATCTTTCATATGGAGAAACGCCCTTTAAAACCCTAGTTGGAAGTCTATTGATAAGGAACATTAAGGTTTCACAGGCATCCTGACGCACGCCGAACGTGTCAATAAAATATAATTCATAAACTAACTATTTTGTAGATAGTGGTAAAGGTTCAATCCCAAAGGGATTGGTATTCTTTCTAAGGTTATAAAAGAAAGAAAAAATGGGATTTTGAGAAAATGAACAAATTAACTAATCTAAATAAAAATAAAATAATTAAAGCAATGGAAATTGTTTTGAAATCAATTAATGAAAAATACCTAGGTCAAGACATACAAGTTTGGTTCGATAAAAGATTGAATTTGACCTTCAATCTATGTAAAATATGCAAATCAAAAGTATTATAATGTAGCTATAGACCCGATAAAGTACGTGGTTCTTCACACATCCTATTTTCGATAGCCAAGGTACGACAATGACTATTTCCCTAGCCAATCTTATAACTCTATACTCAAGCACATTAGGTTTAACATGATGATCGAAATGAGTTTTGTGAAAGCTCTACACCTAGCAAATCGGATCACTAATGTGTCCTATTTAGCTTAGATCCCTAAGGTATTTGACCGATCACAAAAGGGGCGAACTAATTGGTATGTTCAATTACCACTTACGTGGTCTTATTGCACAAGGACTGATGCGTATGACTCACTAGCTAAAGAATCAAGTTTTAAATCTAAATTTAACCATAATTAATCAATCAATAACAAAGAAAATAAAACACCAATGAAAAATAATTAAATTAAAATAAATAAATCTCACATATCCACAGATACGAAGGTTCGAACCTCCCTCGTAGTCTTGCCTAAGCTATGAAATTAATGTCTCATGGTTGAAAAATACAAAGTGAATAATAATAGAATAGAGGAGGCGGAAAGAATGGAAGAGCCGCCAAATAAACTCTAAAGTCTTAATATGAGTTGTTCTGATGGTTCTTGAATTTCCATTCTCATGTTTTGCTTTGATTTCTTGATCAATACGCACATCGAGGCTGATCTATGGATAAAAGTAGTTTTTTTATATTAGGAATTAATATGTACATGTGTCTTCGTATCACCAACGAATGAAAATACCTAGGTCAAAACATACAAGTTCGATTCGATAAAAGATTGGATTTGGTCATCAATCTATGTAAAGAATGCAAATTAAAAGTATCATAGTGTAGTTACAAACCCGATAACGTATGTGGTTCCTCGCATTTTCTAATCTCGATAGCAAAGGTACGGTAATGAGTACTTCCTTAGCCAAACTTATAACCTTATACTAAATCAAATTGTGTTTAACACGATAACCGCAATGGATTTTATGAAGGTACTACACTTAAACAACCGGACCACTAATGCGTCTGATTTAGTCTAGATCCATAAGGTATTTGACCGATCCCAAAAGGTCAAATCAATTGGTATGGTCAATTGCCACTTGTGTTGTCTTATTGCATAGGATAGATGCTTATTACTCACTGACAAAAGAATCAAAGTTTAAATCTAAATTTAACCCTAATTAATCAATTAATAACAAAGGGAATAAAATAACTATGAAAAACAATGAAATTAAAATAAATAAATCTAAAAAATTCATAGATATGAATGGTCGAATCTTCATCGTAGTCTTACCCAGGCTATGAGATTAATGTCTCGTGGTTTAAAGAATACAAAATAAAATAAAAACAAAGAGGGAAAAAATTAAAAAAAAAAATCGAGAGAAAGAGAGAGTAGAATTGAATGAGAACCTCCCTTGCACCTCATGACATCATGATGATGTCATCACCACTAATTAATTTTTTCTTAGCCATCAGATTCATATATATATATATATATGTTGAATTGAATGAGAACGTCTCATGTACCACTTAATATAAGTATGTCACCAATAGTGCCAATGTTGTCTCGAGATACGTATAACTCACTTTTGATGCAACTTGCCACTGGTCTCCAAAACACTCGCTTTACACCATTTTCGCTCTCGATTTCGATTATGCACCTCATAAATCTGTAAATTACAAATAAAAAATTATTAGTGCAATATACTATAGACTTTTGAACGTAAAAACATATTAAATACACAACCAAAATTAACATAAATACCAACTTATCACATCTCACCATAACTTAAGATGAAGATGACATTGAGCCAATAATGTCAAATTCATCGTGACAATATAACGATGTTTACGCTCGGCACGACCATTTTGTTCATGAATATGAGGACAAGAGTGTTGAAAACCAATCCAACATAAATCAAAGAGGGACTTTGATGAAGTCCAAGAATTAGCTTGTAAATTCTTGGAAAAAATATGATGGAAAGATATGACAGGATGGCATTTTAGTAATTTTCGCAAATGGCGAAGTTTGGGCGTTTGAGTTTTGGCGTTCCGGGGGCTTGGGTTTATTAGAAGCGACGTGGAGATCACAACTCACTGTTACGCTGTGACTACGATGTTTTTCGGCGAAATTCCATCGTTTTGCCCTCCGAAACGGCAATTTTGCTATTTTAGGAAAGTTTTGTTTCGCTTATAACTTTCATTTGGGATTTCCGTTTTTATTGTCGTTTGCGGCATTTGTTTCTATTTTTCGTCTAGTTTTCAGTTTAGGGCTTTTTGAACTTTTTACTATTTTCGGCAAATTTTAGGGTTTCGCTATTTAAGCGATCTATTGAGTGTAATTCATAGTTTTGGCTGAAATAAAAGAATTTTCGCACTTTGGCTTAAGTTCTGACCTAAATCGAGTTGTTCGTGGATTCGTTCAACTGGTTTAGAAGATCTTCGCTGCATCGGTTGGTATCAGAGCCTGCTTCAGCGTGATTGGAGAAATCATGCCACCGAAGAGGAACCAATGAGGTGTATGACCGTGACAATCTGAATCGACAAATTGGCCAATTGATTGACCAACGCATGGGCGCGGTGGTAGAACGATTAACTGCCAGAATCGATCAGTTGTTGAGTCAAAATATTGATCGTGTCCGTAACCATCGAAGGGAACATGTTGGTGATGAACCACTAGGAGATTCTTCTACCGAAGGGGAGGATGAGTATGTTGAGGCACCGAGGAGGCGCTACAGGTCGCGTGCAGTTGAGGATGATTGCAGGCGGTGGGAGTCTGGGATGAAGACGGGGGGTCTCAGAATTCCATGGCACCCTTCAACCAGAAGAATTCTTAGATTGGCTGGCGTTAGTTGAATTAGTCTTAGAATTCAAAGGCGTACCCGAAGACAAGCGCGTGCAACTAGTCGCGACCAGATTCCGCAACAGGGCCACGGCTTGATGGCAACAGCAGAAGTTGATGCAGAATAGGAATGGAAAGGCGAAGATCACCTCGTGGGAGAAGATGAAAAAGAATTTACGTGCTACGTTCTTGCCTTACAATTTTCAACGCCTTATGTATCAAAGGTTGCAGAATTTGAGACAAGGGGCAAAGTCAGTAGATGATTACACTACTGAGTTTTATCAGTTAGTCGCTAGAAATGAACTGCAGGAGACTAACGACCAATTAGTGGTGCGGTATATTGGTGGACTGAGGGTGCATATCCAAGATGTCGTCAACATGTTTGATCCGGCTTCCTTATCTGCTGTGCACCAGCGAGCATTGTTGGTGGAGAAACAACTGCGTCGGGGTGCGAGTAATGCTTCCAGTAATGTTAGTGTTGGGACAGCCAATACTGGAGGTAAAATCGCTGCAATTAACCCTGCTAGTCTCGCAAACAGACCTAGCACTAGTGGGATTATATGCTTCAGTTGTGGTGAAGTTGGTCACAGGAATTCCGAATGTAAAGGGAAGAAGGCTCTCTTTATTGAGATTGAAGAGGAAGACGAAGGGGAGGAGGCCAACATCACTGCAAAACCAGCGTTTGATACTTCTCACAACACAAAAGAGGAGGTCGTGACTGGAGATGTGGGTACCGCCTTAGTTGTAAGGCGTTCTTGTATGACTCCTGGAGCTGTCGCTGATGATGAGTGGTTGCGGAATAACATCTTTTAGTCCAAGTGTACCATCTTAGGCAAGGTGCGCAGGTTCATGATTGATGCATACAGTTGCGAGAATATCGTCTCAGTTGAAGCAGTTCAAAAGTTGGGCCTTGCAACTGAACAACACCGCAGGCCCTACAAGCTAGCTTGGCTGAAGAAGGGTGGTGAGGTGAAGGTGTCGAAGCGCGCCTTGGTGACTTTTTCTATTGCTGCTAATTACAAGGATTCAGTGTGGTGTGATGTTGTGGCTATGGATGCTTGCCACTTGTTAATGGGACGTCCTTGGCAGTTTGATAGAGGAGTTGTGCATGATGGCAGAACCAATAAATACACCCTTATGTTCAAGGGAGTGTAGATTGTTCTAGTACCCGCCAAGGACCCGGAGGAAGTTAAGCCTACTAAAGAATCTAGCCGTTTGCTGTCTTTGGCAAGATTTGAAGATGAATTACAGGATTCTGAGGTCGTTTACATTTTGATGGGAAATGAGGTAGATAGAGATGTTGATGTTCCTGAAGCTGCAACTCCTATTGTGAATGAGTTTTGTGATGTTTTCCCTGATGAGATGCCAGAAGGACTATCACCATTGCGTGATATTCAACATCAGATTGACTTTGAACCTGGTGCGTCCACACTACCGAATGAGTCCCAGTGAGCATGAGGAGTTGCGTAGACAGGTTGAAGAGTTATTGGCGAAGGGATTCATCCGTGAAAGTCTGAGTCCGTGTGCAGTGCCAGCCATCCTTACACCAAAGAAAGATGGCTCCTGGGGGATGTATGTGAACAGTAGAGCAATCGATAAAAATTACTGTCAGGTATCGCTTTCCTATCCCTCGCTTGGATGATTTACTTGACCAATTGAGTGGAGCAAAATTTTTTACAAAACTGGATTTGAAGAGTGGGTACTGATAAGTCAATATGGGATGACCCGTACTTATGGAAATTTTGCTCCGACCAGGTTATCAGGCGTTGTGTTCCTCAGACTGAGAGTCATTCCATATTGACTTTTTGTCATACTTACGCCTGCGGTGGCCACTTCGGTCCTCGTCGGACAGCTAGGAAAGTTCTTGAGAGTGGGTTTTACTGGCCCACTATTTTTCATGACTCATACATGTTTACCAAGACTTGTCCTAACTGTCAGAAAACTGGTAACCTTAGTCATCGAGACCAAATGCCACTTACCCCGATTCATATTTGCGAGATATTTGATGTATGGGGTATAGACTTTATGGGACCGTTTCCAGTGTCATTTGGTAATGTTTACATACTTTTGGCAGTGGACTACGTGTCTAAGTGGGTGGAAGCTAAGGCTACACGCACTAATGATTCTAAAGTGGTATGTGAATTCCTCAAATCGAGGATTTTCGCAACGTTTGGTACCCCACGTGCCCTGATCAGTGATCGAGGCACTCACTTCGCAACCGTATGGTTGAAAACCTTCGAGGAGATATAACGTCACTCATCGGACTTCTACGCATATCATCATCCCCAAACGAGTGGCCAGGCAGAGGTCTCTAATAGAGAAATCAAATCCATATTGGAAAAGACGGTGAATCCAACTCGTAGAGATTGGAGTGCACGTCTTGATGATGCGGTTTGGGCTTACCGAACGGCTTTTAAAACGCCAATTGGGATGTCCCCATATCGCATTGTGTTTGGTAAATCTTGCCACCTGCCAGTCGAGCTCGAGCATAAATCTTACTGGGCTGTGAAACAGTTTAATATGAAGCTCGATGAAGCAGGAAATGAGAGAAAGCTCACTCTCCAAGAGTTGGAGGAAATCAGGAACGACGCGTATGAAAATGCGCGGATTTATAAAGAAAAAACGAAAGCGTTCCATGATAGCAATCTCTCTAGGAAATCTTTCCGTGTTGGTCAGAAAGTACTTTTATTTCAGTCACGTCTTAAGATTTTTGCAGGTAAGCTGAGATCGAGGTGGACGGGACCATATATGTGACTATAGTGTATGATCACTGAGCAATGGAGATTCGTAGTATGGAGACCGGTAATGTGTTTAAGGTGAACGGCCACAGATTGAAGATCTTCTATGAAGACTTCCCGAGCCATGATGTGGAGGTCGTTTCATCGGCAACGCCGCCTATATTGATTGACAGACTCAGACCAAGTCGAGCTAACGACTTTAACCAAAAGCGCTATTGGGAGGCGGCCCAAACTTTGATAAGTATTATTTAGTTTACTTATTTTCATTTTTTTAGTATTTTACATGACTTTGTATCATTTCCTTTGTTTTATCTCTATCATATTCTTTCACCATCTTGTTTGTTTTCTATGTGTGGACTCCTTGACTTGTTTTGAACCTTGAGGACAAGGTTCGGAATAAGTTTGGGGTGTTTTAGGGATTGTGGATTGTTTTGGATGGATTTTTTTTTTGTTGCGAAAGACCGCAGTGAGATCGTTTAATTTTTTTATTATGCGGTTATATACGGATATTGGATGGTAATGGTGGTGTTTTATATCATTTCTTCCATTTCTTCCATTTCTTGTCTATTCACATTCCTTTCTCATTCATTAGGAATTGATGCACTTTCATGTATATATTTAGTATGTTTTATTTATTTTAGAGTCACCCGAACTTTGTTCATGCCTTTGGTTGTGGATGAGTAAATTACAGCTTGCCTTTTTAACTTGAAATTTAGAGAAAATTAGGAGAAACATTTAATCGAGTTCGTAGCTCGCATTTTTATGATTTCATGATTAGAGACTTAGATGATGGTTGGACTTAGTGCTAGATAACGAAAATGAGTAAACGGTCAAATTTATGCAAGTTGTATTGTTTTAACCCACATTGAGGGATTTGCTTGATTATAGTGAAAGTAAGAAGTACTAACAGGAGTTTTCTTAATGTAGAGTGTCCTACAAGTTTCCATAGGAAATGGAGCAGGAAACTTGTGGTGGGAAAAAGTGAGAAAAGCGATCCGCAGAAATGGAGCGGAGATCGTACTACTTGAAAAAAAAAAAAAAAAAAAAAAAAATTGGAGAAAAAAGAATGTGAAAATAAAAACTGAAAAAAAAAAAATTATTGAATAATGAAGGAAGTTGTGAAACTCCTCAAATAAAAGATTTAGTTCGAGTGCTTTCACTATATTAAGTAATATTTTGAACTTGCGTGCTTGAATGTATAGACCAATAAAACTTGTGATTAGTTGATGGCCTTTGTATTGACCGATTCTATGTTTTGAAAGTGAGATCTTAATTGTGTTTGGGTTGCGAGGCTTGACATATCATAACTCGAAATTTTCTCGAGTTTCTTGTTAATTTGGTGACTATGTAAACCAAAGGAACTCCATGAATTTGGGTCCGTATAGGATTAGTTGAGTCAAGACATTACTATATTAGGAGTCTAGTTTAGTTTGTGTTGTCATTTACACCTTTGCTCGGGACGTGCAAAGTCCTAAGTTTGGGGGTATTTGATAAGTCGGTATTTATAGGTATTTATTAGTCTATTTTAATATGTTTATTTATTAAAAGTATTTAAAATATATATTTAATTATATTTTTTGGTCATTTTTAGGTGAAACGGAGTGCGCGGTTGAATTCGTGGCGGAAAAATACTAAAAATGGAGTATTTACTTGCAGTGATCGGATGCCGAACAGTTTGCCTCGAAATACGTGTTGCGCGGTGTGTCGAATGGCAGACGGTGTTCCAACCAATCAGAATATGCCACGTCATCAGAGAGCTACACCTCCTAAATTCTCCACGTTTCAGCCTTCGTCGATCTGCCTCGTGATGCGCGGCAGTTCAAACTCCCAGTTTTTCGGTCGAGAGTGCGCGATTTCTTCCGTGCCACGTGGGAGCCACGTGGCGGCGACCCATTCGTCCATAAGAGTCATCAACAGCTGTTCAGCTAATCACGCAGTGCCACGTGGAGCCTCGTCAGCAAACACAAAATAGAAAGACCGAATGGTGCGGCGACAACACAGAGGCGGTGCAGCTGGCGGTCCAATCCGGTGCGGACACGTGGCGGAGACACAGATTTACAGCTAATCGCGTGCAGACACATGGCAGAGTCGGTTTTTCTAGCTAAAAACAGCCCTACGATGCTCCTCGACGCACGAGTCACGTACTTAACCCCTAAAATTAGTATCCTAGACCAATTTGGAGTATTTCTATATATTAGAAATCTTGGTATTATTAATAGAGGGATGGATTAGCAATTTTGGAGAGAATTCAATTAATTTTTAGTAGAGATTTTTGAAGACAATGTCCGGCTAATTTCTTTTTTTCGCCCAAGTCGAAGGGGAAGCAAGTCGAAATCATGGATTCATGGCATTTTATGTGAGATCTTTTAATTTTATTATTTAATTAATTTAATTTCTCCTAATTCATTGTTGTTGATTTAATTATTATGATTTAGATCTAGGGTGTGTATTAGGCCTGTGCATGCTTTTAGGTTGATAATCTATCGTTATTTGGAATATTAGTATCCATGTACAACAATTGAATCTAAGTTAAATCGGTAGCGGACGCGACCGGTTATCTAGGATTAGTGATCCCATAAATCTATATTAATGCGGTTAGTGTATTAAACCTTATTGGCGGATGTCTAGGGTTATACATTAATTAGGGAAATTAGTGGCGGATGTCCTGATTATCAAACTTAGGGGAATTAAGAATTTCTGGCGGACGTCGATTTTCTATCACTAATCTAGGAGAAATTTAATTAATATTTTTTTGGAGAGATTGAGGACCATTGAATGCTATTGAATCTTGATTCTGATTTGTGGAACTGGAGATTTGGGTGAACTTTTCATTATTGATATTAATTTTTGTGAACTTTTCCTTATTGCTTGTTTAATTGATTATTTTATTGATTTTCTTGAAAACCCCCATATTTAGTTAACTCATAGTAAACTCAAGTCCTGCGGATTCGACCCCGTATTTACCACTACTACACCCTTGCGGTTGGTAACTCTTTTACGGGTTATATTTGGCACGAACGACACGCGTCAAATTTTGGCGCCGTTGCCGGGGACTTGATCTTGACTTTGAGTTTAGGTGTTAGTTAGTTTAATTAATCTATTTATTTTATCAATTGGTTTAGGTAGATTAGCGATTAATATATTTTATTACGTTTTCGTTTTTTTTCGTTTACGATTTTTTTTTAATACGTTTTCTTGTTTTCGGTTTCGGTTAGTTTGTTTTTTTTACGTTTTCAGTTTTTTGTTTTTTTTACGTTTTATTTTTTTTTCTGTCTTTTACGTTTTATTTTATTTTATTTTATTTTTCTTTCCTTTATTACTTTATTAGTTTACTTGTTAGTTAGATTAGTAATTAATTTATTATTATTATTTTTTCTTCTTTAGCTTAGTTATAACCCCTGAATTCCATTTTTTTTTTTTTTTTTTTTCCCTCTTCTTTTTTTTTATGCTACCACGCCTCACTCGGTCCAAATCAACAGGCTCATTATTGCCTTTTGACCCGAACCGAGAGAGAACTTTTCATAGGTGGACTAGACAGACCCAACTTAGGCAACAAGAAGGCCAAAATCATCTGAACATGGCTGCATTGCACCAAATCACCATGGGTCACGCCAATCAAGAGCTTCAAGCTCTTTTGGCGCAATGACCTCTCGCATCAACTATCCAGGATAATGCCGAAACTTTGAGTTGAGGTCTGGGTTCGTTCATCTCCTACCATCCTTCCATGGTGGCGAGAATGAAGATCCTATCACTTTCCTAAAGGAGTTTCATTCTATTTGCAAGTCAATGAAACCCTCCAATGCGAACGAGGAAACGGTTAAGCTCAGATCTTTTCCGTTTTGCCTTAAAGATAAAGCCAAGGAATGGCTTTTCTACCTTCCGCATGGCTGCATTAATTCCTGGAATGATATGGTAACCGCATTTTTGAATGAATATTTCCCTGAGGATAGAGTTGCTAAGCTCATCAAGGATATATGCAGCATCAAAATGAGACCGGGCGAATCATTCGGTACATATTGGGAGCGCTATAGGCGATTACTTGCTAGTTGCCCGCAGCATGGCCAATCTGAGAAGGCCATAGCTCGATTCTTCTATGTTGGCATGTCGCCCATAGAACGACGCATGATTGATAATGCGTGTGGGGGTCACATTCGTGACAAAACTCCAGCCCAAATGATGCAACTGTATGAGGACATCGCACAGCAGTCACGCCTTTATGGTGATCTCGATGCTACTGCTTACCGAAGTCTGACTACAGGCAATGTCTCGAGTTCCACTGACCAGAAAATTGATAACCTAACCTCTATAGTGGAACGTCTCCTCTCCTCTGGTAAAGTGCAAGTCCAATCTTGTGGCTTTTGTGCTGCCACAAATCATGCAACCGATGAATGTCCTACACTTTTTGATGATGATCAGCAGGTCAATGCCATGGGTAATCATTTCCAAGGGCCACCTAGAGTCCCATTCGGGAATACCTATAATCATGCCACGGCCAGGAATAACCCAAACTTCAGTTATGGGCCTCAGAATCAGAATTATCAGACATTCATCCCCAGAGGTCAATCGTTGCCTACACCCTCCACTAATTCCTCATCACTTGAGGATATGGTTAAAGCCCTTATGAGCCAACAAAGCCAAATTATGAATGAAATGAAGCAATTCAGGGCTACCACCGAGAAATCCTTTATTGAACTCAATTCGACGGTTCGAACTCTTCAAGTTCAAGTGGACCAACAGGCACAGCAGATTGGACGTCTCGAGGATAAAGGAAAGTTGCCTTCGCAACCTTACCCGAATCCTAACGCGAGTGCTAACGCAGTTACACTCCGTAGTGGTAGAGAGCTGGAGGGACCCAAAAGGCAAAATGGGTCATCTAATGCCCATGACCAGGCCAATGAGGAAGAACGCGAGGTAGTAGTCACCCCGTCTGCCCCTAAACAGATGGTAACTACTCCAAAGGAAGCACCGCCCACTTTTAAGGTCAAACCTCCTTTTCCACAACGTCTCATCTTAGATAAGAAAAAGGAGGAAGAGAAAGAAATTCTCGAGACCTTTCGGCGAGTGGAAATCAATATTCCATTCCTCGACGCTCAAGCAAGTCCCTAGGTATGCAAAGTTTCTTAAGGAACTATGCACTAACAAAGTGGAAACCGAAAGGCAACGAAAAAGTCCAAATGGGAGAAACCGTCACGACTATCCTACAAAAGAAGTTGCCTCCTAAATGCAAAGATCCTGGGATGTTCTCGCACTTGTGTTATAGGTAATGTAAGCATTCGAGAGGGCTATGTGCGACTTGGCGCTTCCATTAATGTCATGCCATTGTCCATTTATGAGACATTGCATGCATGCCCATTAGAGGAGACCGGTATTGTCATTCGGTTAGCGCAGCCGTTCCGTTGTCGGACTGTCGGTGTTCTCGAGGACGTTCTAGTCCCGAGTGAACGAGTTTGTGTTTCCCGCCGACTTCTATGTGGTCGATATGAAAGAGGAGTCATTCCCTAATGCTTCGTCAAGATTACTCTTGGACGTCCGTTTTTGAAAACGGCGAAGACGAAGATAGATGTTGATGATGGATCCCTTACCATGGAGTTTGATGGTGAAGTCATCAAGTTTAACATCTATGATGCGATGCGATACCCCGATGATGTGTCTTCTCGTGGTATGCACCATGGACAAGTGTGGATCCACTTGTTGAGCGGACCTTACTCACGAGTGGCGGTGATAAAGTTAAAGTAGTGTTAGAGCATCATCTCGACACTACTCAAATCCACGAGAGTGATCTGACCTTCGATACTGATATCGAAGATGCTGTTTTCGAGTTGGATTCAATCCAACCCCTGCCCCCAACAGTCCATTATTTGGAGTTGTGTTCCGACCAGGTAAATTTTGCTCCGACCAGATTCGCATTAGATTCGCATTAGAGTTGGGGATGAGTGGAAGACTGCTTTTCAAACTAGGGAGGGGCTGTATGAGTGGTTAGTCATGCCGTTTGGGCTGTCAAACGCACCTAGCACCTTCATGAGAGTCATGAATCAGAGCTTGAGACCTTTGATAGGCAAGTGTGTTGTGGTATATTTTGATGATATATTGATATACAATACTAACGAGGAGGAGCACCTCCAGCACATGCGCGATGTTCTGATTGTCTTGCTCAGGGAGAAGTTATATGCTGCGATGAAGAAGTGCTCATTTTTAACACCGAAGGTCCTTTTCTTAGGCTATGTCATTTCTGGAGAAGTGTTGCAGGTTGATGAGTCTAAAGTAGAAGCCATCCGCACTTGGCCTAGACCCACCACAGTCACGGAGGTTCGCAGCTTTCATGGGTTGGCTTCATTCTACAGGCGGTTCATTCCACACTTCAGCAGTATCATGACCCCAATTACAGACTGTATGACGGGCGTGAAGCTTGTGTGGAGCAACGAGGCAGATGAAGCATTCCAACTGATCAAGGTGCGATTAACCACTGCACCCATTCTGGTGTTGCCAGATTCTCACCTACCATTTGAGTTACATAGTGATGCATCCAAGGTAGGCATTAAAGCTGTCTTAAGTCGGAATAATAGGCCTGTTGCCCCAACCTTTTGAAAATAGGTAAATGCAATAATTGTAACAACATCTGCAACGTCTGACATGCAGGATGTCCCAACCTTGATTTCCAAAACTCAAGATAAACTTTATTAATTGTAATCAAAGCTAAATGAGACGCAACAGACTGAGGAGAACCAAAAAATTGGTACAAACCATTGGAAAGTGTTCGATGATGCATAACTACCTTAGGTAAATGCAACAATGCATGATTGAAAGGACCCCTAGCAACTCCAAATGCATCAATTAATTAGCGGTGCATTATAGTATTTTGCGCTTAGCAGTTGTAAATGCTTATTAGTTATGACACATATCTTGTCAAGGTCTAACTTAAAGGAACATAAAATTATAAATCCGCTCTAATTATGTGGCACCATAATCACGAGTTTTAAAAGCTGCATCATCTCCTACAATTAATTATCAAAATAATTATTAATTTTATTATTTAAACTTATTATATAAATGTCACATCATCAAATTTGGACCACAAAAATGACACATAATCATGCATCTACATGCATCCATCCATTTACAGTTTATGCATGCCTTACGTGCATATTCCAAAAACGTTTTTCTCTATGAAAACTGATGCCAATAAAGACAAAATATAAAAATGGATTTTTTTTCGCGACATACCTGTTGGGTTTTGGGGTTCATACGCAGCGAAAATTACAAAATAATTTTGACAAAAACCCCACAGGATCTGAATCTAATTCCATTAAAAAGTTTAAACTATGAAAACTTAATCATACCTCAGTGTCAATATACCTTTCTTAAAGTTGATCGATCTTTAAGGCGCTGCCAACGACAAACACCCTCTACCAGCAGTCCACACATAAATGGCGGCCGAGATTCGAAGTGCTAGCTTCGAGAGAATACCAAACTTTTTGTTTCTCTCCAAAATGATCCAGAGCGTACCAGAAATAATTCGTTTCTAGAACAAAAATAGAGTTTCGGCCCTTAATCTTTCGTACGTGTGTTCTAACTTAAAGCGTCTATTTCTACAACCCTAGTACATAGACGGTTAAGTAAATTACACATATACCCCATACTTAAAGAAGTATAAGTATAACACACCACAAGGACGTTTCTGTCATGAATTTTATCATATAAAATTTATTTTTCTAAACCATCTAAAAATCTTGCAAGACCATTCTCAGTGTGTGACCCAATAGGCTCATACAACGTTGGCAGTGTACCAAAACACATTTTTGGCATACAAGTCATAAACGGCCTCTAGCAAGACATTATGACTACCCAAGTTGTACGAATATCAAATCGATATAACCTAATCAATAGTGTATATAACATCATTTTGTCACACGATATCATTTTGATCAAACATAAGGCATAGAATTGTCATCCAACATGTTCAATCGTACTAGTCTCGATCTCTAGGTAGACTGAAAACATCCAAGTGACATTGATCAATATCAATTCACTTAGGCTAGGCCTCTTAACAGTCTAACACATCAAGGGATCCACTCGATATCTCTCTTTATATGAGAGGGACAAATTCTATCTTGATTACACAACATCATCACATTGCTTACACAGTAACCAATCACAACCTTTATAATCGTTCGGTTAAAGACAACGTTTGATTGTGTCAAATCACTATGTTCCTAATGTTGAAGTCTCTGGTAATATCAAGTCGGAGGACTGAAATAATATACCTATCATGAGAAACAACTATGACTTAATCCATGTGATGTTCTCATAGTGGGTCGATCCAGTACTTTGTTCCCTAACAAGTACTGTGATCTTGATTCGTATCCCTATACATATAATCATCATATGATCATCAATCAAGACTCCCACTAGTCTTAATTCATTATAGTTTCCAGTATAATGATCGACTAGGGACATTTAGGATATTTCCGTAAGTACTCATGGATCCTATTATATTGTAAACATGCAAATTAATTATAATAAATAGCAAATGAACTCTTCTATTTTATTAACTAAAACTATTCATAAAGATAGTTAATGGATTGACCTAGGGCACATTCCCCAACATCTCCCACTTGCACTAAGGCCAATCATACATGCATCTAATGCCTAATGATCTAACATGACCATCATGTCTTATTTGTGGAAGAGCTTTTGTCAATGGATCCGCAATGTTGTCTTCAGTAGGTACTCTGCAAATCTTCACGTCTCCCCTCTCAATAATCTCTCTGATGAAATGAAAACGTCTGAGTATATGTTTGGATTTGTGGTGTGATCTAGGTTCCTTGGCCTGTGTTGTTGCCCCGTTCTTGTCACAATACAGAAAAATAGGGTTAGCAATACTTGGCATGCCACGTTACCGCACACTTATGTTGACCGTCCGCGACCTAAACCCTTGTACGTAACTTATTCGCCTTTAACTTAGTAATTGTGGATATTTTATGAATTATTAAGTTATTCATGATTTAGTAATTTAATATAAATCATACATTGATGCGAAAGTCTTAAGGCATGCATATATCGTAAAAGTGAAAAGTTTGCATTTTTATGAACAACCCTACAGTGTGGAAACTCGGCATTAGATACCATGTATATCAAAAGCGACAAAAGTATAAAGGTGAGCATATACATGTATCGGGTATACAAGTCCTCCCAAAATATCATAAAGTATTTAATAGATACATACAACTACCTATGCAAAAAGTGGCGACCTCTCCCTACTTAGACGTAGTCGCCTAAGACTCCCTTACCTCGGCTCGTCGCAGGATCTGCGATTCGTCACAAAAAATAATGACAAATCCCAGGCAAGTAAATCCCAGATAACGTTAGCTAATATTCACGAATTCCAATAAAACGGCTACAATTCATGCAATTTAAATAAATGACAAAAAATAAATTAATCGCAAGAAAATAACTCGTTAAGAAGTCAAATTTGGACACGAGTGTAGCGTGATAGAGGACCCTAGTCGACATTCGGGAATCTTCGTAGCTAAACCGAGAGGAACCATTGACGACTACCTCGCCAAACATCTCACGGTCGAATGAGAGGAACCATTGAACGGAAGACCCCGTCCAAACATCTCTCGAGAGGAACCATTGACGTAGACTTAGGTCTTCGTCAAACATCTCTCAACTTACGGGTTTCGCGGAGAATAGTCACCGCGTAGCCATATCATGGCCAATTACTCGAACAACGCGGGGTAGCTAGTCTCGGGGTGTGAGTCCGTGCCATGCCGACCACGTCGACAAACACACATACACATGTGGGAGTGGATGAATAGTAAATGAACAGCAATGGAAAGCACAATGGAATAATTTAGAATGCAAAATAAAGCAAGTGCATAAATTGAATTTTAACTAATTTTCTCGTGGGATTACTTACCTCAAACGAATCGCAAAACGCCTTCAAAATGTCCCGCACTCGCCTCGAGATACGTATCCGACAGCCGACTATGATCTCCTAAATTCTTGGTGTCCGATTAAAACATTTTTAATATTTTTCCTGATTTTTATGGGGTTTTCCCATAATTTTTCACTTATTTTTCTTATTTTTCTTATTTTTCTGTAATTTATTTAATTTAAAACTGTTTTTAAATTAAAAATTAATATTATATTATTTTAATATGTGGGTGGGTCCCTGGACCGGGTTTGACCCGGTCCACCCAGGTCGGCCAGACCCAGTTCGGGCCCAGCCGGGTCGGGTCCGGTTGGGCCCATACAGGCCCAACCGGCCCAGGGGGTTGCATGCACGCACGCACACGCGTGCGTGCACCCCTCCCGCACCCCATCTTCTCCACAGAGACAGGAGTCTCTGTTGCTGTTTTTTTTTTTCTTCTTTAATACAACAACAACAACAAAAATTCCAACAACAACGACACAACTGTAACGACCCGAAAATTTGACTTGTGCCACGTGTCAAGTCAAGGTCGTATGTGGGATCCACTCGTCGAAATACGTATGTCCGAATCCAATTTGAGATGATAATGCTAACTACGCGAGAAATTCGGTGAGTCGAAACACGAATGGGGACGCACCTCGAGTTGCGTGCCAATGTGGGATCGAAATGTGACTATAGTAGATTTATTTGGTTTTAAAATGTACATTGAATATGCCTCATGATGCGTGTAGTGCGAGTATCGAGATTTTGAATTGAGTCTGGTTAGTGCCTCGAGAAGCGCGCTGCTCGGTTGTTGAGTTGCCTCGAGATCTTGAGGACACGAAATTGAAAGTGAAAGAGAAATATATATATATGGGATAAGATAAGGATAAGGGAGAGAAAAAAAAATCAGGAGAGTGATTGTGAGGAAGAGAAGGAAAAAAAGAGAGGAGGAAAGATCAAGAGATCGGAGACGCGAAGGTGGCGGCCAGCGGACGACAGGTACCGGCAGCTGCTCGATGACGATGGACCAGCAGAGCACGACGACTGGTTGCGTGGACGGGAGCATGGTGGTGGCGCAGCTGGAGCGCGGCCGGCGGCTCGCGCGCGCGCGGACGACAGCGCGCGACGGAGGTTGATGCGCGCGGCGGGCGCAGCGGCGAGCGACTCGCATATCAACTGCGGACGGCGGCTCGCGGCAGGCGCGGTGGTGATTCCGGCGGCGGTGGCGGACGAACAGCCGGGGAGGACGACCTGCAGTGGCGAGGAATCAAGTGTTACTCTTCTTTTAGCAACTTTAAACGCACGTGTGTACTTGCACGGAAATCCAATCTCGTAAGATTTATACTTAGGTGGCCACTAACTTTTAGAATGACTCGCAGACTCTACTTTGACACGTAACTCATTTACAAGTTCCTAAATGTGGTGGTCGACTTCACCGACTCTGAGACTATAAATGCTTAGTGTCACTAAAGTGGAGTTACTTGGCTTCTGATCCAACACTACTACTCCAAAGCTTTCGTCAAAGCTAAGGAGTCCGTAAATGATGTACTTGTTAGCTCTCAAGTCTTCTCAACACTCTGCTCCCTTAGAGTCTGCATTACCCATTCTTAACATTTTTTTTCTATTTTTTTCAAACTTTACTTTCTCGAATATTCCTTACATTAATTGTTCCATTCATTTTATATTATCCAACATCAATTTCCTTTATTATCAATTCAACACCATTTAGAGACTCAAACTTCTATTTCAAGTCTCACTACTATGGGAAATCCTCAATTTCAGTACTAACTGAACAACTTGAAGTGAATTTAATGAACTCTTTTGAGTCCTAAATAAGATCAAAATTCCTCTAAATGGCTTGAAAATCAATTCCCAAGGTTGTTTGAGTCCTACATGGCATGTTAAGTTTCAATTTGAAACCATACCATACTAAAGTTCTCATTTTACTCGAAATGAATTTGTTTCATTTTCCATTAGCTTCACCAAACCAACCATGCTATTTACCTCAATTTATCAATTGAACTAACTAAATTCTTAAGCCACTATTCGCGAAGCTAAAACAACTCCCGCATTTCCAAGGCACGAGTACTTATCCATGCAGCTCCACTATTCCCAAATACGCCACAATCACCAACATTGTAGCATTCGATCCGTGCATGAAGGCAATGTAATACGACCTCATATCCAAACCTTTTCCTTCTTTGTTGTCTGCACCATCTCAAAGGCCTATCAAGCAAAGACAAGATCATCATCGCAGCCTCGTTTAAGTGAAACAGGTTATCATTCAATCATATTCCACTTTTTCCAAAACGTTCCAAACAATTGGAAAAAGCTGTTGATTGACCAAACATGAAATCAAGTAGACCACTGAAACATCAATCACTAATTGAGCTCTGATACCAACTGTGACGGCCCCAATTTTCCACGAATTGGGCTCCGCCTGGCCTAAGCTCACGTGGACCCCCGATCCAGTCTCGCAAGGTCAACGAGAGCCTAGTCAGCTTTCCAATCCATCATTTTCAGCACATTCAACATTTTATAGTTGAGTTATTAATATGTTTTTCGAGTTTTACACTTTAGCGGAAGCAACTAATACATTAAATAACTCGACAAGAATATAGAAAGTTAGGCAACCTAATTGTGGAACCCAGTAAATATTATCAGATGAGAGTAATTATAAAATATACAAAAATTCACCTAGCTATGAAGCTTTCCCTCTGCTACTCGTCCGCGGCTCTGCACTCAGTCACACATAAGAATGACGAGTCCAGGTAAGTAAATCCAGTAGGACATATACACAACATTTCACAATATCCAAGACAAGAGTTCACGATATCCAAAGCAGTCAAATTCATGCAAATAGAACGAAAGAAATCAAGAACGCGTGAATATACATGACTGTAAAATAATCCATCGATGAGTGATGCCCAATAACAAGGAGTCCCGACTAAAAGTCGTTGAGTCGCGGTACAAGCCCAGCAGACTCGGGTTTAGGACGAGACCCCTGCCTCCCAGCCCTAACCCATGCGACTATGAGACATCAATAGACCCAGATCTAGGACGAGACCCCTGCCTCCCAGCCCTAGACCGTGACAACTATGAACCATCCATGGACCCGGATAATATCGACGGACGACCATGAAAGACATCGGATATAGGACGAGGCCCCTGCCTTCCATCCCTAACCCTCTCATATCGCAGATAAACAGTTACCATGACTCACTTGCCAATGGACTCACTCAATCGACAACATTTCCACAGATAGCTATTATCACAAAACAGTGAACAACAATAAAGCTATCACGAAACAGTAAACAACAACAACCAATGGAGAGAAATGAAATACTGTATAAGTTCCTAACTGGTTTACTTACCTCGAGAAATCGCGAACCTCAAAACATCTCGCTCGCGTCTCGATTCGCGCACCTGACACCCGAATCATAAGTCCCTCCATCGCGTCGTCGCGATTTCGTCGAAATCGCGCATCTGACCCGTCGATAACGCGCCACCGCGCTGTTCACCGCGTCGCCGCCGCGCGCTACGGTCGCTCCGCTGCCTCGCGGCGCGCCGCCGGCCGCTCACTCCCGCCGCCGGAGCAGGGTCGCGCACCTTCGCTGCCGATCCGACCCGCTCGTCCGAGCCCCGAGCAACCCCACTGCCGGCGTCACTCGTAATTACACGAGGAGATGCTGAGCGCGCCAACTAAAACGGGAATTAGAGTGACGACTCAGGCAAGGCAGTTTCACGAGTTTTAGCGGTATCAATCGAAAACGTTTCACGGTGGTACGAATCTCGGAGCAGCAAATATTCATGACGGCTTGGCCACACCAGATCATATGAGGTCGAGCATCGTATCAGTTTCGTTGTTCGGCGAGGCCGATTTTTGGTTGTGCACTATGGTGGCATCGATGTGGACGCTCTGGAGCGCGGTTGGTGTTATGCTGAATGAGAGCGTGGGAGCACACGCGTTGGAGTACCAGTCGCATTCTCGGCTTCGTTACATTCAGTGCGAAGGTCTGGAGATGATCCGAGTATAACGAGGGTTAGACGGTCGTGACAAAGAGAGCAACCTCATAGTGTTAGGTGGTCCAGCGCAGAGTTACGCTAGTGGATTACAACAGCTAGGACCGTCAGATCCTTAGTATAAGTACCATCAGGGGGTTGATGGTAGAGGCAGTGGCTAGAGACAAGGTTTGAGATCCAGTCGAGTGCACAGACATGGACAACGATATAGGCATGCACATGGGCAAGGATATGGACATGTTCCAGTTGGAGCGGGATTACAACGTACCTGTATGGGCGTGTGGACAGCCATAAACAAATTCATGCTACTACCACGTCAGGTTCGACTATCGAGTTGGGTTGAAACTCACTCGAGGAGTGAGACTGAGTTACATTTCTCGCGGGCATATAACATATATACGTATGTTGGTGACGGTGGATAACGAAAGTAAAATGTTCATTTGTATTCAATTGTATTCCAATATATGTTGCGAGGATGTTGCCCTAGAATATATTCACGGGAGGAGAAAGATGGTGTGTTCTTTGCTTGGAGGTCGCGGAGGAGCCCAACCCTACAGAGTAAGATGGGGGTATGGCCTTGGGCGAGTACGGCCTTGGGCGGTTTCATTCATAAAACACCATTGTCCTATGCGATTTGTTTCAATTTTGAGGACGAAATTCTAATTCGTTTGGAAGACTGTAACGACTCGAAAATTTGACTTGTGCCACGTGTCAAGTCAAGGTCGTATGTGGGATTCACTCGTCGAAATACGTATGTCCGAATCCAATTTGAGATGATAATGCTAACTATGCGAGGATTTCGGTGAGTCGAAACACGAACGGGGATTCGCCTCGAGTCGCGTGCCAACGAGGGATCGAAATGTGACTGTAGTGGATTTATGTGGTTTTAAAATGTACATTGAATATGCCTCGTGATGCGTGTAGTGCGAGTATCGAGATTTTAAAATAAGGCGGGTTGGTGCCTCGAGAAACGCACTGCTCGGTTGTTGAGTTGCCTCGAGATCTCGAGGACACGAAATTGAAAATATACATATATATATATATATAAATATATATAAATGGGATAAGATAAGGATAAGGGAGAGAAAAAAAATCAGGAGAGTGATCGTGATGAAGAGAAAGAAAAAAGAGAGGAGGAGAGATCAAGAGATCGAAGACAGGAAGGTGGAGGCCAGCGGACGGTGGGTACCGGCAGATGCTCGATGAAGATGGACCAACAGAGCACGACGACTGGTGGCGTGGACGGGAGCGTGGCAGGTGGCGCAGCGGGAGCGCGGCTAGCGGCTCACGCACAACGCGGATTACGCTGCGCGACGGAGGTTGGCGCAGTGGCGGGCCAGCAGCAGTGAGCGACTCACAGATCAACCGCGGACGGCGACTTGCGGCAGGCGCTGTAGCAATTCCGGCGGTGGTGGCGGACGAACAACCGGGGAGGACGACCTGCAGCGGCGAGGCTCCAGTGACGGCGGAAGTGGGGTCGCTCGGCAACGCGGAGGGCCAGACAAGCAGGTCGGATCGGCAACGAAGGTGCGCGAGCGTGGCGCGGCGGCGGCGCGCCGCCACGGTGAGCGCCGGCGCGGCGCGGCGAGGCGAGCTGGCGCCGACGCGGTAGCGGCGGTCGCGACGCGGTGAAAGGCGCGGTGGCGCGTTATCGACCGGTCAGATGCGCGATTTCGACGAAATCGCGACGACGCGATGGAGGGACTTAGGATTCGGGTGTCAGGTGCGCAAATCGAGACGCGAGCGAGATGTTTTGCGGTTTGCGATTTTTCGAAATAAGTAAACCAGTTAGGAACTTATACAGTATTTCATTTCTTTCCATTGGTTGTTGTTGTTTACTGTTTTGTGATAGCTTCATTGTTGTTCACTGTTTTGTGATGATAGCTATCTGTGGAAATGTTGTCGATTGAGTGAGTCTATTGGCAAGTGAGTCATGGTAACTGTTTATCTGCGATATGAGAGGGTTAGGGCTGGAAGGCAGGGGCCACGTTCTATATCCGATGTCTTTCATGGTCGTCCATCAATATTATCCGGGTCCATGGATGGTTCATAGTCGTCACGGGCTAGGGCTCGGAGGCAGGGGTCTCGTCCTAGATCTGGGTCTATGGATGTCTCATTGTCGCATGGGTTAGGGCTGGGAGGCAGGGGTCTCGTCCTAAACCCGAGTTTGCTGGGCTTGTACCGCGACTCAACGACTTTTGGTCGGGACTCCTCGTTATTGGGCATCACTCATCGATGGATTATTTTACAGTCTTGTATATTCACGCGTTCTTGATTTCTTTCGTTCTATTTGCATGAATTTGACTGCTTTGGATATCGTGAACTCTTGTCTTAGATATTGTGAAATGTTGTGTATATGTCCTACTGGATTTACTTACCTGGACTCGTCATTCTTATGTGTGACTGAGTGCAGAGCCGAGGACGAGTAGCAGAGGGAAAGCTTCATAGCTAGGTGAATTTTTGTATATTTTATAATTACTCTCATCTGATAATATTTACTGGGTTCCACAATTAGGTTGCCTAACTTTCTATATTCTTGTTGAGTTTTTTAATGTATTAGTTGCTTCCGCTAAGGTGTAAAACTCGAAAAACATATTAATAACTCAACCGTAAAATGTTGAATGTGCTGAAAATGATGGATTGGAAGGCTGACTAGGCTCTCGTTGACCTTGCGAGACTGGATCGGGGGTCCACGTGAGCTTAGGCCGGGCGGAGCCTAATTCGTGAAAAATTGGGGTCGTCACAACAACCCCATCACTTATACTCCTCAAAATTCAACGACAACACCATTAACCACTTACTTGTTTAATGGGGGTCCGGCGCTGCCCCACCGAGCTCTCCTCCGCTACCCCGTCGCATTCCTCGCCGGAGTTTCCCCTCTTGCCTTCACTCTCCCTCTCTCATCTCTCTCTCTACCAGCGCCCTCTCTTTCTCTCTTTCTCTCCCTTCTTTCTCTCTTTCTCCCGATTTAAAGTAAAAACTTTTTTTTAATCATTTGGAGAGGAGAGGGGTAATGATGAGTGATGGGTTTTATGTGATGTGTGGTGTGATGTGATGTGTGACGTGACTGCTAAATCACATGCGCACACTGCGATGTCGCACACTCTCGTCACTACGCGCGCACAACGCGACTAATAAAATGTCGAATAATGCGACGCTAATTATTTGATATTAGTAAATTAAATAAACACTAATATACGAAAATAACAAATTTTACCTCATTAGGTGTGCCCTGAACTTTTCTGCGACGTCCACGTGGGTTTGAGCTTAGGGTCTTAATCTGTAATTTGTAAGTTAATTGGGATTAATTAGAGCGGGCCGTTACGATCTTCCCAACTAAAAGGAATTTCGTCCCGAAATTCAAATTTTAATGAAATCTTTACCTTGGAACAAGTGGGGGTATCGCTCTCGCAAGGTAGACTCTCTCTTCCAAGTGAGGCCATCGTTCTTATGATACCGCCATCGAACGAGTACAAGTGGTATTTCTTTCCTTCCGAGGGAATGTACCTTGCGGTCCACTATCTCAATGGGGTGTTCCTCGTACGTCACATCTGGTCGAACCTCGATTTTTTCATATCAACCATTGGTCTCGGTCATGATCTAGCCAACCGTAACATTGAAATATGAAAAATATTATGAACCCCTACCAATTGACTTGGCAATTTCAACTGATAAGCGACTTTCTCAACTCATTTCTCAATCTGAAATGGCCTAATTAATCTTGGCGCTAGTTTCCCCTTGATCCCAAATCTCTGACCTTCAACGGAGAAACTTTCAAGTAGACCCAATTATCTACCTCGTAGCTCAGCCCATCGCGGTACCTATCCGCATACTTCTTCTGACTGTGTTGAGCAGCCAACAACCGTTGACGAATCAGTCTCACCTTCTCTGTATGGTCCACAACAATCTCAGACCCCACAGCTACTGTATCCTCGGGCTCTGCCCAACAAGCCGGTGATCTACATGGTCTACCGTACAAGGCTTCAAATAGTGGTATCTCAATACTGGCCAGATAGCTGTTGTTGTAAGCAAATTCATAGAGCGGCAAGTACTCCTCCCAAGGCCTACCAAACTGCAACACACATGCCCTTAGCATATCCTCCAGTATTTGTATTAATCTCTCTGACTGCCCGTCTGTCTGAGGATGAAATGCAGTGCTAAACTATAATTTAGTACCAAACTGTTCCTGCATAGCTTGCCACAATGATGATGTAAGACGACTGTCTCGGTCTGAAACAATCGAAATTGGTACTCCGTGCAGTCGTACAATCTTTTTTTCGAATAATATGCTCAACTGTGTGAAATTATATTTCATAGAAATTGGTAGGAAATAAGCTAACTTCTTCAACCTGTCCACGATCACCCATATCGCATCGTGTTTCCGTGAAGTCTACGGTAATCCACAAACGAAATCCATTTTAATGTGTTCCCATTTCCACTGAGGGATGGGCAGCAGCCGTAATAACCCTCCAGGCCTCCTGTGCTCAGCCATAACCTGCTGGCACACCTCGGCGCCAACATCCGCCTTCATCCCTAGCCACCAAAATAATCGTCGCATATCATGATACATTTTGGTCCTGCCAGGACGCACTGTATACTGGGACCTGTGAGCCTCCTGGAGTATCCCATCGCGTATCTCTGCCACTGCAGGAATCCATAACCTCCATCGGTGCCTCAAACACTGATCCACAGACTCGCTCCAATCCAGGTGATCGGGATTGCGTGCCATCTCACTGAATCTAGAGTACATCTCGTCAGTCCTCTGACTCTCCAACACTCGCGGAATAGAAATAGACGGTACACTAATCTGTCGACGAATCTGTGCGTCCGCTGTAGCAGGAACCTCTGTCAAACTCAGTGTTGCCACCGCCTCAAGTAAACCATACTCGTGCATCATATGGCAGACAACTGTCTCAGAATCTGGTCCTCTCCTACTCAATGCATCTCCTACGACATTTGCCTTCCCAGGCTGATATTCGATGGAGAAGTTGTAGACCTTCAACAACTCTAGCCAACGTCGTTGTCTCATGTTTAGATCTTTCTAAGTGAATAAGTATGTCAAACTCTTATGATCTGTATATAATGTGAACCTCTCACCGTAGAGGTAATGTCTCCATACCTTCAGTGCAAATACGACAGCTGCAAGCTCGAAGTCATGCACTGGATAATTCCTCTCAGGGGTCCTTAACTGTCGAGATAGATAGGAGATTACGCTATCTCCCTACATCAACACACAACCTAGCCCTGTGCCGCAAGCATCAACATGAACTGTTAATCCCTTACCCGGCTCTGGCAACACTACTACTGGTGCGGTAGTTAATGTCATCTTCAACTGTTTAAATGCGTCCTCGCACTCCTTTGACCAATTGAAAGGTACATCCTTCTTTATCAATTTAGTCATCGAGAAGTCCTTCACAAATCGTCGATTGTATCCTGCTAACCCAAGGAAGCTCCTGATATCTGTCACTGTCTCAGGTGTCGGCCAATCTATGACAGTATGAATTTTACTCGGGTCCACTGATATACCTTTATCACTGATCACGTGTCCCAAGAATTTGACTTATGATAGCCAAAACTCGCACTTACTGAACTTAGCATACAATTTGTGTTATCTCAGCGTCATTAATATCTACCTGAGATGTTGTCCGTGATCTTCGTGAGTCTTGCTGTAGATCAATATGTCGTCAATGAAGACAATGACGAATTTATCCAAGTACGGCTTCAATACTCTGTGTGTCAAGTCCATGAACATGGTCGGTGCGTTCGTTAGTCCGAACGGCATACCGTGAACTCAAATAACCCATATCTGGTGCTGAATGCGGTCTTAGGTATGTCGTCATCTCGAATCCTGAGCTGATAATAACCCGACCTGAAGACACGGGCTCCAGCCAACTGGTCAAACAAATTGTCGATCTTTGGCAAAGGGTAACGATTTCGTACTATCACCTGGTTCAACTTCCCATAGTCAATGCACATCTTTAAGCTACTATCCTTCTTCTTAACGAACAGGACCGGTGCTCCACATGGTGATATGCTCGGGTATATAAACCCCTTCTCCTCTAAATCTTCCAGTTGAGTCTTTAACTCCTCCTGCTCCTTCCGTGACATCCGGTACGGTCTGCTAGCTATTGGCTGTGTGCCTCGTACTAGCTCAATAACGAACTCAACCTCTCTGTGTGGGGGCAATCCTGGTAGATCCTCCGGGAAGACATCGGGAAATTCACTTACAACTGGGACATCCTCAAGTCTAACCTTTGGGGTCTCGGTTCACTCTACTATTCCTACAAATACTTCCATCTCTAAGGTCGTAGCCAATCTACCACTGGTGGTCGGTAGTATACTCGCATCACCCGTGAAAGTGAACTCCGGTATGTCGGGGATCTGAAAAGTCACTATCTTACGGAAACAATCCACTTGGGCGTGATATGACACTAGCCAGTCCATGCCCAAAAGTGCATCGAACTCTAAGAACTCTAGAAAGCGTAGGTCGATAGGGAGTCGATGTACGGAGATCTCTATCGTGCAACCCTCACAAATCATGTTAGGGTAAACCTTCTCCCCAGCTGCTGTGCTGAGAATCATGAGTGTACTAACTGTAATCGGTGTTAACCCTAACTCATCAACCATACATCCAGAAATAAATGATATTGTGGAACCAGAATCAATAAGTGTATGCATAAAACGATCGCAAATCGAAATCATACCCTCGACGAGCTGTATGGTAGCCTCGCGGTTTGGCTGTGCTATAACATGCACCCGCTCCCTGGCCTGAATTGGTGGTGCTGCAATCGGGGCTACTGAAGCCATCAGAAATTATTTCTTAATATGTCCATGCTGTCTGCATTTGAAACAAGTAAGATGTTGGTGTCCTAACCCCTGGCCCTGACCTCTGTCTGACCTCTGGCCCTGACTCTGACCATACTGTCCTCGATCCCTGCCTCCCTGATCCTGGGTCGGTCTCTGCCCCTGCCGCGGTGCATAACCACCACTTGACAACTGTGTTGACTGCGCATGTACTATCGCATGAGAAGTGACCGCCTGGCGATCCTCATGTCTGGGCCTTTGTCCTCTCCTATCTCTGTGATCGATGATCTTTTTCCCTTTCCCGTCAGACCTGGTGCCTTGCTGGGACGACCCCGATGCCAACTATGACATGGGCATCGTGGCACGAAAGATAAGATATGTCTCGTGGGCTAAGGCCCTCTCGTAGATCTCTCGCAGTGTACGAGCTCCGCTTGATACTACAACGCTCGCAATCTCATCATTAAGCTAAACTTCAAAGTAGTGAACCTGATCGCGATCTGTAGAAGCTAAATCCCCAGCGAACTGCGATAGGTAGCGAAACGTCTTCATATATTGGACCATTGTGTGATTACCCTGCCTAAGACACAAAAACTCTTGTCTCAGACGCAACTGTATCTCCCTCTATATATATCGGTCATAAAAGACATGTCTACGACCGGCCTAACTAGTCGGCTCTCCATGAGTCTCGGTATGAGCGGTCCACCAAACTTCAGCCTCTCCTCGGAGCATGTATCCAAATATCCTGGCACGAATACTATCGTGAATCCTCATAAGATTATGTAATTTCTCGTTTGCAAGAAGCCATTGCCTTTGGGTCTCCGCCTCCAGTGAAATATCCTGGCTGAAATTTCACAAATTCCTTTGTCAGCTTAGCCTCAGCTGACAAGGAAGTCTCGCATGTGATCTCCTATGGGTCTATGTCAGTGTTGCTGCGTATGTAGATGCCGGTAATAAGTGTCGCAATAGCTGCTGTTTGAGCACAAAACAAGGCCATCATCTGCTCGAACTGTCGATTGTGTGTCACGATCCGATCAAGTACATTCTGATCGGTTGCGATAGGCGTAGTACCACTCGTCTGTCCACTATCCTCTGAAGGTGGAGTCGGCTGTCTGTCGATGTCGTATCATACGATAGCGAAGGTCCGTATCAGCCTCGTATACACATATATACTATTACGAATTAAAATATATATAACATATAAGCCTTGGCACTACCCGTCCCATGTTCGTTTCCCAACTAAAGTTCTAAGTTAGGATTTTCGGGATTCCACATCTAAATTTGTTTGTTAAGTTTTATTCAGTTTCATTAAACTTTTCCCCTAGGTTCGCTTGAACCTAGGCTCTGATACCAACTATGACGTTGGTATCACAATGTCCTAAGCCATGAGATTTTCAAAACTTTCCCCTAGGTTTGCCTGAACCTAAGCTTTGATACCAACTATGACGGCCCCAAATTCCAAGGCAAACCGGGTACCGCCACGTCGCTAGACACGTCACCAAGCATGCCACATTACCGCACACTTATGTTGAGTGTCCGTGACCTAAACCCTTGTACGTAACTTATTCGCCTTTAACTTAGTGATTATGGATATTTTATGAATTATTAAGTTATTCATGATTTAGTAATTTAATACAAATCATACATTGATGCGGAAGTCTTAAGGCATGCATATATTGTAAAAGTGAAAAGTTTGCATTTTTATGAACAACCCTACAGAGTGGAAACCTGCCATTAGATACCATGTATATCAAAAGTGAAAAAAGTACAAAGGTGAGCATATACATGTATCGGGTATACAAGTCCTCCCAAAATATCATAAAGTAGTTAATAGATATACAACTACCTACGCAAAAAGTGGCGACCTCTCCCTACTTAGACGTAGTCGCCTAAGACTCCCTTGCCTCGGCTCATTGCAGGATCTGCGATTTGTCACAAAAAACAATGACAAATCTCAAGTGAGTAAATCCCAGATAACGTTAGCTAATATTCACGAATTCCAATAAAATGGCTACAATTCATGCAATTTAAATAAATAACAAAAAATAAAATAATCGCATGAAAATAAGTCGTTAAGAAGTCAAATTTGGACACGAGTGTAGCGTGACAGAGGACCCTGGTCAACATCCGGGAATCTTCGTAGCTAAACCGAGAGGAACCATTGACGTCCACCTCGCCAAACATCTCACGGTCGAATGAGAGGAACCATTGAACGGAAGACCCCGTCCAAACATCTCTCGAGAGGAACCATTGACGTAGACTTAGGTCTTCGCCAAACATCTTTCAACCTACGGGTTTCGCGGAGAATAGTCACCGAGTAGCCCCATCATGGCCAATTACTCGAACAACGCGGGGTAGCTAGTCCCGGAGTGTGAGTCTGTGCCATGCCGACCCCGTCGACAAACACACGTACACACGTGGGAGTGGATGAACAATAAATGAACAACAATGGAAAGCACAATGAAATAATTTAGAATGCAAAATAAAGCAAGTGCATAAATTGAATTTTAACTAATTTTCTCGTGGGATTACTTACCTCAAACGAATCGCAAAACGCCTTCGAAATGTCCCGCGCTCGCCTCGAGATATGTACCCGACACCCGACTATGATCTCCTGAATTCGTGGTGTCAAATTAAAACATTTTTAATACTTTTCATGATTTTTCTGGGTTTTTCCCATAATTTTCACTTATTTTTCTTATTTTTCTGTAATTTATTTAATTTAAAACTTTTTAAAATTAAAAATTAATATTATTTTATTTTATTATGTGGGTGGGTCCCTGGACCGGGTTTGACCCGGTCCACCTGGGTCGGCCTGACCCGGTTCGGGCCCACCCGGGTCAGGTCCGGTTGGGCCCGGACTGGCCCAACCTGCCTATGGGGTTGCACGCACGCACGTACATACGCGCGTGCACCCCTCCCGCACCCCATCTTCTCCATTTGAGACATGAGTCTCTCGTTGCTTTTTTTTCTTTTCTTCTTTAATAATACAACAACAACAACAACATCAATTCCAACAACAACAACACAACCCCATCACTTATACTCCTCAAAATTCAACGACAACAACATTAACCACTCACTTGTTTAATGGGGGTCCGCCGCTGCCCCGCCGAGCTTGCCACCGCTGCCCCGCCGAGCTCGCCGGTGCTACCCCGTCTCACTCCTCGCCGGAGCTTCCCCTCTGGCCATCACTCTCCCTCTCTCCTCTCTCTCTCTCTACCAGCGCCCTCTCTTTCTCTCTTTCTCTCTTTCTCCCGATTTAAAGTAAAAACATTTTTTTAATCATTTGGAGAGGAGAGGGTAATGATGAGTGATGGGTTTGATGGAATGTGTGATGTGAAAGCTAAATCACATACTACCCCGTACACCCGCGTTACGCGCACACTGCGACGTCGCACACTCTCGTCACTACACGCGCACAACGCGACTAATAAAATGTCAAATAATGCGACGCTAATTATTTGATATTAGTAAATTAAATAAACACTCGTATACAAAAATAACAAATTTTATCTTATTAGGCGTGCCCTGAACATTTCTGCGACGTCCACGTGGGTCTGAGCTTAGGGTCTTAATCTGTAATTTGTAAGTTAATTGGGATTAATTAGAGGGGGCCGTTACATTCGAACTTTTCCAGCTTACTGCACCCCCATTTAAATTAAACACATATCCAGACTGTGATCTAAAATCATCTATATCAGTTTAAAAACTTGCATCTGTGGAACGATTTACAACTAGATCATTTTCGAAACCTCCATAGACTAAGAACACTTCCTTAGTCCTTCTTAAGTATTTAAGAATGTTCTTTACTACTATCCAGTGACTCTCACCAGGATCTGACTGATATCTGCTTGTAGTGCTCAAATCATATGATATATCAGGTCGAGTACATATCATGGCATACATGATAGATCTAATAACTGATGCATATGGAATCTTTTTCATACAGTCTCGCTCATCATTTGTCTTAGGACATTGAGTCTTGCTGAGACTTATGCCATGAGACATTGGCAACAATCCTCTTTTAGAATCTTGCAAACTAAACCTATTCACCACCTTGTCTATATAAGCACTCTGACTTAGATCGATTAGCCTCTTAGATCTATCCCTATAGAACCTTATCCCTAGGATATAGGCCGCATCTCCTAAGTCTTTCATTGAGAAACACTTCCCTAACCAAGACTTGACATTCTGCATTGTTGTCATTTCCAATGAGTAATATATCATCAACATATAGTACCAAAAAAAACAACTACACTCCCACTGACCTTCTTGTATACACAAGGCTCATCTTCGTTCTTAATAAAACCAAAATCCTTGATTGCTTCATCAAAACGAAGATTTCAACTCCGAGAAGCTAGCTTTAATCTATAAATGGATCTTTGAAGCTTGCATACCTTCCTAGAATTCTCAAGACATACAAAACCTTCAAGTTGTGTCATATACAGTCCTCAAGCGGCTTTCCGTTAAGAAATGCTATTTTTACATCCATTTGCCATATCTCATAGTCGTAAAATGCAGCAATGGCAATTACAATTCTTATGGGTTTGAAAATGGCTACGGGCGAAAAAGTTTCATCATAATCAACACTTTGAGTCTGCTTGAAACCTTTTGTTACAAATCTTGCTTTAAAAGGATGCATTTTGCCATCCATATCAGTTTTCTTCTTGAAAACCCATTTACATCCAATGGCCTTACCACCTTCAGGTAAATCAACCAAGTTCCAAACTTGGTTATCATACATGGATTGCATCTCAGAGTCCATGACACTTAGCCATTTATTTGAGTCTAGTCCAGACATAGCCTCCTGATAAGTGGTTGGCTCATTTTGATCCATAAGCAACACATCATGACTATCGGTAATGAGAAATATGAATCTCTCTGGCTCATGTCTTACCCTACCAGATTTACGTGGGCCTTGTATCACTCGTGGAGGTTCAACTGGTTCAGAACGTTGTTGAACTTCCAGTAGCGGTTCAGTGTTTATCTTTGATTCTTGAACATCTTCAAGATTTATATCTCTCCCACTAGTGTCTTTTGAAATAAACTATTTTTCCATAAAGGCACCATACCGAGCAACAAACACTTTGTTCTCAGCGGGATTATAAAAGTAATATCTTTTTGTTTCCCTAGGATACCCCACAAATAAGCACTTGTCAGATTTAGGTGCTAGTTTTTCTAAGACTTGTTGCTTTACGTAAGCCTCACAACCCCAAATCTTAAGGAATGATAAACTAGGTATCTTCCCGTACCATATCTCGTATGATGTTTTATCAACCGCTTTAGAAGGAACTCGATTTAGAGTGAAAGCTGCAGTTTGTAATGCATAACCCAAAAAGGATAATGGAATATCTGCGTGACTCATCAAAGATCAAACCATATCTAATAAGGTTCGATTTCTCCTTTCAGAAACTACATTCGATTGTGGAGTTGCTGGTGGAGTCAATTATGAGACAATCCCACGATTTCTAAGATGATCCTCAAATTCTTGGCTCAAATATTCGCTACCTCTATCTGACCGAAGTGTTTTGATAGTTTTATCAAGTTGATTCTGCACTTCATTTTGAAACGTTCGAAACATCTCAAATGATTCAGCTTTATGTTTCATAAGATATACATAACCATATCTGCTGAAATCATTAGTAAATGTAATGAAGTATTGATAACCTCCTCTAGCCATTGTGTTTATAGGACCGCATACATCAGTATGTATTAGACCCAATAAATCAATTGCCCTTTCACTGTGTCCGGTAAAGGGACTTTTAGTCATCTTGCCTCGTAAACAAGATATGCACGTTTCATATGTTTCTAAATCAAATGAATCTAGAAGTCCATCTTTATGGAGCTTCGTTATACGTTTCTCATTTATATGCCCCAAACGACAATACCAAAGATAAGTTTGATTCAAATCATTTGACTTGAATCTCTTTGTATTTACGTTAAAGACTGGAGTATCAGCGGACCTTTATATAAAGACCATCACACAAATCAGCATTTGCATAAAATACGCCTTTATGAGAAATGAAACATCTATTATTCACAATAATAAAATCAAAACCATCCATATCCAAACATGAAACATAAATGATGTTTCTGCTCAAGGAAGGCACAAAATAACAATAATTTAAAGTTAAAATAAGTCCACTAGGTAAGACTAAGTCATATGATCCAACAACCAGGGCAACAACTCTTGCTCCATTCCCTACGCAGAGGATGACTTCTCCTTTCTTCAAATTTCTACTTCTGGTGAGTCCTCGCACATTTATACAAATGTGAGATCCACATCCAGTATTTAATACCCATGAATCACTAGTAAATAAATTAATTTCAATAACATAAATACCTGTAGTGGCAGTCGCACTACCCTTTTTCTTTTTTAGATCTTCCAGATAGAGTTTGCAATTTTCGAACCAATGTCCAGGTGCATGGCAGAAATGAAAATTTCCTTCCTTTTCTTTTGGGTGTTTTGAAGTAGGAACAAGCTGGGGCTTGACTTGTTCTACAGGCTTTGCAACAGGTGCAGAAGCAGCCTTGGAAACTTTAGCCTTGCCTTTGCCTTTCTTTTTCATTCCCTTTCTCTTTTGGACCATAAACACATTATTAGAGGGTTTCTTAATATTTTGTTCAGCAGTTTTTAGCATCAAATGCAACTCTGAAATTGATTTCTCCATATTATTTATATTGTAGTTCATCACAAATTGTGAGTAACTCTCCGGTAATGAATTCAGGATCAAATCCGTAGCCAACTCTTGGCTTATGGGAAATCTGAGTCTATCAAGCTGGTCAACATATCCTTTCATCTTCAGAACATGAGGACTAACTGACGCACCCTAAGTCATCTTGCAAGAATGTAGGTTCTTGACTGTCTCGAACTTTTCTCGCCAAGCTTGCTGTTGGAATATTTCTTTCAGCGTTACGACCATGTCGTAGGCTTCCATTAGTTCCATGCCCTTCTGAAGTTCAGGAACCATAGTTGCCAGCATAATACATGCATCATCAGTAGAATCGTTGACATGCTTATTATGCGTATCCTTTACATCTTTCGTAGTATTGGCTGGTGGGTCCTCAAGGATTGGAGAATCCAGGACATACAACTTGCGTTCATGCTTGAGAACGATTCTCAAGTTTCTGAACCAGTCAAGAAAGTTAGTCCCAGATAGCTTATCCTTCTCAAGGATGGATCGCAGTGACAGGGGATTATTGTTACTTGAAAAGGCCATTGATCTACAATAAAGATCATGCAAAGTTTATTTTAGTATAGAGGAATAGACTCCCACTAGATTAACAACCCTCTTAAAATACTATTTATTTAGGGGACTAAAATCCATATTTCGCCTAATTCTATGACAGCTATGGCATGAAACACAGAGCTAGATTATTTATGTAGGTAACAGTTACCAACAACATTTTATGTAATTTTAGATACTTTTATAAGATACAGGACTTCTTACGTCTTAGCATGTTTTTTTATCTCATCATGTGCCTAAAGCTCAAAACTATTTTGATAGCTTTATTAAGTCGGACCATTTTAACTCTGAAAATTAAAATTCGGAATTAAAATTCACTATAGAAAATCATATTTTTCGCCGTTTTTATTATCCTAAATTAACCCCTTACTTTATCTGAAATTAAGTCAATTAAAACATTTTTAATTAACCCGGACCCACATCTAACTAATAATCTTATCCTAATCCAATTAGGACTTAAGATATTTGAGTCCTAGCATATCTCCAATAACAAAATTCTCGATATTTATCTCCAATCCAATAGAGAGAACGAAATCGATTTTACTACTATCTCCTAATCTAATTTGTTATCTATCTCTTAACAAATAGAAATTTCATAACATAATAGATATAACGAGATAAATAAATAATTTAGAAAAATAATTATTTGTAATTTCGGTCCTCATCCAAATAATCACAAACATGTAATTGAATCATGAACTACTATCCCAATAGAACCTAATCATATTAGTTTCGAATTAATATTCAGACTTATATGATTTAAGAAACTTAAAACAATGTAACCGAAATATGCATACTGAATTACAGAGATTTCATCCATGCATCAATACACGAAAAATAAAGATTATACCTAATGGTGTCATGGATCACAGAACACGAAATTCGATTCATTAAAATTATTCAAATTACCCTAACATGGTTACTAGTATGTACGAAATTGATTTAAATTAAATCACGAATATGTGTATCATATACACAAAACATGATAATATATCTCACAGAAAACTTTTGTATATCACATATACATCAACTATTAACATGTTTTCAATCATATATCATGTATATATCAGAAGAAAACATGCAATGAATTTAATGGAATCAAAGTCGAAGGCTCTGATACCACTGTTTTGGGGTTCATACGCAGTGGGAATTACAAAACAATTTTGACAAAAACCCCAACAGGATCTGAATCTGATTCCATTAAAAACGTTTAAACCATAAAAACTTAATCATACCTCAGCAGCAGTATACCTTTCTTAAGGTTGATCGATCTCTAAGGCGCTGGCAACGACGAACGCCCTCTACCAGCAATCCACACACGAAAGGCGGTCGAGATTCGAAGTGCAAGCTTCGAGATAATACCAAACTTTTTATTTCTCTCCAAAACGATCCAGAGTGTACTAGAAAACCTTAATTCGTTTCTGAAACAAAAATAGAGTTTCGGCCTTTAATCTTTCGTACGTGTGTTCTAACTTTAAGCGTAAATTTATACAACCCTTGTATATAGGCGGTTAAGTAAATTACACATATACCCCATACTTAAAGAAGTATAAGTGTAATACACCACAATGACATTTCTGTCATGAATTTTATCATATAAAATTTATTTTTCTGAACCATCTTAAAATCTCACAAAACCATTCTTAGTGTGCGACAATAGGCTCATACAACGTTGGCAATGTACCAAAATACATTTTGGTATTCAAGTCATAAGTGGCCTCTAGCAAGACATTATGACTACCCAAGTTGTAGGAATATCAAATCGATACAACCTAATCAATAATGTATATAACATCCTTTTGTCACACGATATCCTTTTGATCAAACAAAAGGCATGGAATTGTCATCCAACATGTTCAATCGTATTAGTCTCGATCTCTAGGTAGACTGAAAACATCCAAGTGACATTGATCAATATCAATTCACTTAGACTATGCCTTTTAGAAGTCTAACACATCGAGGGATCCACTGGATATCTCTCTTTATATGAGAGGGACAAATTTTATCTTGATTACACAACTTCATCACATTGCTCACACAGTAACCAATCACAACCTTTATAATCGTACAGTTAAAGACAACGTTCGATTGTGTCAAATCACTGTGTTCCTAATGTTGAAGTCTCTGGTAATCTCAAGTCAGAGGACTGAAATAATATACCTATCATGAGAAACAACTATGACTTAATCCATGTAATGTTCTCATAGCGGGTCGATCCAGTACTTTATTCCCTAACAAGTACTCGTGATCTTGATTCGTATCCATATACATATAATCATCATATGATCATCAATCAAGACTCACACTAGTCTTAATTCATTATAGTTCCCAGTATAATGATCGACTAGGGACATTTAGGACATTTTTTGAATACCCACGGATCTCATTATATTGTAAACATGCAAATTAATTATAATAAATAGCAAATGAAATCCTCTATTTTATTAACTAAAAGTATTCATAAAGACAGTTAATGGATTGACCTAGGGCACATCCCCCAACAATACCAACGACAAAAAATGATCAATGTTGCATTGTTGGCTCGATATCCAAGTTTTCCTTGCATTATTCTACATTCGAGCTCTCAAGTTACAAATGATCATTATGAGTTAATTGGTAGATTTCAGGATATTATCGTTGGGGTTACTCAACCTCTTCAAATAATGAAGTGGATGAATAAAAAATTTCACCAAACCACAACCAATGCACGAAAATAAACGCACAACAAAACATGCAATATTTAATGTGGAAAATCCTCCAAATCAGATGTAAAAACCACATGCTAAACTTTGAACAATCCACTACGTAAATAAAGAGTACAAGATATCTCAATTGCTTGATATTCACTAACAGTTGACTAATACAAAAATATCTCTTCTAAGAACTTAGATGATCACACTAAAAATGAAGAACACTACCCGAATTATATCAAACTCTTGCACATCTCTTCTTAAACACCAAGAAATCAATGAAGCCTCTCCGTGGGTATCAGTACCCTCATCATTAAGATGACTGACCGGCCTAGATTACCTTAATCCTCTGATAATCTAGTCAGCCTAATTCGTTCTTTCAACTTTGACCTTAAAATAATTATTAGTTCAATTCCTTATAAGGCTCCAAAACTAAATTTATATCCTCAATGAAACTCAATTTATGATTTTTCCAATTTAAGCAAATTAAAAGATCATATCAAAT
Source organism: Stephania yunnanensis (assembly GCA_039657365.1). NCBI lineage: Eukaryota > Viridiplantae > Streptophyta > Magnoliopsida > Ranunculales > Menispermaceae > Stephania > Stephania yunnanensis. Next base: position 60,037,118 of record CM077582.1, on the reverse strand, counting down.
TTAATAAAAATCTCGACGGCACCTCCCCTAAAAGTGGTCTTTCGAAAAACTTTCACCTAATAAATAGTAGAATTTGGGAAGAGAACTAGAAGGACACACAACTCCCCGCAGTTCATAATATATAACAAATTCAAATTTACGAATTAACTTAGAGTCTTCGATAGCTTAATCAAAATCTCAGAATCTTAAATAGACCAAAATTGAATTATAAACCTCTCAATGTATTTTAAACTAACTTAAGAAACTGTCATAACCATTCAAATGAACTTCGCATTCTACACTCATCCCAAGAATCCTAAAAAAATAAATATAAACAATTTAAAACAAGAATTTACTTTAATTTGTGAAAACAATCACCACAATCTTCGAGTCTTTTTCGCTCTTTCCTTGTCATATATAATCTGACATCATCAAAAACAACTCGAAGATGTCAGGTAAATAAGTTCCTACATTGATTTGTATGCCTACAATTGTTAGTCTGATACATGGAAATAGTAATTGTGTTTTCAAATAAACAATAAGATATATGCGTCAACATGACTTGCAATCCACTTTGTCATTGTTTCCTAACTATAATCAGACGTCCACTTCCAAAAATAGTATAGAGACAGTATTAAGAGATCATGAAATGCAGAGATAATTTGTTGGCATTAGACTCCGCTAGTTTCACTAGACGGTGCAGAAGCGAGATCGAAACCACGTTTTAAGCAAACCAGACTCTAAAACAAGCTTACCCCCACTCTCTATGTATGCACGACTAAGAATGATAAAATGCAATGCACACTATGATACAATTACAAGTACAAAAATATTCAATCAATAGTTAAAATCATTGTAGGGTTTACTTACAACCAAACTAACTTTGAGCTTAATTTTCAGGGTTCTTGGAGCTTCGGATCACCTTAAATGGTTCTAATAGCTTCCATACATATCCAATTATATAGTGGGTTAAGTCTCAAATGAAACCAAATCACTAAACCCAATGAAAACTGCAGCCAAAGTATGCTTGAGAACAGTTTTCAAAAATATTAATTTATATAATTTTTTCAACTGCTTTCAACTAGACAGTTTAAGATAACTTTTTAGCCTTGAAAACCTCAATATTTCTCATGATGGTTTGAAAGGAACTTATAGTACTCATGTCATACTTTTCAAAGAGTCCAAGAACACTTAAATCGGATCACCGATTGAGAAGTTATGAATTTTCCAATATAGCCTGTCAACTAGGCAAACTTTATTTTATTTTGAACTGAAAAACATCTCCAAATCAATATTTTGTAATTAAATCCTCAAAACTTGACAACAAATACCACGAAACCACTCGATATCAACATCAAAATATTTTCCACAGACCATGGAGTTAAATTGGATCAAAACGATTAATCCATTCATCCAAAAAACCTAATTTAAATTAATATCAACTATAAAACATCTCCAACATACTTATCAATTGAAACATATTAGTTCAATTCATCAAAACCACGTCGATGCGATTTATTCCAAATCGGTGCACATCAACCCAATACATCAGTTTTCAATAATTTTTACTAGTTTTTATCAATACATCACGAAACAAATTGATAAATCGTAAGAATTCAAATTGAATTGAGGAAAATACCTAGCTTTAAGTATTTATCAAATTGCATGCCAAATATCTCGTTTTCACCATGAAAAGTTAGCTCGAACTGACTGTCTCATGATGCTCTATAATTTTACTAAAAGAAATCAGGCAAAAATCGAACGTTAAGAGCTCACGGAGCAAGAGACCGGGTTAAGGAGTTAGGAACGAACGTTATGTTCATTCGTTCAATTGAAATCAAATGTCTTGACTTTTTTTAATTTTTATATATCCTCAGCTGCTTGTCAACAACTTTATTTTTTTTTATTTATTAATTCCCGAAATCTATAGTTTGACGTGTTTCGGCTTTCGATGCTTGTTTTCAATCTGATTTTTCACCAAATTAAACCAAACTCTTGAAAAAATAGTACATTTTCATAAAATATCCATAACACTAGTTTTGGTCACGCCACAAATTCAAAAATCTTAACTTTATCCGCTACATATTGAAAAATTTTTGGACCAATTCTTGCCACACTTGGCCAAACTTGCACCAATTTTGATTCAATTAATATCAACCGCGACCACCACCAACTTATACGAAACTCGAGATAAAATCTTGTACCAACTTTGTTCTAACATTACATTATCACCAATCCTTACTTGCACGCAAACCAAGATGAAATCTTTACGTGAGGATTAACGTTTCGTTAATTAGTTTTCGAGCAAGTAATAATTTAATTTCACTATTTCCCTTTAGACAAGATCTTGCTACCCGAAGTATTACCAAATGAGGATACACCTCAACACACCCTAAATTTGTGACAAAATAAAGTATATTACATCCACTAGGCATGCAACAAGCAAAAATAATATGTAAACAAATGATATCTGGTCCGTAACATATAGGCTCCACTTTGGATACTTAAATCTCAAATTAAATTCTAAAATACTTAATTAGCATCTTAATCAAGTTTACGAAATTCTAGGATTTCATAGCGGGTTTTCTAATTCAAAATCTTGATGTGCCTTCAATGTAGAAAGAAGAAAACTAGAGAGATAATATTGCACTAAACAACTTCATGTATTAATCAAATTGCCAATTCGTTAATTCCTATTTTTTCTCCATTTCTATTAATCGGTCTCAAAATCGACTCGCATTCCAATTCCTATTTCGTTGGAGTATCAATCTTTTTAATTCAAACTAGAAAGCCCATGTATGACAATATGGGTTGGACTTTGGTGACAGGCCCACATAGAAACCAACAATTGTTACAATTTATATATATGATTTCATTTTCACATTAGTTTTTATACAACACAAAAAATATACCACATATCATCACAATAAGATATTGATGTATTGACTTTAATATATTGAGTTTTATAGTAGGTTAGCTAAGGACATCTCTAGTGCATTGCACCAAAATGGTGCAACTTTTGTACCATTTTGGTACAAAATTACATAAAATATTATTCACATCTCTAACTTAACTATATTATCTTTTACATTAAACATTAATCATTTTCACATCAAACATTATTTTAATTCCATAAAATCTTTAACCAAATAAGGAAATCAAAAATCTCCTTAAAAATAAAGATTTGTTTGTATTTTTATTTGTGGGCCACATATACACCAACAATAGCGCATGCTACTGCACTGATACCATAGCAAAATGGCAAATTAAAGCATGATTTGGCGCTAGATTGGAGAAATCAAGCGCCAAATCAGTCAATGCAATGCCAATATATGACGTTGCATTGGAGTTGCTCTAATACCACTCTGTTGTAGCGCTCAATTGGGTTGATGGAGTTGTCTTGATAGGGTCGGATTAACAAACATTGGATTACATGGCTATAGATTAGGGGTAATTCGAAATTGGAGACGTGTTCGGTTGGCATGATAGGATTTTATGTGGTTTCATAAAAATAACAAGTTTACCCCTTCCATATAAAAACCCCACAACAACCGTTGCATCGTCCTCTTCGTCCTCATTCTTAAACCGAGAGATAATGTCAACATACACACACACATTCCATACCCCATTAACTCAGCTGAAACCTTAAAACCATCACACTACACTACACCAGTGGCTCCAAATCTAGCTCAAGATCCAATCTTTATCACAACCCATCTTTGAAAACCCCTAAAACGACTAGATCGAGTGAGTTTCTATGATGACCCATTCTCAAATTAGGGCACGGCCAGGTTTAATCCTGTCATTAATTCCTAATCTCATCATATAGGACTTAACAAGGAATTAGTCGGCCTTTTAAAAACCTCATCACTTACCCATTATTTTTCAAATAAACATTTACCTATCCTATGTCAATTCATAAATAAAAGTTATTTAAAATCTTACTTAAAAGTTTATTCAGTCGAAGTCTTAACAAATTAGTGGAAGCATTTAATGTGATACCTAACAATTGTGAAAAAACTAGAAAAATAAAGATCACGTGCATGTAGACATATATATAACAAACGGCTATAATATATCATCATGTGCCTGGTTAAGGTACTAGTCTCTCGACCCATAATATACAACTCCAAAAGTATATGAAATACATATAAAAGTAATACATCAAAAATCAAAGCCTAGAAAATCTGGTGTAGCAGCACTCCATTGGTTCAGAGGTAGTCGTTGATCTTCTCTTTGCCTGGCCTACTGTAACAGACCAAATTAATTAAATCAAGATTAGCATTAATCTCGAAAATTAACGGTTGAAGTTCGGGAGTTACATGGACAACTTGGTTGGCTTGGACACTAGAACCGAGGAAATATTTTATTTATGGAAGGTGGTTGTGTATATTTAGTGTTTAAAATTATTATTATATTGCACCGCATGTATGTATATTGCTATTAGGCGAGTTTGTGTGATGGGTGTTCACCTCAAAAGGCGCGTCAATATAGGTGTCGAATAGGCATACTACGGGTACACTAGAAGACTCGACTAATCCATATCATGATTGCTAGTTAATCAATTAAAATGGATAATGTGACCATAGGCCGAGTAAACTTCAATTAAAACAATAGGCTATAAGGTACCTCGAATTGTGTGTTGAGACACGGGGCATCGAGTGCTGGGTAGTCGAAGGTTAGCGAGATCACAAAACTTGTCAATTTGGTGAATAAAGCACTAACCATATATATCATAATGGGCCTAAGCTAATGTAATTGAATCAAATAAATCAATGTCTATAGTTTAGTTATTTAAATTAGAAACCATGATATTGTCCTAGAGATACGTGTTGACATATCTAGGAACCATGTGAATAGCAAATTAGTATCACTTTGATTGGGTTAGTTGGAGTTAGTGGGATACATGTCAAGATGTGGATCATTAGATGAGCTTCGAGATATGTAAATACATGGAGATCAGTGGCTAAGAATTAATAATATCTTAATATAGTATATCAACACATGCAAGGAAACCATTTTCATTTTCAAATTATGAATCAAGAGAACTTGCTGGAGAAGAAGGAGGTTGATGGAGAGAAGGAATCCATAGAAGATTGGTAAGAACTTCTCAAGCTAGGTGGTAAATCAACTAGGTACATATCTATTTATGTCATAATTAAAATTATTTCTGGTTTTTGGCTAATTCCAGAAGGTAGATGATTAAATATTTGTAATGGGTTTATATATTTGGATTCCTCATTTGAAGCTGATAATCCAGCTATATTGAAGTTCTTAATTTGGATTTGAAATCATAAATATATGAATTTTTGAATTTGCAAGACCAAAACTAGATTTTTGCATGTTATATTTGAAATTATCCTATGTAATTTGGTCATAACTTTCTTATTTTAGATCCAAATCAACCCAAACCGATGGCATTTGAAAGCTTACTCAAAGAATAAAAACTTTTCTTAGCTGGAGATGTTGTAATTCAATTGTTTTCATAGCCAAAAGTGCTCTACAAATACGTACTACAATTCTAAAGAAACATTTTGAAACTAAACTTGTTAAAGGGATAACTCCCTAACTACTTATCCAAATGAGCTGATCTTTTTGTATTTTGTATTTGGGTATGTTTGCTACCATGTGATTAATAATCACTTTTTTAGAAATATAGATTGGGAGGAATTGATTTTCTAAGTCCGCTATTCGGATTAAGTTCCAATTAGAGCTATGTTTAGTAGAATTATGATATCTCTTTCATTTTAAATCAGGGTTTTGCAAACTAAACCTTTTTGGAAAGCTAAGATAGAGACCAACGATGTTTGTATTGGTGGAAGATTTCGAGATTTGGACCATTTCATGCCTAAAAATGCGTTGAAACATAAAACCGAAATTGAATCTCAATTTAGTCTTTAGGGCTGATTTGGGAAGGTCAATTTGAAATATATCCAACTAGTTTGAATACATAATAAACATGTAAAATTGGACTTCAGAGATTTAATGGACCATAGTTCGAGTATCGAGGAGCTAGTCAGGTCGGATACGAGAGTCCGAGGATGTTAGAGCGCGGATTGAGGTGCATAAACCCATTGGCATGCCTTACAGAATTCATGATTTGGTTTATCGACTTCATTTTTCATGTGTGACTACTGGTGGGCACACATGGGGTTTTCACTCCTATTTCAATGTGTAGATATATTGGTTGTGGCTAAATTGCATGCACAGGTTACTTGTGATATGCTCGTGTCGACGGTAGTAGATTATATCTATGACTGTCGGGAGGGATTGGGTGGTCCTGATGTGTAACAACGTCGGGAAAGGACCATGCTATTTACTGAAGTTGGGTTTTAGCCACTATAAGCCTGTAAGTATATACATGGTTCCTATTCGATTTATCGATTACCGGCTAGTGTAGGTCAGGGTTTTCTCTTGATTATATAGTTGTTTACTAATTAATACTTTATAATTATATGGAGATTAATTAGCTAAGTTATGATTAAATGAAAAAGTATATCTGGAGCTTTTGTCGGGTTTTGGGGACCATAGAACACTGATTACATGTATATTGAACTTTTATTGTACTTAACTCACCTTGATGTATACATGATATCTTTTACCGGGTTTTCCACTACTTAGGATTGTTGAATACTGCATAACTTACTTAAATTAAGACTTTCCCTGTAAAATTTCATTATAACTTGATAAATTAGATAATTTAGGATTAAATGGAAAAATGTAAGTAGCCAAGTAGGCCGCAGAACGTTAAGGATAAGCAGGCCATGACTTGGCAAGGCTTGGTGATGTGGGATGTGACGTGGCGGATAGCAAGACGGCCTGAGATTTGGGGCCGCCACAGTTTGGTATCGGAGGGAGGTCGAGCCTGATAATATCCCCAAGCGCGTATCGTACTGCTCTTTGCCTTTATAACCTTTTGCTGGTGCCAGTCACCCGCGACATGTACTTGCCAACAACCTCAGGTCTCATACCCAGTGATGTCACCTAAGTTATGCTTGCCAACAACCCTAGGACTCATTTCCCATGTGCTGCGCAATATAGTGGAGAGATCCCGATCACCACAGAAGTCTATTGACCCCCATATGTCTGCCGAACCTCTATCATAAAATGGTTTTAGATACAAGAACTACTTTCATATTTCAAAGTATAACATGGTTTAAGAATCCGACAAAGTAATTGCATACCCAATGCACAATGGAAATAGATTCACAACACTATGTAACACCTACCTAATAGCATGCTATTTCACTGACCATATGTATTAACAATCAAAATGACATAGCACATGATTTGGAGTCAATGAAATCGTTTAATCAATAATCTATACCATGAAAGCAACCTCATTAAATACGAAAGGACAATAAGTCATGGTATATGGAGTTTAATGGTAAATCAATCCAAATGATTGGAAGTAAACAAGTAAGTAGGAATGAAATGTAAATAAATATCTCAATCAGTATACTTACAATCCACGTGATTTTCTAAGCTATTACGGTCTCTAGACACCTTAAATCTTGTATTTGAAGGAAGTGTCTAATATCAAATAACATGTTTTTAAGTATGTTTGGACCTTTACTTAAGGTCTTAGAATTTTTTTATAGTATTTAAGAAATTTTAAAAAATTGTGAATTTTATGGTATCAGGGCAATTAGCGAGCTAGTTGCCTTATTAGCGTGCTATCAACTGTCTCTAGTGCGCTATCTGCGAGAAAACCCAAAATTTCAAAATCAGAATTCTAAGTTTTCTCTACATATAGGCTACCCAAATGCCTTGGGAACCCTCATATACACCTTTAGAGCCCTAAGACATCAACAACGTAGAACAAATATTTATATATATATATAATGAATTCATCAATTTGAGCTAAGTTTATGGTGTAAATGAATTACCTAGTTGATATATTCCTAGCTTGATCAACTCATACACCAATTTCCACTTGGTTGCTGATCTCTTTCTTCCTCCAACAACTTCTCCTTCTCTCCAGCAAGCTTCTTTAGTTGTTAAGTTAATGAAATGAGAATGGTTTGATTTCATGAGTTGATCTCTAGCTATTTATATGAAATGGATATGGTTGATTAATAGCCATTGATTCTCATGTGCACACGTAGTGGCACACTCCTTGACACATTTCTCACTTACTCTCTACTTACTTATACTAAGTGACACTAATTTGTAACTCAATTGATTTTTAAATGTGTCAACACGTTATCTCGATGATCATCACATGGCTATTATTTTAAAATGCTAACTTAGGTACATTTAATTTATAATCAACTATAGCCACTTTATTTCAACTATATAAGCTATACTAAACTTAAATAAACTTATTATATTTCTCTTTACCTCGGTCTCACGTAAGCACGTATCTCGAGGCCTGTCTCCACTTATATCTCGACACCTAAATACTAGTAAGAGTGATTTAGTAGTCTACACATATACAATACACTAAGCATACACCACAACAAACATAACATATACGTTGGCCACACTGCCTCAGTCATGAGACATATCACGCTGCGAGTCTCACGTCATGGGTCACTGATCATGATTAAGAGATTAAACTAGGATTAGGAGTTTAGGCCGTGAAAATTCTTCCCAGCTAATGAAAATTTCGTCTTCAAAATTAAACTTATGTTAATGTTATACCTGAATAGAAAACAAACGAAAATCTATCTTATATATACCCTATGGTCTAGAATCTTTGGGATAGACTTGCCTCTCAATTGTTATACCCTATGGTCTAGAATCTGTCTTGGATACTCCTCGTAAGATACGTCCTCACTCAAATCAATCTGGCTCAAGTCAACTATCGGTCGTACATATGCCTTTGACTTAGCTAGTCGAAGCATAAAAATATGGGATATTGATGAATCCCCGACATCTATGGACGTAACTCAAGCTCATACGCAACCTTTCCAACCCATCGTTTGATTTTAAAAGGCATGATGAATCTCGGTGCTAACTTACCTTTCATACGAAATTTGTCAAGACCCTTTTGAGGAGACACTTTTAGATACACAATGGTTCCCTCGTAATACGTGAGATCACTGCGATACATGTCTGCATATTTCTTCTACCTTTTATGGGCTTCTTTAAGATTTTTGTGAATTTGTCGTACCTTCTCCAAGTGATCAATAATAATTTCAGACCTTATCAACTCCTTGTCCTCTATCTCAACCCAATAAGATGGTGAACAACACGATGAGCCATATAAAGCTTCAAATTGAGCCATCTTGATGCTAGCTTGATAATTGTTATTGTACGCAAACTCACATAATGGTAGGTGCTCATCCCAAGATCTGTCAAACTCAAGTACACAAGCCCTAAGCATATATTTGATAGTATGAATCAACCTATAAATCTGCTCATCAAGGTTGTACTGAACTATAGGCGCGTATCGTACTACTCTTGCATACTTCGAATATAAGATGTTGGCTCTCTGTCCCTTTGACGCTCTTTAAGTAAACATTGTATGAAGCCTTATCTGTGCACAAAGCATCACCCGAGTGTCAGTAGGAATATCTGATTGAGTCATCATCACTGCTGCCTTGAGTAATCCTTACTCATGAGCCATATGATATCTAACAACCTCGACATCTCCAGTCGGTATCCTACGAAGCGCATCGGCAACTACCTTAGCTTTTCCTATATGATACTCCATAGAAAAGTCGTATTCCTTCAAAAAAATTTAACCATCTGCGCTGTCTCATGATCAACTTTTTTTTATGTGAAGAAGTATTTCAAACTCTTGTGGTCAATGTAGAGTGTGAATCTCTCTCCATACATATGATGTCTCCATATCTTCAAAGCAAATACCGCCACTCCCAACTCTAAATCATGTGTGGGTGTCAAGTCGTTAATTATGTAATTATATATAGTATATTTATATGTTTTTTTATTTTCGAGTCTCCAAAATATTACCCTAATCGTCGTTTTTTGTAATTATCAGGGTTAATGGAGTGCGCAATTAAATCTGGGGCAAAAAACTACTCGGAATAGAGTATTTACTCGATGTGTGACCAACTGCCCTCAGATATGCGTTTAACACATATGAAAGATATGATGATGAGGTGATTTACAATTAAAATGATGCAACAAAGTGGCACATTTGAGGCACAATAGTTTTTACTGCCATTAGATCAAGCCTCGGGAGGTGTGCTACACATTCTCCCAGATTGACGCCATCTCTTATACGAGTTTTCTTCATCTTAGCTATTGTTGGATGTTCCTCGAGATTCGTACCCTATTATCTCCCATATCTTAGTTGAATCCATTCGATTTATATATAGTATATTAAGTCTCCAAAATATGACCCTAATTGTCATTTTTTGTTATTATCAGGGTTAATGGAGTACGCGATTGAATCCGGAGTGAAAAACTACACGGAATAGCGTATTTACCTATTGTGTAATCAGCTACCCTCAAATCTGTATCGAGATGCATGTTGTAGAGATGATGAAGAGGTACGTGATTTACAACTGAAGCGATGTAACAAAGTGACACATTTGAGACACAGTAGTTTTTGCTGCCATTAAATCAAGCCTCGAGATATGTGCTACATGTTATTCTAGAGTGAAGTCATTCTGATACGAGTTTTCTTCTTTTGAGCTGCTATTGGATGTTCCTCGAGATATGTACCCTGCTGTCCCTCATATCTTCGTTGAATCCATGCAATTTCTTGTCATCTCCACTAGGCGTTAGATGATCCTCGAAACATGTGCTCGTGATTTATTCCATGTTTTCGCTCGAGCAATTTGAGCGCCTTTCCTTTTAGCTGCCTACCAAGTGGCAGCGTCTCATTTGGCCAGCGTCTTCAACAGTAATTGCGTTTTCCAATCAGCGACTGCCACGTACACCTACACCAGCTGCCTCCACCAATCAGTTTCTATTACGTGTCAAGACCTTGCAAAAAACACTTATAAGTCACTAGATTTGCCTCGATGCATGTGTCATGAACCTAACCCTAATTTTGATTTCTCTTTCATCTAGAGTGGAAATTAGAAGATCTTTTTGTATTGGGATTTAGGTATTCTTTGGAGAACACAGACATGACAACTATGCATACTTCTACTTTCTCTCTTCTTCTCAAGAGCAATTTTCTTCTTATTTTTTATTTTTTTTAATAAAGTTTTCAAGCAACATGTCTTGCTAACTTTGTCGATCTAGACTAGAGATGGAGCAAACTACCCTTTTGGCATAAACATATGTGAGATCTACATTGATTTATTTAAATTGATTTTCATTAATATTTATTCCTTTTATTATTGATTGAATAATTAGGGTTAAATTGATATTTAAACCTTGATTTTTATGCCACTGAGTCATAAGCATCCAACCTTATGCAATAAGACCACATTAGTGGCAATCGACCCTACCAATTGATTCATTTTTTTGGGATCGGTTGAGTACCTTAGGGATATTGGCTAAATTGGACACAATAGTGATCTAGTTGTAGTTGTAGTGTCTTCACAAAGCCCATTGCGGTCAACACATTAAACCCCATTCGCTTGAGTCCAGGTTTGTGTGTTTGACTTGTTAAGTAGTCATTGTCATACCTTGACCACTGAGATAGGGAAGTGCGAGTACTTGCGTATGTTATCGGGTCTATAGCTACTCTCAATTACCTTTGATTTGAGTATTTTACCTAGATTGATGACCGTATGTTTAATTATGCCAAAATGAGGAAGCTTGTGATACTGATGGTTTAGGTTACTTTTCTTGATTGATTTCTCTATATAGTCTTTTTTTTCCTTATTTTTAGTGAAATTTTTAGAACACTTTTGCAAATCCCCTGATTTACTTTTCAGTTCATTAGCCTAAATTAGAAACTCGATCTACATGGATCAACCCCGTGCTTGCCACTACTGCAGTTCTTGTAGTCATTGGTAATCTCATTGAGATTATATATTTTAATGCATTCGACATGTATCCATGGGATAGTTCTTCTCATATATCTTCAATTGTCTGGACGCGTAAGCCACTTTGCCTCTATCCTGCATCAACACATAACCTAGACCTATATGAGAAGCATTTTTATATATTAGGAATCCCTATCCAGCTTCTGGCAATATTAACACTGGTGTGGTAGTTAAACATCCCTTCAGCTAAGTAAATGCCTCATCACATTCCTCAGACCAATCAAATCTGACTTCCTTCTAGGTCAATCTGGTCAGCAGTGAAGCGATCTTCAAAAAATTATTCATGAACCTACGTTTATATCCTACTAACCCTGGAAAACTCCTGATCTTTGTAACTGTTGTCTATGCTGGCCAATCCATAATAGCTTGAATCTTAGGTAGATCCACATCAATGTTTGCTGCTCCAATAACATGTCCCCATAACATGAGCTATGATAGCCAAAACTCACATTTGCTGAACTTGGCGTAAAGTCGATGCTCCCTCAAAGTTTCCAACGTCTCCCAGAGGTGTTGCTCATGATCCTCTCGAGTCATCGAATATATCAATATATCATCGATGAGAGCCATCATGAAGCGGACAAGAAATGGCCTCATCACCTGGTGCATCAAATCCATAAATATGGCAAGAGCATTAATGAAACAAAAAGGCAAGAATGTAAACTGATAGTGCCTATATCCCGTGCTAAATGTTGTTTTGGACCTATCTTTATCCATGATCCTATGCTGATGATATCCTTATCTCGGGTCTATCTTGGTGAAATAATGTGCTCCTATCAACTGATCGAACAAATCGTTAATCCTAGGTAATGGATAATTGTTTCTAACTGTGACCTTGTTTGAAATGATCCTCACCTAAACTAGGGTTGGGTCGTCCAGCCTAAACTATTACTCAAGTTCGATACCTAAACCAGACCCAAATAACAATTTGGCATGCCTATTTCAACTTGCGGAATAACATACTAACCATATGGAATAATAAATGTGAAAGTAAATCAAAACTAGAATTCCATATATCATAAGATCAACGTGATAAGAGTTCATAAAACGACCATTCCTCGACTTAGGTTCGAGTCGTCCGGCCCTATTTAGACCTAATACCTGAACCATGCCCAAATAACGGTCTGACACGCCTAAACAACCTGAGAAATAACATATAGACAAATATGGAAAAAGAATGTGGAATTTGAGTTTCAATAAATAACATATGTTATCATAAACCAAACCATCGGATATCTAATATTCACCTGAGCAAATCAAAACCATATAACATCTCCACAACCTTCAAATACTCATAAATGTATCCAACATACTAAATCAAGGTTTAACTACCCAAAAGACTTGCCTAGGTTGTAACTCTTATTAATGGTTTTCAAAGCAAATAGTAGGTATATCATACAATGCTCACGCCGCAAGGAGACTTCAAGCAACGACCATCCCCTTGCCATGATCTATCGCACTCGTAGATGGATCTATAGTGTAAGTGGCGTGAGCTAAAGAACCAACAGAGCCCAATAAGAGATGAACTACGCTCAAATATTAAACATGCAATATCTATCTTGCCGTAAAAGTTACAGTTTTGTAAAAATAATATATCTTGGCGTGATACACTGTTAACCAGTCCATGCCTAGTAATACATCAAATTCAAGACACTCTACGATCAATATATCAAATATCATCGGGTAATCTTCAATTTTAATTTTTCACCCCTCACATACCATATTGAGATTGTAATGAACGTTTAGGGAGTACCTGTAGATGGCTCGGGTGTTTCAAAGGGTCAGGCATAAGTTCATATGAGAGTAGAGTCAGTGGTTGTGTTTATAGTTGTTGACTGTAAGAGGGTCAATTTAGAGTACATGAAGTATATAACACTTGCAGATAATAGTGATGACATAGAGTGGAGACTTTCAACAGATGGAGTGTTGCGATTTTGGGAAAATTGTGAATATCATCTCATAAACAATTGAGGGATGACTTACTCCAATAGGTGCACAGATCGCAGTTCATCGTTCATCTCGAAGGTAACAAGATGTATCAAGGCATACGAAAGATGTATTGGTGGTCAGGGATGAAGGTGGACATCCCTACTTACATCCAGAATTGTGAGATTTGCCAGTAAGTGAAAGCAGACCATCGAAATCCAGGGGGATTGTTACAACCATTACCTATTTCGCAGTGGAAGTGGGAACACATAGCTATAGAATTTTATTTGGGCTACCGATGACTCAAAAAGGTCATGATGCGGTTTGGCTGGTCGTGGATCGTTTGACTAAATCACCCCACTTCCTTCCTATTTCCATGGGGTATTCAACATACATGTTGGGGGCATATATGTAGACGAAATCGTAAAATTACATGGAGTCCCAGTTTCAATTGTGTCGGATCATGATCTGAGGTTTACCTCTCAGTTTCGGAGTGGGTTTTAATACCAGATGGGGACTCGGCTTAATCTCAGTATAACCTTTCACCTTTAGATAGATGGGCAGTCCGAGAGATTAATTCAGATACTTAAGGATATGCTCAGAGCTTGTATGCTGGATTTCCATGGGAGATGTGAGAAGTATATTCCATTGTGCAAGTTTACCTACAACACCAGTTTTCAAGCGAGTATTAGCATGGCACCGTTCGAAGCACTTTATGGAAGACCATATATATCTCCAGTTTGTTGGACCGAGGTCGGAGATGCTGTGTTGATCGGTCCAGAACTTGTGCATGACCAAATCTAGAGGATAAACTGATTAGGCAATGATTGGAGACTGCCCAAAGTAACCAGAAAAAGTATACTGACAACGACCATAGAGATGTTGTGTTCAAAGAAGGAGAATTTGTACTATTGAAAGTGTCACCAATGAAAGGGCATTACCAATTCGGATTGAAGGGAAAGTTATCTCCTAGATTTATTAGACCATTCGAGATCAAAAAATGAATAGGCCTAGTAGCATATCGCCTCAAGTTACCACCATAGGTAGCTGGAGTCGATAATGTCTTCTATGTTTCTATGTTGAGGAAGACACGTAACAAACATGCATCGATGATCTATTGGGGGCAAGTTGATTTGAAGGAAGACGTGTCCTACGACGAGCAATCGATTTAGATTGTGGATAGGAAAGAGCATAAGCTTCGGAAGAAAGAAATTTCGTCGGTGCAAGTTAGGTGGCAATTTCATGGAAAAAAATGAGTTGACTTGGGAGCCGGAGGACAATATCATGAAGAGATTTCTATTTCTCTTCGAACCATAAGGTATGACTTTATTTTACTTTCGAGGAAAAAAGTTCTTTAAAATTTGGGATGTTTTGACGATCCAAAATCCAATTGACCCACCATAGGGGCAATTTAATAATTTTTCCCTAAACCCTATATTAAATTAACCTTAATATAAAATAAACCAGATTATGGACCCTAACCACCACAATTTATTTACAAACCGTAGATCCAAAAAAAGGGGAGAAAGAACAATAAGAGGGAGATCTAAGAGGTTCTTAGAGATCGAGGCAAAAGACTCCACAAACAAGGAATTCTCCATCTTTTCTTTTTATATTGGTTTGGTTAATTTTGAAAAAAAAAAGTAACTTGAATAGGAAGAACACCAAAAGCGTGGTTGCCGATGGGGGCGGCTACGACATCATGGCCGCCGCCGCTATCACGACCCAAATCTCTAACCCTGTTTTAAATTCTTTAATCAGGATCACCGACCTTTGACGTGGGACCCACACTGTGATACGTACACCGACCGAGGCACGTGGCCGAGGTATATGGTATTTTTGTATTTATGTATGCCTAGTATTATGTATTGTGTAGACTTACTAAGTCGATTCGTACAGTTGTAGGCGTCGAGACGAGAGCGGGGACACGCCTCGATATGCGTGTCGACGCGGGTACGGTAGTTGACGAGATCGAATATTATGTCGTTGAAAATGAAAATACACAAATTGAATAAAAATTTGTCAAGTAACTCATATGGAATAGATATTGGGTGACTAACGACGCGATGGTACGCGAATATCACGGTTCGAACACGAAATCGGGCGTCGAAATGCCCGAAAACACGAGCGAGTGTCTTCGTTGTGTCACCATTAGGTGTCAACACACCTAACAACACCACACTTGTTCAATCACAACAACACTTGTCCAAACTCTAGCACCACGTGCCCACACCCACCTACACTTATACACCATGCACACCATACACACACAACACACATGCAAACGACAGATCGATTGGACCAAAAGAGGAAGAAAAACCGAGAGCGAGGAAGAAGAAGAAGAGAGGATGAGGAGAAGAAGGGACGCGCCGGGAAGGAGAGGAGATCGAAATCGCGGTGAGTCGTTGCGTTTGTTATGGGTTTGGTTGTTGGCAGTGGGGGTGGGGGTGACTGAGAGGGGTTCGCCCTGGCCGAACCCCATGGCCTAACGGTGCCGAGGTGGTATTCCACCGGGGTTGGGGTGGAGAGCAACCCCAACCCATCACCGGAGGAGATAAGAAATTAAAAAAAAAATGTTTTCTTCTTCCTCTTACTGGGCCGGGCCGGGCCCAGAACAGGCCAGGCTCGCCCCATGGGCCGAGCCTGGACCTGTTCGCCCAGGCCGAGTCGGGTCCGACCCGTTTGGGTCGACCAGACCCAAACAGTAAAAAAATAGAAAAGAAGAGAAAAAGGGAAGAAAAACGAAATAAATTTTGGCAAAATTCTTGAAAAATTGGGAAAAATTGGGAAAATAATATTTCAATAAAATAAAGTTGATTGAACCAATTTGAATACACAATAAACCCACTATATTTGAACTAATGAGACACCAAACTCAGTAACCTAGGAAAAGGGCACGGGAGAGCGAAGGCCAGTAAAGCTAGGACGTTACTTTGTTGTTGTGAGTATACCCATTGATAATTTTACTTGGCATTTCATTCCTATAAATTGTGGTCCTTGCGTAGTCCTTTTGACTATTTACCTTTGTACTCTTATATCATGTGTTTCTTTGTGTCTATGCTCATTTGATGAGTCTAGTTTGCATGATATCCATTCATTTAATTGATTCATTGATTTTATCCCATGCTATGTCTATTTTTGTTGTTTCAAATGTGAATTGAATGATAAATAGCATGCTAATAGGCTAGTGAATATCTTATAAATGTTTAAGAGGACTTGTATTCATTATTTGTTTAGGTGTGTAGATGTGCCTATGCCTTGACAATCCATACTTGGTATTTCTTGAAAATTTAAAAAGTAGTTGTTGCATTTAAGTCCCGTACTTGATCGAGGTGCGCGCGAATCATGGGGTTAGAGTCCCTGGAGATGTCGACACACGTTACCTGACATTGTATGACACTCGGGGTCAGAGTCCCTTAGGTGGTCTACACACCGGGGGTAGAGTCCCTAGTAACACTTGGGTTAGAGTCCCTTGTGCTATATGATTATTGGGTCGGGGTGACACGTTTCACTGCCGACCGGACCTAAATCACTACTACTTAGCCTAGTGTCAGTATCACTTGTTTAACTCTGGTATTTACTTGCATATGGATTATTTTTCAGTTTTCCAATTTATATGCTTTTAAATACCATTTGAATATTTGGAAATGCAAATTAAACTTGTCATTGGGGATTACTATTTTATTCTTGTACTCACCGTCCTTTTTATGACGGTGGGTGCAGAGCCCTCTACCAGCAGGCCGAGCAAAGAGAAGATCGACGATTATTCCCGAGCCCGCGACGCGTCACTGCATTGATTGTAGGTCTTATTTTGACATTTTGATTGTATATGTTATATACGTCTTTTAGATACTTTTTGGGGTTGTGTATTGGGTTGAGCGTTAGTTCCACGACTTGACTTAGACCATTTTATCGTTTCAATGAATTTTGAAGACTATATATATATGCAATGGCATTTCCTGGTTTACCACACTTAGGATATTATAAATGGCTTCCGCATAATCAATAAGACTTCTGCTAATAAATTCATTTAATAAAAGGTTTAATTAGAAAGGCTGACTAATACGTAGTTAAGTCCTGCGTGGATATGATTAGGGCTTAATTACGGGATTAGGCCGGGCGGTGCCCTAGATTAGGAGAGGGGCTATCACAGCCACTCTCGGCAACAATTGGTGGGGCCCTACTAGGAAGCCCCACTGTTGCGAGGAAGAAGACAAGGGGTAGCTCCTAAAGCCACCTCTCCCGCGGTGGCTGCCAGAGCCACGACTAGCCAAAGCGCACTCGCGCCCCCGGCAAGTCGCGGCGGATGCTGGGACGTTGTCGGCCAACTGCTAGAGGGGAAGCAGTTGCTTCCCCTTCCCTCATGCTTGACGAACCAGAAGTTATACTTCTGGTTCGGTCAACCCCTTGACCTACTCAACCGTCAGCCATCGATTAACAAGTCAACTTGATGACTCGGTCAACTGTCAATTGACTGGTCAACAATAAATAAATAAAATAATATATATTATAAATAAACGTAACAGTAATATCTTTTCAAATGGGTTGTATGGGCCCCCACCTTCGACCCTGTCACGGGCGACGAAAGACCCGTGGGGACCACACTAGTGGGCCCCACCCCGAAGTAATTAAATAAATAATTAACTATAAATTTTGAATTGTCAAATAATGCGATTATTATTTAAATTGTCTAAATTAGCAAGGAGGTTCACCTCGGCAAATTGAGGTAAGTGGGGAGCTACGCTAATTTATTAAATGTGGCTTGCTACTAGTATATTTATAATTCATGATTTTAACTAAAAGACTTGGGATGAGGTTATTAGCTACCTTTTTTGACTTCATGGAAGGCCTCTTGCAGATCCATAGTCATATGGTGGAACCAAGTCACCTTACATATTTAAGGGCCTCTTGGGGAGCCGTAATAATGTGATGGAACCAAGTCACCCATTTTTGCAAGGGCCTCTTGGGGAGTCATGGATGCATGATGGAACCAAGTCACCCGGGCCTCTTGAGGAGCAGTGGAAACACGGTGGATTCAAGTGACCTATGCATATTTATTATATTATGATGATTGGTCAACAAGGGGAGATAATGACAAATAAGACTATGGAATTCCATTTATATCTATTACATTATGTGTATCTCTCTTGTAACCCATTTGCATGCAAAAGTTGATATTCCTATATTTTATAACTCTTGAAACTCCCAATCACTGCTTTAGTTGTTTTATGAATATGATATGCTTACTCCATGTGGGAATCGATGTCATGCTAGTGCTATCTTGATTCTTAAATGCATGTTGGCTTTATTTTGCTTTATAAATATTGCTTGCATGTTTCATATTTGAGTGTAGTTTTTCACTTACCTCAATTCGCCGAGTTAGAGTCTCTCGGCTGCCCTCGCACGCACGAGGCTCGATGTGAAGCTCCTTATGAATCTACACTATTTAAATAATAATCGCATTATTCGATGATTCGAAATTCATAGTTAATTATTTATACAATTACTTTGGGGTGTGGCCCACTAATGTGGTCCAAGCAGGTCCTCCATCGCTCGTGAGAGGGTTAAAGATGGGGGCCCAACCCAATCCATTTGAAAACGTATTATTGTTAAGTTTATTTATAATATATCAATATTCTATTTTATTATACTTTATCTTCATTTTTATTTATTTTTTATTTTTTTATTTTTTGTGTTGACCAGGTTAAAGGGTTGATCGAATCAGGAGCATAGCTTATGGTTCGTCAACTATTGGGGAGAGGGAAACAACTGCTTCCTCCTCCCCCCAAGCCACTGGTCGGCGATGTTCCACTGTGGCGGCGCTCTCGCGCCCCCGGCCAGCATGACTCCGCCAGCCGCTACGAGAAGGGTGGCTTTGGGTGCCACCCCTTGTCTTCTTCCTCACGGCAGAGGGGCTTCCTGGTAGGGCTCCACCTATTGTCGTCGACGGCGCCGGTGGCCATGACGTCGTCATAGCCCTCATTGGTGGTGCCGACGCGATACTACCAACTTTTTAGTGTTCTTCCCATTCAAGTCACTTTTAATTCTTTTTTTTTTAAATTAACCAAATAAAGATCAAAAAAGAAAGATGGGGAATACCTTGTTTGTGGAGTCTTTTGCCTTGTATCTCTAAGAACCTCCTAGATCTCATTCTTTCTTTTTCTTTCTTACCCTTTTTTGATTTAGGGTTTATAACTTAATTATGGTACCTAGGGTTCACGATTTGGCTTATTTTATATCAGGGTTAATTTAATGTAGTATTTAGGGAAAATTACTAAAATGCTCATGTAGTGGGTCAATTAGATCTTGGGTCGTCATCGTTCAACTATCTAAGTAGGTTCATTTATCCCAAATAGTTTCTAATACGACCATAAAGCTTCTAAATAGTCCAAAATGAATAAGGAGGGTTTCATACTACCCAAATAACCTACTTTAAGTTACAACCTAAGTTTATTGTTCTCAAAATCAAATAAGTGAATAAAAGGAACATGAAACTTCTCATAAAGTACGGAAGGACTTTAAGCGGGTGCCTTTCCTTTATTACGAGCTAAAGCGGATACGGACGCATCTAGAGAGTAAGTGGGGTAAGCTAAAATAGAAAACGAAGTTCAATAAGAAGAAAACCTCGCTCAAACATTAAATACGCAAGTACTACCTACTAATTATGCAAAATCTAACATGAAGTTGAAAACTAATTCTCATACATTAAGTAGAAAGCACATAGGTATTGATCAAATTCAAATCTAAGCATGTAGATAAGATCTAAAACACGTAGGAACATGGGAGCATTGTTCATCTTCATAAAAAAGAAAAGAGTCGTGCATTCATAACTTCTAAAACGAGTTCCAAGAATCATTTAAAGCATAACGGAATTCAAATCATTCATGCAAGGGATCCATAAAAGATATACCATTAAAGATAATAAAAATTAAAAGTAATTGGTTCATTCAATGCATGCTAGGTATTGGTAGGAATCTTATGACCGAATCCCTCACATTTGATTTAATGCAATCATTATTGGACACAATGGCCGTTACGTCCTCCAACTAGTAGCATCACAACAAAGTGAGTTCCTCTAAAGCCACCACCGATACATGTCTTGCTATCACCAAGTTACACAAGTAGGAACTCCAACTCATATATGTGACACATTTATGCATTCAATTAGACAAGTAAAAACCTTCGATGGTGAGTTCCCCAAAACATCCTGGGCATTAACTAGTAAAGCCCTTGGTGGCACCATAAACATCTTAAGGCATTTATGTAAGATAGCTTGCTAATCAAGCCCTCGGTAGGAACTCCACAAACATCTTGGGACAATAAATGACATGAATAAGGAAACAAATGCATTCAAATTCCATAGATTTGGATATTCAAACCAATACCCCAATGCAACCCTTAACCGAAGTCTTTCATTCCAAGAATGATACTTAACTATCTAATGGCAAGCCATACTTAATGCGTGAGCGAAGCTCCCCACTTACCTCGACTCGCAGCAACGCCTATAACAACTCCTGGTACGCTCGGGGCCCGATGTGAACCATCGCATGACACTATACATCCATAATACATCTCATCAATAGATGTTTTTATTTAAATTAATTAAGTCTTTCATTTATTGGTCTTTGGGACCCACTAGTGTGGGTCATGTGTGTCCCCTGTCGCCCGATACGAGGGTCGAAGGGTGGGACCTGGTAAGTCTCCTTCAGAGACTCGATAGTGTCCCGGTTGAAAGTAAATATTTGCTTTTATTTTATTATATATATGTATATATATTATTTTTGTTTATTTATAATATATTATTGTATTTTACATATTTTATATATTTATTATTTATTATTTATTATTTTATGATGTTGACCGGTCTAGGGGCCAATAACCCCTGGTTTGATGGTTGTTAGGGAGAGGGAAACCCTTCCCTAACTACCAGTGGTGGGGGCCAGCGCCGACCAGTGCTAGTGTCGCAGCCTAGTGGCGCCCCCACCCTTTCAGCGGAGCCAACAGGGATGTTTCCAACAGCGGCAGTAAGGCCGCCGCCAGTCGCTTCGGTCGCTATTTGCCTTATCGGCACCACGAATCTCTAATAACGTAGTTTTTCCACCATTGTTTTATCGATTCAAGTTTAATCTTCATTTAAAACATGATTAAAAAGGTGTGGGAGATGTTATACCTTTGATTTGAGGTTCTCTTTGAGTTAGACTTCCAACACCTCAATCCTCCTTTCTCTCCTGTAGTTAAATTTTAAACAAAAAAGGGCTAGGGTTTTCAATTTGATTTATATAATGGGGTAATTAGTATAGGGTTTATGAAATTACTTAATTGCCCCTAGGGCAGATCTTTTGGGTTTTAGGGTCGTCACAACATCCTCAAGTTTAAATAAATTTCGTCCTTGAAAATAAAATAAATTCATACCTTAAAGTTCGAAAAGAAATGAAATGTTTTCCATCATATAGGCCTCCAGCTCCTTGGTCGACTCTTGTTCTCAACGGAATTGCCATCGAACTTGCACCAACGAGATTTCTTTCTTTCGAAGTTTATGCATTTTCCTATCTACGATCTAAATCGGTTTCTCGTCGTAGGACACATCCTCCATCAAATCAACTTGCCTCCAATCGATCATTGGTGCATGTTTGTTATGTGTTTTCCTCAACATAGAAACATGGAACACATTATGAACTCTAATTAGCTGTGGTGGTAACTCGATGCCATATGATACCAGGCATATTCATTTTTTGATCTCGAATGACCCAATGAATCAGGTAGATAACTTTCCCTTCAATCCGAATAGATAATGCTCTTTCATTGATGACGCTTTCAATAGTACAAGTTCTCATTCCTTTAACACAACCTCTCGATAGTCCTTGTCAGCATGTTTTTTTACGGCTCTGGGTGGTATCCAATCGTTATCTAATCAATTTTATCCTATTGGTTTGGTCATACACAAGTTCTGGGTCGATCGATACGGTGTATCTGACCTCGGTCCAACAAATAGGAGATCTACACGGTATCCCAAAGAGTGCCCTCCAATGGTGCCATGCAAATACTTGCTTGAAAACTATTGGTGTACGCAAACTCGCACAACGGAATATACTTCTCCCATCTCCCGCATAAATCTAGCACACAAGCTCGGAGCATATCCTCAAGTATCTATATCAATCACTCAGTTTGCATATCTGTTGGAAGGTGAAAGGTCGTACTGAGATTAAGCTGAGTCCCCATCTGGTGCTAAAACTCACTCTTAAACTGAAAGGTAAATCTTGGATTATTATACGATATAATAAACACCGAGACTCCATGGAAATGGGGACTAAGTAGGCTGACTTAGTCTACGTATATGCCTCCGAACATGTATGTCGAGTATTTCAAGGAAATAGGGACGAAGTAGGCTGACTTAGTCTACAACCACCCAAACCGTATCATGCCCTTTTTGAGTTGTCGATAGCCCTGAAACAAAGCCCATAGCTATGTGTTCCCACTTCCACTGAGGAATAGGTAACAGTTGCAATAATCCCACTAGCTTTTGGTGGTATGTTTTCACTTACTGATAAATCTCACAATCCTAGATGTAAGTAGCGATATCCACCTTCATCTCTAGCCAACAATACATCATCCATATGTCCTGTTACATCTTGTTACCCTCGGGATGAATGGTGAATCGAGATCTATGCGCCTCCCGAAGTAAGTCATCACTCAACTGTCTATGAGATGGTATCCAAAATTCGTCTTCAAATCTCAACACTTCATCAGCTGAAAGTCTCCAATCCACGTCATCAGTGGTATCTGTAAGTGACTTGCACTTCTAGTACTCTGAATCGACTCTTTGTCAGTCAACCACTCTAAACACAAGTACTGACTCTACTGTCATCTTAACTAGTGCCTGACCCTTGTAGATGTCTGAGCCAACAACTGAGCCATCTTGTACTCCCTGTACATTCAATAATGTCTCGAACTATGTCTCGTATACGGCTCAGAGCAGCTGCCGCTACGTTAGCCTTCCCTAGGTGGTATTCGAGCATAAAACCGTAGTTTTTCGAGAGTTCCAACCATCTCTTTTGTTGCATGCTCAACTCGCTCTGAGTGAATAGGTACTTCAAACTTTTGTGATCCGAGTATAATGTGAGTTTCCCCTTATATAAGTAGTGCCTCCATAACTTCAAGGCAAACACCACTGCCACCAACTCTAAGACATGTACTAGATAGTTTTCCTCATCAACATTCCTCCAAACTAGTCCCCGATATCCGGTACATTGACAACTCTCTGTCGACCTACGGTAAAATCAAGATCAGTGCGATAGTCAAACATCTCTTCAACAACTGAAAAGCCTCCTCACATGGATCTTCCCATACAGAAGCAACGTTTTTCTTAGTTAAGCTGGTGAGTGGTGAAGCGATCGATGAGAAATCATTCACAAATCGTTGATAATAGCCTAATAATCCTAGAAAAATCCATATCTCGGAAGCATTAGTGGGTTATGGCCACCTAAAAATCACCTCAATCTTCATAGGATCAACTGATATTCCCTCCGGATTCACCATGTGTCCAAAAAACTCCACATCTGAAACCCAAAACTTATATTTGTTCAACTTATCATAAAGTTTGCGTTCCCTCAAAGTCTACAACACCTTCCTGATACGCTTCCTATTATTAAACTCAGACTTAGAGTATATCATGATGTCATCTATAAACAAAATCATAAACTGGTCAAGGAACGACTTGAAAACTCGGCGTATCAAGCCCATTAACATCACTGATGCATTACGGCATCACAGTAAATTGAAAGTATCTATAATGAGTACTAAATGCTGCTTTTGTATGTCTTCCTCCCCTATGCACAACTGATGGCACCTTGATCTCAGATCTATCTTAGAAAAGAACTTCGCTCCTCTCACCTGGTTGAACAAGTCATCGATCACGGGAAGTGCATACTTGATTTGAATAGTCACCCTATTCAATTGCCGATAATTAATACACATCCTTAAACTTTCGTCTTTCTTCTTAACAAAAAACCGACGCTTCCATGGCGATACACTTGGAGTAAGAAAGCCTTTCTAAGTCAACTCCTTTAATTGCGTCTTCAACTCCTTTAACTCGGTAGCCACCATACAGTAAGGTGCTTTGGAAATTGGTCTCATACTAGGTATAAGTTCGATAATGAAATCAATCTCCCGATTATGGGGATTCCCGAAATTCTTGAAGGAAAAACATTTGAAAAGTCCCTATCTACTGGAATATTCGCAATTAGAACTTCTTGTCATTTCTCTAACATAAAAGTCAAGCTTGTAATGATCTTTATCTCAACCAAACTTGCAACTCTACCTCAGGTGGTAACACAAGCCAATGTACAACCTCCAAACTCAAATAGTGAAATGCCCGAAATCTGGAAGGTCACAGTCTTATGGAAACAATTTATTATGACATGATACGCCGCTAACTAGTCCATACCTAATAGTGCATCGTACTGTAAGCACTCTAAGACTCGAAAGTAGAATGGCATCGTATGATCCCGAATTTTAATTGTGCCCTCACATATCATATTCGGATAAATTTGTTCTATAGAAACTATGCTCATAATCAAGTAAGAGTGTGTTTAGCTGGTGTTAACCCCAAAGCATGAACCATGGTCCTCGATATAAGTGAAATAACAGAACTAGAATCAAATAATGTATGGATGTCTCGACGTTTAATTGAAACCATACCTGTGACCAACTGTTGCGTGGCTTCCTGATCTTGCTCAGCGATGGTGTGGACTCTCCCTCAAGCAACTGGAGTGGCACTCCCCTCAAATAGTGTTGGGTTAGGGCACCGGCTCTTGTAATGCCCAACAGTCCCACACTCGAAGCATATGATATGCGGCTTCTAGTAGGTTAGGGGTGGTTGCAATATGAAACACTCGACCTTGGCCCTATTGGCCCTCTGCCCCTGCTTTGTTGCAATTGCAGTGGTGGATGCAGTGGCCTGAATGTCACACTCTGAGAAGCTGAAAGTGCATGGGCACATGAATGTGTGGTGGTCCCTGTCGGAGTGTGTGGCACTCTCAAAGCTCCACCATATGATGCATGGTTACTCACTGACCACCTAAGTCTTTACTTCCTGAAGTTTCCTCTTTGACCTTTCTGATAACTGTTAAAACCGGGGTTGCTTTAACTATAACGATCGGATTCCGCCTGAAATTATATATCATCCTGATCACGAAATGTTGACCTACATTTGAGTGCTCAATGTTAAGCCTGTTGGTATGTCACCAATCCTAATGTTGCCACCATAGCACACATGTCTCTCATTAATCCATCGATGAATCGTCTCCTATAAGTCACCTCGGATGAAACATAATGTTGACGCGTACTCAGCCTCGGTCATATTGCCTTATACCAAGGCAAGGAACTCCCTAATCTTGTCTGCCTTGACGGTCTTTGGAAACCACTCATCATAGAACAAATGCTTGAACTACGGCTAACTCATATTTGGTCCCCGAGATCTCAAAATAAATAACCACCATTTGTGCGCCTTGTGTTCTAGTAAGAAAGCCACTAACGGTACCATGGTCCTCTCGTCAATGCCCATAGTATCATTCCTTTGTTCCATGTTCAGTATCTAGTTTCCACCTCAATAGGGTCAGGGTCTTCATAGAAGTGTGGCACATCGAACATTATGAATTCTTTCTTGATCCTATCTTTTCGGCATGCCTCGTTCTCTCAATCGACTATAGGTATGGCCACTGCAGCTTCAGCTATGTAGAATCATCACCCTTATCTATGAGGTGGTGCTCGTGTATCAGTGCTAACGGAGGATCAGGCACTAGCCCAATTGGTACATGTTCGGTCGCTCCATCATTCCTTTGATTTTCCAGTAGTTCTAAAATTTGTGCCATATTCCTTTCTTGTGCGGTGGTCAAGTCATGTATAGCCTTCTAATGTGCCTCGATCATAGCAGACATGCGTTGTTTGATCTGACTACGCCATTGCCTTTCTTCTCTTTTTCTGAGTTTCCCTCAAGTTGTAGGATGTCCCTTAGTGGTTACTCATCGTACACTATGAAGCAAAGAAAAAAAGAGATTAGTCCCACAAGTTAAGAGAGTGGGGAAAAATATCTAAACGCTATAGATATTATATTACAAATCAAATAATATTATATTAATGTTTTATTTCATGTTTTCAATCCCTCCTCATCCTAGGATTGGTCTTTTGTGCACTTTAAGTCGAATTTAACCAATGTCCCATACCATATATTTGTTCGACCTAAACTTGACCTTTAAACTTAAAGGCTTTATATACTTAGGTTCTATTAACCTAACCATTTTCTCTAAGTTCTAATATATAGGCTCTGATACCAATTAAAATGACCCACACCTAAACTAGGGTCAGGTCACCTGGCCCAAATCATTACTCAAGCTCGATACCTGAACTAGGCCCAATAACAGTTTATTTCAACCTGCAGAATAACATACTAACCATATGGAATAATAAATGCAAAAGTAAAAATCAAAACTAGAATTCTATATATCATAAAATCAACGTGATAAGAGTTCAAGTATCTAAGTAGGTTCAAGCATCCCAAATAGTTTCTTATACTACCATAAAGCTTCCAGTAGTCCAAAATGAATAAGGAAGGTTTCGTACTACCCAAATAACCTACTTTAAGTTACAACCCAAGTTTATCGTTCTCAAAATCAAATAAGTAAATAATAGGAACATGCAACTTCTTACAAAGTACGGAAAGACTTCAAGCTAGTGCCTTTCCCTTGTCATGAGTTAAAGTGGATGTAGACGCATCTAGAAAGTAAGTGGGGTGAGCTAAAATGGACAACAAAGCTCAATAAGAGGAAAACCTCGCTCAAACATGAAATACGCAAGTACTACCTACTAATTATGCAAAATCTAACGTGAAGTTGAAAATTAAATCTTAGGCATTAAGTAGAAAGAACATAGGTATTGATCAAATTCAGATTGAAGCATGTAAATAAGATCTAAAACATGTAGGAACAAGGGAGCATTGTTCACCTTCATAAACAAGGAAAGAGTCATACATTCATAACTTCTAAAATGAGTTCTAATAGTCATTTAAATCATAACGAAATGCAAATCATTCATGCAAGGGGTCCACAAGAGATATACCTTAAAAGATAATAATAATTAAAAGTCATTGGTTCATTGAATGCATGCTAGGTATTGGTAGGAATCTTGTGACCAAATCCCTCACATTTGATTCAATGCAAACCATTATTGGCCGCAATGGTGGTTACGTCCTCCAACTAGTAGCATCACAACAAAATGAGTTCATCCAAAGCCGCCACCGATATATGTCCCGCTATCACCAAGTTACATATGTAGGAACTCCAACTCATATATTTGTGTGACACATTTATGAATTCACTTAGACAAGTAAAAACCCTCGGTGGCGAATTCCACAAAACATCTTGGGGCATTAACTAAATCCTTGGTGGCACCACAAACATCCTAGAGCATTTATGTATGATAACTTGCTAATTAAGTCCTCGATGGGAACTCCACAAACATCCTAGAACAATAAATGACATAAATGGGGAAACAAATGCATTTACATTTCATAGATTTAAAGATTCAAACCAATACACAGATGCAACCCTTAACCCAAGTCTTAATTATCTAATAGCAACCCATACTTAATGCGTGGGCGAAGCTCCCCACTTACCTCGACTCACAGCGACGCCTATAACAACTCTTGGTACGCTCGAAGCCCGATATGAACCATCGCGCGACACGATACAACCATAATATATCTCATCAATAAATACTTTTATTTAAATTAATTAAATATTTCATTTTTTGGTCTTTGAGATCCACTAGTGTGGGTCTCGCGAGTCCCTCGTTGCCCGATGCAACGGTCAAGGGGTGGGACCCGGTCAGTTTCCTCAAGAGACGTGATAGTGTCCTGGTTGAAAACAAATATTTACTTTTATTTTATTATATATATGTATATATATTATTTTTATTTATAATATATATTATGTATTTTATATATTTTTTATTCATTATTTTATGATGTTGACCGGTCAACCACAGTTGACCGGTCTAGGGCTGTTGGTCCTTAGTTTGCAAACCAGGGCCAACCGCCCCTGGTTTGATGGTCGGCAGCGGGTGGAAACCCCATCCCTGACCACTAGTGGGTAGCATTGACCCCGTAGCCATGTAGCGCCCCACCCTACCGACGATGGCGACAATGAGGCCTACGCCGTCATTTTGATCGCTATTCGCCTTGTCAACACCACAAATCTCTAATAATGTGGTTTTTCCACCATAGTCTTATCGATTCAAGTTTGATCTTTATTTAAAACGAGATTAAAAGGGTAAGGGGGATGTGTGTACCTTTAATATGAGGTTCTCCTCGAGTTAGACTTCTGACACATCAATCTACCTCTCTCTCCTGTAGTTAAGATTTTAAACAAAATGGGGGCTAAGGTGTTCAATTTGATCTATATAGTAGGGTTAAATAATGTAAGGTTTATGAAATTACGTAATTGCCCCTAGGTCATGTCTTTTGGATTTTAAGGTCGTCAAATTGTTCAACTATTTGTAGTTGATACACAGTCTCAAAGTACCATCCTTCATCTTCGCAAACTGGATCAGTGCTCCCCATGGCGAAATAAAAGATGTGATGAATCCCTTTTTGTCCCAAATCCTATAGCTGACTCCTCAACCCTCTAACTTTCTCGGAGCCATACGACATGGTGGGATAAATATAGGTCTAGTGCATGGTACCAGCTTAATAATGAAATCTATCTCCCTCAGTGGTAGAAAACCAAGTAAGTCCTCTAGAAACACGTTTGGAAACTTGCAAACAATCGCAATCTCCTTAAGTCTGGATCCCTAACTCTCTACTACTATGTATAATGATACCAGAGTCTCCATCTCTCACTAGTCGCAAATCGACCTTTAGTGCTCTCGGTTCTCGGTGTACTACCACTATACGTGAACATCAGACGCCTTAGGGTCTCAAATATCATTGTCTTACTGAAATAGTCGATATGAGCGTGATATGCTACTAGCCAATCCATCCCTAGCCATGCGTCGAAATCTAAGAACTCGAGAATCCTAAAGTCTACAGGTAACTCTACTCCGTGTATCTCTACTAAATATTCCTCATCATGATAATTAGGGTAAACCTTATCTCCGACTACGATACTCAAAATTAAATGTACACTAACTCTAAATGATGTCAACCCTAAGATGTCTATCATGAGACCATAAATGAATGATACTGTAGAACTCGAATCAAACAAAATATATAAATTTATACCAAAAATTGTAACTATACCTTCGATGAGTCCTCATGTTGCATCGGCATCAGGCTGTGCTACCATGTGTACACCCTCTCGTCTCTGTGATGGAATCACGGCTACCGGTTGTGGACAATTTCTAATCATATGTCCAACCTAACCATACCAATTGCAAGTGATTGACCCATGCTGACTCTGAACCTGATCTTGGGCCGGTGCCCGTCTTTACCCTTATCGAGAACCATCTTGACCTCTACCTCTACCTCTGCTTCGGCCTCTACCACCCTGTTGTTGCTGACGTGGCGCTGATGGTTCTAGTAGAGCTGGCAAAGTAGTAAGAGCAAGAAATGCAAGTCTAACTGGTGGTGGCGACAGAAGTCTACCAACTATAGCTCGTAATGGTGTACGAGATGATACATATGGTACAACTGCTGTAGTTGCCCCTGACCCTTGGGAACTTCTATCCCATCTCCTTGATCCATTACCCCTTTGTCTCTACCTCCCATACTCCACAACCTGATCGAGTGTCAATGCTAGTACTAGCAGTGTCTCATCTGCAACTCTGCTCAAATAATAGGTCTCGTGAGAAAGTGCAGGCTCATAAATCTCACCCAAAGTCTTGGCACCTGAACTGACCACATAAAATTCTATATATGCCTTAGTTTATCACCAAAGTGGTACATATCCTCTGAGTCATCTCTCACTGGATCCCTAGCAAACTGCGTTAGATAGTTGTATTTGTCTCTATAGCTCATCACTGACTCATTAGCTCCTTGTCTCAGATTCATGAATTCCTTCCTCAACCTCTTCATCACTATAGGTGAAAAGTACTACTGATAAAACTTCTTCTTGAAAGCATCCCAAGACTCAAACTCTCCTTTCGAAGCTATCATTGCATGCCACCAAATATTGGCGTTTCTCTGTAGCGTGTATGATGAAATATCAACTCAGAGTATGTCCTCAATCATCAATACTTTATGCAACTTCTCCTGAGACGGTACCTAGTTCTCAATCTTCTCAAAGTCTTGCTGACCATCAAAGAAAATTGGCTTCAGTCTAATGAAATCCTTCACCAACTGGACCTCTGTTGTCGAGCTAGAAGATGAAGGTGTGAAAGACGGTGTATAAACTGTCTCTGCGACAGGAGCTGTCACTACTAGTATAGTTTCTACTACTAGCACTGTTATCCGTAATGTGGGAGTAATAACAATAGTAGTAGTAGGGGATGGTTTCTGTGTTGGTGAAGCAAGATGTGATGTCATCACGACAATAAACTCCGCCAACTGATGTCCCTAAGCAGCTACTCGGTCGGATAAACTCTGAAAGTCATCAACTGATGAAATAAGAGATTGGCTGCCGCTAACACCTGCATCAATGCTATCGTATGAATCAGTCATCGGTGTCTTCAAGTTGATAGCGAACACGAATCAGCTACTACGTAGATAATGCATATATATACATATAGGAAACTAACATGTACATATAAGAAATCCCCATCTCATATTCACTCACTTTCCAACTAATGGTTTCTAGGCAAGGTTCATCTGATTTTTCATAACTAAAACTCATGTTTTATGGTTTAAATTTTATTTGTTTTTTATTGAAAAAGTTAGGCCTTTTGATACAAACTATAGCTATGGTACCACATTGTAAAATAACTATATTCAACAATCCTAAACTCTATAAACTTGGGTTTTATAAGCTTAGGCTCTGATACCAACTGTGAATATCCCTTCTCAAATTAGGGCACTACCCAGCCTAATCCCGTCATTAAGCCCTCATCTCATCATATAAGACTTAACAAGGAATTAGTCAACCTTTCAAAAACCTCAATACTTACCCGTTATTTTTTAAATAAGCATTTACTTGTCATGTCAATTCATAAATCAGAGTTACTAAAGATTTTACTTAAAAGTTTATTCAATGGAAGTCAAAACAAATTTGTGGAAGCTTTTAATGTGATACCTAACAATTGTGAAAAAACCAAAGAAATAAAGATCGCATGCCTGTATACATATATAACAAACAGTGATAATATATCATTACGTGTCTAGTCAAGGTACTAGTCTCTTAACCCATAATATACAACCCCAAAAGTATATGAAATACATATAAAAGTAATACATCAAAATCAAAACCTACAAAATCTGGTGTAGTTGCACTCCACTGGCTCAGAGGTGGTCACTGCTATTCTCTTTGCCTGGCCTGCTACTCGATAGATCTGCATCCATTGTCATTAAAAGGACGACGAGTACAAGAAAGTAGAAAGTAACACTGAGAGACATTTGTTCACATTCCCAAATATGCAACAAGTATCTAAAAGCATGATAATAGCAACTATGTTGAAAAGAGAACATGCAAATATATACTTTAGTTAAAAAAAATGAAACTAACACTCGACTAAGTAGTAATGATCTAGGGCCGGTTGGCCGTGATTTTCATCACAATAGCCTTTCCACTTTATAAGAATGGAGCTAAGCTCTACATCAATGTGAAGGTATGAGCAGTGCTTTGTGGCTTTATAACCTTTCGCTGATGTCAGCCACCTGTGATATATACTTGCCAACAATCCTAGGTCCTATATCTCATGATGTCACCTAAGTTATACTTGCCAACAACCACGGGACTCATTTCTCGTGTGTTGCACAAGATAGTGGAGATATCGCAATCACCTCGGAAGTCCGGTGACCTCGTATATCCACAGGAACTGTATCATAAAATGGCCCTCGATACAAGAAGTACTTTCATATTTCAAGGGATAACATGGTTTGAGAATCCAACAAAGTAATTGCATGTGACATCAGAGAATTTTATAAATTTGATTAGCTGACTAATTAAGTATTTTCTTATTTAATTTAGGATTTTAGTATCTAATGTGGGACCCACATGTTATGGACTAGAGATCATAAGTTAAAATATTATTTTTTGTTCTGGTGTGCCTAGTGGACTTATTATACTCTATTCAACGCGAAATATGGTTAAATTGAGGTGTAGACATGATGTCCGAAAGTATCAAAGCGCGTTGGGAATTTTCTCATGTTTTGGCGAAATTGAGGTATTTCTCGAGGATTTATTTGGAAGTAAATTAAAAATATAATCATGAAATTAAATAAAATAATAAATAAATTGTTGGATGCCTAGTGACACTCAGGGTCGAGATTGACAAGTGTAGGATGTACAACAGTGCGCATGCCCGAAGTTGGTCGTTGGCGCGTGTGACGAAGTTATAGCCGCAAAAATATATAGGTGTGTATATATTTATATATAATATATAGTTTATATATAAATATATGTAAATGAATATTATAGTTTAAAATTAAATAAAGATATACATTGGATATGCCTCAAGATACGCGTAGTATGATCATCGAGAAGTTAAAATTGTTGGACGATTTGGTGTCGGTTGGTGAGGTGTATACACTTCTCGATTTGCGTGTAAGTCGGGATCGCAGGTAGTGTGAAATGAGACAAAGTTTATGCAAGATTTTATTTCGAGTTTCATGTCGGTTGATAGTGGTTGAGGTTGAGATTGGGTCCAAACCGGTGCAAGTTTGTTAAGTATGATAAGAGGATTGATCCATAAGAGTTTCGTATGTCATGGTTAAAGTTAAGATTTTTCGGGTTTTGATGTGACCAAAACTAGTGTTACAGACCTTTCATGAAGATGGACTATTTTTTCGAGAGTTTGGTTCAATTTGATGAAAAATCGAATTGAAAACGAGTTGTGGAAGCCAAAACATGTCAAATTGAACCAAACTCTCAACAAAACAGTCCATCTTCAAGCAACTGCTAATGGTTTCTATATAAACGATTAAATGAAATGAAAGTTTCATTTTAGTTTTCAATAGAGAATGTATTCGTTCATTCTTTAAACCCTCACTCTCGTTTTCACTACGCAAGCTCTCGACGTCAGATTTTCGCCCGATTTCTTTTCGTAAAGTTGTAGAGCATCGCGATGCGGTCAATTTGAGCTAAATTTTCACTGTGGAAATGAGGTATTTGGTTCACAATTTGGTAAATTTTCAATACCGGGCATTTTTCCTCAATGCAATTTGAATTCTCGCGATTTTTGATTTATTTCGCGATGTTTTGATAGAAATTGGTAGAAATTGTTGTTAATTAATATATTGGGTTGATTTGTATCAATTTAGGATAAATCCCACCGACATGGGTTAGGGTTTTGATGAGGTGAACTAATGCAATTCAGTTGATTACTATTTTAGATATGTTTTAATAGTTAATATTGATTATTGGTTTTAATCCAATTTGACTCCACATGCTGTAAAACTATTTTGATCTTGGTATCGAGTGGTTTCGTGACATTTGTTGTCAAGTTTTGGGGATTTAATCGCAAAAATATTAATTTGGAGAAGTTTTTTAGTTCAAAATAAATAAAGTTTGCCTAGTTGACATACCATATTGGAAAATTCATAACTTTTCTGTCGGTGATCCGATTTAAGTGTTCTTGAATTCTATGAAAAGTATGACATGCGTACTACAAGTTCCTTTTAGGTCATCATGAGAAATATTGAGGTTTTCAAGATTAAAAAGTTATCCTAATTTGGCTAGTTGAAAACTAATTAAAACATTTATATAAATTAATGTTTTTGGAAACTATTCTCAAGTGTACTTTGGCTTCAGTTTTCATTGGGTTTCATGATTTGGTTTCGCTTGAAGCGTGACCCATAATATAATTGGATATGCAAGGAAGTTATTGGGTTCATCTTTAAGGTGATCCGACACTTCGGGAACCCTAAAAATTAAGCTCAAAGTTGGTTTGGTTCTAATTAAACCCTATAGTGATCTTTACTATTGATTGAATATTTTTGTACCTGTAATTGCAACATAGTATGCATTGCATTTTATCTTTATTGGTTATGCATACATAGAATGAGTGAGGGGGATAAGCTTGCTTTGGAGTCTGATTTGCTTGAAACTTGGTTTTAATCCTGCATCTACGCCGTCTAGTGAGACTAGCGGAGTCTAACACTGATAATTTATCTCTGCATTTCACGATCTCTTAATACTGTCTCTGTACTATTTTTGGAAGTCGATATCTAATAATAGTTAGGAGACAACGATAAAGTGTATTGCAGGTACGGCCCAAACTTCTAATCGTAGTTTAATCTCTCAATCAGGGTCAAATGACCCGTGATGTAAAACCCGCAGCGAGATACGCTTCGTAACGAAGGCTAGGTGGCCGAGATAAATGTTATATTTGTTATAGTATATGCCTAGTGTATTGTATATGTGTAGACTACTAAGTCATTTCTACTTACGTATAGGTGTCAAGGTATGAGCTGGGACGTGCCTTAATATGCATACCGGCGTGGGACCGAGTTAGAGAGCAATGTGGTGAGTTGGTATAAGCTTTATAGTGCTTTCATAAGTGATATAAATGGGGTTATGGTTGGTTATGTATTAATGCACTTAAGTTAGTAAGTTAAAACAATGGTCACTTGACATTTCTCGAGACACGTGTTGACACATCTCAACACAAATTGAGTCAGTCATTGGTGTCACTTGACGTGAGTTAGTGGGACATGTGTTAGTAGGTGAATCATTAGATAAGTCTCGAGATACGTGTGCACATTAGGATTAAGGGCTATCAATCAACCATATCCAATTCATGACTATAAAGCTTTCGGCCAACACAAACAACTTAACTCTTTCATTTTGAATTCTTGAGTGAGAAGCAAAGCTTGATGGAGCGAAGAGAGTAGCTGGAGGAGGAAGAAGAACAACAAATTTAGTGATTTGGTGAAGAAGAACTCAAGTTACTATAGCATCTCCTAACCTAATAAGGGCAATACCCAGCCTGAAACCCTAGTTAAGCCCAAATTACCCTTATCAGACTTAGCTAAAGCCAGCAGCCTTACCACCTTCACCCGATAAGCACTACTGTATATCAACTATCAAAATAAAACAATTAATATACGCAGTGAAAATTTAAAACCTTTTTGATAATCAAAATAAGATATATAGTATTTAAAACAAATCGGAATAAACCTCGGTTATATAATCACCCATCACATGCGATATTACGAAACAATAATTCAACACCAATATATAAGACAAGAGAAAGTCATTACATCGAAGAGAACTTCTAGACTCATATAACTTCTCCATCTTATAGTGTAGCACTCATCGAGTCTACCTGTAATATTAATTAGGGTGAGCGCTCCAACATACTCAGTAAGTACAGATTCACACTAATCATCAACATTCCATATAATATTCAACGATATCATGCAATAACAACATGCACCAATGATATTTAACAAGAATATGGAAATCATATAAACCGATATATAACGGATGCAAAGCAAAGGTCTTGGACCTGTACACTGCGATCCCCATTTTATTTGTAAAACTAGGGTCGATTACCCAACTACACCATTAATACGAGTGATAAACCAACACATAATGCATATGCGATGTTTAGCCAATCGATTAGTGCCTAATGATTTTATCCTAAACCCTCTAGTGAATATGTAACCCACGTAACCTATAAACTAAGCACGAGTTACATATAGACCGAGAGATCGAGCCCAAGTACTATACAACCTAATCTCATCCCTGATGAGTAACTCTCGTGGATCACATTAGACATTGTTTTCTGTTCATTAGAAAAACCATTACATTGTACATAATCCCTCATTTCAATCCAACAACTACATGAGCTATATATACTAAACAGCCAGACAATATTGACAAATAAGCAAATCCATACTTTCCTTGGTCTAAGTCTCTGTTTTCCAAACTCCCTAAATTTTTTGTCCTCTCACATTTCCTTGGTGTTCATCAACATATCACCAATCTTCTGGAATCTATATAGGTACAATACATTATGTGTAG
Source organism: Stephania yunnanensis (assembly GCA_039657365.1). Lineage (NCBI taxonomy): Eukaryota > Viridiplantae > Streptophyta > Magnoliopsida > Ranunculales > Menispermaceae > Stephania > Stephania yunnanensis. The sequence goes on along the minus strand of CM077582.1, from coordinate 60,000,187 downwards.
AACCCCTAGACTAGTCCTTAAGTCCCCGATAATTACTCATAAAACACAACACAATTATTGGTTTCAGGGGTTTGGTGCTACATGACATGGATAGCGCGTTATCCATAAGTTAATCATCTTCCCCAATATGCGTAGCGCACTATGGCCAAAGCATAGCACGCTATGCACACCAGACCTGTAACAGCAGCACAGTTCTCCTCATCCAAATCGACCCAAATCACATCTAACCAGTCACAAATCCATCAAAACAGATCGAGAACAATCTCTAGTGAGGTGAGGGATTATAATTGATCAACAAACAACATGAGTTACTAAATTCCTAGCATCATCATCAAATTGAGCTTTGATAGACACAAGAATAATTCATACCTACATGATGCTCTCAAGCTATTGATTCAATTAAGTTCTTTAACTTAATCGAATTCGGCTCCCGAAACGACCTCCCTCCGATCCATGAATAATTGCTTAGTTTTGATTGGTCTTTTGAAGCATAGATGACAAGCAATCCAATTGAATTAAGGAAAAGAATGAATTTTTTATTTTTATATATGTATTTTTCTCGAGATTGATTGCGTGGTTAATGTGTTAAAGTGACACTCCTACACGAAATTTAACACATTAAGCACTTAGGTTCATTCGAAATGATCCAATAATCCATATATTTCTAACCTTATTTTATTTTCCAATATATATTTATATATTTAAAAACATATAAATATATATATCACGTATTATTCACGAATAAACTCACCGAACATGCCTACAAGTGTCCTGGAGCGTGCACATTCATGCCATAACCCCCTCATCACACTTAGTGTCCAAGTAAACCATCGTTTATTGGGTATTTTCCGTTTTATAGGCTTGTGTATAATTTTCGTATTATACGACAACCTATATATAAATTGATTTAACAATTCAAACAAACACCATACATCATGCAAACACATGCACATGCTAATCGAGGTACGTCAAACTTTACATGAGCCTAACTCCAATTAATTAGGATTTAAATTAGTACTAATCACCAACTTAAAATAAAGAGTCGTTACGGTCTCCCCAATTTAAAGCAATTTCGTCCTCGAAATTAAATTAATCTGAAATTACCTGCAGTTTCGAAAGAAATGGAAACTATTTATCATACTTCCGTTCTCAGGTTAGTTCCTCGGCTTTTTAAAATCTTACAATCAAGTAACTCACTTCACTGCTCTTCGTAAGATAAGTATTCCCGAAAATCACATTCATTCCAACCAATCCTTGGAATGAACCGAGTCTCTGTTTTATTAATATAGACTTATGGAAGATGTTAATAACTCCGACTAGCTGAGGAGACAATTTTAACCTGTAAGTACCATGATTAATCTTTTCCTGTACTTTAAACGACTTAATAAACCTTGAAGCTAGCTTGCCTCACAATCCAAACTTACACAACTCCTCTCACAAGTGAGACTTCCAACAAAACATATTTGTCCTTTGAAAGTTCCAACCACTTATGATATTTACCAGAGTATCTCTTTTGTTTTAGTTGTATTGTAGTCAAATGTTGTCTACTCTGCTACATTTTCTCTATGTAGTTCTAAATTAGTTCCGACTCCAACAAACTTGCACCTCAACCCCTGTCTAGACACTCCGGTGAATGACATGGTTGACCATACAAAGTTTCAAATGAGTATTCCATTCTATAAACAAACTCACACAGAGAAAAGTATCTCTTACAATTATTATTAAACTTCAAGACACAAGCTCGAAATATATTATCTAGCACCAAAATCAATTACTCTGGTCACCCATCGATCTATCGATAGTATACCATACTGAGGTTAAGATCAGTTCCACAACTGTTGCAATAATTCACTCCATTCTCTATATGTGAATCTTAGATCCATATCTGAAATATTCAATACCAATCTAACACCTCATGTATGTATATTTTGCATAAACTGTCAAGAGGATTTCACATCAAAACTAGCAAGAAATGCACAAACTTCATCAATTGTTAACTACTATTTTTATTGTATTGTGCTTACGCTAACTCAAAGATAAATTGGAAACAAAATCCACCAATCTATATTCTCATTTCCATTCAAGAGTAGGCATTAAATACAATAAACCTTCGATTTTCTTATGCTCAACATTTACTTGCTAACATATCTCATATCTCTTTATTATTCCCACAGCATCATTTTTCATCCCAGATTAACAATAAATAAAGGCGTCTCATTTCATGATATTCATTACTGCTATCTGGATGAATGCAGTCAAGAGATCTATGAGAGTTCCATAACATTTCCTGCCTCACTTAGTCCTAGACTAGAATCCATAATCTATCACCGTAACATATTATTATCAGAAACTGACTAATCAGGATAATTTACACTAGCCGTTAACCTCTAAATCTTCTCTTATTCAGTTTGAATCTGAACTCAAAAGATCATATTAGTAGCTCCGAAATTAGCTTTTTCAGTTGATGATATGTCAACTAAACTTACACAAATCATCATCATTTCCTCATGAAGTCTAAACTAAGAAGCTATATTAATAGCTACATTTTCTCCATATACCTAAGTTGCAATTGTATTGACTGATAGTCTGATAACACATTTTTGTGTAGTTCTAGATTACTCAGGCTTTAAAATTTTTATCATTACTTCTCGTCCTACACCGTTTAATGACAAAGTAAAGCATACAAATTTTTTAGGTAAATACCTCAATTCTATTTATGGCTTGTTAAAATTAAATTAACACCAGAGAACTCATAGTAAATATTTCTTCCAATAACTCATACTTTCCAAGTCATAAGCTCGGAAACTATATTCTCTAGAAATCATGGTCAACTTCAGATATATTGTGTTAAGATTAAGAAAAGTCCTTCCCAGTTATTATATATTTCTTACCTCTTGAGAAGTAGATTTTCGTTCCTTATCGAAATAATAATATAGGTTCTCCACAAATCTCAATTCTTCCACACACATACATCTCGCTTACTTTTCCACGAGAATTTAAACCATAATACTGACAAGAAATTTCCAAACTCTATCAGTTTTACCATTATATCAATAACTTTCAGTTGTCACCACAACTTAGGTTAATTCATCACGAATTTCTAAGCATGGAATATCATTCATATAAGAAAGAACAATTTAATTCTCCAAGTTAAAATTATTCAGCTTCCTCCTCCTAATATATCTCATATTTCTTTATAAAATTGACACCGTTAATTTTTTTCATTTCAAGTCACCAACTATTCATTTTCATCACAATGAGTTTTGTACTTCACCTGTATAAATGTATTAAAGAAATCAATGATATTCTCACAACATTCTTGCCTCACTCTTTGTTTCAAGGTCTAAGAACTTCCCTTACATGCTCAATGTCTTGATCTGATATCATCCTTTCTAACATCAATAATTAATATCAACCTTGACCTACTTGATAATCTCAATCAATCTCCTTCAATAATACATCACTCATTAGTCATCATTAGCTAAACTCTCATCTAAGTTTTAAATAACAGACTTATAGTTATCAATTTAGCCAACTCAATTGATGATAAGCCTGTATAGGACTTCCATTTGGTCATCAGTAAATATCTCACCTAATAGATATTACTGAGCAACTTTTATTATAACTATAGCCTTTGTCCCTTTCTTTTCAAATCATTGTCAATACAATCACTACAAAAAATGACCCAAATAGCGACGTGAAATAGTGACGGGCTACTTCCCGCTATTTAGCGATGGATTTGCGACGAGGCCTTTCGATGACTTGTTGACCAACTTGGCGACGGGGTTGGCGGCGGGCCCCCATTGCTAATTATTGGGCCGAAAAACCTCGCCCAATGGAGGATTTTTTCGCCCATGTGGCAGTGGGGCCCACACACATTCTCTCTCTTACACCTAATAACAAACCCTAACCCTTCCCACTTATAAACCCCTCACCTCTCCAACCTCACTCCCCACCGCCCCTCTCCCTCTCTCCTCTCCACCGCCCCCCTCTCTCCAACCTCACTATCCACATGCCCTTTTTCCCACCCTCTCTCTCCACCGCCCTCTTTTTCTTTAGTTACTCTATCCCTCTCCACCTCCTCCTCACTCTAGCAGCCTTTCTTTCTCTCCACCGCTTCCTCCCTTCAGCCACCTCCTCACTCAAGTTGCTTTCTCTCTCCATCGCTTCCTTTCTCCTACCGCCTCCTCTCTCCGGTCGCGCTCTCTAGTAGCCCTCCGCTCTCCGACCGATCTTCTTATTGTAGGTGACGCCTCATCATCGCCGCATCATCCATTGTCGAGATCCACCACCGCTGGTTGACACTTTCTTTTAGCTTATCTAGATGTTATATTTTTATGTCTTTTTTGTAAATTTTGTATTTTTTGCTTTGAGTTTTTTGAAGTTTTTTATTTTTATTTGTTGTAGTTAGTGTTGTTGCTATGTTGTTATTGTTGTCCTCATTGTTGTTCTTGAATAAAATTATTTCATTTTTTAGTTTTATTGTTGTTTTTTATTTATTTTGCCATATTTGTTCTTGATTTGTTATAAATTTGTTGTTTAAATCACTTTTTGTTGTAAAAATAATGTTATTGTCTTTTAAAAACAATTTTTTATCAATCGGTCAGAAAATAGCGATGGGGGTGGCGACAGGATTAGAGACGGGGTCCCGTCTCCAAACTTAACACGCTGTCACTAAAAAAATTAGCGACGACTTGATTAGCGATGGGGTTTCTCGTTGCTAATCCCGTCGCTAACACGGTATAGCGATGAGAAACATCGGATTAGCGATGGGTTTCCCCTTCGCTAATCCAATATCCTTTTGTAGTGAATCACCTTGATGAGTGATGTTTCAGAGTGAATTCCTAATACTTAGGAGAGTTTTAAGTTAACTTTCTTACCTTCTATTTCTATCACTCTGACAATTTCCATTTTTTAAACTTCCACGGTTTGAAATTCGTTACTTACTCTTACACCAGTCTATTGGTGGTATATTCTCATGTTGTCTTTTAATAATTCCTCTAAGATTCTAATTAATCTCAAAGAATGATTAAAAGATCCTCAACAACCTTTTTTCTTAATTTACAAGTGATGTCTTTTCGTATTTAGTACAACTACCAAATTAGTTATCCCGAAAATCATCAGTCTCTAATAGTTTTTCTCCCAAATCTGGAACTATTTATATATAGCTGGAAATATGAGTTACAATTTTGCTTTATTGTATCACCCACACATTCTTACTTAGATCAGAAGTCTTAGGATGATCCTCTCACTTCTTCCACAATTTAGGTTTTGTTAAATAAACATTATACTTAAACTATACTTTCACTTTCCTTCAAGGCATCCTTGTATTCAATTTTAACTTATAATTATCACATACTTGAATTAACTAAATAAATTACACAACACTATCTCAAATCCCTCGGATCAATCGTTTGTAATATTCGATTATTTCAAGTTTGCTTTCCTTTTTAACATTGTATTGAATATAAGACAACCACATCTTGTCACAATCACAGTCAAATCCCCTGATTTACGTTAATATTCAACACTCTTACCATTTATTATCCTTTGGAACTTAGCACTAGCACTTTGCAAAATTCTGGTCTGAACCAGTTTACCGTTACCAATTCCAATTTTGTACGATAATTGCTCGTGCATTCTCTAAGTCTTCAAAGATTCCATATTATTATTGATAACATAATAAAAAGTTCATACTATAGGGTTTTCCTTCACTTGATATGTGGCGGCCTTCGCCGCCCCGGGGTGACGTGTCTTCGTGTACTCCTTGCCAGCTGGCCCAACTACACGTGTACGGCACCTGCCCGTCCTTCTTCTATCTCGAATTTCGTATCCACGTGTGTATATATGACATATGCAATGGAAGTTGTATGTAAATGCACAAAAATATTAATAAATTTAAACAAAACCTACTGTGGAAAAACCCTGGAAAGTACTGAGTATAACAGTAGATGACTGTACCATATAAAGTAACTATACAATGTCATGTCACTCCCCAGTTCCCAAAAGAATCAAAATATCAAAATAAAAGCACACGTACAATTAATTCTCAACGGTAGGCAGTCAGAGGTGGTCACGTAAGATCTCATTTCCCTTACTTGTACTAGGATCTGCACTCAATCATCACAGAAGAAAATGGATGACGAGTACAGTCAGTAAAATCCCAAGGAACTCCTTCGAGCATTCAAATAAGCAAATGGAATTCAATAAATAATGTTAAATAAACATGCGGAATGTAAACAGGCAACTGTAAGTAGGGCATCGCATGCGTAAATTACAATAAAGTGCAATTGTGTGTGTTTATTCCAGTCAGACTAAACCATACTTCAGGATTTCCTTCCAGGATCCCACTAGTGAGCGCACCCAACTAGCTATCACCTGATCCCTCTCGGTGGTCGGCGTAGACCTACGACGCACCGACACATGTAGCAGTTCCCTCGGGTCGTTATCCACCGAGCCCTCCTGATACACATGCTATGGTCAAGAATGCATAGACACACGACGGAAAATCCGGTGGAAGTAACTAACCAACCGTGCGAACAACGACAAGATAAGATATAGGAAAAATCACAAGGAAATACTGGAATTGAATGGAATTGCAAAGCAAAATAACTCAAGAGTTTTTCCATCGGGTTTTACAAACCTCACGACGCGCTCTCCTATCCCGTAATCAATCCCCAGGTCCAAGTCCACTGGGTCCTTGGTCGCCAATTGATCACCCGTGTCAACCTATGTCCATTTATCAATAATTTAATTTACAATGACAATTTTCAACAATTTCTAAAAATTCTTAGGCCAAATTTCCTATTTCATGCTTTTCGAGGCAAAACCCCGCAAAAAGTCGCGTCCGAAATATCCAAATATTTTAGTTTTCATAGAAATTCATAAATTTCTATTTATTTTATGGAAATATATATATATATATATATTTGGAAATGTGAAATGTCGGATGAACCCTAGCTAACTCGGCAAGTAACTTCAACTGGTATGCAACAGTGCCTACTTTCTACGAAATCCGGTATGGCCCAATGTATCTCGGCGCCAACTTCCCCTTAATGCCAAATCTCTATTGACCTTTCCAAGGAGAAACCTTCAGATACACCATATCACCCTCTTCATAGCTCAGACCCTCGCGATACCTATCTGCGTATTTCTTCTGTCGATCTTGTGCAGCTCGTAGTTTCTGACGAATTTGTCGAATTTTCTCTTTGTGATCAACAACTATCTCAAGCTCTACTGTCATTGTATCTTCCGGCTCTGCCCAACAAGCAGGTGATCTACAGGGCCTCCCATACAGTGCCTCAAATTGTGGCATACCAATACTCGCCTGATAGCTGTTATTGTATGCACACTCACAAAGAGGCAAATAATCCTCCCACAAACCCCCAAACTGTAATATGCATGCCCTGAGCATATCCTCTAAAATCTGGATTAGTCACTCTGACTGTCCGTCGATCTGAGGATGATAAGCCATACTAAACTGCAACTTGGTGCCAAATTGTTCCTGCATTGCCTCCCATAGTTTCGAGGTCAATCTAGGATCTTTGTCTGACACGATAGAAACTGGAACCATATGAAGTCTTATAATCTCTCGCTCAAACAATATGCTTAGCTGGGGAAACGTGTATTTCATCAAGATTAGGATGAAGTGAGCCGACTTCGTTAGTCTATCAATCACTACCCAAACTGCATCGTGACACCTCGATGTCTACGGTAGCCCACTAACAAAATCCATAGTGATATGTTCCTATTTCCACTGTGGAACAGGCAATGGCAGTAATAATCCACCAGGTCGCTTGTGCCCAGCTTTCACCTGCTGGCAAATGTGACAACCCCTAACGTACGGACCTACGTCAGCCTTCATCCCTCGCCACCAGAATAGTCGCTTCAAATCATGGTACATCTTGGTCCGACGAGGATGAACTGTGTAACGAGACCGGTGTGCATCTCTAGAATATCGTTCCGTATCTCCTGATCCGCAGGTATCCACAATCTCCTCGGTATCTTAAACACCGATCTGTGGTTTCTACCCAATCAGTGAATTTCGGATTCCGTGACAGACCACTGACCCGCTCATAGAGCCCTATAGCCTCTTGACATTGGCAACCCGTTCAATCAATACGGTCGGTATCCTCAACTGCGACAAAATCCCGAACCACCGAAACGTTTTCAATCCGGCCCTCCATTCGAACCTCCTGCACAACTATCGCCGCAACCGCCTCCATCTCCTGCGCTGTAGCTAGTCGGCCTCTCGTGATGGGTAAGTCAATTGTCGATCCAAATAATACGAATTCTCGTATGCCAGGACTATGAAACTTTATCCTCTTGCCGTAACAATCTATCCGTGCATGATAGGAATATGAAACTCGATCCACCTCTATCATCACGTCTCGACATATTCGGTGAGGGTATATCTTATCCCGGACTCGAAATTTAAGGACAAGATGTGGTTCTAGTGTGTCACATTGTGGTAACTAACCCTAACAATTCGACAATACAATCCATCAAGAAATGATAAACACCCCCGCACACCGTGATTGGGAGGCCGAGAGAGGAATAAGGAACGCGCGGTGATGAGGAGGAGACTACCAGAATCAAACATAGCATGCATGCGGCGACCAAATATAAGTAATGTACCTTCAACGAGTTACCTAGTCACCCCGCTATCAAGGTGCGTTTTAGTGGTTTTTGTGTGGGTTTCGCCGTTGGTCGTACGTGGTGGGTTCGACCATGGAGGCCGAGCCGGTCCCTCAAGTGTCCCGCCATCGAGCCGAAGGTTGGGGTGGAGGCAACCCCATCAAACCGCGAAAAAAAAAAAGTGTCCCCCGCCAACGGTGACATCTCGCTCTCCGTCCTTCTCTAGATTTCGGACCCTGACCCCGGTCTACCCGACCCATGTCATGTCCCCCTTATCTCGACCCTGACGGTACTCTTGTGGTTGTGCCCTCTGTCGATCCACTGGTGCTGAGGTGATAGCATGAACTGGCCGTAGCTCCTCATATCGAACCGGCGCCTCGAAAACTCGTCCCAACGGCCCCTCTCCCGTCTATCATCTCTCCAGCCTCTATCCGAATGATCTATCGGTCTCTTCTACCTCTGACTAGACTAAGAACTTTACCCTGACTGTACCTCCCTACCAGTCACACGTCTGCCAGCCCTTTGCGTAGGTATGTCTCATGAGCCAATGCCTTGTCAAAGATCTCCTGCAGTGTCGTGGCTCCGGTCGAGACAACTGTTGACGCAATTCTATCATCAACCCCTCTGGTGAAGTAATAGATCCATAAGAGCTCTGTCCCGGAGACATCCAGAGAGAACCGAAGCAGATGTCGGGACCTCTCCATATACTGCATCAAGGTTCGACTACCCCGTCTCAAGGATAAGAACTCTTCCCTCAGTCTCAATCTAACCTCCATAGGTATATATTGATCGTAGAACAGCTCCCTAAACTCAGCCCATGTCGTCGGCTCCGGATGAGTATCCATAAATGTTGTCCACCAGACTACCGCATGCCCTCTCAAACAGGCTCCCGAAAGTCATGCATGTACTGTCTCATCGTTCCTCATCAGCTTATGGAAACGCTGATGAGATAATATCCATCTCCCTACATCCTCGGGGTCACCGCCTCCGTAAAAGAATCCAGGCTAAAACTTCAAAAACTCCCTCAATAGTTTCGCATGTGGTGCCAGGACGAATGTCGATGTAGTAGGAGTATCAGCAGTGGGGGTGGCAATAACCCGGTCCATCATCGTGGGTGGAGGCGTAAGAGTCGACGTCTCCAAAGGAACGATAACCGTGGTAGCTATCTATGTAGGTGCCTTTATCGCTACCCCCGATCTGGCGTTGGGGTACCACCGGAACAACGATTGTCCCTCGGTCTGGTATAGTCACAAAGAATCGGCTCTCTCGCTGAAGTGAGTGCCGCCAGTACTGCGGTCTGCTCTCGTAGTAGTTGTAATACCTCGGCCATCTGTGTCTCATGTACCGAGAGTCTATCCTCCACACTCGTCGTAACTAAGACATCCCTAGTCGCATCACTAGTCTATCCAGTCTCCACTGGCCTACCAGACTGTCCGTCCATGATCTGCATCGAGAATGCGCTCCGAATCAGTCTCGAGGTATTTACGTATAACATATAATAAAATGAACATATAACACACGTATAAGTTCTAACTCTACCCGCCTCACTTCACTTCCCAACTAAAGTTCTAAGGTACTAACTTCGGGTTTTCCACATCTACGTTTGTTGATTAAGGTTTATCATCTTAGAACTTCCTCTTTTCTCTAATCCAACTGTGAAGTTGGTGTCACAATATCTTAAGCCAAACCTGGCTCCAGTACCACTTGTGACGGCCTCGAATCCCGAGGTCGCCACGTGGGGAGGCGCTGCTCCAGCGGTCCTGTCGGATCCTTGACCCATTAGGTCCCACGCGCCACTAAAGCCCTTTGCTACATCACAACTCCTCGATATGCGTGTTAACTCCCTTCATTAATCAATTTAGTTCGACAGTTTAAGCATTAAAACAACAGCAGAAGTCTTAAATTTAAATCAAGTAAAACAATTAAATTCATTTTCATATAAACATCATTTATAAGAGCAACTCCTATTGTGGAAAACCCGTGGAAGTACTCTGTATATAGACGACAATACTAAACAGTAATATATACAAGTACAGTGTCTATCCAGTCTCCCATTTCCCAAAAGTAAAGCAAAATAGCAAAATTGCACGTACTAGTAGGTTCTCGACCGCGGGCAATCCGATAAAGTCGCCCCAAAATCCCTTTGCCCCTACTAGCAAGGTCTGCACTCGACCATCACAAAAAGCCAAAAGGAAAGTACAGTTAGTAAGATTCCAACAAAGTACACTGATCATTTATAAGAGAATAATCAGATACCAATAACCATATCAAATAATCATGCGGAAACTAAACAGACAACTGTACTAAGATCATCACATGAATAAATAACACGAGAGAAACAAAACGTGTACTCCTCCCGGTCACACTAAACTATACGTCGAACCCCCGGGATCCTTTCGGTGGGTGCCCCCACTTCCTTTCACCTGGTTTCCATACCCCCAAGATCCTTTCGGTGGGTGCCCCCACTTCTTTTCACCTGGTTTCCCGTGTACAGCCTAGTGTGCCCTAAGTACACAACGAATATTAAGTGTCTCGACCCCAACCCAAATGTGTCACGGAATAGCATACAATAACAAGGAATAGGGGGAATAGCATTCAATAACTACGAATAGGAAATCAATGATAGAAAAGTAAACCATCAGTGACTTTTAGATGGAATCTTACGTACCTCGAAAATGCACTCGCTTTCATCTCGATATGCGCACCCAACACCTGACTATAGCATCCTAACTCCCTGGTGTCCATTTGTACCATTTTAGTTACTAAATCATGCAAATCACAATTAAAATTAGGTGAAATACACCTCACCTCCATCGCGTCGTCGACATTTGTCGATTCGCGCCTCCGATCAGTCCGACAACGCCATCGCGTTGTTCACCGAGCCGACATCGCTGCCGAGCCGACGACGTCATTGCGCGCGCGCGACGCCGCCATCGTCACTGCTCCACTGCGGGCACCACCGTCGCGCCACCGCGCCGCCGTGCGATCTAGTAGGCCCGCCGAGCGACCACCACCGCACGCCGCTGCTGCAAAGACCGCCTCCTCGTCGGCCAGCTCGCTGGACCCCGCCGCCAATAGGCCTATCCCGTCGGTGCCGCACCACCGTCCGCCGCCCCTGCAGTTGTTGTCTGTCGCGCTGCCGCCATCTTTGTTGCGTCGTCGGCTCTCCGCGCCGATCGCGCCGCTGGATCGTTGGTCGCCTCAACCGCTGGATCGCGACCTCCCTGCGCGTGCCGTCCGCCGTCCCTTGCCATGCTGTTCGCCATCGCGGATCCGGTCGCCTGTTGTCGTCTGTCGTGTCGCCCCTCGCTCCTCCGATCTCTTCCTTTTCCTCTCCTCTCTTTTCTCTTCTCTCTCTCGGGTTCTTCGATCTCTTTTTTTTTCTTTTTCTCTCTCTTTTCATTTCTTATATAAATATATATATATATACATTAATATATATATACATTTTCTTTTTGATTTCAAAATCAAAAGTGCCCTCGAGATTCGTGCAACACGAATCTCGAGGCAAACTCAATAATTTCACCTCTTTGTCCACCGCCTCTATGCTTGACCAAAATTTTCTCGAGTCTCACAAATTTACGTATTTCAAGACACATCCAAAAACATATTTATTTTTATACTTTCCTTAAAAATATCCGAGCAGCACGCATCTCGAGGCACCGACCTACCTCATTTCCAAAATTTCGATACTCGCGCTACACGCATCATGAGGCGTATCCAATGTATACATTAAAATCACATAAAGCGACTATATCGGTCTCACGTTGGCACGCGACTCGAGACGCGTCCCGTTCATGTTTCGGCTCCCCGAATTCTCCGCGTATACGTTTCTCAAAAATTAGCATCTTCACTCGAGATTTGGACATACGTATTTCAGCAAGTGGGTCCCACATACGACCCTAAAATGACACGTGGCACGAGTTGAGTTTTTGGGCTGTTACATGATACCCTTATTTTACGGACATATCATGAGTTCTAGTAAGTTATAGTGGTTTCCCCCGCTTAAAATGATCCAACGCCCACCTGCAATCATATTATAAAGATATATATATATATCCTTAGTTCTGATCATTTCACTGTGAAAATCAAATCTCAACTACCTCTTCAGAACCGTTGATTTCACTTATTTTCGTAAGGAATTGTCAATTCTGAGTAATGAATACTCATTTCGATACTACACATCAATCCTTGGATTCATTAAATCCTTAGATTCACTGACCACTTATTCTCCCCAATTTAGACTATACATGTCTAATAGATCAAATTAGGATATCTGACCAACTCACTGCTATATTCTTGATTTAACTATCTTTTATTAATAAACTACTTGTTATTCCAATATGGATTCACACCATTACTAGAATATCAACTTTATAACAACTTATGAAGTATAACTGCATTCACTGATTTCTTAACCTCCATTATGCTTTTGTCATTTACCACTAATTTATTTACTGGATTACTTTCATTACTTATATACTAGTCTCAATACTAGTATTAAATCACTTCTCAAAGTGGTTCGTCATCTTTAAGTTTCATCGAAAGCCATTTAGTATTTCATTATTTTATAATTTCCATTATCCTAATACACACCTCAAGATCTTAATCTAATCGATACTTTTTCCTGACTATTATTTGTCTAATAATATCAGTAAGAAGAAATAATTACTTGGAGAAGAGTTTTTATTTCATCTTTGTAACTTTACTTATGTCTTTCATTTTTATCTATCCTCGAACTCTCTGGAGCTCTTATCTCCAACACCTTCTCATATCACGAGAAATAGATAGACTTCAACCATCGTATTATTGTTTAAAGAATACGTAATTCTTATATCTACTACGTAGATATAGTATACATAACAAATAACATATTTCAATCTTTTATCTTTTGGTTACCCCTAAAATTACGATAAAAATCATTTATCAAACTCTAAGCTTATTTATAACTCAAGACCATGTAGATGGACTTCAACCATCATATTATACATAAATTATATATATAAGTTGATAGCAACCATATATATATATATCATGAATTCATCAATTTGATCTAAGTCTATGGTGTAAATGAATCACCTAGTTGATATATTCTCAGCTTGACCAACTCATTCACCAATTTCCACTTGGTTGTTGATCTCCTTCTTCCTCCAGCAACTTCTCCTTCTTTCCAGCAAGCTTCCTTAGTTGTTAAATTGATGAAATGAGAATAGTTTGACTTCAAGAGTTGATCTCTAGCTATTTATATGAAATGGATATGGTTGATTAATAGCCATTGATTCTCATGTGCACACGTATCTCGAAACCTATCTAGTAGCACACACAGTGACACATTTCCCACTTACTCTTCACTTACTTATACTAAGTGACACCAATTTGTAACTCAATTGATTTTAGATTTGTCAACACGTATCTCGATGATTATTACATGGTTATTGTTTAAAAATGCTAACTTAGGTGCATTTAATATATAATCAACCATAGCCACTTTATTTCAACTATATAAGCTATACTAAACTTAAATAAATTTACCATATCGCTCTCTACCTCGGTCCTACACCGGCACGTATCTCGATGTGCGTCTTCACTTACGTCTCGACACTTAAACACAAGTAGTAGTGATTTAGTAGTCTACACATATACAATACACTAAGCATACGCCATAACAAATATAGCACGTACCTCAGCCAAACTGCCTTTACATGACACATATCACGCTGCGGGTCTCACATCATGGGTCACTGATGCTGATTAAATTAAAGATTAAACTAGGATTAAGAATTTGGGTTGTGACAGTTTCACCTAAATTAGTGCAACCCAAATGAAACACTAGAACACAAAAATGAGAGAGAGCGAGAGAGAAAGGCAATTGGGGGACTTATCGAGTAAGTTGATTGAGCAAGACAGGGAAGAGAATCAGATTAAGTGAGAGAGTGAGCTGAGATTGTGGGATGTGAAGAGTTTGGGAAATTGGGTTTTCAGTGCTTTGTTGTGGTTTTGTGGAGAATGTTTTAGGTTTCTGCTGTTATTGTTGCTACTTTCATTGTATTGTTGTCGTTGTTCTTCATTGGAGGGGTAAAGATAGATAGAGAGAGAGAGAGAGAGAGAGAGAGAGAGAGAGAGAGAGTAGCGTCTGAGAAAAAAAAGGGAAAGGCAAATGAGGAATATTGAGTGAATAAGTTGAACTCGATGACGGAATAACTAATTAACGAAAGGGCAAGGCACTACTAAGTTTAGTCCATAGTTTGTATGATTAATTGATATGTTGCATTATTTAATCATGCAAAGTGAACAACGGATTATATTTAATCCAATGGATTAGCTAAGCAGTTATGCGAACCGAACACACCATATACGTGTTATAATTCAATTTGTTAAGGTAATGTTGATGATCAATCAAAATTCTATTCTTAAAAAAAAAAAAAAAAAAAGTTGACAATTGAAATGTTGACGTTGTCAATGGAGTCTTGTTTGGGACATTGTTGACCATATGTAAGACCGCGATATGATAGGTGGAGTGAGTTTAATTTTGATAATTTGTGGTCACCGCATCATCAATCAATGTACGGTCAGCATTTTTTAGACGTGGCTTCTTTTCATGGAAGAGCCACTTGAATCCAAATCACCCTTTTGTTGTCCTTGTCAAAAAAAAAAAAAAAATCATCCTTTTTTATCAATAATAAAATTAGGGAGCCACTGCTAATCACCCTTACTCTATATCAGTCCTCATTTAATTAATGTTATTTTAACTCACAATAAGTTAGTTTATATTTTAAGCACCCCTTAATTTTTAATAAACTCCCAATGTACACCCTTCTTGTATTTGCTCCCTCACGTTCCAAAGAAAACTCTTTTTACATCTTTATAATCCCCAACCTTCACGCGCATCATGTTCTTCTCTTCCTTGTCTTAATTTGCTCCATGTCGCTTTCAAGATTGATTCTTTGATCATTAAAAGCTAAGATTCATCATAAATAAATGTTCTAATCATTCAAAAATGAAAATTAAATTTCAAAAAATAATATAATCAAGATGTTGCATTTGATGGTGAGTTGTTGAGTATATGGATGAATAGATGAAGGGAGGTATATAGATTATAAAGTAGACGAGAAAATGAGATGAGTTTATAGTTTAATTTGGGCTAGGGTATAGAAAGTTAAAATTAAGTGAAAGATAAGAATGGGTAGGTGTAATGAGTGAGATAAGACTTAAGAGTTGGGGATGAGTTTAAGTTTTAATTTAGGAAGGGTTAGAGAATGAAAAATAAAGTTGAAGAAGGTCTAAAGTGAAAAGTAGAAGGAGAAAACAAAATGGATTCATGATTTAATTCAGTGTAAGGTTGTTTATGTAATTTTGTCTAAAATTAACATTTTAGTTTAAAAATGTATTAAATTATATGGGGTATATGGGTGCTATAATAGTTGCTCCCTAAAATTATCCTTCTTTTATTTTTAATGAATAAAATAGAGGGAGCCAACTACACCTGTAGTGTAGTGAAGAGTGCACGATCGCATCTATGAGGTATGGTGATCGATTCTCAATATCACAAAAAAGAAGGAAAATAAGGGCTATATATAAATATATGTTAGCAATTCAAGTCATATTCGTCAACAAAATATATTGTTGTTGTGAATAAATAAAGATATGTTGAGCTCGAGCTTCTAATGTATAAATGGAGTATGATTATTAATGCATTAATCATATTTCAATTCTTCAAGTGTTAGCATATATAGCTAAGACTTGACTTTAGTTTAAGATTGGGTCTTATCTAAACACTCAAACTCCTTACCTAAAAACACACGTCCCCCTATCTTTAGGTAAGTCTAACTTAAAAAGGTAAAAAATACAACTTTACCCTCTCCCCTATCAAAAGAAGACAAAGATGCATGGAGATAACGTGGAAGGGGTATAACAGTCCAACAAAAGTCTAACCTAATTAACACAATTTTTTGTAAAAGCAAACAAAGGATTAATTAAGATGTGATTTGTGTTAAGCAAGCAAATATGAAAGGATTCACTAATTCTTGAACCAAACAGTCCCTAATAGTTTTAGATCATCCTTGAATAAAAACTAGTCGGCATCGTGTGCTTCGCGCGAGCAAGCCAAAGTATCATAATAGATTGTGTTATATGCATTATTATAATATATCATGTTAAATATCTTTATCCTAATATATTAGGTGTAATTGTACATGTTACATCAACAACAACAAACAACAACAACAACATAGCCTCAATCCCAAATTGATTATGGTCGACTACATGGATCAAACTTTTTCATTGTGCTCGATTAAGTGCAACTGATGGTGAGCTTTCCAGACCATAATTAACTAAACGATAATAAGTTACTTCAAAAATAAAATAAAAAATAATCGACAATAAGAATCGATTATAAAAGTGTGTAAACAATTATTGAATAATATCACTATTTTAAAATAAAAGGTAGAAATAGTATAAGCCTCAAAAGATGATTTTTTAGGACCCAAGATGATTATTTGTATACCTATTGAGCCCATGTTTGGAGAAATCTAATTTTTCTTTCAAAACCCTTGAAAAAACACAAAAAAATAACAATTAGAACACAATACACAATTCACACAATTAGAATAAAAGGTCTTGATTTAAAAATAAAAAATAAAGTCTTGGCAGATCTATATAAACACATCGATTTTATCCTTATAAGTTATTGAAATAAAATAAAAAAATAACCAATATTAGCTTTCGAGAAAAAACCAACATTAATAGGAATCGACTATAGATGTGTGTATACAATTATCGAATAATATGACTATTTTAAAATAAATGGTAGAAAGAATATACGGTTAAAGAAATGTTTTTTTAAGGACCAAAAGATGATTATTCGTGTACCTATTGAGCCTATGTTTGGAGAAATCTAATTTTATTTCAAAACCACAAAATTGCTTCAATCACTTTTAAAAGCTTGAAAACACAAAAAAGTAACAATTAAAACACAATTCACTGTTCCCACAATTAGAACAAAAGGCAGTGATTTTCGAAAAATAGAATAATAAATGTATTCTTTCTAGAATCAAAAGATTTTGCTAAGTTACCCCATAAAGTAATTTTTAGTCTGTTGAATTTGCAAAAAAAAATAATTCATTTGGTTTAAAATAACCCACAAAAAATCATATATTTACAAACCATGTATATATAAACCATCGACTTACCATTTATAAGAACTTCAAGATTCCTTTTTCGCTTATGTCCATCACTCACCACGGCCTCGACATCTCCAACGCCTCTCAAACAACCAATCACATCTATAAATAAAACATATTCGATTAGTAAATTAAGTCATTAAAAATAAACCTGTCAAAAACTTATTACAAAATTAGTAGTAAATTAACTTATTGAAATAAAATAAACCTGTCAAAAAGACTTGGTATTGTTGACAGTTTTTTGATTACATCTTCATCGATAAATTGAAACTTATGGATGGGGACCCCAACAAAATCATCCAATCGTTTCAATATAGTTGAGTGTAGAAAATGTATAGTGTAATCATTGGCGACAAGACAATAAAGTTCGGTAGTTGAGCTAACTTTAAACTTTTGGAAAAAAATCCTCCCTCTATAAGTAATGGTTTGTACTTTCACATATGATTTTCGCGAATTGCACCATGAATCAATGTTTCTTATGTACAATATATAACAGAAACAAGTAATTAGATATGAACACGAATAAATTAAATCGATATAAGATGATAATTACGTCTTCATCAAATAATATCATGTCCAAGCTTAGAATGCTCCCATTATTCATATTAACCGACTCCCAAATACGACACACTCGTACTCGTATGTCGTAATCGTAGATTGACATATTGAGAGCGGATATTTTTTGTATGAGTTCATGGTATAATGCTTAGGGTTAATGGACAATTACTTGAGGATGAGAAGAGATGGATTGAGCTCCGACAAATGATGAGGGTACGGATTAAGGGTAGGAAGCACTACTATATATGAATATGGGTAGAGGAAGTTGAAATATGTAACGGTTAGATAATTTTGTAACTGACGATTTTTTATTTAGGGTGTGTTTGATAGCAAAGAAAATGAAAAAATCATAGAAAATTGTCTATTTTTTTGTGTAACCGTTTTTTCTATTGTTTGATAGCTTTGTAACTGCACTGAGAAAAAAAAAACCACATTACCCTATTTTCCTCATTTATTTTCTCATCTTTTAGTGTGAAAAATTGAAAATCTCTCAACCTCTCTCACGAACTGATGATTTCTTCCACCCAAACAAACTAGTCATCTGCTACTATTTCGCGGATATACATTCTTTCTTTCTCTCTTCATCTCTGGCTTCGTCACCAACATCATCATCGAGCCGCCCGACATCGACGATGATTTAGACGCGCACCCGCATTGAACCATAAAAGAAAATTTTTTCTCGTGCAATCAAACAACTATGAGAAAATTTTCTTTATAAAATTCTCTCAAGAAGATTTGCTAAAAAAAAGTTTTTTCTCATTGAAGATTTTTTTTTTGCTATCAAACACACCCTTAGTGGACAATTAAGTTTTTTTTTTTTTTTTTTTTTTTTTTACCGAGAGTGGGCAATCATTCTTGTGTGCCAACAATCTATATATGTGAATGGTAATTTTTTGTCTTATTTTTTATTTTATATATATATGCAGTTATAGTTTGGGTGTGACATTTGACGCTATGAGGAGGCTTGAAACTGCCATGTGGCACACCCAAGATATTACTAATTTTATCAATACATATAAATGGTCTTTTTTTTTGGAGATAAATGAAAATTTTATTTGGACTTTTATATATATAATATGTGAAGTTGTAAAGTTATTGTTTTTTATCAACATATATGAGATATGAAAAAAAAATTGGTTGCCTTTTTGTGATGGAAAAACTAATTGATTGTGATAAAATGGAGAGTTATTGATTGTGATTAATGAGAAGTTATTGATATTTTAAAACTTATGGATATGGAAAGTTTTTTTTTTGTGTAAGTCTAAACGATTTAAATGAAAAGTTTATTGATTGTGATAAAATAGAGAGTTATTGATTGTGATAAATGGAAAGTTATTGGCATTTTAAAACATATGGGATATGTAAAGTTTTTTTTTTTTTTTGTAAGTTCAAACGATTTAAATGGAAAGTTATTGATTTTTTCTAAAGATATGTGATATGGAAAGTTTTTTTTTTTTTTGGTAAGTCGAAACGGTTTTGATAATGATAATTTTTTGTCTTTTTCTATTGGGATGAGATAAATATAAACTTATTGGTTTTTTAAAAACATAAGGAATATAATATATTTTTTTAGTAAGTCCAAACCAAATCTTTTTCTTAATATATATGGGATATGGAAAGTATTTTTTTTGTTGTAAGTCCAAACGGTTTAAATGGAAAGTTATTGATTTTTTAAAAAGATATGGGATATGGAAATTTTTTTTTGGGTAAGTTGAAACGGTTTTGATAATGATAATTTTTTTGTATTATTTTTATTGGGATGGGATGAATATAAACTTATTAGTTTTTTAAAAACATATGGAAGTAGTTTTTTTTTTTTTTTTCGGTAAGTCGAAACTAAATTTTTTAATATATATGGGATATGGAAAGTATTTTTTTTGTTGGAAGTCCAAACGGTTTAAATGAAAAGTTATTTTTTAATATATGTGAAGTTGTAGCATGGATGTGACATGTGCCATGAGAAGGCTTGAAACTGTCACATGACACACCCAAACTTCAACTTTAATAGATATATATATATATATATATATATATAGATACTTCCTTAATTTATTGTGCTATAATGATCTACATGCGTGAGTTCAAACCACGCGCTATAACACAAATCAATAATAAGCATTTATGTTATTTTTTTGGTATTTGGTTTAAATTCTTCAATTGGAGTGAAGCAGACGATATAGATGAATTTATATTTAACGGTTATAGTCGATCAATATTATCTTCATGAAAGATGTTTTGCATGAGATTACCATTGCTTAAAGATGTTGTTGACCCATTGTTTTTGACAAAATACAAAATAAAGAAGACAAAAAGTTTGCTCTTTAATTAATCGATCATTTAACTCGATGAATTAATTTGAATATAGGTTTTATTTACTATTATTATTATTATTATTAATTATTACATTTTTATTGTTGTTGTGCGACAATAGCAATTAATTCCTTCTCTTCTACAACTTTTTAGACACAGCTATAGGAAGATGTTAGGAGGAAAAGAGTTTGACTTAAACACGCGGTACAATGCCAAATCATCCAAACTTTTAATGGCGAGCAGTCTAGTATAGTACGTAGGCACGCGGTACAATGCCAAAGCATCCAATCCACACTCTAAAACAAGTTTTCATGAATTGACAGAGAAAACATAAACACACTAATGTATAACAGTTTATAAGTTTTGCATGCAAATCATTATGAAAAAAGGTCATTGGCGCAAATTATTATGAAAAAAGGTCATTGAGGCCATTGAAGTAGTGAAGAGTAAATGAGTCCATTTCTTGCTTACTACGAACCAAACCGATCTCCATCGCTACGCCTTCATTGCCACTATCTGCGAACAGAATCGAGCCTGTTCTCGCTATCGATGCCAACTCGATCTTCTTTGGCTTCCCAAATCCAAAATCGATCTTGTAAAACCCGAATTGAGGCGACCCGGCAATTGAATAAACCCGATTAGACCCAGTGTTTAGAGTTCTAGAGAGCCTAAGCTCTGGGCTGTTATTAACTGCCACACTTATTCCTCTCATCTCCTTCAAGATGCAATCTACAGCAACAACAATCCCATTTTTTCCCACTATGTCTTCCCTTTTTGCACTCACTTTAATGGGTACACAACAGTTTCCAAAATAAGTTGGAGGGATTGGAGGGTCTGTTCTACCTCTACAATCAACAACAAACACAATTGATGCTTCTTCAACATCATGGTCAGTACTTGATATTGATGATGAAGCTTCGGCTAGACACACCCAAGTGTAAGCACAAGCCAACACAAACCTTGATAGCTGAATTGGCTTTTGTTGATCCCCTAATTCTTCAGATTTACAAGCCATGACCCATCTCTTGAGCCTTTCAAAGTCTGTGTTAGTGAGCTCGAAAGTTGCGGTAATGGCGTTTTCGGACACTTTTTGGCTCTTGGACACTAACAACCAGTCGTCGCAATTGTTTTCGGACATGTTTTTAGATCGAATTAACTTAATCAAAGCTTCCAAATACAGATTCTCCAATCCATTAGGGTCTTTAACCACATCCCTGTCGAAGAAAGGAAACGATGCTGATGACAACAACGTCGACGGTTCTTGCGACGACAGAGGTGCTTCGTTGCTTAATCGACAAACCGAGGCCCATGAAGTGATGAACAAAGAAGCCGCTCGGCCGTCCATCACCGCGTGGTGAGTAGTGATTCCTATGGAGACACCACTGTGTGGAAACAAAGTGACTTGCACGGCGAGGAGGGGGACTTGTTTCTTGGAGTCCGAGATCAATTGCGGCACAAGAGGTTGAAGCTCGTCGGCATTTCTTGCATAAATGCTCGATAAATGGTTGAAGTTAGCATTCGATTCCGCAACGGTGAGCCTCACGGAATCACCGTCGGTGTAGGTCATGATTGGCTTGTTGGATTCTGGAGGCCATGAGAGAGTGCCTGATAAAGGGTAGAAGTGTTGGAGTGTATGTGACAAAGAGTGCTTGATTTTGGTAACAATGGTGTCCATGAAGTAGAGGTCATCAATTGCTTGCAATTCATAGAAGAGTATGAGCTCTGATGGCGATCTTATTAAGTAAGGGAGATCAAAGAAGGTGAGAGGGAGAGTGGTGTTAGAGACTGAGAGATGTGGTGGAGCAATGTTGCAGACCTGCAAGACCTTCACATTGTGCAACATTGGCTCCATGAGATGAGAGCAAGGAATTAAGATGAGAAGATCAGTAGGAGTGGGCAAATTTATGGGCAATTAGGACAATATGACTATTTTGACTTTAAGAAGATGTTAGGGGTATTGTCATTATATATAGAAGATGATTAACATCACAAAAGAATAAGTCGCACACTTGTTTGAAAGCAGTGTAATACATTTTGACATGTGTGCATTCGTATTTTTACGTTTATGATTTATCACGTGTGAACTAATTTTTTTCTTCCACACGAAAAATAAAAAATGACAATACGTATATCACATCGAAAGATATATTGACTAACAAGAGTCATATATCTATGCAAGATCGATCTATGTATTATGCATTAGAATCTGTGAATATCCGCAATTCGAGACGTGGATGAACAATTTAAAGACTTGATGTATGTAACTTTCGGTGTAACATACCGGTTGAAAATTAAACACCAAAATTGAAAAATTGGCTGAATTTGTAAATGAGGAGGGTCACAAAAATTCCATAGAGATGGCCCAGTAATAAATGTGAACAGCTATATACTTTGCATTACTCCAGTAGCTGAACTTTAAGAGGACGGGGTATTCGTCATTTCTACCCTCATGATCGACACACGCTCTATATATATAACAAGTGTAGTATTGTCAAAAAAGGATGATGTATTTAAAGTATTTTGAATTTAGTATTGTCAAAATATATATATATATATATATATATAAATATATGCTTAATTTTTTATTTTAAGATATTTTTTATTTTAAGATATTTTTTATTTTAAAAAAAAACTTAAAAGTTAAAATTTGTCCCCTAACAGATTTTTTGGTTCCGATGCATTACTTTAATGGCGAAATAAATACGTACAGTGAATGAATGGTATGTATCGTACATTCGTGGGAACCTTCTAGTCCTCATATCTATTATCCAGAGAGGCTACAGACACCAGCTAGAACATTAAAGTTTCAGTTTATCAATCAATTCAAAGAGGGGAAGAATTTATAACACAATCCTTATAGGCTTGAATGTTCTCATTTTTTTTAAGATAGCTACTATTAAAATAAAAAAGATAATAATATAGGAGAAATTATATATTAAGCGCACATATGCTATACTCAATTCATATTTTTCTATAAAACTTTTTACCCACATAATGTCTAGCATCTGATTCAAGATCCATATAGCCGACCCAACTGTTAATTTAGCAAAAAAGTACAAGAAATGTTGAGATGTGTGGATCGAAATAATAATTTCACATCGATTAAATAAAATTACATAAAAAAGTACTAGTGATGATCTTCACTTAATTAGTACCGAAACCTTTTTGAGTTAAAATCTCAAATCTAAGAGTTCAAGATAGGTGGTTAAGTTGGGGACAATATTAACGATAACGAAGATCCATGGGCTCGCGCATGCATAGAATGCGGCACCGCTGTAGAGAAAATTTAAGAGGGCCGCTAAAGGGCACCCCACCAATTCATGAAGGCACCCTCTTATTGAGGACACAAATCAAATTACCAAGGGCACCCAAAAATTAGGCCCGAAATCTCGAAAATACCCCTCGTGCAAAACAGAGGCACCCCACCACCGTCTTCTTGCTTGACTTGCCCTATTTCCGTCAACGAACCAGCAAGCAATACCGAATCTCAGTTGTCTTCGTTCCTCTCCGTCTCTCTCCGCTGTTGTAGGACATTTTTCGAGTTTGAAGGCTCCGAGTTTTGGTCGATTTCGTCTCCACATTAGGGCTCGATTCAAGTTTTTCGTTCACACACTCAAGTCGTGAAATCGATCGTTTGAAGGTACGTTGATAGTCTAATTAAGTTGCATTTGGTAGAGTAGTTGTTATGTTTGTGTGGCGGTGCATTCAATGGTGCATTTATTGGAAAGTCGTGGTTCTCGGCCACACAGGCCAGAGATTTTGTTTACAGTCTCGGCCAAGCACGGCCAGACAGGCCAGTATAGTTTACACAGTCTCGGCAACGAATGACCGAGAGTTATATTGTTATCTCGGTCACCACTTCACGAGAGCAACCATTAGTGTATAGTTTATGTTCTGTCGGTGATGTACAACCGAGAGTGTAAGATAGATCTCGGTTGTCCATGACCGAGACTTTTATTATCGTCTCGGTCATCAGATCACGAGAGTAAGTCGAAGTGTATAGTTTATGTCCTATCGGTGATGTACAACCGAGAACGTAGCATTTCTCTCGGTTGTCCATTACCGAGACTTTTATTCCTTTCTCGGTGGATGTTGACCGAGACGTTTGCATAACTCTCGATCCTGCGAGGCCGAATCAATCGCGCCCGTGAAAAAACGTCTAAAAATTTGAGAAACCCTATGTTGACAAACCAAATCATCAATTTCACAGTTTTTTATCCAAAAAACAGTTCCTTCAAAGCTTCATATGGTTGTCCAATATTGTTATCTCGCTGTCGGATGATGTCAAGACGCAATAATCGATACACAATTGTGATCCAAGGTGGTGGGGTGCCCCAGTTTTGCATTGAAAATGATTTGTGGGGTTTGAGTGAGTATATATGAAGGGGCAAAATAGACATTTATATTTTAGATGGGAAAATGAAAAAAAAAAAATATGAGTGCCTTCATGAATTGGTGGGGTGCCAATAGCGGGCCTCAAATTTAACTAGAAAGCCAGGGGTTTCAAAGGCAAATGCTGTAATGAATACAACAAAAGGACACGGCTGGCTAAAATAAAATAATGAATATAACATTGATCTTCCGAAAATATACATATATATATATAGCTTAGCTTCATAATACCATTCCCTTTAAGTATTATTCACAAATGAAAATATGTTGAATCATGCGTTGAAGTGAACATATATGGACATACACAAGTAACTAAATATGTCAACCAGTTTTTTTTTTTCTAAGTATAAAAGCCAAGTAACAGACAACTAGACAAGTCTGAGTAATTAAGCAGCTGTCCCACAGCAATACAAGTGCAGAATAGACCATCAATTTCGCAGAGCGTGGCTGGCGAATACAATGCACAGTGTTGAGAGCATCTCCAATACAACCATAAATTAGAGTGAAAATAGATCTATCTATGACCCCAAAAATGTTCTCCAATAAGATTATGAATTGATAATGTCCATCATATATGACATGGAATCAAAGTAAGGGTGTCTACCACAATATTTATTTTTAGACATTGTGATAGACTACCACGTCAGCATTATTAATTCTTTTAAAATTGTTATTTTTTTCAAGCTTTTATTAATATTATGAAAATTAAAAATAAAAGTGTTAACTCATCAATCCATAGTCTAAATCCACATTACCATTGTAAATCATTTTAAGATGTGAATGTATATCTAGAGCCACATACGATAGACATCCTCTTCACATTCATGATGTGACACCAATCTATGGTCTAAATTCATATTACCATTAGAGATGCTCTCATCAACCACGACAAATTTCTTTCACTTCTACCAAATCATTATTGAGAAGGCAAGAATATTATCCACTTACGTATATGGAGGTTGTGGAAACACGCGTAGAGACATAATAGTATTTTTCAATTTTATGATGGGTGAAACTGGAAATATGAATTAAGGTTTTCTCTTGGTCATCTTATGTGAAGCAGTTATGATACCGGGCTGCACGACCGACTTTGGGTTCTATTATGTATCTCGTCACAGATAAAACACTTTTGAGTTCGGGTTCTCAAAAAAGAGATTCGTTTGGTTTGGAAGAACAACTGCACCTAATCAATTATTCAAGCAATATATTAATGGATTCAGGTATGCTTCCATGTTTTAGTTATTTTAATATTTTCAGTAATCTGATGTATGATCTTAGTCGTTTATTGGGATCAGAAAATCCCAAACATTTACAAGCACAAAAGAAGGTTAAGGGCTACTGTAACCATGCATGGAAGATCGCGCAAAATTAACACAACAAAACTACAGAAGTGCAAATACAAAATATAACTTAGGAAAGAAAGTTTAATGTTTTCTTAACTGGAAGCTCAATGCATACAATGCATACATATAAAATTAACAGTTGGTTAAAAGTCGCGAATTATATAAATTCTAGAAACACCAGACATAGTCGGAACGGCACGACAGGACCTAATTTTGATTGAAAATGTGATTCAATAGCCATAATCAAACCTCAATCAATCAATATAATTAGCTCTTTTTTCGTACAACGATACATTTAAGTTACTCTGGTTTCGCAAAAGAGTTAGGTTTCTATATTGATATAGTAGATTATCTTAACTCCATATTAACTTTATGTTATAATTCGTGCGACCCCATAACCAAGGTGTATGTAAGGAATGTGACGATCCTAAATTTTTAGGTAGCAAGTGTACCCTAATTGTGTGTGTAAATTGTATGTTAAAGATTGGTAGAAACCCTAGATCAACTCGCTTAATGTGGGCCCACAAGATAGGACAACTTACTAGGAACGTCTAAGAAAGGAAACGACGGCTATTTTAAGTTGTCAATTTAGGAAAGAACGAAAATTTGGAAATCCTTGATTGATCTTAACATGGGAATGATTCTTAATCCAATTATATTCCCACAAAAAAAGGAAAGAGAGAACATTTGGAATATAAAGTGTTAGGAATGAATAAAAAGTTATGAATCATCTCTGACTTCTCTCGCGTTAGGGACGAGAGTACACGCAAGAAAACACACAAGTGACCGGAGGGAGATTCGTGAAGCTTCAAGGCGTTGAATCGAGGTAACAATTCAACAATCTAATATATTAGTTTTGGTTTATTCAAAGAAGAAGAATTATGATTTGAAGAGTGTTATATCGAATTTTGCGATTAATCGACAAGGCCAAATCAATGTTTTCATGAGATCTTAAAATGAGTTTTCTTATTGATTGAAATGGAGTGCCAACTAACGAAGATTGGATTGAAAAAGAAAAAAAAAAAAAAAAGATGGACTGCGCAATAGTGCAGTCCTCTATGGAAAAGGGAAGAGGCACTATGTGCTCCCCCTTTATTCGATAGGTATGGGATCCGACAATGCAGACTGGCCGGTTGGGCTTGGGGTGAACCCAGGTCTAACCCGCCCCAAGCCTAACCCAACATTGGGCCGATCCAGATCAAGCCCCTGGATCGGCCCAGCTGCCCAAACGAATTATATATAAGCAAAATTTAAATTAAATAGAATAAACTATGTGAAATGAACTTTGAGTTGTTAAATTTGGAATAAATAAGTGAAACTTAAAATGGTTATAAATAGTTATGAAGTGGTTTTCGAAATTGATTTTCTAACAATTTAACTTAGTTAATTTATCAACACTTAACATATTTAGGTTGGTGAACGTAGGATTGCGCTCGTATGTGTCAATTAGAGATTTTGGAAAATAGCGTACCAGGTAAGTTGGGATTTAATGTCACGGCCCAAATCTCTAACCCTGTTTTAATTCCTTAATCAGGATAATCGAACCTTGACGTGGGCTTACACCGTGATACGTGCATCGATCGAGGCACGTGGCCGGGTATATCATATTTTTGTATTGATGTGTCCCTAATGTTATGTATTGTTTAGACTTACTAAGTTTATTTGTACAGTTGTAGGCGTCGAGATGAGAGCAGGGACACTCCTCGAGTGGAGTACGAGCCGGGGAACCGGGTAGTTAGCATTTTGGTAAGTCTTATTTAATACTAATATGAGATAAAGAATTACTTATAAGCCTATAGTTGAGTAAAAATGGAATAGATATTAGGTTACGAACGATGCGGCGGTGCGCGGATATCACGATTCGGACGCGAAATCGGGAGTCGAAATACCCGAAAACATGGGTGAGTGTATTAGTTGCGTCACAATTAGTTGTCAACACACCTAACACCATCACAATTGTCAAAACCAAACACGCACCTGTCCCATTTTCCCACCACGTGTCCACCACCCGACCTACCCACTTACACCACAAACACAAACATTATCACGCACACACCGTGACATAAACACAAGGAGGCCGAAAGCGAGGAAAAGATGAGGAGATGAGGAGGAGAAGCAGGGACGCGTCGGAAAGGAGAGGAGACATCAAAATCGAGGTGAGTCCTCATTGTGGTTGTGGGTTTCGGGTGGTTGGCGGTGGGGTGGCTGAGAGTGGGGTTCGACCATGGAGGCCGAACCCCATGGCCGAACTGTGCTGAGGTGGTATTCCACCGGGGTTGGGGTAGAGAGCAACCCCAACCCATCACCTGAGAAGAGGAGAAGAGAATTTTTTTTTTTAAAATGATGATCGAACCAGTGAAACTGGTTCGATCATTTGAGGAAGATGCATATGCGTGCGCCCCTGCGCTCGTGTGCATCCCCCCAGAGGTCCGGGCCCAGAACGGGCCAAGCTCGGCCCATGGGTCGAGCATGGACTTGTTCTGGTCCAGGGCCGAGTCAGGTCCGACCCATTTGGGTCGACCCGACCCAAACATAATTTAAAAAAAAATGCAAGGAGAAGAAAAATGAGGGAAAATTTGGAAAAATTCAGGAAAAACTGGAAAAAATTGGAAAAAATTGGGAAAAATTATATTTCAATATTTTGACCATTTCATGACTAAAAACTGCTTTAAAATGTAGGACTGAAATTGAAACTTAATTTAGTCCCACTATACTTGAACTAATGAGACACCAAACTCAGGAACCTAGGAAAAGGGTACGAGAGAGCGAATACAAGATTTTGAGTATCGGGAGGCCAGTAAAGCTAGGACTTTACTTTGTTGAGTGAGTATACCCAATGGAAACTTTACTTGGCATTTCATTTCTATAAATTGTTGTCCTTGCATAGTCCTTTCGACTATTTTGCCTTCGTATTCTTATATCATGTGCTCTTTGTGTCTATGCTCACTTGATGAGTCTAGTTTGCATGATATTCATTCATTTGATTTGACTCATATTGATTCTATCACATGCTATGTCTATTCTTGTTGTTTTAAATGTGAATTGAATGATAAATAGCATGCTATTAGGCTAGTGAATATCTTATAAATGTTTAAGAGGACTTGTATTCCTTATTTGCTTAGGTGTGTAGATGTGCCTATGCCTTGACGATCCATACTTGGTATTTCTTGAAATTTAAAAAGTAGTGTTCGCATTTAGGTCTCGTACTCGATCGAGGTGTGCACGACTCACCGGGTTAGAGTCCCTGGGGATGTCGGTACATGTTACCTGACACTGTATGACACTCGGGGTTCCAACACTAACGTACCAAATTTCTGGTTTCCCAATAACATTTTAATGATAGCTCTTAAATAAAATAATGCATGTTGGTTTCATCATCAAAATAGGAGCATGTACCTGCAACTACTCATCTTGGTCATGCTCGGCTACTACATGGTTTCCTCCTCAAGCAATTGGAGTTACACCCCTCTCAAATGGTGGTGAGTTAGGACATCTGCTCTTATAATGTCTTGATCCCCTATACTATGGAAACATTTTATCTATGATTTATGGTAATTCAGAGGTGTCTCCACGAGACTCGTGGATGCACTCGGTCTTGGACCCATGTTCTTGCTCTACTGCTTGTACTACGATGGACATAGTGGTTTACACGACACACTTAGAGTAGCCGAATGTGCGGCGACACATGAAGGTGTGATGCTCCCGAATCTACTCTAGAGAGTGCACGACCACTTGATAATCCTCTAAATATGTTCTTCTTGGGATTTCCTCAATTGCTTTTCAGATAAGTGTCGAGACTATGATTACCCTGACTATACCGACTCGGATCCCACTTGATACCGCATATCATCCTCATCACGAAGTGCTGACTTACATTCAAGTGCCTGACGGTAGGCCAACTGGTATATCTTGATGCTGCCATCCGTAGCATGTATTTATATCCTCAGTCCCTGATAAATCGTCTCCTACTAGTTGTCTCGGTTTGAACATACTCGTACACAAACTCTGTTACCTCATTGAACCTAAACGCACATTTAGCAACGGTCATGCTGTCTTGTACCAAGGCAAGGAACTTCCTGATCATGTCTTCCTTGATGGTCTTCAGGAACCACTCATCATAAAATAGATGCTTGAACTACGGCCAACTCATATTTGGTCCTCGAGTTCTTAAAATAGACAACCACCACTTATGCGCCTTGTGTCCCATCAAGAAAGCTACCAACAGTACCATAGTCCTCTTGGCAATGCCTTAAGTATCTTTCTTCTTTTTCATATTTAATATCCAAGTTTCGCTTCAATAGGATCAGGGTCCCCGTAGAAGTGTGGTACATCGAGTTTCATGCATGAACTCGTCTTGTATCCTACACCTCCGACATGCCTTATTATCTCCATCGACTATAGGTACGGCTCTTGTGTGCAACAGTAATAGAATCAGCTCCCTCCTCCACGGGATGGTCCTCAAGTACGGGTGCTAGTGGAGGATTTAGCCATGATCCCAAGGGTGTCTGCTCAACTGGTCTATTATTCTTTGGATTATGCAATAGTTCCAAAATACGTGTCATGTTTCTTTCTTGAGACTAGGCTAACTCAGCTAACTTCTGGTCCTGTACAGAAGTCAAGTCCTGAATGGCCTTCTACTATGTCTTAGTCATAGTATATATGCATTGTTCTATCCGAATGTGCCATTGCCATTCTTTTCTTTCCTGAGTTTCCTTCAAGTTGTAGGAAGTTCCCCAATGGTTGCTCATGATCCAGTGTGGAGCAGCAAAGAGGAATTAGTCTTACAAAATTTGTAAAGTAGGCAAGAATATCTAAATGCTATAAATATTACAACACAAAGCAAATAACATCCTACCAATATTTTATTTCATATTTTCAATCCCTTCCCACCCTAGGATTGGTCGTTTGTGCACATTAAGTTGACTTGAACCAATATCACATACCATTGATTTATTTGACTTAAACTTGACCTTTACACTTAAAGGCTCTACATACTTTGGTTTCACTAACCTAACATTTCCTTAGGTTATAGTCCCTATGCTCTAATACCAACTGTGACGACTCTCCCCTTACATAGGGTCGGGTCGCCCTTCCCAAACCATTACCCAAGCCTAAGTACCTGAATTGGGCCTTAGCAATAGCTTGGCTCGCCTAAACAAAACCTACGGAAAGATAATAGCTATACAAATGGATAGTAAATGTGAAATCAAGGAAATAAAACATCCATAAAGCTAATAAATTAAGATCCATGAAATGGGTTTTCAAAGTCTATTCAATTCACAATATCCCAAAAAGATTCCCTAAGTTCTAATTACGATAATAAATGGTTCAAAATACCCAAAAAGTTTTAAGTTAT
This sequence comes from Stephania yunnanensis, assembly GCA_039657365.1. Taxonomy (NCBI): domain Eukaryota; kingdom Viridiplantae; phylum Streptophyta; class Magnoliopsida; order Ranunculales; family Menispermaceae; genus Stephania; species Stephania yunnanensis. The sequence goes on along the minus strand of CM077582.1, from coordinate 59,968,412 downwards.
AACCTAAATTCAAGCTATCTCATTTCCCTTGTCGTGGTCTAAGGTAGAAGTGGATGTACCTAGAAGTATGTTGGGTGAGCTAAAAGGGGCAACATAGCTCAATAAAAGGAAAACCTCGCTCAAACATCAAACAACAAGTACTACTTAATAAAATGCAATATCTAACATGGAGTTGAAATCAAATCATCAAGCATTTAGTAGAAAGCATAGAAGTAAGATTCATATCTATAATTAAATGTAAACCATCCATTCTATTCATTTTAGTCAAGTTCCAAGATGCATTAAACCATAATAACGAGAGGTTTGAAAATCATAAATGAAATTAAAGCATCAATGCATAGGGGCCCACAATAGGTATATCATAAAATAATAATTATTATTATAAGACGTTGTTCCATTCAATGCATACTAGTTATTGACTTGATTTCGGTGGTTGATTCCTCTACTCTCGAGGTGATGAAGATCACTAGTGAATATAATGGTCATTGTATCCCCTAATGGTCCCATCAAACCAACATTAAGTTCGTCCAAGCCTTCGCCGATATGTGCACCAAGATCACATGGAGTTTTCACGAGAAGTTTACTACCACTCACTTCCTTAGTAATTTAGCCCATCTCTTTAGCTAGGAGGGGTAATCCAAACTCTTTATCCAAGAGATGGTCATCCAACTCCTTACCCAAGAGTAGGTAATTTAATCTCTTTGTCCATGAGAAGAAAATATCAATTTTTGGTGCAACACATATACAAACTATAGATAAGTAAAATCGGTTCAATAGCGTAATGCAACCCATTCCCAAGTCTTGAATTTCAAATCATGAATATTAATTATATAATAACATGTCATATTTGATACTTAAGTGAAGCTCTCCACTTACCTCAACTTGTCGCAATATCCTCTCCCGTTCTTGCGCGTACGGGTTCTATGTGAACTATTTTATGAATCTAAACAATTTAAGACACTTCATATCAGCGAAAAGTCACATTTCAAATTCTAATTTGCCATTAAATATATTTTGGGTCTCACTAATGAGGGTATCCGGGTCCCCCATCGCTTGGTGCGAGGTTCGAGGGATAGGACTCAATCTCCCTCAAAGACGCGGTCATGCCCCGTTTGAAAGTAAAATTTGCTTTTATTTTATTATATATTATTTTTGTTTATTTATAATAAATATTATTTTATTTTATTCTTATTTATTTATTTATTATTTTTATTTAGTGTTGACCGATCAACACTTGTTGACTGGTCAACAATTGATCGGTCCAAAAGTGTTTGGCCCATAGTTTAATGTTTAAGGTTCAAACAGTCCCCTTAGTGGGCTTCCCAGGGACGCTGCCCCTAGGCGCCCTGCGTCACCGAGAGGCGCCACCTTCCTCCGTACGACCGCTGAAGGGTGGTCGCAAAATGCCCCTACCAGCTATCGAGGATGTCACCCATTGCTTGCCTGCATCATCACTTCATCATTACTACATCATCATTGTTTTCCTACATCATCTGATCACTTTACCTATGTCATCCGCCTGCATCATCATTTAAACAATTACATTGAGCCTATCTCGTAATTGCCTCTTATTTGGTACATATAATCTCTTGGTTATTTCTCATTCATTTGATATTGTTAAACCAATATTCACTTTCTATTATGGCACTAATTATGTCTCGTGGGAGCAAGAAATGTCAAGTTTTCTTGAGGTAGGAAACTTTGGAGATATGTGGTTGGGGATATCACAACTCCTACAAGGCTGAAAAATGAAACAAAAGATAACTTTGGTGAACGTCTTGAAGATTGGGATAGCAAGAATCATTAAATTTTGACATGGATATGAAACACATGCACTTCTTCTATTAAATTGCACTTCGATCGTCTTCAAACAGCCATATAACTTTGGGAGTTACTAGAAAGCGGTACTCTACATCCGACATTGCTCAACAATTTCAATTATTGGGCAATTTACACAATTTGAAGCAAGAAGTGGGATAGACTATTTTCGACTTTCTATCTCAAATGCAAGTTATTTGATATTAGTAATCATTTTCTAATGCCAAATTTCTCTGCAATGAAGACTCCTTATTGTTTATACAATATAGGGAACAAATGCATGTGATGTGACTTCTGATAGCCTTAATATCAGAATTCGAGCCAATTTGGGGTTCCTTACTTCATCGAGATCCATTTCAAACCTTGAAAACTATCATTGTCGAGTTTTTATCGGAAGAAACAAGACCGACAACCTTACGACTAGTACGTTCAACTAACACAGTTCTTGCCACTCTTTCGATTAATCTTCATCTTTGAGTATGAACATGTGTTATTATTGTTATCAACTAAGACATTGGAAATGGAGTGCCTGGAGAAGAATTCTAAGAGGCCCCTTAATTAGGAAAAAAATTTGCAACTTTTGTCAGAATCATGGTCACTTGAGAACTGAAGTCGCAAACTAAAGTCCAAGTTAAATACTAGTCACTCTCCCGGTCAATCCTCGGTTGTTGTCACAAATAGTTGTAGCACACAATCCTATGAATCCACTATTTCATCAGACTTTGCCCTCCATTAAGTCTTGGTATCTTTTTAGTCTGGCAACCTTAATTTTCATGCAATGTTTGTCACACCAGGTACTTCTTCCAATTTGTATCTTAATTCTACGTATTGCAATCATAAGACCTTGCAACCCTCTTTATTTTCACATAAATAGTTTGAGTCTCATGCACCTACTATTTACATAGCTGATGACTCAACTTTACCAGTTACTCATTTAGGAATGATATCAACTCCTAATTTGACACTACAAAACCCATTTCTCGTCATTAAGTTGTCACTTAATTTTATTTCTATTGGCGGATTTGTGATATTGGTCTTGATGTCCACTTTTCCTTTCATGTTTTTTATGTACGGGATCTAAAGACGGGACAGATCCTTGAGATAGTGCGTAAAGAAGGCAGATTATTTGAACTCACGATCTTCGGTCTTCTTTGATTCCATCTTTTTGTGGTGCAACGGTCACATCTAGTACACGTCACTCGCGTCTAGGTCATGTTTCCTTTCAGTGTTTGAATAAATTAATTTCTAGGGGTGCATTGGGTTTCGTTTTACAAGAGCATGTTGATTGTGTATCTTGTCACTTAGCCACATATCATGCTCTCTCTTTTCCTCTTAGTGGTTCTGATCCATCTTCCGTCTTTGATTATATTCACTTTGACATTTGGGGGCCTTATCCAATCATAACAATGAGGGGTTCTAAGTATTTTGTTGTTTTCGTTTATGATTTTTCCTGTTTTACTTGGATTTATCTCATTCAAAGAAAATCTAAGTTACATGATGTTTACATTAAATTTGCTCAAATAGTCAAAACTTAATTTTCAAGAGAGATTAAAGTTCTTCAAACCGATAAAGCCATGGACTATAATGAGTAGTCATTTCTTTCCTTTTTATCCTCTAATGACACCATTATTCATCATTCATGTCCTAGTACATATGCACAAAATGGGAGAGCTGAAAGAAAACATAGACATATTCTTGACACTACACGATCCATTCTTATTTCAATTTCCTATCCTGAATGTTTTTGGGGAGAATCTACTCTCACTATTGTCTACACCATTAATCGGATTCCTTGTTCGACCACCAACAATCAATCTCCATATGAATGGCTCTATGGATGCATTCTTGAATACAATCTTCTTTGAGTTTTGGCTTTGCCCGTTTTGTCTTTTTTCAGCTTAATGAACGTTCAAAACTTGAACCCGTGCTCAATTGTGTTGTTTTTTGGGGTTAGAATTGAACATAAAGGTTTCGGTGTTGGGATCCAATCTTTAAATGCCTTCGAATATCAAGGCATGTCACTTTTTGGGAACATGAAATGTTTTCATCGATATCCTCATTCCATCTATCTCTTTCTACCTCTTACTTCACTGATCCGTCCATTGAATTGTTCCATGATATCGATGACTTGGATACATCAGTTCAGTCTATTTCAGGTGTTAAGATGGTGTAGAATCCCTACCTTATCCTAATGAGGGTATTGTCCAGTTTGAATATCCCGCTACCCACATTCCTATCATTTTTACTGAGTCAATGACATCTACATTATAAGAGTCTGTCCGACCGTCAAGTCATGAAATCAAGGTACCATCTCATCTCGCACCTTATGTTGTCATACTTCTTAACCTTAACCATCCCTCTGTGAACTCCACCCTTGCATCACTTTATGAACATGATACTTATAAGGAAGCTATAACTAATCCTTTGTGGAAACAAGCTATGGATGATGAATTACAAGTCTTGGAGAAAAAAATCTTGGGACTTAGTGCCACTTCCTCTTAGCAAAACACCGATTGGCCGCAAGTGGGTATACGAAATCAAAACTACTGTTAGTGACGCAGTTAAGCGATATAAAGCTCGTCAAGTTACCAAAGGGTTTACTCAGGAATACGAAATTGACTATGAATAGACATGTAGCATCCTCTAACCTGATTAGGGCAATACCTATCCTGAAACCCTAATTAAGCGTAGATTACCTTTACCAGACTTAACTAGAGCCAACAGCCTTACCACCTACACTTGATAAGTACTAATGTATATCAATTATTGAAATAAAACAAATCATATATGTAGTGGAAATTCAAAACCTTTTTCAATAACAAAAATAAGATATATAGTATTAAAAACAAACCAAAATAATATACTTCGGTTATATAAATCACTCATCCTATATGATATTACAAAACTGTAATTCAACATTAATATATATGACCAAAAAAGTCATTACATCGAGGAAAAGTTCAAAATCCTATAACTTCTCCATTCCGTAGTTGTAGCGCTTGTCGAATCTACGTGTAATGTTAATTGGGGTGAGCACTTCAACTTGTTCAGTAAGTAGGGACCCGCACTAATCATCAACATTCGATATAATATTCAAGGATATAATGCAATAACAACATGCACCAATGATATCTAACAAGAATATGGAAATCATATAAACCAATATATAACATATGCAAAGCAAAGGTCTTAGACTTGTACACTGTGATCACCATTTTATTTATGAAACTAGGGATGATTACCCATCGGTGCCATTAATATGAGTACTAAACCAACACACCGCGTATATGTGATGTTTAGCCAATTGATTAATGCCTAATGGTTCTATCCTAAACCCTCTAGTGAATATGTAACCCACGCAACCTATAAATTGAGGAGTTACTTATAAACCGGGAGATATTAAGCCCAACTACTATACAACCTGGTCTCGACCCTGAGGAGTTACTCTCATATATCACATTGGACACCATTTTCTATTCATTAGAAAAACCATCACAATGTATATAATCCCCCATTTCAATCCAACAACTACATGAGCTATATATACTAAATAGCCAGGTAATATTGATATGTAAGCAAATATGTACTTACCTCGGTTTAAGTCTTTGTTTCTCAAACTCCCTAACTTTCTGATCATCTCACATTTCCTCGGTGTTCCTCAGCCTATCACCAATCATTTAGTATCAATATAGGTTCAATACATTACTTTTAGAACCACTAGACCAGTCCTTAAGTATCTCGACAAACCAACCAACTCCAAATCAGTTCTGGACTGATCTGGGTGTGGGTAACACGCTACCTGCATGTTAGTTCATCCTCCCAGTACGCATAGCGCTATGGCGAAAAGCCTAGTGCGCTATGCTCTCCAGACCAGCGACAGCAGCACCATTCTGCTTATCCCAATCATTCTAAAACTCCTTCTAATTCAACAATTACACTCCCAACCAATTTGGGAGTACCTCTAATGAGGTTATAAACCCATTCAACTCAACAATAACCTCAATTCAACAAATTTGGATCATCTCCATGAATTCAAACTTTAACGAACTCAAAAACCAAACTTACCAAAATGATGATCACTAGCTTCTAATCTTTTTAAGCTCCTCAACTTAGTTGAATTCAGCTTTTGGAACGATCTTCCTTCGATTGAATTGAAACCGACTCTCCTCCTCTTCTCGATTGTTTGAGTGATTTAGATAAGAATAAATTTTTGTTTTTATATATAAATTTTTCTCAAGATACATGTCGCACTATCTTGAGACCAATAGTGTGGTTGATGCGTTTAAGTGACACTGCTTAAAGTGACATGAAATTTGACACATCAAGCACTTACACTTTGTTCGAGACGGTATGATAATCCATATATTTTTAATATTCTTTTATTTTCCAATACATATTTATATATATATATATATGTATCGCATATTATTCACCAATAAACTCACCGGACATGCCTACAAGTGTCCTTAAACGTGCACATTCTTGCCACGACTCTCTTGTCACACTTGGTGTCCCGGTAAACCATTGTTTAATAGGTATTTTCCATTTTATAGGCTTATGTATAATTTCCTTATTATACGACAACCTATATATAAATTGAATTAACAACCCAAACAAACATCATACGTCATGCAAATGCACGCATATGCTAATCGAGGTACGTTGACCTTAACCACGAGCCTAACCCAATTTAATTAGGATTTGGATTAGTACTAATCACCAATTTAAGGTAGCGGGTCGTTATAGTCTTCCTAATTTAAAGCAATTTCGTCCTTAAAATTAAAGTAATCTGAAATTACCTGCAGTTTCAAAGAGAATTGGAAATTGTTTCTCATACTTCCATTCTCGGGTTAGTTCCTCATCTTTATGAAATCCCTATTCCATTATAACCAAAAAAAAATCTCTTTGATTCTCAGCTTTGTAATCTTACGATCAAGTAACCCGTTTGACTGTTTCTTCGTAAGATAAGTCTTCTCGATAATCACAATCATTCTAATCAATCCTTGGAATGAACTAAGTCTCAATTTTACTAACATAGACTTATGGAATACGTTAATAACTTCGACTAGCTAAGGAGGAAACTTTAACATGTAAGTATCAGGATTAATCTGTTCCTGTACTTTGAACGACTCAATACACCTTGAAGCTAGCTTACCTCAAAGTCCAAACCTATACTACTCCTTTTATAGGTGATACTTTCAACATAACATATTTGTCATTTGAAAACTCCAACTACCTATGATATTTATTGGCATATCTCTTCTATTTTAATTGGGTTGTAGTTAAACGCTGGCGAATCTGCTACATCTTCTTGTGTAGTTCTAAATCGATTCCTCATCCAATAAACTTGCATCTCAACCCCTGTCCAGACACACCGGTGAATGACATGGTTGACCATACATAGATTCAAAAAACATTCCATTCTAGCTTGACAGTTGTTTTTATAAAAGAATTCACACAGAGAAATGTATCTCTTCAAGTTATTATTAAACTTCAAGACACAAGCTTAAAGTATATCCTCTAGCACCAAAATCAATTACTTCGGTTACCCATTGGTTTACCGATAGTATACCATACCGAGGTTATGATCAGTTCCACAGCTATTGCAACAATTCACTCCATCCTCTAGATGTGAATCTTGGATCTCTATCCAAAATAGTCGACACTAAAGCACCCTGAAATCTAACACCTCATGAATGTATATTTTGCATAAATAGTTAAAAGGATTTCACATAGAAACTGGCAAGACATGCAAAGACTCCATAAATTGTTAACTACATTTCTTACCATATTATGATTATGCTAACTCGGAGATAAACTAAAAATAAAATCCACCAATTTATGTTCCCATTTCCATTTAGGAGTAGGCAACGAATGCAATAAACCTCTGAATTTCTTATGCTCAACCCTAACTTTCTGACATGTCTTATATTTCTTCATTATTTCCACATCATCATTTTTCATCCCAGATTAATAATAAATAAAGGCGCCTCATTTCATGATATTCCTTACGTTATCTGGATGAATGCAGTAAAGAGATCTCTGAGATTTCGGTAGCACTTCTTGCCTCACCTTATCCAAAACTAGAATCCATAATCTATCCCTGAACCGTAACGTAACATTATCAAACACTGACCAATTAGGAAAATCTATACTAATTGTTAACCTATTACGCTCTATATAATCCTAATTAGCTTTTTGACAACTAATCACCACTGAATTTTCTCCAATTCAATTTGAATCTAAACTTAAAAGATCTTATTAGTACCTATGTAATTAGCTCTCTTAATTGATGATGTGTCAACTAAACTCACATAAATCATCATCACTGTCACTTCCTCATGAAGTCTAAACTGAGAAGCTTTATTAATAGCTACATTTCTTCATATATCTGAATTGCATTTATGTACTGACAGTCTGATAACACCTTTATATGTCGTTCTAGATTATTTAGGCTCTAACTAATTTGTATCATTACTTCTCATCCTACCAATAATCGACAAAGTAAAGCAAACAAATTTTTAAGGTAAATACCTCAACTCTATATATGTAGCCTACTAAAATCAATACTAGAGAACTTACACAATAAATATTCTTCCAATAATTCACACTTTCCAAGTCACAAGCTTAGAAACTATATTCTCTAGAAACCATAGTCAACTTCATATATATTGTGTTAACATTTAGAAAGGTCCCTCCAAGCTATTATACATCTCTTCCCCCCTGAAAAGTAGATTTTCAGTTCCTTATCGAAATAATAATACTGGTACTCCACAACTCTCAACTCTTCCACACACATGCATCTCGCTTACTTTTCCACGAGGATTTAAACCACAACACTGGCTAGAAATTTCCAAACTTTGTCAGTTTTACAATTATATCAATAACCTTCAGTTGTCAACCACAACTTAGGTTAATTCGTCATGAATTTTTGTGCATGAAATATCATTCATATAAGCAAAAACAATATAACCCTCAAGTTAAAATTATTTAGCTTCTACCTGCTGATATATCTTATATTTCTTTAGAAAATTGACATCGTCAATTTTTTTCATTTTAGGTCACCAACTATTCATTTTCATCACAATGATTTTTGGACTTCACCTGAATAAATGTATTAAAGAAATCAATGAGATTCTCACAGCATTATTGCTTCACTCTTTGTTTCAAGTTCTAAGAACTTTCCTTACATGTTCAATGTTTTGATCTGAGATCATCCTTTCCAATATCAATAATTAGTAGTCATCCGTGACCTACTTGATAATCTTAACCAATCTCTTTCAATAATACATCACTTGTGTCAATCGTTATTAGCTCGACTCCAATCTGAGCTTTAAAGAATAGACTTATAGTTAATGATCCAAACAACTCAAATAATGATGTGCCTGCGCAGAATTTCCATTTGGTCATCAATAAACATCTCCCCTAAGAGATATTACTCAACAACTTTTATTATAACATAACCTCTATCATTTTTATTTCAAAGCATTGTCGACACAATCACCTTGATAGTGACGTTTTAGAGTGAATTCCTAACACATAGGAGATTTTAAGGTAACTTTCTTAGCTTCTATTTCTATCACTCTGACAATTTCCATTTTTCAAACTTCCACAGTTTGAAATTCGTTACTTACTCTTACACCAGTCCACCAGGTGACATATTATCATGTTGTCTTTTAATGATTCCTCTAGGATTCTTGTTAATCTCAAAGAATGATTAAAAGATCCTCAACAACCTTTCTTCTTAATTTACAAGTGATGTCTTTCCATATTTGGTACAACTACCAAATTAGTTATCCCAAGATTATCAGTCTCTAAAAGTTCTTCTCCCAAATTTGGAAATATTTATATATAACTGAAAATATGAGTTACAATTTTGCTTTATTATGTCACCCACACATTCTTACTTTGATCGTAAGTCTTATGATAAACCACTAACTTCTTCCACAATTTAGGTTTTGTTAAGCAAACATTGTTATCAAACTATACTTATACCTTCCTCCAAGGCATCCTCGTATTCGAGTTCAACTTATAACCATTAAATACTTGAGTTAATTGAATAAATTACACAACGATATCACAAATCCCTGGATATTCAATTATTTCAAGTTTACTTTCCTCTTTTACTATTGTGTTGAATATAGGACAACCTCATATTGTCTCAATCACGGTCAAATCCCCCGATTTACTATTAATATTCAACACTCTTACTATTTATTATCCTTTGAAAACTAGCACTAGCATTTGCAAAATTCTGGTCTAAACCAACTTACCGTTACCAATTCCAATTCTATACGGTAATTGCTCATGAACTCCAACTAGAGGAATTCGTTTAGGGGTTCCTTATCTCCTTACCTCTTTGTGTCATGCTTAGAGAGATTATCGCATGGCATTCTATAGTCAGTGAGTAGAAAATCTTACAAGGCAATAAGGATGGGTAAGAATGGTCCAGGTCTATCCCGCTTTTTTTTCACGGATGATCTCTTCCTATTTACCGAAGCAAGTTTGGAGTAGGCAAATGCAATTCAAGAAACACTTGATGATTTCCGTATTGCATTGGGCCAATAAGTGAATAGAACAAAAACCAGGATTTTTTACTTTGGGAATGTTTCAAGGAATCAATGGTCATCAATATCATTTTCCATAGGCTTCTCAGTAAAACGTAATTTAGGAGCTCCTCTCATACATGGGCGAGTTGTTAGAGATACATATGCAGGTGTTGGGAGAGAATGAAAACTAAGCTATCAAGTTGGAAAGCTAACCAACTCTCTTTTCTTGGGAGAGTTACCTTGGCGAAAGCGTGCCTCCAAGAAATCACATTATATTTAATGCAAACTTCTCTCCTCCATATCTCCATTTGTGACCAAGTAGATCAAGTCGTCCGCAATTTTATGAGGTAAAGTATCGGTGAAAAGAAGAATTTGCACATGATGAAGTGGAAAAGTTTATGTAAGCCAAAAGAGTAAGGGGGCATAGGTTTGCGATAGTCAAACCAACTTAATGTCATTCTACTAACCAAATTGGGATGGAGAATGTTAACCCAACTAAATGATATATGGATTCATGTTTTGACGGTGAAATACTTAAAACATGGATGTGAGTCTTTTAATGGCAAAGCAAAAAAAAAACTAGTTTCATCTACTTAGAGGGCAATATGTTCGGTTGGAGGTGGGTAGCGAAAGGGATGACACGGTCGATAGGAAATGGGATATCAGCAAGATTTTGGCTTGATTGGTGGTGGAGGGCACAGGACCCCTATTAAATCATGCCTTAGGTAATGTGGAGGAGTCGAATTTGGAGGCTAGAGTCATGGAGTTCATGACACCGGCGGGAGTATGGGGTCTCAACAAATTAAATCTTTTCCTTACACCAGAAGCCATCAACTCAATCGAAGCTATAAATCCTCCCTCCCTAACAAAGGGAATGACTGTAAGTTATGATAAGTCATTAATTATGTAATATTATTTAGGTTATTTATATATTCTTTATGATTGAGTTTCCAAAATATTAGCTCAATTGTCCTTATTTGTTATTCTCAGGTTTATTGGAGTGTGCGGTTGAATCCAGGGCGAAAAAGCTACGAAAGTAAAATGTTTACATGTAGTGTGAATAGCTACCAAATGATATACCTCGAGACACGAATAGCAAGTTGATGAAGAGATAAGGAGCAACTGAATGACGCAGTAGGATACACACTTAAGTCACTCGTCATTACAATCGCTCATCACATCTTGAGATTCGACACACAGATCATACCAGATGATGCGCGCCGAACGCGTCAATAAAATGAAATTTCCTAAACCAACTATTTTGTATAATAGTGGCAAAGGGTCGATCCTACAGAGATTTGTAGTCTTTCTTAGGTCAAAAATAACGAAAAGGGAAAATCAGGGGCTTTAAATAAATAATTTAATAATTTAACTAACTAAACTAACTAAATTAAATGAATAAAATAATAAAAATAACTTTCAAATAGTTTCAAGAAAAACATAAGTAACACCTAGGTCTACTGTTCCACAAATCAGGATCAAGATTCAATGTCAATCATGGTCTTCAATCTTTCCCAAAAAGTCATTATTAATTTATATTCTCCTAGATTAGCTATAGGAAATCGACATCCGCTATAAATTCCTTATTCCCCTAATCTCGATAGCTAGGACATTCGTCACTAACTACTTTCCTAATTAATGCTTAACCCTGGACATCTGTCAATCAAGTTTAACACACTAACCTCGATAATATGGATATGTGGGAACACTAATCCTAAATAACTTAATCGTATCTGCTCCCAGTTTAACCTAAATTCAATTGTTGCACACTCAAGAACGGAAAGGGTTTTACGTCAAACGTATGAGTGTTCGTCACTTTATTGGTCCAAAAGCACAACTACACAGATACTAATAGTCCAAATAACTATAAGTTGTCCCCCTAAAAGCATGCATCGGTCGTATACATATCCTGGATCTAAACCATAATCCTCAAAAGAAACAACAATGAAATAGAAGAATTTAAACTAAATTAAATAATAAAATAAAAGATTTCACATAATATGTTATGAATCCATAATCCCGACTTGTTTCTCCTCCTACCTGGGCAAAGAGTTGATTAGCCGAACATGGCCGTCCAAGAAAATCGATAACAAAGCAATAATAGTCGGTGTTCAAAATATATTAGTCGGTATTCTCTATAATACCTAAGATTCCCAATATATAAAACTACTAAAAATTGGTCCTGGGATGTGAAAGAAACTAATTTTATGGGTCGGGGAGGTGACTCGTGCGCTGAGGAGCATCATATGGCTGTTTTTGGGCTTGAAATCACGTTCAGTCCACGTGTCGCAGCCGCATTGGTTGTTTTGTCTGTCGCACGCCATGTGGTGACGATTGATTGGAGAATACCGTTGTTGATGACGTTGTTGTATGGTGTGCGAGCGACACATGGCAGCTTGGAGGCGGATGGAAGAATTCGTATAGAATCAGCGAAAAATTGAGAGACCGCAAGGCACGAAGTACGAGGACCCGGATATGTTACCGAGTCTATAACTACTCTAAATTACCTTTGAAATGCATGCTTTATATATATATATATATATATATATATATATATATATATATATATATATATATATATATATATAACATAGGTTTGATTATGCCAATTGAGGAAGTTTGTGATACTGAGGGTTTATGTTACTCTTCTTGATTGAATTCGTTACAAAGCATTTTTTTTTCTTGTTTTTGGTGAACTCTTGACAATACTTTTGCAAAACTCCCAATTTACTTTTTTGTTCATTTGCGTAAGTTAGAAACTTGGTCTTCGCGGATGGACCCCGTTCTTGCCATTGCTGCAGTTCTTATGGTATTTGGTAATCTCAATGGATTATATTTAGTTTGACGCATTCGACAAGTGTCAACGATTCTCTCTGAAGGAAGCATATAGACTGATATCGAGTTCATGTCCAGCGGAGGCCAGGGATGAGTGGAGAAAGAAATGGTAATGGAATAGTCCATATAGAATCAAATCTTTCTTTGGCTTGCCGAACATGGTCGCCTGGCTACGATGAACTATGCTTGAAGAAAGGGGTGGGAAGCAGTAAGCTATGTCTAATATGCCACGAGGAGACCGAATTGGTGATATATGTGCTTACAGACTGCGTTTTTGCTAGAGGTGTATGGGACTTCCTTGTTCAGTCAAGAGAGAAAAATCGTTTCTTCGATATGGACCCAGGTGTGTGGATAGATCAGAACCTACGTTCATCTTTCCATAGCTTTTATACTCACCTCGATTGTGCACTACTATTCGGAACAATGGTTTGGTTGCTGTGGAGGTGGAGGAATGAGTGGGTATTTGAAAACAAGAACTCTCAATCCATGGATTCGATTAGAACTATCATGGCAAATGTAGGGGAGTTCCACCATGTTTCTCAGCTGAAGACATATGTCCAAAGGAAAACCAGTAACTCAGTCGAGATGGGCTGGCAAAAACTAGGGGCCCAGTGGCTAAAACTTAATACCGATGGGTCTTGAAGTGAAGATGGGTCGAAGGCAGCCGAGAGGCTTCTACCTAAATCTGGGGGGCTTTCCAAAAAGTAACTAAGGTAGGAATAGTTTTTTTTATTTCAAAAATAAGGTTGGCTACTTTTGATTTACAAAACTAAAGTATGTCTCCTTTTGAAAATGAGTGATTGATGATGATGTGGCTTCATGTGGGGATGTATGTTGATGAAGTGGAATGAATGACTCCTTTTGAAAATGAGTCATCTATACAAAATGAATGACACCTTTTGAAAATGAGCTATCTATACAAAATACATAACCTCTAGTTTACTCCTCAAAAGGAGTACTTTGTTCAACTCGAAGCTGTGAACTCATGCAAACGTATGTACGTATAGAAATGGACAAGCCGCATCACGTACGTATCTCGAGATAGACAACCCGCATCACGTACCGTATCTCGAAGTAGACAACAAATGTAAATGACACGCACGAATATGGACGTGGACAACTCATGCAAACAACACGCACGTATCTCGTGGTGGATAATCCCACATTATTTTGGCATCCACATGGAGCCCACGTGGAACACTCCACGTGGCGCCCGTGAATGGCGCATTTCCAAAATGCGCCACTCATGTTAAGGAACATCCACGTGGGCGCCACGTGGAGTGTTCCACAATACACGAATGACGCATTTTGGAAATGCGTCATTCGTGTATTTTGAGCGGTTGGCATCCATAAGGCGCCCACGTGGAACACTCCACGTGACGCCCGTGTTCAGAAAACATGAATGGCGCATTTCCAAAATGCGCCATTCATGTTAGAGAACATCCACGTGGGCGCCACGTGGATTGTTCCACGATACACGAGTGACGCATTTTGGAAATGCGTCATTCTTGTATTTTGAGCGGACTAATTTTTTTCCAACTAATGGCGCATTTCCAAAATGTGTTTTACCTTACTTTTGGAATAAAAAAAAAAAACTAACTTATTTTACTCATTTATATTAATTTTGACAGTACATTTATAATTTTTTCCTAAATCTGGCACCTAATCTGTTATAAATGTTGAGTTAAAAGGCATCCTTCTTTGACTTAAACTCGCATGGCAGCTATACATTCGATGGTTGGTGCTTGAAGTGGACTCAATGGAAGCTACTAAACTGATATGCGACAGAGACAAGGCCCAATCGTGCGCCCATATCCTGACAGAGATCGGGGAACTGCTCGATCGTCCATGGGAGGTGAAGGTGTCTTGGACTCTCAAGGACGGATAACTTATGTGCCGACGCCCTAATGAAAAAGGGGCTATCGGAAGAAGGGTTACATATATGTATCACCCCACTACTTTTTCTTAGACAATGATTGCATTGCCCATTCAAATTATTGTATGAAGCATGACCGACATTAGGGCCAGATATCTAAAAAAAAAAAAAAAAGTTATTTACGTTAATTCATATTTTTTATTGTTTAAAAATTTAAAACTTCAATGCAAGTTTAAAGTTGAACCAAACATGAAAATATTAACTCCAATGAGATAACTCGAAGAAACACTGTAAGTTAGCAAAAACGAACCAAACGATGTCTAAATCCCCATATCTTCTAAAATTAAATTCAAAACAAAATAGATCTTTTCGCAATCCACATGTGAAACATCTCCCATAACAAACTCATGAACTACATGGTCCAACTCAATCCAGCTTGAACCTCTGTTCTTCCTCACCCCTCGTTTCCTTAACAATGTTCTAACTTTAGCAACATCATCCCACCTTCCTGCAGCAGCATATATACTAGATAGAAGAATATAATTACCAGAATTATCAGGTTCAATCTCAAACAACCAACTTGCAGCAACTTCAGCAAGCTCAACGTTGCGGTGAGCCCTACAAGCCGCGAGGAAAGATCCCCATACAACTGCATGGGGTTCCATAGGCATATTTTTTATAACTCGATAAGCATCATTAAGACAACCCGCACGTCCGAGAAGATCAACCAAACAAGCATAGTGCTTCTCGAGCGGCAGAAACCAAATTCTTTCCTCATTAACTCAAACCACTCCTTTCCCTCATTGACAAGCCCACCATGATTACAAGCAGTCAAAATCCCAAGAAATGCTACTCCATCAGGTTTAATATTATGGCTCAGCATCTCATGAAACAATGTAATTGCCTCTCGCCCTCTTCCATGGTTAGCGAAAGCTGCAATCATCGCGCTATAACAAAATAGGTCCTTCTTGTGAACATTTCCAAACACTTGCCACGCCCTTTCTACACTACCACACTTGGAGTACATGTCAATCAAACTTGTTACTAAATGTAAATTCGAAAAATGCGTGCATTGTACATAGTTAGAAACTATATTTTCAGCTATATCGAGAATTCCCAGTTGCGAGCAAACCGAAATTACTGTCATGATAAAACTCTCATCTGGTTCAATTCCAAGGTGTTTGAATTGGTTGAATAGTTTTAAAGCGTGACTTGCCTGCCCATTTTTCGCATGCCCAGCAATCATAGTCGACCAAGACACCAAATTCTTGTCATTCATTTGATCAAACAACAACCTCGCATTATCAACGTCTCCCGCTTTGACATATCCGTCTATCAACATGCACCACGAGGCGCCATTTCTACTCGGCATTCTATCGAAAAAATCTCTAGCAAAATCCAATCTTCCAGCTTTGCAAAGTCCAGCAATCATAATATTCCAAGAACCAATATCCTTGTTGCTTGGCATTTTATTGAAAGTACAACATGCTGCACTGAAATTCCCAACATCCATGTACCCAGAAATCATTACTTTCCACGCCGCCAGGTCTCGAACCGGCATTTCATCAAACATGTTTTGCGCCTCCTCCATGTTCCCAGTCTTGGCATACCCGCAAAGCATGGCCGTCCAAGAAACCACATTCCTTTCCGGCATACTATGAAATAGTTCGATTGCAGCATCGACTTGGTAACAATTCCCATAACACGAAATCATAGAATTCCATGAAACAACATCTCTATGAGACATTCCATCGAACACTTTTCTTGCAACTATTATTTCCTCGGATCTAGCGTACACGTCGATTAATGAATTCTGAACCATAGGATCCAATTCAAAACTCAATTTCACAACTAGCCCATGAATGCTTTCACCTTCACTCAATCTCTTTTGCCGAGATAAGCACTTTAGAATAGATGAAACAGTGAATTTCAAGGGGGGTATAGATTCCCTAAGCATTCGACGGAAAAGCCCAAGTGACTCTTTGTAATTAGAATTTTCCACATGTCCATGAATCAAAGCAGTCCAAATGAATTGGTTGGGCTGATCAGGAATTGTATCGAAGACCTTGTGAGCATAATCGATGGCTCCAAGACGGGAATAGATTCTTATAATTTTGTTCAGGGTGACATTAGAAGAGAATATAGAACCGCTAATCAAGAGACGGGCGTGAAGAGATTTTAAGGATATGAGGCTTTGACAGGAATGTTGTAGAGAAGATGCAAGAGAGTATTGTTCATTAAATCTCATCCCAATTGAAAGATATTTACTAGAAAACTAAGGGCAGCAACAGTAAGCCAACAACGGATCATTGTAGGGGCTATGCATCTATCCCCTTCACGCAACAACAACAACAACGGTGTTGAGGGTGTGTAAATTGAATTGGAACTTGCTAAGAACTAGAGAAAAAAAATAAAGACTAAGAACTTTTACTACTATAAATGACTACTACAAAGGAGAAAAAAAGAAATAAGATAGTTGGAATGAGAAGTTTTCATTCAACTTGGTGTGTGTACAAGTTACATTCAATGTAGAAGTCATGTTTGATGTTACAATTTAATGTGAAAGTCATGCTTGACAATGTGTTCATTCATAAGCTTGGTTATAGAGTCATCCAATTTACAACACTCCCCCTTTGATGACACTTGCTGAGAAAATATGCCTCATTAAAACCCGTACTAGAAAAACTCTGTGGGAAAAAATCTAGTATAGGAAAAAGAGTACAATGTTCTCATCAATCTTGATTTGTAGTATAATATTATTGATTGCCTCATTAAAAACCTTGCTAGGAAAACTCAGTGGGACAAAACCAAAGCTAAGGAAAATAGTGCAACACATTGATACACTTTGAGAGAATATATATGCCTCATTAAAACTTTTACTAGAAAAACCCTGTGGGAAAAAAATCTAGTATAGGAAAAAGAGTACATTACTCTCATAAATTTTTTTATACGAAGTATAATAATGTTAGGATTGCATCTTTAAAAACCTTGCTACGCAAATCCAATGGGATCAAACCAATAACGAAAGGAAAATAGTGCAATACATTAATCAACCTTCATAAAGAGTTTTAATATTGTTAGAATTGCCTCATTAAAAACCTTTGCAAAGAAAACCCAGTGGGATAAAACCATAGCAAAGGGAAAAAGAGTGCAATACACTAACCAATAACTCATTTTGATTCTCCTCCTCATGTTCATATGGGTGAGACATTTTGTGCATTTTGTTGCACATGAACATCATTTTTTATATGAACCATTTAATGTTGAATCATACGATTGTCACTCTTTTGTATATAGTACTTGCATCAAGTAATTGATTCATAACTTTGCTACTATTGAATGATCCTTTGAACTTCGAGTTCATATTAATTTAAACGTGGATCATAATGCAACAAATTTAATGCAATTGATGTGTTTTAAGCAATTTCACGTCATTCCTTTTGAATTGGCTTATATCTCCCCCTAATGATGGGAAAATTATTTCATCAAAGTGACAATTAGCAAAACTAGCTATAAATAATTTCCCTATTAAGGACTCAAGGCATCTTATAATATGATTAATAGAGAGTAAATTAATATACGTCTCATATTGATTTGCCTTGAGATAATCTCGGCTGAAAAAAAAATTCAGTTCGATAAAGGATGTCCGTGCGAATTTATGATATTTTCGCATTATGGATGATTATAGATAATCAAATAGATCTTTCTACATTATGAATGTCATTTGATTTATGACGACATTCGTTTTAATGTGTCTTTTATATTCCAAAAGCTAAAGCCGTGAATATTACACTCAGATTAAATCATATAGATAAATTTTCTATTATTCTTAGTAGACTTCTTCTGAAAAAGACATTAACAATAAAATTATTGTATTAGATATTGCCTGAACATTAGCCTCCGCTAAGTTCGAATTTGAGAAATATTCACTTTTGTACATGCATGTAGCATGATACATAAGACATAAACTCATCGCCCATATTTAGGTCACGATTTAAACACATCTCGATGTACATGTTTTATCGAGCCATTTTCAATGATAAAGTTCATAATATTTTGCCTTTGATTTTGAAGGCATGGTAAAGATCATAAAAAATATTCGTGTATATATATGACAATATTTAGGCAAAATATTCTTTCATATATGACCAAAAAAATGTCACAATTATAAGCGCTCATTGTCAATAATTATTTGTCCTTTATAGTGGTGCACCATTTTTGTTCCAACTTTTGGTGGAATTGTTAATACGACCTTTACCTGATATTTTCACATTTTCCACGTCCATAAATTTATTATTGCGATCATGATCATTATATGCAACATATGCTTCTTAATTTGAAGTCAAACTAATTGGACGGAAGCGATATTATATTTATAATATCTCATTATTTTACTCAGCTACCGTGAGACAAGAAATCAATCCTCAATATTTGTTGGATTGACGTGTCCACTCGATATTTGTTGCAGCAATAGATCGAGGCGGGCCACGTGACCTTATTTTTATTGTCTCATCTGTCGTATTTTCACATAGCCTCAACATAGAGGTAATTAAAATTGTGGAATTATAATTAATATTTGACCGATTAAATTTTGTAGAATGAGACACAGCCGCTCATTTTGAGCTTTTGGAGCATTACCATTTTGGTATGTATATATATATATATATAACTCCATAAGGTGAAAAGATATATAAAGTGAGATATTCACTTTTCAAATCTCTAAAGAGAAATTGCGAATGATTATGTATAACACGTCGTTTTGCATATATGCTTTATTCACAAATTGTAGTATCTAATTGTTATGACAAGTAATTCTTGTCGGTAATATAATAAGGCAAAAAGTTCAACTATGGTTGAATAATATTTTGTAAATAAATATAATATAAAATAATTCTCTTTTCTTTTATGTAAAAAATATATATAACATATGATTGAGTATATGTTCACAACTTGATTCATTAACAATCAAATGTACTATTCGTATGAGTTGGTGGGCAACCTCCAGGTTGGGTGGCGAGAAAAGTCTGCTTAATACCATGCCTCCTCGAACAGGATAACCCGTCTCCCTTTCAATGTTTAGCTTTACCGGGGACAAGGCTTACCCACTATCAACTAAACTTATAGCATTATTTGTATTATAAAATCAAGAATAGAACAATAACTAATCGTTTGTAGTTTCAAGAGAAAAACTACATGTCACACATTTACTTTTGATTTCTGATGTGGAAGATCGTACAAGACGTAACTACAGAGCATACTTTCGTAGTCGGTGACGTTACAATGCATAATGTATGAATAAAGTACATTTACATAATTAAATATGCATGTAACAAAAAATAAATTAACCATGATAACATGGAAATAAATTGAACTTATTTAAATTAAAAACATTATACCTTCTTAGCTTTATATCTTTGAAAAACTTCTTGATGTTCAAGACCTCCTCTTGTAGAGCAACTTCGTGTTGATAACGTGTTGTAAATTGAATTGGAACTTGCTAAGAACTAGAGAAGGAAAATAGAAGACTAAAAACTTCTACTACTACAAATGACTACTACAAAGGAGAATAAAAGAAATAAGATAGTTGGAATGAGAAGTTTCCATTCAACTTGGTGTGTGTACAAGTTACATTCAATGTAGAAGTCATGTTTGATGTTACAATTCAATGTGAGAGTCATGCTTGACAATGTGATCATTCATAAGCTTGGTTAAAGGGTAATCCAATTTACAACAAAGAGGGCACGAGTTTTGGGGATTTTTGGGTTTGGACTGGTTCATCTTTGAACCGCGAGGTGACAAACGAACCGACCAAGTGACACTTTTATTTGCTAAAATTAACATGGTATTAAAGCTTGAAGGTTGCGATTTTGGAAAGACATCTTGGATATATATTTCAGTCCAAGGTGTAAGTGTTAAAGATATATGTATTGAAATATAGTTTCATATCGATTAAGGGTAACTTCACAAAAAAGTACATAATTGTAGATGTCTCCCCAAATGTTGGGGACAATATCAGTGTTGACATAAATCCACATGCCCCGCAATCGAAAAATTTAGCACAATTTACTTAACTATGGATTAAGCGTTTATCGAGACCAGGTTTTGCCATTGGCTTGATTGGATATTACTAAAGAATCACACCAAATTTTTGTTTGTGATACAAAAAAGTTGAGCCATCTCAAATGAAATGCTAATTAGGGGTGCACACGGATTGGATCCAATCCAATTAGGGTCAATTCATAATTCGATCCGATTATCGAGGATTGAAAAATCACAATCCAGTTCAATTCATTTATTTTGTTAATCCAACTTGATCTAATTTACTAAATGTGGATTGGCCTGGATCAAATTATGTAGATTGACAATTTTAAAATTAATGTTTTAAATTAAAACTTACCCAAATCCTTATAAGTAAAAAAGAAAATCTTGATTGCCAAAACATCTCTAGTAAGATTAGTAAGGTATCACTTGCCAAAAAGTAATTTAGGGAGGTCGTTAGTTTGACTCATACTAAAGTAAATAAAAAAAAAAAATTATGATTTGTAAGCAAAATGTTGGATACTAATTTTAATTTAAACATATTAATTTAAACATTTTTTATATTTATTTAACTAGTAAAATGTGTACTTGAATATAAGAAGAATAGACTGAAGTAGCAAATATTTAGATTTGGAAGTGTATATGAATAAATAATAGATGAATTAGTAGTATAAAAACCTTAGCACCATCCAAATATAGTTTAAGATTTTTAAGAGTGCATGTTTATGTATAATGCAAAATATATAAAGGTTCATTTGACCGGATTACGGATTGGATCCGCGAATTGGGGTGTGCAATCCGTAATCCATTCCAATCATTGCGGATTGCAACTTTTGCAATCCAATCCAATTTAATAAACTCAAATTATGAACCAATTAGAGCTAAATGGACTGGATCGAATTGGATCAACATATCGAATTGGATCCGAGGATTTCATGAACATCCCTAATGCTAATATAAAGCTAGTCATTATATTTGCAATCACTTGTTTCTCCGTTTTCCTTGTTACTTGCTTAGAGCATCTCCAATGGGAATGTGGATTGGGTGTGAATGTGTACCACCTTGGACTGAATAGATATTGAAACAAAAAAAAAAACATTTCCAATGCAAATGTGTATTTCGAATATTGTGTAGTTGACGTGGCATGAAAAAATAGACAATGTCTATTCTCAATGTCTACTTCTAGACAGTGCAATCTATAGCCACATCTCTCTTAATTGTATAGAAAAAATAATAAAATTTTAAAATAGAAAGTGTAATCCACATTGACCATTGGAGAACATTTTTGAATTTCAATGTCTATTCAAGCCACTTAAAATGGACGTTTTCTCCACGTGACATCAATCCACACATACAATTCACATTTACCATCGGAGATGCTCTTATAAGCTTACAACTTGTAACATCATGTCCATTTGTTAAGATCTATTAATTTAACATTTTGCCTCAGAAACAAAATCTTTTTACATTAGTGCATGAGCTACAATAGTTATGGTGCGCTATATCAATTCATCTAAAACTTTCAAGTTTAATGTGAAGAAATTGATGATCTTCCTTATGAAGGTACTTGATCTCAATCACTCCGCCATCAAAGGTTATTTCTTTGGCGTATATTCTATATTTTTGTTATGATCTCTTGCTTTTTTTTGGCAGGCCATTATATTTTTTCTAAGTCTACCAATTAATTGAGTGGTTCAATGGTTTGCTATAAAATTTGGAATTACGAGTTTATGCATGGGTTGGAACCCGGGTAAAGGCAAAGTTGTTTCTTTCTTATAAAAAAAAATATTTTTTTCCAAGTCTAGTGCTATGGATCATTTTCTTTAAAGGTAGGAGCAAAGAAGAGTTGTGTGAGATTATTTGAAACGCATTCGATCATGCAGCCAAAGCTAATTGGATTATTGGAGGTATATCATATAACTTCTACCAATTAGTGAGAGTTCATGTTACATCTCAAGCCTTGTTTGGTTTGGGGTGGTGAGAGATAACTTACAGGGCGTTGAGAACTAATCTTGTTTAGTTGCTCAACTTGCTTGCAAATTATCTATCAACTTACACCTTAAGATGAGAAATATCTTTCCACCACCACTCCTGCTCAGGGAGTTATCTCCCAAGAGTTGTGGGCACAATTACCCCTCATTAATTACCATTTTATTACTCATATCTCTTTTTTATTTGAAGGCTATTTATGTCAATTCATATCTTTTATTGTTTAAAATTTGAAACTCTCATGCAAGTTTAAAGTTGAACCAAACATAAAAATATTAATTTCAAGGAGATAACTCCGAACTAACACTCAAATTAGCAAAAAAGAACAAACACGGCCTCAGTTTCTATAGAACCCCATTTATGAGTGCTTAATGGAATGAAAACAAAACGTTTTTTAAGAGGTGGGTTTCTTATTTGTAATGAATGGTATGCACAAATGGTCCCATCTTACATTCGCCTATCCAGGTTGTAATTATGTTCTTGGTCGATTATTGCTACTTGTCGAGCACAATGGAAGAGTTTGATCTATACAGCGTTGACCCCAATTAATTGGGGATTGAGACCATGTTAATTGTTGTCAATGATTTATTGCTTGTGAAGATTGAAACCTCACTTTTCTCCAATCCAACAAGAAAACTGAGGGAAATGATTTTTTTAGTTTTGAATTTATTCAAAGAAATGTTCTAATGTTTAAGAAAGTGATAGGGCTCTAGCTACTCCCAAAGAAGAAATGTGACAACCCAAAAATCAAAAACACCCATCACATGGGTAATTTAGTAATTTCACAAACTCGACACTAAATTGATTCCACTATATAAATTTAATTGTAAACCCTAGCCTCTTTTATGCACACACAAAAAATTGAGAGAGAAAATGAGATGAGACTTGTTTGGGGAATTATAGTGGTGCGAAGCCAATGAGACATGCGTTGAAGGTAATCTACTCTTTACACCCTTTCTTTCCTTATCTAAACAAATTTGCAAGTTTGTGTTTACTTCAATAATGAGGGAAAACCCTTTTTCTTCTTTTGGTTTAATTTGGTGAAAGTTTGTGGTGAAGGGTTGACGGCAACCCCAAGGGGAGCGATGGTGACCTCACTGCTGTAGCCGGTAAAAGGGTAGCGGCGGCCTCAATGGTGGCAGATGAAGTGATGGCTGATGATGCACTCATGAAGCAGGCAAGTAGTGTTGACGGGACAACAGATGGCGCAACTGCAAACGATCTGACACGGGTTGTTTTTACAACCAATGGATCCCCACTAGGGATGCAAATAGGGATGGGAGAGGTCTATCCCTGCTTAAAACTCATCCCAAATCCACACACTCATCCCCACGGGAATGAATTTCATCCTCATCCCTATCCCCATCCCCACCCCGTCTAATCTACGCAGGGATGGAGAATCCTCATGGAGAAAAAATATTCCCCATTAAATATCTCCGCGAGAATTTTTGTGGGAAATTTGCAAAGAATCACCACAGGGAGATATTTTTTCCCAATTAATTTTTTCCAAAGATTTATAAAAAGTATGGTACACATGCATATAATTACAATTGTTGAAAATCTCAACCAAATAAAGTATAACATATAAATAGTTGCAAATAATTCAAAACAAAAAAATATAATCATTTAAAGAAACATATAATTAACCAAACAAGTTAAAATTATAAATCGCATTACAATTTGTTTATCACTAGTGTTTTGGGTGAAAGCCTTATAATATTATGTAAAATTGATATATACAATGTATATAGTGTATTTGATAAATACATGGATTTTCGCGGCGCGGATATTACCAATGGGGATTCTCCGCAAGGATCCCCACAAATATATTTTTTGCTCCATCCCTGTACCTATACCTGCGTGGGTATGAGATTTTATCCAAATTCCCACCTCCATCCCCATTTAAATTTCTCATCCTCATCCCCGTTACGGGGAATCCTCGTCCCCCGTGGGGATTCCCCATCCTACTTGCATCTTTAATCCGCATTGAGCAATGTTGAAAGAACATGCATGCGTTGCACTAGGATGAAAGGGCAGGAGAAAAAACCCCACGATTATGGCTCTGATAACTATGTGATAATAATGTGTATTTGATTGGCATTGGTGGCCATTTATATAGAGCAATACAAAATAGGGAAAGTTGTACAATAAGGAAACCAAACAATACAAGGAAAGTGTACAAATCAATGGAGAGAGTTTAGATTTGGTAAATATGGAAACACAAGATACTAGTTTTCTAATAAGTGAGTCGTAAGCATATGTCCTTATGCAATAAGACCACACAAGTGGCAATCGGCCATACCATTGATTCGCCCCTTTTGAGATCGGTCAAGTACCTTATGAATCTAGGTGACGCGTGTCGTGCGTGTCAAATATAACCCGTAATCGAGTTACCAACCACAAGGGTGTAGTAGTAGTAAATACGGGGTCGAATCCACAAGACTTGAGTTTACTCTAAGTTAACTAAATATGGGGGGTTTTAGAGAAATCAATAAAATAATTAATTAAACAAGCAATAATAAAAAGTTCACACAAATTAATATCAATAATGAAAAGTTCACCCAAATCTCTAGTTCCACAAATCAGAATCAAGATTCAATAGCATTTAATGGTCCTCAATCTCTCCCAAAAAAAATTATTAATTAAATTTCCCCTAGATTAGTTTTGAAAAATCGACATCCGCTAGAAATTCCTAGTTCTCCTAATCTCGATAGCTAGGACGTCCGCCACTAACTACTTCCCTAATTAATGCATAACCCTAGACATCCGCCAATCAGGTTTAACACACTAACCGCAGTAATATAGATCTATGGGAACACTAATCCTAAATAATCGAATCGCGTCCACTCCCGATTTAACCTAGATTCAATTGTTGCACATTCAAACACCGTAAGGGTTTTTCGGCTAACGAGTGAATGTTTGTTACTTTTTTGGTCTAAAAGCACAATTACACAAATACTAATATTCTAAATAATTGTAGATTGTCCACCTAAAAGCATGCACTGGCCATATACATACCATAGATATAAATCATAATCATTAAAATCAACAACAATGAAATATGGAAAATTAAATTAAATCAAATAATAAAATGTTTAAAAGATCTCACTATATCGTATGTTTGTAAAACATTTGAATCCGATTTTGCCCGTTTTTTTAAAAAAATATGATTCCAATTCATCTACCGTCTTCCACTTCCCCAAAATCTAAGAATTCGAAGTTTCGAATTCAATGAATAAATTTCAACAAACAATAGCATTCATCAAATCAAAATCAAAACCAATCAATTAGACGCCACGGGGACATTGTCTTAAAACGACAAAACCCACCCCCCAACCCGACTAATAATTGATCATTTTCACAACTCTAATTAATTGTTCTATATTAATACCTAGATTCCTAATATATCCAAGTCAATCGAAATATCCCAAATTGGACGGCGGCGAGATCGGTGCCGCGATACTAATTTTAGGGGATGGTGGCGACGTGACGATGGCGAGGGCGGAGAGGCGAGAGCATATGGTTTGGTGAGAGAGACCGTGAGAGAGACCGTGAGCGTGAGACGGTGAGATGTGAGTGTGAGTGAGGAGCGGTGAGATCGTGTGAGAGAGAGAGAGAGAGAGAGAGAGAGAGAGAGAGAGAGAGCGAGAGAGACGGTGAGATGTTTTAGATCGAGAAAGATGTGAAATTAGGTATAGAGTGTGAAATTACCTATATGCCCTTCAAATTAATCAATAAATGGGTACCCGTTTTTTAAGAATTTTTGTCAAGTCCCAGTCCCGTATGTTTAAACGGACAAAAAATTTTGTCCAGTCCCGTATGTTTTTCACAAAAATACTGTCTGGTCCCGTTTTAAACGGGACCAGACGAAATGGGCGAAACGGGAATGGGCATATTTTGCCAGCCCTAATTCCAACTCGCTTCCCCTTCGACTTAGGCGAAAAAAAAAATCAATTAGCCGGAAATTGTCTTAAAAATCACTCCCAACAACTAATAATTGATCTTTTCACAACTCTAATTAATTGTTCTATATTAATACCTAGATTCCTAATATATAAAAATAGCCCAAATTGGTATCGGATACTAATTTTAGGGGATGGGGACGTGACTCGTGCGTCGATGAGCATCGTATGGCTGTTTTTAGATCAAAATTCGGACTCCGCATGTGTCACAGCGTGATTCGCTGAATTTTTGCGTCTTGCTGACGTGTCGGCAACAGATTGGACCGCCTCTGTCACCGCCGCTGATTTGGCGCCTCGTAATTCGCCAAAAATCCACGCTTTCTATTTTGTGTGTGCTGGCTCATCTCCACGTGGCGCTTCCAGATTAGCTGAGACACATGTTAATGACGCGTTGGACGAATGAGAGCTCGCCACGTGGCTTGGAAAGTCGAGCAGGAGACCACCGAAAAATTAGGAGTTTGTACGAGCATGGATCTCGAGACAGATCGACGAAGACTAAAACGTGGAGAAATTAAGGTGGTGTGGTCTCTGATGACGTGTCAACACATGGCGGACCCTGTGATTGGTGGCTGGAACTGAATATCTTCTTACGTGGCATATCCTCATTGGTCGCGCTTGTTTTTTGTTGACGGGCTTGTTGTTCGAATGTCCACGTAGCAGCGTATGATTGGTTCAGAGTTGATTTTCTCACTGACGTGGCACACCGTGATTGGCTGGAACACCATGTCCGCTATTTGACCCACCGCACAACACGTATTTCGAGGCAAACTATCTGGCATCTGATCACTACAAATAAATAATCCATTTTGAGTATTTTTCCGCCACAAATTCAACCGCGCACTCCGTTTTACCTATAAATGTCCAAAAAAATATAATTAAATATATATTCTAAATACTTTTAATAATTAAATAGACTAAAATATACTAATAACTATATAAAAATACGACTTATCACTAGGCTAAATCGGACACACTAGTGCCTGGTTGTCTAGGTGTAGTGACTTCACAAATTGATTCGCCCCTTTTGATTCGCTTGAGATAGAGTTATACGATTGGCTAGGGAAATAGTCATTATCGTACCTTGGCTATTGAGATTAGGAAGTGCGAGGAACCGCTTACGTTACGGGTTATAACTACACTATGATACTTTTGATTTGTATATTTTACATAAATCGAAGACTAAATTCAATCTTTTATCGAACTGAACTTGTATGTCTTGACCTAGGTATTTTTTGTTAATTGATTTCAAAATAATTTCCATTACTATATTTGTTTAATTGATATTTAGATTAGTTAATTTGTTCACTCTCTCGAAACCCTCATTTTTCTCTTTCTTTTAGAACCTTAGAAAAAATATCAATCTTCGTGGGATCGACCCTTTACCATTATCTACAAAATAGTACGTCTAAGAATTATATTTTATTGATGCGTCCGGCGCGCATCAACCCTAAATCAAAAAAAAGAGGAGAGTTTGGGTGGTGTTGGTGACACAAAGTGGTAGTGGAAGGTACAAATAATCTCCTTATTTGTTTTGTTATTTTTTTTTTAAGTTGGTGTTAGAGAACCCCGCAGAGAGGCGTCGCTGCCACGACATTGTCAGCGAGGCGACGATAGTTCGCTGTCGCCGTCGCCATCGAGAGACGACGGCTGCCACCATCGCCCGAGGGGCCTCCACTATGAGGCTCTCTAAAGGGACGGGACATCATCCATTCCCATCGCAACCCTCAGGCTTCCCCCTCCTCCCATCACTCCCTCGGGCTTAGCCCATATTCCTTAAAGCAAGGGCCAATTGGACCCCTGATCCATTTTATATGGGGGCCAAGTTGGCCCATGTACAAAACAATAAAATAATAATAATTATTATATATAATATATAATATATAATATATATAAAGTAAAATGAAATAGAATATAAATAAAACAAAAACAAATCATTGCCTTCGAATGAGGCATTACTACATCCCCGATGGAGACCAATCGGGTCCCACCCTTCAACCCTGGCACCGAGCGACAGGGGACCACAGGAGCCACATAAGTGGACCCCAAAGAAAATTAAAATGAAAACTTTAATTGTACAATCAAATTGTCATGTTAATGTAATGTTTTAAATGTCTAGATACGCAAGGAAGTTCACAAAGAACTCTGAGCTCACGAGGACTGTCACGGCCCAAATAACTAATTTTAATTTAATTTGTTAATCAAGATCAAATGACCCGTGATGGAGGACCCACAGCGAAATATGTGTCATTACTGAGGTTAGGTGGTTGAGGTAAATGTTTGTACTTAGTGTATTATATATGTGTAGACTAGTAATCATTTCTAGTTACGTATGGGTATCGAGGTATGAGCGGAGACGCGCTTTGATATGCATACCAGCGTGAAACCTAGTTAGCGAGCAATGTGGTGAGTTGATATAAGCTTTATAGTGCTTTTATAAGTGATATAAATGGGGCTATGGTTGGTTATGTATTAATATACTTAAGTTAGTAAGTTAAAACAATAGCCACTTGACGTTTCTCAAGACACGTGTTGGCACATCTCAACACAAATTGAGTCACTCATCGGTGTCATTAAGCATGAACTAGTAGGACATGTGTTAGTAGGAGGTCCACTAGTTAGGTCTCAAGATATGTGTGCACAAATGATCTGGGGCTATCATTCAACACATATCCAATTCATAAGTATATAAGCTTGATCAACTCAAGCACCTCACACTCTCTCATTTCGATTTCTTCATCGAGAATAAAGGTTGTTGGAGAAGGAGGAGCTGCTGGAGAAGGTGAAGATAAGCAAAAAACAATGGATTTGGTGAAGGAGAGACTAAGTTAGCTAGAACTCATCAAGCTAGGTAACTTCTTGACTCCATTAACATAGCTCTATTTCATAAATTCGTGTATTTGATGCTATATATTAATGTTTTATGTTGTAAATGGTGTCTCAGAACTCTAGAGGTGTGTACGAGGGTTCTTAAGGCATCAACATAGCCTATATGTTGGGAAAACTCGAAATTCTGATTGCAGAATTCGGGGTTGTGCAACACATATGCAGGATAGGTAGCACGCTATGTTGGTCATTAGCGCGCTACAAAGGGTCATTAGCGCTCTACATGCTATGACAGCAGAAAAACCAGCAAGTCTCAAGAAGTCTTTAAACACTATAAATGAGTCTAATATGATAGGTAAAGGTCCAAACACACTCTAAAACATATAACGTGATGTCAGGAACCTAAGGAATTGTTTTGAGAGCTCAAACATGAGTTTTGAGGCATTGGGAGGCTGAAGTAGCATAGGAAATTGATTAGTATGTAAGTAAACTGATTGAGAAATTTCTTTACATTTCACTCCTATTCATATGTTCATTTCCAGTCATTTGGACTGAATTGCCTTTGCACTTTATATGCCATGACTTGGTGTTCATTCTCATTACATGAGGTTGTTTCATGGCATAGTTTGTTGATAAAATGACTTCATTGACTCCAATTCATGTGCTATATCATTATTGACTGTTATTATTAGCGGTTAGTGAAATAGCATGTTATTAGGTAGTTTTTATATAGTGTTGTGAATTTATATCCTTTGTACATTAGTTATGCAATTATATTTATTGGATTCCAATACCGTGTTGTTCTTTGAATATAAAAATGGTTCTTGTATATAGGGTCATTTTATGATAGAAATCCATCTTACATACCGGGTCAATAGACTTTTCAGAGTGATCGGGATTTCTCCACTATTTTGCGCAACACACGAGGTATGGGACTCGAGGTTGTTGGCAAGTATAACTTGGGTAACTTCAGGAGTTGCAAGACTCGGGGTTGTCGGCACGTATATATCCCAATGATTGACATTTAAGATAATTATAAAGGCGTATTATATCGTGTAAGTAGGACCTTCAAATAGATGTAGAGCACAGCTCCATCCTTATATAGTGGAAAGGCTGATGTGATGAAGATCACGGTTGACCGGGCATAGATCATTACTATTTAGCCTAGTGTCAGTTTCATTTTGTTTAACTAAAGTATTTTTTGCATGATATTCTTTCAGCATAGTTGTTATTATTATTATGCTTCTTGATACTTGTTGCATAATTGGGAATGTGAACAAATGTCTCTCAGTATTGCTTTTTATTTTCATGTACTCACCGTCTAGTTTGTGACGGTGGGTACAGATCATCGAGTAGCAGGCCAGGCAAAGAGAAGATCGACGACTACCTTTAAGCCAGTAGAGCACTGCTATACCGGATTTTGTAGGTATGATTTTTTATGAATTACTCTTATATGTATATTATATTCTTTTGGGGGTTTTATATTATGGGCTGAGTGATAGATTCCTTGACTAGACACATGATGTTATATATCATCGTTTCATTATATATATGCATGTGATCTTTATTTCCTAGTTTTTCCACAAATGTTAGGTTACATGTTTATAAGCTTCCGCTAGTTAATTTGTTAAGACTTCCGCTGCATAACTTTTAAGTTGGTAAATTTTAATTAACTCTAATTTATGAATTTACGTAGGATAGGTATATGTTTATATCTATTTGAAAGCTAATAAAAAAGTTGGTAAGTAATAAGATTGTTGAAAAGACTGACTAATTCTTTGTTATGTCGTATATGGTGATATTATGGCTTAATAACTGGATCAGGTCGGGCGGTGCCCTAATTTGAGAAGGGGTCGTCATAATGACCGAGAGTGTCTAGTTCGGTGAGTCAAGGTAAGTGGGGAGCTTGCTCAATTATTAAACATGACATGCTATTAGATATGAGTAGGCCTCATTATTTTAATTTAAGACTTGGGGAATGGTTTATAACTTATTATTGACTTGAATGTGACTATCTATGGATTGTGAATGTGTTGTCATTTACTCATGTTTTCTTTATCTCATATTCGTGGTTGTCGCCACTATTTAACAATTTGGTGGTTACCGCCACTACTTGAGTATTTTATGGTTGTCGCCATTACTCGAGTTATATCTTGATATGGATACATGAGAATGGTGCGCACATCGGTGATGGGTTTGAACGAACCTACTGTAGACTTGATAGAGCTAGTTAGGGGGCATGAAGGGTTTTATGTCAACTAATAGTTTACATCACTTCGAAAGTAGGGGATTTGGCCACCAGCATTGAATGGGATACGACTTATTATATTATAATGCTTTTCTGATATCTCTCTTGAATTCACCCTTGCATTATGATTTGATCTATAAATGTTTTTATGTTCCCTATGCGATGCTTTATGAAGTTGACTGTAGCGGCCCCGAAACCCGAGGTCGCCATGTGGGAAACCCGTCCCATCGATCGCCATGGGTCCCACGCGCCACTGACGCCATTTTCCACAACACGTCTCCTCGATACGCGAGTTAACTCCCTTCGTTAAGCAATTTAGTTCGATAGTTTAATCATTAAAACAACAGCGGAAGTCTTAAATTTAAGGCAAGTAAAACAATTAAATTCATTGCCATATAAAACATCATTTATAAGAGCAACTCCTATTGTGGAAAACCCAGGGAAAGTATTTTGTACATATGCAACAATATTAAACAGTAATATATACAAGTACAGTATCTATTAAGTCTCCCGTTTCCCAAAAGTAAGCAAAATATCAAAATCGCAGGTACTAGTAGGTCCTTGACCGCGGGCAGTCCGATAAAGTCGCCCAAAATGTCCTTGCCCCTATTAGCAGGGTCTGCACTCGACCATCACCAAAAAAGTATGGATGGAGAGTACAGTTAGTAAGATTCCAACAAAGTACACTGAGCATTTATATGAGCATAAACAGATATCAATAACCATGTCAATTAATCATGTGGAAACTAAACAGACAATTGTACTAAGATCATCACATGAATAAATAACACGAGAGAAACAAACCGTTTACTCCTCCCGGTCACACTAAACTGTACGTCGAACCCCCAAGATCCTTTCGGTGGGTACCCCACTTCCTTTCACCTGGTTTCCATACCCCCAGGATCCTTTCAGTGGAAGCCCCCACTTCTTTTCACCTGATAACCCGCGTACAACCTAGTGTGACATAAGTACAACACGAATATCAAAAGTCTCAACCCCCAACCCAAATGCGTCACGGAAATCAATAACAAGGAATAGGGGGAATAAAATCCAACAATCACGAATAGACAACCAATGATAGAAAAGTAAACCCTCAGTGACTTTTAGATGAAATCTTACGTACCTCAAAAACGCACTCCAAAGTCTCACTCACGTCTCGAGATACGTGTCAGACTCCGATTGTGATCTCCTAAGTTCCTGGTGTCCCATTGAACCATTTTAACTAGTTTAGAGTCAAATTAAGTGAATTTATAATGTGTGGCCAAATTATGAAAATTTTCATTTCAAAAAGTTTTGGTTTGACACCCTTTTTGAGTTATACCGGGGTGTCAACGGCCGAAAAATTCTCGAATACCATTTTTCTACCTTTTTTCATTTTTTATAATTTTTCCTGATTTTCTAGCTTTTTCCCATAATTTTTCACATATTTTTCTTATTTTTCTATAATTTATTTTAATTTAAAACTGTTTTTAAATTAAAAATTAATATTATATTATTTAAATGGATGGGTGGGTCCCTGGACCGGGTCAAACCCGGTCCAACCGGGTCGGCCCAACCAACCAAGTTGGGCCTGGGCCGGTCCAACCGGCCCAGGGGATGCACGCACACGCGTGCGTGCACCCCTTCCCCACCCCATCTTCTTCTCCGGAGCGTCTCTAGTTTTTTTTTTTTTTTTTTTTCTTCCCGTGGGGTTGGGTCCGGTCCCAACCCCAGACCGCCTTTGGGAGGGAGGTGACCTCCCATTCACCTCCTTCCTCAGCGAAGCCGTACCACCACCACCATGGCCGACCATTTCAACAACAACAATCAACGACAACGCCAAAGCAAACTCAACTCACCTGTGTTTACGACATCGAGTCGTCTTTCTGTCCCTCTCCCGGTCTCTTCTCTCTCTCTCTTTGGGTCTCTTCTTCTTCTCTCCTTCTCCTTCCCTGTTTTCTCCTCTGTCGCCACTATTTTCTTTCTTCATATTCTCGGCCGTGTGTGTAGGTTGTGTATGTAGGAGAGAGTGACGTGAGGGAGAGAGAGAAGGAGTGACGTGAAGGAAAGGGGAAAATGATGAAGTGAGGTGGAGTGTGAATGGGGTAAACTAGTTGACCTTGTGTCTTTGACTCCAAAATGTGACACAGCAGGGACATTCGCCTATGTTTTCGAGCGTTTCGACGCCCGAATTTCTCGTCCGAGTTGCGATATACGTGTACCCCTGCGTCACTAGCCACCTAATATCTATTCCATAGTAGTTACATGGCCAATCTTTTATTTAGGGGGGTGTATTCAATTGAGATTTTTAGAGACTTTTAGTTACTTTTATAAGTGGATGACTTTTAGAGACTTTTAGAGACTTTTAGATTTTTGTAAACTTTTAAAAACTTTGGTAGACTTTGATAGACTTTATTTTTAATGACTTTTAGTAACTTTAATGGACTTTTGTAAGGACTTTAATAGACTTTGATAAACTTTTATTTGGATGACTTTTGATAAACATCCATGTAAATCTCGAAATCGAAAACAGGGGTATGTGCCCCACTTTTCACCATCATCAACTTTTGCTTCGTTCTTCCTTCGTCTCCTCATTTGTCTTGTTGAATCTCTCTCTCTCAATCCCTTCTCTCGTTCTCTCTCAATTTCGCCCCTAATTGATGACTTGTCAAAAGCTTTTCAAGGTGTTCTCTCGATTTCAAGGTTCGGACTTTCAGGTTGTATGTTGAGGAAGATAACGATTTGATTCTTCGCTTCTTAGTTTTGTTTTCCATATATAAAAGTTTAGAGCGAATCAAGTGGAGTACGATCTAAAATAGGCTTGTCAAAGGAAGGTGTTCCTCTCGATTTCAAGGTTATGTATGCATCGATCGTTCTTTTTCAAGCCGCGAAAATCGATTTCGTGCCATCTCGAATTTCGGCCATCTCGAACCCTAGAATTCGAGTTCGGTGACGGCGTTCCTACGTTGCTGCGATTTTCGCTCATCGATGGAAACGCATGTACAATTCGGCGCGGAGCAGGTTCTGATTTCGCGATGAGCGTGAAATTGATTTCGTCCGAAGAAGAAAAAAGAAAGTCTCCAAAAGTTTCTCGTTGAGGCAAAGAGATGGAGAAGACTTTCAACATATATAGGGTTAGGTGAAAAGTCTCCAAAAGTCATCCAAACCCACAAATCTATCAAATTTCTAAACAAATTGAATACCCCTTACTTTTAGAGACTATCTAAAAGTTTAAATTGAATACCCCAAAACTTTTAGAGACTTTTTAAAAGTCTCTAAAAGTTCACATTGAATACACCAAACTTTTAGAGACTCTCTAAAAGTTTTAATTGAATACCCCTAAACTTTTTAGTCAATAAAAGTAACTAAAAGTCTCTAAAAATCTCAATTGAATACACCCCTGTTAATTTGTATGTTTTAGTTTTCCCGACTTAATATACCCATAGTTCACTCCTCAGTACCCGTCTTGACACGTTTCTCGAGGCGAACACCGTTACACTATCTCGCTCGATTCAGTGATATAAATACACACATGCGATGCTAGATAAATAACTTGATATACGACATCGCAAATAGACAAACAATCACGCAAAGTTACTATTTACCTATTCAAAGCGTGCCACGACCAAGAGAAACAAAAAAATAACGCAGAGAGAAGAAAAAACGAAACAAG
Source organism: Stephania yunnanensis (assembly GCA_039657365.1). Lineage (NCBI taxonomy): Eukaryota > Viridiplantae > Streptophyta > Magnoliopsida > Ranunculales > Menispermaceae > Stephania > Stephania yunnanensis. The sequence goes on along the minus strand of CM077582.1, from coordinate 59,932,621 downwards.
AGAGGAAGAAAATCGAAAGAGAAGGAGAGAAGAAGAAGTGACCGAGAGAGTTCTGGGGAGAGAGAGAGATCTAGCTCAAGCAAGGTGAGTGAATCTCCTTATTGTTGTGTCGATGCTTGTAGTCGTTGTTGGGTTCGTAATTTGGAGGACTCGGACGAACCGCCATGGCAGGTCGTCGAGCTCGAGAAGAAGCAGGGAGTGGTCTCCCGCATGTGAGCCCACTCCGGGGTTGGGGATGGAAGCCCAACCCCAACGGGAAAAAAAAAAAAAAAAAAAAAAAAAAAAAAAAAAAAAAATCGAACGAGCACGAAGTGCTCGTGAGAAGATGACCCGCGGTCGGGTCGAGCCCGGTGGCCGGGTCGACCCGGGTCCACGTGGACTGGTTCGGGCCGACCCGGGTCCAGCTGGACGGGTCGGGTCAACCCGGACCCACCCCAATAAAAAAAATAATATTTAATTATTAAATTCAATTAAACAGTTTAATATATAATCAAATCCTGAAAAAGAGATAAAAATATGGAAAAAATTCAGGAAAATTCTAGAAAAATAGGAATAAATATATTTGTGACCCAAATCAATAAAACATCAATATTTTCATAAAAAGTGAAGAATTCGGGAGTCGGTCGAGGCGTTATACCGGGGTTTTACCTCGAAAAACGTGAAATCGGTAAATTGGTATTGAACTCAATTTTGACCGATGTCGACAAAGTTTGGGATGTTAAATCATTAAACTGAAATCTAAATTGATACATGTTCAACTGTTAGGATCTTAGAGGAGCTATTACGGGGTTTGGGTGCGTACATCAACGCGACAGAAGCCGTATAGTTTTGGAATTGATGTGTGAGGTAAGTAAACCAGTTAGGAATTTATACAGTATTTCATGTTTCTCCATTGACTATTGTTTATTGTTGTGATAGCTTTATTGTTGTTCACTGCTTGTGATGATAGCTATCGTTTAACTGTTGTCGATTGAGGGGGTCCATTGGCAAGCGAGTCATGGTTACTGTTTATCTGCGAATATGAGCTCTTATCCGTACGCCGTCGATATCTCCCAATTGAGTGTACGTTGGGGGCACTTATCCGGGTCCGTAGATATCTCATAGTCGGCAGGGGTTAGGGTTGTGAGGCAAGGGGGCTCGCCCTAACCCGAGTCTGCTGGCTTTTGCCGCGACTCAATGACTTTTTGGTCGGGGCTCCTTGTTATTTGGCATCACTCATCGATGGATTGTTTACAGTCTTGTATATGGGGGAAACATAGAAGATGTATATGTCTTTCAGAGTAATTGGGGAGGCATATACATCTACATTGGGCATGAAAGTACAATGCCCATATGTGTAGTTCGCAAAGCGTGCTCGCACACACATATGGGGGAAACATAGAAGATGTATATGTCTTTCAGAGTAATTGGGGAGACATATACATCTACCTTGGGAGTATCACTCATTGATGGATTGTTTACAGTCTTGTATATTCATGCGTTATTTATTCTTTTCGTAAATTTGCATGAATTTGACTGCTTTGGATATCGTGAACTGTTGCTTTGGATATGGTGAAATGTTGTGTATATGTCCTACTGGATTTACTTACCTGGGCTCGTCATTTTTTTATATTTGATGAGAGTGTGCGCATGAACAGTAGCGAAGGGAAGGCTTCATAGCTAGGTGATTTGTTTGTATATTTTGTATTTTTACTCTCCTCTGATGATATTGACTGGGTTCCACAATTAGGTTGCCTAACTCCCTGATTTGTTTGTTGAGTTATTGAATGTGTTAGTTGCTTCCGCTAAAATTGTAAATCTCGAAAAATATTAATAACTCAACTGTAAAACGTTAAATATACTGATAATGATGGATTTGAAGGCTGACTAGGCTCTCGTTGACCCTGCGAGACTGGCTCGAGGGTCCACGTGGGCTTAGGCCGGGCGAAGCCCAATTTGTGGAAAATTGGGGCCGTCACAGTTGGTATCAGAGCCGACGTTTTAAGGAACTCGACTCTTGAAATTAAGACACAAAATAAGCGGAAGTTAAGAATGGTTGAACTTAGATTGGAACCCTATGATCCTGACTTGACACTACAAAAAAACAGCAAATCAGAAACGGAATTAGAAACGGAAATAAGTTCCGTTTCTAAATCAGAAACGGAATTAGAAACGGAATAATTTCCGTTTCTAAATTAAAAAGTTAGCGACGGAATTGAGACGAAAAAATTCAGAGACGGATTTGAGACGGATCAGAGACGGAATTAGAGACGGAATTAAATTTCGTCTCTGAAAAATGGCGCCACCATTCCCGCCAAAACTTTATTTTGTTATACCCGTTCATCAAATCTCGAGATTTGTGACAACAAATCTCGAGATTTCTCTTTACCCCCTCCAAAACCCCCTCATCTCCTCCTCCCCACCACCGAAAGCCCTAACGAAATAACGGAATCGCGCGATTCTTCGATCTCATCGTCTTCGTCGTCTCTCCTCCATACTCTCGTCTCTCCTCTCTGGTCGCGCCGTCTCTCCGGTCACCGGCCCCCAAATCTCCAACCCTCAACAAATTTGGCGTCTCTGTTCCGTTGCTCTCAACTCTCTCTCTCTCTGGTATCTCCGTCTGTCTCCAGTCACCGCCCCCCAAATCCCCAACCCCCAACAAGTCGTCATCGCACTACATTGCTCCCTGGTAGCGATGCCCTGCTCTGGTCGTGTTCGGTTGTCTTGCACCATTTCAGTCCGCGCCTTTGCTCCTCTTGGGTCTCACTTCGTGCTCTCATTCAGTCCCCTCTTCGATCTCTGTTCGGTGGTATTGTGCTCTCATTCATTCCGCGCCTCGTTGTGCTTGATTGGTGAGTTCTCCCTCTTTCCTCTCGAACCATTGTTTTTTGTGAATTGGCAGTGACATGTTATGTAGGTGTTCCTTTCTATTTTATCATATCTTGATGTTGGTTTACCTATTTAAATGTATAATTTAAATAAATTTGATTTGGTTGTAACTTTACCAGTATGTCTCCCTTGCTATTGTATGATATCTTGATGTGTATAACTATTCAGCTATCATAAGTGATATATTGATGTCTTTGTTATATGTTTGGTTATGCTATTCTGAAATGCCAAAAAATTGAAAATGGGTGCAATGATCTGAAATATGAAAATCTAATTCTGAATATACTAGGTATTACTTTGATCATAGTTCTTTGCATGATTCTTGATCTCATTCAAGAGCTTAGTGAACGAAGTGATGGTTGTGGCTATGTCTTCATCGGAGCCAACTCGAAAGTCTCATAGTGCCCTCGATTATCAACATTTTTCTTCACTTGATGTTTACCTTTATAATGTACCCTAAGCTTCTCCTTCACTTCCTTAGTTGTTTGACAAGCCCTAACTCTGTCAAATTTGTTCTCATAAAGCGAGGAATAAAAATTATTCATGGCTTGATCATTGGAGAGCTCAATCTTGGTCTCCTCAATGATGTATTCTCTCATGGCCCCTGTGCGGTGGATTTGTACCTATTCTCAATTGACTCCCACAAAAGTCTAATTTTCACCCTAATGTAGAACTTCATCCTTACTTTCCAATGAGCATAGTTGGTATAGATAAAAAACACTTTGAATTTTCAACTCCCTATCCTTAGTTCAATGAAAAGTTAAAACAATTACTTTCTAATCCAGGCATCTTACATATATATGATGAAGTAAATAATCCAGTTAGAGGAATATCGAATAAATGTTGTTGTACTTTGCATTTCGTGCCTTGAGTTGCATTCAAACATTAATACTTAGCAAGATAATAATTAAGGACAACATTAGATATTAAAGTAAATTTGATCTATCGCCATTCTAGCATTTCTTAATAAAACCTATAATTATATAAGTCATTCCATGACTAGAGTGATCTAATTACATCTACCATCATATGAAAAGAGACATTACATTACAATACGATCATAAATGAAACACGAGACATCGTGTAACGTGACTAGTTAGAAAATTAATGACTTCCTAAATTTGTCAATTTATTCTCTATTCATGAGTTCAACAAGAACCTCGTTCTTTCACTTAGCTATCAATTTCTTCTAGATGGTCTTGATCGCTATTCGATTTACAATATTCTCCAATTAGTGAGATTTCTTATCATCTTAATCATTATTATTTCATTACTTGAATAGACAATAGGCTCGACAACGGTTACGTTCGAATAGGAATGTCGTCTACAAGTAGAGACTGGATGTACAACCGGCTCGACAACGATTACGTTCGAATTGAATTCGCGGCGAAGGTTAAAGAATTCATATCATTTGCAAAACAACATTGTCCTACATACCAAAGTGAAAGGAAGATTAAATGTCCGTGCAATTTTAAGAAATGTCGACTTGTACCGTACCTGGACGTCGAAACGGTTGAGTACCACATATGTAGGTATGGATTTGTCCCGGGATATCACAGTTGGTACGAACATGGTGAGAACGGAGATAAAGGCCCGCAAAATTTTCACGAAATGGATAGCCATATCGATGATGCTGATGTGGGAGGATACGATCCGACACCTTACCGCGAGATGCTACACAACGTGGCATGTCCAAGTTTCAATTGGAATGACGTGGAAGAATCACCAAACCCCCAAGCACGCCAACTATATGACATGATTGATGCAAGTAGGGAACAATTGTGGCTTGGTTGCGAAACCATGACAACGTTGTCATGCAATGGCAAGATTACTTGCGATCAAGTCTGAACATCATATATCGAACGAGGGTATAATGAAATCATTAAACTCATGAAGGATTGTTTGCCAAATGACAACTCATTGGTTGAAAATTTTTATGCCACTAAAAGACTAATGCGAGGTCTAGGTCTACTGTTGAGAAAATAGATTGTTGTGAGGACAAATGTATGATTTATGGGGAGTGGACTCGAGTTGACGTCATGTAAATTTTGTGGGAAATCACGATACGTTGCACATCGACGAGGTCGTGGTCGGAACAAAAAAAACCGCCCTTGCAAAAGAATGTACTACTTCCCTTTGGGCCCTCGGTTGCAACGATTGTATGCGTCTGAGTCAACCGCAAAACATATGCGATGGCATGGAGATCATTCATCGCCAGAAGATGTTATGCAACACTGTTCTGATTCGATTGCTTGGAGACATTTTAATGACGTCAATAGAGACTTCGCCGCCGAGGTTCGGAATGTTCGTTTAGGATTGTGCACTGATGGTTTTCAAGTATTTGGGCTTTCCGGGAAATCGTACTCTTCGTGGCCTTTGATTTTGACTCCTTACAACCTTCCACCGTCGATGTGCATGAAATCCGAGTTTATGTTCTTAACGGTTATCGTTCCTGGACCGACCAGCCCAAAGCAGAAAATCGACGTGTTCCTTCACCGCTTGTGAAAGAGTTGCAAGATTTATGGAACAATGGGGTGATTACATACGACGTTTCCACCAAGACAAATTTTCTCATGCGAGTTGCCCTTTTATGGATTTGTTAGTGATTTCCCTGCATATAGCATGTTGTCGGTTGGAGCACACACGGTAAGTACGCTTGTCCATATTGTATGGAGGATACAAATGCATTTCAATTGCGAAATGGTGGTAAGACATCGTGGTTCGACGTCATCGTCGTTTCTTGGAGAAGTCATCACCATTAAGGAAAGACAAAAAAATTTCATTAGAGGCAAAATGGTAATAAATGATGATCCGCCCGCTTTGCGTTCGGTGAAGAAATTTTGGAGAAATTGAATCGTTTGGCTTGATGAAGGTGACGAGAAATCGGAGTGAATACGTGAATGGGCGGATAGCTAAGAATTCGGGATGGAGGAAGAAAAGCATATTCGGGACTTGCCGTATTGGAAGACAAACTTGATCCGCCACAACTTAGATGTCATGCACATTGAAAAAAATGTTTTTGACAACATATTCAACACTATTATGTGTGTACTAGGGCAAGAGTAAGGACAATGCAAAATCGAGGCAAGATATTCGTGAATATTGTCACCGACCTTCTCTACACATTGATTCGGCGACAAATACTTACGTCCTTGGGTGCTATGCTCTTGATACATCAAAAAAACAAAAATTGTGCGAGTGGGTTGAAAAGTTGCGTTTTCTCGATGGTTACGCATCGAATCTTGGTCGACGTGTAGATCCAAAGAAAGCTGCGAATGTTCGGCATGAAGAGCCATGATTGTCATATATTCATGCAACGGTTGATACCAATTGCATTCGAGAGAACTTCTCCCAAACCCGGTTTGGGTTGCAATTAGCGAATTAAGCCTTTTTTAGGTCCCTAAGCTCGAAATGTGTCAAGTATCAAGATATGGAGGTCTTAGAGTCGAAATACCAAAAATCATTTGCAAGTTGGAAAAATTTTTCCCTCCAAGCTTATTTGACTCTATGGAACACCTACCAATCCACTTGGCCTACGAGGCCCGTCTGGCGGCGGTCCCGTTCAATTTCGATGGATGTATCCATTTGAGAGGTACTATCTTGAGCCCTTGAAATAATTTTCCCATTCAATAGGTTTTATATCAACATTTCCTATAACATTCATACGGGTACCTTAAACATTTGAAGAACAATGTGCGAAACAAAGCGAAGGTTGAGGGCTCCATGTGTAATGCTTATTTGGTCGAAGAGGTCACATCCTTTTGTTCTTACTACTTCGAAGATCACGTCTTTACGTTGCATGACAAAGTGCCACGTAACGACGATGGCGTCTCGGGCCCACACCGAACTTCGTCGGCAATTTCTCAATTTTCACTTATCTGGTCGACCCATGGGCAAGTCGAAGGAGCGGTACTTTAACAGCGCAGGAGTATAATGCCACTCATTCGTACATACTGCTAAATTGTCCAGAGATCGCTCCTTACGTTCAGTATGTCCGTCACTTTGTTTCAATAATGCAGTACATTCATTGTTCATATTTTAGTAAGACAACCGACTTATATGTTCGTTTCTTCTAGGATATTCGTCGATGAAATCACTCAAGCAATGGGGGAGTCGGAAGTTGATAGTAGTCTAGAGCACAACTTCCCCATTTGGTTTCAAACATATGTAAGGTCATTACTTTTGTACGTTATAGATTCAAATGTTTCTTCCATAAGTAATGTGTCATATTGCATCTCTAATTTTTTTGAATAGGCTCGGAATTCTATAGTTGACGAGACGCTCGTTGATCTTTTTGTTGGTCCTAGTCGATCATGTCTTGTCTACCCTGGTTACCTTGTTAATGGGTATAAGTTCCACTCCGCAACATATGACGTTAATAGATCGACGCAGAAGCGGCGGTGTTTTGGTGAAGGGTTCAAACTACGCCGATGTTTCCCATAACTATTATGGATTCCGCAAGAGGTTGTGGAGATTGAGTATACTAGGCCTCAAACGTGTGGTCTTTTTAAGTGTGAATGGTATGACCCTACACCGAATCATGGTGTGAGGACTCACCCAACACTTCAATTGGTAGAGGTTCATCGAAGTCGACGATATAACAACTACGAGCCATTTATACTAGCAATGCAAGCCACTCAAGTCTACTACCTTTCGTACCCTTCTATGAGGAACGGACCGACAAGAATGGCTAGCGGTTTGTTCTTTGTCACCAAAATTCGTGACGAGGAAACTAGCAAAGACGATAATGACCACGGCTCGGCAGAGATTGCTTTCCAAGATGGGATGCCCACCACGTGTGTAGTCGATGATGCAATCGCCGATATCAACAATCTGGATGTTCCGACTGGGACTCGATTCATTGTTGAAGCGGGTCCAAGCGAAGAAGTTTATAGTGGAGATGATTCAGAAGAAGAATCCTCACCTTCTACTCATGAGAGTGAATTTGAAACGGATGATAGCGAATAATGTATGTATATGATATGTCAACGGCCAATAATATAGTTATTTTTATTAGCATGGATCATGTGTTATTAAGTCCAATAATTTAGACTTAATTTCTAATTTTTGTATGCCCTCCTTCTCTGATGTTTTATTGCTATTTTGTTAGGTATCATGGCCGGAGGTGGTCATAGGGGATGTCGAGGTTTGCCATTAGGAGGCCATTGTCCAGGCGGAATAGGTGCAGCACCGACATCTGGAGGCGAAATACCAACTGGCCCTCGTGGTCAGGCCACACGAGGGGTCCATAGAGGTCGTGGCGGTCGAGGCCGTGGGTCGATACCTGCATTATCGATTCCGACTTCTCGGTCTCTCGAGCACGATACAGCCGCAGCGTCACCTTCCCCTTCCATACCGTCGGGGTCGTCTGTACCATCATCGTCATCATCAAGGACTATGCCAAATATACACTTCCCCGCACCATCTCCGACATCAAGGACTCATTTACCCACGAGGCCTGCACCCCCAGCCACAGCATCACCGGCAGCATCCCCACAAGAAGACGTAAGAGTAGGGTTGGAGGTGACATGCCCTCCGCGGCCACCTCAGAGGACAGGGATGGAGCCCCCTCGCGTGCAGGGGATCCCTATCAGACGATTGCCAATGATACGTAAGTTTGTGTTTGACTTTTATATGTCGTTTTCAATATGGATGTCAATTATTGAAGAAGTAGTTAAGGTGATATGCATGTTCATGAAACACGGGGAGTTGCATCCTTCGCATTTTTGTGCACGGAGGATGACAAAAGTTTTCAAACGATGGATGATTCTGAAGAGTATTGTTGGAAGTCGATGCGCCTCATCATAAAGACCAATACTGGCGCCAATGGAAGGTAAACAAGACTACTAAATGCCTTATGATTTATACTATTTTCTCAATGCGAGGTAACAATAGCGATCGCCAATTTGTAGGTATTTTTTAGATGGGATGACGCGATTCCCGAGGATCTCGTGCGAGCGGCGTACGACAGGCTTGCAGGCACAAGGTACACCGCGTTGATGCACAAGTTAAAGAAGAATCGTGTGCAACCATTTTTTGTTACAGATGAGGCATGGAGGAGATATTTGCGATCTGCGGGAGAGCGAGGACTTCCGAGGCCGGAGTCTAGCAAGCGACGGAGAATAGGAACACGAGGTCGAAGGCCCCAGGGACTGGACCTCGAAGCACGGTGGTGGTTCCGTGTCTTTTGTGACTACCCAAGAAAGATTGGTAAGTTTTTTGTAACATCTTGGATATTTTTTACATTTATACACTTGTTCACTATGTTTGGTCTGCAGCGCAGTGATTCATCAGAGCACCATTTGTGAATGACTTGTATTTGCATCTCCACACCGTTCATCACGACAGGATGACATTCATCGATACTAGATCAGAGCGGTTCTATGTAAGTATAGAAATGATATGTAAAATATTATTAAGTATACTTTAACCCATATCATGTATTTTGTTTGTTGTGCATATATGCAGGATAGGCTCAGAGCAGACGTCAGGAGCTGACCCGGGCTACACCGGACCAATCGGTGGATGATGAGGCGGTGTACCTCAATGTGGCGGGTGAGTCTTCCAAAGGACGTGTCTACGGACTCGGGTCCGTAGGGAGAAAGAAGAGGAGATACGGAGATCCTGGTGCTAGCACGTCGGAGATGCCGGATGTGGTGTCGCGGGCAGAGTTCAATGTCGTTGCGGAGCAATTACGAAAGGTTATGGAGTTCATGCAGCAGCATCTCGGGATGAACATGGACGAAGTAGGCCTAGCTCAGCGACAACCACCACCACCGCCACCACCACCGCCACCTCATGACCAGCAACAGCCGCCGCAAATAGATCCGGTCGATCCACCACAACAAGGGGACAATGTTGAGGGTGAGACGTAAGCGTGGCTCTCGAGAGATGAGCAGGTTGGTGATACATAGGTATTTCACTTGTTGTTTGTGTAAATTCTTAGATTAAACGTTTTATAGTGTAGACAACTTTAGCAATTATTCGAATTACTTTATGATTGACACTTCTTTTTGTGCATTTTTAGATTGATATTCCATATTTTATCGTGGATTTTAATTTTTTGACCTTTTGCTCCCCCAATTTTTTTTTTGTTTTTAAGTAAAATATACTATAAGTACATAATGTTTGCATAATCCATGGGAGAAGAAAACATGCTGGGTGTTGTGTGCAAGTCTTATGGCGGTGCAGGTTATCTTGAGTGCTATGATGAAGAAAGTGGTAGAATTGACAGGGAGCAACATCTTCATGCAATAGCAAATGAATTTGGGAAGTCAATAAAGGCTCGTTTTCGTTCATCTGTGTTGAGAACATGTAGGCTCTTGTTCTTCTATTATCGCATGTCCCTAGAAGAAGAATAGCCTACATGTTCTCAACACAGATGACCGGAAAACGACCCTTTATCGATTTCCCAAATTCATTTGCTATGGCATGAAGATGTTGCTCCCTCGTCAATTCTACCACTTTCTTCATCATAGCACTCGAGAGAACCGCAACGGCATAAGATTTGCACACAACATGCCCAAGCATGTTTTTTTCTTCTCCCATGGATTAATTCTGCAAACATTGCGTACTTATAGTATATTTTACTTAAATTGAGGTTAAAAAAAATTTGGGGAGGAAAATGTATAAAAAATAAAATCCATGATAACTTATGCATGAACTGGGCTTCCAAGGCAACTAAGATATACTGAGAGGATAAATGACCAATGAATGTACCGCAATTCATGGTGGTTTGTTGAAGCTTTGATGTAGTGGAGGGTGCGATGATGAAGTTCCTTATTTCATTTTTTGCGTTTTCAACATGTTGCTATTTGTTAGTTGTTGACCTACTTATACACTTGTTGTAACAGAGAGAGTTTGGAGATTGCCTTCTTTGGGACCTCGTTGAGACAAGCAAGAGAGACGATGGCATTGATCTTTTGAAAGACAATCAAGCACTTCGAGCGCCTTCTGGGACCGATGACAAAGCTAAGATGGACCTTTCATCTTTGACTCAAACCAACATTAGGTATTACATTTTTTCTTTATGCTGCCTTCTTCTTCATTTCGTTTTTCATTAGTGATAGTTGAATGGCCTTTTCTGCACCTCATCTTACTCGGCTAAAGTATATTAGGTTTCTAGAAAGTTAATGTTTTCAATCATCATGTTGTGTTTTAATTTGTTTGGTTTTTGTGCTAATTGTTTTGTTATTGGGCTAAACCCCATTCAAGAAAATGTAATTCAAAAACCCAACTCATTGACAAAGATGCCTATTTTAAAACTCAGATTATTGTAAATAGAGTCTTTGGGGTTCTATGATTAAGAATATATGTTATGATATAATATGATTGCAATGCCATGGGAGATTCGAACTCGCGTACTAATTAGGACATTTCCATTTAGTCTTAAATGCTTTTTTTTCTAGCCAAGTAGATATAGGGGATTTCTTGAATCTCAGTTGTGTCAAACAAACCAGTTCATAGGCAAGGACCTTCATTTATGCTGCTTTTACTTTGGATTTCATTGGGTTTTGTCTATGCAAATATTTCAACTAAAAGAAATGCCCTTCCTGATCCCAAAATATAGTGATTGTGGCTTGATTGAGGAAAGTGGCCCATGTGATGCGAAGACCAATCTAAGTCTTTTCTATATAGCATAGATCCAATCTCAACTTTAATGTGTCCTAAACAAGTTTATACTAAGTCCACATAGTCCCAAATTGCTCATTATTACTATATACGAAGGCTTGATGCGAAGGAATAAACCCGAGAGGCGTCGTTTACTCATTTTAAATACCCTATTGCTACTTAACTTAGCGCAAATGTCCAAACTTGGTGTTACAAGTTTGTAGACACTTTCCCTATTGTTTTAAAGTATTATTGAATAATCAAAGTCCATTGGAAGTCATTTCAAGTTAGTTTAAGGCAAGGCTTTGTAAGACAATCCCTTATGGAAATTAATTTCTTAAATATAGAGGTTTTTGTGAAACTTGAATTGCGTCAAAACAATCATAGAAGTTTACAAAATTCTCGACTTTTTTCCATTCAAGTCTATTAACTTTAAACTGAGGTTGTTGAGTGATAAAATCTAATGGATATGTTCAAAAATATAATTTGAAACTCAAAGTCAAACTTTAAGTTGGTAATTATTCTTGGTTTTAAAGCCAATGAAAGATAGAAATTACAATTGACTTGTATTCTACACATAGGAGAGAATGAACAAAGGAGTCCAAAATACATTGTTTTCGTTCTACTTAAAAATTGTTGCACACACAACATGAAAAGTAATTTTGGTCTCTTTATTTCATGAAAAATAGTTGCACGTAATAAATAGTTTAGAAAACTAAACCAAAATAGTAACTCCTAAATTACATAAACTCATAAATCTTTTAACTTTCCTAGACAAAACACTTTAACAATAGAAACTTACTAAACCTTAAATAAGTTCATCTGAACTAAACTAAACACCTAAGAAGTATGAGCTTCCCTAATTTAAAAAAGAAATAGGAAGTTTCTAAATCTTGAACTGCACACATCATAATTAAATAAATAACATAAATAGAAACTATGTAGGCTAAAGCACTAATTTTAACACTCTTATTTGCTTTTGGTGTTATTTGGTGAAATGGTAGGATGGTGGAAGTGATCTGGTGAGCTTTTGGTGTTCTTTGGTGATGAAATGTTTCTTTGGATTCGGCATGAAGGGCTGTTGATCCTCTCTCTTCTGTTTCAAATGGAATCAATGAGTAACTCTTTTCAATTTTGACTGCATTAGCTAGGATTATGGATACAATGCGTAGAAAAATGGCTACAGTAACACCACAAAGTCACAACAACAACAAAACTTCATTCCTATCTCAGTTCTGCTTGCTACTGGTGAGCTTTTTTTTTTTGAAGCTTTCTTATTCTATTTGTGAGTTTTTTTCTTTTTCTTCACTGCAAGAGAGGACCTCAGCTGGTTTTTTTTTTTTTGGGAGTAGGAACACATGGCTGTTTTGTTTTGGAGCACACAGCAGTGTTGGTGGATGAGATGATGACTTCCTATCAAGATTGATGGGAAAATAGAGAAATTTGGGAAAATAGAGGGCCCTTGTGAGGGTGTTTATCGAGTCGGTTCGCTATGTTTTTTATTTAATTGCAGCAGATCAAGGAAGTGACCCAACATTTCAATGTACGTATACTATCTATTTGTATTATTTTTTTCTTTTCTTCACTGCATTTCTGGAATCCTAGCTGGTTTTTTTTTTTTGAGTAGGAACACATGGCTGGTTTGTTTTGGAGCACACAACAGTTTTATATGGGATGAGATGATGAGTTTAGGATCAAATTTGATGGATGTGAATGTTGCATTGATAAAGGTTTGTGCTTAACTTTCAGTTTTTTCCTTTTAGCATTCTTGCACTTCACCATTATCATATACATGTTGAAATGCATGTCTTTCAAAGCTTGATAAATAATCCAACTCAACTTACATGATAGTTCCATCTTATAGATACATTGTTCGCCATCTCCTATGTGTAGAAAAATAGCACTTGATGACACCCCAAACTCACAACAACAACAAAACTTCGGTCCTTGGCGCATTTGCATTTGCTTCTTTGCTCCTACTTTTTTTGGAAGCTTTCTTATTCAACATTGTATGGTTTTTTCTTTTCTTCTTGCATTTCTTGAATCTCACTGGTGGTTTTTTTTTTTTTTTTTTTTTTTAAGTAGGAACACATGGTTTGGTTTGTTTTGGAGCACACAACAGAGTTTTACATGGGATGAAATCGAGTTTAGGATCAAATTTGATGGATGTGAATGTTGCATTGATAAAGGTTTGTGCTTAACTTTCGAGTTTTTCCTTTTAGCATTCTTGCACTTCACCATTATCATATACATGTTGAAATGCATGCCTTTCAAAGCTTGATAGATAATCCAACTTAACTTACATGATAGGTCCATCTTATAGATACATTGTTCGCCATCTCCTATGCGTAGAAAAATAGCAACAAGTGACACCCCAAACTCACAACAACAACAAAACTTGAGTCCTTGGCGCATTTGCTTCTTTGCTCCTACTTTTTTTGGAAGCTTTCTTATTCAACATTGTATGGTTTTTTTCTTTTCTTCTTGCATTTCTTGAATCTCACTGGTTTTTTTTTTTTTTTTTTTTTGAGTAGGAACACATGGTGGTTTGTTTTGGAGCACACAAAGTTTTAGATGGGATGAGATGATGAGTTTAGGATCAAATTTGATGGATGTGAATGTTGCATTGATAAAGGTTTGTGCTTAACTTTGAGTTTTTTCCTTTTAGCATTCTTGCACTTCACCATTATCATATACATGTTGAAATGCATGCCTTTCAAAGCTTGATAAATAATCCAACTCAACTTACATGATAGGTCCATCTTATAGATACATTGTTCGTCATCTCCTATGCGTAGAAAAATAGCAACAAAGTGACTTGACACCCCAAACTCATAACAACAACAAAACTTCAGTCCTTGACTGCATTTGCTTGCTGCTCCTACTTTTTTTTGGAAGCTTTCTTATTCAACATTGTATGATTTTTTTCTTTTCTTCACTGCATTTCTTGAATCTCAGCTGGTTTTTTTTTTTTTTTTGAGTAGGAACACATGGCTGGTTTGTTTTGGAGCACCACAGCAGTTTTAGATGGGATGAGATGATGAGTTTAGGATCAAATTTGATGGATTTGAATGTTGCATTGATAAAGGTTTGTGCTTAACTTTGAGTTTTTTCCTTTTAGCATTCTTGCACTTCACCATTATCATATACATGTTGAAATGCATGCCTTTCAAAGCTTGATAAATAATCCAACTCAACTTACATGATAGGTCCATCTTATAGATACATTGTTCGCCATCTCCTATGCGTAGAAAAATAGCAACAGTGACACCCCAAACTCACAACAACAACAAAACTTCAGTCCTTGACTGCATTTGCTTGCTGCTCCTACTTTTTTTGGAAGCTTTCTTATTCAACATTGTATGGTTTTTTTCTTTTCTTCACTTCATTTCTTGAATCCCAGCTGGTTTTTTTTTTTTTTTTTGAGTAGGAACACATGGCTGGTTTATTTTGGAGCACACAACAGTTTTAGATGGGATGAGATGATGAGTTTAGGATCAAATTTGATGGATGTGAATGTTGCATTGATAAAGGTTTGTGCTTAACTTTGAGCTTTTTCCTTTTAGCATTCTTGCACTTCACCATTATCATATACATGTTGAAATGCATGCCTTTCAAAGCTTGATAAATAATCCAACTCAACTTACATGATAGGTCCATCTTATAGATACATTGTTCGCCATCTCCTATGCGTAGAAAAATAGCAACAGATGACACCCCAAACTCATAACAACAACAAAACTTGGTCCTTGATTTCGCATTTGCTTCTTTGCTCCTACTTTTTTTGGAAGCTTTCTTATTCAACATTGTATGATTTTTTTCTTTTCTTCTTGCATTTCTTGAATCTCAAATTTTTTTTTTTTTTTTGAGTAGGAACACATGTTTGGTTTGTTTTGGAGCACCCAGCAGTTTTAGATGGGATGAGATGATGAGTTTAGGATCAAATTTGATGGATTTGAATGTTGCATTGATAAAGGTTTGTGCTTAACTTTCAGTTTTTTCCTTTTAGCATTCTTGCACTTCACCATTATCATATACATGTTGAAATGCATGCCTTTCAAAGTTTGATAAATAATCCAACTCAACTTACATGATGGTCAATTCTTCTTATTTTAATGCTAAAAGCTCCATGTTATTCTCATTGCACCTATTACAATCCCCATAATGTTGTTAATGCTTTCATCTTAATTTTCAAATAACTAAATCAAAGTCAACAATGTGTGTGTTGCTTCTACTTTGTTTCAGTGTTTTATTACGACTTGTTGTCCTTGTTGTCTTCTTTTGAATTGAATGAAAATTGGGTCTCCATAAGGAACTTTATGTATTGACTATGGTGTTGTATTTAATGTTTAATATGAGTTAATTCTCTTTCATGTTCCTTATTAGCTCTAGTACTCCTCTCTACCTCCATATGTGTTGAATTGACAAAAGACCAAAGCAAACTCAATCGTAAAGAAATTAAAAAATAGGTTCGAAGCCGACTTTTTATGTATGATTATTATTAATTTCTATGTTTCTTCAAATCCACCATTTTTCTCATTCGCTTCCAATGTACATCCTTAGTTCAATAATCTCTCATTTGCCTACTTCTTTCAGTGCATACTGTTTGGTTGTTGCCCTCGGATGGAGAATCAGAAATGCTTCAAAGCTGCGTTATAGTTATTATATGAAGTCCTTTTTGCTATTCTTATTCTGACCAGTCATGTTGGAGTGTTGGTGATTGGATGTGTTGAACATTAGATGAATTTTGTTCTTGGTTATTAAACTTAATTCTTTATGTGCATATTTATAGGATTGTAAGTGTTTTTTTTTTTTTGGTTGTTGAACAATAGGATTGGTGGTTTTTGTGTATACTTCCAAATTTTGGAGCTTTTGTAATACATGACAATTTTCCGTGGATATATAAATTTTTTGGCTAATTTTGAGTTTCACATTTTTTCTTTCTCTTTTGAATATTTGTTTATATATATTGTCGATGTATGGATGTGCAATTTGGCTTTTTTGTGGGATGTTAGCACCCCCAAGGAGTTGTTGGAGGGGGCGATGGAGTAGGTCATATCGGGTTGTAATTTGAATTTTTAGGTTGGAGAACCAATTGGATTATGTTTCTGTGTCATAATTAAACAAAACAAAAAATTAGAGACGGATTAGCAACGGAATTCAAATATTCCGTTGCTATTCCGTCTCTAATTTTCCAAAAATATATGTATGAATCACAAACGGATCAGAGACGGAAATAAGAATTCGTCTCGATTAAATCGCTAATAAACGGAAACAGAGACGGAAACGGAATCAGAAACGGAATAATCCGTCTGTGATTCCGTTTCTAATCAGAGACGGAATCAGAGATGGACCATTTGCAAACGGAATTCATAAATTTATTAATTCCGTCTCTGATTCCGTTGCTAATCAGCAACGGAATCAGAGACGGAATGCAATTACAAATGTACCATTTCGAAATAAATTCCATTTTCGTTCGTCTCTGTTCGTTTCTAATTTTCTCTCTAAACGTCTCTAATCGAAACGGATATTTTCCGTCTCTATTCCGTCTCTAATCAGAAACGGAATCCATTTTCCGTTTCTGATCGCATCAGCGACGACGTTTTCAGAGACGGAACGCATTCCGTCTCTGTTCGGTTTCTGATTACAATTAGAGACGGAATTTTTGCAAATCAGAGACGAAAAATTTCGTTTCTGATTTGCTGTTTTTTTGTAGTGTTGAGTCTTCGTTGGGAAGCGAGGAGAGTTGGAAAAATGAAAAAAATGGTAGAACACCTGGCGGATATGGAAAATGGAAAATGAGAAATGGCAAATGGAAAATGGAAAATGGAAAATGTTTATAACTTTTTTTTCCTTATATATGATGTCGATAATGATTCGAGGAATCGTGACTATGTAAATGATTAATTGATATTGATGTTCCATTTGCATACGTGATTTCATTTTTGGACGAATTGGTGAAAGTATTGGGGTTGCCTCGAGATTCGTGTTGCACGTATCTCGAGGACACATTTGATTTCTACTTGGGGAAGAAAACTTGTTGCGTACCTTAAGGAGTTAGATTCAAGTCACCCAAAACTCTTGAAAACACCCTGCACATATTTCTAAAGGATCCGCTCGAAATAATTAATGAAATTGGATTGTGATACATGAATCAAATCCGTGGTAAAGGTGAGAGGATTTCATGTAAATTTGGTATAGTACCGCAGGGACGCTTAAACTATATTTAAATGGTTTGGAATTAAATTCGAGCCGAGTTGGAGTTAAATTTGGTATAGTCCTTGTTGTCATTTGAGCCGAGTTGGGGATCAATTACGAGCGACCAAATGATTGTTTCTAGTCAGAATTTTTGATGGAATTCTTTGGTTATATGTTCAATTTGGTTCGTAATAATCAGCATGAGTATTGGTGGGGTAAATTGAAGGTACAAACCCAAAGAAGGAAAATGTTTAAAAGTTATATTTCCATCTGATATGAGGTTGTGTGACAGGTGACAATGTTGGTGATGGTGACGTATTTGAGAATAGTGGAGCTGCATGAATAAGTACTCGTGCCTTGGAAATGCGGGAGTTGTTTAACTTTAATTCAGCTTCGCGGATTGGCTTAAGAATTCGTTAGTTCAATTGATCAAGTGAGGTAAATAGCTTGGTTGGTTTGGTGAAGCCAATGGAAAATGAGAACTTTGGTATTACGAATAATTAAATTTATTTCAAGTTGTTCAGTTAGTACTGCAAATTGAGGATTTTCTATAAGTAGTGAGACTTGAAATGGAAGTTTGAGTCTCTAAATGGTGTTGAATGTGATGTTGTTGGATAACATAAAATGTTAAGGAAAAAAAAAAGATTTAAATGGAAATAATTATGTTTTAATGTGTCTCGAGTTTCAAGTAGCACGAATCTCGAGGACACATTAGATTTGGATTAGGTAATGCGAGTTCGACACTTGGGAGGTGTCTCGAACTACGTAATTTACGAGATTCGATACAATTTTGGTCACACATTGAGGTGATGCCTCGAGATTCGTGTTGCACGAATCTCGATGACACATTTACTTTGAAACTCAAAAAGTGAACGCATTGGCGTAAATGTGTTGAACTCGTGCTTACATGAGGAGATGCTAAGCGCGCCTACTGATACGAGAATGAGAATGACGACTCAGGCGAGGTAGTTTCACGAGTTTTAGCTGCATCACTTGGAAAAGTTTCACGATGATACGAATTTCGGAGCAACAAATATTTATGGCGTCTTGGCCACACCAAATCATATGAGGTCGAGCATCGTATCAGTTTCGTTGTTCGGCGAGGTAGATGACTGGTGGTGCACTATGGTGGCATCGATGTGGACGCTCTGGAGTACAGTTGATGTTATGATGAGTGAGAGCGTGGGAACACACGAGAGCAACCTCGTAACGTATTGCGTTTCCGCTATATGAGGCGTATACGGCGCCAAAGTTAGTTGGTTCATCGTAGAGGTACGCTAGTGGATTACAACAGCTAGCACCGTCAGATCCTTAGCATGAGTACCATCAGAGGGTTGATGGCAGAGGCAGTGGCCAGAGACAGGGTCAGAGATCCAGTCGAGTGCACAGATAGGGACAGCGATCTAGTCGTGCACATGGGAAAGGAAATGGACATGTTCCAGTTGAAGCGAGATTTCAATGTATCTGGATGGGCGTATGGACAACTAGGTACAGCAGAGCCAGAAATATATTCATGTTATTGCCACGTCAGGTCCGACCACTATCCATCGTAACCTGAGAAAAGGTACGAGTTGGGCTGAGATTCACTCAATGAGAGAAACGGATATACGTATGTTAATGACGGTGGATCGTGAAATTAAATGTTCGTTTGTATTCAATTGTATTGGGAGGAGACAGATGGTGCGTTCTTTGCTTGGAGGTCGCGGAGGAGCCCAGCTCGTCACGGAGGAGCCCAGCTTGTCGCGGAGGAGCCCAGCCCTACAGAGTAAGATGGGGGTATGGCCTTGGGCGAGTATGGCCTTGGGCGGGTATGGCCTTGGGTCTTCATACACCATGGTCATTTGAGATTTGTTTTAAATTTCGAGGACGAAATTCTAATTCGTTGGGAAGACTGTAACGGCCCGAAAAATTTGACTTGTGCCACGTGTCAAGTCAAGGTCGTTTGTGGGACCCACTCGTCGAAATACGTATGTCCGAATCCAATTTGAAATAATAATGCTAATTATGCGAGGAAATTCGGTGAGTCGAAACACAAACAAGGATGCGCCTCGAGTCGCGTGTCGACGTGAGACCGAAATAATGGCTCTATATGGTTTAAAATGTACATTGGATATGCCTCATTATGCGTGTATCGTGATTATCGAGATTTTGAAATGAGGTGGGTTGGTGCCTCGAGATGCGCGTTGCACGAATCTCGAGGACACTTTTGATTTGCAATTAAAAGAAAAAGAAATGTATATTTGTATATATATATATATATATATGGGATATATATATATATATATATATATATATATATATATATAAAGAGATAAGATTGAAAGAAAAGACAAAAAGGGGATAAGATCAAAAAAAAAATGATCGGGAGGATGAAAAAGAAGAGAAACAAAAAAATAACGCAGAGGAGAAGAAAACAAATGAACAAGAGAGGAAGAAAATCGAAAGAGAAAGAGAGAGAAGAAGAAGAGACAGAGAGAGTTCTGGGGAGAGAGAGAGATCTAGCTCAAGCAAGGTGAGTGGATCTCCTTATTGTTGTGTCGCCGCTTGTAGTCGTTGTTGGGTTCGGCTAGTTGGCGACTCGGACGAACTGTCATGGCGAATCCGAGCTCGAGGAAGCGAGGGAGTGGTCTCCCCACATGTGTTCTGGGGTTGGGGATGGAAGCCCAACCCGAGCTCGAAGAAAAAAAAAAAAAAAAAAAAAAAAAAAAAAAAAAAATGAACCAGAGCACGAAGTGCTCAGTGAGAAGATGACCGCGGGTCGGTCGGGCCGGTGGCCGGTCGACCCGGTACGTGTGGACTGGTTCGGGCCGACCCGGGTCCAGCTGGACCGGGTCGGGTCAACCCGGACCCACCCCAATAAAAAAAATAATAATATTTAATTATTAAATTCAATTAAACAGTTTAATATATAATCAAATCCTGAAAAATAGATAAAAATATGGAAAAAATTCAGGAAAATTCCAGAAAAGTAGGAATAAATATATTTGTGACCCAAATCAATAAAACATCAATATTTTC
The DNA here is from genome assembly GCA_039657365.1 of Stephania yunnanensis. Classification (NCBI taxonomy): domain Eukaryota; kingdom Viridiplantae; phylum Streptophyta; class Magnoliopsida; order Ranunculales; family Menispermaceae; genus Stephania; species Stephania yunnanensis. The sequence continues at coordinate 59,911,927 of CM077582.1, read as the reverse complement.
ATAAAAAGTGAAGAATTCGGGAGTCGATTCGAGGCGTTATACCGGGTTTTACTCGAAAAATGTGAAATCGACAAATTGTTATTGAACTCAATTTTGATCGATGTCGACAAAGTTTGGGATGTTAAATCATTAAACTGAAATCTAAATTGATACATGTTCAGCTATTAGGATCCTAGAGGAGCTATTACGGGATTTGGGTGCGTACATCAACGCGACGGAAGCCGAATAGCTTTGAAATTGAGGTGTGAGGTAAGTAAACCAGTTAGGAATTTATACAATATTTCATGTTTCTCCATTGACTATTGTTTATTGTTGTGATAGCTTAATTGTTGTTCACTGCTTGTGATGATAGCTATCGTTAACCGTTGTCGATTGAGGGGGTCCATTGGCAAGCGAGTCATGGTTCTTGTTTATCTGCGAATATGAGCTCTTATCCGTACACCGTCGATATCTCCCAATTGAGTGTACGTTGGGGGCACTTATCCGGGTCCGTAGATATCTCATAGTCGGCAGGGGTTAGGGTTGTGAGGTAAGGGGGCTCGCCCTAACCCGAGTCTGCTGGCTTTTGCCGCGACTCAACGACTTTTTGGTCGGGACTCCTTGTTATTTGGCATCACTCATCGATGGATTGTTTACAGTCTTGTATATGGGGGAAACATAGAAGATGTATATGTCTTTCAGAGTAATTGGGGAGGCATATACATCTACATTGGGCATGAAAGTACTATGCCCATATGTGTAGTTCGCAGAGCGTGCTCGCACACACATATGGGGGAAACATAGAAGATGTATATGTCTTTCATAGTAATTGGGGAGACATATACATCTACCTTGGGAGTATCACTCATTGATGGATTGTTTACTTGCCTTGTATATTCATGCGTTATTTATTCTTTTCGTATATTTGCATGAATTTGATCGCTTTGGATATCATGAATCGTTGCTTTGGATATGGTGAAATGTCGTGTATATGTCCTAATGGATTTACTTACTGGGCTCGTCATTTTTATATTTGATCGAGTGCAGAGCCGGACAAGTAGCGAAGGAAGGCTTCATAGCTAGGTGATTTTTTGTATATTTTGTATTTTTACTCTCCTCGATGATATTGATTTGGATTCCACAATTAGGTTGCCTAACTCCCTGATTTGTTTGTAGAGTTATTGAATGTGTTAGTTGCTTCCGCTAAAATTGTAAATCTAGAAAAATATTAATAACTCAACTGTAAAACGTTAAATATACTGATAATGATGGATTTGAAGGCTGACTAGGCTCTCGTTGACCCTGCGAGACTGGCTCGAGGGTCCACGTGGGCTTAGGCCGGGCGGAGCCCAATTTGTGAAAAATTGGGGCCGTCACATGACCTATCTGCGACATCCACGTGGATCTGAGCTGTCGTCCAAGTCTGAAAATAAATAATAATAACGGCGAAATTAAAATTTGGGTCGTTACATGACTATGGATATTCGTGGATTATTCTTTTTCTCTGTGTTTACTTTCAATTCGTGATAGACTCGCATGATTAGTAAATGTTACTTGTATGTTTGATGGTTGAGCGGGTTTTCTGCATTACTGAGCTTCGTTGGTTCTTTTAGCTCACCCCACTTACTCTTCAGGTCAGTATTCATCGCTATGTAGCGTAGAGCATTGCCTATGATGTAAAGTTTGTATGTTATTTATATTATTGATATTCAAAACATCTAAACATGGGTTTTATTAAGTACTTAATGGGGTATATCCTAATCTTCGAGACTTGTTGACTTAGTACCTTGGTAGTATACGTTTGCAGTCATTTAAGGATACTTGAACACCTTTGTTTGGAGTTATTTGTTTAACATATGAAACATTTTAGTTTTAAATTCCGCTATTATTGTTTCATATGTAAAGTTGTGTACTTTCGTAGGTTGAATTAGGCGAGCCAAGCCGTTATTTGGGCTTGGTTCAGGTATTGTCGGGTGACCCGACCCTAGGTCGAAAGAGGGGGTCATCCCATCCCTACTCCAGAGTGATAGGCGGGGACTCCCTTTTGTTTCCTTCCCATCAACTTGTCTCAAAATGAACCCCTTTAGAGAGGATTTCGAGGAACCCCTCCTTGTTATTTGTTTAATTCTCTTCTAGTGACTTCCTATCTTCGTCCATGTCGTTTTCGTCTCTGAATTTCATTGTTGTTGTCACATCCATATCCTCCATTGACGGATCTTGGGAAAATTCCCCTTCATTTGACATCATTCTCGACATAAATAGCTTTTCAAATAAGAGAGAAATGGATAATAAAAGGGTCATTAATGAGGGATAATTGTATCCATAACTTTTATGAGATAACTCCCTATGGGTTGGTGGGAGATATCTCACACCCTAGGTTGTAAGTTTGGAGATAATTTGCAGGCAAGTTGGGTAACCAAATAAGATTAGTTCCAAACTCCATGTAAGTTATCTTTTGAGATGTAACTCAGCCCCTAACCAAACAAGGCCTTAGGAACATAATCTGAAAGACTACATATAGAAAGTATTGCTTTCTTCACCCTCATTGATTTCACTTGTTTACGAAATGAACTATATATGAACCTTATTGTTCCTTAATTCTTTTAGGAGACTGATGAACCTGATTAATTTATGATGAGGCAAATGTCTTATGTCGGAAGTAAGTAACATTTTAGCTTTTTGTTAAAAATTTAACTTCTCGAAGAAAAAAAATCTACACTTAGTGTCGAAGGTGATTAGATTAAGAACAATATTGATAGCGATCGACAAGCCTTTGCTTGTGTGTGTGCAGGCGACCCAACATGAAAATTAACAAATTAACAGTAGCCGGTGTAATTGATGTCTCAGTAGTTTTCATGATTTGATAAATAGAAAATAAAATCAAATAAATAAAGAGTCTTCCAAAACAAATAGGGTGTTTTTCATGAAATAGTGTGGCATTAATTTTTTATTCATCAAATAATGGAGCTTACTTTAAAATTACAAAAGTAATGTATAACTCCTTTTCAAAATGAGCTATTGATGATGAGGTGGCCTGCATCGTTGATGAGCTAGAAGAAACTTGTATGAATAGCTCTTTGTAAAAGGAGTTATCTGTACAAAATACTAAACTCTATTAATTACTCCTTTTGAAAAAAAGATATTTGTTCAACTCAAATATCAACCCATGCAAACGACACGTGCGTATCGAGATGGACAACTCGCGTCACTCGCATATCTCGAGGTCGACAACTCATATAAATGGCACGCACGCATGTCGACATGGACAACCCATACAAACGTCATACATGTATGTTGAGGTGGAGAATTCATGCAAACACCACGCACTTATGTCGAGGTGGGCGACCCATGCAACCTCGTGCAATTCATGCAAACGTCACATACGTATTTCAAGGGGTGCAACTCATGCAACCCGTTGCAATCCATGCAAACGTCGAGCACGTATGTCAAGGTGGACAATTCATACAACCTCGCCTAATCCATGCAAACCATGCAAAGGTCACACACGTATTTCGAGGTGGACACTCCATGTAACCTCATAAAATCCAAGTAAATCATGCAAACGACTTGCACGTGTCTCAATGTGGTAAAGCCAATGCAAACGTCACACACGTATCTCATGGTTGACAACACATGGAAACGTCATGCACGTATGTCGAAGTGGGCGAGCCATGCATCTTCGTGCAAATCATTCAAACGTCACACACATATCTCGAGGTGTGGACAACTCATGCAACCTCTTGCAAACCATGCGAATGCGAAGTACGTATTTCGATGTAGAAAACTCATGCAACCTGGTGCAGTCCATGTAAACCATCCAAACATCACGCATGTAACTCGAGGTGAACAACGAATGCAAACGACAGACACGTATCTGGATGTGGACAATCCATGCAAACGTCATGCACGTATCTCGAGTGGACAATCAATGCATATCCGCTACAAACCATGCACCCCATGCAAACGTCATGCAAACCATGCAAAGGTCACGCACGTATTAGGAGAATGCGCTATTCGTGTAAATTCGTTACAATTTACAACCAATCTAAGCGGATGTCCACTAGAGATGTATCTACCATACCATGCATCTCACTAGAGATGCTCACTAGAGATGCTTTAGTCAAGACAAGAATGTTTACCAACAATCAGTTAGTGATTGAGTTGCAAGAAACTCATATTTTTTTAAAAAAAAAGAAGTATATGTTTTGAGTCTTATATGTGGAGCAAATTGAGTTGGGAGAACCACACACGTTTCTAACTCAATAAAACTTGAACATGGATCAATTAATTAGTCGGTCTGATCGCTACTCTAATAAAAAATTTAATAAAATAAATTAATTGATAAAAATATTCCCGCACACTACATGTGTCTAACAATACCTGAATGAGTGTATATGAGTTATCCAGGCGCGGTCATCAGACTACCAAGAAAAAAAAAAAAAAAAAAAAAAAAAAAAAAAAAAGAAGACTTTCGTTCTTTTTCTTTCTTCTCTTTCAAGCCGCTAATGTTCTAAATTAACATATGGGAAGTTCTACCGAGGCCTTTAGTAAAACCCCAAACCTAGTGTTAATTATTTATTTTTGGTGAATTAAAAAAAATATAGTTGTTCTTGGCGAATTCAAAAAAAAAAAAAAACTCAAAAAAAAAAAAAAACACATGGGAAGTTTTCAATTTACTCTATTGAATTATATAGTTTGTTAGAGCCGCCATCAACTAGAAAGCCAAAAACCCTAAATATTTTTCTTTGATTCTCCTTGTCGATTCAACCTTTAAAACCACTGTTGACCATCGGCTCTTCTAATCGGTGATAGTTCCAACAACCTCTTTTACTTTTTATCTATCAAGTAATTAAATTTCGTATTTGTTTAAATTTGATGAGATGAATATGTTCATCACCGTTGCGGCCATCAAATTCACTATTGGCAACGGTCATTTCTCTACATATGCATCCTTCTCGAAAGACTGTGGATTTGCGCGCGTTAATGAGGTTGGTACTCGTCATTAGGCTTTGTTTTATAGATAGTTATTTTCTTCCCTTGTTGGAAACTTTAGATTGTCTTCTTTTGTTGAAAGTTTTGTTTTTACTTTCCTTGTCATAAGTTTTATCCTTCGCTATAGTTTGAGTAATATATATTTGTATATAGTATCGTGTTCCAAACGTTTGTCGAGAGAATAGTCACTGATTACCTAAGTGTTCCATTGTTACAGTTGTTGTTATTGAAAACCAATCTTATAATGGTTGAATCTTCTTTTGAACAATTAGGATTAGCGAATCAATTTGCTACGATGGGTGATTGATTTTATGTCTGGTCCCGTTTCAATGCATTGAGAGCTCAATTTGTGTCACTTAAACATCTTTACTTTCTCCAGAACTATATAAACTAACCACAAAAAGCAACATTAACACGCTCAATAAAATTTCTCACTAATTAAGTGTTCAGTACTACTATTCTTAGATATGAAACTCATAAGACTGCATGATCAATGAACAAGACTTCCAAGAACATTAGCAAATGAAAACCTGAAAGCTTCCATTACTTTCTTACTTCGAACCAAACTTATCTCGATTCCACCTTCATCTTTCCGGCTATCCGCGAAGAACAATGCTCCACTCGTCACTATGGACAAGTAATCAACCTTGAAAGGCCTTCCCCAACCGAAATCCAACTTGTAGAATGCAAATTGTGTCGATCCGGCAATCACCCTGAATTGTTCCGGACCACTCGACATCATCCTTGCAGCCCTGTGCTTCAAATTCACCTCAGTAGTCTCACCCAACCCTTTGATCTCACTCCTGATCTTCCTCACTGCAGCAACAATCCCACCTTCTCCAAGTATCTCATTTTTCTTTGCAGTCACTCTAATACTAACTGAACAATTGCCAAAGTAATTTGAAGGCAAAGGAGGGTTTGATCTAGACCTGTAATCAGCAGAAACTATAATTGTTGTGGTTTCATCATCACTATTACTGGCTCTTACTTGCATGTCTGCTTTGGTCAAGCAAATCCATGTATAAGCAGAAGCTACCTCAAACCTTGAAGGGTTTAGCAACAAGTTGGTATCGTTGCCAGTGCTAATCATCTTGTTTTGAGTATCCAAAATCATCTGCTTGAGCTTAGAAATATTAGCTAGACTAAGCTCAAACGTCGTAAAAACTGCGTCTTCTAATGTTTCTGCCCTTTTGGCCAAGGATAACCAGTTGTTCATGTCATGCTCAGACATGGACATGGACCTAATGAACTTCACCAATTCTTCAATGAAGTGCTCTTCAATCCCACGCGGCCCCTTCATTAGAGTCCTATCATAGGACGGAAACGGGCCTTGGTATCCATCGATTCCCGACTGACATATTGTTGCCCATAAGCTTACGAAATGCGCTGCCGACCGGCCATCCATGACTGCATGGTTTGTGACAATGCCCATGGTGAAGCCAGAGTTGGGGAAGATAGTGATTTGAATTGCTTTAGATGGGACCTGTTTGGTGGAAGAGGACATTGGAGGGACAAGAAGCTTCAACTCTTGAGGGTCTCTAGCATTATAGCTAGACAAGTGGTTGAAGTTCAAGCTAGACTCAGCTATTGTGACTTGCACACAGTCTCCATTTGTGTATCTTATGAGGGGCTTATCTGACCCTGGAGACCATTCAAGGTTTCCTGCCAATGGGGCGAAGTGTTGGAGGGTCAGAGAGAAGGAGTGTTTGATCTTGGGGAGGAGTGTGTCCATGAAGTCATCAGTTTGGATGGACAAGCTGAAGAAGAGTAAGAGCTCTGATGGTGGCCTCAGTAAGTAAAGAATATCAATGTATGTGAGGGGAAGAATGGTTTCAGGGGCTGAGTTGGGTGGTGGAGAGACATGGCAGACCTCCAAAACTTTAAGGCTACTACTATGTGATGGTGGTGGATCCATGAAAGTAATCGAAATTGAAGAAGCAAGTCAACAAGCAGGGATGGCTTTAACAAGGTTAAGGTCTACATATACATGTAAGGGCTAGAACAATTCCAAAAAGTCACTGCCACCCAATTCAAAACCACCGTATCTACTTGGGAAATGTTTTTTTTGACATCACCAAACTCGCAACCTAAAGTCACGTACCTTAGGATTCATCTTTGCGCAACTCGAATACACACCCTGCATGTCATGCACCAAAACTATGTGCGCACACATCTCAAGCGGTGCATAGACGACTCCCAATTAGGCCGATCGGACTTCGGGGGTGAGTTTGGTGATGTCAGTGTGGCACTTCCCTATACGCTTGGGTACAATAACACCTTTTTTTTCAACATAGTGTATGGCCCAAACTACACCGACCAATCCACACTCGTGCATTGGGGACCAAGTCCCTCACCACTTGAGTCCACCAATTGGTGGTAGTAACACCTTTACAGTGATGCATGACACGGTCGTCGGTGAGGGGCATTACGACGTTTGTCCGAGCAATTAGAGTATCATTCCAACCTATTTTTTAGGTACATGCATCAGTAGATTTCCAGCATATTGTGTAGTCATGTAACTTGTATTTCTCACTAATTCTATCATCACTTGTCTATATATTGTCATGTTACGTGTAACCATTTCCAATGTATACCAACTCTTCCATGTATTGTCAAATTACTTATAATGTGTTGTATGACATGTGGTATATGTGTTGCTTGTACACATTGTCTAAGTACATTTATTATCATCACCAAATGGTGTATATAAAGGATGTCAATCTGATTGTAAAAACACACCAATGTTGGAATGAAATCTCTACATTTCTCAACTTTAGCTCTCTTCTCTCTTGTCTCATCTTCTCTACTTGTTCTAGTAATTCTTAGTTTATGTCTTCCATACTTGACATAAACTAATGAATAAAGCATATATGCAAGGCTTTCAACTTTAAGTCTCTAGGAAGTTCAACTTGGCTTTCAACTTTAGTTTACAACACATTATCAGCACGAAGTTGCTCTACAATAGGAGGTCTTGAAGATCAAAAAGCTTTTTAAAGAGACAAAGTTAAGAAGGTATAATTTTGTTAATTTAAATAAGTTCAATTTATTTCCATAATATCACAGTTAATTTATTTTTTTGTTACATGCATCATTTATGTATATTTACTTTATTCATACATTATATATGCATTATAACCTTACCGACTGCGAAAGTATGCTTTGTTGCATCTTCGACGATCTTCTACATCACAAATCAAAAGTCAATGTGATATAAATAGGTTTTTTTCTCTATACTATAAATAATTAGTTATGCTCTATTCTTGATTTTGTAATGCAAATAGTAATATGAATTTGGATTGATAGTGAATAAATCTTGTCCCCTGTAAAGCTAAACATTGAAAGGGAGACAAGTTATCCCGTTCGATGAGGACATGGTATCAAGTAGACTTTGTCTCGCCACCCAACCTGGAGGTTGTCCCACCAACTCATAAGAACAGTACATTTTGTTTATTAATGAATCAAGTTGTTCACATATATTTAATCATATTTTTTTACATTAAAAAAGAGAGCTATTTTATATTACGTTTATTTTCAAAGTATTAGCCAACTATAATTGAATTGTTATCTTACTATATTACTAACAAGAATCATTTGTCATAGCAATTAGATACTATAACTAATAAATAAAGCATATATGCAAGGCTGTGTGTTAAGCACAATTCATCCGCTAATTTCTCAATAGAGATTTGAGAAGTGGACAATTCGCTTTTATGACATCATTTCACCTTATAGAGCTATATATAAACCAAAAATGGTAATGCTCCAAAAAGCTCAAAATGAGCGGTTGGGTACACTACAAAATTTAATTAGTCGAATATTAATTATAGTTTCGCAATTTTAATTACATCTATGTTGAGGCTATGTGGAAATATGATTGATGAGACAATAATAGGAAGCTCACGTGGCTCGCCTCGATTTATTACTGCAACAAATATCGACCGCGCACGTCGATCCAATAAATGCTTGGAATCTTGACTTAGATGCTAATACAATGTGGCAAGAAATGAGTAGTTGCATAAGGAGAGTGTGAGCAAACTTATTAGGTATATCTAAAGGCGTTGGACCACCAAAGAATGAAACATGGTGGTGGGACGTGGATGTCCAACAAGCAATTAAGATTAAAAGAGAGATGTATAGGAAAATACCTAAGTGTTAAGATGAAGATGCGTACAATCAATATAGAGAAGCTAGAAAACAAGCTAAAAAAGTAGTTAGTCAAATTAAAACAAATTTCATGGAAGATCTATATACAACGTTAGGTAATAGAGATGGCAATATATATATATATATATGCTAGCCAAATTAAGAGATAAAAAGAAACAAGGCCTAAGTCATGTAAGATGCATTAAGGACAAAAATCAAAATGTTTTAAAGCGTGATGATGATATTAAGGAGAGATAGAGAAGTTACTTCGATAGTTTGTTTAATGATGGCCAAGTTGATATTATGATAGATGAAAACTCACACCAATAAAGAAATGTAAACTATACACGCAATATTAGAATTGTAGAAGTTAAAGAGACATTGAAACAAATGAAAATAGGGAAAGCATGTAGCCCAGATGAAATACTCATAGAGGTTTGGAAATGCTTAGGAGAAATTGGATTGACTTAGTTAACAAAACTTTTCGATAAAATTTTAAAATCAAACGGATGTCAAAGGATCGAAGAAGAAGCACGCTCGTGTCAATCTTTAAAAATAAATGAGACATTCAAAGTTGCTCAAACTACCACGGAATTAAACTTATGAGTCACACTATGAAACTTTGAGATAGGATAATTGACAATAGGCTAAGGAGATAAACAACAATATTAGAGAACCAATTTGGTTTCATGCCTGGGAAGTCAACTATGGAGGCGATTTTCCTTGTAAGACAATTGTTAGAAAAATATAGAGAAAAGAAAAAGATCTTCATATGATATCCGTAGATTCAGAAAAAGCATGTGATAGGGTCCCTAGAGATGTTCTTTGGTGGGTTCTAGAAAGAAAAAGAGTGCATCACTACAAAAAAATAGCAAATCAGAAACGAAAATTTTCGTTTCTGATTTGCATAAATTCCGTCTCTAATTGAAATCTGCAACGGAATAGAGACGGAATTTATTCCGTCTCTAAAATCGTCGTCGCTGATTCAATCAGAAACAGAAATGTGATTCCGTTTCTGATTTAGAGATGGATCAGATACGGAATAAATTCCGTTTCTGATTATTTCCGTCTCTGATCCGTTGCTAATCAGAGACGGATCAGAGACGAAATTTGATCCGTTTCTGATTCATGTATCTATTCCTCGAAAATTAGAGACGGAAATAGCAACGGAATCTCTGAGATTCCGTTGCTATTTCCGTCTCTAATTTTCATTTTTGTTTAGTTTTTAAAGTCTTAATTAAAGTCTTATATATATAGGTCTCAATCCAAGCACATTTAACCTGCCAATATATAATAAAAATCATAGCTAAATAATATATTGATATTGCACAATTTATATAAACTTAACATATCCTTAACATTATCTTTTCTCAATGTAATGTACACGAAACAACAAAAACAATCTAAAAAGTTTATATATCGTATCTTTCCACAAAAGTAAAAGCCAAAATTGGTCTAAATGAAAAAAAATGAAGTGTTCCGAGATTATATAAAGTTGATTGTGCTTCAAATAATACTTGACTTCATACAAAACACCTGAAAAAAGATCAGAAAGAAAAAATCACTAAATTATACAAACAATAATAGGAATATAAACAATATTATGGGAGAACTATGTATCATCGCAAGCACAAGTGTATGAGCCAAACACAACATAAATAAAGTAATAAAGAAAAAGAAATTCATCATTATGGGAGAACTACGTATCATCGCAAGCACAAGTGCTTGAGTGGTATTGAACCATTGGAACCATGCTTCAAGACGAATAAATGCTCTATCCAAGAATTATAAGATTTCGCTACTTTCACTAGCTGAAAACTCATTCCGTTTGGTTCTACGAACAAGATCTAAGAATATAGGTAGATAAACGCAATTCTTTGGTCCAAGTCAAAAAAGAGAATGAAGGAACTCAATACAAAGAAAAACTTTACCATGTAAAATTAGAAACAAAGTTGGTGGGTTTCCATTTGAGGGGTCTTTGAGGAACAAATTCTAACTAAAAAAGCAAAAATTGGTGTTTGTTATCAAAAATTTGAGAACCTACAAAATAGGAATGACTTTCATTAACCTATTTTAAACACATGAGATATGCACACAACAAAAATATGTTCTTCAACTTTTTTAAGTTTGAAAACTTTACATTGCGAAAGTGTGAAAAAAAGCTTAGAAGGTCCGATTTGGTTCCTTCTCATATCAAACAACTAGAATCATCACACAAAACCTAGGAAAATAATATCCTTATTAGAGTCCAAATTTAATAATTAAAATCTTCTTAGTATCTTACTCTATCAATGAACATGATTCCGCATCATTATTCCCAATTCAAATAACTTGATTTCAAGAGTAAGCATAATGTCACACCGAATAGAATGAAAACGAGTCTTCCACAACCAAAAATCACATGTAAAAAGAAACTGTAATCCTCAATCAGCTTTCCACCAACAAATCATCATTAAAGAGAACGTTAGAAATTAAGAAATCGTTTTGGAACTTAAGAAATATTCGCACCCGGTAAGATCCATTCGAAGTTGAGGCTTAACAACTTTCGAACACTCTCCAGTTGAGCGAAAACTGAAACAAACGAAAGAGTGTGTTTATTAGAAAATATAAATCATTTTTAGGATATTAAAGCCCAACCACAAGTGTTACAGCATGCACGTCAGACAGTGATTAAAGTTTTTTTTGTATTACAAATTTACATGGATAGCAATAAAATGGAAAGCGAGTAACAGACTTCCGATACATACATTTATAACAAAATGGTTAAATTCTTTTGTACATAAATTGGGATACACATGTACATATTCTGATGTACAATCCAAAAGACTCTGAAAACTAGGTAACAAATGTATGTATCAAAAGTATGCTACTCGATTTTTTTCACAATGAAAAAAGATAGAAAATTACCTGTCCACTAGAATATTTCCTTCAGGATGAACAATCAGGTAGGAAGTTCCTCCATATGAATTCTCAGCGTGATAAACACCCTTAAAAGTATTTCACATTCTCAACTCTTAGACAAGCATAAATTTATTTGCACACGACAAGAGTTTGAGCTATAAAAACACATATTTTTCTTTATTTAAATACGTGAATACACAACAAACAAAACAACAACAACAACAACAACAACAACATCGCCTCAATCCCAAATTAGTTTTAAATAGGAGGAAAAAAATTTAAGAAAAAAACTTGACAAGTTCTCAAAGTACTTTGAACAACAAATGAAAAATAAGATTTAAACAGGAGGATAAAAAAAAGACAAATTCTCAAAGTATTTTGAACAACAAATTAAACTGCTTTTGCCCATCAACTTTAAAAAAAGAGGAAAATTAAGAAAAACAATCTTATATATGTCGGCTTATACTAGAATGTGTCAAAATGCATGCAAAACAAGTCATTGACGCTAATACATGAAAAAAGTAGTAATAGTTGCAATCTCTTTCATTATTTCAAGTCTAAATTATCCATATTGTGAAGGATGCTAGATTCTACCACCACCATAATTTGTCTGGCAATATTATAAGGCTTCTCCAAGGATCCTAACTTTAAGTGAGTTTTTATCTCTTATTTTGGTATGCATAGTTAAATACATATTAAACCACATAAAATTTTACTACACTTTATGGGTACTTATCATACTAAATTGAGTGAACAATGTCTAAGGCATAGAGAAGATCTAATCATTTATGAAACAAACACCTGAGCAAAAGCTTCAAGTAACAAAATGCACAAACATAGAAAAATAAATCAGTCAACAACTAAGGTTTACCGGGATCCTCTGCTCATTAATAGGATGCGGAAACATCTTGTGAACTTCTAATATATCCCGCGGAGGTTTTTCGTATGAATTGAGCTTGTCGGACTGACAAAGTAAGGCTGTAGGGTGCGAGTTGACGTTAAAACTAATGAATGTGACACTCGCAATTCTAATTTCTTGTAATTTTAGTCTTAACATCCATGTCGATAGCACTCGGTAAGGTGAATATTAAAATCGAAAGGTTGAAGAAAGTAGGAGTACACAGAAGTGCCTTTATCCTTTCTTCTTCGGAAGTTGGTTGTTTAAAGACAAATGACCTGGTCATCTTTTCGTGTAAAAACTTCCTGCATACAAGCAATTATGGAATGTTTTTCAGTTGGTACTAAGGGACATAATTTGAGGGAAAACCCTTGAGATATAGGAAAACAAATCACGGATCAAACAATATCACTAATTTTTATTTTCGTCAAAACTTACCATCATCTAATGGTTTTAACTTAAACTCACTACTATATCTTATTGGGCACAATACCATTCGCAGGTCACTCTGCTTCCCATGTTTCACTGATTTGGGCATTGGCCAAATATTCAACCCACAACCCCTACCAAGAACTGGGAAGCTTCGGTAAGCGGTGAGAGAGGTCAGAGAGAGAGAGAGAGAATGAACAGAGATTGGCCTATGCACGCGAGAGAGCAGAGGGCGGTGATGGGAGCGGTGAGCAACACATCGAGCGAGAGGGCCGAGAGCGGTGGATCGGTCGGTGAGCGAAGAGATAGAAGAGAGCGGGGATCGGAGAGAGAGCGGAGAGGGAGCGAGATCGATGAGCGGTGAGCAGGGTGAGCGGTGACCGGGCGAGAGAGAAGGCAGAGAGCGTTGCGTTTAGGGTTGAGCGAGAGAGAGCGTTTAGGGTTGAGTGAGAGAGAGAGAGATAGAGAGAGAGATATATATATATATATTTCGGTGAGAGTCTTGGTCCCTATTTTTGAATCATCGAGATTGAAGCCGCACGAATCTCGAGACTTGTGGACGGTTGTAAAAAATGAGAATTTTGGTGGGAATGTTGGCGCCATTTTTTAGAGACGAAATTTAATTCCGTCTCTATTTCCATCTCTATTTCCGTCTCTGATTCGTCTCAATTCCGTCTCTGAATTAGTCCGTCTCAATTCCGTCTCTAACTAATTTTTTTAGCAACGGAACTTATTTCCATTGCTAATTCCGTTTCTAAATTTCATTTTTATTGTAGTGCATGTTAGATACATAGACACTATTAAGGATATGTATGATGGAGTAGTAACGAGTATAAAAATATTTGGAGGAGCTACAAAAGAATTTTCTATTACGATAGAACTACATCAAGGATCGGGTTTAAGTCCATATTTATTTACTTTAGTTATGGATGAACTAACTAAACATATTCAAGAGGATATACCATGGTGTATGCTATTTACAGATGATATTGTCTTAGTGGATTAAACAAAAGATGGAGTGAACAGGAAATTAGAACTCTGGATGAATACATTAGAATCTAAAGGCTTTAAGTTGAGTAGGACGAAAACCAATTACATGCACTGTGAGTTTAGAAACACTAGACATCGAGATGACAGAGTGGTAAAATTATGAGAAGTAGAAGTTTCTAAGGTAAACCACTTTAGATACCTAGGATCAATCATACAAAATGGTGGTAACATTGAGAATGATGTCACACCTAGAATTCAAGATGGATGTAAGAAATGGCAGAGTGCAACGGGTGTGATTCGTGATCGAAATGTTCCTACTAAGTTAAAAGGAAAATTTTATATGACCGCAATTAGGCCAGCTATGCTCTATGGAAGTGAATGTTGGGCGGTAAAGCAACAACAATTACATAAAACGAATGTAGCAGAAATGAGGATGCTTAGATGGATGTGTGGTAAAACTCGTAAAGATAGAATAAGAAATATAGAAATTCAAAGACAAGTAGGAGTGCACCAATTGATACAAAGATTAGGGAATGGCGGTTGCAATGGTTTGGTCACCTACAAAGACGGCCTACAAATGCCCCAACTAGAAAACTTGACTCATTAGAAACTGTAGAAATTCGACGAGGTAGGGGCAGACCAAAGCTAACATGGGATGCACTAATTATGAGGGATTTGAATGGTTTGAAAAGCTCACCATCAATTGCACTTAATTGAGCACAATGGATAAGTTTGATCCATGTAGTCGACCCCAGTTAATTTGGGACTGAGGCTATCTTGTTGTTGTTGTTGTTGTTGTTGTTGTTGTTGTTGTTGTTGTTGTTGTAGCTGAGTAGAATAATGAAATATTGTAAATACAATATCGCTCTCGTCCAATTGGTTCAGCTTCAAACTAAGAAGCATATGTTGCATATAATAATCATAATCGCAATAACAAATTTATGGACGTGAAAAATGTGAAAAGATCTGGTAAAAGTCGTATTGACAATTTTACTAAAAGTTGGAATAAAAGTGGTGCACCATAAGAAATGCACAAATTATTATTGATAATAATCATGCTTAAAATTGTGACAAACTTTGTCATGTTTGAAATACCATTAGGTCCAAATATTTTTATGCCTAAATAATTTGATACATTTACCATGTCTTCAAAATCAAATGCAAAATTATGAATTTTATCATTAAAAATGGTTCGATAAAATAGACACATCCAGATGTGTCCAAATCATGAGCTAAATATAGGTGATGAGTTTTTTGATTGTGTATTGTGCTACGTGCATTTACATTATAATATAAAAGATAATGTTTCTCGAATTTGAACTTAGTTGAGGCTAACGGTCAGGCAATACCTAGTACAACAATTATATTGCTAATACCTTATTCAGAAAAAAGTTAACTCAAAATAATAAAAAACCTCTCTATATGATTATGATTTAATATGAGTACAAAATTCTCGGCTTTAACTTTTGGGATATATAAGGCACATTGAAACGAATGTCGTCATAAATCGAATGATCTAATGACATTCATAATTTGAAAATATTTATTTGATCATCCAGAATCATCAATAATACGAAAATATCGTAAATTCGCATTGATGTCCTTTATCGAACTAGATTTTTTATCAGCTATTGATTATATTAAGGCAAATCAATATGAGACTTACATTGATGTAATTCTTGATCAATCATATTATAAGATGTCTTTGGTCCCTAATAGAGAATTTATTCATAGCAAGTTTTGCTAATTGTCACTTTAATGAAGCAGTTTTTCACCCATTATGGATAGATATAAGCCAATTCAAAATGAATGATGTGAAATTGCTTGAAGCACATTAAATTGCATCAAAGTTGTTGTATTATGATCCATGTATAAATTAATATGAACTTGAAGTTCAAAGGATTATTCATTAACAACAAGTTATGAATCAATTATTTGATGCAAGTCACTACAAGGAAAATGAAATTTAGAAACGGAATTAGAAACGGAATTAGAAATGGAATTAAGTTCCATTTCTAAAAAAAAAAGTTAGCGACGGAATCGAGATGGAAACATTCAGAGACGGAATTGAGACGGATCAGAGACGGAATTAGAGACGGAATTAAATTCCGTCTCTAAAAAATGGCGCCAACATTCCTACCAAAACTTTATTTTGTTATACCCGTTCATCAAATCTCGATATTTGTGCAACAAATCTCGAGATTTCCCCTTTACCCCCTCCAACACCCCCTCGTCCTCCCCACCACCGAAAGCCCTAACTCCCACCGCGAGAAAACCTCGTCTTCGTCGTCTCTCCTCTATACTATCGTCGCTCATCTAGACTCTGGTCTCTTCGTCTCTCCGGTCACCGGCCCCCAAATCTCCAACCCCCAACAAATCTCTCGTCTCCGTTTCATTGCTCACAACTCTCTCTCTGGTCTCTCCGTCTCTTGCTCAACCAGTTATAGTGGTGTCTCTCTCTGGTCTCTCCGTCTCTCTCCGGTCACCGCCCCCAAATCCCCAACCCCCAACAAGTCGTCCTCGCACTCCATTGCTCCCTGGTAGCGCTGCCCTGCTCTGGTCGTAGCGCCGGTCTTGCACATTTTCAGTCCGCGCCTCTGCTCCTCTCGGCTCTCACATCGTGCTCTCATTCAGTCCCCTCTTCGACCTCTCTGCTCTCTCATTGTGCTCTCATTCAGTCCGTGCCTCGCTTTGTTTCATTGGTGAGTTCTCCCTCTTTCCTCTCGAAACATTATTTTTGATTAATTGGCAGTTACATGTTTTGTTTGCTTTTACAATGATCTGTGATTTTTACTCGGGCGTGAGAACTTATTGTTTCATGTATTTAGTTGTTTTTTTGCAAGTTTATTATACACAAGTTGTTTTGGTGAGTAACAATTGATTGCAATGTTGGCAAATATTTGGATGAATCTTCATGACGACTTGTATTTGTAACATCAACTATGTAATTACTTGTTGTCTATATGTTACTTGTTCCACTTTGTGTACTCTTCTATTTACCTTGTCCACTAAGTGTAGCTTGTAATCTTTGTTCAAAGTACATATGATCATCATGATCAAGGGCATATAAATGGAGTTCATTCTCTTGTACACAATACAAAAATTCTTGAAATACAATCTCTACATTATCTCTAACTCTCTTCTCTTTTGTTTCCCTTCTCTACTTGCTCTTCTAATTATTAGTTTAATTAAGCCTTCCATGCTTAAGTCTTTAGCAAGGCCAACTTTAGCTTATACATGTTATCAGCACAAATTTGCTATTGCACAAAAGAGATCTTGAAGTTCAAGAAAGCTTGTTAAAGAGACAAAGCTAGAAATGTATAATTTAAATAAATTTGATTTGGTTGTAACTCTTTACATCTTTGAATTAATTTAAACTTGATTTAAATTTATGAAGTTTACCTATATAATAAAAAAGGGAAAAAGGAAGAAAGGGAACTGTTATTGCAAGCCTCTCACTATGTTTCTCTATGGATGTCCGTTCTTTTGTGTTTCTTGGTCAATAGTTTTGTAATACATGGGTGGTTCATTATATTGATTATATGTTTTTTAATATCATGTTAGCATTAATTTGTTGATATTGCTCCTACGTTTCGTTATTAAATATTATACGAATTGTTGACAGTTAGGTGAATCTGAACTTATTGAGCAAGTTGAAGTGTTGACCCTGTGACAAGTGATAACCCAAACCCATATGAAGACCCCTGTTTATTACATAAAAACTAAAAAGATAAATAGTATTAAAACCTACGCATGGAATAAATATCTCTTATGTTATAACCATTTATTTATTTATTTTTAGATCAACAACTGAGGTACTTAAGAAGTAGTCATTGTAAAGAAGTTAATCACTTAAGTATTTTCACTTGAGGAAATAAGTCTTAGAAAAAAAACTTTGATCCTAGATATCTCTACAACAAGTCAAAATAACGCGGCAAACGAAGTAAGTGAGGTTTGAACTATTATCAATCCTCCCATGCTAGTTTATATGCTTCGATTCATTTTAGTAGTGATCGAAGTTTAATTTGGGATCCATTATGGTAGTTCTTCACTAAGATTTTTTAGCGGTTCCCTTTTAAACTCCTTATCGTTTAAATGCCTGTGGAACTGATATAACATTGGATAATTTCAATTAGTACCTTGTAAAGTAGGGCCAATGGCCACCAGTATGTCTCCCTTGCTATTTTATGATATCTTGATGTGTATAACTATTCAGATATCATAAGTGATATCTTGATGTCTTTGTTATATGTTCGGTGTCTCTCTTGATGTGTTATGTAGGTGTTCAACGAACATTTATAAAAAGAACAAGTTTCCACTTCCTTTCAGTCTAATGAAATCATGAATTTTCGTTCAGTATTTTTGTTCAAATTTATCATGTTAGGCATTGTTTTTTTTTTCTTGCTATTTTATTATGTTTGGTTATGCTATTCTGAAATGCCAAAAAAATGATAATAGGTTCGATGATCTGAAATATGAAAATCTAATTTTGAATATACTAGGTATTACTTGGATGATTGATGGTAATTTGGACTAGTGTTTTACTTAGACATTGACATTTGTGTTCACCACACTTCTCTTTCCAAGTACCTTAGCTGTCGTGATAGGATTGCGAAAGGGAAGGCGTAGAAAACTAATAGGGCCTTCTCATTTGCGTATGAAAATGGTTGTAATTTTATTATGTATTTTCTTATTTAAACATTTGTGACAAAAAGATTAACTCGGGTAACTAATTGAAATGAAATAAGACTTAGAATTAAATATTAGACAGAAAATACTTATGTGGATAAATACACCTTATTGCATTTGGATATACCATGCATAAGTTGTAGAAGAACTTTTGCAGGTATTTTGGGACTTCAAATTGAGCAATTAATGGACCAAGAAGTTGTGAATCTATCTGGTGGAAAATTGCAAAGAGTGGCATTGTGCTTATGCCTTGGAAAGGTATTTTTTTTTTTACCTTTCTAAGTCAATTATTTGTAAGTAGGCATGACTTGACATTTGTTTGATGTTTTGAAAATTAATTATGTTAACTAGATTTGTTTCTACAACGCTCTATTGTTGGTGTAAACTTTCTTGTTCTTCTTCTCTTTTTGTATGTGTTTTTCCCCACTTTTCTTCTTGAATGACAGTTATTAGTTAATCTATGTGATTTAGCTTCTTAAATATGTAGCATTTTTTTAACTTCTGTTCAGTCGCTAGATTATAGTTGGTGTTGTATTGGATTCAAGAATTGTGTTGAATCTCAAAAAGATAAAATGTAGTTATTATGCATTTTTTATTTAATTATTCATGCCTTAAATTAAGGGTTGGATTTATGTGATTAGTGATTAGTGATTTGGCTAAATTTGTGGATTTGTGTGATTTGTGTGATTTTCAGTATAGACAGTAAAAGTTTCCATGTATAAATCTAAAAAAATAGTTTCCATGTATAGTGATACTGTATAAATCCCATAAGATTTCTAATATGAAAACCTACTAGTAGGTTTTCTTTCGTTTTCTTTCTTTCGTTTTTGCAAATTAGTAACACTTCTCCAAATATTATGCTCTAAACCATGTTTTGAGCTCATGTCTGCATTATATCAATCCTTTAATTTTTAATGTCATTTGAAATTGTTGTCCTTCAAGTGGGAAACTATATTCCAATTTCGCCAGTACGGGATGATGTAGCGGCTGCATACAAGAAGGGAATGGAATGGAAAGCCAGTAAAATGCTTCTCCCATACAAGCAACTTTGTAGTGAGAAAAAGGTAAAGTTTTCTATGTTAACCTTCAAGCCTATTAAAAAAAGCATATTATGAAAGAGAAAAAAAAAAAAGAAAAGAAAAAAATGAACTCACTCTAATGCGATACATGAAGGTGGAAGCGGAGATTGTACAAATTGAAGCGAGATGATGTACCGGTTGCAATATCTAATGAAGTGTCTAAGTCCCAAATCAGCATGCTTGTTATTGGAGCTTCGTCGGGTGGCGAGTTTCACAAGGTAAGAGTAAGAGATATGATATCGTTAACGGTTTGATCTATTTGCATAGTTCCATTACTCCGATTAATTGGATAGAATAGCAATGTGGATTTACCATTTAGTTCTCTTTCCTTCGTTTCATCTCATGGTTTTTACATGCGTTGGACCTTATATGCCCTCATAGATGTTCCTTGTTTCCAATTGTTCCTAGTTCTATTTGAGGTTTTAAACCACATCTTGTGAAAACAAGGTCTCTAGTGATACATCGACATCCATGGTTTTGGCTGTGATTTCTAAAAGTTGTAAACAAGTCTTAATTTTATTTTATTTTTATAAGAATAAACTAGTAGACTCTAATTAATTAATTTGCAATTTAGGTTTTATTTTCTTTGTTGTCGAGCATAAATATTTTTCTTTTAATTTTAATTCTTAAACGTAATCATGCATGATAGCTTGTGTATGTTGCGGTCTTAAATATTGATCATGAAACATCGAGACTATATATATAAGCATCACAAACCATTGCTATGTTATAGTTTGGAGCGAGAGATAATTTGCTAAATAACACCATGTTCCTTCGGATAATGATGAATTTCTTTTTCTTTATTACTTTATTTATCTTTGTGTTTGGCTCATACACTTGTGCTTGCGATGATACATAGTTCTCCCATAATATTGTTTATATTCCTATTATTTTTTGTATAATTTAGTGATTTTTTTTCTTTTTGATCTTTTTTCAGGTGTTTTGTACGAAGTCAAATATTATTTGAAGCACAATCAACTTTATATAATCTCGGAACACTTCATTTTTTTATTTTTTTTTCATTTAGAACAATTTTTGCTTTTACTTTTGTAGAAAGATACGATATAGAAACTTTTTAGATTGTTTTTGTTGTTTCGTGTACAGTACATTGAGAAAAGATAATGTTAAGGATATGTTAAGTTTATATAAATTGTGCAATATCAATATATTATTTAGCTATGATTTTTATTATATATTGGCAGGTTAAATGTGCTTGGATTGAGACCTATATATATAAGACTTTAAAAACTAAACAAAAAGGAAAATTAGAGACGGAAATAGCAACGGAATCTTTGGATTCTTATGCTATTTCGTCTCTAATTTTCGTTTTTGTTAGATACATGAATCAGAAATGGATCAAATTTCGTCTCTGATCCGTCTCTGATTAGCAACGGATCAGAGACGGAAATAATCAGAAACGAAATTTATTCCGTCTCTAATCAAAAACGGAATTAGAGTACGGAATAAATTTCGTCTCTGATCAGAAACAGAATTTATTCCGTTTCTGATCCGTCTCTAAATCAGAAACGGAATCGCATTTCCGTTTCTGATTGAATTAGCAACGACGTTTTTAGAGACGGAATTGATTCCGTCTCTGTTCCGTTTCTGACTGCAATTAGAGACGGAATTTTTGCAAATCAGAGACGAAAATTTCCATTTCTGATTTGCTGTTTTTTGTAGTGAGTATTATACGTAAAAGAGTTGACATTCGTATGTTCCAGCATTAAAAGTTAAGTTGAAGTTGGGAAGGGAGGAAGGGCAGAGTGTTTTTATTGTCTTCCGCAGCATCTTGTTTAGTTCTTGGAGGACATGAGACTTGACATTGAGAGATGAAGGGCTGCCTTTGTCGGCTAGTCTCTTGTCTTGAATGAGTAATTACATAGCGTTTGTAATAGGCTATGTGTGGATTCTCATTTTTTTGATTGGGATGATGTAAATAATAGGCATAGAATTAAGTCTCACTTTTTTGTAAATATTATTTTTTGATAGTGAAATACAACTTCCTTTATCTAAACAAATCGAATAAAAAAACTTGTATAATAAATACAACTATTTACGTTGATAGTTATACCATATTAACCTTGACGTTTAAGGTTCAAACCTTACTAAAAGCATTTTTTCCTAATATTAATAAGAAAAAAAAACGTATTTTTAAATATTTGATGGCGAGCCGGAATGGCTTGGGCTTGCACATATATACCCGCGCCCATCCCAAACAAAGCCCAAGGGCGGACCCAAAGGTTAATTTTTGGACAACTATTATAATAATTATATTATATTATACAACACATAACAAAAAAAAAGTCTCCATAAGTTTTGAGTTTTTAATTTCACAAAGAGATTTTTTTGCTAAAAAAAATATGATCAATAGTCCATGTGTCCCTTCTAGAGTTTATACATATAACAGTTATTTGATAAAACATCTACTCTATGGAGCAACATCTAGTCTAAAGAACCTATATAAGTAATAGATTGACTAACTTCAAGCGATCTTATTAACATATCATGCACGGTAAGTTTTAAAGTTTTGCGATATAAAAAACTTGAGGGAGTACATGAAATATTTTATTTGAAGTCCTTTTGTAGTTGGCCCCCTTTCTAGCTCAAGGCGTAAATGTGCAACTAAATGTACAAGATCCAATAAAACACTTAAGGCGTAAAAGAAAAGCTAGTTCGAAGGACACAAAACGTTGAGAAATAAAGTAAAAGTAAAAATAAATAAAATAATGATGATATAAAAATTCTTTGGCAATGATTCAATCTATCTTTCGAATTTATGTCTTTATTATAATATCATTGTATATTGATGATTTAAATATTATGAAAATCACAACGACATCCTTATATCATTCGAATCCTTAAAAAGGGAATTCAAGATGGAAGATCTTAGAAAAATAAGATTTAGCCTTGATTTGGAAATCAAATATTTTTTTCAAATAAAATAGTTGCCCATCAATTAATTTATTTTACTCAAAAAGTAAATTTGCGTTTGCAAAGGTTTGCTAAAAAATAATAAAATGCTTCACTCATGTCAGCATGAGGGGGAGAATAAAAAGAGTTATATTGATTAGTATATTGCACTCTTTTTGCCTTAGCTATGGTTTTATCCAATTGAGATTTTCTAGCAAGGTTTTTAATGAGACAATTAACAATATCATACAACAAAGCAAGATAGACGAGAACAACGTATTCATTTCCCTATACTAA
The DNA here is from genome assembly GCA_039657365.1 of Stephania yunnanensis. Lineage (NCBI taxonomy): Eukaryota > Viridiplantae > Streptophyta > Magnoliopsida > Ranunculales > Menispermaceae > Stephania > Stephania yunnanensis. Next base: position 59,888,620 of record CM077582.1, on the reverse strand, counting down.
GTTTTTTCCCCACAAGGTTTTTCTAGTAGAGGTTTTGACGATGCATATTTTCTAAGCAAGTATCATCCAAGGGGAAGTGTTGTGAAGTGTAGATGACCATGCATGCACACCAACATATTGTGTAGTCATGTAACTTGTATTTCTCACTAATGGTATTTTCATTTGTCCATTATTGTCATGTTACTTGTAAGCATTTTCAATGTACACCAACTCTTTCATGTATTGTCAAATTACTTATAATGTGTTGTATGAAATGTTGTGCATGTGTTACTTGTACACATTGTCTAAATACATTTATTATCATTACCAAATAGCCTATATAAAATGGTGTCAACCTCATTGTAAAAACACACCAATGTTGGAATTAAATCTTTACATTTCTCAACTTTACCTCTCCTCTCTTGTCTCCTTTTCTCTACTTGTTTCCGGCGGTTACTTGTTCCAGCAGTTCTTAGTTTATGTCTTTAATGCTTAAGTCTCTTATGGCCTGTTCGGTTCAAATTTAACAAGACCCAAGGCCATGGGATTAGTTTGTAATGGGACTAACACATGAGTTTATGTATTAGTCCCTTTTATGGGACTTGTTCGATTGGGAGTTTTAAGCTTGAGAATAAATGTGGTTCTAAAATGTACATTTACTAAATTACCCCTCTAATTAACATACATCTCCAACAAAATCATCAAAGTCGAGTTCATTCCCCATGTTCATCATCTCCCTCATTCATATGCCTTCATTGTTTCTTTCCCCTGTTCACCCTCTTCACGATTCCCTTCCTCACTGTCTCTCAATCTCTCTCGTCTCTGATTCTAATACATTTATACCCGTCACCGTAAATTGTTGGTGTAAGTAATGGAAAATAAATTGAGTTTTAGTTTCGATTTTGGTGGACTGTGTATGCGTGTAATCAAAAAAGACGTTGAGGGTATGATTGAAGGTTTCATTGTTGTTGTTGGTTGTGTTGATTGAGGGAGAAAGGAGGAGGTGAGGGATCGACTGTTTAAAAAAAAACAAAAACAAAACAACACACAGTTGATGCTCATATTTGAGGAAGAAGATGACACAAAAGGATGTCATCTCTTATGTGTATTCGGCCATGAGCCCAGATTATCGAGAAATAAAAAAATAAAAAAAGAAAAAAAAATTGTGAAGAACGAAACTCATTCTAAAAGTTGAGAAAAGTGTGTAAAGAAGAGGGGCAATTTGGTCATCTGTAATGGCCAAGCATTGGGACTAGTTAGTCCCACCAAAATTGGTGATTTGCTTTAGTTGCCTCTACTGAGTATTACTTAATCCCATGACTTAGTTAATCTGTGAAGCGAATACTGATTTAGCCAATCCAGTGAGGTTAATTCACCCTAAGATCATGAAGCGAGCGGGCCATTAAAAGTGGGCCATTAAAAGTTCAACGTGGCTTCCAACTTTAGTTTACAACAAAATGTTCTTTTCTTTTCTTAACCAAGCAGAAGTACTGAAAGGCAAACATTTATTCTTGTACAGCTTTATATCATCATTTTGTTCTTTCATTTAAAGATATAGCAACTATACTGACATATTTCTAAAAGCCGTACACAAAAATGTATTAGGTACTGCAAGACATCATAGTGGACATGTGGGACTGATATGCATATATCATATATCAAGTAAAAGTAAACTTGCAATTCAGAGATACAACTGAAAAAAGATCAACTACAACACGCAAATTAAATCAGTTCTCCAGCGTCAAATGTATCTGGAATCACTCAAAACACTTGATTCGAAGAGAACTGGTCCAACATACCCCACTTCAAAAACTTGAAATACTAGGAACTGAAGAATCTCGATGATGTAGAAGTAAATCGAAGATAACTTAAAATGCATTAAGTAAAGGAGATTTTGAATACTTTGAAAGCACAAAATTAAAGCATTGAATCGAACAGAATAAAAGAGTTTAATTAATGTGGACTATGTCAATTAATAAATTGGTTCACCTGTAGTACTTCTAGCCACGCTACATATCTTCTATGGTACTGAAAAATAATTTAATTGTGTAGCACATCACAGCATTAAAGGCCATGGAAACTATTCAAAAGAGTGGAAAGAAACTGAAAAACACCAAAACTGATGAATCAGCTGCATTCTTTGAAAAAGAAATAAGTGGGACAAACATTTAACAGAGATGGCCCAGAAAATAGATGACAATTCATTAATAGGGATGGCGAAGTAAATACACTGAACCGTGTATATCTTCTAATCCTTATGTTTAGACTTCAGAGAGGCTGACACTGTGACATAAAGATTAAAAAAAAGTAGCTGCGGTGATTTTAACACCTCTGAAGACTACAAATGCTTTCACTAAAAAACTCAACTCAATATAAGCTGAAGAAATTTTTGATGTAAAGGTAGAGGTAGAGGTAGAGGTAGACCAAAGTTAACTTGAGACGCATTAATTATGAGAGATTTAAATGATTTGAAAAGCTAATCATCAATTGCACTAAATCGAGCGCAATGAGAAAGTTTAATTCATGTAATCGCATGTGTTATCAAAAGCCTAATCACTTGAGCTACACCACACTTGCAAGTTGCAACCAATTTGCTCTCACTTTTCTTATAAGAAGACAGCAAGGTTTGCCACTAGGGGTGGCAATTCGTGTCGGTGAGTCGTAAATGTGTCGTGTTATAAACAGGTCATGACCCATATAATGCAAACTCATTACATGACATGTTTATTAATCGTGTTAATCATTTTCGTGTCTAAGTGGGTTGTGTTAAACATGTCGTGTATTCGTTTCACTCATTTATTAAATATTATATTTAAAAGTCTTATTTTATTTAAACTTTTATAATTTGGTTACTACTTTTTAAAATATATCTAAATTATTAAATTCGAACAAACATACTAAAATAGCTAATAAAATATAACGTGGTTGTATATAGTCGTTAGTTTTACTTTACTTTTTCTTTTAAGTCTGTATTACTCTTAATAATAAAGTAAAAATGACTCGTAATAATAACATAAACAAACTTATAAGAATCATCTAAAAAATATTTAAATTTTACTTTGGTGAAAAGTCTTATTTTTTTTAATAAATAATTATTAATAAAATCTAAAACATAAATAATATATTAAAAGCAAAATGAATATTTCCTCTCAAATATAAAATAAAATGTGATAAAAGATGTCTATAAATAAAATAAATAAATCATGCTATTAACGTGCATTCAAATGAGTGAATTTTGTACCAATCTATTTATTATACCATATTTATTATTTATATATTATTCTTTAATCGTGTTAAGGGAGTCATAAACGAGTTAAGTAAGTTGACATATTAATAACTCGTTTATTAACCGTGTATAAACGTATTAACATGTTTATGACCTAAACCCACTTAAATCAAACCCGCGACATATTTATTACGTGTCGAGTCATGTTAATCGTTTCATGACCAAAATTATTAGCGTTACTTGAGACCCTTTCATTCATTTCAGTTCCAGATGCACCGAACTCCAACCACACGTACTGTTCAATTCGCCAAGTCCCATTGAATTGAAAAAAAAAAAATGGTTATTCATTCATTCCTCAGGATCTTCTCAATCATTGCCAACATTTCGACGTGGTCGAATCAGCGCCACATTTCAAGTTTGGTTGTCTATTCATTTAACATAGGGTACAGGGATTTTGATGTTGAATCACGCATTAAAGCGCACAGACATCTCCACATATATTTAACAAGCTTCAACTTTTGCATCAACCAGAAGCATGTGAACCAAACTTTCCAATAGTAAAGACCATCACCATCAATGATATGATATCAAAGCACATGAAAGCGAAAAAAAAAAGTCAAGTAACAAAGAAGTGTTGTATACCATGTTCCCCAGAAACAAATACGACCACGCAAGGAGAATGCTCTCCACCAATACCAGTGCAGAATGAACCATCAGTTTCGCGACATGTGGCCAAACATAATGCACAAGATTCACCAATAACAACATATTTCTTTGGAAAAAATTTGTGTTCACTGAAACACCTCTGAACCTCAACAACAGACTAGGTCAAAGAAAAAAAAAAAAAAGGGTTTCCCAATAAAATACCTGGGTCGCGCCTTTAATAAGAACTCTTAAATCATTTTTACATCTCTAGAAACAATATAATGTGACGGAATGTGATCACGTGTAGTGCGTGTCAAATATAATCCGCAATCGAATTACCAACCACAATGATGTAGTAGTGATAAATACGGAGTCGAATTCACATAACTCGAGTTTTACTCCAAATTAACTAAAAATGGAGGATTTTCAGAAATTTAATGAAATAAATAATTAAACTAACACAAATAAAAAGTTCGCAAAAATAATATCAACGAGAATAAATCACCTAAATCTATAGTTCCACAAGCAAGAATCAAGATTCAATGGCATTTAATGGTCCTCAATCATCCTAAAAAGTTATTAACTCAATTTCTCCTAGATTAGCTATGAAAAATCGACATCCGCCATAAATTTTTAATTTCTAATTTCGATAGTCAGGACGTCCGCCACTAACTATTTCTCTAATTAATGTATAACCCTAGACATCCGCCAATCAGGTTTAACACACTAACCGCATTAATTTCAATATGTGGGAACATTAATCCTAAATAATTGGGTCGCATCCGCTCCCAATTTAACCTAGATTCAATTGTTGCATACTTAAGAACCGAAAGGGTTTTACGGCAAACGGGTGAGTGTTTGTTACTTTATTGGTCCAAAAGTACAATTACAGAGATACTAATAGTCTAAATAATTGTAGATTGTCCACCTAAAAGCATGCACTGGCCATATACATACCCTAGATCTAAATCATAATCAATAAAATCAACAACAATGAAATAGTAGAAATTAAATAAAATAAAATAATAAAATAATAGATCTCACATAATATGCCATGAATCTATCATCCCGACTTGCTTCCCCTTCGACCTAGGTAAAAAGTTGATTAGCCGATCATCATCGTCAAAGAAAGTCGATACTAAAAAATAATAGTCGTGTTCTTCTCAATAATACCTAGTTCCTAATATATAAAAATACAAAAATTGGTCTTAGAGGTGAGAGAAACTAATTTTTGGGATTGGGGAGGTGACTTGTACGCCGATGAGCATCGTAGGGTTTTTTTTTTGCTTAAAAATAGGTGTCCGCCATGTGTCAGAACGCCATTGATCCGTTCCTGCCGTCGCGCTGATGTGGTGCGTTCTGATTGGGTGAAAGAGCTCGTGATGACGCGCTGTGTTGTGCTGGAATGACACGTGTCGCCGCCTGATTGGAGGAGTGAGATGTCGATGACATGATGGAGCGCTGTGTGCGAGTGGCTCATGATGCAGAACGAAAATCGCGCGAATTCGTGCCAAATTTCTGAGAGTCTGTGCGAGCACGCATCCCGAGGCAAATCGATGGGCAGTGCGGTGTGACGTGGCCCGTGTGGCGCTAACGCGTCGGCCTGTGATTGTGGAAAATGTTTCGTTACGCTGATGTGATGAGACGCGATTGGTGGAGCTGGTGTGTTGATTGCAAGCTGGCGGTTTTGATGCTACGTGGCGCTCTCCCATTGGCTGAACCGGTTGTGATGGCATGCTTGTATCCAATGAAAACGCACCACGTGTCAGCTGCAGTGAGGTAAATCGCTGACGTGACAACGTTTGATTGGTTGAATGCTGACGTGACAGCTCCCAATTGGTTGAAATATGTTGCCTCCTATTCTACCCACCGCGCAATGCGTATTTCGAGGCAAATTGTCCGACATCCGATCACTGCATGTAAATACTCTATTTTGAATATTTTCCGTCACGAATTCAACCGTGCACTCCGTTTCACCTAAAAAAGACCAAAAAAATATAATTAATATATAATTTAGAGACTTTCCATATTTAAATATACTAAAATAAACTACTATATAAATATTGACTTATCAAATACCCCAAACTTATGACTTTGCACATCCCGAACAAATGTGTAAATGACAACACAAACTAAACTAGACTCCTAATATAATAATGCATTGACTCAACTAATTTTCTACCCGAACCAAATTCATGGAGTTCCTTTCGTTTACATAGTCACCAAGTTAACAAGTAACTCAGAAAATTCGAGTTATGATATTTCAAGATTCACAACCCAAACACAATTAAGATCTCACTTTCAAGACAAAGACTCGGTCAAAACAAAGGCCATCAACTACCGACAAGTTTTCTTGGTCTATACATTCAAGCACGCAAGTTCAATTTCACTTAATATAGTGAAAGCACTCGAACTAAATCTTTTATTTTAGGAGTTTTACAACTTCTGCCTATATTTAATATTTTTATTTTTTCCTTTCACATTTTTTTCTTCTCCAAAATTCTTTTTTTTTTTCAACAAATACGGTCCCTGCTCCATTTCATGTGGACCGATTTTCTCACTTTTTCTCACCACAAGCTTCCATGCTCAATTTCCTGTGGAAACCTGTAGGACACTCTATTTTTATAGAAAAACTCTTGTTAGTACTTCTCACTTTCACTATAATTAACCAAATCCCCCGTTGTGGGTTAAGATAATATCACATGTACAAATTTAGTCGTCTACTCATTTTCATTATTTAGCACAAAATCCAACCATCATCTAAGTCATTAATCATGAAATCATAAAAATGCAGAGCTACGAACTCGACTGAGTATTTCTCTTAATTTTCTCTAAGTTCAAGTAAAAAAGGCAACTATAAATTACTCATCCACAACCAAAGACATGAACAAAGTTTCGGGTGACTCTAAATAACTAATAAAAAAATATACTAAATACATATATGCATGAAAGTCTATCGATTCCTAATGAAATTAGAGAGGAATATGAATGGATAAGAAATGAAAGAAATTGAATAAATGATATAAAACACCACCATTATCATTCGATATCCGCATATAACCGCATAAAACAAATAAATGATCTCACATGCGGTCTTTCGTAAAAGAATCCATCCAAAACAATCCACAATCCCAAAAACACTTCCAAACTTATTCCAAACCTTGTCATCAAAGTTCAAAACAAGTCAAGAGGTCCACACATAGAAAACAAACAAGATGGTGAAAGAAAATGATAAATATGAGATGAAGGAAACGATACAAATTCATGCAAAATGATAAAAAAAAATACAAAAATAAATAAACTAAATGATCTTTATTAAGTTTTGGGCTGCCTCCCAATAGCGCTTTTGGTTAAAGTCGTTGGCTCGACTTGGTCTGAATCAGTCAATCAGTATAGATTGGCGTTGCAAGAGAACCAACCTCCACATTATGGCTCGGGAAGTCTTCATAAAAGATCTTCAATCTATGGTCGTTCACCTTAAACGCATTACCAGTCTCCAAACTCTGAATCTCCACTGCTCTGTGATCGTACACCGCAGTCACAACATACGGTCATGTCCACCTCGATCTCAGCTTACCAGCAAAAATCTTAAGACGTGACTGAAATAAAAGCACTTTCTGACCAACACGAAAAGATTTCCTAGAGAGATTGTTGTCATGGAGCGCTTTTGTTTTTTCTTTATAAATTAGCGCATATGCATAAGCGGTGTTCCTGATTTCCTCCAATTCTTGAAGAGTGAGTTTTATCTTTTTTTCTGCTTCATCGAGCTTCATATTAAGCTGTTTCACAACGCAGTAGGATTTATGCTCGAACTCGACTGGCAAGTGGCAAGCTTTACCAAACACAAGGCGATATGTGGACATCCCAATTGGCATTTTAAATGTCGATCGATAAGCCCAAACTGCATATATCATCAAGACGTAAACTCCAATCTTTACTAGTAGAATTCACCGTCTTTTCCAAGATGGATTGATTTCCCTATTTGAGACCTCTATCTGGCCACTCGTTTGGGGATGATACGCTGTAGACGTTCGATGGTGACTTTGTACCTCCTTAGAAGACTTTCAACCATACGGTTGCAGAAGTGAGTGCCTCTATCACTGATCAGGGCACGTGGAGTACCAAATGTTGTGAAAATCCTCGATTTGAGGAATTCACTTACCACTTTAGAGTCGTTAATGCATGTAGCCTTAGCTTCCACCCACTTATACACGTAATCACTGCCAAGAGTATGTAAACATTACAAAATGACACTGGAAAAAGTCTCATAAAGTCTATAACCCAAACATCAAATACCTCACAAATATGAATCGGGGTAAGTGGCATTTGGTCCCGATGACAAAGGATACCAGTTTTCTGATAGTTAGGACAAGTCTTAGTAAACATGTATGAATCATGGAAAATGGTGGGCTAGTAAAACCCACTCTCGAAAACTTTCCTAGCTATCCGACGGGGACCAAAGTGGCCACCTCAAGCGTAAGTATGATAAAAAGTCAATATGGAGCGACTCTCGTCTGAAGAACACAACGCTTGATAACCTGGTGGAGCAAAATCTTCATAAGTACGGGTCATCCCATACATAGTACTTAGCATCGCTCCTTATTTTATTCTTCTAAGCTTTCGAAAGGTGGGGAGATAGCTCGCCCGATGTGATATAGTTCACTAAATCGGCGTATCATGGGAGATTTTCCATAACAACATAGATGTACTCATCAGGGAAATCACTACAAAAAAATAGCAGATCAGAAACAAAAATTTACGTTGCTGATTAGCATAAATTTCGTCTCTAATTCAATTCTGCAACAGAACTGAGACGGAATCTATTTCGTCTCTAAAATCGTCGTCGCTGATTTAGTCAGCAATGGAAATGGGTTTCGTTGCTGATTAGAGACGGATTAGAGTCAAAATTTAGAAACGTAACATAGACGGAACATAAATGCAAATTCTTCTAAAGGGTATAGTTGTAATTGCATTTTGTCTCTGATCTGTCGCTAATCAGATATGGATCCGAGACGGAATGTAATAATTCCGGCTCTGATCCGTCTCTGATTAGCTACGGATCAGAGACGGAATTATTGCAATCCGTCTCTGATCCGTCTCTGATCAGCAATGGATCAAAGACGGAATTATTGCATTTCGTCTCTGATCTGTCTATGATTAACATAGGAACGTTGACGGAATGCAATAATTATGTCTCTGATCCGTTGCTAATTCATGAATTTCGTCTCTGATCCGTTGCTATTTAGTATCAAAGTTTAGTTTTGCCCGGTTGGGCTCGGCTATTTCCTCGGAAATTAGAGACGGAATAGCAATGGAATCTCTGAATTTCGTTGCTAATCCGTCTCAATTCTGCTTTGTTTAGTTTTCAAAACTAAGCTCAATCCAATTGGTTCTCCATAACCTCTAAACCTGAAAATACATCCATAGGACCTACTTCATCGCCTGCACCCCCTCCAACAACTCCTTGGGGATGCTAACATCCCCCAAAAAAGCAAAATTTGACATACATACATCGACAATATATATCAACAAATATTCAAATGAGAGAAAAAATGTACAATTCGACATTGAAAAAGATTTATATATCCACGAAAGCTTGTCAAGTATAATAAATGTTTCAAATTTCTAAGTATTCACAAAAACCACCAATCCTATTGTTCAACAACCACAAAAAAAACTTACAATCCTCTAAATATGCACAAAAAGAAGTATCAATCTAAAAGTCATGTAAACAACTATAAAAGTTACATGATATGCTTTAAATTCCTCATCTCTCACTTGCAAACCAGATTATGGTAGGTATTGTCACAGGGATATGGGCAATCAATGGCACTAACTCTCACTCGATCGAAGAACCAGTCACCTACTGATAGGGCCACGCTCTGCAAATATTGCAAAATGGATCAAACTCAAGATAAACAAAATGAAACTGCGCAAAAAAATATCTCCATTTACAGTGCAAAAGAAAACAGTTTATTTTACATGCTACTTGTGTGTCCAACTAACACAATTTATTAGAAGGGGGAATCTGAGAACCTACCTAACTACATGAACAAAAAGCTTTGCTAAAGCACAATTACGAAAACGTTTTAAGTGCTAAAGCACAACAACGTGCCAACAAAAGGAAAGTTCTAGTCATTTCATTAAAAATTACTAATGATCACAAAACTATATAAGGTGAAAACAAAGGGAATACAAAAAGTACAAAGATCCACAATATTGAGCAAAAATTAGAAGAAAACATAATACGTTGAGAATTTACAGTATTATAGAGCAAATAATGAAAACAAAGCACTTAAAGTTCTTAGCCATCTACGCCTTTGGATACAGTTTAACCATTGAGTCATTGATTCAAAATAATGAAACATAAAATAAAGAAAATCTCTAAGAGAATATAGTGAAATTGATTACACAAAATAACCAGAACATTTGATATAATTTTTTTTCTTATAAGAAAGCATCATGAGGAGAGAAGAAAAAAGTCGGTGATTTATTAGTTTATCTAAAAAATTCCCTTTTATCAAGTGGAGGAAAGCTGTAATTCCGATACAATTACTAAGAGTGGACTTTTTCACCTTTATACCTCCATCAACAAAGGGACAATCATAGACAGCCCGTGCAATTGATGTTTTCATGTTTTTACTAGCTCCAAATCTAACTTTTGCAGCTTCATAATTGCCTAAGATCTGACATGAAATGAGCATCAAAGTTATTCAGTGGTTTGGCATACCAACTCGTTGTATGGAAGAGAGATAAGAAATTAAATATAGAACATAAGAAACAAATGAAAAGCAGAATAGAATGGACACAACATTTAGTTGGATTTTGAAAAGTTCAATAAAACTTAAGGTAAGGTAAGGTTAACCCCAAATGTTGATTCAATTGCCAATTGCCAATGCCAAACTTTCCAATATAAGGTTTCTAGTATCAAAACTCCTAGTAGTTGTTCACTCGTACCTCCTTAAGGTTAGAGGTTAATTCAAATCTCTCGACGTTTTATGTGAAATAGCAACATTAACTCAAAGGGTGATCATAGTTTTTAGAACCCTACCTAGTAGTAGTAGAAAATATATAATTATAGGTACTATTCATCTATACCTACTCTTTTGGTAGCTTTATCTATACATACGCATATACACACAATTGAACCAAATATAGGAGGAAATACATGAAAAAATGTGGCATAAAGATATCAAAGAATGTAAATTAAAACTAAAATATAGCACAAAACCTTACCTCTCCAGAGCAATTAATGCAATCCAGACAAAACACGTTGCACTTCGACTACGATCCGTTTCTCGCTTCCGTATACTTCACCCACTTCCCTAACGCTAATTTGCATCAAAACCAAACCCAAATCCATTACAATTCAACGTCCTTGTCGCAGCAGAAATAGCATGCTATGTTCTCATTGTTGCACTAAAATTAAATTCCAAGAACACACAGCCAGGAAAAAAATGGCATACGCATTTCAAGAAATATATAACTACATAAGCATAGAAGAAATGATTCAAAAAGAGTAGTGCAACAATTGATCTAATAACAAAATTTAGTGCAAGTCAATCGTTAAGGCGAGGTACCGCGACGAACTGCGACGAATAGCGACGATGGCTTAGGGTGCGGCAAACAACGGCGATAGCTTAGGGTGCGGCGAATAGCGGCGACGGCTTAGGGAAACGGTGAAAAAGGGCAACGGGTAAGGGCTTCGGAGGCTCCAATCTCCTGCAAATGGCGACAACAGAGCCGACGAAAGCCCCAATCGCAGCGACGGCCGAAAAGTTTAGGCTAGGGAGAGAGATTACAAGAGAGAGAGAGCGGTGGAGAATGAGAAGTATGAATCATTAGTGAATTAGGGAGAAGTGGGAAGGTTCTATGAGCGGTGAGAGAGGTGAGAGAAAGAGAGAGATCATCACCAGAGATCGGCCTATGCACTCGACAGAGCAGAGGGCAGTGATGGGAGCGGTGAGCAACACATCAGTGCACAATGCAGAGAGTGGTGGTCGGTGACCCACGAAAGCGGTGAGCGACGAGAGAAAGAGAGGGCAGAGAGGGATGAGAGAGTGATAGCGGAGAGCGGTGGTCGAACCCACGAGAGCGGTGACCGGCGAGAGAGAGAAGGCAGAGAGAGCGAATGCAGAGAGCGGTGGTCGGCGACCCCCAAGAGCGGTGAGCGGCAAGAGAAAGAGGGCACATAGGGGTGAGAGAGCGAATGCAGAGAGCGGTGGTCGGCGACCCACGAGAGCGGTGAGCGGCGACAGAGAGAGGGCAGAAAGAGAGCAGAGAGCAGGGATCGGTCGGTGAGCGGAGAGAGAGTGGAAAGGGAACTGAGATCGGTGAGCGGAGAGATGTTGAGGCATGTGCCCTAGGTCGATCCATAAACTGTCTTTATGAATACTTTTAGTTAATAAAATAGAGGATTTCATTTGATGTTTATTATAATTAATTTGCATGTTTACATTATAATAAGATCCATGGGTATTTACAGATATATCATAAATGTCCCTAGTCGATCATTATACTGGGAACTGTAATGAATTAAGACTAGTGTGAATCTTGATTGATGATCATATGATGATTATACGTATAGGGATACGAATCAAGATCACGAGAACTTGTTAGAGAACAAAATCTTGGACCGATCCGCTATGAGAACATCATATGGATTAAGTCATAGTTGTTTCTCATGATAGGTATATTTTTCAAGATCCTCGACTTGAGATTACCATAGACTTCAACATTAGGAACATAGTGATTTGACACTATCAAACGTTGTCTTTAACCGGACGATTATAAAGGTTGTGATTGGTTATTGTGTGAGCAATGTGATGAAGTTGTGTAATCGAGATAGAATTTGTCCCTCTCATATAAAGAGAGATATCTAGTGGATCCCTCGATGTGTTAGACTGTTAAAAGGCCTAGTCTAAGTGAATTGATATTGATCAATGTCACTTGAATGTTTTCAGTTTACCTAGAGATCGAGACTAGTACGATTGAACATGTTGGATGACAATTCCATGTCTTATGTTTGATCAAAAGGATATCGTGTGACAAAAGGATGTTATATACATTATTGATTAGGTTGTATCGATTTGATATTCGTACAACTTGGGTAGTCATATTGTCTTGATAGAGGCCGCTTATGACTTGTATACCAAAATGTGTTTTGGTATACTACCAACGTTGTATGAGCCTATTGAGTCGTACATTAAGAATGGTTTTGAGAGATTTTAAGATGGTTCAGAAAAAATGAATTTTATATGATAAAATTCATGACAGAAACTTCCTTGTGGTGTATTACACTTATACTTCTTTAAGTAGGGGTATATGTATAATTTACTTAACCGTCTATATACAAGGGTTGTATAAATAGACGTTTTAAGTTAGAATACATGTACAAAAGATTAAAAAGGTCGAAACTCTATTTTCGTTTTAGAAACGACTTAGGGTTTTTGGTATGCTCTGGATCATTTTGGAAAGAAACAAAAGGTTTGGTATTCTCTTGAAGCTAGCACTTCGAATTTCCGCCGCCGTTCGTGTGTGGACTACTGGTAGAGGGCATTCGTCGTTGGCGGCGCCTTAGAGATCGATCAACCTTCAGAAAGGTATATTGCGACTGAGGTATGATTAAGTTTTTCATGTTTCAAACGTTTTTAATGGAATTAGATTCGGATCCTGTTGGGGTTTTTGTCAAAATTATTTTGTAATCTCCGCTGCGCATGAACCCCAAAACCCAACAGTGGTATCAGAGCCATTGAGTTCGATTCCATTAAAAACATTGCATGTTTTCTTCCGATATATACATGATATATGATTGAAAGCATGTTAATAGTTGATGTATATGTGATATACATAAGTTTTCTGTGAGATTTATTATCATGTTTTATGTATATGATACATATATTCATGATTTAATTGAAATCAGTTTCACGCATCCAAGTAACCATGTTAGGTTAATTCAAATAATTTTAATAAATTGAATTTCGTGTTCTGTAATCCATGACACCATTAGGTATAATCTTTATTTTTCTTGTATTGATGCATGAATGAAATCTCTGTAATTCAGTATGCATATTTATGTTACATTGTCTTATGTTTCTTGAATTGTATAAGGCTAAATATTAATTAGAAACTAATATGATTAGGTTCGATTGGGATAGTAGTTCATGATTCAATTACATGTTTGTGATTATTTGGATGAGGGCTGAAATTGCAAATAATTAATTTTTGAAATTATGTATTTATCTTGTTGTATCTATTATGTTATGAAGTTTCTATTTGATAAAGATAGATAACAAATTAGATTAAGACATATAAGCACAATCGGTTTCGTTATCCCTATTGGATAGGAGATAAATATGAGAAGTTTTTTGTTGGTGATATGCTAGGATTCAAATATCTTAAGTCCTAATTGGATTAGGATAAGATGATTAGTTAGATGTGGGTTCGGGTTAATTAAAAATGTTTTAATTGACTTAATTTTGAATAAATTAAGGGGTAAATTTAGGATAATAAAATCAGAGAAAAATATGATTTTCTATAGCGACTTTCAATTTTCGGAATTCAAATTCGTCTTCTAAAAAAAAAAAAAATGAGGGCGCATTTCTTAAGATACCGTGTTATTTGGCTGATCAGCGGGACCATTGTCTAACTAATCCTAGCGCACGGAAATTCTTTTATTAGTGAACAGTATAAAAATCTCCAAATTGTTTAATGATTTAACAAATCAATAAAATATATGATATTTCATTGTTTACATAAAATCACTAAAACTGAATAAAATCCCTATATTAAATTTAAGTCTCACGCCATCCATTTTAAACACTTGTCAATGCCTCGATCACATTAATACAGTTTCAGCCATAGCTGGGTGTATTGTGTTATCTTGGTGAGACAAGTTGGATAAGAGTTACCTAAATGTTTAAAATGGTCCGACTTAATAAAGCTATCAAAATAGATTTGAGCTTTAGGCACATGATGAGATAAAAAACATGATAAGACATAAGATGTCTCGTATCTCATAAAAGTATCTAAAAATTACATAAGATGTAATTGGTAACTGTTACCTACCTAAATAATCTAGTTCCGTGTTTCATGCCATAGGTGTCATAGAATTAGGTGAAATATGGATTTTAGTACCCTAAATAAACAGTGTGTTTTAGGAGGGTTGTTAATTTAGTGGGAGTCTATTCCTCTATACTAAAATAAACTTTGCGTAATCTTTATTGTAGATCAATGGCCTCTCAAGTAACAATAATCCCCTGTCACTGCGATCCATCCTTGAGAAGGATAAGCTATCTGGGACTAACTTTCTTAACTGGTTCAGAAACTTGAGAATTGTTCTTAAGCATGAACGCAAGATGTATGTCCTGGATGCTCCAATCCTTGAGCACCCACCAGCCAATGCTACGAAAGTTGCGAAGGATGCGCATAATAAGCATGTCAACGATTCTACTGATGTTGCATGTATTATGCTGGCAACTATGGTTCCTAAACTTCAGAATAACATGGAACTAATGGAAACCTACGACATGGTTGTAACACTGAAGGAAATGTTCCAACAGCAAGCTAGGCAAGAAAGGTTCGAGACAGTCAAGAACCTACATTCTTGCAAGATGACTGAGGGTGCGTCGGTTAGTCCTCATGTTCTGAAGATGAAGGGCTATGTTGACCAGCTTGATAGACTCGGATTTTTCATAAGCTAAAAGTTGGCTATGGATTTGATCTTGAATTCATTACTAGAAAGTTACTCACAATTTGTGATGAACTACAATATGAATAATATGGAGAAATCAATTTCAGAGTTGCATTTGATGTTCAAAACCGCTGAACAAAATATCAAGAAACCCTCTAGTAATGTGTTAATGGTCCAAAAGGGAAAGGGAATGAAGAAGAAAGGCAAAGGCAAGGCTAAAGTTGTTAAGGCTGCTGTTGCACCTATCGCAAAGCCTGTGGAACAAGTCAAGCCCCAGCTTGTTCCTGCTTCAAAACACCCAAAAGAAAAAGAAGGAAATTTTCATTTATGTCATGCACCTGGACATTGGTTCAGAAATTGCAAACTTTATCTGGAAGATCTAAAGAAGAAAAAGGGTAGTGCGACTACCACTACAGGTATTTATGTTATTGAAATTAATTTATCTACTAGTGATTCCTGGGTATTAGATACCGGATGTGGATCTCACATTTGTATATATGTGCAGGGACTCACTAGAAATATAAAGTTGAAGAAAGTAGAACTCATCCTCCGCGTAGGGAATGGAGCAAGAGTTGCTGCCCTGGCTGTTGGATCATATGACTTAGTCTTACCTAGTGGACTTATCTTAACTTTAAATAATTGTTATTTTGTTCGCTTTGAGCAGAAACATCATTTCTGTTTCATGCTTGGATATGGATGGTTTTGATTTTATTATTGCGAATAATAGATGTTCCATTTCTCGTAAATGAATATTTTATGCAAATGTTGATTTGTGTGATGGTCTTTATATTCTAAGCATGAAAAGGTCCACTGATACTCCAGTCTTTAACATAAATACAAAGAGATTTAAGTCAAATGATTTGAATCAAACATATCTTTGGCATTGTCGTCTCGGGCACATAAATGAGAAACGCATAACGAAGCTCCATAAAGATGGACTTCTAGATTCATTTGATTTAGAAACATATGAAACGTGCGTATCTTGTTTATGAGGCAAGATGACTAAATGTCCCTTTAATGGACACAGTGAAAGGGCAAGTGATTTATTGGGTCTAATACATACTAATGTATGCGGTCCTATAAACACAATGGCTAGAGGAGGTTATCAGTACTTCATTACATTTACTGATGATTTCAGCAGATATGGTTATGTATATCTAACGAAACATAAAGATGAATCATTTGAGATGTTTCGAACGTTTCAAAAAGAAGTGCAGAATCAACTTGGTAAAACTATCAAAACACTTCGGTCAGATCAAGGTGGTGAATATTTGAGCCAAGAATTTGATGATCATCTTAGAAATTGTGGGATTGTCTCCCAATTGACTCCACTAAAAAATTCCACAGTGGAATGGAGTTTCTGAAAGGAGAAATCGAACCTTATTAGATATGGTTCGATCTATGATGAGTCGTGCAGATCTTCCATTATCCTTTTGGGGTTATGCATTACAAACTGCAGCTTTTTGTCCTAAGACTGCACCCACTGCATAATTACTAGCATCACACATAATTTCAAATGGAAGCTCCCAATTAGGGGTCTGAATGTCTGGTATGCTAGTAAGTGTGTCTTTCAGTGCATCAAATGCACTCTTACATGACTCATCAAACTCGAAAGGTACGTCCTTTTGAAGTAGATAGCATATGAGTTGTTGGATTTTTGAAAAGTCCTTAATGAAACAACGATAAAAAGTGACATGTCCAAGGAAAGATCTAATCTCCCGCACATTCGTAGGGTAGGGAAGTTTCTTGATAACATCAATTTTAGTTTGGTCTGCCTCTACGTTCCTGGCCGAGACAATGTGTCCCAAAATAAGACCTTAGTCCACCATAAAATGACACTTTTCATAGTTCAGAACCATATTTTTCTCGATACACCTGCGGAGTACCTTTGCCAGACTGTTGAGACAATTATCGAAGGAATCACCGTAAACACTAAAGTCATCCATGAAGACCTCAATGAAATGTCCAACAAAATCTGAAAAGATAGTCACCATGCACCTTTGAAAGGTGGCAGGTGTATTGCATAACCCAAAGGGCATGCACCGATAGGCAAAAGTGTCAAACGGATAGGTGAAGGTCGTATTTTCCTGGTCTTCAGGTGCTACCAGTATTTGATGAAAATCGAAATAACCGTCACGACAACAGTAATGGGAACGACTGGCTAGTCTCTCCAACATCTGATCAATAAATGGTAGGGGGAAGTGATAATTCTTGGTGGAAGCGTTTAATTTCCTATAGTCAATGCATACCCGTTATCCATTTTGAATGGGGTTGGAACCAACTCACCATGTGAATTGGTGGCTACCGTGACTCCCATTTTCTTAGGGACCACTTGGATAGGGCTTACCCATTTACTATCAAAGATGGGATAAATCATACCAGCATTAAGGAGCTTCAGTATTTCCTTCTTCACGACATCCATCATGAGCGGATTGATCCTCCTCTGGGCTTCTCTCGTAGGTTTTTACCCTTCTTCTATATATATATATATATATATATATATATATATATATATATATATATATATATATAAGCATGCAAGTGGAAGGGCTCAAACCTTTGATATTTGTTATGGTCCACCCAATAGCCTATTTAAACTCCCAGAGTACTCGAATGAGCCTTTCTTCCCTGGAAGGGCTCAAATGTGCTAGTTTGGATGCCTATTTAAACTCCCGGAGTAATCGAACGAGCCTTTCTTCCTCTAAATGCGTAAGTTTGGATGAGATGACCACAGGAAGTGTGTCATTCTCACCCAAAAACATATACTTTAAGTGCTCAAGTAATGGCTTCAGCTCAAGTGTGGGAGCTTTAACCAAAGGAGGGAGAAAGTCCGGAGTCAGAAGTAGGCAACTCTAAATGATAGGCACTTGGGGGCAGGGGTTGGAATGAATCCAACTCGAAAACAACATCTCGACATCAGTGTCGAATGTCAGATCACTCTCGTGGATTTGAGTAGTGTCAAGATGATGCCCTAACACTACTTTAACTTTATCATCGCCACTTATGAGCAAGGTATGCTCAACGAGTGGATCCACACAGTCCATGGTACACACCACAGACGACACATCACTGGGGTATCGCATCGCGTCATAGATGTTAAACTTGATGACTTCATCGTCAAACTCCATGATAAGAGATCCATCATCAACATCTATCTTCGTCTTCGTCGTTTTCAAAAATAAACATCCAAGGAGTACTGACGAAGCATTGAGGAATGGTTCCTCCTTATCTACCACGTAAAAGTCAGCAAGAAACACAAACTCGTTCACTCGGACTAGAACGTCCTCGAGAATACCAACAGGTCTAACAATGGAACGGTCAGAACTGAATGACAATATCAGTCTCCTCTAATGGCATACAATGTCTCATAAATAGACAATGGCATGACATTAATGGAAGCACCAACGTAGCACATAGCCCTCTGAATGCTTACATCACCTATAACACAAGGCACTGATAACATCCCAAGATCCTTGCATTTAGGAGGCAACTCTTCTGTAGGATAGCCTTGACAGTTTCTCCCATTTGGACTTTTTCGTTGCCTTTCAGTTTCCCTTTGTTAGTGCATAGTTCCTTAAGAAATATTGCGTACCTAGGGACTTGCTTAAGAGAGTCAAGGAGTGGAATATTGATTTTCACTCGCCAAAAGGTCTCGAGAATTTCTTTCTCTTTATCTAGGATGAGTCGTTGTGGAAAATGAGGTTTGACCTTAAATATGGGTGGTGTTTCCTTTTGAGTAGTTACCATTTGTTAAGGGACAAACAGAGTCACTACTACCTCGTGTTCGTCCTCATTTGTCTAGTCTTTGGCATCAGATGACTCCTTGTTCCTTTTGGGTCCCTCCAGCTCTTTACCACTTCAGAGTGTAACTGCGTTAGCACTCGCGTAGAATTTGGGTAAGGTTGCGAATGCAACTTTCCTTTATCCTCGAGATGTCCATTCTACTGTGTCATTTGGTCAATTCAAGCTTGAAGAGGTCAATTCGAGCTTGAAGAGTTCGGACCGCCGAATTAGTTTCAATGATGGATTTCTCGGTGGTAGCCCAATCGGGTCATTTCACTCATAAATTGGCTTTGTTGATCCATAAAGGCTTTCATCATATCCTTAAGTGAAGATGAATTATTTGAGGCCCGTAACTTAAGTTCGGGTTGTTCCTCGCCGTTACATGATTATATGTATTCCCAAATGGGATTCTAGATGGTCCCTGGAACTGATTGCCCATGTCAATAGCCTATTGATTATCCTCAAAAGAATAGGACATTCATCAATTGCATGATTTATGGCAGAACAAAAGCCACAAGCTTTAACTTGCACTTTGCCAGATGAGAGGAGACGTTTCATTATGGAGGTTAGTTAGTCAATTTTATGGCCAGTGGAACTCGGACACTCCCTGCAATCAAACTTCGATAAGCAGTAGCATCAAGATCACCATAAAGGCGTAATTGTTGTTCGATGTCCTCATACAATTGCTTCATTTAGGCTGGAATTTTGTCTCTGATGTGACCCCCATACGCAATATCAATCATGCGTCATTCTATGGGCGACATGCCAACATAGAAGAATTGAACTATGGCCTTCTCAGACTAACCATGCTGCGGGCAACTAGCAATCAATCACTTATAGCGATCCCAATATGCGCCAAATGATTCGTCCGACCTCGTTTTGATGCTGCATATTTCCTTGATGAGATGAGCAACTCTATCCTCATGGAAGTATTCATTCAAAAACGCGGTTGTCATTTTATTCTAGGAGTTAATGCAGCCATGCGGAAGGTAGAAAAGTCATTCCTTGGCTTTGTCATTAAGGCAAAATGGAAAAGATCTGAGCTTAACCGTTTCCTCGTCCTCATTTGAGGGTTTCATTGATTTGCAGGTAGTATGAAGCTCCTTCAGGAAAGTGACAGGATCTTCATTCTCGCCACCACGGAAGGTTGGTAGGAGATGAATGAGCCCAGACCTCAACTTAAAGTCTCCAACATTATCCAGATAATTGATGCAGATGGGTTGTTGCACCAAAAGAGCTTGAAGCTCTTGATTGGCGTGACCCATGGTGGTTTGGTGATTTGCAGCCATATTCAGAGAATTTTGGCCTTCATGTTGCATAAGTTGGGTCTCTCAATCCACCTATGAAATGATCTCTCCGGTTCAGGATCGAAAGAAATAATGAACCAAGCGATTTTGACGGAGTGAGGTATGGTAGCGTAAAACAAAAAACAAAGAAAAGAGAAAAGAAACCTAAACTAGAGTACGGACTAAGTCCCCGGCAACGGCGCCAAAATTTGATCACGTGTCGCGCGTGCCAAATATAATCCGCAATCGAATTACCAACCACAAAAGTGTAGTAGTGATAAATACGAGGTTGAATCTACAAGACTTGAGTTTTATTCCAAGTTAACTAAAAATGGGGGGTTTTCAAAAATTCAATGAAATAAATAATTAAACTAACACAAATAAAAAGTTCGCAAGAAGAAATCACCTAAGTATGTAGTTCCACAAGCAAGAATCAAGATTTAATGGCATTTAATGGACCTCAATCATCCCAAAAAGTTATTAACTCAATTTCTCCTAGATTAGCTATGGAAAATCGACATCCGCCAGAAATTTTTAATTCCCCTAAATTTGATAGTCCACCACTAACTATTTCCCTAATTAATGTATAACCCTAGACATCCGCCAATCAGGTTTAACACACTAACCGAATTAATTTCGATATGTGGGAACACTAATCCTAAATAATTGGGTCGCATCCGCTCCCAATTTAACCTAGATTCAATTGTTGCACACTTAAGAACCGAAAGGGTTTTACGGCAAACGGGTGAGTGTCTCTTACTTTATTGGTCCAAAAGTACAATTACACGGATAATAATAGTCCAAATAACTGTACATTGTCACCTAAAAGCATGCACTGACCATATACATATCCTAGATCTAAATCATAATCAATAAAATCAACAACAATGAAATAGTAAAAATTAAATTAAATTAAATAATAAAATAATAGATCTCACATAATATGTCATGAATTCATTATCCCGACTTGCTTCCCCTTCGATTTAGGCAAAAAGTTGATTAGCCAATCATTGTCGTCGATGAAAGTCGATACTAAAAAATAATAGTCGGTGTTCTTCTCAATCATACCTAAGTTCATAATATATAAAATTACTAAAAATTGATCTCAGGAGGTGAGAGAAACTAATTTTTCGGGTTGGGGAGGTGACTCGTGCAACGAGGAGCATTGCATGGTTGTTTTTTTGGCTAGAAAATAGATGTCCGCCACGTATTAGAACGCCATTATTCCGTTCCTGCCGCCGCGCTGACGTGGCGCGTTCTAATTGGACGAAACAGCTCGTGATGACGCGCTGTGTTGTGCGGGAACGCCACGTGTCTCTGTGCGAGCACGCATCTTGAGGCAAATCGATGGGCAGCTGTAGCGAGGAGAAGAGTGCGGTGTGACGTGGCCTGTGTGGCGCTAACGCATCGGCCTGTGATTGGTGGAAAATGCTTCTTTACGCTGACGTGACGAGACGCGATTGGTGGAGCTGGTGTGTTGATTGCAAGCGGGCGGTTTTGATGCTACGTGGCGCTCTCCCATTAGCTTAACCAACTGTGAAGACATGCTTGTATCCAATGAAAATGCACACGTGTCAGCTGTTGTGAGTAAAACCGCTGACGTGGCAACATTTGATTTGTTGAACGCTGACGTGGAAGCTCCCAATTGGTTGAAATATGTTGTCTCTATTCTACCCACCACGCAACGCGTATTTCGAGGCAAATTGTCCAATATCCAAACACTGAATGTAAATACTCTATTTTAAGTATTTTCCGCCACGAATTCAATAATAGCGCACTCTATTTCATCTAAAAACGACCAATAAAATATAATTAATATATAATTTAGAGACTTTTCATATTTAAATATACTAAAATAAACAAGTAAAAATATATATAAATAATGACTTATCAGATGAATTTGATAGAATTAATTAGAAATGCAAATTTAGCAATGATAAAAACTAGGGCTGACAATTTGAGTCATGAAACGATTGACACGACACGACACGATACGTAATAAACATGTCGTGAGTTTGAGTTAATTGGGTCTGGGTCATAAACATGCCAACACGTTTATACACGGTTAATAAACGAGTCATTAACATGTCAACATGCTTAACTCGCTTATGACTCGCTTAACACGACTAAAGAATAATGTATAAATAATAAATATGGTATAGTAAATAGATTGGCACAAAATTCATCCATTTGAATGCATGTTAATAGCATGATTTATTTATAGATATCTTTTATCATATTTTATTTTATATTTGAGAAGAAATGTTCATTTTACTTTTAATATGTTATTTAGGTTTTAGGTTTTATTAATAATTATTTATTAAAAAAAATTAAAACTTTTCACCAAAGTAAAATTTAGATTTTTTTTTAGATGATTCTTATAATTTTGTTTATGTTATTATTACGAGTCATTTTTACTTTATTATTATGAGTAATAAAAACTTAAATGAAAAAGTAAAGTAAAACTAACAACTATATATAACCACATTATATTTTATTGATTATTTTAGTATGTTTGTTCGAATTTAATCATTTAGATATATTTTAAAAAATAGTAACCAAATTATAAAAATTTAAATAAAAAAAAAATTCTTAAATACAATATTTAATAAATTAGTGACATGAATACACGACATGATAATTAACACGACCCACTTAGACACGAAAACGATTAACACGATTAATAAACATGCCATGTAATGGATTTGCATTATATGGATCATGACCTGTTTATGACACGACACGTTTACGACTCACCGACACGAATTGCAACCCCTAATAAAACTTATCAAATTCCAGAAATTCCATGCACATAGAGAGATCTTTTAATTGCCTAGAGAAGCAAATACTGACACAAAAGAAGGTTAAGGGCAGCTCCTACCATGGAAGATAGAACGACATTAGCACGGCCAAACTACAGAAGTGCGAATACAACATATCTTCCTATATCTTAAGAAAGAAAGGACCATCCTCACTTTCTTTTTCTCTAAAACAGCTCAACATGAGCATAAAACAGATGGTTAGAAGTGGCAAATCAAATTCCGAAATGTATAGGCCTAATTGAAAAGACAAGGTATAACCTAATTTTATTGAGAATAATTCAATGGTCAAGACCACATCCAAGGTCGTGCCAAGGCAATCAATATAATTTGCTCATTTTCGCACAGCAGCACGTTTTAGTTATTCTGGTTTCAGAAAAGAACAAGGTTTTTGCATTGATGAAGTACAACACCTAATCTCTGATTAATTTTCTCCAACCATGCCTATAGCACTTCATCTGCCTTATTATGAAATAGAAGTACAAATTAGAAACTCATTAAGTTCGCCATATCATTTCAAGTCCACAATTTCCATCTTCGAGTTACATTTATGAATCACACCAAAGAAATTATAAAATAAACTACAAGTATATTACGTAATATTTGTTGACAGAAATGTACAGAAAACAAAAAGTTGTTCCATAGTGACATACAGGCTAATTGTCCAAATAGAAAAGTATACAAAGAAACCAGGGGTACTGAGTAAAAATTAGAACCAAATATCATTTAACAAAAAACGCATGCGACCAATTTATCTGGAAGAGAAGTAAGAGCTAACAAAACAACAACAATTCAAAAGTGGAAAAACTCATACGACAAACAACAAATACAAGTAAATCGGATCCTACACTCTAACCGTAAGTTACAGCGTCAAATGCCGTTAAGCAACCAACTTCATACTAAAAGTTAATTTCTTTGTAGGAAAAAGAGTCAAAAGTAATGAAGAAAAGAAAAAAAAAAAAATACAATTAGACAAGTAAAAATTAAGAATATGGGTTGTGGCCTATAGGCTAGTAAATATACATAGCCAATATACACGATTCCACATCTTTTAGACACTTCACGCCGAGTCCCCGTACCCTCAATTTTTTTGGGAAAAAATGACGTTCAACTTTTAAATACGTGCTACACCAAGCACCCAGCTCATAATCCAGGCAACATAGCAGCATAGGAATCATCTTTTAAAATGAATCCCACATACCTTGCTGAGTTTTGCCATCTTGATACCGAGTTAGCACCAAGGTTACAACTATTCTGCTTTTGCTTTTGACTTCCCAGCCAAGTACTTAGCTTGCTCTTTTTTGTACCTTTTCCATTCTTTCACAGCTGCCAGGACGACATGCAACAATACTGGTAGGAAAAAGGGCTGTTCAAATGCAATAACGGCAATGTGAGCAGATTCATAACAGTAAGCAAACCCAAATTACATTGTGCCATCTGACTTTGACATTCAACAAATAAACTGCCATAATGCTAAAGAAAGATTATTTCAACATAGGTCAATGATGCCATTATGCAAAAATATTGTAATTGAAAAAAAAAAAAATCCTAGGTTGTGCTCTGTAAATAAAAAACCAAGTAAACAAATACCAACCGTGTAGATTGCAAAGCAATGTTCAAATGAATAGTAACTGATTGACATTATGGAAGGATGAAAAAACGCATCCTCTGCTAAAGCCCTTGCCTGTCTAGATGACACTGAAAAGGAGTGCACAAATGTAAGCTATTTTCCAATTTTTTTCACAATGAATACATCAAATTCTTCATGTTACACAAATAGAAGTCAAAACATCCGTGCCAATAGAAACCGAAAAACAGTTTTAGAGCGAAAGAAAATACCAGTTGATGCTTCATAGATTCCTAGAGATGCATTATTTTCAGCAAGATTAGCAGCTTGAAGGGACAGCATCACCTGCCAATTGGATATGAGCATAAATTCCACAGGAAATAAATTTGAAGACCAATTTATCAATTAAAAAAGAGATAAGAATATCGTGAGTCTTCTTCAAAAAGATATTCACAAACTCTACTCATAAACCAAGTATCCATCTCAACATGAAATGAAAAATTATGAACAAAAAAATATACATCTAACATCATTTCGACACTACTCCTAGACACCATGACCAAATAAAAAAGAGAAACATGAAAAAGAAAGAAAATGATTGTTGAAGACGTCGGATTGAAATAATAGTCCCATATCGGTTAGATGAAACTTCGTAATGAAATATATATAAGTAATTATCTCCTTTTTAATAGTATTGAGGCCTTTTGAGATAAAACCTCACACCTATGAGTAGGTGGTTAAGGGGGCAATATGGCGTTCGCGTGTGCGGGCAGGCCCATCATGAAAATTAACATGGTATCAAACCCGACGGTTCGGCTAGAACCTATCGATAAGACACTTTGGATGGATTTCGATCTAAGGTGGAGTGATGAAAATGTGGACCAAAATCACAGTCCCACATTGGTAAAGTGAAACTTCTTAATGAACTATATAAGTGATTATCTCCCTCCAATTAATACCAAGGTCTTTTGAGATAAAACTTCACAACTAAGAGTTGAAGGTGGTTAAGTTGGGGATAATATCGGTACTGGTGGAGCTCCACGGGCTCACGCTAGCATGTGCTATTAGAATTTGTAAGATGGAATTTCCAAGTCAAGTTTACATAGGAAGGAAAGCGTGAGTGGGGGCTTAAGGTTTGGAGTGGAGAATTCACCAAAATGTCAAGGCAAGATGGTATCTCCAATCCCAACTTGTAACCCTTTGTTTACTTGATACCTGATGTGGGATTATTTTTAACACTCCCCCTCAAGTCCAACGGGCGATAACCAAGTTGTGGCTTGAATTAAACGACAACTAGTCAACGGGGCAACTCAAATCCAACGAAACATCGGCCAACTATGGGTAACTAGCCAACTGGTACGGTCCAATGGCCAAGACCAAGAAGATAACCTGCTTGTTAGATGACTTGGACTGAAACATTGGGCACCCACATTTCATTACTTTGATACCATATTAATTTTCCTCTCGCGGGCGCAACATGTAATGGCCCGAATTAATTAAACCAATGTTACACTCTAATTAGGCATTATTCGGGCTGACGTGTTAAGCTCAGTCAACACCTCGACCTTGAAAGTTGAGGTAACTTGTTATTTATGGCATGATGAATGTATATTTCATGTGAATATTTAAATATATGTATCACGCAATTGTTCGAGACTTGTGACGAAGGAATTACGTGAATTTTGGTGAGCGAAACTGTTAACTCGAGGCGCGCGAGGTATCGAGTAGCTGAGGTTAATAAAAATTTAGGTAGCTTAGTGGTATTAAATAAGTTAAGAAAATAAACTTAGCCTAAGCCATGTAAATGAGATTAAGTAACTTAAACTAGTTAGATTAATAAATATGACTAAGGTATTATGAAAATAAATAATTTGATGTCAATTAAAGAAGTCTAAGCTAGGAGGATTAAATGAATTTTTAATTAGCCAATACACTTGTGACGCACATGTGTCGGTTGTGTGTGTTAAGTAGGGGTGTGTATGGAGAAAATTAGAGCCTCTTAATAAATTATGAGATGAGTCACTATAAATCTCGAGGATAGATTGAGATACAAGTATGAGAGAGAGAGAGAGAGAGAGAGAGAGAGAGAGAGAGAGATCTCATGTTCTTAGTTGAGTGTTGCAAGTTAGTGAAAAAAAATTGGAGAGAAAAGTGAGGAGATTGTGAAAATTTGGAAAGATTTCTTGAGAATTTTTAATAGAGATTGATAGATCGACAAGTGAAGAAGACAAATTCACCAATTTGGAGCAAGATTGGTGGAAGATTCTAGCTTCAAGAGATGCTCTAAGTGAGTTATCAACCTAGAACTCTTTATTTTAGATTATCATGAAATTCCAAAAGGGTTTCTGATTATTCTAATTATTTTGAAGTTATGGAATGATTTTAAATTTGATTAATAAAAAAGTTTGATTTTAGAAAAAAATAAAAAAACAAAAAAAGAGAAAAAGTTGACAAAAAGCAACATTGCTGCCCATTTAGGCAGCTCGTTGCTGCCATTTTGAGCAGCAACAAAGCAGCCTACTTTGGTCAGCGATGTGTGCACGATGCGCACGCACTTCGAGGTGCGTCGTGCGCACTGTTGACTCAAATATGGGAGCACGTTGCAGTCCGCCACAGGCATAAGTCAGGAAGGCGTGCGTCAGGACTCAACATTGACGCGTGTCGCGAACCAATTGGGCACACGTCGCCACCAAATGTGCAAGTGCGTCACACCTCAAAACCATGCGTGGTCTGCACAGGGCCCGAAAAACGCGTGCAAAGCTTGCGACACGCAAGACGCGCCCCGAAATGAGTGATGCCCAAAATAGGCACTTTGTTGTTGCCCAAACATGGCAGTAACATGTCGCTTTGATTGGCAACTACGTTGTATGCTGCCAACATTGGCAAACTTTTCCTTTTTTTGTTTTTGTTTTTTCTAAAATCAAACTTTTTATTAATCAAATTTCAAATCATTCCATACTTCAAAATAATTAGAATAATAAAAAACTTCTTTTGAAATTCCATGAAAATCTAAAATAAAGAAGTTGGGAGTTGATAACTCACCTAGAGCTTCTTTTGAAGCTAGAATCATCCACCAATCTTGCTCTAAATTGATGGATTTATCTTCTCCACGTACCTATCTATCAATCTCTATTAAAAATTCTCAAGAAATCTCTCCAATTTTTTTTTCGCTCACTCGCAACACTAAACTAAGAACATGAGATTTTTTCTCTTTTATACTTGTATCTCAATCGAAAACATGGTGCTAGAATGAGGATGTCCAACGAGCAATTAAAACTAAAAGAGAGATGAATAAGAAAATACCTAAGTGTCAAGATGAAGATGTGTGCAATCAACATAGAGAAGCTAGAAAACAAGCTAAAAAAGTAGTTAGTCAAGTTAAAACAAATTTCATGGAAGATCTATATACAACGTTAGGTAAAAGAGATGGCGAAATAATATATATATATATAGGCTAGCCAAATTAAGTGATAAAAAGAAACAAGACCTAAGTCATGTAAGATGCATTAAGGACAAAAATCAAAATGTTTTAACACGCGATGATGATATTAAGGAGAGATGGAGAAGTTACTTCGATAATTTATTTAGTGATGGTCAAGTTGATATTATAATAGATAAAAACTCACACCAATAAAGAAATGTAAACTATACACGCAATATTAGAATTGTAGAAGTTAAAGAGACATTGAAACAAATGAAAATAGGGAAAGCATGTAGCCCAGATGAAATACCCATAGAGGTTGGAAATGCTTAGGAGAAATTGGATTGACTTGGTTAACAAAACTTTTCAATAAAATTCCAAAATCAAAATGGATGTCAATGGATTGGAGAAGAAGCACACTTGTGCCAATCTTCAAAAACAAATGAGACATTCAAAGTTGCTCAAACTACCACGGAATTAAACTTATGAGTCGCACTATGAAACTTTGGGAGATGATAATTGACAATAGGCCAAAGAGAGAAACAACAATATTAGAGAACCAATTTGGCTTCATGCCTGGGAGGTCAACTATAGAGGCGATTTTCCTTGTAAGGCGATTGTTAGAAAAATATAGAGAAAAGAAAAAAGATCTTCATATGGTATTCGTAGATTTAAAAAAAATATATGATAGGGTTCCAAGAGATGTTTAAAAAGAAAGGGAATGCATGCTAGATACATAGACACTATTAATGATATGTATGATGGAGTAGTAAAGAGTATAAAGACATTTGAAAAAGTCACAAAAGAATTTCTCAATACGATAAGACTACATCGAGGATCGGCTTTAAGTCCACATCTATTTACTTTAGTTATGGATGAACTAACTAAGCATATTCGAGAGGATATACCATGGTGTATGCTATTTGCAATTGATATTGTTTTAGTGGATGAAACAAAAGATGGAGTGAATAGGAAACTAGAACTCTGAAGGAATACATTAGAATCTAAAGGCTTTAAGTTGAGTAGGACGAAAACTGAATACATGCACTGTAAGTTTAGAAACACTAGATATCAAGATGATGGAGTGGTAAAATTAAGGGAAATAGAAGTTTCTAAGGTGAACCACTTTAGATATCTAGGATCAATCATACAAAATGATGGTAATATTGAGAATGATGTTACACATAAAATTCAAGCTAGATGGAAGAAATGGCGGAGTGCAACAGGGGTGATTTGTGATCGAAATGTTCTTACTAAGTTAAAAGGAAAATTTTATAGGACCGCAATTAGGCTAGCTATGCTCTATGGAAGTGAATGTTGGGCGGTAAAGCAACAACAATTACATAAAATGAACGTAGCAGAAATGAAGATGCTTAGGTGGATGTGTGGTAAAACTCGTAAAGATAGAATAAGAAATATATAAATTCAAAGACAAGTAGGAGTAGCATCAATTGATACAAAGATTAGGGAAGGGCGGTTGCGGTGGTTTGGTCACCTAGAAAGACGGCCTATAAATGCCCCAACTATAAAACTTGACTCAATAGAAACTGTACAAATTCGACGAGGTAAGGACAGACCAAAGCTAACATGGGATGCACTAATTAGGAGGGATTTGAATGGCTTGAAAAGCTCACCATCAATTGCACTTAATTGAGCACAATGGAAAAGTTTGATCTATGTAGCCGACCCCAGTTAATTTGGGACTGAGGCTATGTTGTTACCTCAATCTCTCCTCGAGATTTGTGGTGACTCAACCCATAGTTTATCAAGAGGTTCTAATTCTCTCCATACACACACACACCTAACACACACAACATGCGCATGTACGTCACAAGTGTATTGGCTTAATTAAAAATCCATTTAATCCACCTAGTTTAGAATTATTTAATTGGTATCAAATTATTTATTTTCATAATAACGTAAACTTATTTATTAATCTAATTAGTTTAAGTTACTTAATCTCATTTTCGGAGCTTCAAGTAAGTTTATTTTCTCAACTTATTTAACACCACTAAGCTACCTAAATATTTATTAACTTCGACTACTTGATGTCTCTCGCTAACACGCGCCTCGAGTTAACACTCTCGCTTGCCAAAATTCACGCAAATCCCTCGACATAAGTCTCGAACAATCACGCGATAAATATATTCAAATATTCACATGAAATATACATTCATCATGCAATAAATAAAAAGTAACCTACACTTTCGAGCTCGAGGTGTTGACCGAGCTTAACACGTCAGCCTAAATTGCGTGTTGCTAATCCCTAATAAGAGCGTAACATTTGTTTAATTAATTTGGGCCATTACGATCTTCCCAACTAAAGGGAATTTCGTCT
Organism: Stephania yunnanensis; assembly: GCA_039657365.1. Classification (NCBI taxonomy): domain Eukaryota; kingdom Viridiplantae; phylum Streptophyta; class Magnoliopsida; order Ranunculales; family Menispermaceae; genus Stephania; species Stephania yunnanensis. The sequence goes on along the minus strand of CM077582.1, from coordinate 59,857,864 downwards.
CGAAATTTTATTTTTAAGGAAATAGCCTAGTCTGTTATTGACATGACAAATTTTCTAACATCCAAGACACCCCTAACTTGACCTAACAACTGACTAGGTCTCGTTTTGCGAGTTTCCTTAAAAGTTAAACCATTTGGCTCCACTCGGTGCAAATTAACATTTTCCTTATCACATGCTCTAGAAGTTGGGAAAACGCTGGCAAACCAACCTGAACTCCTCGGGTGACCTTGTATGTTCTGAGGTTTTATCCCAACATATACAGAGTGGAGAAACGCGTTCACTTGGTAGGCTCTAAACCATTTTCGACACATCATGAAACGACATTCCAACTCTTGATATTGTCTAATATTGTAGGAGACACAACACTCAGTCTTCTCTAAAAGGCATCTGATAACATCCCACTAATCTGCATTGGTAAGTTTGGTTGCAAGTACTCACGGGACAACGACAAGCTTTTCTTGAACTAATGAGACCCTATAGTGGGGGTCTTTGGCATAAACACCGACAGTTGTACTTGAAGAATCTATTGGTCTAGAGGCAAGGTGTTGTATCGAGATGTAGGTGTGACGGCCCCAATTTTCCACAAATTGGGCCCCGCCCGGCCTAAGCTCACGTGGACCCCCGAGCCAATCTCGCAAGGTCAACGCGAGCCTAATCAACCTTCCAATCCATCATTATCAGCACATTCAACATTTTACAGTTGAGTTATTAAGTATTTTTCAAGTTTTATAATTTTATAGCGGAAGCGACTAATACATTAAATAACTCAACAAAAAGATCACGGAGTTAGGCAACCTAATTGTGGAACCCAGTAAATATCATCGGAGGAGAGTAAATACTAAATATACAAAAATTCACCTAGCTATGAAACTTTCCCTCTGCTACTCGTCCGCGGCTCTACGCTCAGTCAAACATAAGAATGACGAGCCCAAGTAAGTAAATCCAGTAGGACATATACACAACATAGCATAAGTGGTCCAGAGATCCAGTCGAGTGCACAGACAGGGACAACGATCTAGTCATGCACATGGGCAAGGATATGGACATGTTCCAGTTGGAGCGGGATTACAACGTACTGTATGGGCGTGTGGACAGCCACAAACAAATTCATGCTACTGCCACGACAGATCCGACTATTATCCATCGTAACATGATCAGAGGGTACGAGTTGGGTTGAAACTCACTCGATGAGAGACTGATTTACATTTCTCGCGGGCATACATCGGATATACGTATGTTAGTGATAGTGGATCATGAAATTAAAATGTTAATTTGTATTCATTTGTATTCCAATATATGTTGCGAGGATGTTGCCCTGGCATATATTGATGGGAGGAGACAGATGATGTGTTCGTTGCTTGGAGGTCGCGGAGGAGCCCAGCTTGTCGCGGAGGAGCCCAGCCCTACAGAGTAAGATGGGGGTATGGCCTTGGGCGAGTATGGCCTTGGGTCTTCATTCATAAAATATCATTGTCCTGTGAGACTTGCTTCAATTTCGAGGACGAAATTCTAATTCGTTGGGAAGACTGTAACGGCCCGAAAATTTGACTTGTGTCAAGTCAAGGTCGTATGTGAGACCCACTCGTCGAAATACGTATATCCGAAATCCAATTTGGGATGATAATGCTAACTATGCGAGGAATTCAATGAGCCGAAACGCGAACAGGGACGCGCCTCGAGTCGCGTGTCGACGTGTGATACGCATCATGATGGGTGTAGCGCGAGTATCGAGAGTTTGAAATGAGGCGGTTGGTGCCTCGAGATGCGCGCTACTTGGTGGTTGAGTTTGCCTCGAGATTCATGTTGCACGAATGTCGAGGACACTTTTGATTTGAAATCAAAAAGAAAATGTATATATATATATATATATAAAAGAGAGGATAAGATTGAAAAGAAAAAAAAAGAGTGATCAGGAGAGATCGTGAGGAAAAAAGGAAACAGAGGAGGGGGGAGGAGCTCGCGAAGAGCGATGGTGATGCATGGTGCAGGAAGATAATGCGCGACTCCGGCGATGGCAACGATCGCGGCCGGACAATGGGACGGCGGCGGCAGCGATCGGACGCGGTGGCGGCCGGCTCGCGAATCAGCGCATGGAGGACGTGGCGCGATCGCGCGGGCGTGGCACGTTGCGATCGCGCGGACGAGGGTCGCGGCACGATCGCGCGAACGGACGAGCACGCAGCGGCGCTTGGCGGCGGCGCGCCGGCAGGGCGCGGCAAAGCCGCAAGACGGAACGACTCAGCGCGGCGGCAGGTTGGATCGCGGCGACGAACCAACGACGACGACGCGACGACGCGCGTGGAGAAAATCACTAGCGGCGGCCGCGGCGCGGCGCGCGCGGCGATGGCAGAAGCAAACGACAAGCGCGATGGCGCGTTTTTGACCGGTCGAATGCGCGATTTCGACGAAATCGCGACGACGCGATGGAGGTGAGGTTTATTCACCTTATTTGGCTGCGATTTGTATGATTTGAAGTAAATTAGTCTTCAAATGTTTAAATGGACACCAGGGACTTAGGAGTCGGGTGTCGGGTGCGCAAATCGAGACGCGAGCGAGACATTTTGAGATTCGCGATTTCTCGAGGTAAGTAAACCAGCTAGGGCCTTATACAGTATTTCATGTGTCTCCATTGGTTGTTGTTTATTGTTTTGTGATAGCTTTATTGTTGTTCACTACTTTGCGATGATAGCTATGCGATCGCAGCCGTTGCCCGGCGCGATCGCGCCACCTCCTCCGCGAGCTCGGGGCCGCCCACCGTCCGTCCGATCGCGCTTGCCGTTGTCCCATTGTCCCGCCGCCGATCGTTGCCATGCCGGAGTCGCGCCGTTCCGCACCACCGCACATCACCACCGCCCCCGCGCGAGCTCCTCCCCTCTCCTCTCGTTTCCTTCTCTTCCTCACGATCTCTCCCGATCACTTTTTTTTTTTTTTTTTTTCAATCTTATCCTCTTTTATATATATATATATATATATATATTATATAATATATATATATACATTTTCTTTTATTTTCTTTTTGATTTCAAATCAAAATGTCCTCGACATTCGTGCAACACGAATCTCGAGGCAAACTCAACCACCAAGTAGCGCGCATCTCGAGGCACCAACCCGCCTCATTTCAAACTCTCGATACTCGCGCTACACGCATCACTATGCGTATCACAAGTCGACAAGCACGACTCGAGGCGCGTCCCCGTTCGCGTTTCGGCTCATTGAATTCCTCGCATAGTTATACGTATTTCGACGAGTGGGTCCCACATACGACCTTGACTTGACACGTGGCACAAGTCAAATTTTCGGGCCGTTACAGTAGGTGTTTGTTAACTTTAACTAGCGGCGAAACCTTAACTCTCCTAGTCATGCATCTAGATGTGGCATAATCATGTACTTTAATGGTCTGTTCGCTTCAAATTTCAGCAAGACCCAAGACCATGGGATTAGTTTGTAATGGGACTAACACATGGGTTTATGTATTAGTCCATTTTATGGGACTTGTTTGGTTGGGAGGTTTAAGCTTGAGAATAAATGTGGTTCTAATAAGTACATTTACTAAAGTACCCTTCTATTTAACATGTTGCTCCAATGCTTTTTGGTGCTCTTCTAACCCGCATGGATGACACCAAGGAGACGCATGTCATGGCAACCTCAACTGAATTGTCCCCCAACTGAGCCTTATGTATATCAAGAGCTTTCACGCAATGCAACGAAGCCTCCTTGAAATTCAAGACTACAACATAAGATTCTGCCAAGTCTCTATTTGCCACACCAATCTCTTTCAACTTATCAAGTACATTTACTAAAGTACCCTTCTATTTAACATGTTGCTCCAATGCTTTTTGGTGCTCTTCTAACCGGCATGGATGACACCAAGGAGACGCGTGTCATGGCAACCTCAACTGAATTGTCCCCCAACTGAGCCTTATGTATATCAAGAGCTTTCGCGCAATGCAACGAAGCCTCCTTGAAATTCAAGACTACAACATAAGAGTCTGCCAAGTCTCTATTTGCCACACCAATCTCTTTCAACTTATCATCTTTCGAAGAATTCCGAGACCTGAACATAACATTTGATCAAGAAGTTCAATTTCACACAAAAAATATAACTTTTTTACAAATGTTTGAGGTGATCATTGGAATTAGAGCGTTTAAGCTCACAATTTAACAATCCCTACTGTTCGATTCAAGATGAATATTTGATCAAACCCTAGAAAACATAACATTGACCGAGGCAAAGCGAAGGACCACGGAGGACCGCGACTGCTCTTGCGGTCGAACCTCCATTCCTCAGCAGACTCCACAGTCTTGTCTGCGTGAGACGCAGCTTGCATGCAAAGCAGAATCGAGTTGGTCTCCGTCCATCGGCACGTCTTCTTCGGCTCTTGTAAGTGAAGTCGAGTACTGGATTGAGAGCGAGAGGTTCGAATGTTATCGATTGAGTTGGAGAGAAAAGTGTGTAAAGAGGTGGGATAATTTAATAATCTGGAATGGCCAAGCATTGGGACTAGTTCGAATGTTATCGATTGAGTTGGAGAGAAAAGTGTGTAAAGAGGTGGGATAATTTAATAATCTGTAATGGCCAAGCATTGGGACTAGTTAGTCCCACCAAAATTGGTGGTTTACGTAAGTCACCTCTACTGAGTATTAGTTAATCCCATGGCCTAGTTCATCCGCGAAGCGAACACAAACTTAGCCAGTCCAGTGGGGTAATCCACCCAAAGACCATGAAACGAACGGGCAATAAGTTCCTTAACTTGCATGGATTGACCATCAAAACGTAAATCATACCCGCATTAAGTTGTCTTGTCACCTCGCGGATTGGCCCTGCTACTGAGTGAACATAGTCTCTAGTTTGTCTCAGAGCGGATGTCAACGATGTAATGTTCTAGGGACATTTCCTCAGGATGTGCCCCTCATGTTCGCGCTTGTAACATATCAACAGTCCTCTCGATCCTGTCGATGCTGCCTGACTAGGTGTCAATCTCTGACATTGGCCTTGCTAGCCTCTGTCTCTACCCCTCTGATCATGGGCTTGCCTAGTTTGTGTCAGCTTACTAAGCTGGGTGTTGGTGAAGCGAGCACCACAATGTGAGCGCTAAACTCCAAGTAGTCCTCCTACCCTGACCTCTGTCTCATCTGCTCTCTCTTGATTACCTTCATCTTCTTCCCTCTACCATCTGGCCATGTCCTCTGCTCACTGGCACCGAAGTGGTCAAGACCGTGGGTGCCGCGACTTGAGATAGTATGTCTTGTGTGCTAAGGCCCTCTGATATATCTGCTATAGATTTTGGGCTCCAGTCGACACAATAAATCTGGCGATCCCATCTATCAGACCGATCCCAAAGTAGTGCATATATTCTCTCTTGGTGCATGCTAAGTCTTCGAACTGTAGTAGGTAACAGTATTACTTCATGTATTGTATTACTGTCCTAGTGCCCTGCCTCAAACTTAAAAATTCCTATCTAAGACTCAGTTGGACCTCTCTTGGAATGTATTGCTCGTAGAATAGCTCTCAAAACTTGTCCAGGTGCTCAGCTCTGTGTGTGTCGCGCTATAAGCAGACCACCATACTCTAGCCTCTCCACTTAACATGTACCCAGACAACCTAGCCTGAATACTCTAATGGATCCTCAATAACTTATGAAGCTTTTCGTGCATTGACAACCACTTTCCAGCCGTCTCCGGGTCTCCTCCACCAAAGTAACCTGTCTGGAAACGCACGAATTCCTTGCGTAGCTTAGCCTCAGCCGACAAGGAAGTCTCAAAAGTGAGTGCCCGAACAGGTATCTGCGCAGGTGTCGTAGTGAAGGTAACCACTGTAACTGAGGTAGGAGGTGTAATTTGTGTCATCACTGCAGTCACCGGTGTAGCCTTTACAACTGGGGTAACGACCGTCTCAGGGGTACTCAGAGTAAAAGCAGCTGTGAGTGCCGCAATGGCCGAGGACTGAAAGCGGATCAATGTCATCATCTACTCCAACTGCCAATCATGAATCGCGACTCTATCTACTATACTCCAATTCGTCTCGACAATGCGTGTCGCGTCGCTCGTCCCCCCCATCAGTCGCGGGTGTTTTCGGATCAGCCTCGTAATACAAATATATAATATTACAATCAAAACATATCACGTATAATCCCTGGTTCTACCCGCCTCACATTCACTTCACAACTAAGGTTCTAAGTTAGGATCTTCAGGTTTCCACTCTAGAGTTTGTTAGTTAAAATTATCTTGGTTTCCTTAAGCCTAGGTTCACTCAAACCTAAACTCTGATACCAACTATGACGGACCCGAATCTCGATACAAACCGAGCACCACCATTTTGCCCATCATCAAAACCAGCATATCACTGCATGCTTCTCGATGACAACCCAAATTCATATTCTTAACTTGCACAATTTCCAATGCTTAGTCAATTATTCGACCTTTTAAGAAAAAATTTTAAGACTTGTTGGTATTTGACTTAGCATTTATGATTGAGTTGAGTAGCTTAATAAAATTAAGCAATTATAAGTGTGGAAGCCTTAAATAGAAATAAGAATGAAAAGAAAATATAGTGTTTTCATTAATCAAAAGTCTTAAGGGGTGGAAACCCGACAAAATATATATAGATATCATGCATCAAAGGTGATAGATACAAAAGTGATACATACATCAGGTGTGTCCCTCAAGTATCCCAAAGCTGACTGAAAATAAATACGATATATATATATATATATATATCTACCGAACACCTACGAGAAAAAAGCAATCGAAGGCAGTCCTAAAAGTAGCCGCCTAGCACCTCCTGGCCGCGGCTTGTAGGATCTGCAATTTGTTACCAAACAGTAACAACTTCTAGTAAGTAAAACCAGCAAGAAACCATGCATAAATTCATGTTTTATTTTCGATTTAAATTCCAATACTGCATATTCTATTCCGTAAATGAATGTCATGGGCTAAGCCCGTCGAGTTCCTCTTGGTGGTGAGTCGAAAATGGCGAAAGCCTACCCATCGAGCGGAACTGCCCTACTCATTACAAGTCCGAAATGACCAAAGGACTGCCAAGTGAGGTGCGAAAGCTCTCATGACGAGTTGGAAACCTCCAAAGGATCTACCTAGTGAGTAGTGTGGGTCCGCAAGTAAAATTGGTTGGCAGCCACCGACTGGACACTATCGTGCTAACCCTCGGTCGTGTGAAAGAGACGGACTTAGTGACCATTCCTTTTTGTTATTCTAGCATTCATTATTTATATTCGTTTCCCATATGGACTTAAAGTCATTATTGTTGATTTCTTGTGAATTCATCGTGGGCTCCTCTGGATTTTACTCACTGGAATTTGTTACTGTATGGACTTAAGTTATTATTGTTAATTTCTTATTCATTTTCATACATTCCTTAGGACTGCCTTCGATTGCTTTCTCTCGTAGGTGTTTGGTATATATATATATATTGTATTTATTTTGTCAGTTTTGATAGACTTGAGGTACACACTTGATAGATACATCACTTTTGTATCTATCACCCTCGATGCATGATATATAATAGATATTATCTATGCATATTTTGCTGAACTTCAACCCTTTATGACTTTTGATTAATGAAAACACACTATATTTGCTTTTCATTGTCATTTCTATTTAAGGCTTCCGCATTTATAATTGCTTAATTTTATTAAGTCACTCAACTTTATCATAAATGACAAATCAAGTACTAACGAAAATTTTCTCTAAAAAGGTTGAATAATTGACTAAGCATTGAAAAATATGAATTCGGGTCGTCATTGAAATGCATGCAGTGACGTGGTGGTCTTGATGACTTGTTCGGGTAAAGTGGTGGTGCCCGGTTTGTATCGGGATTCGGGGTCGTCGCACATCATTTGCAAGCGGCCTACCTGCAACACTTCTTCACGGGCCTGTGGATCTCTAACAATATTGATATTGTCTCCAACTTAACCACCTTCAAATCATAGGTGTGAGCTTTTATCTCAAAAGACATTGGTACTATTAGAAGGGAGATAATCGCTTATATACTTCATTACGAAATTTCACTTAATCGATGTAGGACTATTATTTTTGTTGGACCATCTCAGTCGACTAGTAGCCCCTAGTTGGCCAGTGTCCCATTGGATTTAAATTGTACCAGTAGGCTAGTTGTCGCTTTAATTCAAGTCCCAACTTGGCTTTGCTCGTTGGACTTGAGGATGAGTGTTAAGAATAGTCCCACATCATGTATTCAAGTAAATAAAGAAAGATTATAAGTTGGAATTGGAGACACCATCTTGGCTTGGCATTTTGGTAAAGCCTCCACCCCAAACCTTAAGCCCTCACTCATTCACACTCACCCTCCCATGTTAAATTGGACATGAAAATTCCATCCTACAACCGAACCGTCGACTCTGATACCATATTAGAATTTGTAGGATGGAATCCACAAATCTAAGTTTACATAAGAGGGGGTATGTGAATGAGTGAGGGCTTAAGGTTTGGAGTAGATGAGCCAAAATGTCAAGACAAGATGATGTCTCCAATCCCAACTTATAACTCTTTCTTTATTTAATTGATACCTAACGTGGGACTATTCTTAACAATAAATAATGAGCATGCATTGTTTTTAAAGGCTTATGAAGCGCACACATCAAGCTAATGTACCGCGGAACTTCCAAAGATCATAGGAATACACTTTTATGCCTTACCTTGTAAAGGATGGACATATAGAAGATAATGTTATACAAAATTCAAATTGGATGGAGAAAGTAGAAAAGTTCAAAGAGATGCGGCAGAAATATCGCATGTAAACTAAAGGAAGGTCCTATAAGACCGCAATATGGCCAAGTACGTTTGTGGGAGTTAATGTTGGGTGGTAAAGAAACAAGACATGCATAAAATGAGTGTTGCATATATCATATATGAGAATGCGTGTTGGATGTATGGTAAAATGCACGAGTTTGAAAAAGAAATACTAAAACTAAAAAGAAAAGCACTTGCAACAATTGAGGAAAAGATAAGAATAGCGATTGTGGTGGTTTGTGCACATCCAAAGATGACTTGCAAATGTCCCAATTAGAAAGCTGGTGCGCTAAAAATTGAATGCATTTGAAGGGACTTTGAGTTATAACATCGGGTCCATGTAGCAGGCCCAACTAATTCAGGAAAGAGGCTTTGTTGAATAGAATTCAAATCCAACAACAACAACCACAACAACAATAATAATAATGGTGATGATGACGGTAGTAGTATGAATACGTGATACACGAGTTCAACATTAGGGCATACACCCATGCCGATGTGTTCAATTTCTATCATCTTAAAATTTTCAACTTTACAAAATCTTGCCTGGATCGCTAGGATTTACCACAAATGCAAAAAAGCTAAATATGATTAAAAAATTAAAATACAAAGAAGTAGAGCCAAATCGCTAAGGTTTACCACAAATGCAAAAGATACAGATTCAACAACAACATAGCCTCAGTCACAAATTAATTGGGGTCGACTACATGGATCAAATTCTTCCGTTATGCTCAATTAAGTGCAATTGATGGTGAGCTTTCCAAATCATCAAAATCCCTCATAATTAATGTGTCCCATGTTAACTTTGGTCTACCCCTACCTTGTCGAATTTCTTCAATTTTTATTGAGTCAAGTTTTCTAGTGGGGGCATTTGTAGGCCATCTTTGTGGGTGACCAAACCACCCCAACCGCCCTCCCTAATCTTTGTGTCAATTGATGCTACTCCTACTTGTTTTGAATTTCTACATTCCTTATTCCATCTTAATGAATTTTACCACACATCCACCTTAACATCCTCATTTCTGGCAAGGTTTAAAAATCGACAAACTTCGTCGAACTTCGGGGCGAAGTTTGTCGATGTGCAGGTGAGCGAAGCGAATTTGGAAGACAACAGGAAAAATGCAAAACTTCGATCCAACTTCGGTGAACTTCGATCGAAGTTCGAAAGCTTCGGTCGAAGCCGATGAATCGTGAAGAAAAAATGCATTGTTTCGGCGATAAAATGTCGAAGTTGCCCTTACAGGGAATCAAAAAAGTTGGAAAAGTACCTGGTTGAGCTGTGAGTATGTGACGTGCTTCTATCCAATTTGACATCTTCATAAGCTTTGCTCATAACTTTAAATGAAGAAAAGGCAGTCTTGACCTAACAAGCCAGGCTCCCACATCTTCATTCACTCAGTCACACTTCTCTTCTTCTTAAAAACCCCCATGTAAAAAGAGGGAATTAGGGTTTTTTGGATTTTGAGAGAGGCTCACTAGGCAGAGAAAAGGAGAGAACAGACGACGAAAGAAAAGAAGAGACGAGAGAGAGAGAGAGAGAGAGAGACGAAGAAGATGAGAGATGAGAGAGAGGTATCGAACAGGGGATTGGGGAAAGAGGTCAGACGAAGAAAGAGAAGATCCGAAGAAGAGACGAAAGAGAGGGCTATGAGAGAGAAAGCAACAACGAAGAAGGAGAATAGGCGAGAGAGAGGGCTCGGAGGAGTCTCGAACAGGGGGGCAGGGAGGAGTCTAGGCAAGGAGCAACGAAGAAGAAGAACAACTGAAGAGGGAGAGGTCGATTTTGGTCTTTGCGAAGGCCGAAGAAGAACGAAACACAATATATTTGTGTTTAGGGCACTCTGGGCCATGACTTGGGCATTGTGGGCATTTTATTTGGGAATTAGGGCCTTAGTTAAAGGGCCTTTGTGACTTCAATGTCACACTTGTTGCAAATTGTGTGTTTATTGCAAAATAATTATTTTAAACAATTGGATTGTGATTTTTATGCATTCTTGTTGTATAATTAAGTATATTTTTAGCATCTTTATGAAGAAACTTGAGTTTTCTAGCATTTAAAGTGAACTTTCGTACACCATCGAAGTTTTGTCGAAGTTGACTTCCTCAAATTAATTCCGAATTTTAAATGAGCTAAGTCGTAGGCGAAGTCGAAGTTACGAACATTGATTTCTGCTACGTTCGTTTTATGTGATTGTTGTTGCTTTACCGTCCAACATTCACTTTTATAGAGCATAGTTGACCTAATTGCGATCCTATAAAATTTTCCTTTTAACTTAATAAGAACATTTCAATCACAAATCACCATTGTTGCACTCCGTCATTTCTTCCATCCACCTTGAATTCTATGTGTGCATCATTCTCCATATTACCATCATTCAGTATGATTGATCTTAAGTATCTAAAGTGGTTCACCTTAGGAACTTCTACTTCCCCTAATTTTACCACTCCATCATCTCAATGTCTAGTATTTCTAAACTCACTGCGCATGTATTCAGTCTTCATCCTACTCAACTTAAAGCCTTTAGATTCTAATGTATTCCTCCAATGTTCTAATTCCCTATTCACTCCATTTTTGTTTCGTCCTCTAAGGCAATATCATCTATATCATCTACAAATAACATACATCATGATATATCCTCTTCAATATGTCTAGTTAGTTCATCCATAACTAAAGTAAAGAGATATGGGATTAAAGTCGATCTTTGATGTAATCCTATCATAATGGGAAAAGATACCAATTATTTAAAAAATAAAAAGAAGTAGTAGTAGTAGTAGTAGTAGTTGATTACCTGCTTTCCGATCTCATCCATGATGATCATCCTTGGAAGTGATTGAACCTGCAAAACAGTTATTTTTATGTCATCAGATGATAGAAATACAAACCGTGTAATTGATCAATCAAATTATAGATGCCAACAAACAGAGCAAGTATTCAGGACAACATACCAATCTTGAAAGAGATCCAAGAGTTGAAGCGCAAGAAATAAGATTAAAACATGTATGTTGTCGTAATAAAGCATCCAACTCCCTGCAAAGCAAAACCATGGAAAAATAAGTGACATCACACCACTTAAAAATAATATATTTTTGAAAAAGTACGAAAAATAGTGGCTATTGTAAATTCCTCGCACAACTAATGGGCCTAAAGAGAAAAAAAGAATAACACAATGTAGAGGAAACAATAATGAGAGAATGGGATCAAAAGGAAACCAGAAGAATATAAAAGAAAACACGTAATGCAACATTTGAAGAGCGCAAACGAACAATATACATCATTATTTTGGAATATATTCATTTGGGACTGAGGCGTTGTTGTTGTTGTTGTTGTTGTTGTTGTTGTTGTTGTTGTATTTTGGAATATATTCAAGTCTCACTTCCTTTTAACTAAAACTGTAATAATCTAGATTCTACCATTCTAGTACATCAAGCGCAAAGACCATCAAGGAAGAGAAGACTCACAAACTCAAGACAACTGAAGTGTTGATTATTTCTCTAGCTTTCCACAATCCACGGACACAGATTAAAGAGATAAACTAATAGGACCACTAATCAGGGTTACAGTAAAAATTTTCTCACCTCCAAGAATATAAGTTAAATTCACAGTTCTCATTATAAACAATTAACGTGCCTATTTTGATGTGAAGTGCCATTCTCTTACAACTGGCATGGTCAGTTCACTGTCGATGCCAAGCATCAATAAGTCCGGAATCTGACTAAACCATATAAATATGATCACATTACCATTCAGTAAATCCTGATTCACTACCCAAGAAGCGGGAAATTCCTGGCTGCCAATCATATTGATTGCTGGATTTAAGACCAAAGAGTTGTCGAAGCTGTCCCGTGAAAACTTCAAACACCTTTTGAAGATCCTGTTCGAAGACACACAAGCACGTTGAGTTAAAATGATCTAGAAGCCATTCCGAGCAGTCAAAAAAAAAAAAACTTGAACCTATTTTAGGAACAAATATTTTTGTCCAAACTCAAATTCTGAGACACAAACAATCAGAAAAGGAAAGAAATGAAATAAGGAGAATAAATAAACCGGACCACCCACAGAAGATCCCAAGTGGATAGTTATCTGACCTGAGAAGACAAAGTATGGCTGATGGGATGCTCATTTTTGAGTTTTTTGAACAGTCAGAGGGATTCCAAACAACGACACCACCCCACATCTGCACAAGAAACAATAACCTGAGGCATCTCTCAGAACCAACAATATTACCAAAAAAAATTAGTTACCAAGAAGCTTTAAACTCACTGGAGAAATAAAACCATTAGTGGAAGAAATTTCTCCATTTGGAAGCTGTAATAAGAGTGGGCATTCCTCTGCTGATGGTATATACCTGGGATATCAAACAGAATTCAACAAAGAAAAAGGAAAGAAAATATCTGTGTTTTAAGACATTAACAGCTTATCAAAGAAGCCAAATAATTTTTTATTGAACAAAGTCAAAGAAATTTTAGTTAAATTTAACTTCCCAATTCAAAAAATATTGAAACAAAGCTAGCAATCAAAGATTATAAAGGAAACAAGAAAATAGAAAAAGCACGAATGAAAGAATATACACCACAAATTGCAGAACTTTTGATCGCCCACCAGCTGCAATAGAAGTATCTAAGTGCCATTCATTTGAATTAACCTGTTTCATTCCCCAATTGATATAGAATTAGTGAAAACTGATTAAAATAGTTCTAATAGTTATAACCTTCATATGAAGAATATATATGAGACTACAGAAGCAAAAGATAGGATTCTTGAAAAGATCGAGATGAATGTCTCAACGTATGAATAGCCCCAGCTCGCAATATCCTATATATATAAAGAAAAATGCTTCAAACATGAATTGACCTAACTATTGAAAAGACAGTTTATAATTTTCCATGCTATTAAAAAATCACACAGCATATATGTTTCTGACTAGAAGTCTTAAAAATAGTCATCACGAAATTCCAATCTGATAGGTACTCAAGAAGCAAGAAGCATGAAGGGTCACATGGTGAATTACAAAGAAGAAGAAATGACTCCACATACTCTAAACAACAACATAACAGATAAACATTCGAGAGGTCTATCGATTCTCCAAACACTCCAACAAGGGACTCTAGACTAAAATCTTCACCTCGACACTTCTTTCTAGTCCTATTTATAAACTTCAATCTGAATCTCCCGCAAAAAGACTTCAACTCTGCACTTCAGTTGCCACCCCTCATGCTTCTTGCACTCCCTTGGGTACCTAGCACACGATCATGCATTGGAGGCTTGCTTTCCTAATGGCACATTTCCATAAGCATTATCAAAAACCGAAATCTTTTGAATGACTGTTATCGCCAAAGTTTCTTGAAAAGTCCACTCCAACCCCTTTGACAAAGTGAGAAATGAAATAATGGGGAACAAAGATAATAAACCATTCCTTCAAGTCATTACATGCAACAAAATTACGCAAAAAATAAAAGTTAAACAAAGAGCCCCTTCCCTAATGTGAAGGATGACCAAAACAAACTTTCCACTCTAAAAGAAATTTGATCTTCCGCAATTGCAGTTAAAGAGTACTTGAAACAAAGAAAGGATAGATTAACATTACTCTGCAAAAACCAGCGATTTATAGGATCTGTTTCTAACTAAAAATGCAAAGGAGCAAAAAGCAAGGAGAGAGAAATACAAAGAAAGGAAGATCCTTGGTGCTAAAAATGAAGCTGGACAACTTCTCATCCCAATAAGAAAATGATGACTTTGGTGTGTGGTACAGAACCTGAAATGACCAGAATAACGTAGTAAAAGCATCATGCTGCTGCATTTTGGTTCAGAAAAGGGTGAACAAAACATATATATATATATATATATGCCAATCTAGCAAAGAAAAGCTGTAACCCGAGATTGAGCAATCAATGAATCAACTGACCTGACTCTCCACACTTATGTTTGCTACAGATGCCAAAACCTTAATAATAGGAAACAACTTAACCTCCTCTATTCTTTCGAAATTCCTGCATTCACAAGACAAAAAAGAAACAATGACGAAGCATGGAAACATAAAGTGCCTCTTCCATTCATGAATTTAAAAGTAGTTCAAACCATTCTTAAAAGCATGTTTCAGAGTGTTATAAAAAAAAATTTACGTCACTTTCTGAGCAGATGTATCATTTCAAAATCTCTGATTTATACACTTATATGTGAAAAATTGTGGGTTTTTTTTTCCAAAAAGTGACCCAATAACATTTTGCAAAAAGAAATCTAGATTTTATTGGTTTCAAACAGAAAACTAATTTTGAGCTCTAAAACATTGCAATAACTGAATATCCTCACTACCAAAAAAATAACTGAATATCCTTACCAAATTATTAAAATAAAACTTAACTAAATAAGTTCGAGATATCTTCAAATCCTCATAGAATATAAATAAGGTCCATAGGTCATAAGTTAGTTATGTCCCTGCCCTTTAGTTTTTGCACACTAGCTAAGTGCAAAACTAGTAGCCCTTTTCAGCATGCTTACAAGTGTCATCAGAGAAGTTTACCAACCGCAACAAATCAACGACTCTAATGAGCAAAACTCTATAGCATACAGTAATTGTAATTCCAGCCTTGGTGAATTACAATGTAGAAGAACCACATTGGAACTCCATTGCACGCACAGGTAAGCATGACCATATCAATTTTCATTAATAAGTAACTAACTTCTTACAATTTGATTATCTCAATGTCACCAGTACTTTTGCCACCCGAAATTGATATTCAAGCAAATGTTTGATCAACCACTACGAAGAACAACCATGAAAGCCATGTATTCTCCAACAAGATCAGAGGGAAGAGGTATGGGTGGGGTGGTGAAGAAAAATATACACAAACTCTGATCTAAAAAGAGCATATGATAGTAGTACCTAACTATCATAATCATCCTGGTATCAAAGTTAAGGAGCCTTGAATCAAGAACCATCTTTCAAAACTCATAAATCACCATCAAGAAGTTGTGAGTGGTGATACTATTGAATAAGGATGTGCTAGAAATACTTATAAGATTGATTACCGAGAACTTAACTAATATGCGTTTTTACATTGCAGGTGTTTCAATTTTTTTGAGGCCCCGGTGTTACAATTTTGGGAAGCAACAAATTTGCAAGGGAAGTGTTGTATTTCAAAATAGGCATGAAGCCTTGTACTTAGGTTTTTTTTTTTTTTTTTTTGGATAGAAACCTTCGATTTGAACTCCAACATGAGTTGAACCCACAACCTTGCCTTTGGCAAGTGATGACCAGTCCATCTCATTAGAGATGCTTTGGCCCCTAAACTTTTTTATTTTTCTAGTGTTGTTATTGGAATGTTTTCCCTGTGTGAGGCCCTACAAAAATAAGTCTCTGAACCAATCTGCGTCACCAATTTTCTGTCTCCCATTTTGGTTTTATGTTTATTGTTTGTTGAAAATTGATAAACTTAAACATCTCCTATTGTCATCAAAAGTACCGAACTAACATTCATGGAACTTGACATTCGACAATGACATGAATCTTGAGTTATTTTGTAACCTTGTAAGCGAGAGGTTTTTTCGGTGGATCATTGTTAATGTATTGTCATTTAGATCCACAGCATAATAACAACTAAGTTTGAATTTTCATAATTGCACATGTATTACCAGTACTCATGCTGGCATGCAAAATCAATAAATGTGCAAGTAAAAATGAACATGTCCCCTAAACAACCAAAAAACAAAACATAAATAATTGTTCGACAACAACAACTTAGCCTCAATCATAAATTAGTTGGGGTCGCCTACATGGATCAAACTCTTCCATTGTGCTCGATTTAGTGCAATTAAACATAAATAATTGTTCAAGGTCAAAAATTGAGATGCGCGTACCAGTTGTAAATCCAATGCTGAGGATCAGCATTTAGCAGGCTAAAAGAGAGAACTATCCTCCCATCGGCACCCACAGGCATGAATTCCCCTTTAACCAAACCATCTTCCTTTCCACCATTCATAAAGTACTTCACAAAAATATTAGCAACTTTATCAACTGCATCCTTTTCTCCAAAATTTCCCCTAATCCAAGCATGCCGATGCTTCCCCACCACAATCCTTGCCTCCTCATCTCTACTCATCACCACTACAGTGTACATTTTCCCGCCATCAGCTAAATCACCATTGTATTTTCCCAACATTGAATCTAACCATTCATCAACACTCTCGTCGTCTTCTTTCAAACGATCATCCAGCTCTGAAAAACTCCCGCATTGCCACAGAGATGGCATTGAAGAGCCCTGATTCGTAACACACCCCGCCTCAGACTCAGCCGTCACGGAAACAGTATAATTCAAATCACAACCCCCACATTTCCCATTATTCCTCGAAAGCTCCCTCATTTCATCCAAAATCACAAACCCTAATTTCTCCACATCAAAGAAACCCCCACTACTCCCGCCCTCAAACCCTAAGAACACAGCCTGAAATTTACACGGAAGCCGCCTCGGACTCGACTCGAAACGGTCCCCCAACAATTCGATATCTCGGAACGGCAGCGGCGATCGGTAAATCTCAATCGATTTCAGCAAAAAGGGCAACCCTAATAAAACGAACCGTACGACAACATTTTCAACAAAGAAACAACAAAAGATGATAATCAAAGACAGCCAAGTGAGCGGAGATAGATCGCAAACCTAGAATGAACGAAAAGAGCACTGTTGAGATCATGATCAATCGCTTGATCCCTGGTTTCGAACTTCGCGTGTTGTCGGGGTTGGGATCGGCAATGACGCCACTTTGAAGTGGAGTTTGCGGGGTCTGGTGAGGATCTGTTGTGGTCGGTTGTGGAGGTTCATCGATTTCCGCCATTGATGAAGGATCGATTAGGGTTTTTGTGGATTGAATCAGCAGCAAAGCATTTCAGTGTGAGCCAGGGCTTCAATTGGGGATCGGCGTGTTTTATGGTGTGTTGGCTGGGCGTTAGAATTCTAAAGTGAAAAACTGTTTTCTGGGGACTTCACGAATCCCCACCAAAGTTCCAAATACTTCATTTTTTTGGTGTTTTCCGAAAGCAAGGGACATTTACAATTTATTTCACAAAATAGGGTGATGTACTTTGAATTTACAAAAATAGGCAATAACGTTTTTTGAAAAGACGTTATTACCTTTAAGGTTGGTGAGTTGGCGGGGCAAGGCGCTATCCATACAATTGCCCCGCCACTTCACCAACTTCCAATAACGCCTTTTGAAAATGCGTTATTGCCTATTTTTGCAGTTGGTGAAGTGGCGTTGAGGTGGCGGTGACGCACGCGCATATCGAAGTGGACAACCCATGCAAACGTCACCCATGTATGTCGATGTGCAAATTTCATGCAAATATCTAACACGTCTGTCGAGGTGGGCGACCCATGCAACCTCATGCAACTCATGCAAACGTCACGCACATGTCTCAAAGTTGTAAAGTCAATGCCAACATCACGCACGTATCTCCTGGTTGACAATCCATGCAAACGTCATGCACGTATCCCGAGGTGAGTAATTCATGCAAACGTCATGCACGTATCTCGAGTGGCACCTCATGCATATCCACTACAAACCATAGACCTCACTTAAACGTTAGCACGTATTGCGAGGCGAACAACCCATACAACCCATAGGCGCTATCTGTGTAAGGGCAGCCCTACGTCAACAATAATTTTGGAGAAAAAAAAAAACACAACCTTATTTTTCGGATTTAAACTAAAAACATTAGTACTTTTGTAATTTTTTCCATTTTTTTAGCACAACTAGTTGGCCGCTCGCGGTCATGAAATCATTTTGGTAATACATAAGTAGTATAAAATATGTTATTGTGTTTAATGTTAATGTAGATATAGTGTAGTATAATGGGAGTGATGTTATGTATTGTTTGTGTTGTAGTAGTTCATTGAATTAGGTTTCTCTATGTGTACAATAAATTAGTTTAGTAAATTAGTAGTAGTTATTGCAGGGAAAGGGAAGAACAATTATATATATAGTATGTAATAAAGGTGCATATGGAAGTGAAGATAGTAAGGTAGATATAAACACGTAGAGAACCACATTTATAGTACATATTGACCGAAAAAGTTATTGCTTTTGTAGAGATTTACATTGCATTTTCATGCTTGTGCATTTTATTCGAAGGATCGAAAGTGATTGTTGCTTCTCTTTTTGTTGCGGTTGAAGAGGCCTTTGAAGTAAATAAGATAATCTCCTCGTTGTCCTTATCATAACTTCCTAAAACCCTCATATTTCAACTGTAAAAAAGTATTTGGATGAGAGAAATGAACAACAAAAAACTATCATTATGAATTATAAGAAACTGAAGCATTCAATCCCTTAACATCATGTACTTCAGTGTACCTTATCATGCACCTTTGGAAGCATCAGTACTAGGATTACAAAGTAGTCGAAGTTAAGTTCAAATATTGTAATCCATTATAGAAACATAAGAGAAAATTAAATAGAAAACTTAATCTGAGGTTAATGTTGTGTAATTTATGTTCATATGTAAAGAAAGATAATGAAAACCATCAAAAAAAAGAAAATAAACATAAAAAGGAATAGATGTGGGAGAGATGGTTGTTGAAATATTAATAGATGAGAGTAAGTTCAACTGCCATGTTACCAAAAAGAATCATTGTTGCAGGTAAATGTTTCTGTCAGAAAAGATACAAATTGACATGGAGGTGCAAAGAAAGATATTATAGTAACATGTAAACCATAAAAACAAACTATACCTACCTTAATTGTGTGATGTATATGGAGGAGGACAAACAATAGTAATTGAGCAGTAGTACTCTCCCATTTACTTATCTCCGTCAGCAATCCTTGAGAAGCTTGTGCATTGAGTTTCAGTGCATTTATGTTGTCTTCTTTACAACTTTTCCTACGAACTATGCATCAGAAACGATTTCGTAAGCAATTATTGAATTAGTGAACCTAATTTAATAAGAAAATGTATATGCAATATGAATTAAGAAAATACATTTGATGGTAATTAGATAATTTCGTAAATAACTTTAATATGTCTAATAGAAACCAAAGCCACTTGCACTCGGGTTTGAGGAATCAAGTAAAATATCAATACAACAGGTTCGTTTAAAAAAAAACCTAAAATTATTGAAGTTAATAAACTTCACACAGCCGCAAAGTATAAATTAAACAACAAAAGCAGTTGAGTGGCATGAAAACGATGCACCTTACATTGACAATAGAAAGGAACGAAGTGAAGAAGTCGTGCATATTACACAATCAAGGAAGGCATATATATAAGGCAGTTGATAAGAATATAGTGTTAATTTACATAAATTTGTAATTGCAGTTCGATTCAAGCTTTCTAATAGTGACGCGTACAAAACTATTTCAAACTTAATTTCAAATTTGGTTTTGACTGCAGTCATGAATATAAGGGTCGTAATGGCCAGGGGTCGATCTCCCACTATCTTATCCAACATTTAGCAGGTTAGATAGGTTCGGTGGATCATCTAAGAAGCCACCTTCCATTTCATGAATGTAGGGATTATAATTTCAGAATGTTTTGTTATGCATTCATCAATATAAGGTTTCTCATTGTTGAGAACAACATTCACATTTTTTAGCAAGAGGAAAGCAAGATTGACATAAATGTGAGAATTGTTACTTGCACTGAGAAATTGCAAAACAAATTACAAACATATGACGAAATTGAAGAAAAAGGAAATTATGCAATCGGTACTTAATTAAAGATAGGTCAAAAATCAACTGACATGCCAGCGCATCTGAAGTCGACTACTTCAGGTACATAGGAAATAGGAATTGAGTGACAGAGTAAAGCACATGAAATCACCACTGTGAAGAAATGTAATACGCTATGAAATGATGAAGCAGAAGGTACAAGAAGAGCAGAAATGGCAAGCAAGCAAAAACGCGGTTTTAAGTAGACGACATCGAAGTGAGAAGAAAATGAAGGACATAAACGTCTAACACCAGCAATTTAGCAGTTAAGTGAAGGGCGAAAATGTCACAGCACTTTAAAGCAAGCGCACGAATGTCACGACACTGTACAACGAACAATGTCATTTTCCATCTTTATATAGTATAGACTAGTTGGGGTATGTGCTTCACACGTATAGACCGCGAGCGCAGTGAGTGGTCACGAAATCATTGTGGTAATACTTAGGTAGTATAATATGTGTTATTGTGTTTAACGTTAGTGTAGATGTAGTGTAGTGTAATAGGAATGATGTTATGTATTGTTTGTGTTGTAGTATTGATGCGTAGCATAGTTTTAAGTTATGTTGAGTAGTGTTCTGTCACGGCTCAAATCTTTAACCTCCATTTTAATTCTTTTAGGATCACTGACCCTTAATGATGGACCTACACCGTGATACGTGGAGTGACCGAGGCACATGGCTGAGATATATTGTATTTTTGTATTGATGTATGCCTAGTGTTATGTATTGTGTAGACTTACTAAGTCGGTTTGTACAATTGTAGGCGTCGAGACGAGAGTGGGGACGCGCCTTGAGTAGCATGCAAGCCAGGGAACCGGGTGGTTAGCATTTTGGTAAGTCTTATTTAATACTAATATGAAATAAGGAACTACTTATAAGACTATGGTTGTGTTTGTTAATGTAAATCAAATTAAAGGTCTATAGTTGAGTAAATTAAATAGAAAGCATAGGATTGGTTTATAGATACACACTGGCACATCTAGGAACTAGGTGAGTAATGAAATGGTGTCACTTGAGGTTGAGTTAGTGGGATATATGGCAAGAGGTGGACCATTAGGTATTCCTCGGGATACATAAATATATGGAGATCGAGGGCTAAGAAGGAACATTACATTAATATATAACATTAGTGATCAAACAATATGCAAACCAAATCACTCATTCATTTTTGCTGGAGAAGAAGAAGGAATTGTTGGAGAGGAGTGAATCATCAAGGTGTTGAAGGAATCCATGGGAGTTGGTGAGAAACTCTTGAGCTAGGGTGCTACATCAACTAGGTACACATCTTTTTAGCTAAAATTAGAACAAGATCTGGTTTTAGGCTAATTTCATATAGTAGATGATTGAGTATTTTAATTTATATATTTGGATTTCTCATTTCAATTTGATAATCCAGCTATATTGAAGTTCTTAATTTGATTTTGAAATCATAAAGATATGAATTTTTGAAGTTGTAACACCAAAACTAGAATTTTGCATATTGTATTAGGAATCAACCAGGGTAATTTGGTCAAAATCTACCCATTTTAGATCCAAATTGATCCAAACTAGGGCATTTGAAAGATTATTTAAAGGGGAATAACTTTGTTTACCTGAAGGTATTTTGATTCAAATGTTTTTATGTCCAAACATGCTCTACAAATAGGTGCTGAAATTAAAAAGGAAAGTTTTGAAAATAAACTTATTAAGAGCATAACTCCCTAACTACTTATGCAAATGAGCTGATTTTTAGTATGTTGTATTTGGGTATATTTTCTGGCTTGTGACCAAAAAATCACATTTTTAGGAACTATATATTGGGAGAAATAGATTTTCTAAATCTGTTGGTCGGATTAAATTTCAATTAGACCTATGTTAGTAAAATCATGATATCTCTTTCATTTTAAATCAGAATTTTGCAAACTAAACCTTTCTAGAAAGCTAAGAGAGTGACAAATAATTGTACTGATGGAAGATTTTGATATTTTGACCATTTCATGCCTAAAAGTGCGTTAAATTGTAGGACTGAAATTGAAACTTAATTTAGTCTTTAGGGGCTGATTTAGGAAGATTGATTTAAAGTCTAATGAACCAATTTGAATACATAATAAGCACACTAAATTGAGCTTAAACCCACTATATTTGAACTAATGAGACACCAAACTCAAGAACCTAGAAAAGGGTACGGGAGAGCGAATATAAGATTTGGAGTATCGGGAGACCAGTAAAGCTAGGACTTTACTTGGTTGTTGTGAGTATACCTAATGACAACTTTACTTGGCATTTCATTCCTATTAATTGTTGTCCTTGCATAGTCCTTTTGACTATTTTGCCTTCGTATTCTTATATCATGTGTTTTTTGTGTCTATGCTCACTTGATGAGTCTAGTTTACATGATATCCATTCATTTGGTTTGATTCATTGATTCTATCCCATGCTATGTCTATTCTTGTTGTTTTAAATTTGAGTTGAATGATAAATAACATGCTATTAGGCTAGTGAATATCTTATAAATGTTTAAGAGGACTTATATTCCTTATTTGTTTAGGTGTGTAGATGTGCCTATGCCTTGACAATCCATTCTTGGTATTTCTTGAAATTTAAAAAGTAATTTTCGCATTTAGGTCCCGTACTCGATCGAGGTGTGCACGACTCATAGGGTTAGAGTCCCTGGGGATGTCAGCACATGTTACCTGACACTATATGACACTTGGGGTTAGAGTCCCTGAGGTGATCTACACACCGTGGTTAGAGTCCTTGGTAACACTTGGGTTAGAGTCATTTGTGTTATATGATTATTGAGTCGGAGTGACACGTTTTACTGCCGACCGGACCTAAATCACCACTATTTAGCCTAGTGTCAATATCACTTTTTTAACTCTGGTATTAACTCGCATATAATTTATTTTTCAATTTTCCCATTTATATGCTTTGAAATACCATTTGAGTATTTGGAAATGTAAGTTAAACTTGTCATCAAGGATTACTATTTTATTCTTGTACTCATCGTCCTTTCTATGACGGTGGGTGCAGAGCTGTCTACCAACAGGTCGGGCAAGGAGAAGATCGATGATTATCCCTGAGCCGCGCGCGTCACTACATCGATTGTAGGTCTTCTTTTGGTATTTTGATTGTATATGTTATATATGTCTTTCAAATACTATTTTTGTTGTATAAAGGGTTGAGTGTTAGTTTTCCCCGACCTGACTTAGACTATTTTACTGTTTCACTGCATTTGAGGACTTTATATATGTGATGTCATTTCCTGGTTTTCCATACTTAAGATTTTATAAATGGCTTCCGCATAAACTACTAATTGTTTCCGCATAACCAATAAGACTTTTTCTAAATAATTAATTTAATAAAAAGTCTTAATTAACTCTAAATTTTATAATCTAGTAGGACTAGTGTATTATTTATCCTAAACATGAGAAAAAAGGAGGTTTAGGCCGTAAAGGCTGTAAAGGCTGACTAATATGTACTTAAGTCCTGCGTGGATAGGATTAGGGCTTAATTACGGGATTAAGTCGGGCGGTGCCCTAGATTAGGAGAGGGGTCGTCACATGTTCACTTAAGAATATTGAGAAATAAATGATGTTTTCAGACTTATTTGGTGTGTTTCTGAGTGCACTAGGTCCGAAAGGCAATACACGAGAATAGGAAGTCGGGTGGAGTGAGATGGAGTCGAAGAGCAAAGGAGTGAAAAGCCAAACCTACTATTTCTAGTGCCCTGCCTGGCGCTGTGGCGCTCGCTACAGCGCTCTACCTAGCGTTGTGGCACCCACCACATCGCCCTACCTGGCGTTATGGCACCCACCACAGAGCTCCACTTGGCGCTCCAAACACTCACACAACACCACAGCCCAGTTGCCTCTTATTCCTAGCACCACAGTGCCATCCTGACACCACAGTCAGGTTTTGAGCCTAGCACTGCCCCTGGTGTCGTGGCACCCACCTCAACGCCCATATAGCATCATGGAACTTATCGAGCAAATTCTTCAGGTTGCAGTGCTGAGCTCGGCACTGCAGCGCCCACCTTAGCGCCACCATCTGTTAGGGTCCTTTTTAGGACATTTTTTAGGGCTTTGTGCTCATTTTGTTGGACCAAAATACCCCTAGACTATGTATAGGGGTGTGATGGATAGGTAAAAGAAATCTTTTTGCTTTGGAGAAACTTGGAGAACACACTTTGGGAAGATAGTATTGAATCGAACTTGGTGATTCATCTTGGATTTCTAGGTATTGATTTGATATTTTCTTTGTTTTTCATCATGTTTAGTGTTGTCTCTTACTCACTTAGGGGTAATCTCTTTTGTTCTAGGGGACCCCGAGTTGGATTCCTTTTTATTTCAATATGAATGTGTTTGTTCTTTCAATTCAATGCGTTGATTTATGTATTCTTATGTGATATGTTATACTAACTTTGATCAAGTAGGAGTAGAACTTAGGGTTTGAGAGTCACCATGACCATTAGAGCTTTTGGACCCGGATTTGGGGGAAACATAACCTTAGAACATATGGCGCATCGACTGATGGTCATTAACTAGGAAGACAAATGAATTTGGTGTTTAATGCGGTCTTTCACTTACGTTATTCACGTCGATCGACAGAATCCGAATGAGACGCTAGATTTTCCATCACCAAGACCTCAGGATAGAGTGAATTTTAGGAAACTCGCCTATCATCGCATGAATTGGAGACTTTATAATTACATTGGATTCAAAAGATACAATTTAAGTGAATTAGATTCCTTAGGACGTTATCTCAATAGCTTAAGACCACTTTTAATTACTTACAATTAGTTAGATTAATTTAGTTATTAATTTTCATTTACAAAACCAAAATCAAAGTGCCTAACGCTATTCCTTAGTTAGATTAAAAATTAGCGCATAACCATCCTTGTGGATATGATATACACGACACTAATACGAGTTAGTGTCAATATTACTTACACGATTGTCGTACACTTGCAGTTGGTTTCAAGTAGTTCATTGAATTAGGTTCTTCTATGTGCGCAATAAATTAGTTAAGTAAATTAATGGATGTTATTGCAGGGAAAAGGAAGAACAATTATATATATATATATACAATATGTAGTAAAGGTGCATATGGAAGTGAAGATAGTGAGGTAAATATAGACATATAGAGAACCATATTTATACCTACATATTGACTGAAAAAGTTATTACTTTTGTAGAGATTTACATTGCACTATCATGCTTGTGCATTTTGTTCGAAGGATCGAAAATAATTGTTGCTTCTCTTTTTATGCGGTTGAAGAGGTCTAGGGAGTAAATAAGATGATCTCCTCGTTGTCCTCGTATGTTTCAGGTGTCTTGCCTTTGTCACTGTTGTACATAGTGGATTTCTCTGTAGATGATTCATAACTTAGTTGAGAGGTTGAACTTATGTTACTTCCATGTGACTACGATGCGTGGGAGAAGTAGGATTCTTCTGTATCGAGATGAATTGAGTAGATGACATTTTTCATTGCTGCATTGTTGACCTTCACGTTATCGATTGTAATGGATATTATGCATGTCATATCTTTGTTTAGAATTTGAGAAGTTGTTGCGGGATTGAAGTGTTGTCCCTGTGTGAAAAAGGTGATAATGTTAATGTTATAGATGGGAATGCTATGTAGTTGTAAAATTTGTAGAGGAGTCACGGAGTATACTTTTTGCTGAAGTTGCATTATTTGATAAGCATTTTGTTGTAGTAGTTGTCACGCGTGAATGTTAAAAGCAACAAAGTCCACTGAACCAGATTCATCTTTTAGTTGGACTTGAATTTTGTGCCTGTGAGGATAATTGGGAACATGTAAGTAAGGAAAAAGTTAAGTGCATTTTGACGGCCCGAATTTAATTTGTTGTTATTAATGACGTGGCTGACAGCTCATACGCTCGCGGGACCTGCAGATAAGCTAATGCACGTTAGAGCTGGGTAAATAGTTATTTTGCATGCTGATTTGTCTAATTTGTGATGTTTACATTGAAATAGATTAAATGACATCATAATGTTGTGTATTTATATTACATTTGATGTGGGAGTCTACGTGTTAAATATTCGCCTCGATATGCGTGTCGACGCGGGTATCGAGTAGCCTAAAAGACTAAATATTAGGTTAGAAAAATAATACACACATGAAATGAATAAAATGAGTTAAATAATAATATGTAATGCATATTTTGTGGTTAGGGTCATGGTAGTACACATATGTCGCGATTTGGGACGTGAAATCGGGCGCGGAACACCCGAAATATGACTTTTTAGGTTAAGAACAAAGGCAAATGTGCCATCAGTTTCACTTTTGAGTCATTAAGGGTTGGAAAATGGAGCAAATAATGCTCATTGGATGGCATAGGGATGCACATGTGAGGAGAGATGCTTGCATGGTATAAAAGTCATTTTGACTTTCATTTCCACCACCTTTTCTCTCTCTTATCAAGAAATTCGAAAATTGAAGAGCAAAAACAAGGGTTGGAGTGGTTGCTTCATCAAAACAAAAAGAGGAGCTTGGAGTGGTTGCTTCATCAAAACAAGGTAAGGTTCACTAACACCTCAAGTTTTTTCATTTTTGGTACCATTTTTGTGGTGTTTAAGTGAATCTAATATGGATTGTTAAGTAGTTGTTATGTGGTTGTTTTGGTTGGTTTCAAGTGCTATGAAGTTATGTAATATATGTTATTGTAGTTGTTGTGGTGGTGGTGATGTTTAAAAACCAAAATTTTCAACCAAATGTTGTTCATAACCTTATTAGTGCGCTAATAAGGTCACATAGCGTGCTAGATGAAGATTAGTGCACTAGGTGCAGAATATAGCGCACTTATGTTCTTCCTGTCGAAAAACGTTTAACTGCCCATAAATCTAGTGCGTTAATCCCAAGACCTAGCGCGGAAGATATTGCAAATTTCAGAATATTTTTGCTAAGTAATGTAAAATACATCCAATTGACTGAGAATCAATTATAAATGGAAATAGTTTATTTCGGGCAGTAATTTGGTTATCGGGGATTCGGTGAAGTCGGACCTAGGGTTATTTATCCGAACATGGAGTGCGGGTTGAGGTGTGTAGTATCCCAATTGAGATTTCTTAAGTATTACCTTATTTTTGCTTTTAAATTCAAATTATATCCTTCATTACTCTATTCTTGGTTTTGGTTTAAATGGACGGATGTTGAGGTTCTCCTCCGTACCATTCATGTGTGTATGTCCACTAAGCCATAACACGTGTATCAGGGATCTCGGTTAATAGTTCGATCTGAGAATCGAGTCGGGGCACGTGTAGGTGTGCTGCGGGTTCTACACCGACCACCAAACGGATCCAAATATCGCCTTGCTTGAGGGGGACTCACCGGCTGTATTCTGTGGAGAGTTCGAAGTATGGCACTAGTTTCCTCGACTCTAAGAATACACTTTGAGCTTTCACCATTACTTATCCATGCGATGATCACAATTACCTGTATTTGTTTCTGCATGTTTATTTAATAGTTTTGTTTAAATTTCAGTATTTACTTTCAGTATTGCTCACTTAATTTCCTTGGGAATACTCGCTCTGGACTCATCATCTGCCTTTTTATGATGGTTTGAATGCAGATCCGAGTACGAGTCGTGGCAAGAAAAAGCTTGCAAAGCACCTGTAATTCAAAGATATTGAGTCCTACTTGTACGTTTGTATTGTATGTACTTTATTTTTATTTTGGGAATTGTGAGTCACTTCAGGATTTTATATTTTTTATATTTTGAGATATTGAGGTGTATTTTGGTCTATGTTTATATATAGGTTTTTCACACTAGGTATCAAAGTTAAATGCATGACTTTGATGTTTTGATATTTGATTTGTCAAGATAAAAAACTTATGTTGTGGTTTATTAAGGTTTCAAACGATATTATAATAAATGACTTGAGTTCATTAACAATTTAAACATTAAATTATTTTTCATTGAGGTTAATAATGATTAAATGGTGGATGAGCTAGCATGTAGGACACATCTGGCGTTGGTAGGCAAGGTTATGGGCCCGTATTGGCCATCGTGGTGGTCCATTTGAAAAATGGGTCGTTACATGCATTGTGTTTTTTATATAAAGGGAAAGGTTTTTTATTTTGCCTTGGAAGTCCGTGGCAATTTTTATTTTTGCATTGTAAGCAATTGAACTGTTCTTCATATTTAAGCGGTGTAAATTTTTCATTTACTACAACTCATATACTAATAGGACTAATTTTGGCACTTGATTGAAATTGTTGCTTTAAGAGTGAAGATAGTAACCTATAGAAAGGAAAGATTTTTTTTTACTATGAATTTGGTTGTTCTTTTTTGTTTTTATGTTGTTGTTGTGATATTGTGTAGATGATATTGAGTTTACTTACTTGGGAGACTGTATCGGGTAGATCATTGATACGAGAGATTGTGTTCATTGTCATGGCAACAGATGAAATGTTAGGAATGAATAAAGGTGCATCATCGTCGATGAAACAATCCAAAGTTGTTTTATTCAACTCTGACATGTAATGGAGTAGTTGTGTTAGTAGAATAATTTAGGTATATGTAACTTGTAATAAATAGGTATAAGTGCATATACCATTGTTTAAGGTGGCATGCTCGATTGTCATCATATGTCATGTGTAGAACTGTTGTTGACCTCATTGACAAGGATATTCCTGTTGATTATAAGTTTAAGCATGATTTCATGATAGTATATTGAGCAGTTGTGTTTGTATAGTGGATGTTATTATATGGGAATTGATAATACAATTTATTTACCATTATTGAAGCCAACTTTCAAATTGAGAACAACAATAACTGGCTTCGAAGAAATGGCATTGGAAATGTTTTGTCTATATTTAAGTAAGAAGTTTTCTCACATTGTGAAGATCATAGGTAGCATGCTGCAGTTGTATACATTAACAAAGAGAAGTCGCAGGTAAAACATAGGTGTGATTAGAAATATGTGCTTACTTTTCATCGATGACAGTGATTTCTTGTATTGTTGCTTCTTCATTCCTTGTGTGTATGCGACGTGGTTGGTCGATCATGAGTGCAATGGCCATTATATCTATGGAATGGATATATTTATATATATATGTATATATCATATATTGTCATCTTGAAATTTAATAAATAGATTATAGTGTGATATAATATGTTGAAATGAAATACTTACTGACTGAATCGTTTGAATTGATCAAGTGTTGTAGTTCATTCAGTGATGTGAATTTCACTTCTTATATAAAGGCATTTGCAGGAGGAAGTTCTTAAACTAAAGTATTTATGTTTAAGGTCCACCGATATTTGTTCGGCACGCTTTGGAATTTGGTGCTTATAGGTTGTACGCGAACATGAGAGATGGCATAAGCTTTGTTCTGTTCGAGGGTATGTTCAAAATGTTCGATATTTTCATGAATATAGTTGCTTGTATCTAACTTCACCTATGTTGTACACAATGTGCGCTACATAGCACGTCCCAAGTCGGATAAAGGATGAGGACTCTGACGCCCATTTTTTCATACTGAAAAATGGGTAAGGGAGGTCCCGAACTAACTTTTCATACCCGAAAAGTGGGGGAGGGAGGCCCCAAGTTCATTTTCCATTCTTGGAAAATGGGGGAGAGTTGCGATTGGTTGATAGTCAGCATAAAACTTTTATCATTTTTCATGAAATGGATCAAACATATATAAACGTTGAGGATGTTCCCACCTAGCGACGCGCTGCATCGGAGCCCGGGTGTAGTGAGAAATGAGCAAGGGTGTGTTTCACATCGCCGCCCGGGTGTGAAGAAAAATGAACAAGGTTTCCCACACATAGGACGTGTGTGGGTAAAGAAGCTAGTCCCTTCACATCGTCGTCCGGATATGAAGAAAAATGAGCAAGGTTCCCACAAAAAGGACGGGTGTGGGTAAAGAAGCTAGTTCAAAACAAACACGAAAACAAAAACAAAATAATAGATACATATACTAGATCTTTTAGACAAAATAGAAATAGAAAAGGAAAACAAATACAAATGGGAGAAAAGATTTTTTAGGAACATGGAACATAGGAACACTTACGAGGAAGTCAATAGAACTAGTAAATACCATGATTAGAAGGAGAGTCAATATTGCTTGCCTCTAAGAGACAAAATGGGTAGGAGAAAAGAGTAGAGAAATAGGAAGCACAGAGTTTAAATTGTGGTATACTGGTATAGATAGAAAATGCAATGGAGTAGGAATTGTGGTGGATAATGATTATAAGGATAAGGTTGTAGAGGTTAAAATAATGGGGGATAGATTAATTCTAGTTAAATTAATTATTGGAGATGAAAAATTAACATACTTAGCGCCTATGCACCACAAGTAGGATTAAGCGAGAGCATCAAATGCAAGTTTTGGGATGATATGGATGGATTTATGCAAAGTATACAATTAGATGATAAAGTTTTTATTGGAGGAGATTTAAATGGGCATGTCGGGGCAAGTAATAATGAGTTTGGGAGAGTTCATGGAGGTTTTGGTTACGGTAATAGAAATGAAGAAGGAGAATCAATCTTAGAATTTGCTTTAGCATACGATCTTTTCTTACCAATACTAGTTTTAGGAAGAGGGAGTCGCATACAATTACTTTTAGTAGTGGTCATAACAAGAGTCAAATAGATTTTCTTTTAACAAGAAAAATAGATAGAAAAATATGTAGAGACTACAAAGTAATACCTGGTGAAGCACTTACTACCCAACATAAGATAGTAGTACTTGATATTAAGCTAACACCACGACATAATATGAATAAAAGAGTTAGCGACCCTAGAATAAAGTGGTGGAACCTAAAACATAGTAAACAAGTAGAGTTTAGAGAAAAACTACTGAAGGAAAATGTTTGGAATCTTGACTTAGATGCTAACACAATGTGGCTAGAAATGAGTAGTTGGATAAGGAGAGTAGGATCAAACGTATTAGGTATGTCTAAAGGCATGGAACCTCCAAAGAACGAAACATGGTAGTGGAACGAGGATGTCCAACAAGCAATTAAGACTAAAAGAGATATGTATAGGAAAATACTTAAGTGTCAAGATGAAGATGCGTACAATCTATATAGAGAAGCTAGAAAACAAGCTAAAAAAGTAGTTAGTCAAGCTAAAACAAATTTCATGGAAGATCTATATACAAGGTTAGGTAATAGAGATGGAAAAAAAAAAATATATATATATATATATAGGCTAGCCAAATTAAGAGATAAAAAGAAACAAGACCTAAGTCATGTAAGATGTATTAAGGACGAAAATCAAAATGTTTTAAAGCGTGAGGAGGATATTAAGGAGAGATGGAGAAGTTACTTCGATAGTTTATTTAATGATTGTCAAGTTGATACTATAATAGATGAAAACCCACACCAAAAAAAAAATTAAACTATACACGCAATATTAGAATTGTAGAAGTTAAATAGACATTGAAAAGAATGAAAATAGGGAAAGTATGTGGCTCAGATGAAATACCCATAGAGGTTTGAAAATGCTTAGGAGAAATTGGATTGACTTGGTTAACAAAACTTTTCAATAAAATTTGAAAATCAAAACGGATGCCTATGGATTGGAGAAGAAGCACGTTTGTGCCAATCTTCAAAAATAAAGGAGACATTCAAAGTTGCTCAAACTACTGGGGAATTAAACTTATGAGTTACACTATGAAACCGTGGGAGAGGATAATTGACAATAGGCTAAGGAGAGAAACAACAATATCAAGAGAACCAATTTGGTTTCATGCTTGGGAGGTCAACTATGGAGACGATTTTCCTTGTAAGACGATTGTTAGAAAAATATAGAGAAAAGAAAAAAGATCTTCATATGTATTCGTAGATTTAGAAAAAGTATATGATAGGGTCCCTAGAGATGTTCTTTAGTGGGTTCTAGAAAGAAAAAGAGTGCATACTAGGGACATAACACTATTAAGGATATGTATGATGGAGTAGTAACGAGTACAAAGACATTTGGAGGAGCTACAAAAGAATTTTCCATTACGATAGGACTACATCAAGGATCGGCTTTAAGCCCATATCTATTTACTTTAGTTATGAATGAACTAATTAGACATATTCAAAGGGATATACCATGGTGTATGTTATTTGCAGATGATATTGTCTTAATGGATGAAACTAAAGATGGAGTGAATAGAAAACTAGAACTCTGGAGGAATACATTAGAATCTAAAGGCTTTAAGTCGAGTAGGATGAAAATCTAATACATGCACTGTGAGTTTAAAGACACTAAACATCGAGATGACGGAGTAGTAAAATTAGGGAAAATAGAAGTTCCTAAGGTAAACCACTTTAGATACCTAGGATCAATCATACAAAATGATGGTAACATCGAGAATGATATCACACATAGAATTCAAGTTGGATAGAAAAAATGGCGGATTGCAACAGGGGTGATTTATGATCGAAATGTTCCTACTAAGTTAAAAGGAAAATTTTATAGGACCGTAATTAGGCCAGCTATGCTCTATGGAAGTGAATGTTGGGCGGTAAAGCAACAACAATTACATAAACTTAACGTAGCAGAAATGAGGATGCTTAGGTGGATGTGTAGTAAAACTCGTAAAAATAGAATAAGAAATATAGAAATACAAAGACAAGTAGGAGTAGCACCAATTGATGCAAAGATTAGGGAATGACGGTTGCGATGGTTTGGTCACCTGCAAAGACGATCTACAAATGCTTCAACTAGAAAACTTGACTCAATAGAAACTGTAGAAATTCGACGAGGTAGGGGTAGACCAAAATTAACATGGGATGCATTAATTAAGATGAATTTGAATGGTTTGCAAAGCCCACCATCAATTGCACTTAATCGAGCACAATGGAAAAGTTTGATCCATGTAGCCGACCCCAGTTAATTTGGGACCGAGGCTATGTTGTTGTTGTTGTTTTTGTATAGTTGCTTGTATCTTCAAACCTTGCAAAAAAATAAACTTCATGTGCTACTTTTTTGTCTTGTAATTGACAATGAGAAGCAAAAAAAAAAATTAGAATCATAATAAAGGAAACAAATATAGAACATAGAGTTCTGTTATAGAACAATGGAATGCTTACATTATTTTATGACATAAACTTATAGTAAACAATATTGGAATATTTTTTAGTATAGATTTCATACCTTCTGTTATTAGTACTTGTTTATTTGTAAGTGAATGATCTTGATATCTTGTTTTTCTAATCTTATATATGAAAAGAAAGATAATGAGTCAATGATATAGGAAATACATAATTAAGAGTTACAATAATGATATCTTGTAATACATGTTTCTGGAGAAAATTATGCGTCTATCCATAGAAAAGGGTAATAATAATTTATGAAAGGCAATAGATGGAAAATATAAGAAATAAATTTATGATGCAGGTCATCAGAGTATAACTTATAATCATATACGTGCAGGTATGTTCATAGGCTTGAAACATTGATTATTAACTTGTAGTTTGTTTGTCAAAGGAAAAATTAAGTTTTGATATATTTATATTGGTTATCTTGGAATTTGTTATTTGTGCAAGTTAGTATATATTTAGTAATTATTATTAGTGGTTGAGAGTGATTTCTTTGCAATCTAGTTAGTTGTGTAAGAATGCATGACTTTATTATTTGGAATTCTTCACTTGTCCAAGTAAGTCTTAGTATTTGTGTATAGGTAGAAGAAAAATATAATTCTAAAAAGGAAAGTTATATTCCTGAAATGAAAATTGTTTGTGGAGCATTACTTATGAACTTATACATACTTTTAAGAAGATGTATATGTTTAAAAGTTTGAGCAACATATAAGAATTAATATGATGAAAGGTAAGTAGATGTTACGTGGTGTCAATATGTGGAACTATGATAATGACTATCGAGAAAATTAATTTGTATTTATGTGAATGGTGATGCATGTATTAGTAGTTACATGTACATGTTCATCAACGAATATTAGCTTTTGCAGACGTATTGTCCACTTATAGAAAGATTAGGTTCAAATTTTTTGTAAACCAGAACATGTAGTATCCACTCCTATGATGTTTCTTTGATGTCATTTAATAACTTCTTTTTCTTAAGCATGATGAGTGTTAGATTGATATTTCGAAGAAGTTGTACGTGATGAAGAAGAATTGGTGAATGTGTGAGTATTTATATGCATGTATTTGAAGGAATATAGTATGTGAGATATCGAGAAAGTATGGTATATGCTTGTCTAAGAGTAGATGTAGTTTAATAATGGGAAAGGTCTACATGTGTAGATGGTACACATGTAATTATAATAGATATATTATTGGTTGTTTAGCTACAGTAGACGATGAGGTGTGGTAGGACAAAGTTATTAGTATATGTTGATGTTTTTGGCGATATAGACATTGTTGAAAATGGTATAATAGTTGAAGTGAAATAAATGAGGTGAGGTGTACAGTAGATGTAGTAGTAAGGAGGCAGTCCTATGATGAGAAGAGTGTCAGATGTATCCATTGAATGGTAATGTAAATGGATGACTTTGAAGGGGAGCATGAAGTTGTTTTGTCATTTTATGTTTGTACATATTGTAGGGTTTTTTTCCTTTGCTAGGGAATTTTGTCTTATTGCCATGGGAGAGGAGGCTATGATAAGTATAGGTCATTGTGAGTACTTATTGTTTCACTTGGATAATGTAAATGAGTGATGTTTGAAGGGAAAGGAAATAGTTGTTTTGGTTTGTCCTTTATGGAGTGGTTGCAATGGTTGTCGTTGCTTGTATCTATGTGGGTGTCGTTGGGATGGGACAACATCATAGAATAGGTATAGCTCATTGTTAGTAGTGACAGTGTTGCTTTGGTAATGTGAAGCACTATAACCATAGAATAATTCGTTAAAGAGAAAATGATGTCACTAGTTTGATATAAAATACAAGCATATCATAAAGCAAGTGCAAAAATATTTTACTTTCACAAAATATATGTAGAATCATGTGAGACAAGTATGTATAGTTTGGTATTATGTCTACCAGTACACATAATGTCAGAGGAAATTGTTGCAAATGAAAATGTTGTTTGTCTTTTCATCGGAGTTGGCTAGCCAAAATAAGCAACGAACATCAAGTAATTTCATTCTAATGTTTATGTTGTTAAATATTGGTCAAATATTTTCATTTGCAACCATTTTCTCCAAGATTTTCGATCTTAGATCACTAAAGAACTAAATATGTATTTACTTCGGAGAGGAAGGAAAAAAATAAGGTACGCATCTTCTCATTCTTTTCACTATTTGAAGAGGTTCTTAAGAGGTAACAACATAGCACTACTGATTTGTGAAATTATGTAAATTACATTGAGGAGAGTGTTTATGTTCTGGCAAATTGTTGGGAAGTGTTGAATGGTAGTTGTTGTAACGGCCCATTTTATAAATTTCACTTCACTTGGCATACGTGGACGGCAGCTCAGATCCACAGGGACATCGCGATAGGCTAGGACGCACGGGGACTTAGTTATGCTAGGTATTTGTGTGTTGGATGCTTATTTGCGTGAAATTTATTGAAATACATCGCATGTGTGTATGTTGCATCAAAATACGTGTGAGATTGTGTGAACTGTATTCGCCTCGATATGCGTGTCGACGCGGGTACCGGGTAGTTGACGGGACCAAAAATTAGGTCGGGGAAACTAAAACACACAAATTAAATAAAAATGGCCAAATTACTAATATGGAATGGGTATTAGGCGGCTAGTGACGCGGCGGTACGCGTATATCGCGGTTCGGACGCGAAATCGGGCGTCGAAACGCCTGAAAAATGAGCGAGTGTCCCAGCGGTGTCAAGAAAAAAAAATATATTTTTGATCGAACCAGTGAAAACTGGTTCGATCAGAGGATGAAGATGCACACGCGGAAGCGTGCGAGCGTGTGCATCCCCTTCATGGGTCGGGCCCAGAATGGGCCAGGCCGGGTCGAGTCCCACCTGGTTGGGTTGACCCGACCCAAACCAGACCCGGATTGGGCGCGGGTCGGGTCTAACCTGTTGGGCCGACCCGACCCGACCCAAACAGTAAAAAAAAAAGAGAAAAGGAGAAAAAGAGAAAAAAAATGGAAGAAAAGTTGGAAATTTTTTGGAAAATTCGGGAAAAATTAGAAAAATTCTGAAAAAATATATTTCCATAAAAGAAATAGAAATTTATGAATTTCTATGAAAAATAAAATATTTGGATATTTCGGACGCGACTTTTTGCGGGGTTTTGCCTCAAAAAGCGTGAAATAGGCAATTTGGCCTAAATTTTTTAGAAATTGTTGAAAATTGTCATTTTAAATTAAATTATTGATAAATGGACATAGGTTGACACGGGTGATCAATTGGCGACCGAGGACCCAGTGGACTCGGACTCGGGGATTGATAAAGGGGTAGGAGAGCGCGTTGTGAGGTTTGTAAAACCCAAAGAAAAAACTCTTGAGTATTTATTTTGCTTTCATATTTCCATTCCTTTCCATTATTCCTTGTGATGTTTCCTATATCTTATCTTGTCGTTGTTTGCACGGTTGGTTCGTTACTCCCACCGGATTTTTCGTTGTGTGTCTATGCGTGTCTATGCATTCTAGACCATAGCATGTGTATCAGGAGTGCTCGGTGGATAACGACCCGAAGGAACTGCTACATGTGTCGGTGCGTCGTAGGTCTACGCCGGCTACCGAGAGGGATCAGGTGATGGCTAGTTGGGTGCGCCCACTAGTGGGATCTTGGAAGGAAATCCCGAAGTATGGTTTAGTTTGACTAGAACAGACACACACATTTGCACTTTATTGTTATTTACGCATGCGATGCTCTACTTACAGTTGTCTGTTTACATTCCGCATGTTTATTTAACAGTATTCATTTAATTCCATTTATTTCTTGAATGCTCGGAGGAGTTCCTTGGGATTTTTCTTTGGACTCGTCATCCAATTTCTTCTGTGATGATCGAGTGCAGATCCTAGTACAAGTAACGGCAAGGGGATCTTAGGCGACTATTTCTGATTGCCTACCTCTGAGGACTACTTGTACGTGTGATTATTTTGATATTTTGATTCTTTTGGGAACTGGGGAGTGACATGACATTGTATAGTTACTTTACATGGTACAGTTATCTACCGTTATTCTCAGTAATTTTCAGGGTTTTTCCACAGTAGGATTTGTTAACTTTATTAATATTTCTTGCATTTACGTACAACTTCCGCTGCATATGTCATATATACACTGTACACACACGTGGATACTAATCTCGAGACAGAGGAAGGACGGGCAGGTGCCGTACACGTGTAGCTGGGCCTGCTGACAAGGAGTACACGGAGACACGTCACCCCAGGGTGGCGAGGGCGGCCACAGTTGTTGGAAGGCTTGTTTGGAAAAAGGCTTTAAGTTTGATAATGGGGTGTTTGACATGGTTAGAGGGAAGAGCACTGAAACCAGGCTGCTTCGTGAGGTACTCTGACAGGAATTTTCTTAATGTCGAGCATAGTGATAAGTGTTCGTAAGGTAATGAGACTAAGTTTATTAATTTTTAAGATGGTGAATTACTTTAGCACTCATCAATGTACTCTACCACATGGAAGTAGAGAATGCATGATATTTAAGTTGAAGAAATTTCAGAAATAATGACATTGGATGTTATGATTTTGCAGCAAATTTGATAGCATTAGTGGTGGCTAGTGTGAGTTATCTGGCTATTTTGGTGATTCAGACTTCTATTATAGTCTATGTTTTGAAGATGAGAAGATTGCAGAAGAAAAGAGAGGGTAATTAAGCAATTTTTTTTACTTGAATTCATTGTAGAGATTGAATTTTCAAATTCTTAAGAAAAGTTGGGAATGACTTTAATAAATACATATTTTTCTGTTTTGCAGGTTCAAATGAATCATATAGAATGGCAAACTTCTTTTACAACAGTAACTTGAACTTCAACTACTCAATACTTAAGAAGGCATTCGATAAAGCAAATAAGCTCGATTTGTTTAGGCAAGCACAACAATGAAAGGTTGTTGGTATTTTGTTGTAGACAAAATTTCAATAAAATTTTCAAGTAATGTACAGGGAATTTTAACAGATGGAACAGAAGTTGATGTTAAGATATTCTTCTTTAATAATAGACACGGGGCTCTAGATTTGCTCAATAAAGTTGTTGTTAATAGATTCAATTGTCTCTAACAACTTTTTTTTTCATTTAAATTGTAAAAACTAAGCAATACATCACTATTGAAGTGTATTTCTAAAATAAATAGGTTTAATTTTTTAAGGAATATAAATATTATATAACAATTAATATTTTGAGTGTAATATTTTTGTAACACAACCATGGAAGCATTTCCAGTGCTGCGGACAATATAAACAAAGGAATAATTAATTCAATAATAAAGAAGTAAACATTATTTAATCATAGATTTTATATTATCTCATCATAGTATGAACAATAATAGTAATAATCAAGTGCATGTAGCTATGAAAGAAGTTAAGCATTACGAAAATGGAAGATATATTGCAGTTGACAACAATATAGAATAAATGCGGTAAACATTGTACTTGCAGTTCAATGTAAGATTCGTACTTGCAGGTTGATGAAAACTATTTCAAACTTCATTTCAATTGGAAAAGTGAGTTTTAATGTTATCCATCATGAATATAAGGCTTTTTATTCAAAATAATAGTAAGTGTGAACTATATGTCCTTATGAAACAAGTGAAGCATGAGCAAAATAGAAGATATAATTGCAGTTGAGAACAATGCATAATTAATTGTAACGGCCCGCTCTAATTAATCCCGATTAACTAGCAAATTACATATTAAGATCCTAAGCTCAGACCCAGTGGACGTCGCATAAAAGTCAATGCACGCCTAACGAGGTAAAATTTGTTATTTCGTGTGTGAGTTTATATTTATTTTACTATTATTAAACAATTCGCGTCGCATTATTTGATTTTTTTGTTGGTCGCGTTGTGCACATGTAGTGACGAGAGTGTACGATGTCGTGTGTGAGCGTAACGCCAGTGTATGGGATAGTCTGTGATTTAGTTGTCACATCACACATCCCATCACTTCACACATCGCATCACCATACCTAAATCCATCCCTCATCATTTCTCTATTTTTCTCCAAAATTAAAAAAAAATTCCTCATTTAAACGGATAGAGAGAGAAAGAAAAGAGAAACGACCAAGAGAGAGAGAGAGAGAGAGACGGCGGCGGTGCGAGCGGATCCAGCGAGGGCGAGCTCGAAGCGGACCAGTGGCGCCGGCGGTGTCGCGCTCGGAATGGCGGCTCCAGCAGTGACGCGGACGGCGAAGCTCAACAGCGGTAGACGTCCAGCAGCAGCAGTGGCTCGGAGAAGCGCGTCTCCAGCGATAGCGACGACGACGACAACAACGACAAGCAGCAACGGGTCCACCAAGACGTTGGTAAGGAGGAGTGGTGGATCGGCAGCGGCAGCAGTGGCGACGGTGTCTCCAAATGGCGGCGCGCGACGAAGAGGAGCGACGGAGATGGCGCACAAGACGACTAAACACAGCGGCAACGCACGTCGGCGGCAGCGCGCGAGGCGCGATGGCAAATGGCGGCAATGACGACACAAGCAGCGGCGCGGTGAATGACGTGGAGCGACGGTGTGGTGGGGCGTTGCCGGAACAATCGATCCCCGACAAAACGCAACGACAGTGGACTAGTATACAATAGTCGGGTGTCATGTACGCATCTCGAGGCGTATGCGAGATGTTATGAAAGCGATTTGCAATTTGTTTGAGGTAAGTAAACCCACGAGAAAATTAGTTAAAACTCATTTATGACACTTACTTTATTTCACATTTCAATTATTTCATTGTGTTATTTATTGTTGTTCCTTCACTATTCATCCACTCCCACGTGCGTATGTATCTTTGTCGTCGGGGTCGGGCATGGCACAGACTCACACCCCGGGGCTAGCTACCCCGCGATGTTCGTGTAATTGGCCATGTTAAGGCTATGCGGTGGTTATTCTCTGCGAGACCCGTAGGTTGAGAGATGTTTGACGAAGACCTAAGTCTACGTCATGGGTTCCTCTTGAGAAATGTTTGGATGAGGTTCTACCGTTATTGGGTTCCTCTCGAGAGACGTTTGGATGGGGTTTATACAATGCAAACCTTTCATTCCTACGGTGTTTGCATGCTTCAAAGACTTCCATTTTGATGTCTGATTTATATTAATTTAATGAATCGTGAACAACTTAACTTAGTCAATTTAATGTAAATATTCATAAAAATATCCATAAATACTAAGTTAAGGCGAATAAGATACGTACAAAGGTTTAGGTCGCGGGCAGTTAAAGATAACCGTGCGGTAACGTGACATGCTTGGTGACATGTCTGGCGACATGGCGGTACCCAGTTTGCCTTGGAGTTTGGGGCTGCCACAGTTGGTATCAAAGCCTAGGTTCAGGCGAACCTAGGAGAAAAGTTTAATGAAACTGAATAAAACTTAACAAACGAATTTAGATGTGGAAACCCGGAGATCCTGACTTAGAACTTTAGTTGGGAAGCGAACATGGGATAGGTAGTACAAAGGCTTATACGTTATATATTTTGATTTGTAATAGTATATATGCGTATACGAGTCTGATAAGAACCTTCGTTATACATATACGACATGAACGGACACCGACTCCACATTCGGAGGATGGTGGACATACGAGTAGTACTACGCCTATGCGACTTATCGGAGTGTACTTGATCGAATAATGGCACACGATTAACAGTTCGAGCAGATGATGACCTTGCTCCGTGCTCGGACAGTGGCTATCGCGATGCTTAATGTCGCCATCACACCGAGCGCCACCTAGCCGGCAGTCGCGCCGATTGTTCAGGGTACGCCAGTCACTGCAGTTATGACAGAGACTACCACACGGACTACAGATTTAGAGACTCGTACTGAGGCTATTACACACGGCATCTACACATGCAGTGACTTTTTAGATCTCCAACATACAAGAGTTTAGTTTCACTGGGTAATGCGAGTATATTACCGATCATTAGTGGTAGATTGGCTACGACCTTAGAGATGGAAATGTTTACAGGGATAGTAGAGTCAACCGAGATCCCAAAGGTTAGACTTGAGGATGTCCTAGTTGTTAGTGAGTTTTCCAATGTCTTTCGGAGGATATACCAGGATTGCCCCACACAGAGAGATTGAGTTCGTTATTGAGTTAGTGTCGGACAC
The DNA here is from genome assembly GCA_039657365.1 of Stephania yunnanensis. NCBI lineage: Eukaryota > Viridiplantae > Streptophyta > Magnoliopsida > Ranunculales > Menispermaceae > Stephania > Stephania yunnanensis. The sequence continues at coordinate 59,816,269 of CM077582.1, read as the reverse complement.
ACAGCCGATAGCTAGCAGACCGTACCGGATGTCACGGAAGGAGCAGGAGGAGTTGAAGACTCAACTGGAAGACTTATAGAAGAAGATACACCCGAGCACATCACCATGGGCAGCGTCGGTCCTGTTTGTTAAGAAGAAGGACAGTAGCTTGAGGATGTGCATTGATTATAGGAAGTTGAACCAGGTGACAGTAAGAAATCGTTACCCTTTGCCAAGGATCGAAGATTTGTTTAACCAGTTGGTTAGAGCTCGTGTCTTCTCTAATATCGACTTAAGATCGAGTTATCATCAGCTCAGGATTCGGGATGAAGACATACCTAAGACTGCATTCAGCACCGGATATGGGTTATTTGAGTTGACAGTGATGTCGTTTGGATTGACGAATGCACCGGCCATGTTCATGGACTTGATGCATATAATAATGAAGACGTACTTGGATAAATTCGTTACAGTCTTCATTGACGACATATTGATCTACAACAAGACTCGCGAAGATCACGGATAACATCTCAAGCAGATATTGATGACGCTGAGAGAGCACAAATTGTTTGTTAAGTTCAGTAAGTGTGAGTTTTGGCTGTCAGAAGTCAAATTCTTGGGACACGTGATCAGTGATAGAGGTATATCGGTAGATCCGAGTAAAATCCATACTGTCATTGATTGGCAACAACTGAGACAAGTGCGACAGATATAAGGAGCTTTCAAAGGTTGGCAGGATACTATCGGCGATTTGTGAAGGAACTTCTCGAAGGTCGCCGCGTCGATGACTAAATTGACAAAGAATGATGTACCTTTCATTTGGTCAAAGGAGTGCGAGGATGCATTTACACAGTTGAAGTTGAACTGATTATTGCACCATTACTAGTGTTGTCAGAGCCAGGTAAGGGATTGATAGTTCATAATGATGCTTGCGGCACGGAGATAGGTTGTTTACTGATGCAGGGAGACATCATAATCGCCTACCTATCCTGACAGTCGAGGACCCATAAGAGGAATTATCCAGTGCACGATTTGGAGCTGCATGCGCAGACGTATTTACACTGAAGGTATGAGACATTACCTCTACGGTGAGAGGTTCACATTATATATAGATCATAAGAGTTTGAAATATTTATTCACTCAGAAAGATCTGAACATGAGACAACAACGTTGACCAGAGTTGCTGAAGGACTACGACTTCTCCATCGAATATCAGCCTAGGAAGGCAAATGTCGTAGTAGATGCATTAAACATGAGAGGACCAGACTCTGAGATAGTTGTCTGTCATATGATGCATGAGTATGGTTTACTTGAGGCGGCGACAACACTGAGTTTGACAGAGGCTCACGCTACAACGGACGCACAGATTCGTGGACAGATTGGTGTACCATCTATTTCTATTCGCGTAAGTGTTGGAGTGTCAGAGGGCTAACAAGATGTACTCGAGATTCAGTGAGATGGCACGCAGTCCCGATCACCCAGATTGGAGCGAGTCTGTAGATCAATGTTTAAGGCATAGAGGGAGGTTATGGATTCCAGCAGTGGCAGAGATACGCGATGGGATACTCCATGAGGCTCACAGGTCCCGGTATATAGTGCATTCTAGCAGGACCAAAATATATCACGATATGCGATGATTATTTTAGTGGTCAGGGATGAAGGCGAACGTCGGCGCTTATGTTAGGAGTTATGAGGTGTGCCAACAGGTTAAGGCTCGAGCACATGAGGCCTGGAGGGCTATTGCAGCTGCTCCCCATCCCTCAGTGGAAATGAGAACACATTACGATGGATTTCGTTTGTCGATTACCGCAGACTTTGTGGAAAATCGATGCAATATGGGCGATCGTGGACAGGTTGACGAAACCATCTCATTTCCTACCAGTCTCAATGAAGTATAATTTCACACAGTTGAACATATTATTCGAAAGAGAGATTGTGCGACCGCACGGAGTACCAGTTTCCATTGTTTCAAATTGAGACAGTCGTCTTACATCATCATTATGGCAAGCTATGCATGAGCAGTTTGGTACTAGATTACAGTTTAGCACGGCATTCCATCCTCAGACAGACGGACGGTCAGAGAGATTGATACAAATACCCGAGGTTATGCTTAGAGCATGTGTGTTGCAGTTTGGTGGTTCTTGGGAGGAGTACTTGCCACTCTATGAATTTACTTACAACAACAACTATCATGCTAGTATTGGGAAGCCACCATTTGAAGCTTTGTACGGTAGACCGTGTAGATCACCGGCTTGTTGGGCAGAGCCTTAAGATACAACAGTTGTGGGGCCTAAGATTGTTGTGGACCATACAAAGAATGTGAGATTGATCCGTCAATGGTTGTTGGCTGCCCAACACAGATATAATAAGCATGTGGATAGGTATCGTGATGGGCTGAGCTACGAGGTAGATGATTGGGTCAACTTGAAAGTTTCTCTGTTGAAAGGTTATCAGAGATTTGGGATCAAAGGGAAACTAACACCAAGATTTATTGGGTCGTTTCAAATTGAGAATCGAGTTGAGAAGGTCACTTATCAGTTGAGATTGTCAAGTCGATTGGCAGGGGCTCATAATGTTTTTCATATTTTGATATTACGGTTGGCTAGATCAGGACCGAGACCGATGGTTGATATGACTAGAATCGAGGTTCGACCAGATGTGACGTACGAGGAACACCTTATTGAGATAGTTGACCGCAAGGTACAGACTCTTAGAAGGAAAGAAATACCACTTGTACTCGTTCGATTGCAGTATCATAAAAATGAGGGCTTCACTTGGGAGAGATAGTCTACTTTGCGAGAGCGATACCCCCACTTGTTCCAAGGTAAAGATTTCATTAAATTTGAGTTTCGTGATGAAATTCTTTTTAGTTGTGAAGATTGTAACGGCGCGCTCTAATTAATCCCGATTAACTAGCAAATTACAAATTAAGATCTAAGCTCAAACCCACGTGGACGTCGCAAAAAGTCCAAGGCACGCCTAACGAGTAAAATTTACTATTTTGTATGTGAGTGTTTATTTATTTTATTATTATTAAATAATTTGCGTCGCATTATTTGATATTTTGTTGGTTGCGTTGTGCGCGTGTAGTGACGAGAGTGTATGACGTCGCGGTGAGCGCGTAACGTCGGTGTATGGGATAGCCTAGGATTTAGTTGTCACATCACACACATCCCATCACATCACACATCACATCACCATACCTAAACCCATCCTTCATCATTTCTCTCTTTTTTCTCCAAAATAAAAAAAATCCTCATTTAAACGGATAGAGAGAGAGAGAGAGAAATAGAGAGAGATAGAGAAACGACCAAGAGAGAGAAAGAGAGAGAGAGAGAGAGAGAGAGAGAGAGAGAGAGAGAGAGAGAGAGAGAGCGGCGGTGCGAGCAGCTCCGGCGAAGGTGAGCTGGAAGCGAACCAAAGGCGCCGGCGGTGTCGCGGCTCAGAACAGCACGGCTCCAGCAGCGGAGCGAACGGCGGAGCTCACCAGCGGCGAACGTCCAGCAGCAGCAAGGGCTCAGAGAGGCGCGTCTCCAACGACAGCGGCGATAGCAACGGCGCAGTCGGTGAGGAGGAGTGGTGGATCGGCAGCGACAACGGTGGCGACGATGTCTCCAGCAGCGGCATCGACGAGGCGACTCCAGCAGCGGCGCCGACGATGAGGCAAATGCGGCGGAGACGACGACGAGGCACGCGGCACGCGCGCGGTGGAGATGCGCGCGCGACACAGCAGGCAGGCGCGGTGAACGACGTGAAGCGACGGTGCGGTGGCGCGTTGTCGGAACGATCGATCCCCGACAAAAAGCAGTGACAATGGATTAGGATACCATCGTCGGGTGTCGAGTACACATCTCGAGGAGTGTATGGGACGTTGTGATGGCGATTTGCAATTTGTTTGAGGTAAGTAAACCCACAAGTAAATTAGTTAAAATTCATTTATGACACTTACTTTATTTCACATTTCAATTATCACATTGTGTTATTTATTGTTGTTCCTTCACTGTTCATCCACTCCCACGTATGTATGTGTGTTTGTCGACGGGGTCAAGCATGACACAGGACTCACACCCCGGGGCTAGCTACCCGCGTTGTTCGAGTAATTGGCCATGTTAGGGCTATGCGGTGGTTATTCTCCGTGAGACCCGTAGGTTGAGAAATGTTTGACGAAGACCTAAGTCTACGTCATGGGTTCCTCTCGAGAGATGTTTGGATGGGGTTCTACCGTTCATGGGTTCCTCTCGAGAGACGTTTGGATGGGGTTCCACCATTCATGGGTTCCTCTCGAGAGATGTTTATATGGGGTTCTACCGTTCATGGGTTCCTCTCATTCGACCGTGAGATGTTTGGCGAGGTGGTCGTCATGGGTTCCTCTCGGTTTAGCTAAGACGATTTCTCGGATGTCGACCGGGGTTCTCTGTCACGCTGCACTCGTGTCCAAATTCGACTTCTCAACGACTTATTTTCATGCGAATTACTTTATTTCTTGTCCTTTATTTAAATTGCATGAATTGTAGCCATTTTATTGGATTTCGTGAATATTAGCTAACGTTCTCTGGGATTTACTCACCTGAGATTTGTCATTATTTTTTGTGACAAATCGCAGATCCTGCGACGAGCCGGGGCAAGGGCATCTTAGGCGACTACGTATGAGTTAGGAGTGCACGTCGGTTGTTTTTGCGTAGGTGTTTGTTTGTATCTATTTACTATTTTTATGAAATTCTTGGGAGGACTTGTATACCCGATCCATGTATATGCTCACCTTTTGTACTTTTGTCACTCTTGATATACATGGTATCTAATGTCGGGTTTCTACACTATAGGGTTATTTAGACAATGCAAACCTTTCATTCCTACGGTGTTTGCATGCTTCAAAGACTTCCGCTTTGATGCCTAATTTATATTAATTTAATAAATCATGAACAACTTAACTTAGTCAATTTAGTGTAAATATTCATAAAAATATCCATAAATACTAAGTTAAAGCGAATAAGATACGTACAAAGGTTTAGGTCGCTGGCAGTTAAAGATAAGCGTGCAGTGACGTGGCATGCTTGCCTCGGAGTTTGGGGTCGTCACATTAATTCACTAAACATTGTAATTGAAGTTGAATGTAAGGTTCATAATTGTAGCTTTATGAAAACTATTGCAAACTTCATTTAAATTGGAAGATCGTTTTTATTTCTATCATGAATATAGGCCTTTCTAATCAATGAATAGTCCCTATCGTTTAAGGACAATATTGTTATATATCCTCTATAATTAATTTTTATGAAATTGTATGTCCTCTGCATACTTTTTCATAACTTCCCAAAACCCTCATATTTCGACTGTAAATAAGTATTTAGATGAGTGAAATAAACAACAAAAACTATCATTATGAATTATGAGAAACTAAAGCATTTAATCCCTTAATATCATGTACTTTTGTTGTGACGACCCCAGTTCCACAACCCAAACTGGGTCCCGCCCGGCCTAAACTTACATGGACCCCGAGTTAATCCTCTCAAGTCATCGCAAGCTTAGTCAGCCTTTCTAACCATTTATCATTACATTTTTAATGAGTTATTCAAATTTGTAAGTTATCCACGTTTATATGTCTCCCCCAATATATGTCAGGGCATCATCCTCGAAACATATATTAGAAATAGTCTTTCGCCTATCTAGACTAGAACACGCGCCTTGGGGGTTTAAGTACGCATGTTCGGCGAGTCTTGTACCATTGACCTGGTCCACCATCTCTAACACACACATCCTCAGTATATCTTAGGGCTGGCAATTTGGGTCATGAAACGTTTAACACGACACGACACGACACGTGATAAACATGTCGTGGGTTTGGCAAAAATGTATGTGGGTCATAAACAGGTTAACCTGTTTATACACGGTTAATAAACGAGTCGTTAACGTGTTAACCCGTGTGACTCGTTTATGACTCGCATAATTTTACATATAAATACAAATTTTTCATTTCCAACCCTAAAAACTTTCAAAAGAATCAAAAGTTCAAAACGCCCATTTCACTTTTCTGTTCGGCTGTTTTGGCACTTCCAAGTTCCAACCCTAAAAACTTCATCGTTCTACCGGTCACTGGTGTGAGTCGGCACTTCCAGTTCCACCGTTCTATTCGGCACTTCCAACCCTAAAAACTTCATCGTTCAGTCGTTCTGTTCTGTTCTGTTCTGTTCGGCAATCGGCGCTTCCATTTCCACCGTTCTGTTCGGCAATCGGCACTTCCAGTTCCACTGTTCAGACTCAAAGCGTTCCACCACTTGCTGGTCGGTCGACGACGACGATGACGACGCGGAAGAGCCAACAAGGAAGAAGGAGATTGCCTCGAGGTAACAAAATCTCTCTCACCCCCCTCTCTCTCTCTCTCTCTGTCTCGCCACCGACCGAGTGTTTGTATCGTGTTTTGAATGTCTCTGGAATTGTCGAATGGTGTTTTTAGGCGATTGATTGAGTTCATGCTTTGTTGTTTGGATGTTGATGTCTTGGTGGCGGTAGGTGTTTGCTTGGGTATGACTATCGCCTGAGTCATTTGTTTTGAGTGATTGATTGATTTCAACATTTGTTTTGAGTGTCTCAAATTACTTTTTGAATGTTGATGTCTTGGTGGCGAATTCCTTTATCCGACTTTAAAGACTTGTGCGAATTTTGTTCATGTGAGGAGGGTTGGGATCTTGTTGTCTCCAATCGAATCAACGCCGTGATTCTGTGAATGATAATTTGTAAGAGTTGGGGATTATAAGTAATAACTGATGATGCTCAAATTCTGAACCAGAATTGAAAAGAAAGGAATCCCAACTTCTCTTTAATTTGCAGTAATAATTCTGTTATGGGGTTTGTTAATTTTAGGTTAGAACAAAAAACTTACATTTCCATTAGCTGGGTATATCAAAAAGGGAAAAAAAAAAAAGCAGCACGTCACGTGGCTCATTGAGGGATTGGGAGTTCGATAGGTATCCAAACCTTGGAGTTGATCTTGCTTTCTTGCATTTACGGTAAGAGAATGCAAAACGCCATCTCTTTGAAGAAGAGCTTTGAGCCTTTGACTAATTACAACACTAATACCATAGCACTCAAAAGCCACACAAAGCAATACATACATTCATTGAATTCCGTTGATTGATTGTACTGCACCTTGCTCTTTTTTGCATGCTTCCTATATATATATATATATATATATATATATATATAAGTATATAACCTTGTTTATTTTTTGTTCCTACCAAGTTGTACAAACTATTTTTTAATTAGGGATATATGATTTCATGAATTTTTATAAATATTGTGTTTATGTTGTTGATTTATTTTTTTATTGTGCTGCAGTTGAACAACATTCTTGATGAGATCAATGATGATGAGTTTGACACCAACAGTATTGATGATATTGAGCTTGAACACACTAATGATGATGCTGATACTTGTGATAAAGATACAAATCTCCAGCGAAAGAGAAAGAAAACTTCTACTGTATGGCGTCATTTTGAAGAACTTCCAAAAGGCATAGATGGGAGGAAAAGGGCAAAGTGCATCTACTGTAAATCAGAGTACATCCATGATAGTAGATTCGGCACAGGTAACTTACAACGACACACTGCATCTTGTCTTAAAAGAAAGCATCATGATATTAGTCAGTTGTTCCTTTCACAAGATAGTGGTTCTATTTCATTGGGTTCATCTAAATTTGATCATGAAAGGTTTCGTGAGTTGTTAACGGAAGCGATAGTTATGCATGATTTGCCTTTTAATTTTGTTGATTATGAGGGCATAAAAAGGTTGTTTATTTATTTGAATAAAGACGTTCAACTTGTGACAAGAAATACTGCGAAGGCTGATATAATTAATAGGTATAAAAAGGAGAAGGAAATTGTTAAGTCTTTGTTGGATGACGCTCCCGGGAGGATATCTTTTACTTGATTTATGGACTTCTTTGACCTCGATGGATATATGTGTTTGACATGTCATTTTATTGATAATAATTGGACTTTGCAAAAGAGAGTCTTAAGTTATACGTTCATGCCTCCTCCTCATTCAGGACTTGCATTGTCTACTAAAATTCATAATTTGTTGTGTGAATGGGGGCTTGAAGGGAGAGTTTTTAGTATCACATTAGACAATGCTTATACTAATGATCTGTCGGTTGACACTTTAAGAGATGAATTGAATCTTAAAGACTTACTTGTATGCAAAGGCGATCATTTTCATATGAGATGTTGTGCACACATTCTTAACTTGATTGTTCAAGAAGGAATGAAAGGAGTTGATCCATCAATTGTCAAAATTCGAGAGAGTGTCAAATATGTGAAGGGATCTCAAGCACGAAAACAAAAGTTTCTTGAATGTGTTAGCTTGGTCTCGAGTGGGAATAAAGGATTAAGTCAAGATGTGTCAACTAGGTGGAACTCAACTTATCTTATGCTGCAAAGTGCTATTCATCATCGTCGGGCATTCCAACACTTGGATTTAATTGATTCAAACTATAAATATTGTCCTTCAAAAGTGGAGTGGGAAAAAATAGAACAATTTTGTTCTTTTCTCAAAGTGTTCTATGATTCCACATTAATGTTTTCTGGCACCAATTATCCTACAGCGAATTTGTATTTTCCTGCCGTATATTTGTGTTACATAGAATTGAAAAAACAAATGGAAGGGGATAATGAGCACTTGAAAGTTATGGCAAGTAAGATGTGGTTGAAATTTGAGAAGTATTGGTCTGAATTTTGTGGAACTTTGGCTATTGCATGTGTGTTGGATCCGCGTTATAAGATGACTTTTATCAACTTTGTCTACACGAAGATTTATGGGGAATGTTCTCTTGAATTTCATCGATTCAACACCAAGTTGCAAAGTTTATTTGATGCTTACGAGTCAAGTCATTCTCTTCAACCTTCAAGTTCCAATGCATTAAGTAATGACCATAATGTTAGGAATGATGATACCTTTGACACTATGGAAGCATTCAAGGTAAGAATCTTATTTTATTTATTTTATATAGTATGTTTTATCAATGTAGATTAGAGCTATATTGTTGTATTTCTTTTTAAAATGTTATTTGTTATGTGATTTAGGAATTTGATGAAATGTCATCCAACGAATTTAGATGCAATTCACTAAAGTGTCAATTGGAGCTTTACTTAGATGAACCAAAGATGTCAAGACATGTGAAGTTGGATATCCTAGACTTTTGGAAGTCAAATCAATTTCGTTATCCTAATCTAGCTTCAATGGCTCGAGATATATTGAGCATCCCGGTGTCTACTGTCGCTTCAGAAGCTTCTTTCAGTGTTGGGGGACGTGTACTTGACCAATATCGATCTTCTCTTAAGCGGAGAATGCGAAGCAATTATTTGCTTGCGAGATTGGATATGTGCGCAGATTAGAAGGTTATATTATTTTTGACATTTTTACTGTTATTTATTTTTAGTATCTCAAGCTTTATAATTATTAATAAACTTCATTTTTTATTTGTTGTAGGGCAAGATGTCAAGCTGGATTTGGAGAGTATTACAGAAGATGTACTTAACTTGAGTGTGAGTGATGATCCACGGTCAACTACTTGCTCAAACTCTGTTGGAAACTAGAGAACTCGAAGCCTTTTTTTGTTTATTAACCTTGAATTTATCTCTTACTTCTATGTTAACTTCATATAACCTTGTAGTTGGGTTATTAAACTTGAACTTGACTATTTGAGAACTTGTATTTTTAATTTTTCCTTGTATTAGATGGGTTTATAATTTTTATTTTATGTTGTTTTGTAGTGAGATATCATTAATCTAGTAGCATGTTTAACAGGTTAATAAACAGGTACACAAACGAGTCGAATTAAACAGGTTAAACATGATCTGTTTGATAAACGTGTTAAACAGGTACACAAGCGAGTCGAGTTAAACAGGTTAAACATGATCTGTTTAATAAACGTGTTAAACGTGTCATAAACAGGTTACCTGTTTATTAAACGTGTCGTGTGTCGTGTTTACAAATAGTGACTCGTTTAATAAACGTGTCGTGTGCGGGTTTAGGATAATTATGACACGACACGTTTACGACACGACACGTTTACGACTCGCTGACACGAATTGCCAGCCCTAGTATATCTCGAGAATGTGAATCAGTCTCTTTGATTGTCCGCCAGTCTCTCTAGTCTAATGGGTTTCAAACCCCAACTAATTGACCAAGCAACTGGAAATAAAAGATATAATGGCACCAAAATCTAACATAGTGTACATAAAAAGACTGCAAATATAAAGCATGCCTTCTATTAGGTTATGAGTAGTAGTCGGATATGGCGCGGCAACAACATGAACCTGCTCCCGGCTCTGCTGCGGATGCTCTCTACCCAATCGTGGACACGTACTGGCGAAGTGACCTCATAAGTTGACTGCACTAAATACTGATTTTTACGGGGTGTGAGTTCTTAGCATGGTGGGAGTGTACCTCACCATGCACCTTTGGAAGCATCGATACTGAGATTAAAAAGTAGTCAAAGTTAAGTTTAAATATTGTAATCCATTGTAGAAACATAAAAGAAAACTAAATAGAAAACTTAATCTGAGATTAATGCCATGCAATTTATGTTCACATGTAAAGAAAGATAATGAAAACCATAAAAAAAGAAAAAAACATAAAAAGGAATAGATATGGGAAAGACAGGTTCTTAAAATTTTAATATAACAGAGTAAGTCCAGCTACCATCTTCCCCAAAATGATAATTGTTGTAGCTGCCATCTCCCATTTACTCATCTCTTTCAGCAATCTTTAAGAAGCTTGTGCATTGAATTTTAGTGCATTTATGTTGTATTTTTACAACGTTTCCTAGGAACTATGCATCAATTACTGAATTAGTGAACTTACTTTAATAAGAAAATGTACGTATATGTAACATGAATTAAGAAAATGCATTTGATGTTGATTAAATGATTTCGTAAGTAACTTTAATATGTATAATAGAAACCAAAAACGCTTGCACTCAGGTTTGAGGAATCAAGTAAAATATCAATACAACAGGTTCGTTTTTTATAAAAAAATCCAAAATTATTGAAGTCAATAAACTTCACACAACCACAAAATATAAATTAAATAGCAGAAGCAATTGAGTGGCATGAAAACGATGCAACTTACATTGACAATAGAAAGGAATGAAGTGAAAAAGTCATGCATATTACGCAATTAAGGAAGGGATATATATATAAGGCAGTTAAGAAGAATATAATGTTAATTTACATAAAATTGTAATTGCAGTTCAATTCAAGCTTTCTAATAGTGACGCGTACAAAACTATTTCAAACTTAATTTCAAATTTGGTTTTGGCTGCAGTCATGAATATAATGTTCGTAATGGCCAGGGCGATCTCCCACTATCTTATCCAACATTTGGCAGGTTAGATAGGTTCGATGGATTGTCTAAGAAACCACCTTATGTTTCATGAATGTATGGTTTATAATTCTAAAATGTTTTGCCATGCATTCATCAATATAGGTTTCTCATTGTTGAGAACAACATTCACATTTTTTAGAAAGAAAAAAGCAAAATTGACTGAAATGTGAGAATTGTTGCCTGCACTAAGAAATTGCGAAACAAATTACAAACATCTTACGAAATTGAAAAAAAGGAAATTATACAACTGGTACTTAAAGATTGGTCGAAGATCAATTGGCATACCTGCGCATCTGAAGTCAGCTACTTCAGGTACATATGAAAGAGGAATTGAGTGACAGAGTAAAGCACATGAAATCGCTACTGTAAAGAAGAAGTGTAGTACGCTGTGAAATGATGAAGCAGAAGGTACAAAAAAAGCAAAAACGACGAGCAAGCAAACACACGATTTTAAGTAGACGACACCGAAGTGAGAAGAAATTGAAGGACATAAACGTCCAACAACACCAACAATTTAGAAATTAAGTGAAGGGTGAAAATGTCATATCACTTTAAAGCAAGGACACGAATGTCACGGCACTGTACAATGAACAGTGTCGTTTTCCATCTTTCTATAGTATAGAAAGATAATGTGAAATTTGGGATGTTCGCCGCCTAATATAATTTGGCATGAATACAATCATGCCATGAAATGTGAAGAAATGTCTAGGCCTTGCTTGGTGTCATAGCGCGAAGTTTGTGAGCGAAGTTGAGTTTTGCCACATATAGTAAAGATGTCAGTGTCTGACTTGGTGCTATAAAATTTAGTTTATAGAACTCTAACAATAGACGCAATAGATTGAATACGAAATTGTTGCAAAATAAACCCTTTCTCATCAAAAAGAAAAAAAAAGAAAAGGAAAAGAAAAAACACCACAAAAGTACTTATATAAGGTCTTGTTTGATTGGATATAAAAGAAAAATAATAAATTATGTAGGAAGATAACATTTTCTTATGTTTGATAGTCAAAATTTTATCGTAGAACATTTTTTCTCGATTGTCAATTTTTCATATTAAAACTATATATTTTCTTACATATTATAGTGAGCAAATTAAGTTTTCTTTTGAGAAAATGAGTTTTCCTATTAAGACACATTAACAGGGGTGTATTCAATTGAGATTTTAATATACTTTTAGGGTGTGTTTGATAGCAAAGAAAAAGAAAAAAATCATGGAAATTTGTTTTATTTTTTAGTATAACCGTTTTTTTGGGTGTTTGATACACTTGTAACCGCATAGAGAAAAAAAATTCACCCTCCTAATTTTCCTCATTTATTTTCTCTTATTTTGGGATGGAAATTCGAGATTTTTGGGGTCTAACTAATCTATTTTTGACCGAAACTTGGACTCCTTCTACAAGAACTCTTCCACCAACATACTCCTCTCAATTCATTAGTTCTAGCTCTTCTCTTTGCGATCTCTGGTTGTTTGATCTCCGTTCTCCGCGATCTCTGGTTGTTCTTTATGCGATCTCTCCGTTCTCTTTCGTCTCTGCGATCTCTCCGTTCTCTCCTCTTTCATCTGCGATCTTTGGTTATTCTCTCCTCTCTGCGATCTCTGGTTCTTCTCTCTGCGATCTCTGGTTCTTCTCTCCGTGATCTCTGGTTCTTCTCCCTTCGTCTCTTTATTCCTCTGGTTCTTCTCTCCGCGATCTCTGGTTCTTCTCCCTTTGTCTCTTTATTCCTCTCTTCATCTTCACAGTTCTGAATTGATTAAGGAGGAGCCTTGGGTATTGGTTCGACTGTACGTATATTGGTGCCAAAATTCTCCTCAAGAACCCTAGTTCCCTACATGGTAAACACCAATTCACTAGTTCTGATACATCCTCTACAACAGGAGAGAAGGCTCTAGTTATATACATTGCACTTTATCTACGCAATGGAGTGAACTTTCCTTTGTTCGCAAAAGAATTTCAAATTCGTCCACGCATTTCTGCACTGATGCTATGTTTGCACAACTGGTGAGCTTAGCCCATGAATTCTCTCTGCTCTCACATCCCAAAATTGAAGAACTGCCCATGAAAACTCTCCGAGAAGATGAAGAAATGCAGGGCCTCATCGTCGCCATTTGCGCATACAGACTGTGCACGTCTTTAGAAAGAGCTTCATAACATTCCTGAACTAAGTCGAGAAGACGTAATGCTTGCCATGCTTTTATTGGGAGGTGAAGTTAAGGATGCGAATATATTTTTTCACTTGGATGAAGACTTGAAGAAAGATCGGGTGATTTTATATTTGCAGTTAGTTACTTTTATTGACTAAAAATGTTTAGGGTTATTCAATTAAAACTTTTAGAGAGTCTCTAAAAGTAAGGTGTATTCAATGTGAACTTTTATAGACTTTTAAAAAGTCTCTAAAAGTTTTGGGGTATTCAATTTAAACTTTTAAAGAGTTCATAAAAGTAAGGTGTATTTAATTTTTTAGTGACTTTTGTAGATTGATTACAAATCTTGACTTTTGTAGACTTTTTGTATAAAAATACACATAAAGAAGTCTTCAACTTCTCCTCACCTCAACCCAGAAACTTTTAGAGACTTTTAATTTTTGTTGGTTACATTTTTCAATAAGGATTTCATTGTTCACATGATGACTTTTTCTTATCAATGGTTTTTATCAACTTCTCCAATCACTCCACAACTCTTGGATTTCATTGCTTACCCATTATACTCTCGATATCTATGTTGATGAAAATGGATTGATGTCATTATTAACAAAATCTCATTCTTGCATCACTATACATTTTTTATATATTTTTTTGACAAAGAAGTTTCGTTTTTTTATAGTGTATTATTATAATCTCAAAAAGTGTAGTATATATTATTATTTTTGAAGAAAATAATTGTATAATTTTTTAAAATGCAAGAAGTGCATTTTTTTTTAGAATTTAAACTATCATTATTAAGGAAAAAATATACTTTTTTTTTTGCTTAAGTCAAACAAAAAAATAAAGTGCAAAATTTTTACACTAATATTTCCAATTATCTTTTCTAAAAAAAAATATTTCCAATGATCCTACCACTAAAGGATGATTTATTTACCTATTTATTATGTTGATATTTATTTATTTATTTGTTATGCTACTACCTTGAGAGTAATTCATTAATATGTCTATATGTTTTTTTTTACTAAAATACAACAATACTTTTTTAAATATTAGTAATAGTTATTAAGAAAAAAAATATAATTATTTTTTTTTTTATAATAAAGTGCAAAATATTTGTTTCATTTTAAAAATCACAATAATCTATTAGTATCATCAAAATCATGTTTAAGAAGTTCACAAAAGTCACTAAAAATCTTAAATGTTGATAAAAGTCATCATAACGAAATCTACATAAAAGTTTATCAAAGTCTTTCAAAGTCTACCAAAATCTATAAAACTTCATAAAAATCATTCACTTATAAAAGTAACCAAAAGTCTATTAAAATCTCAATTGAATACACCCATGTAAATATAAAAATTATGATATATAGTAAATTTTCATATTTGTTTCAAAATTTATTGTTGGTGAGTTTTGAGAGAAAAAATTATTGTATGTGCAATCAAACATATGTAGAAAAATTTTTTTATAAGCATTTACTCGAAAAAACTTTCTTGAAAAACGTATTTTCTTGTGGAACATTTTCTTCCTAATCTAACACTTCTTTAAATGGCAAAACTTGGAAAACAAACATGGCAAAACAAGGCCTTCTTCAGATCAATTGACCGCCCCTAGACAAAACAAACAAAAAATCTAGGAAGACGAAGGGTGACATTATAAACACGCCAAATTCGCGAGTACCTGTTGGTGTTCCTTAGATGCAAATTAATTGGTGTGTGCACAACTACCGATGCACAAGTCAAGGAACATAAATAAGTGGGTGTCTATTGAGAGTATACAACAAACTTATCCGTATTAACCAAACAAGGGTTTTAACAGGGTTTTTACAAACAGAACACAATCCATTGAAGTTCGAATTTTGAGAGAAGAAGAGATGGGTTCATTGGGAGACGAAAATGGAAGGCCAAGTAAAGGAGGAGACATAAAAGAAGAAGAAGAAGAGGAGGAGCCATTGTTGATGGAGCAATCGCTGTCGCAGAGGTTCTGTATGTTCCCCATCAGGTATAAGCAACTCTGGGAAATGTACAAGAAGGCCGAGGCCAGCTTTTGGACTGGTACCCTTTATCCCTCTCAATCTATTCTCATCTGGGTGTCTTTTCATTTGTTTGTTCGATCTTTGTTGAATTTGTTATGAAATCTGAACTGGGTGTCCTTTATTTTCCTTATATTGATACAATTCTTATGAATTCCTTACTTGGGTACGTTATTGGGATGTTGAATTGTTAAGTGTCTGAGTGTTTTAATCGTTTGGAAAAAAGCAAACTATCAATTGCACTAAATCGTGCCCAATGGAAGAGTTTGATCCATGTAGCCTACTCCAACTAATTTGGGGTTGAGGCTATGTTGTTTTTGTTGAGTGTGTTGATCTTTCTTGGTTTTCTTCTTAAGTTATGAACTGGGTATGTTTATTCAATTGCCGCCGTCATGTTTGTGCCGTTATTTGGTTTTTGTTAATTGAGAATGGTGGAGTTTCCCGGACCCATTATATTGTTATCGTGCTAAGTGTGGAGGTTTTTCTCTCTAGGAACACTTAAACGACATCATTTTTTGGTCATTGTCTGGTTTTTTCAGTTAACAACATCGTTGTTGAATCTCTGCCATTCTCATCAATCTAAACTCGGTCCTTCCCTCCTTCGATAACATTTTAATGAATATCTATGAAGGGTAACAATAAATTAGTACATGTTTTTCCTAACATCTGCTTGTCAGAATATTTTATGAATTCTTAAGTTTAAAGTCAGGACTTTCTTAAGAACATTGTTATTGAATTCCTAAGCTTCAATTCTGGATTTGGACTTGTGAATCTCTATCGTTTCCATCACTCTAAACTCGGTCTTTTCCATCCTTTGATAGCATTTTAATGTTCTCAGTTGGAACTGAATGTTGGATTTTTCTTTGCCTTGTGCTTCTTATGTGCTTTAGTTTGCTGTGGAAAAAGCATTTTATTTATATTGTTGATGTTTTGGTTTCTCATTTCTATGATAATTGCTTCGTATTTGGATATGTTCCTACCTATTTTTTTTAAACGATTTATCTGATTAACTAGTCTAACTGATGCATTGCAGCGGAGGAGGTTGATCTTTCCCAGGACGCTCAGCAGTGGGAGACATTGTCTGATTCTGAAAAGCACTTTATAAGTCACGTGTTGGCATTTTTTGCTGCATCGGATGGTATTGTTTTGGAAAATTTGGCTGCTAGATTTCTAAAAGATATTCAAATCCCAGAGGTCTTTTCTTTAGCATTGACTTGGTTCTTTTTGCAATGTGCACCTTTTTTGGTCATATATTTACGTAATTCTTTTTTACAGTATTGACATAAAATCTTTCCTATGCAGGCCCGAGCTTTTTATGGATTCCAAATTGCTATTGAAAATATTCATTCTGGTAAGAGTTTTGAGTGAAACTAGTGGATTTTGTTGACTAATTGTAGTTTTTTGGGTAGTAGTGCTAGGGTGATCCAAAATGGACACCCGGTTGTTGGTGTCCCTTAAATATGGATCAATTTCTGTGTGGACAAACATCGATGCAAAAGTTAATGGACAGCAACTACCGGGTGTCCATTTCGGGTGTCCAAAACTGGTCACCCAATTATTTTCCTAGTTTTTTTTATTATTATTCTGAACAGTATTCTTACTGTGGCCTCAGAAATGTATAGCCTACTTCTGGAGACATACATAAAAGATTCCCAAGTGAAGCATCGGTTGTTCAATGCCATTGAAAACATTCCTTGTGTTGCCAAGAAAGCCAAGTGGGCCTTGGACTGGATTCAAAGGTATCGTCTCTGTATTTTTATATGTTCAGTTAAATTACTAGGCATTTGATTGTGAAGAGCACATTGGGGGTAAATTTGATAGACAATAGAAATCATTTCAACTGCAAAAAATGTTTATAATATTTTCCCAATCTTGTCCTCATGATGCACGCCTCTATGTTAAGCGGAATTTCTTAGAGATAACTATGCCTCAAAATCAATATTTTTTCCAATTGTCATGACCAAAAATAATGGAACCCTATTCCACATGAGTCTTTTGTAGAGCTGTCATTTTGTGAGGTTATAAATTTGAGAAAAGTGTTTGGAGCAAGTAAGTTTAGTTCTCTTATTTCTTGCTTGTGTATGTTATTTTGATAAGGATGGAGAAGAAGGTTTTGTCTATGACATATTATAAAGCTTTTGTTTGGATACCTTCCCAACTAACATATTTTTCACCTGCAAAAATGAAATAAAATAGAATCCAATTCTAGAGCCATTTGGTCAAACATGATCCACATGCCGTTGTGCTTATGCTTATGTTTGCTCTGTTATCTTCATATCTGCTAGGATGTTACATTGCATGCTTGTACTGGTATCCCCTCGTGGTCTGCACATCACGATACAGTTGTTGTCTACTTTGTGATATGTTTCATTTCGATGAGCATGCATAATCTGTGAGCTTTTTAATGTTTTTAATTGCCAATGTGCAGCTCCAACTCTTTTGCTGAGAGACTTGTAGCCTTTGCATGTGTTGAAGGAATATTTTTCTCTGGAAGGTATGCTTTTGGCTCTGGTGGCGTAACTGCTAGCTTTCTAGAATCCAGACTGGCACTTTCACCTTGTTATTTTTTGTTTCTATTTTCAGTTTCTGTGCCATTTTCTGGCTGAAAAAGCGGGGGCTTATGCCTGGTTTAACTTTCTCAAATGAACTTATATCTAGAGATGAAGGGCTGCATTGCGACTTTGCTTGTCTTCTCTTCAGGTACTGTTTGTGGTTGAGCCATTCTCTGATTATAGCTTGCTTAATGTCTCAAATTAATTGTCATTCTAGTCCAGCTCAGTTACTTTGGTCATGTCGAAGAGCTTGATGTCCCAGCATTAATGTGAAATAGGCTCTATGCCAGAGCCACAGAAAACTGAAACGGTATAGTAATTGGACTAACTTTTTCTGCTAATAGTTTGTTGAAGAGGCAACTTAGCTGGCAAAGAGTGCATCAGATTGTGCACGAAGCGGTGGAAATTGAGACTGAGTTCGTATGTGATGCCCTTCCCTGTGCTCTGATAGGGATGAATTCAGCTCTCATGAGTCAGTACATAAAATTTGTTGCAGACCGCCTTCTGGTAACTCTCTCTCAATTCCATCTTTGTCAACATGAGAAAAATATTGCTTCTTCCACTTGATATCAGCTTAAGCTGCTTTAATCTTTCCAGGACTCTTTGGGCTGCGAGAAGAAGTATCATGTGGAAAACCCTTTTGATTGGATGGAATTCATCTCGTTGCAGTAAGTATTAAGCAGTCATCTAATTGAACTATTTTCCTATTAACGTAGTAGATCCACTTCTTTTTAAATGTTTAAGTCAAATAATAGCATACAATCTATGGTCTAGTTTCCGTGCATTTGTATCACAATTATGTAGATACATAAACTTTGTATACAACAATAACAACAACAAAGCCTCAATCCCAAAGTAGTTGGGATTGGCTACATGGATCAAACTCTTCCACTCCACTTGATTTAATGCACTTGATGGCGTGCATTCAAAATCTTGCGCATGCCCTTAGAAATTTGTAACATGTTATCTTTGCATAATTCTTGTGTATCAGATTACATTACATTTTACATCTGTGTGTACAATACGAGGTATTGGAAAAACTAGAATGGCACAGATCACTGCTCTCCTCAACTTGATAAAACCTCAAATACATATAATCTAGACCCTTTAATAGTGGATACCGCTTAAGTTTTCTTCACCGTAAAGTTGTGTTTTCTGGGATCAACTCTCATAATTCAGAATTTCTCCTGTATCTGGCACTGAGCTTATCAGCTGAACTAGAGTATTTGTGTTTTGTTTTTGCTTACTTTCTTGGATCCACAGAGGGAAAGCAAATTTTTTCGAGCGGAGGGTAGGTGATTATCAGAAGGCTTCAGTTATGTCTAGCATACAAGATGGAGGAGCAAATTATGTCTTCAAACTGGACGAAGATTTTTAGCCATCCACTGGTTCTTGTTCCCCAAATATTTTGTAGATGCAAAACCAAGCATCAATATGTTGTAATTACTAACTCTCCTTCCTTATCTTAATTATAAAAGAAATTTATTTGTATGAATGCCGAATTGCTGATATTTTGAAACTTTAAAGGCACCTCCAATGTTATAACTTAATGGCATAACATATTTGCTGCGGTAGGATTGTTGAAAATGCTTTGAGTTTTTCTCCTCTCTGTTAACCTCTCAAATTATGAAAATCACAAGAGCTTACTTTTCCATGTTGCTTAAGAAACAAGTCAACGTTGTTCTTATCATTATTGTTGATTCTCCAAGCAATTGATCCACTCTAACTTTTCCTACACTTCAGTGGTTCTTATGTTTTTTACATATGTTAACTGAATATAATTATAAGGTCTAAAGCAACACTGGTCCCCCGATGTTGCTTCAGCGCGATGGTGGGTGCGATTTCTGTTGCGCATCTGTCATTAATGCCACCTAACTTGCAAGAGAAGAAAAAAAAATCCATTGTCCCAATTGTCCTGGATTCCCGAATTTCCTAACTTGACGAATTCGCCTGATGAAACGGTGTTTCGATATTTTATCTTATATTTTTCTACCTGATTTCTTTTCTGACAAATGATTCATTCATATATTGCTTGCACTGCAGTGGTATTGGTACATATTTTGAACCTTATTTATTCTCTCTTCTTGGATAGTGCTGACTTATGCCAAAAGGCAAAAACTCAAATCACAAATGCCAGACCTTCAGATGAATTTGTTCTGGGAGTCCAAATTTCTCAATAGATGCATTAAGTTATGCTGACAGTTTCTTTGCTAATTTGATGGAAAGTGAGATAATTTTATACTGGAAAAGTCCTGCCCGCACCAAAAAATTGGCGCTTCAATCCAAGAGGATGTAGGCGAATGACAGGAGTCCCTCTTCCCTTAACTATATATCTCCTCCCTTTACTAGACTTCTCAGTTCGAGACTTTTCGTATAAAGAGGTTGTTACAATCACTTGGGCCGAGAGAGGTTGCCGTCATTTTGGTCTTACCCGCCTCGAGTCCCAGATTAGGCGGGACAAAGCTCGAACAACCCTGACCATAACTTAAAAAAAAAAAAAAAAAAAAAGATGATTCAAATGGCTGACACAAAAAACCCCCCACCATATTTCCTTTGAACTGAAGGCAACACGCGGATGTTGAAACAACAAACTAGTGTAATCACTCCAATCAAACACATTCATGAAAGTGGTTCAATCTTGATTATCAAGGAATTTTGATGGGATAGGAGTTGATATCATCAAAAGTAATTAACATTCCTAATAGACACGTGTCAGCACCGATCACTCATCAGTTTAGCCAATTATAGTCATATTCTCCATTACAAATCAAGCAAATAATACCACACTTCCGAGTAAGTTCACATGAATAAAAAAAAAAAAAAAAAAAAAAAAAAAAAAAAAAACCTGTATTGTTGTCCTACTACCAACAAACCACAATGAAAAGGATTGTTGTTTGAAAAGTAAGAAAAGGGCCTATTACCTACAAATCATTTATTAATCCACAATGGAACAAACCTCTAGAGAAATGGCTAAGCTAGACAAAATGAAATGGAAAATATTGGAACGACAATGGGTAAGTCACACCCCAACACGCATTGACCCACAGGAGTTGTCCATGAGACCTCAACCCCGCGTGTTATGCATCGGGATCCATGCCGCATCTCTAGATACACACAAACGGTTCCAATGGATTGATGTGTGTTGGGGTACCGTAACTTCACAATGTCATTCTAGCACTTTTCGAAATGAAATTAGCTAGGAAGGGGGACATTATGAATGAAAATACTAATGTAACTCAGCACGGACATTCAATACCAACATGAACTTGTCGACATCTATGTGATCCACAATGAGATGCGCGCACACATCTCGATGTGAAAAACAAAGGATACCAACATTGAGTATTCATTGCTGGTGCTAGAAAGTAGTTAAGATAAAAAAAGACTAACCACTTTTGATATGCCTATTTGCTGCATAGTCCTTGAACTCTTTTGGATCTTGCATGAGATGCGTTTTGCAAACGCTAGGACGTATGTTCAAAGAAATCATTTTTTTTTTTTTTTTTTTTTTTTTTGACAAAAAACCACAAATAACAAGCTTGCAAATATGTGTTCGCTACCAAAGAAATCCTTTTTTTAATAAGAATGTTCAAAAGAAATCGAACTACTGTATGACAAATTAATTCATATATGCGTATGAAATTAAGGGAAGTGATTCCTCCACGAAAATTATTGCGTTTCAATTTGTCAAACTCTAGTGGTTTTATTGTTCTGGTCCACGCTCCTATTGATGAGAATCATCGAGTGTGGCTCCTTCATGATAGCGATCTTATATTTATACATGCAATACGGTCTTTCAAATGGATTTCAGTTGGTTGGAGTTGTTAAGTGGCTAAGTTGGGAAGTAGGGACAATGTTGGTGCTAAGGCAAGGCTTTCAGTAAAACCTCACACCTAGTGTTTACGAGTTACTAGGTCTTTATTACATAATTGTTATTGGTGAATTAAAAAAAATAGTTAAAGTTTATTGATGGAGTTAGAGTTAATGGTTGGAAACTAAATAACAAATAAAAAGAAATAAAATCTAGAAAATTAAAAAAGATTTTGGGAATATTTTATCACGTAATAATGGTTTGGTAAAACGTCCAATTCCATAACAGAGCCTATTCTCTTTTTTCTCAAAAACACTAAAATTTTTCTTCTCGATTCACTTTTGTGATTTTTGTTCTTGAACCACTGTTGTGGTGGCTCTCGCCGCCCCGGGGTGACGTGTCTCCATGTACTCCTTGTCTGCTGGACCAACTACACTCGTACGGCACCTGCCCGTCCGTACTCTGTCTCGAAATGTATCCACTTGTGTGTGTACAATGTGTAAATAACATATTCAACGAAAGACGTATTTAAATGCAAAAAAAATTCATGAATCAATTAAACAAATCATAGTGTGGAAAAGCCCTGAAAAGTACGAGGTAAACGACTGTACGATATAAAACTAAGCATGTACAAGGTCATGTCACTCCCCAGTTCCCAAAAGAATCAAAATATCAAAACAAACATACGTACAATAGTCTATGACGATAGGAAATCAGAGGTAGTTGCCTAAGATTCCCTTGCTTTTACTGGTACTCGGATGTGCACTCAATCATCACAGAAGAAAATGGATGATGAGTCCGGTCAGTAAAATCCCAAGAAACTCCTCCGAGCATTCATATAAACAAGTGGAAATCAATAAATATTGTTAAATAAACATGCGGAATGTAAACAGCAACTGTAAGTAGGGCATCGCAAGCATAAATAACAATAAAAAGCTCAAATATGTGTGCCTGTTCCGGTCGGACTAAACCATACTTCGGGATTTCCTTCCAGGATCCCACTAGTGGGTGCACCCAACTAGCTATCACATAATCCCTCTCGGTGGCCTGCGTAGACCTACGACATACCGACACATGTATCAGTTCCATAGCTCGGGTCGTTATCCACCGAGAACTCATGATAAACATGTTATGGTCTAGAATGCATAGACACACAACAAAACATCCGGTGGGAGTAACTCAACCAACCGTCCAAAAGATGACAAGATAAGAATGTAATTAAAAGCACGAGGAGTACTGGAAATGAATGGAAATACGAAACAAAATAAATATTTGAGAGTTTTCCCTTTGGGTTTTACAAACCTCACAACGCGCTCCGCTACCCCGTAATCAACCCCCGGGTCCAAGTCCACCGAGTCCTTGGTCGCCTAATTGATCATTGTGTCAACCTAAGTCCATTTATTAATAATTTAAGTTAGCATGATAATTTACAATAATTTTTTAAAATTTTTAGACCAAATTGCTCATTTCACGTTTTTCAAGGCAAAACCCCTCAAAAAGTCGCATCCGACATTCCCACGTATTTTCTTTTCATACGACTTTAGCAATTTCTATTTATTTCATCGAAATATTTTTTTTTCATAATTTTCCCAATTTTTTCGCATTTTTTTTCCAAATTTTTCTTTCATTTTTTTTCTTTTTTTCTTTTTATTTTTTTTGTTTTTTTTTTTTAATTTCGTTTGGGTTGGTGATGGGTGGAACCGATGAACCGATGGGGGAGACACCCCTGCCATCTCCACCTCGGTCGGCCATGGGGCGTGAGTGAGTTGTGTGTGTGTGTGTGGTGTAAGTGGGTAGGTGGGGTGGTGGCCACGTGGTATGGGTTTTGAAAAGTGTTACTTAGGTTGGGACAAGTGTGATGGGGTTTGTGACACCTAACTATGACACAACTACGACATTCACCCATGTTTTCGGGCGTTTCGACGCCCAATTTCGCGTCCGAACAGTGATATCCGCGTCACTAGTCACTCAATATATATATTCCATATTATTTACTTGACAAATTTTTATTCAATTTGTGTGTTTTTGTTTCGACCTAATGTTCGGTCCCGTCGACTACCCGATACCCAAGTTGACACGTATATCGAGGCGAATGCAATTCACACAATCTCGTTGTGTGTTAGTTTCCCCTGTCCTAATATTCGATCTCGTCAATTACGACACCCGTGTCGACACGCATATCGAGGCGAATATCGTTCACACACCCTCACACGTATTATTTTGCAACATACACACATGCGATGTATTTAAATAAATTTCATCGCAAATAAGCAACCAACACACCATAAACATCCATACCTAAGTTCCCGTATGTCCTAGCCTACCGCGGCGTCCACGTAGATCCGAGCTGGTGTCACAGTCTGTAAATTTAATATAGGCCTTTACAACTGCCGATCCTCCTCTTGATCGACTGTAGTTCCAATCAAATTCTTTTTGTATTTTGTTCATACAATAATCAACATATCTAATCAGATTTGTGGAGATTGATCAATCCTTATTGCGGTGCATTTACATCAACGATGTTGCGTGGATTTGTGAGGTGCTGGATTGCTCGTCTTTAGTTTTATTTTGTAGTTAGTTTTATTCCCTAGTTAGAAGTCTTTGATTTTTCTTCTCTTTGTTGAGAAATTTTGTTATTCGTTTTGTGATTCTAGTAGTTTAGTGTATTATTATAAGTTTCAATGTTGTAAAGAACAGTCACTGAATGTCGAATTGTTTTAATTTCAAATTAATTTACAACTAAATTAATGGCAGTTTGTTTGAACAAATATGATTAGCGAATCAATGTACTTGATTTTATGTCTAATAATGTATTTAGCTATGAATGATTAATGAAACTTCTTATTAAAAAAATAAAAAAATAAACATGAGGATGTAAGTATGAATTTGTCCCTAAATATTATTTGGACTCTACGCCAATGAGTTGAACTTTTAATATTTAGTCCAAGTACTCCATCATAGATTTTGGCATAATAAGTCCGACCTATACTATGAATTCTAGTAGTTGTGCATGTCTGTCAGGCCTAACACGTTCATTTAAGCTTTTTATGGGTTTCATGTCATATTCACCTAAATATTATTAAGATTGAAAAGTGCAATCGTTGAACTTTAGTAAAATTGAGATTGATCATCGTGAGCTTACAATTGAAACAAATATGCCTTTTAATGAAGCGGGGTTGCTCCTACATACTTGGCCTTCCGAATATGGGTAGTACAAACTAAATAAACAAAATCTATACATCATGTCATTTGATATGTATCACTATCCATATCTAATTATGGACTACAATAACTATGTATATAAAATATAAGTCTAGACTACTAGGTTTCTTTTTAAGTTTCATTAAGTTCCAATCATCATGAGACAATTTGATTTCAATTATAAGCTCAGAAACAATTTTAAGCTCGCTAACATTCAATAAATAAAAAATCTATTTAGCTTAGTAGACCCAATAATTTAGCGAGTCATAGTAAACTTATATAATCGAGCTTAGTGAACCCAGTAAGCCGCATAACTACCTATAGTATCATCCCATCAAATTTAAATTATTTTATTATGATTCATAATGAACTCGTGGGAAAATAATAGACCTTAGCCACGACAGCTATTCGAATGGGGAGGATTGTGGTTTTCCTTTGATATTTGAGGAAGAGTCCACCCATACAAAGTGGCCACTCAACACATCCACACTCTGACACATCTCACCCTGTGAAAGTCCAAATTGGACACCTTAACACATTACACGCTTCCATGAGAGAGAGAGAGAGAGAGCGAGAGCGTGAGCTCTGAAGACTTTCATCATCATCAGCAATGGCGGCGATGACAATCCAAAGTGGTAGTGTCACCATATGGGACAGCGTCGCAGACCTCACAAAGGCCGCGCAGAGCAAGACCAGCGACCCACTCGGTTGGGCGGTGCAGCTCCTCTCCAGCCTCAACTCCGCCGCTGTCGCCCTCCCCTCCCCGGACCTCGCGCGCCTCCTCGTCTCCCACATTTGCTGGGCCAACAACGTCCCCATCGCATGGAAGTTCCTCGAAAAGGCCCTCACTTGCAAGCTCGCGCCGCCGATTCTCGTCCTCGCATTGCTCTCTGTCAGGTTTTGATTCTAATTTTTCCAATTAGGGTTTTGTGTTTTCTCTGATTGGTTCGGATTCTTCCATTTGGGGTTTTGTGTTTTTGGGCGATTTGATTGGGAAAGGTGGCGCCTTTTGTGTTGATTGGTGATGGAGGGTTTGGGTTTGTTGAGATTCTGGTGCTCGCCGTGCCCTCCGTCTGGTTTTGGTTCGAGCGTGAATTAGGGTTTTGGTTGATTGGTTGGGAAAGGTGGCGCCTTTCGTGTTATTTGATGATGGGGGTTTGAATTTGTTGAGACTTTGGGGGTTTTGAGATGGGTTTGAGTGTATTTTTATGATTTTTGAGGTTTTGGTGGTTTTGGCAATGTGGGGTTTTTGAATTACTTGAATTTGTGATTGTGTGATGATTGTGAATTGCGCACTGATTTGTGTTTATGTGCTTAATTGGGTTTATCTTTGTTGACAGTTTAGTAGGTTTAGGGCATGAATGATGTTAGATGTAAATTGAGTGAATTAGGTCATCAGATAATGAAAGTTTGGAGAAAAGGAGATTAGGATTAAAGTGGTCAACATCGAAGGTTGGAAAAGGAGATTAGGATTAAAGTGGTCAACATCGAACGTTGGGATCATAGTGGGTTTGCTGTTGGTGTGCCAAGTACTAGATCAAGAAATCGCGGGTGGAAGAAGTGCTAAAATTTAGTGCATTTGTGATTGTACCGACCAGATTTCTTGATCCTTTAAGCGTGGAATTGATGCATGTGAGTACATCGAAGGAAGAAGTTTTTTATTCTGCATTTGATCCTAGGGTTTGCACTAAGTCGAGCGCAATGGAAGAGTTTGATCCATGTAGCCGATCTCAACTAATTTGGGGTTTGATCTTAGAATTTAATAATTTAGAATTGGCTGGTCCAATTTTACAGTACTACAATGGAGGCTGATGCTCAAGGCCTTGCTTGATTATGGAGACAACTTATGCTTGGTGTTGATATTCTTTTTACTGCTTATCACAGGGTACTTCCATGTAGGCGGACGCAGCCTGCAGCATATCGCCTCTATTTGGAACTCCTGAAACGGCATGCTTTTTCATTTCCCTCTCAAATAAATTGCCCAAATTATCTGAAGTAAGGTTCCTCATCTCTTATTTCTATTGTGGGGTTGCTAGAATTTTTACTTCATTTTTCCAATATAAGTGTCAGTTTATTCATGCAATCATCTTGCGATTCACAAGTACTCGTGTCTGTTATCGATACTAAAATAAGAAACCTAGCTGGCGGTGTCTCATTATGAGTTATGAGTATGTCCATTAAACTTGGTGTGAAAGAACTTTATTTTGCCAGCGATCCTATTCCCAAAATCTGTAGCCTGCTCTCATCACATGAAACCTTCATCTGCAATGATTCTTGAGACATTTGGAAGCTACATTGTTGCTTTTCAATTTTTCAGAAGATATTTTCTAAGCTGCAGTTCTCTTATACATGTATGTCATGCAGGATCATGAAGTCTGTAGATGATGTTCTTCATCTTTCTCAGATGTTTGGTCTTCAAGTATGTGAACCTGGGGTCCTCGTGGTTGAATTTGTTTTTTGCATCCTATGGCAGTTACTGGATGCAATACTTGATGATGAAGGGTTGTTGGATTTGACTCCAGAAAAGAAGTCCAGGTGGTTCAATAGGTCAGAAGATATGGAAATTGATAGTGGTGATAGCTATAACGAGAAGCTTACTGAGCGTCATGAAAGACTGCAGAAGGTTAACTCATTGATGGCTGTTGAGCTGATTGGACAATTTCTTAAGAATAGAATGACTTCGAGGCTTCTTTACTTGGCACGCAGAAATATGTAAGTAAAATACTCTTTTCGTCAAATCTAAATCATTCAACTCAAGTGAACTGAGTGCATCACACAATTTTCCTTTAGTAGCTCTTTCCTGCAAACACCTCTCTTATTTTAGGATGTTAGCATATGAAGATCGGATTTGAAACACGGATGGGCATCTCGAGGATGGTGCACCAATGTATGGGAGCACGGCCAAACAAACAACCAATTGCATAGATTTTTTTTTTCCTTTTACTTTCTTTAAATTACTTTATTTTATTTGAACTTTTGAGTCCTATTTCTATAAGTAAGATATTGATATCTTATTAGGAATAACATAAAGTTTGAAAGTATAGTTACAATGGTTATTAGGTGTCAAGTCGTTGGTCCATTAGGAATGTTGAGTTTGCTTCCATTAATAGAAAGTGATGTATTAATTAAAAAGTGTTTAATTGTTTTGAAAGTTAGTAGTCTTTTGACATTTTAGGAAATTTATATTTTTAGTTAGTCACGGTGGAAATTTTTGTATCTTTTATTTTTATTTCTTGAAGCCTATATATATGGCTGTGTAACACATTATTAAGGTCGGTTGATATTGATTAATAGAAAATTGAGTTTTTCGTTGAGAATTAGGGTTTTTAATTCTCTGTGCCCTGAATTGATCTATTCGTGGATTTCAAATAATCAATTTGGGAAACTTCCGCTTCGTCATTAGCCCACCTCTTTAGCCAGTTTGAAGGAGAAAACAAAAGCGAATTTATCCTAACTTGCTAAAATGAAGCTCTAAATTTACATGCTCCCAAAATGAAAAGAGTTTGTGAAAGTTTCCTAAAAGACCCTCCAATTTCTTTTTCTCCAAACCAACCAAAGCAACACTAAGAATCCTAAACTCCATAGATACTTAACTTCATGAGACTTTTTCCCACCCATTGCACTCAAAAATGTCATTCTAATCCTCAGGGATATGGTCTGAATCCTGCAGCTTCTTTAGACAGTCTCCCCTAACTTTCCTGATGCAGCTACATTTGGAAAAGATGTGGTCACCTGTTCCCCAATCCTGTCTGCAAAGAAACACAATTTTGGATATTCTGAGTAAAGCTGCTGTTTCTAAAGCATGTGGCTGCCTACTAAGTAAAGCTTTCCAAATGAAGTTTTGGGGGTGAAAAGATTGTGGGAGGTTCATTATGGGGTGGCTAGATATTGTTCTAGATGAAAATTTTGTTAGAAGGATACATGTGACAGTCCTGCTTCTTTCCATTTCTCGTACAAATAATGATTTGCTTAGAAAACATTCTCACAATTTTCATGTTAACCTGTAGAGTTTTTTGAAAAGTGGGTGGGCATGTGTGTAGGTCAAAGAAATAATAAAGTAGGTTTTACTTGTGTACTCATATTGTGATGGTTTGTCACTGCCCATTCCATATTTGCAGGCCATTGCAGTGGGGAGGTTTTATTCAACACTTGAGACTTCTAGTAGCAAACTCTACAACATTAAGGAGTTCTAAACTTATATCTCCTGAAACTCTGCTGCATTTGTCCTCAGATAGCAATTTGTTATCCCAAGAAAGAAATACAAATCTACAAAGTGCAGTTATGGCTTCTGGGTCTCGTTCTTCTTCAGCTGATCAGTGTCATGTGGTGGGTCATTCATCAATGTGGCTTCCCCTTGATCTATTTCTGGAAGATGCCAATGTTGAATCAGAAATTGCTGCAACAGGTGCCATTGAAATTCTTAGTGGTACGAACAATTCTTTGAATTGCTGTCGTTGAAATTTCTTGCAGTGTCTGTCTCACTTTGATTTAACATCAGGGCCCATGACCTGTATTTTGACATTCAGTTGATTGGTTTGTACAGGTGTTATAAGATCTCTTCAAGCGGTTAATGGTACCACCTGGCATGATGCCTTTTTGGGCCTTTGGTTTTCTAGTATTCGGCATGTTCAAAGGGTAATTTTGTTTCAGTGGATTGAAATATTTATTTGTTGTATATTTGTGTTTGCCTATACCCGTTTTTGTGTTTCTCTTCATCTTTTCAAGATTAGTGTGCGCCAAAGTATGTTGTTTTGTGGGTGTATGTGTCGAAGGCATATGTTTGATGTTTCAAGCCCAAAACTCTGCAAGCTGGAACCTTAAATTCATGTGGTTACCAATTTATGAGTTAATTTATGACGCATTAATTAGGAGGGATTTAAATTGTTTGTAAAGCTCACCATCAATTACATTAAATCGAGCGCAATGGAAGAATTTGATCCATGCAGCCGATCCATTTAATTTGGTTATGAGGCTATGTTGTTGTTCACCACTCACTGGTGCGTCAGTAGGACAACCTGATGTATTGCATGGGTGGGCACCATGGAAGAACATCTTTTAGTTAGCTATAGTGCCTTTACATTTCATCTTACCAAAAAACTTACCGTGATTCTCAGGAAAAAAAAAAGGTACCTTGACTTGTTCTATTTTTTTTTTTCAATAACCAACAGGAAAGAGATCCTCATGAGGGCCCTGTCCCTAGCCTTGAAACCCGTCTTTGCATGTTGTTTTCTATAACTACACTTGTGGTTGCTGACATAATTGAAGAAGAGGAAGTTGCGTTGATGGATGAAAGAGAACAGGCCTCTGATCAATGGAATGAGAAAAAGGTTATAGGAAACCGTCGCAGGGCTTTGATCTCTAGCTTACAAGTAATGGGGGATCACGAGGGCATGCTGACACCACCTGCATCTGTTACTTCTGTCGCTAATCAAGCTGCAGCAAAGGCAATGATGTTTGTTTCAGGGCTTAATGTTGGGAGTGGCTACTTTGATAGCATTAGCATGAAGGACCTGCCACAGAACTGTTGTGAGTAGTTTTCTTTTTAAGTCGATGCCTGTTTTTTTTTTCCTTGGATAAAGTTGGGCATTGGTCTTCAAATTTTATTCTATTTTTAATTGTAGAGGGCATATTAATGCATTTAATACGTGCAATACCATTTGGCAGTTCAAATCTCATGTTGTAAATGTACTTTATCAAACTAGTGGATCTGTTTAATTTTGTTCATTTTTTTTTTTTTTTTTTTTTTTCCTTTTGATTTGTTATCTTGTTTTCTATGTCCATCTGAAAGAACCAAATTCCCTATGACTCTGACACCTCGAAGGTTATAATCCTTTCACCACTTGGATTTAATGTTGATGTTTTCTTCTCCTTGGGACCCATTAAATGGTGGTTCCTACTTCCATGCTTTATACTACTGCCTATTTTTTGTCTTGAGCAATTCATGTTGAGAATTTGATGGAACTAGAACTATTCTTTTTTACTTATTTGTGACTCTTTTCCTTTCTTAAAATGGGTCTCTGTTTTCTTTGGGCAAAATACTTTTTAATTATATGGAGGTTTATAACTGTTTTGATGTTTGTGCAGCTGGAAACTTGCGGCATCTGATAGTTGAGGCTTGTATTGCTAGAAATTTGCTGGACACTTCTGCTTATTTTTGGCCAGGCTATGTAAATGGACGAATTAACCAAATGCCTCATAGTGTTCCCGGCCAAGTGCCTGGTTGGTCATCATTGATGAAAGGAGCACCTTTAACTCCGCCAATGGTCAATGCTTTGGTTTCGACACCTGCTTCGAGGTATTTTGGCACTTTCTCCTCCCAAAATGTTGCAAGTTAGTGGATACCGAATTACAGTACCGATATCAGATGACATTAGCCAACCTGCTATATTCTACTGCCA
This sequence comes from Stephania yunnanensis, assembly GCA_039657365.1. Lineage (NCBI taxonomy): Eukaryota > Viridiplantae > Streptophyta > Magnoliopsida > Ranunculales > Menispermaceae > Stephania > Stephania yunnanensis. The sequence goes on along the minus strand of CM077582.1, from coordinate 59,784,779 downwards.
CATCTTCTCCATGAACTTGCATGTATTTAAACTCTGATATCGAACTGTTTATAGACTTCTCCATTATTATTTATTTTAAAAACTCTTCTTCAATGATTTACTGACTTGATTTTGTGCACATATCTATAGTGCTAGCTTCTGGTTCCAGTTAGTATTAATCTACCATCTTATTAGGAGCTCACTTTTTGCTTTGGTAGATTAGACTAAAATAATCGTCGCCACCTCCAGATTTAGCCTTTAGTTACACCTCCGTTTTAATACATTTATGATTTATCAATGTTCTCTCTGTTGCATTTTTCTTTCTTTTTAATAATATAATTAGAGCTGACGGAAATATAATCTTTTCTATATTCATGATCATTCTTATTGATGAAAATATCCACGTGCTTGGTTATGGAAATTCATCTTAATTATTACTATGTAATTTTGGAGAAAACCATCGACTCCAACCCGTTCCATGATTCTTTAATCTTATCTACCTGTTCCATAGGGCTTATGAGTTCATCTAGTCAGGAACCGGGAGCCTATTTTGTATTTAATACATAATTTAAATTAAGTCATCTCTTTTTTTTTTTTTTGAAAATAAGTCATCTTTTATATCTTGCTCTTGTAGTTACTAAAGCTGGTCAATTTTCTTTATTAGACATCATGTTCAAACCCAACTTACTACTTGTATGACTAATCTTGCTTGTCATACGCATCTCAGCCTAATTACGTTTTTCGTGATTTACTTTTCGTATCCGTTGTTAATCTTACAGTTTCAGGGATGGCTAATCTTTTTTCTTAAGATTGTTATTGTGCCATTAGATTGATTACTTTCTGTTTGGAAACCAGCATCCTTGATTCAGTGTTTTTTCTTATTCATTAATTTGTTTGGTGTAATTTGACTGATTTGGCTCATATGTTGGTGGAAGCTTAGCGGAGCTTGAGAAGATCTTTGAGTTTGCTCTGAATGGATCGGATGAGGAGAAGATATCTGCTTCTACTATTCTTTGTGGGGCATCTTTTCTCCGAGGTTGGAACATACAGGTAACAAGAACACTATTTTTTTTTTTTTTGGTTTGCCAATACTTCAGGTTTGAAAATTGACGAATCATTTAGATTTTCATTGTGCTACATGCCAAAAATTCTTTGGTTCTTTGCTATTTGGCATGCATCGATAAATGATAAATGCGAGAAGTTGGTTCTCGGCTAAGTAAAACTGGTTTCAGCCAGTCTATTTGTGATGCTTTTTTGTTCAAAGACACCTTCCTAGAGGATTGACTGGATCAATTCTAATTGTCTGAATCATGTACCTTCAGTCTAGAGAAGATTTTATTCTGTGGTTTGCTTTTTCAATTGTTACATATCTTATGTTTTTCAAGATTTTGGCTCACGTACATACTACATGTACATTTCAATGCAGGCCAGACTTTTTGAAGTTGATTGTCTTATGTGCTGATTACAATTTCCTTATTTTTTTAATTGGAATTTTAAATGGCTTTTGCAAATTTCATTTTAGCTATTGTTTTTCAATAGTTTTCCTAAGAGGCCCTTATTAATCTACCTTTACATTTGCAGGAATACACAGTGCGTTTTCTCACAGATTTGCTATCACCTCCTGTACCTTCTGGTTTTTCTGGTGGTGACAGTCATTTGATGGGTTGGGCTCCAGTCCTGCACAGCATTCTTGTGGGAATAGCGCCTGTTGATGCGGTCCAGGTTCTGTCGTTACATGGTGTGGTAAGCTTTTAGCTTCATCCATATGTAATTCTTCTCTCTTTTAACAATTGAGGACCTTGATCGTCAAGTCCTTCTTTTCTTAAAACCTGTTATTGATAAGAAGGGCATCGCTCACCAGGTTTCATTAGTATTAGGGAAATAATCTACGGTGATGGAAAGATTGTTCTTTTCATATTTTGCTTTCTAGAAGTATGAGCTAATGTTCTTGCTGGGTACACTTGGCTTAGTGCTTGTAAAATAAGTTGATAAGCACTGAGATTGGTTTCGACTTTATCTCACCACCACAAACTTTAATAGAAGTACAAATTGCTCTATAAATTTTTTGAAAGAGTAAAATTTGATGGTACATGTAATTTCCACAATACTTCTATATAAACGAACAAATAAACATCTAAATTGATTGGCTTTACTATTAAATGGAATAACTGTGACATTTAATAGGTTTATGACGTTAATACATAGAAATTGTGTGATATCTACTGATTCAAGTTCATGAAGTTGCCACGGCATATGTCAAAATGTGTTTTTTGGTCATATATTCTCCGGGTAGATACACAGGATATTGAGAGAGTATTTTCGTGATCTTCAAAGATCCGGTGAGTTGTGCATATATTCTCCGGGTCTACGTGGCGATGTCCTGGGCAAAGCTATACAAGGAAATAACTTAATGGACCATTAGTGATATAATATGTTCCATTGAAAATCGATGCTTAAGTTGTGACACACAATGATAACTTCTAGGGAATTTATGTCTTAACATGGTATAGTATAATTTGGTCTGGTTTTTCTGTTTTATGGATATGCCAAACCACAAAACAATCGTTACCACTTCTTTGATAGATTTCCAAACCTTGACTAGATAACTAAAATGAAAACTCAACCAATCCTATGTTTTTGGTATGGAATAGTATGGTCTAGTTTTAGGATTTATGCCAGTTCTGGTTACGCTAGTTGCGCATGTGTTATTCAGTACTGTTTCCTTTTTTTTTGTCTAAAGCTTTAAGAAAGAAAAATGACGTTTCTTTACTGGACGATTTGACATTTGAATGTTCTTGTAGAACATAATGCTAATAACATACTTGGCTAGGGTATTGATTACTAGGTATGTTTTGTTGTTGTACAATTGTTGTCTATATTCATTTCCCAAGTACAAATCCCCTTCAGACACTATGTTCCACAATGTTTTCGAGAGTCAACAAAATATAGGCTTATAGCACACTGTTCCACAATGTTTTCGAGAATCAAGAAAATATAGGCTTGTAGCATCTACTGGTTTCCTATTTAGTTTATTTTTATGTCAAACCACTGGTCCACTAGATATTGAGTGAACCCCATTCATGATTCAGCTAATTACTTAGTGAATTTGACATTTTTTTTAAATGTTGGATGAAAAATATGAATTGTCACTGTACATTTGACTTTTTTTTTGAAAAAGAAAATCAGACCACTACCAGAATCTCCCTTGTATTTTAGTTTCCATACGAAACAAACTTTTATATTAAGAAGCATGCTTTACAAATACCAAAGAATGACGTTTGAGAAAAAGACATCTACTAATATTTAATACCCTTTATCTTTACGAGCCTCATGGTGGGCAAGTTGTGGTTTCTTTCTTATTAACAAAAAAAACCCTTATCTTTATGGAGGTAAGTTCGTGTTGCCGAGTGGAGAAAGCATGTGGTCTGTCATGTGGCACTTAACTCATTAAGCACCCCAAGCGTCCCTATTGAATTTCTGCTTTCCAGTGTTAAACTGTATCTCAATTCCTTGAGTTTTCTGAAAGGAATGACTTCATTTTAAACTACAAATGAATTTTGTCAGGTTCCACAACTTGCTGGTGCCCTGATGGCAATCTGTGAGGTTTTTGGGTCTTGTGTGCCCAATGTTTCATGGACACTCCCAACTGGGGAAGAAATTAGTGCCCATTCAGTCTTCTCAAATGCTTTTACTCTTCTTTTGAGACTCTGGAAATTTGAACATCCACCTCTGGAAAATGTAACGGGGGATGTGCCACCAGTTTGGTCTCAGCTGACACCTGAATATCTACTATTGGTGCGGAATTCCCTTGTAGCCTCTGTGAACAACCAGAAGGATCAAAGTAGAAGGAGAAGATTATCAAAAGTTGCAACGCAATCACCCACAGAACCGATTTTTGTGGACTCATTTCCAAAATTAAAACTCTGGTATAGGCAACATCAAGCATGCATTGTTTCAACCCTTCCTGGGCTTGTTAATGGTACCTCAGTGAATCAGATTGTCGATGGGCTTCTCTATATGCTATTCAGGAAAGTAAATAAAGTAGGAAGTCAGCCTCTAACATCTGGAAGCAGTTCTTCGGGTCTGGGAAGTGAAGATGCTCCTATGAGACCTAAATTGCCTGCTTGGGATATTCTCGAGGCCGTTCCTTTCGTAGTTGATGCAGCACTTACGGCGTGCTCCCATGGGAGACTCTCTCCTCGTGAATTGGCTACTGGTAAGTCTTGATTGTCATAGTAAAAGTTCCAACTTAAAAATCATGAAAGTGAAGGAAACTTTAGTCACTGATTCCATAAAAGTTACAGCCCTATGGGCCGCTTGGTCTCCTATCACTGTACTGCACTTCTTTTTCTTTCTGATCATTGCACGTGTTCCTACGTTGCTAATGAAGGTTGTACTTAATTAGTGGTGCTTTAAATGTTGCCTTTAATTTCAGGGTTGAAAGATCTTGCTGATTTTTTGCCTGCGTCATTGGCAACCATTGTGAGCTACTTCTCAGCCGAGGTGACTCGTGGCGTTTGGAAACCTGTTTTTATGAATGGTACTGATTGGCCAAGCCCAGCTGCATATCTTTCCACTGCAGAGGAACAAATCAAGAGAATCTTGGCTGCAACTGGTGTCGACGTTCCAAGTCTTGTTTCAGGTGCTTTTCTTTAATAAGAAACTAGCTTTATATATTAATAAGGCAAAAAGCTTTTACAAATACAGAAGCTCTAAAAGTTAGTGTTGATGATATACGCGATACAAGGATTTAGACGAAGCAGAAAACGGCTCACACAGCCTAAAAGCTCTTAGTGCTACTGCCTGTCACTCGAAATGTTTTTTTTTTTTTTTTTTTTTTTTTTTTTTTTTTTTTTAATTTTTTCGAGGTCCACTCAAAAAAAAAAAAAAAAAAAAAAAAAAGAGTAGCATCTAAATATTTCCATCAATTCCACCATGGATCTAGGACTCTGATAAACCTCTTGAAAATGCCTGTCCTAAAATATGGACACAGCATGAGCAGATTCGTGTAGGATGACTTTTCCTCTAGACGTATCCAGTATAAAATAAGTATAGTTCTTCTATTTCTATCTGTCACGCAGGATTTACTTTCAATAGTCCTCCTTACTGACTGTTGTTTGTAGTGGCACTTTTTTTTTTTTTTTTTTTTTTTATAAGGAAGAAACCAACCTCTTATCCTGTTAACGCCATACCAAACGATTGGGCCACCTAGTTGGTTGGTTATAATGAACATATTGGCTGGTGACTGATGACATCTTCATGGAGCCCATTTGTGATTACTGAGTTTCTGGGCCTTAAGAAAGTTGATTCATTTTACTGTCTAACAACTCCTAAATAATTAACTTAATGATAGATATGGTGAAATTATTTCCGCTCACTATTCCTTGGTTTTCTCCATTCAAAGGGGAAAAAAATAACGTTTGTACAAGTAAATTCTTTAAACGGTAATGCCTTTTGCCCTTTTGGAGCAAATGTTCTTTTTTTCTTTCCTCGGATGAACATTCTTGATTATCATCCTAAACGGCATATAAAATCTGGTTGTCTACCATGAGAAACCTCAAGTGCTTCAATGACATGTTACCAGAAATAAGTTACATTAACTCTGATAGACGCATTGACAATGCAAATGATTTTTGCAGACCTAACACTCAAATGGATATGTTCCATTCTGTGACATTTACTTAGTCTGGTGATTTTGCTGGCAGGTGTAAGTTCTCCAGCTACCCTGCCGTTACCCTTGGCGGCCTTTGTTAGCCTTACCATTACATACAAGCTTGATAAAGCATCCGAACACTTCCTCAACTTGGCTGGACCAGCCTTGGAAAGTCTTGCTGCGGGTTGCCCATGGCCTTGCATGCCAATCGTGGCCTCCCTGTGGGCTCAGAAGGTGAGGCGCTGGGGTGACTTTCTTATTTTCTCTGCGTCACGTACAGTCTTCCACCACAACAGTGATGCCGTAGTCCAGCTTTTAAAGAGCTGCTTTACTGCTACACTTGGCCTAAGTGGTGCTCCACTCACTAACAATGGCGGTGTTGGTGCGCTTCTTGGACATGGCTTTGGTTCCCACTTTTACGGCAGTTTCTCCCCTGTCGCCCCTGGCATTCTTTATTTGCGGGTATATCGTTGCATAAAAGATATCTTATTCATGACTGAGAAGATTTTGAGTCTCTTGATGTTCTCTGTGAGGGAAATAACTGCTAATGAGCATAGGGAAAGAATGGAAAAGCTTAAGAAGACGAAATACGGGATGAGATATGGTCAAGTTTCGTTAGCTGAAGCGCTGAAAAAAGTGAAAGTAGCTGCTTCACTTGGGGCTGCATTTGTGTGGTTGTCTGGCGGTTCATTTCTTGTCCAGTCCTTGATCCAAGAAACATTACCAACTTGGTTTCTATCTACTCATGGGATGCAGCAGGAGGTAGGAGGTGGAGGAATGGGTGCTATGCTAGGTGGCTATGCACTTGCATACTTCGCAGTAATGTGTGGGACATTCGCGTGGGGCGTGGACTCAGTTTTGTCAGCTTCAAGGCGCCGGCCCCAAGTTATTGCAACTCACTTTGAGTTTATGGCCAGTGCACTTGATGGAAAAATCTCGCTTGGTTGTGATTGTGCAACTTGGCGCGCCTATGTTTCTGGGTTTTTGAGCTTGATGGTTGCCTGCACTCCGGCTTGGCTGTTAGAAGTGAACGCAGACCTGTTGAAAAGGCTTAGCAACGGATTGAGGCAGTGGAACGAGGAAGAACTTGCCCTGGCATTGTTAGGAAGAGGTGGAGTTAAGACGATGGGTGCAGCGGCCGAACTGATAATCAGGAGTGAGTTATGACCTTACGATAATCTACTTTTGAGTTTAAGTTTTCTGCTACTAACCCCATGTTTTTGCACTGTAAAGTTCCGGAACCCGGAACGTCGTCGTCTTCTTACCGAAATCATAATCACACATCTGTGTAAACTAAACAAAATAGATAGGTTCACTTTTTTTCCTCCCTTTCACAGTTATGTAATGCTTGTGTAGTTTTAGGTTCATTAATTTGATGGGCATTGCCTCTTTTGTCAAATGTAAGGTCTTCCTATAGTTTTTATTCAACTGTTATGTAATGCTTGTGCAGTGTTAAGTTAATCAACTTGATGAGCATTGCCTCTTTTTTCAAATTTAAGGTATAGCCTTTTTGTTTTAATGGAATCCTATACAGTTCTCAGACTCATGTTGAAGTTCTCAATAATAATGTTTAGAATTGCTGTTTTTTCTTTTAACTGAACTGTGGATTGCTTTGTGAGACCAATTTCAATGTCATCTCTATGGCCTATGCAAAACAAGCTGTTGAGGCCAGGCAATTACAGTCAAATAGGCTCATCGACAAGCTTACAGCTGCGCTACAATACTGTCCATTCCGCCATTGCAGTCGTCGAGCTAAGGATCGAAACTTTTAGGAACAGCGCGAACAAGTCACATAATGCTTCGTCCTGGGGTCCTATTCATTCTCTGGTCTTGTATCGCTCTCCTTACCAGCAACACATCATCCCATCTCCCAGAATTGGCATATATGTTTGAGAGTAGGATTCTGCCAGCACCATGAGCAGGATCCAACCTCGCCAGATTTTCCGCAGCTCTTTCGCCTACCTCGACGTTCCCGTGAATTCTACATGCTGCCAACAATGTACCCCATATCACGAAATCCGGTTTCATTGGCATCCTCGCGATCAACTGCTCCGCTTCTGCTAGACGCCCAGCTCTTCCGAGTAGATCAACCATACAGCCATAGTGTTTGATGTTTGGCTCTATGTTGTACAATCTCCTCATGCTGTTGTAATACTGTTCCCCTGCTTCGACTAAGCCGGCATGGCAACACGCATTCAAGACTCCGATGAATGTGATCGAATTGGGACTCACGCAGGTCTTTTGCATATCAGTGAACACTCTAAGGGATTCCCTTGCAAGTCCATGCATAGCTAAGCCACATATAACAGCATTCCAAGGTGAAGCTGAGTTTGCTTTGCTTTGAACTTGAGAGAACAGTTCTAGAGCATTGTTAATGCTACCGCATTTCGCGTACATATCGATGAGCCCTGCGCTTAGATTGTCATTTAGAGGAATGGAGTTCTTGTTTATATAATCATGAACCCATCTCCCATCGCTTAGTCTACCAGAATTGGCAACTGCGGAGAGAACGCTGACCATTGTGACTTCGTTCGGTCTGATACCACAAGAAAGCATCTGGTGAAAGAGCTGGAGAGTTGCATCAGACTCTTCAATCTGCGAATAACCCGCAATCATGGTGCTCCAGGAGACAACATCCCTTTCAGCCATCGTGTCGAATACTTGCCTAGCCGAATCGACCATACCGTTTCTTACAAACCCGGCAACTAAAGCATTCCAAGATGAAATGTTGTCCTTAGACCCCAAATCAAATTGCAAACAAGCCAGTTCAATCTTGGCACAACCTGCATAAAAATGGATCATTGTTGCCTGCAAGAAATCATAGCAATCCATCCCAGTTTTTATCGCCATACAGTGAAACTGCTGACCATAATCAATCGCCCCCCGCCGCCCACAAGCCGATAACAAATTCACAATCATAACTTCATTGGTTCGTATCCCTGCCCGAAACATATCGCGGAACGTAACCAAGGCTTCAACCAACTTATCGGCTTGAACATATGCATCAATCATAGTGCTCCAAGAAACTAAATCCCTTACTGTCATTCTCTCAAACAACAATCTAGCCTCATCAACAAGACCTGCCTTAGAATACCCGTTCAACATAACATTCCACGTAACTACGTTGCGCTCCCGCATATCGTCGAAGACAATCTTTGCATCGCGTAATTTGGAACTCTTGCTGTATACAAGGATCAAATTAGTTGAAACAAGGGTAAACGAGGAAAGCCCGAATTTGATAGCCAGTGTATGGAGCATACTTCCATGGGTTCCACCCAAATTCGAATAAGCTGAGATCACACTAGCCATAGTCACTTCATTCGGCACCACACTAGCCATCTCCATTTCCTTGAACACCTTCAAAGCCTCAACATGTTGATCATTTTGAGACAAGCCCATGATCATTGTAGTATATGACACACAATCTTTACCGGGCATTCTATCGAACAACCCGTAAGCGTCGCAAACGCGACCGAGCTTCACATACCCAACAATCATTGTATTCCAAGATGCATTATCCCAGTGAGGACATGAATCAAACATCACATGAGCATCCTGAATGCACCCACATTTCACATAGAGATTAATCAAACTATTCTGCACGAAAATGTTCGAGTCGAGGCCCGATTTTCGCACAAGACAGTGGATTTGATCAGCTTGGGAGACATCGAATAGCGACGAACAAGATTTAAGCGCCGAAACCAATTCGAACTCGATGTTTTGGTGGTTTTGATCCTTCAAGCCCTCTAACAATAAATTGAGATTGTGTTTGAGGTCTATAGAGTTTTGGGAAGTGGGGTTTTGGGAAATCGAAGACGCCCATTTTAGGTTCGACGGCGATATCGATCGAAATCGAATGAGAGGTTGAAGAATTGTGAGGGGCCTGAGAGCATAAAACATGAGAGAAGAGCATGAGAGCCGTTACAAAGTTCTAATCAACTAACTTTTGAATTCAAGGGACTTCAGTTTCATAAGTTTATTTAAATGACGAAAATAACCTACCTCTATTTTTTATTTTTGTTTTTATTTTTTTCCTGTCCTCGAAGTTTAAAGTTTTTATATTCCAAGGCTCAAACTCGAGACCTCATCTCGTTAAGGTTTGAGGGCCCTTACCATCCCGTGGTAATTTGATTAGTAATAATTTCAATAACCACCAACAACCCGTTCTAGCGGCACTATAAAAGGATACTGAAAACCCGTCGTTAATCCGGTATTTCTCGTCGTTATAACGTTTCCCGTTGCTAAAAAATTTAGCGACGGGGTGTTAGGTTTGGCGATGGGATCCCGTAACTAATCTCGTCGCCAATGTGACATGTGGTTTTGTTGAAACTCATTTGACCATACAACATGGACAATTAGTGACGGGGGGTCGGTAAAACCCCGTCGCCAATTGTCCACGTGGCTTGTTGGTCGCTAAATAGGCGAAAGTTTTTTGTTTTAAAAAAGTTTGATATTATATATAATATATATTATATATAATATATAATATATAATATTTAGTATTTAAAAATATTTTATATTTATAAAATGCAAAAACTATTATATAAAATATAATATAATATTTAAAAATTGAAAATTAAATATTTGAAATATAATAAATTTATAAAAACTAAATATTAAAAACTTTATTAAAAATTATTAAATCTTAAATGAAATTAAATGTAAATACTTAAAATATTTAAATATTATATTTTTTTATATAAATGCAAAAATATAATATATATTATTCAAAAATTTTATGAAATTTTTTAAATTCAATTAAAACCAAATTTTAAATGAAATGATTCAAAATAATATTATTTATAAATAATATTTAAATTTAAAAATTCTTTATAAAACTTTATTAAAAAATATTATTAAACAAATATTTTTTAATCTATACTATATAATTTATTCGGAATAACTATAGAGACAGGAAAATTAAAGGAAATTAAAGTTAATAACTGAAGTCCATCGATCAAAATGAATTACATAAAACAAAAAAGTTAATTACAAGTATGAAAATGTACAAAACAAGATATGAACAACTTAAGGCTAAATATATAAGAAAGTCAACTCAATCGTCGTGATCATCGTCGGTCTCTGAGTCATTAGCTGGAACATCTCTCGGAGGCGCTGGTGCAAATGAAATCCCAAGTCTGTCCATTAAAGCGTGCTCCATGCGATTCAACCTGGACCTTGGGCCTCTCTGCAACTGATCTTGGGTTAGAGTGTGATCTTGCATAACTTGAAGAATGTGTGTCTGCATCGCCTGGAAGTCCCTCCGCAAAAGCTCGACAGGCTCATTAGGAGTAGAATTAGGTCGAGAAGATCGAGCTCCATCTCCACGTCTAGCTCCTCCAGCTGTAGCATGTTTGCGTCGCGACCCCCACGATGTCCATCTTAGTCTATATGTTCGTCCTTCTTCGTCGGGATTAACAACAGACAAATATAGCTCGGTCTCATCTATCGAGGTGTCAGGTAGCGACTGTGTCAGTCAATCCGCCTATGCTGGATTGTAGTCTAAATTAAGAATTTAAAACATTTACAAGTCATTAATACTTACCATTAATTAACTAAACAAAATTTAAAAGCAAAACTATTTACTTACAACAATTTTCTCTATTCTCGAATCGAAGAAAGTTATGTCGTCATGATCTTTCGTATGGAAGTATAGGCATAACTCCAAAGCAGTCAGAAGTCGACCCAACTTCTCCGCCTACAAAACATATATTTAAAGAGGATTAATTTTGAGACTAAATCCATGTATATTATATATATAAACTTATTATAACATAACTTACCATCTTATATGCGTGCTGATAAATAGATAATGAGCCACCAGTATGCACTGCGATCCCTATACCGGTCCCCTGTCTCAGTTCTCCGATTTTCACTTGCTTGCCCTTACTTCTTCTTAACATCAGGAGTGGACTACATTTTCTTATAGTGGTCGAAGATCTCAGCAGATACATATGCGTGCTTATTATCTTTGGAGCACATCTTGTTAATAAAATCAGCGTACCGAGTGGCAATCTGCCTATCGTACGCCTATCTAATAGCTGTGTCATTCGATGGCTTCCAGTCGAATGAAAACTATAGGCAAAAAGTGATAAAATTTTAAATTTATCTATAAACATTTTTCAATTATATATTGTTCATGAATCTTATGTAAATGAAACAACATTAACTTAAACGACTTTACCTTCCATTGATTCCAGTAAATATCTCGCATGTGCTGCGGGACATGTTCCTAAGAATAACCATCCTTGTGCAGGGAGTGTTTGTATGCCTTAGTCATCTCCCGAGCAGCTCTGTCAGACGGGTGTAATTTCCGTCAACTAAATTGAAAACGAGGCGTTAGACCAAGTGTGTAAGAAACAAGTAAACGCAAAACTTCGTACGTACACTTACTATCTGTCATCTTTCACGATCAATAATATCCGCCTTGAAGGTTGGCTAGTAGTACCGCTTTGTCTTCGTCCACGTGGGGACATACCTATGGACAAGTCATTCGAACAATGTGCCGAAGAACTCGACAACTGCTTTACCAGCTGACCTCGAGAGGGCGAGACATGCAAATCATGATGGAGTGGTGGTGAGACTGTACGGTGGTCATGCGTACGATCATGAAGATGTGAGGGAGATGGTGATCCCTTAAATGAAAAAGTAGTCCTAACACTTGGCCTAAACGTACCACGACCATCATGTGGTGGAGTCATTAGGGAGGAAAGTAAAGTAGAATACATATGTATAGAGGTGAGATTATCACAAAAAACATATGAAAAAGACATGAAAGATGTAGATGGATGTGCATAATGTGGGGAGGCGTTTGATGGAGAAATGCGGTCTGCGAAGAAATGTGGCATGGGTACGGATGAAATGGAGTTTCTGTTGAGAAGGGTGGTATGTGTATGGATACAGACTCTGATGACCCTGACTAGTCCGTGCAGGTGGAGTAGCATCATTATGAGAATGACGGTGTAATCCATCCGATCGTCGATCTCTAGTAGCGCTGGATCGTCCGTTGGATCGACTACCAGATTGTCCACGTATCGGAGTCCTCACCAGAAGATGGGGCGTAACCTCCACCTGACGACATAACTTTATAAAAAAATAAAGGATAAATTAGAATTTTTAGTTGAACCTCCAACATTTGAAATATTATGTAAAAAGTAAAAAAATATAATTGCATCATTTACCAACTGAACAAGATAGTATCATGATTCGTTGTCACCGTCCTCATCATTCGATGAAAATTCGGAGTTATCTCTTTCATCGTCTTCTTCGTCGACATCTGACATGTGTGCCCCCCACTAGACCAGCTAGCAAAGTTGGAACATTGTTGTCAATATCAACCTCAATATCATGCTAAGGTAGCTGCTCCTGAAAAACGTCTTGTTCTATAGGCTCACTGTCAATACTTTCGGCTAAGTTTTGTTCATCGATGAATTTCAGTTGAAGTCTGCACGTAGCTTTTCAATTGTTATGTGCATTTCTTACTCTTGGATATGAAAGAAAGTACACCGACTACCTTGCATGACTAGTATGAAAGGCTTGTACTTGTTCAATCGCAAATCTCGATGTACATCAATGATTTTTAAAGATCGGTGAACTCTTGTCCCAACATTGATCGTGAGACCGAACCTTGACACTTGAACAACACAGTACGTAAGAATCCATCGTATTCGATTTCAATCATTTCTTTTAATTGCCCGTAAAAGTCATTGTCACATTATGTGTAATTCGTGACCCTAAGGCATACCCTGCTACTACGAATATCTTTGATTGAGCAATGCGACACGATCTAAAATTTGTAGCCATTAACAAGATACGTGTGGTATACGGTGCAAAATCGATTAGGGCCGTATGACAACATTTGAAGTGTTGTATCTTGAATAGATGATGGAGCTTACCCCCAAAAATGTTTCATTCATAAACTTCAATTTCAAATAAACAACAAAAATAAAGAATTATTTTAATATCCACGTATAAATGACTTACGAATTGTTGAAACCAAACCATAAAAAACTAGTATAAATCCTAAGACATTTATTAGTCATACGTACCTTCCATTGGCGCCAGTAGTGGTCTTTATGATGATTCGGTATCGACTTCCAACAATACCCTTATGGAATAATCCATCTCTTGAAAACTTTTGTCATCCTCTGTGCACAAGAATGAGAATGATGCAATTCACTGTGTTTCATAAAAATGCATAACATCTTAAAAACTTATTTAATAAGTTACATCGATAATTAGAAATGCATATATGAATCTAATACAAACTTACGTATTATTGGCAATCAGTGTGATCGGGATCCTATGCACGCGAGGGGGTTTCGTCCATGTCCTCTGAGGTGCCCGCGGAGGGCCTGTAACTTGAAAGCCTGCTCTGTTGTCATAAGATGGGGATGATGCTGGTGATGTGGTGGCTGGTGGCGCAGGCCTCGTCGGTACAGGAGTGTCATGTCTCGATGTCGGCGATGGTGACTGCAACGGGTGATTTGATATAGTTCTAGATGACAATGTCGATGGTACAAGCGACGCGGACGGTATGGAAAGCGAATGTGACTCTGGCTGTAACTCATGATCGAGTGAACGAGAAGTCGGAATCGATAAGACATGAATCGACCTACGACCTCGACTGCCACAACCTCTTTGACCCTCTCGTGTGGCCGGACCATGAGGCCCAGCCGGTATATCGGTTTCAGAGGTCTGTGGTGCACCTCTTACAATTGGGCGATGTCCCCCTAAAGGTATCCCTCGACTGCCCTGAGGTAATGTGCGACCTCGAAATGGGGGGTGACCACTGTGAGCCATGAAACCCAAAAAATACAAATCTTAAACAATTGAGAAAGGTTTAGAAAATTCACGTAACGTCGATCAAACATTGTCATAACATAGACATACATTACTCGCTGTCATCCGTTTCAAATTCACTCTTATGACTAAAAGTTGATGATTCTTCTTCTGAATCATCTCCACTATCGGTAATGAAGTCATTGTCTTCTTGACTTGGACCTGCTTCAACAATGACGCGGGTCCCATTTGGATCATCCAGATTGTTGAAATCCTGAATTGCATCGTGTTGGGTTTTGGGGTTCATGCGCAGAGGAGATTACAAAACAATTTTGACAAAAACCTCAACAGGATCTGAATCTAATTCCATTAAAAATGTTTAAACCATGAAAAAATTAATCATACCTCAGTCGCATTATACCTTTCAGAAGGTTGATCGATCTCTAAGGCGCTGCCAACGACGAACGCCCTCTACCAGTAGTCCACACACGAACGGCGGCCGAGATTCGAAGTGCTAGCTTTGAGAGAATACCAAACCTTTTTTTCTCTCCAAAACGATCCAGAGCATACCAAAAAACTCTTAGTCGTTTCTAAAATGAAAATAGAGTTTCGGCCTTTTAATCTTTCGTAGGTGTATTCTAACTTAAAGCGTCTATTTATAAAACCCTTGTATATAGACGATTAAGTAAATTACACATATACCCCTACTTAAAGAAGTATAAGTGTAATACACCACAAGGACGTTTCTGTACTGAATTTTATCATATAAAATTCATTTTTCTGAACCATCTTAAAATATTGCAAAACCATTCTTAGTGTGCGATCCAATAGGTTCATATAACGTTGGCAGTGTACCAAAAACACATTTTGGTATACAAGTCATAAGCGGCCTCTAGCAAAACATTATGAATACCCAAGTTGTACGAATATCAAATCGATACAACCTAATCAATAACGTATATAACATCCTTTTGTCACACGATATCCTTTTGATCAAACATAAGGCATGAAATTGTCATCCAACATGTTCAATCGTACTAGTCTCGATCTCTAGGTAGAGTGAAAACATCCAAGTGACGTTGATCAATATCAATTCACTTAGACTAGGCTTTTTAACAGTCTAACACATCGAGTGATCCACTAGATATCTCTCTTTATATGAGAGAGACAAATTCTATCTCGATTACACAACTTCATCACATTGCTTACACAGTAACCAATCACAACCTTTATAATCGTCCGGTTAAAGACAACGTTTGATAGTGTCAAATCGCTATGTTCATAATGTTGAAGTCTCTGGTAATCTCAAGTTAGAGGACTGAAAAATATACCTATCATGAGAAACAACTATGACTTAATCCATGTGATGTTCTCATATTGGCGGGGATCCAAGTACTTTGTTCCCTAACAAGTACTCGTGATCTTGATTCGTATCCATATGCGTATAATCATCATATGATCATCAATCAAGACTCACACTAGTCTTAATTCATTATAGTTCTCAGTATAATGATCGACTAAGGACATTTAGGATATTTCTGTAAATACCCATGGATCTTATTATAATGTAAACATGCAAATTAATTATAATAAACAGCAAATGAAATCCTCTATTTTATTAACTAAAAGTATTCATAAAGACAGTTAATGGATTGACCTAGGGCACATGCCCCAACAAATGAAATCCTCTATTTTATACGTCGACTACGCTTATGGTGGGTCATTTTCAATCTCTACAACCTCATATGTAGTCATGGGAAACATCGGCGTAGTTAGAACCCTTCACCAAAACACAGTTGTTCTGCGTCGATTTATTAATGCCATATGTTGCGGAGTAGAACTTATACCCATTCACTAGGTAACCAGAGTACATATTACAAGATCGACTAGGACCAATCGAAAATCAACAAGCGTCTCATCTATGATAGAATTTCGAGCCTATTTACGAAAACTTAGAAATGTAAGACACATTAGTTATGAAAGAAATTAACGAAGCGATTATATACCAATAGTAATAACATTACATATGTTTGAAACCATATGGGGAAGTTGCTCTAGACTAGTATCGACTTTCGACTCCCCTATTGCTTGAGTGATTTTATTGATGAAGATCCTAGAAGAAACGAACATGTAAATATCATGTCTTAGTAAAAGATGAATAATGAATGTACAACATTACTGAATGAAAGTGACGACATACTGGATGTAAGGAGCGATCTCTGTACAATTGAATAGTATGTATGAATGAGCGGTATTATATTCATGCTCTGTTAAGTACCGCTCATTTGACTTGCCCATGGGTCGACCAGGATAAGTGAAAATTGAGAAATTACGGACAAAATGCGGTGTGGGCCCGACACCGCCATCGTCGTTTTGTTGCACTTTGTCATGCAACTTAAAGACGTGATCTTCAAAGTAGTAAGAACAAAACGATGTGACTTCTTCGACCAAATAAGCATTACACATCGAGCCCTCAACCTTCGCTTTGTTCCGAACATTGTTTTTCAAATGTTTAAGGTACCTATTGAAGTATAGTTAATGTTGATTTAAAACTTATTGAATGGGAAAACAATTTCAGGAACTCAAGATATTACCTCTCAAATGGATACATCCATCGAAATTGAACTGGACCGACCAGACGGGCCTCGTAGGCCAAGTGGATTGGTAAGTGTTCCATAGAGTCGAAGAAGCTTGGAAGGAGTATTTTCTCCAACTTGTAAATGATTTTTGATATTTCAGACTCTAAAACCTCCATATATTTGAGATTGACACTTTTCGTAGTCAGAGATCGAAAAAAAGGCTTTGTTCACTAATTGCAACCCAAACCGGGTTTGGGAGGAGTTCTCTGAATGCAATTGGTATCAACCGTTGCATGAAAATATGACAATCATGACTCTTCATGCCGAACATTCGCAATTTCTTTGGATCCACACATCGACCAAGATTCGAAGCATAACCATTATGAAAACACAACTTTTCAACCCACTCGCACAATTTTTTTTTTTTTTAATGTATCGAGAGCATAACATCCAAGGATGTAAGTATTTGTTGCCGAATCAATGTGTAGAGAAGGTCGGTGACAATATTCACGAATATCTTGTCTCGCTTTCGCATTGTCCTTATTCTTGCCCGGTACACTCATAATAGTGTTGAATATATTGTCAAAAATATTTTTCTCGATGTGCATGACATCTAAGTTGTGTCGGATCAAGTTTGTCTTCAAATACGGCAAGTCCCAGAAAATGCTTTTTTTTTCTCCATCCCGAATTCTTAGATATCGTCCATTCACATAATCAGCTCCGATTTCTATCACCTTCATCAAGCTTAACGATTCAATTTATGCCAAAATTTTTCTCCAGATCGCAAAGCGGGCGGTTCTTCATTTTGTACCATTTTTCCTCTAAGAATTTTTTTTTTCTTTCCTGAATTGTGAGGCCTTCGACAAGCAACGATGGTGATAGTCGAACCACGATGTATTTCCACCACTTCGCAATTGAAATGTATTTGTATCCTCCATATAATATAGACAATACTTCTTACCATGTGTGCTCCAACCGGACAACATTTTATACGCTGGGAAATTATTAACAATCCATAAAAGGGCCACTCGCATACGAAAATTCGTCTTTGTGGACACGTCGTAAGTAATCACCCTATTGTTCCATAAATCTTGCAACTCTTTCACAAGCGGCTGAAGGAACACGTCGATTTTCTATTTTGGGTTGGTCGGTCTAGAAACGATAACCGTTAAGAACATAAACTCAGATTTCATGCACATCGACGGTGGAATATTGTACGGAGTCAAAATTATAGGCCATGAAGAGTATGATATTCCTAAAATCCTAAATACTTGAAAACCATTAGTGCACAATCCTAAACGAACATTTCGAACCTCGGCGGCGAAGTCTCGTTGACATCATTAAAATGCCTCCAAGCTATCAAATCAGAAAATGTTGCATAACATCTTTTGGCGATGAATGTTCTCCATGCCATCGCATATGTTTTGCCATTGACTCAGACGCATACAATCGTTGCAATCGAGGGCCTCAAAGGGAAGTAGTAAGTTTTTTTGCAAGGGCATTTTTTGGTGTTTCGTCCACGACCTCGTCCGCTGTGCAATGTAGCGTGATTTCCTACACAATTTATATGATGTCAATTATGAGTCCACTCCCCAATAAATCATACATTGGTCCTCACAACAATCTATTTTCTCAACATGTAGACCTAGTCCTCGCATTAGTCTTTTAGTGCATAAAAACTTTCAACCAATGAATTGTCAGTTGGCAAACAATCTTTCATGAATTTTATGATTTCATTATACCCTCATTCAGAGATATATGATGTTCTGACTTGATCGCAAGTAATCTTGCTATTGCGGACAACGTTGTCATGGTTTCGCACCCCGACCACAATTGTTCACTACTAGCCCAATCATGTCATATAGTTGGCGTGCTTGGGGGTTTAATGATTCTTCCACATGATTCCAATTGAAACTTGGACCTACCACGTTGTGTAGCATCTCATGGTAAGTTGTCGTATCATAACCTCCCACATCAGTATCATCAATATGGTTATCAAATTGGTAGAAGTTTTGCGGGTCTTCATCTCCATTCTCACCGTGT
Organism: Stephania yunnanensis; assembly: GCA_039657365.1. Taxonomy (NCBI): domain Eukaryota; kingdom Viridiplantae; phylum Streptophyta; class Magnoliopsida; order Ranunculales; family Menispermaceae; genus Stephania; species Stephania yunnanensis. The sequence continues at coordinate 59,765,744 of CM077582.1, read as the reverse complement.
TCGTACTAATAGTGATATCCCGAAACAAATCCGTACCTACATATATGGTATTCAACCGTTTCGATGTCCATGTATGGTACAAGTCGTCATTTCTTATAATTGCACGGACATCTAATCTTCCTTTCACTTTGGTAGGTAGGGCAATGTTGCTTAGCAAATGCTATGAATTCTTTAACCCTCGTCGCGAATTCAATTCAAACGAAGCCATTGTCAAGACGGTTGTACATCCAGTCTCGACTTGTAGACGACATTCCTATTGTAATTGTGCAATTAAATTAGTCAACTAGTTTAGTAATTTTTGACGGTACATGTCTACTTATGTGTCCAACTTACATAATTTATTAGAAGGGGGAATCTGAGAACCTCCTTAACTATATGAACAAAAAGCTTTATTTGTATGCATTGAATACATATGGTTTGATACAAATAACATAGAACAAAACAAACTTTACATTTGTTGAGTTCCAACTTCATGTTTGTTTTTTTGGATTGAATGTAGTACTCCTAATCTAGGAAAGTTTTTTCTAACTTCAAGTATGTTTGTGGCTTATGTTCCTTTTGTTGATTTCAACTTCCTTAAGGCCAAGCACCCAGTATTTCATTTCCAACAAATCATGAATAGATGTACCTACATTACTATCAGCCATAACACCCTGCAACTCATTAAGTAAGAGCAAGTACAAAGGTTGGCTCCTTAAATCATTCCTATCGAAGACTTCATATTTTAGAATTTACAAACAAGCATCACACCATAAACATATTGACAAATGTGTGTACATTCACTAATAAATACAGTAACACAAATCATAGTATGTTATTTAGAAAGAAATTTAATATCTCATATATCAACGACACTAAAGGAATTCAATCATAGAACGAAGTTAAGAAAAAGAATGTTATGCGACAATTTTTTACACGATTATTTTAGCCAAAGAAATCATAGATAGTAATACACAATGCATGACATTACCAATATAAGATCGGTAGTAAAACAATCCAAATGATTTAATGTCAACTCAGAAATGGAAATGAAATAAAGAGTATTGCCTCAAATGGTTTACTTACCTCAAATGCACGCAATTCGTAGCCTATACCGCTCTCGGCCACTCCAAACTCGTGTTCCACACCTTGTAAGTCCTCTTCAAGCTCCAACAGTGTCCTAACAAATTTAGTTTTAACTTTTTTTTTAGGTTGGTCAAGTGGTTTTCAATACTAAATCTTAGCTTTAAAACTCTTGATTTTCTAACCAAAGCCAAAAAATATTTCCTTCAACAAGTTGTTGACTTTCTCCTCAAATCTCTTTTTTGTTGAATTTACAAAGTGATGTGGGAATGAGTACAAACAAGATGGGTTGTCTCTGTAGGCTAATTGAACCTTAATTTATAGAAAATGACAACTAGGCCGTAGAGTGTACTTGAGATTTTGATGTACTTAAACATTATGCAATGCAAAGACTTAGTATTCACATAGACATATACTAAATGTACTCAGGGTAATCTATTTACTTTTGACAACTGCATTGTAGTTCAACCGAAAGGCAGTGATTTGTTATTTGTGGTTAAAATGCTTATGTTGATTGTCAAGTTTAATTGTATAAATTTATAAGAATAATTAATATAAAAGCTAGACTCATTTTTTTTAAGGGCTTGTTGCGCTGACCATGATTTTAGAATGAGGTTTAGTTTAGGACATTGAATGGTTTACCAGATATTACAATGATTGATTAAGTTTAACTAAATGTTCAGTTGTTTCTTAACATGTTATCCTCCTATATTTCAAGATATAAGTGTATTTAGAATTCTTAAGGGATCTAATTACAAAAACTTATGCAAGTGTTTGCCTAAAATGAATCAATCTTCATTACAAAATAACTATACATTTAAAGTCATTCTTAACGACTCCAAAACTAATGTATACACCAAAAGTAGGCTTAAAATTGTAAATAACTTATCATCATTTCCTTTTTTATTGATCTTATTCAGTTGTTTTCTCTTAACATGATTGACAAAGGGGCACAAGGGTACTAAAAATTCTATACATTTAAAATAATTCTTAATGACTCCAAAACTAATGTGTACACCAAAAGTAGGCTTAAAATTGTAAAGAACTTATCATCATTTCCCTTTTTATTGATCTTATTCAGTTGCTTTCTCCTAACATGATTGACAAAGGGGCACAAAGGTATAAATTTTTTTATAGTTTAGCCAAAATATGTGTTCTTACTTTGGTTCTATTATTTGCGAAACTGATCGAAAAAGGTATAACAATGGAGAAATTACCTCACCTGGCAGCGACGAACAACGATGAAGAGCGGCGAACATAGGTGGGGTTTGCACAGCCAGCGGCGGCAGAGGGCGAAGGCAGACGACGATGGTTTCCAACGCGACGACGAACAACTATGGGGGGCTACAGCGGCGGCGACAGAGGAGGGCCAGCGGCAATGGCGATGGTTTCAACGCAATGCGGCGACGGCGACCGCTGGCGAAATTTACCAGCGGCGGCGGACGACAGAGGTTAAGCCTGGGCGGCGATGGTTTCGAGTAGCGACGAAGAAGCGGCAACGGCGGTGGGGATCCAGCAGCAATGGCGGTAGAGGGCCCAGCCAGCGGCGATGGTTGTCGAGGCAGCGACGAAGAGTGGCGACAACGGCGGGTCGCACAAGCTGGCGGCAGCGAAGGGCCCGGCCCAATGGGCGATGGTTTCGAGGCGGCGATGAACAACGGCGCGCGGCGCAGCGGCGGCGGCGGCGAGCGGGGCAAAGGCGGCGACGACGATGGCTTCAGAGGCAGCGACGGCTTCAGAGGCAGCAACGACGACGACACCACATCTGGCGGACTCGACGACAACTCGCAGCGACGGCAGACGGTGCAACGATTTAAGGGGAAACCGATTTTGGGGAGAGAGAGAAGAGAGTTGACCCTGAATCGATCGAGAGAGAGAGGCAAAAAGAGAGACAGAGAGTTGGCGGGAGGCGAAAATGATTTTGAGAGAGAGATTTGAGGAGGGAGAAAGGGGGTTGTTGGAGGTGAGAATGGGTTGAGAGAGGAGGGGTCGAAATAAACATCTGTCCCATTTTTCAATTCTTCGCATCGAAGCATGCACGAATCTCGAGACGTAATGGGCGATTACAAAAAATTAAACTTTTGGTGGGAATGTTGGCTTCATTATTTAGAGACGGAATTTAATTTCATCTCTATTTCCGTCTCGGAATGATTCCGTCTCAATTCCATCTCAATTCCATCTCTAACCATTTATCGTAGCAACAGAACTAAATTTCGTTTCTAATTAACCATTTTTTTGTTGTGGTTCCATGCAAAGGAATCGGAGCAATGCTGCACATTGCCCTCTTTTCTGACGTATTCGCGTGTCACTGCATGTGTTTCGCAATAGTTTTTTAGGCATACAAACGTTTGAGATAAGGCACCAAAAGGAAGTAAAACATTGTCTTATGCGGGCGTTTGTTAGAGTTAAACCTAAATTCTCTGCAACATTTACAAGATGTAAGCTCGGAGTCGAGCTCCTAATAAAGCATGCATAAGTTGGGACAACAGTTAATTCGCTTATATGGGAGACCCAATCAGTATATCAAGCCCTTACATTTGTAAAAACTATTTATTAAACAGTTGTCTTCAGGCAACATGTCTTTACATCTTTGCAAAATTCGTCGAATGCTTGCTCCGAAATATGATGATTCAACTTTATCGTCAATAAACGTGCCATTGCCGATAGTTTATTCATCTTATCGCAACCTGACCAAAGTGGTTGACTCGCCGCGTCAATCATTTCAAAGAAATGCTTCGCTTCAGGGTTCGACTCCTCTTTACGATTCCTATTAAAATTGGGGCCCGCAATGTCGTATCATATGATGATATGATGTCGGATATTCATCCATTGGATCATCACCTCCATCGTCCTCATCGTTTACTATTTCTTCCTCCCCATGCGCGTCCAATGATAGTAATCGGGAACCCCTCACTAGATGAAGCTCTATGGTGTCTACATCGTAGTATTTGTCGTTGCGACATTTTTGACAAGGACATCGAATTTTTGCTTCGTTCAAGTAAGTGGCGCAGTGTTGCATGACAAACTTTATAAATCCCTTCACGCCATCCACAAACTTTAATCTAATGTAACCGCCGTCAATACAGTTGTACATTCAATCTCGAGACACAGACATCTCGAAAGACCTAAACAACCCCAATTGAATACACGTATTCATCAATCACTATATAAATTTTAGTTGAATGTTAATCGTAATTAGTCGAATCGATTGCATTTGCACATACTTTGCGTAATATATTTTATATATCTTAGTCGATTGTTTACCGTAATTAGTCGCATTGGTTGCAATATATGCACATACTTTTGCGTAATTTTGCCTAATTTTTAGTTTTTCCTTTGAAATTTTAAATTTTACTTCAATTGTTGCAGTTTATAATTTTATTTTGTCTCATTTATATAGATATATATCTCGTATATAAGCATTGTTATAAATATTATTTGATTCAACCAATTCTAATTTCCTTATTATATTTAAATTATTTTTAACTACTCTATATTTATTTATAGTATAAATATATTATATGCACTCTTTTATTTTTGGCCTTAACCGAAATTTAATTTGTCCAATGAATTTGTATCATTTAATTAACTTTATACTTAAAGTTTTTTCAACTTAACATAATTTCTTTATTATAGTTAAATAGATTTTAATTTGGTTTTTTAAATTAGTGTAAAAAACAATTAAATAATAGTTTAATGGACATATTTGAAATTCAACTAATTTAATATAAACATTACAAAAGAAGTATATATATATATATATATATCAATACTAAAAAAAACATACAATAAGCATCACAAATAAAAAAAAATTAAATTCAAATCACAAGCATGCATTTAATAAATAAATAATAAATATCAACACACATAATTTATTGCAACATTTCGATCAATTTAACAAATTTTATTCACCTAAAAATACATGAAATACAAATTTTATTTTCCAAAGTTTTATTCCAACATAAAATACAAAATTATAAGTTTTTAATCAAACCATTACATTTTTTAATTTAACATGCATATATTTACAAAATTTATTTCAAATTTTCATTCTAACATAAAATACAAAAAACCCTATTTTTCACAAAAAACACAAATTATATATCACATAAATTACAAAATCTCACAAAACATTATTATAAATCAACTTAAATAACAAAAAATATAAATAAATCAACTATAAAAAAACATAATATATAAAATAAAAAAATTATACCTAAATCTTAAATCAAGAAGGAGACGAGAGTTTGGGCGGCCGTGACGAGGACGAGGCCGAGGCTGAGGAGGCGGAGGCGGAGGCGGAGGCAGATCGGTGGGGTGGTCGATTCGGAGGCGCGGATCGGCGGGATGGCCGAGGCGGAGGAGGAGGGAAAGGAGAGGAGAGGGTCACGGTGAGGGAGAGGAGAGGATCGTGAGGAGATGGAGAGGAGAGAAGATGAAAACCAGAGATGATGAGAGGGTTTTGCATGGATCTTATTTTTTGGATTAGCGATGGAAATAGCGACGAGGTATTCCCGTTGCTATTTTTACACGTGCCCCCTCGAACGCCACACGTGGCTGAGAAAATTCGGTCGTGGGCGGGAGTTTTTCGCCCAGAAAATAGCGACAGGGGGGCGTCGCTACCCCCGTCACTGACTCGTCGCTATTCCTCGTCGCTATTGGCATCCATTTTTTGTAGTGTGATAAGGGATCCGCTATTCGATTCTTCTTAAACGAGATCTTGATAAAAAAATCTCTCGTGGATTGAGTGAATTGGTGAGAGGAGCACTCTCGAATAGGGCCTCACAGTTTCTCAACGTGAATTAGTTAATGCAGTTGATGCTAGAACACGTTAAAAGAAGAGTCGCACTATAGGAAGCTCAATGCTTAAAGAGGACACCCTATTTCTTTGGGCACCTCGACTTTTTACCAAAATATCCTTTATGTCAAAACATCGCACCCTTCCACCTTATTTGATATTCGTGAAGTGGTCTCAGTCATGTCTTGTCGAGACCCGTATATCAGTCTATACCAAGTACCAACTGACACCCAAATTGATGAGTGACCATCGAGATTATAAAAGTGGTCTCAATGGCCTTGTGCCTAAACATATGTGCGTATCTCGATTGACACCATTCGACATAATAAGCTATGTCTCGATCCTGTGTGTCCGAGATCATATATTTAGTCATTTCCTACCAAGACCTGAGACATAGTGTCAATTGATGATAATCGACACAACAGCCGGTGTCTGAAACGAAAGTAATTCAAAAATATGGGGTGCCCTCAGTAAACATTGGAGTGCTTTAGCGTGACTTTGAGAAAAAGACCATTATGGCCATGTGAATTTTAGTTTAACTGATAAGCATCCAATTCCATCTGATTATGTTTACCGTTGCAACTTGCAACTGATAACTGATATAACAGATTTTTGAAATTCTTCCATCAAAACCTCTCCATCCCTTCTATGAACCATCAAAAAAATGTTCTTCAAAACCTTAAAACCCAGAGACCCAAGTAATCAAAATCTCTCAATTGGTTCCTCTATCTTCTACATGTGCAAATCCATTTTGCAATTCAAACAAGCCCATGCCCACCTTGTTGTTCAAGGCCTACTTCACCCTTCTCCGTCGCTTCGACCTGTAATCTCCTTCGCCGCCCTTCACCCATCTGGGGACATTGATTATGCATTGCTTCTTCTCTTCCAAACATCACCCATCTCCTCAATTTTCCTCTTCAACACTCTCATTCGAGGCCTCACTAGATCCAGTCGTCCGAGGTCGTTATTCGACTCCGTCGCCGTGTTTAATCGGATAGGCGAATTCGGGCTTTCCCCGAATGGCTTTACCTTCACTTTTATGTTCCAATGTTGTGCTAAATCAGTTGGGTTTGATTTGGGTCTGCAGTTTCACGGGATGGTGAGTAAGAGAGGGTTTCAAGTGGATGTGTGTGTTTGCAATTCAATCATTCAATTTTACTCAGTTTGTGGGGAACTGGGTTGTGCACAAAAGGTGTTTGATGAAAGTGTTGTGGTTGATGTTGTGTCTTCCAATTCTATGTTAAGTGGGTATTTGAGAAATGGAGAGATTGTGAAGGCTTTTGATGTGTTTGAAAAGATGCCCGAAAGAAATGAGGTTTCGTGGAACAGCGTGATTGGCGGACTTGTGAGATTCGGGTACTTGGATGAAGCTCGCTGGCTTTTTGATGAAATGCCCGGGAGGAATCTCGTCACTTGGGTTGTGATGATTTCAGGGTATTTGAAAAATGGACGACCGAGTGAAGCGTTGGGCTTCTTTAGAGAGATGCAATTGTTGGGTGGGAAGCCGAATTCCGCAGTTCTTGTTAGCGTTTTATCTGCGTGTTCACAATTGGGAGCATTAGACAGTGGGAAGTGGGTTCACTGTTACATTCAAAAGAACCTTATAAAGATTGATGCGATACTTTCTGCAGCACTAATTGACATGTATGCTAAAAGTGGTAACATTGATCCAGCGATGCAAGTCTTCAAATCGTCCAAGGAAAAGAATGTTTCAAATTATACAGCGCTGATATTGGGGTTGGCAATCAATGGCCGAAGTGAGGAATCTATTCGATATTTTGAGCAGATGAAACGTGAGGGCATCAAACCTGACCCTATCTCTTGTATGGCGATTTTGAGTGCATGTAGCCACATGGGCTGGGTTCAGGAAGGTTTTCATTACTTTAATACAATGGTCGATGTTTATGGGATTGAGCCAGAGTTGGATCACTATGCATGCATGGTTGATCTTCTTAGCCGTGCTGGTTTGTTGGAGGAAGCGGAAAGATTTATTTCTACTATGCCAACTGAACCGGACAATGCCATATGGGGTGCTCTTCTCAATGGATGTAGGATCTATGGCAATGCTGAAATGGGGGAAAGAGTGGGAAATTTATTGATAGAATCTGATCGATACCATGATGGCCGTTATGTCCTGCTCTCAAACATCTATTCAGAGTCAAGTAAAGGACACGGTCTTGAAGAAATCCAGAAAGCTATGAGAAGAAGAAGAATTAAGCGGGTTCCAGGTAGTAGCTCAATTGAGGTGGGTGGCGTTGTCCATGAATTCATCGCGGGAGATGTTTCCCATGTGATGTCGGATGAAATATATATGGCGTGGGAGGAAATTAGAAAAGAAATAAAAAAACGTGGGTACAATCCTAATACAAGAGGAGTTTTGTTTGATGTGGAAGAAGAGGAGAAGGAAACAACAATTGGTTGCCACAGCGAAAAATTGGCTCTTTCATTTGGATTCATTAGCACTGAGCCTGGATCAATGTTGCGAATTGTGAAGAATATTCGGATATGCTGTGACTGCCATTTAGCTATGAAGCTTGTTTCTCTGGTTTTTAAAAGGAAAATTGTGGTTAGAGATAGAAAACAATTTCACCACTTTGAAGGTGGGGTTTGTTCTTGCATGGATTACTGGTGAGCTGCTTACATGCTTTAATCGTGACGAAATGGGGCCCCTTCTCCTATCCATGCAAAGTGTGATACAAGAAACTTCAATCTTAAAGTGCAGAGTTTGGCCTTCAGTTCAACTTGCCTTCTGGATACACAAAGGATGTAAGAACATTTTTACGAGCTAAGAGGGGCCCAATAACATGCGAAATTTGCAGTAAGAACTTTATCTCAGCATTGCTATTGTTTTCACTCCTCAAAACATGAGCAACTGAGTACTTGCAGACCGACCGGTGTTCCAACATGTAGCTAATTTGGAAATATTCGATTCATCAACCTTGAGCCTGCATATCAGTGTCCCCAGGCCCAGGATTTCCTCATATTCCATTTTGTGACGCCCGTTCAACCCATTTGTTAACAGCTCAAAACTCAGTGAAGCCTTCCCCCAACAACTTGGGTTTCGCTTCTGAATTGCCTTCTTTATTCTTGTGGCCCTTAAAATTCATTTTGAAGTGCACACGACATGTCCTGTGGCCTTAAGAGTAGTTCTCTGAACAGATGCAAGAGTTTCGACCGGGGTTTACCATTTAACCGGAACCATGTTTTGGACTCCGCTAAGCTGATATTTTCTGTACTTAATGTTTCATCCATCCTGTAAGCTCTTTTGTGGCCTTCCCTTTGGTGTATGCTAATACATCTTACATGTGTATTGCAGATCATCAAGAGTGAGTACTGCAAGGGAAATCTTGGAAATCCTCCTAGTCTGAAAAACATCATCAACTTCATCTGATATCTAGCATGGAGGCCCTTTCAGCAGATATCATCTTTTCTTGAGATACTGGTAATTATTTCTGACCAAATGGCCATAGAGGAAAACTGAATTCTTCAAGTGATCTGATACCGTGTTTTTGGGCTTTAAGACCTTTCAGAGGGTCATCGTACCAAAGAACAATATCGTACCAATTAAATTCTCAAGACCTTAGATTCAGAACCTAAATATATGTTTTTTTTTTTTAATAAGAAACACTTTCACAAATACAAAAGCTATGATAGTGATGAAAGAAAATACTACAAAAGGGAAAAAAAGGAAAGACTGAAATATGAAGCAAAAGCACCCAAAATTTAAAAACAATTACATTTTCAATATATGTTACTCTTGCTATGTCAATATTTCTAGAATATTCTTAAGCTATGTGGATCTTTATTTCCATGCATATATTTATATTCTTTGTTCTCACAAGTCAAAATGCAGATTATATCAGAAATAAAAGTTAAGAGTAACTTTTGTGTTTCTCATTGATTCTTATCAAACTTCATGCCTATTTTTTTTTTCGCTAAATGTCCCTTGATAACTGACATTATCTTCTATCCTGATATCTGCATGATTGGTGGTCCAACATGGTCTCATGCATGCTTATCTTCTGCGGGTAAGCTTGAGAAGGATGTAACCACATTTCTTACAATCAGGATTCCTCTTTTGTTCTATTCTTGCCGCTCAGAAGCTAACTGACAATCACAGATGTTCACTTACTATGCCAAGTTCCCAAAATTGTCTTCTGCCTATTCAGTAATTTCCTTATGCTTCAGTAACTGACCGATACCCCTTCAAGTTTGATGCATCTATTTCTACTGGAAACAACAAAATTTACGTTGTACTAGGACATAGGTAGTTACGACAATGAGTCTCTACATAGCTACCATTGAAAATAGAGTTTGTCCTTTGATGAGCTTTGGATTTTCATTTCATACCATACCTTTTCAGTATTTCTAAAGTTGTGGTATTTGCTGTCTTAATCGTTCCTGATAAAGATTAGTTGGCATACTTTTTTGATGGATGTATTTGCTATGCAATTGTCATATGTCTCTTAAAGAACTCCAATAACTGCATAGCAAATGTATGTATTAATTATTTTTTTTAACCCAATCACTGTTCCCCTTCCTGTTGGATCTTCAATGTGTATGAAACCATGATAATGTTATCAGGGTCAAATTTCGAACTGGAGTGAACTTATGGAATTGGTTCATTAAAATCTGTATGATCTCTGAGCTTCATTGTTTGTGATATAAAAATAAGAAAGAAACATTACTAATGTCTACAGATAAAACCCAGAAAGTAATAAGCATTTATTCATCTAGTTAAAGCTATATGCCTTCCTGAAATCAATCTTTATTGATCTGCCAGTGCGAGGGACTTTTGCAGGGTCGCTCGGAACTTTGAATATCCATGCTGATCTTTCCTCGGAACTTTGAATATCCATGCTGATTTTTTTTTCTTAGAGATGAATTCTTCCTCCGTGCTTAATTTTTCTGCAGTAATCTTTTCAGTGCAAATCCAAGAGAACTTCATGTAAGTTGAAAACATGAATTGATGCTGTGATATTTTTGTGCTTATTCAATTAAGGCTTGGTCGCAGGCCTCTGACGTTTGGATGAAGTTGATGGAAATGTAGTGGAGAAGCTTCTAACTAGAGGAATGAGGGACTGGACAACGTCTGTCATGAATGGCCGGTAATCAGCTTCCTGTTGCACGCATACAGCAGCAATGGCAGCTACCTGAATATTCAACACGCAAAAGGAGGTAATTATTATTAGAATTCACGTTAACACCCTTATTTAGAACACTAATCAGGGAAACTTACCTGAATTAATTCCTTCCTTGAATATTGGCCTTGTAGAACTGGGTCAACCATTTCCTCGACCTTCTCTCTGTTTGTTAACCTCGGAAGAGCCTGACATATTATGCAGTTGATTATGCACTAAACAGAAGTTCTATCTGAAGGTCAAATCTTGTGGGTTACGAGGTGATTAAAAAAATAAAACATGTGCCAATTTGGACTGAGAGTAGTATTGGCGAGGAACTTGTTTAGTTTTCTAATCATGATTAACTTTTTGAGGAATGAAGCTTAGTCTCTATTAAACCATATGTAGTAAACAAATTTAGTTGCTCCTGGAGACATGGTTAGGTTCGGTAAGTTATTTACAGTAACGTGGGAAAAAAATGATGAATTGTAAAAGAGAAGGTTGTTGATCGTTTAATACTAACCCATGAAACAAGAACATGCTCCCCTGGAGGTCTCTCAGCGTCCACAGGTGCACGGCCAGTGAGTAACTCTAGAAGGACCACTCCATAGCTGTAAACATCTGATTTTGTGGTCAGTCTGCCTGTGGTTGCATATCTAGTCACCAATCATCAGAAAGAAAACAGAAAATTAGTAGCTGATTACACAAATACCCGAATACTGATTAGATAATTAATTTCATTGATTTTGTTCCAAGATTTTGTCAAGAATTTAAAATTTGAATAAGAAAACATTATAATGTTATAAGTTCACGCAATTCTTAATTGCTAATCCTCTGCTTCCATACTGCACTGACGCATACTTTTAAATTCGAATTTTAAGGATTCATGAGCCTCAAAACTTCTAGATTCAAATCCGATGTGAATGATACAATGTCTATGTTATGTGTTAATGCAGGCTTCTCGCATTCAGAAATGGCGTTCCCAGTGCAGGAGCTAGTAGTCACAGGAATGCACATGGTCACAGGAAACTGGGGTGAGTGCAGACAAGAAGATACCCAAGGAAGATGCTAGCTCTACAAATTGATAGATCACTCACTCGGGTGCCAGGTAACCAGTGGTCCCAAGAACTCTCGACGCAGTCTGACCATTGATCTTTTCTGAGCCTGTCTTTGCCGATCCCAAATCCGACACCTTAGCTCTGAAGTTATGATCCAACAGAATGTTGCTGCATTTGAAATCTCTGTGAATAACAGGAGGGACTGCATGCTCATGGAGGAACTCCAATGCTCTTGCACAATCTAGTGCAATCCTCAAACGGGTTCCCCAGTTCAATGGCTGACGATGTTGTTCGTGATCAAATGGGTGGAGGTACCGCTGGAGACTCCCATTGGGCATAAACTCAGATATCAGGATTCTATGGTGTTGATCGGCGCAGTAGCCAAGCAGCCCAACCAAGTATGGAGAGTGCAATCTGCTCATTAAATCCACCTGCATATTTTCCAAATCAAGTAATCAAATCTAATCACTGCTTCATTTGAATTAGTTTAAATTCCATTCTATATAAAATTTTGGTCATTAATTTCATATACTCATGACTGCCATCAATGTTGATAGAGACCACACAATATGAGATGAGATAGTGACAGAAAAAAGGCCCATAACTTTAAAATGAAGATGGCTTTCCCAATTTCAATGCTCCATATTGTTTGTTGAAGATAAAGATCACAAACAATGAAGATGGATGGACTTCATTTCTTGCATGTCTATCTCCTTTGTCTGATATCTTGGTATTTGTTCCTCTCATTTTCCTTGAAGAGTTCAGAAACTCTTCAGTACTACAGCTACATAAATGCAAATAAGAACAATAGGAAATAAATGTAACTAACCTCAGTCCTGAATTCGCGCTCGCCTTGCTTCCCTTCCTTATGGAGAATATTAATCGCCGCAACTGTTCCATCGCTTAGTACGCCTTTATAAACAACTCCAAACCTTCCATGCCCAATTAGATTTGCTTCCCTGAATCCTTGTGTAGCCAATTGGAGCTCTTTGTATGTGAAGACTTGCACTCCTTTTCTTCTGCTCTGAGGAGTAAGACCCAAACTCCCTCCATAAAGGCAGCTGCTCTTCGCATCTTCAATTTCTCTCCCACACAAAATAAAGAAAAATCAGACAAAAAAAAAAAAACATATAAATCGATCGAAAAAACAAGAACTCCGGTTTGTTTTTCCAAATAATTTTACAGATTCAATGTGTTTAAGTACCTGGACTAGCATCAATTGTCATGATACTATGAGAATTCAGCCTATAATCATCTCTGCTGCTGTTTCTGCTATTGTTTTTCTTACCACCGCGCTCATTGTTCTTCGCAGGCTTGCTTCGACAGAGCACTAGGATTAGTAAAAATGCAGTGACAAGTATAGCAACTGAGATGGCTGATATGATTATAATGAGAATTATTGTGGGAAGACCATGGTGTGCGTGATGGTGCTTTGGTGTTGAAGGTGGTGATGGTGAAGAAGAGTGTATGGCGGCGCTGCTTCTGCGAACGGGCCAATGCGGCGAGCCTCCATTGAAATCGAGTGACAATGAGAGAGCAAAGAAAGGAAAGGAGATTAGCGTTGTTGGATTTGCAAGTGAGAAGGGAAGTCAATATGAGTTTTTAAGGCCACAACAACACAACTACAAGGGTTGTGTCCATGCTTGTTTCACGTGTTATGAGTCTGTCTCTCTCGGGTGACTTGTGAGCCTTTTCTGTACTTCATTCGTCCATTCTTTTGTATTTCCATTAAAGTATTGTCTCTATCTGTATTCAGTATGTCTGGGAGAGCTTTTTCAAAACTCAAAAACCAATAAATGCCACCATTTGCCAATCACATTAATTTTTTGTAAGTATCATATTAAGGAATACAGGAGCAGCAGCAACAACAACAACAAATTCTCAATCCGAAATTAGTTGGGGTTAGCTACATCGATTAACCTCTTTCACCACGCTCGATTTATTGTAATTGATTATTTACTTTTCAAATCCTTTAAATCTCCGTTAATTAATGCATTCCAAGTTAGTTGTCGCTAGGTGAAAACGCGACAAGGCTTAAATTTGTTTGATCCATTTTATTAAGAGCGAAAAAAGTTATACGTTGGCTGTCAATCTATCACAAATCTATCTCGCTTTTAACTCTCTCTCACTTTTCGATTTTGGATCATGGACTTGAGACCGATTATCCAACGCATCAAATGTTCTACATATAGGTGGGTTCTTAAAATTTCTTGGTGATTATGTGAGTGGCCTTCATATCTTGGGCTTTTCAGCACTGAAGTGACAATTATTTTCTCAAAAAAAAAAAAAAAATCATTGTAGCAAATGCTTTAATAGTGATGAAAAATATGATGCTAGGTTTAATGGAAAAGGAAAAAATTGATCGTGTTGGTGACTGTTGATATTCATTGAGATATGTGCTATACGGGTCGATAAATATCACACGTATCTCTATGTATATTGACGGATCGCCATGCATTTCCTTCTACATATATATGTTACATTTTGGTTTTAGCATATATCATCTCCCCCCAAGTTTACATTTTTTCACATTTATATTCCAAGCAGCTTAGGTAGATGAATGTCACAAATTCAAATTCAGCGCATAGGCAGGTAAATATTTTTCTAAAACAGTAAACTCCAATTTTATTTTATTTTTAAATCTTTTTTTTTTGTGCAAACCTCAAACATAATTTTTATGGATCTGTAAAGTAAATTGGAATACATTTTCATAGTAGTAATTCAAAAAATTAAGGTTTATCATTTGGGACAATGTGAGAAGATTGGAACATATATAGTATGTAATAAGGGAAGGAAGAGGGACAGTTAAATGAGAGGTTTGAGGTGTGTCTCTTCTTGACCCACTCCCATGCAAATACAATATCACAGCTCATGTAACTGTGACGTTTCTTTTGTACATACAAATTCCATTGCTCCTAGCACATGCCCTAGACATTCCCTTGACCCCCCGTGTGTGCCCACACAACTAAGGAGAACGATTGATTCAAATTCTATTGCTAACTTGGTACTTGCATTTTGCAGCTACAATGCTCTTGGGATCCTTTGGTTGTGTATAGAGATGCGTCCGTGCAATTCTCGATGTATCTGAAGGTATCTAACAAGCAATCATTACAAGGAATACATGGATCTCAAAGGGTGTGGTGCAGTAGAAAAAAAAATGCACAAAACTCCAGCAGATGTCATGAATTCGATTCTAAGTAACTTCATTAATTATATTTTTTTATTTTCTTGAATTATGAAGTTAGGGCGTCCGACCAACTCTTATGGAATTAATCGAAAGTTTTTAACACCCATGGATATTAAAAAAAAAAAAAAAGAAAAAGAAGAAAAATTGAAACTTTTGGTACACTAACCAGCTACCACAATAACTTTAATGATATATAGTTCAAACCTACTAGTTTCTCACTTGAGCCTCCTCAGAGTTACATATTCTATTTGAGGTAGAATGGAGTGGACTCCTGCGCGCAAAATAGTCAATGGTAATCTTATACACTAAGGAATCCAAAAAATAAAAATAAAAAATTCTTGCATTGCATTTGCATGCACTAGGATTATAGGAAGGAAACTTAAAGCTATAAAAGACGGACAATATAAATGAACCACTTTGTATATTTATTGATTTTAACTTCTGGTCTTCTATCCTTCCCAGCAATAATGACCAAATGCAAGATTGCTTTGTAGCAAAGACAAACCAAAAACAGTGTTCAGTGAAATCCTGTTCTTCAAAGTTCGAAAATTGTTTGAGTAAAACAATTTGAAGGACATCCAATAGAATATGAAATGAAAAAAGGGAACAATTAATTGACAAACTAAAAGCAGATGATAAGAACCATCGGCCATAATCAATCAGCGATGAGTTCCTCCTCCATCAAGAACACTCAGCGCCCTGCCAAGGAACGAATGTTCAGAACATACTAAAGAATGGATATATATTTCACACCAACAATGTACATCATAACAAATTAAAATGTCTTAGCACAATGAGCCTATGATGCAGTTGGGTTAGTACGACGAGACTAATACACAATCAGTGTCGGTATGTCCGTAAATGAGTGCAATACTGCGCATTCACGGATTATAATTTGTAAAAATAATTATAAACATGGACTCGATCAATTAATTAGATAAACTTATAACTGCGAGGTACTTGAGGCATACCCCGCAAGTAAGTTTTTAAGGCAATGTCAGCTGGACTTCACTAGAGAGGTAATATTATGACTAAATCAATATATATCTGGCCGTAGAAGATGGATCAGCAATCCACAAACCAATAAAGACATCAATACCACCAACTCCTAAGATCAATATATCCAGGCTCTTTTTGTTTTTGGTGAAGGCTGGCTTATAATTTACTGGGTATCTTTCATCAAAAAAAGATTAATTTACTGGGTATCACAAAACTATACAGAACACAAGCGTGTCGCTTTTTTTTCTGATGAAAATGAGAAAACACGCGTCTATGCCACCTTATTTTCTAGCAACAGGAAGATAACAGCCAACATTAAGTGTTAAGTTTCTTTTTCTTTCTTTCATGTTTTTTTTTAAAAAAAAAAAAAAACCTGAAGTGTTAAGTTGATTATTGGACCATGCATACAAGCCATGCATGTTGAAAACCTTCTAAACAGACGACCACAACTTTGAATATGCCATAGCCCTCTAACATAGTTCCACTTTTAGATTGACCTTCATTTTTTTTTCATTTTCCTACTATTTATGCCTTTAGGAAGAAAGATTGGCACCATCTTGAAGTAGGATGAGTGCAATTAAAACAACTGAAGAATTGACAGAAAAAGGGACATGTCTTTGCATCTTTTTTTGGCACGGCTTTAGTAACAGGATCGCAGTTTGGATTGATTAGGGAGTCTTAGAGGATCAAATCATAGACTAGATTATAGATCATAAGATCCTATCAACTAAAAAATTTATGGTTAATATCATGTTGAAATATTTAAAACATTTGAGAATACTAGCACACAAAAAAGAGAGAACGTTTTGTTTCACAGTAAATTGCATGTTTTTTTTTTTTTTTGTCAAAGCATTAAATTGCATGTTAAAGTTCAAAGAAGGTGACCCTTGTAATAGAATCTCGCTTAGCAAGGAAAAAAAGGTTAAAGAGAAAAGCAAAAGCAAGAAAACTGATTTACAAGAATGATAAACATAAAAAAAGCAAAAGAAAAGTAAGCGAACAAGAAAAGGCAGCAAACAACAACAAACTTGAACGAAGTTACTAAAAAAGTAGAAAAGAACAGATAAGGGAATAAAAAGAAAAGTAACTCAGGGAATAATTCAACTCTAATAAATCTTAATTGATTTTGGGCCAATACTCAGATCCAAACTTTTGGTTTTCAATTAAACTAGTCAATGTTTGACAAAAAAAAAGTCAATGTAGTCCACCCTCGCCATTTTCATTGGATTGGTGGGATAAATGTAGGATCCCAATCGTAAAATGACTCCATGCCAAAAGTACCCTAACACGATCTGGATTGATTTAAGGGTCCTACCGTCCTAGTCTCCTAGAGTTGTAGGATCCTGAGATCCTTTGATCTAGATTCCTATCCTGATAACCATGATACAAACTCATGCTAGGCTGGCTGATAACACCCTTGCCAGGAATAAGTTCCTCTGACCAAGGTGACTTCTCATACCTAAACGAATTAGAATGTCATTTCAATCAACAATTGTGTCCAACCTTTTATTTCAGATTTTTCCCCTTTTTTCTTGAGCAGGCAGCCAGGCATACTAATTTCATTAAACATCCTTTTCACAATGACCAAATCACAGACTGTGACACCAACTTCTAACAGCCTCTGAAGTTGAGAAGAATAACTAGAAACTAGAAGGAAGTATATTATTTCAATCAAGAAAGAACTAGAAAAGCATTTTTCCGTGATTAAGCGAAACAGAAAATAAACAAAATTATGTGAGGGGTAGTATTTCAATAACAGAAGGATATAGATCTAAGAATGGGGTAGAGAGTGTATCAAATAAACATATTAACATCAATAATCTTCAAGATTGAAGTCCATCAGAGCCTTATAAAGGTCGTGGCTGAGCTTGGTGGTTCAAGTTGAAAAAGAGACATCTATGCTCCTATTTGGTCAACATGGTCATTCGAGCACAACAGCTGAGTCTTGGAGGACTACTGTGCAATAGCAGACATAATAGTCTTCAAAATTTCAAGCATAAAATGGGTGACAGCTAGTAAATTTTCAGGCAGCTTGCCTTCTAAATGGATTAGAAACTGGTCATTATTGAGATGCATGTAATAATCTTGGTGTAATAATGTTATTTGCTTGAGGAAGGTGGACTTCTGATTCGGGGGTTTTTTCACATTACTATCAAGAAAGCAGATCATGGACGTCCTTCACAATAGACTAGGTGCTCTAATATTCAGAAACACTCAAATTTCAAAGTGCATCAGGGCATAACTTACTTGATAAATTTTATAATATTCAGTACTCTACGGAAAAATGAAACATAATCATACTATAGTAACAGCCAGGTTCATGCCTAAATGGTGTCTGGTTATTACTCTGCTCAAGCAAAGTAAAAAGGAAGGCATTGCCTTTATACCTTTCGAGATATGAAAAATCAAATACCACTCATAACTCATAACAGTAAAAAGAATACTTTATTATAATACCTGATCTCCTTAGAAAGTATCAAGTATGAAATAAGAACAAGAATGTACTTCTCGTTGGGATGATCAATTTAGGGCTTCTTGACCAATAAAAGATAAACACATGTGACTTACTAGTTAATCAAATATAAAAGCCTTTCAATTACCTTATTGATCTTTCTCGACGCTTTTCGGTCGCACCGAAGTAGCAAAGCTTGCTGAATAAAGGACTAGCAATCATGACTAAGTAGTTACTCACTCTCAACGCCGTTAATGGCTACCTTCAAGTTGGCATGTATTGTAAAGGATGACAACAGATTAGAAGACCACTTATTTATGCAACCCTCTTTTGCTAGATTTTTTGAGAAGATCACCTTTAAAACTTCCATATTTATCACTTTTGGTTCCATTCCACAATCATTAGGATATAGGTCAAGACAATTCTTCCACAATATGAAAGGAAAGGAACAACAGCAATTTCAAGAAATCGCTTGTTTATTTATTCGATTACTGAGCTGATTTAGAATAAGTTTTTTGAAATTCACAACCTGACTTATTTGGAAGGGTTGTATTCGTAGACATTGTTGAATAGGAGAGGGTTCATAAACAACTCAAGGATTTTAAAATCGGATCAATGATTGCAACTTTGCAAGTCATTGCCTAAGTGTTATGGGGGCAAAATAGCACAGGCGGTAGCCTTGGTAGGTGTCAGCCCCTCAATAGCATGACCCGAGTAAGCTGGGCTGGGCAGCAAGAAACCTAGCAAATAGCCGAGTTCCAGAGGACTCGGATGGCTCCTTGAGGTTTGGTTGCGGGATAGCATGTGGGATGGATGAGGCAGCGCACAGGCGTGGACGAGGTCGCGCCTTGGCGCGCGCCAAGGCACGGTGCCTGGGTGCAAACGAGGTTGCGCCTTGGCGCATCCCTTGGCACAGGCACAGGCACAGGCAGGCATAGGCAGATTCCCTTAGCACGAGCAAGGCCGCGCCTTGGCAGATTCCTTTGGCACGAGCAAGGCGGTGCCTTGGCAGGTTCCTTGGGCACGAGTAAGGCAACACTTTGGCAGATTCCTTTGGCATGAGCAAGGTTGCACCTTGGCACGAGCAAGGTTGCGCCTTGGCACGGGCAAGGCATACCTTGGCAAGGGTTGACAAAGCTTGACTTAGGCGTTAACCAAGTCAAAGTACGATTGGTCTCATTTCTTGATGCTTCCTATTGAAGTTCGGGAAATGGCTTAACATCTACTATAAAGAGAGGTGTGTTCTCTCCTAGGGGCGGCATAGGCATAGTAGCAAGGAAGACCCTCAAGCATGCCTTGGGCAACCATGCCAAGCCAAGACCCACGGACCCATGGTCCAAGCCACCCCGAGCCGGTGGGACTCGACCGAGCCCCGGCTAGCACCCAGGGTGCCTAGGCTCAGCTAGGCACCACCGAGCAGTCCCTGTCCCAAAGCGAAACATGGACCAAGTCACCTTGAGGCACGGATGGACCAAGTCAAGGTGGTTCCAGGCGGTTGGGTAACTACCTTGGTCATGGCCACTGGCATGACCAAAGCACGTCCGAGAATGTCCCGAACACATGGAGCATATGGTAATTGACCAAACAGTTGTGGCGGTTGTGGAACCAGGTGGCAACAAGGGAACAAGGCAATTGAGTAACTGTCTTGACCACAAGGAGTGAGGTTTTACTTAGTCTGCGAATCAATGTAATCAGGACATATGTCCTTGACGGTTATGTAACTACTTGTTGGCTGATCTATAAAGCCATGGGCTCTAGGCTTGGGGAAGCATAGAGTACCAGTGTTGTATTCCCATTGAGAGCTTAGTAAAACGTTTCCTTGGTGTCATTGCTTGTTGTTCATTTACTTTGAGTATTGGTAGTGTTGAACTAACGTGGCCCTTAGGCACCACGGGTTGGGTTGAGCGAGAAAAATTTCTTGAGGGTAAACCCCTCACTTAATAGCCCCGTGACAGTAAGCAGTGTCTTGTCCTCCTAAGTAGATTTTAGAAAGGTTGATTGCATTTAAGTTTTCAACATAAATAGCTACCCAACAACAAAGCCTTGACATGGTAAAATTTACGTCAAGACCTGAAGACTCATTAGTATTCTAGAAACATATATTGAATATAAATCACAATGACTAATAGATAAGTAGTGTTGCTTATGGATCTATAAATACAAATTTTTGTCGCCTAGGCACCACCTCACCTTGGTCATGAAGCTCACCTAGGTGCTAACGATCCTTAAACTAAATAGGGATGGCAACCTTGGCAGTCTTTGGAATATAAAATAGCAGAGGACCGAGCACTTGCAATGAGAGAATAAGGAAATAAGGTTTAGTCATATAAAAGTAAGTTTCTTATATAAAAAATATAAATTTCAAGGAATAATGAATGGCCAATACAAACACTTGCCAAGATACAAACTTGGTTGGTGAAGAAGAAATGATTGAAGGGATCTTTCCTCCCAAATGGTTTTTATGGCTAGGTATTATATTCTACTAATCTATTAAGTATGAGGTTTATTATGTGGATCATGAACAACTTACTTTGTTCATCATAATGTCTACTAAAAGGCGTGTGTTTATGTTGGGTGGCCACAAATAGAGGGGAAGAAAGAGAGAAAAGGGAATGAGACATTCCTCATTAACTAATTAAAGAGAACACAACCCTTCAAATATTTTTCCAACATAAACCCATTCACCTGGACATGCCTTAAACTATACATCTTCCCCCCCAAAAAAAAAAAAAATCCCAAACCCTAAACACATAACCCTTACTGACTTTTCGTTTAACGGGAGTGGGATGATAGGGTGTGTTGATACAATTAGTTTCCAAGGACCCAATACCAATAGGTCGATATTAGGTTAAATGGATATCATATCTATATAATCAAAACCTTATCAATAGCAGAGATTATGAAGATTATGATTTATGATTACAACAATTATGACCGAGATTACAAGACTTATCTTACCAAAATTAGCTTACATATGAATCACATTTCTTTGTAAATCATATGGAGTATGTCATTAATCCAAACCCTTAAAATGCTTCAATTGGAATTCATGAATCTGCTAGTAATGAACTTTAATACTAGGCAAGGATCAAAACTAGCCTCATCTCTCAAGAGAAATCGAGAAAATGCAAAGATAGATCATAAAAATCCCAATATAGTTCCCATTGAGTTATTTGTTTCATTTGTTTGATGTAGTCAATTCATCGCAACCCTCCCTCATTTTTCATGAATGGGAAATGAATTGGACCTCCCTCCCCCATTTTCGGTATGGGAAATGGGCTTCAGAGTCCTCTTTGATCCGGACTTGGTGCCGGATATGTAGAGCATATAATGTAGAGTTTCCCCATTGAGTTCCTTAAGAAGTAAAAATCAAACCAAGATCACTAAGCGGCGGAGATTTCTATCTCCACCGCAACAAAGTGTTCAAATCAAAAGCGACCATAGTAAATTTGTTCTTGGCGCTAAAAGCAACACAAGATCACCACAAACATATAATTAAAACAACAATGAACATCACTACTAGATTACCCAAAAGTTGATAAAATTGAAAATGCCAATCACAAAACCCAATCAAAACACACACACACACACACACACACACAAAAAGAAGAAGCAAACTCACTTGTTGTGCTTCTTCCCGCGCTTATTCCCCCACGCCTCGAGCTTGGCGACGGGGCACCCGCACCTCGCCCGGAAGAGCAAGACGGCGCGGCCACACGGGGGCGCCATCTTCCTCAACTCCGCCCTAAAACACTCATAATCAGGGTTCCCCTCGGTCCCCCCCTTCCAGGGCAACTCATCAATCTCCCTCCCCCCACTCCCCCTCAAGCACTCCTCCGTCTGCACCTGGATGTCAAACTCCAGTGCCTTCTTCAAGCCCTTGCATTTGGGGTTCCCGCACCGCCGCGGCCGCGACCGCCTCCCACCGCCG
Organism: Stephania yunnanensis; assembly: GCA_039657365.1. Taxonomy (NCBI): domain Eukaryota; kingdom Viridiplantae; phylum Streptophyta; class Magnoliopsida; order Ranunculales; family Menispermaceae; genus Stephania; species Stephania yunnanensis. The sequence goes on along the minus strand of CM077582.1, from coordinate 59,743,137 downwards.
CAGAAGCCGCAGCAGCCGCAGCAGAAGCAGAAGCAGAAGCAGAGAGAGAGGGCGAGGAGGGCCGCGGCGAGGGAGGGGAGGGAGAGGGGGAGGGGGAGGGGGAGGTGGGGGAGGAGGAGGAGGGAGAGGGAGTGGAAGAGGGAGGAGAGGGAGGAGGTGATTAGGAAGGCGCAGGAGAAGAGGACTAGAATCAGGATGAGGAGGTCTAGGGTTGCTGATGGGCTGTGTTTGTGTTTGCAGTGGGAGGTCTTGCCGGAGCCGCCGCCGCCGCCGCCGCCGCCGCTGGTGGGGGAGGCATTTTTCAGGGCGGTGGTGGTGGGGAGGTGGGGCATGTTGGTTAGGGAGGTGGGGGCATGTTAGAATTTGTTGGGTGGTGTTTTGTGGGATGGTGAGGGGTGCGCAGGTTAATGTAATAATTATTTGTTTATTTTGCATCTTGTCTTTTTCTTTTTTCTTTTTTTTTGTATATTAGTAGGGGTAAGGGTGTAAACATTTTGAGTCTGCCTTTGATGTAAACGAGCATTTGCATTATCTAGACTCGATACGATTATTAATATGAACAAATATGACTTGTCAAGATTCGGTTTACTTTTAATTTGGGTTATCTAAATGTTCAGATTTGTCAATTTTTTTAAAATAATTATTTTATGTTTAAAAACATTTTTAATTATTAAAATTATTGCAAATTTGTAAGTTCCTCGTAATATAATCTTCTATAATATGATTTTATAAAACTAATGTTCAAGTTTTATTTATTATTTTAAATTACAAGTTATTATAATATTTTTTTTGTTAAAGGACAAAACACGTAATGTTATTGTGCATCTCAAGCAATTTAGCCAAGTCTCAAAATTAAAATAATACATTTCTATACAAGCTATGTAGTTTCCTTATTTTTATTGTTGTTTTTGTGAATTATACAATGTATGGAAGTATATTTTCAAAACAAGATAGACATCTTTTGAAATCTAAGTTGGGTCTGGGCTTAAAGGGACTTGTCCAGACCCGACCCGAATTTTGATTTGGACATCAAAGTCTTGTCCAAACCCTGACCGGATTTAAAAAATTATTGTCCAAACCTTTTTTCTTCTAAGTTGGCGGACCGAACAAAAAATTGACACCCCTATGTAGGGGTGTACATAAAGGAGAGTGCTAACGTAACACAAGCTTGTTTGCATCCCTTCTTGGTGAAAATGAGGGTCAAGCACAAGTGCATGTCCCGAAAGCGTGTTTCACTAACATTTTTCGTATAAAAAAAAATTCATGAATCTAATAATCAAGTTGGATCCAATTCAATTAGCTTTAATTGATTCATACTTTGAGTTTGTTAACCTGAATTGGGTTGCAAAAGTTGTAATTTGCATGGATTTGAGTGAGTTGCAAATCGCATGTTTTAATCTATCTAATTAGATTTACACTTGAAAATTTAATATATATTTTTTTGCAACTTAAATTAATTCTTTTTCGTCCAGTACTATTTACCTAAAATAAATTATTTAAACTTAAAGTCTTATTTATTATGTTCTTTATTAATAGCAACTTTTTTATTGAATAAAATTTGCTTAAGTTTTAATTTGAATATATTAATTTTGTAATTTTATAAGTATTAATTTTATAATTGCCAGTGCACGCGTGTTGACAATTAGTAAAGGGAGCGGCTAAACAGGTTCAATTCTTACTTAGAGGACCCCACCCCAGTGAAATTACCCAACTACCTCTCCATATAAAAAGATTTTTATTTATCATACCCCACCCACCCCACTCACCTATACTTGTAACGACCCAAAATTCTAATAGCAAATTTGTTTGTTATTAAGGGTCATCGACCTATGACGTGGCCCAACGGCGGGTACACTGTCTTAACACTCAACTCGAATACCGAGATGCATGATATTTTATGTGATGGATGCTTAGTGCAATGTATGTGTACCATATATTGGATATTTACTTAGTCTATTTATTTATCATTTGACGCACGAGCGGGGACACGCTTCGAGATGCGTGCCAACGTGGGACCGGGGTATGGAGTGATAGGGTAAGTAATAATTTTTTAATTGTGATAATAAACTAATTTAATGTGCCTATAGTTGAATATACATATGTACATTGTAGCTTAAAGTTTGGTTAAAAATCAACCACCATTAAACATGCCTCGAGATACGTGTTAATGTCCATGTGTGTAATATTCGTGTGTCACATAAAGTGGGTTAGTGGAGCTAGATGGTAGGAGTGGATTATGGCCACGTGATCATCATAGTGCTGAGGGTGTGTGTAAGTGATGAAGTTAGAAGTATAAAAGCAACACTAGTAGGTCTTCTCTTCATTTTGCATGTTTTTCAAACAAAAATCAAAGTTGCTTGGTTTTAGGGCTGAAATTTTCAATGGTGGTATGAGAAGAATTCTTCAACAAATTAAAGGATCAAAAGCAACAACAAGTCTAGCTACAACCTTAGGTATACTTCTACTACTTCTATGCATACAATCTTTGATGATTTTGATTGTAGATCATAGCGCTTTTACCTCTAATCAATTTCAATATTTTTTTAAGGTTGTCTATAAGCAAATTGAAGCATTGGTTTGGATTACAAGTCCCAATTCTCGAATTTTCGAGTTTTGGCAAAGTTTGAGCTTTTTCATATGAAACTGATTTTTCAAAATCAGAGTTAGAAAATGATTTCTTTTATGAAACCCAAGTGCATATTTGGATTCTTCACGAAATTCTACTAATCTAGCTACTAAGACGTTTTAAATTTGATTTTTAAATTATCAAGTTATGATTTTTCAAGATGTAAGTATGTTATTGAGCATTTCTCTTGCATGTATGTTTAAATCTAAATTTTGATCAATATATTGAAGTGTCTAGTGTTTTCGTTGTTGTTTTGAGGTGCTTGTACCTCATTAAAGGAGTTTTTGGCGATGCAGATGACCTGGGTGGGATTTGGGGTCAAAAAGTCTAAATCCTAATGGTAGAAATGCAGTCCGCAGCGCACATAGCGCTCTATGTATTTTGCAGACAGGACAACTTTTCGGATTTTCGTAAAACGGTCATAACTTTCTCGTTTCAACTTGGATTTTGACGTTCCATATACCGTTGGAAAGCTAACAGAGTGAGGAACAACATAGAATAAATAGTTTTTGAAAATATGGTCATATTATTTGTCAAAATGGAGTTGAAAGTGAGAACTTATGCCTAGGGGTAGTTATTGATAAGTGTTTAGAGTCTTTTTAGGTTTGGTTGGTCCAAACACTTAACTAAGAACTAAAACACATCTAAATCAGTTTAATAATATCCAGGTACATTAGGAGTTGATGTTGGGTGTGGGACACGCGAACTCCAAGGCAGGTAGCGATCAATATTGCTAGGATTGCGGATATATGTGTAAGTAAAGCTGTGAGAATTCTCTATTTCATTTCGTTGCCTCTTATCGATTTATAATCTATTTCTAGACATTGCTACTTGTAATCTCACATCATGTTATCCTTGTTTCGATTCATTATTGAATATTGTCAACATGATGCCTTATGAAGTATTTCATTGATTCTTTTTCTTAAGCTTGATAATATTTTTGATATATAGTTGATCTAAAGCATGCTATTAGGATATGTTGTAATGGATTAGACTTGTACTCTATTTCCTTAGGCTTTGTAGCTTAACTAGTCTTGAAACACTACAAAAAATAGCAAATCAGAAACGGAATTTTCCGTCTCTGATTTGCAAAAATTTCGTCTCTAATTGCAATCAGAAACGGAACAGAGACGGAATGAGTTCCGTCTCTGAAAACGTCGTCGCTGATTCGATCAGAAACGGAAAATTGATTCCGTTTTTGATTAGAGACGGAATAGAGACGGAAAAAATTCGTTTATGATTAGAGACGGATTTAGAGACGAAAATTAGAAACGGAACAGAGACGGAACAGAAATGGAATTTTTTTCAAAATGGTACATTTGTAATTGCATTCCGTCTCTGATTCCGTTGCTGATTAGCAACGGAATCAGAGACGGAATTAATAAATTCATGAATTCCGTCTCTGATTCCGTTTCTAATCAGCAACGGAATCGGAGACGAGAATGCAAATATTCCGTCTCTGATTCGAAACGGATTCAGAGACGGAATTTTTCCGTTTCTGATTCCGTCTCTGTATCCGTTTCTGATTAGCGACGGAATCAGAGACGAAATTCTTATTTCCGTCTCTGATCCGTTTGTGATTCATACATATATTTCTGGAAAATTAGAGACGAAATAGCAACGGAATGTTTGACTTCCGTTGCTAATCCGTCTCTAATTTTCTGTTTTGTTTAATTATGACACAGAAACATAATCCAATTGGTTCTCCAACCTAAAAATTCAAATTACAACCATATGACCTACTCCATCGCTTTGCACCCTCCAACAACTCCTTGGGGGTGCTAACATCCCACAAAAAAGCCAAATTGCACATTCATACATCGACAATATATATCAACAAATATTCAAAAGAGAAAGAAAAAATGTGAAACTCAAAATTTGCAAAAAAATTTATATATCCACGGAAAATTGTCATGTATTACAAAAGCTCCAAATTTGGAAGTATACACAAAAACCACCAATCCTATTGTTCAACAACCAAAAAAAAAAAAGAACACTTACAATCCTATAAATATGCACATAAAGAATTAAGTTTAATAACCAAGAACAAAATTAATCTAATGTTCAACACATCCAATCACCAACACTCCAACATGACTGGTCAGAATAAGAATAGCAAAAAGGACTTCATTATCGTAACTATAACGCAGCTTTGAAGCATTTCTGATTCTCCATCTGAAGACAACAACCAGTGATTATGCACCTGAAAAAAGTAGGCAAATGAGAGATTATTGAACTAAGGATGTACATTGGAAGCGAATGAGAAAAATGGTGGATTTGAAGAAACATAGAAAGTAATAATAATCATACATAAAAAGTAGGCTTCGAACCTATTTTTTAATTTCTTTACGATTGAGTTTGCTTTGGTCTTTTGTTAATTCAACACATATGTAGGTAGAGAGTACTAGAGGTAATAAGGAACATGAAAGAAAATTAACTCATATTAAACATTAAATACAACACCATAGTCAAAACATGAAGTTCCTTAAGGAGACCCAATTTTCATTCAATTCAAAAGAAGACAACAACGACAACAAGTCGTAATAAAACACTGAAACAAAGTAGAAACAACACACACATTGTTGACTTTGATTTAGTTCTTTGAAAATTAAGAGAAAACATTAACAACATTGTGGGGATTGTAATAGGTGAAATGAGAATAACATGGAGCTTTTAGCATTAAAACAAGAAGAATTGAACTCCTTCGCTTGAGTTGGATTATTTATCAAGCTTTGTAAGGCATGCATTTCAACATGTATATGATAATGGTGAAGTGCAATAATGCTAAAAGGTAAAAACTGAAAGTTAAGCACAAACCTTTATCAAAGCAAGATTCACATCCATCAATCTTGATAAGAAGTCATCATCTCATCCACCAACAACTGCTTTGTGTGCTCCATTACAATACCAAACCATGTGTTCCTACTCAAAAAAAAAAAAACCAAATTTGAGGTCCTCTCCTGAGTGAAGAAAAAAAAACTCATTTGAAGATAGTATACGTACATTGAAATGTTGGGTCACTTCCTTGATCTGCTTCGCAATTAAATAAAAAACATAGCAGAACTCACCTGATAAACAACCCTCACAGTGCCCTCTATTTTCCCAGCCTCTCTATTTTCCCATCAATCTTGATAGGAAGTCATCATCTCATCCACCAACACCTCTGTGTGCTCCATTAGACTGAACCAGCCATGTGTTCCTACTCAAAAAAAAAAAAACCAGCTGAGGTCCTCTCCTGCAGTGAAGAAAAAAAAAACTTATTTGAAAATAGTATACGTACATTGATATGTTGGGTCGCTTCCTTGATCTGCTGCAATTAAATAAAAAACATAGCAGAACTCACCGATAAACAAACCCTCACAAAGTGCCCTCTATTTTCCCAAATTCTCTCTATTTTCCCATCAATCTTGATAGGAAGTCATCATCTCATCCACCAACACTGCTTTGTGTGCTCCATTAGATGAACCGACCATGTGTTCCTACTCCAAAAAAAAAATAATAACCAGTGAGGTCCTCTCCTGCGGTGAAGAAAAAAAAACTCATTTGAAGATAGTATACGTACATTGAAATGTTGGGTCACTTCCTTGATCTGCTGCAATTAAATAAAAAACTTAGCAGAACTCACCCGATAAACAGCCTTCACAGTGCCCTCTATTTTCCCAGCCTCTCTATTTTCCCATCAATCTTGATAGGAAGTCATCATCTCATCCACCAACACTTCTTTGTGTGCTCCATTAGACCGAACCAGCCATGTGTTCCTACTCCAAAAAAAAATAATAACTAGCTGAGGTCCTCTCCTGCAGTGAAGAAAAAAAAAACTCATTTGAAGATAGTATACGTACATTGAAATGTTGGGTCACTTCTTTGATCTCGTTGCAATTAAATAAAAAACATAGCGAGAACTCGCTTTGATAAACGACCTTCTTCACGGTGCCCTCTATTTTCCCCTCTCTATTTTCCCATCAATCTTGATAGGAAGTCATCATCTCATCCACCAACATTGCTGTGTGCTCCATTAGACTGAACCAGGCTTGTGTTCCTACTCCAAAAAAAAATAATAACCAGCTGAGGTCCTCTCTATGCAAGTGAAAAAAAAAAACTCACAAATAGAATAAGAAAGCTTCAAAAAAAAAGTAGGAGCGAAAGAAGCGTAACCGATTTAGGAATTTGAAGTTTTGTTGTTGTTGTGACTTTGGGGTGTCACCTTGTAGCTATTATTTCTCCAAGTTATATCCATAATCCTAGCTAATGCGATCAAAATTGAAAAGAGTTACTCATTGATTCCATTTGAAACAAAAAGAGAGGATCAACTGCCCTTCATGCCGAATCCAAACAAACATTTCACCAAAGAACACCAAAAGCTCACCACATCACTTCCACCATCCTACCATTTCACCAAAGAACACCAAAAGCAAATAAGAGTGTTAAAATTAGTGCTTTAGCCTACATAGTTTCTATTTATGTTATTTATTTAATTATGATGTGTGCAGTCCAAGATTTAGAAACTTCCTATTTCTTTTTTAAATTGGGGAAGCTCATACTTCTTAGGTGTTTAGTTTAGTTCAGATGAACTTATTTAAGGTTTAATAAGTTTCTATTCTTAAAGTGTTTTGTCTAGGAAAGTTATAAGATTTATGAGTTTATGTATTTTAGGAGTTACTATTTTGGTTTAGTTTTCTAAACTATTTATTACGTGCAACTATTTTTCATGAAATAAAGAGACCAAAATTACTTTCAAGTTGTGTGTGCAACAGTGTTTAAGGAGAACGAAAACATTGTATTTTGGACTCCTTTGTTCATTCTCTCCTATGTGTAGAATATTTACAATTGTAATTTCTATCTTTTATTGGCTTTAAAACCAAGAATATTTACCAACTTAAAGTTTGACTTTGAGTTTCAAATTTTATTTTTGAACATATCAATGAGATTTTATCACTCAACAACCTCAGTTTAAAGTTAATAGACTTGAATGAAAAAAAGTCGAGAATTTTGAAAACTTCTATGATTGTTTTGACGCAATTCAAGTTTCACAAAAACCAAGTTTTACGAAATTATTTTCCATAAGGGATTGTCTTACAAACCATTGCCTTAAACTAACTTGAAATGACTTCCAATGGACTTTGATTATTCAATAATACTTAAAAACAATATGGAAAGTGTCTAGAAACTTGTAACACCAAGTTTGGACATTTGTGCTAAGTTAAGTATCAATAGGGTATTTAAAATGAGTAAAAGACGCCTATCGGGTTTATTCCTTCGCATCAAGCCTTCGTATATAGTAACAATGAGCAATTTGGGACTATGTGGACTTAGTATAAACTTGTTTTGGAGACATTAAAGTTGAGATTGGATCTATGCTATATAGAAAATACATAGATTGGTCTTCTCATCACACGGGCCAGCTTCCTCAATCAAGCCACAATCACTATATTTTGGGATCAGGAAGGGCATTTCTTTTAGTTGAAAGATTTGCATACACAAAACCCAATGAAATCCAAAGTAAAAGCAGCATAAATGAAGGTCCTTGCCTCGGCAGAAAAGCCACCACTGCTAATCATTGAACTGGTTTGTTTGACACAACTGAGATTCAAGAAATCCCCTATATCCACTTGGCTAGAAAAAAAAGCATTTAAGACTAAATGGAAATGTCCTAATTAGTACGCGAGTTCGAATCTCCGATGGCATTGCAATCATATTATATCATAACATATATTCTTAATCATAGAACCCCAAAGACTCTACTTACAATAATCTGAGTTTTAAAATAGGCATCTTTGTCAATGAGTTGAGTTTTTGAATTAGATTTTCTTGAATGGGATTTAGCCCAATAACAAAACAATTAGCACAAAAACCAAACAAATTAAAACACAGCCAATTGATTCAAAAAATCAACTTTCTAGAAACCTAATATAATTTAGCCGAGTAAGATGAGGTGCAGAAAAGGCCATTCAACTATCACTAATGAAAAACGATATGAAGAAGAAGGCAGCATAAAGAAAAAATGTAATACCTAATGTTGGTTTGATTCAAAGATGAAAGGTCCATCTTAGCTTTCTCAGCAGTCCCAGTGAGGCGCTGAAGAGCTTGATTGTCTTTCAAAAGATCAATGCCATCGTCTCTCTTGCTTGTCTCAGTGAGGTCCCAGCAAGGCAAACTCCAAACTCTCTGTTACAACATGAGATAGGTAGCTCAACAACTAACAAATAACAACATGTTGAAAACTGCAAAAAACGAAATAAGGAACTTCATCATCAGTACCCTCTACTACATCAGGCTTCAACAAACCACCATGAATTGCAGGTAAATGTGTTGTTCCTTTATCCTCTGTATATCTTAGTTGCCTTGGAAGCCCAGTTCATGCATAAGTTATCATGGATTTTATTTTTTATACCTTTTCCTCCCCAAATTTTTTTTTATGTTAAGTAAAATATACTATAAGTACAGAATGTTTGCAGAATTAATCCATGGGAGAAGAAAACATCTTTGTTTGTTTGTGTGCAAATCTTATGTCGTTGCAGGTTCTCTCGAGTGCTATGATGAAGAAAGTGGTAGAATTGACAGGGAGCAACATCTTCATGCCATAGCAAATGAATTTGGGAAATCGATAAAGGGTCGTTTTTCGGTCATCTGTTTTGAGAACATGTAGGCTCTTGTTCTTCTAGGGACATGCGATAATAGAAGAACAAGAGCCTACATGTTCTCAACACAGATGAACGAAAAACGAGCCTTTATCGATTTTCCAAATTCATTTGCTATTGCATGAAGATGTTGCTCCCTGTCAATTCTACCACTTTCTTCATCATAACACTCGAGATAACCTGCAACGCCATAAGACTTGCACACAACAGCCAGCATGTTTTCTTCTCCCATGGATTATGCAAACATTCTGTAGTTATAGTATATTTTACTTGACATAAAAAATTTTTTTGGGGAGGAAAAGGTCAAAAAAGTAAAATCCACGATAAAAGGCATTTAGTGTCAAACACAAACTTACGTATCATTGAGAAAATAGTATAAATCATAAGGCATTTAGTAGTCTTGTTTACCTTCCATTGGCGCCGGTATTGGTCTTTATGATGAGGCGGTACCGACTTCCAACAATACCCTTCAAGAATCATCCATCGTTTGAAAACTTTCGTCATCCTCCTTGTACAAAAATGCGAAGGATGCAACTCCCTGTGTTTCATGAACATGCATATCACCTTAACTACTTCTTCAATAATTGACATCTATATTTAAAACGACATATAAGAGTCAAACACAAACTTACGTATCATTGGCAATCAGTCTGATAGGGATCCCCTGCACGCGAGGGGGCTCCATCCCTGTCCTCTGAGGTGGTCGCGGAGGGCCTGTCACCTCCAACCCTGCTCTTACGTCGTCTTGTACGGATCTTTGCCGGTGATCTTTGTGGTGAGGGGTGCGAGCCTCGTGGGTAAATGAGTCCTTGATGTCGGAGATGGTGACTGGAAGTGCATATTTGGTATAGTCCTTGATGACGACGCCGACGGTATGGAAGGGGAAGGTGACGCTGCGGCTGTCTCGTGCTCGAGAGACCGAGAAGTCGGAATCGATAATACAGGTATCGACCCACGACCTCGACCGCCACGACCTCTATGGACCCCTCGTGTGGCCTGACCATGAGGCCCAGTCGGTATTTCACCGCTAGAGGTCGGTGCTGCACCTCTTCCGCCTGGACGATGTCCTCCTAATGGGAATCCTCGACGTGGGGGATGACCACCTCCCGCCATGAAACCTAACAAAATAGCAATAAAACATCAGAGAAGGAGGGCATACAAAAATTAGAAATTAAGTGTAAATGATTGGACTTAATAACACAGGATCCATGCTAATAAAAGTAACTACATTATTGGACATTGACATATCATATACATACATTATTCGTTATCATCCGTTTCAAATTCACTCTCATGAGTAGAAGGTGAGGATTCTTCTTCTGAATCATCTCCACTATAAACTTCTTCGCTTGGACCCGCTTCAACAATGAATCGAGTCCAGTCGGATCATCCAGATTGTTGATATCGGCGATTGCATCATCGACTACGCACGTGGTGGGCATCCCATCTTGGAAAGCAATCTCTCTAGAGCCCTGGTCATTATCTTCTTTGCTAGTTTCCTCGTCAACGAATTTTGGCTGACAGCAACAAACGCTAGCCATTCTTGTCGGTCGTTCCTCATAGAAGGGTACGAAAGGTAGTACACTTGAGTGGCTTGCATTGCTAGTACAAATGGCTCGTAGTTATTATATCGTCGACTTCGATGAACCTCTACCAATTGAAGTGTTGGGTGAGTCCTCACACCATGATTCGGTGTAGGGTCATACCATTCACACTTAAACAAGACCACGCGCTTGAGGCCGGTATACTCAATCTCCACAACCTCTTGCAGTACTCCATAATAGTTATGGGAAACATCGGCGTAGTTTGAACCCTTCACCAAAACACCGCTGCTCTGCGTCGATCTATTAACGTCATATGTTGCGGAGTGGAACTTATACCCATTAACAAGATAACCAGGGTAGACAGTACATGATCGACTAGGACCAACAGAAAGATCAACGAGCGTCTCGCCAACTATAGAATTTCGAGCCTATTCAAAAAAATTAGAAATGCAATATGACGCATTACTTATGGAAGAAATTTATGAATCTATAACGTACAAAAGTAATGACCTTACATATGTTTGAAACCAAATGGGGAAGTTGTGCTCTAGACTACTATCAACTTCCGACTCCCCCATTGCTTGAGTGATTTCATCGACGAATATCCTAGAAGAAACGAACATGTAAGTAGGTTGTCTTACTAAAATATGAACAATGAATGTACCGCATTATTGACTGAAAGTGACAGACATATTGAACGTAAGGAGCGATCTCTGGAAAATTGAGCAGTATGTACGAATGAGCGGCATTATACTCCTGCTCTGTTAAGTACCGCTCCTTCGACTTGCCCATGGGTCGACCAGGATAAGTGAAAATTGAGAAATTGCCGACGAAGTTCGGTGTGGGCTCGAGACCGCCATCGTCGTTACGTGGCACTTTTTCATGCAACGTAAAGACGTGATCTTCGAAGAAGTAAGAACAAAAGGATGTGACCTCTTCGACCAAATAAGCATTACACATGGAGCCCTCAACCTTCGCTTTGTTTCGCACATTGTTCTTCAAATGTTTAAGGTACCTGTATGAATGTTATAGGAAATGTTGATATAAAACCTATTGAATGGGAAAATAATTTCAAGGGCTCGAGATAGTACCTCTCAAATGGATACATCCATCGAAATTGAACGGGACCGGCCAGACGGGCCTCGTAGGCCAAGTGGATTGGTAGGTGTTCGAGTCAAATAAGCTTGGAGGGAATATTTTTTCCAACTTGCAAATGATTTTTGGTATTTCAGACTCTAAGACCTCCATATCTTGGATACTGACACATTTCGCAGTTAGGGATCGGAAAAAAAGGCTTACTTCGCTAATTGCAACCCAAACCGGGTTTGGGAGGAGTTCTCTGAATGCAATTGGTATCAACCGTTGCATGAATATATGACAATCATGGCTCTTCATGCCGAACATTCGCAGTTTCTTTGGATCTACACATCGACCAAGATTCGATGCGTAACCATCAGGAAAACGCAATTTTTCAACCCACTCGCACAATTTTTGTTTTTTTGATGTATCAAGAGCATAGCACCCAAGGACGTAAGTATTTGTCGCCGAATCAATGTGTAGAGAAGGTCGGTGACAATATTCATGAATATCTTGCCTCGATTTTGCATTGTCCTTACTCTTGCCCGGTACACACATAATAGTGTTGAATATGTTGTCAAAAACATTTTTCTCAATGTGCATGACATCTAAGTTGTGGCGGATCAAGTTTGTCTTCCAATACGGCAAGTCCCAGAATATGCTTTTCTTCCTCCATCCCGAATTCTTAGCTATCCGCCCATTCACAGATTCGGCTCCGATTTGTCACCTTCATCAAGCCAAACGATTCAATTTCGCCAAAATTTCTTCACCGAACATAAAGCAAAGCGGGCGGATCATCATTTATGACCATTTTGCCTCTAATGAAATTTTTTTGTCTTTCCTTAATGGTGATGACTTCGCCAAGAAACGACGATGACGGTCGAACCACGATGTCTTACCACCATTTCGCAATTGAAATGCATTTGTATCCTCCATACAATATGGACAAGCGTACTTACCGTGTGTGCTCCAACCAGGACAACATGCTATATGCGGGAAATCACTAACGATCCATAAAAGGGCAACTCGCATGAGAAAATTTGTCTTGGTGGAGACGTCGTATGTAATCACCCCATTGTTCCATAAATCTTGCAACTCTTTCACAAGCGGTGAAGGAACACGTCGATTTTCTCGCTTTGGGCTGGTCGGTCCAGGAACGATAACCGTTAAGAACATAAACTCAGATTTCATGCACATCGACGGTGGAAGGTTGTAAGGAGTCAAAATCATGGGCCACGAAGAGTATGATTTCCCGGAAAGCCCAAATACTTGAAAACCATCAGTGCACAATCCTAAACGAACATTCCGAACCTCGGCGGCGAAGTCTCTATTGACGTCATTAAAATGTCTCTAAGCAATCGAATCAGAACAGTGTTGCATAACATCTTCTGGCGATGAATGATCTCCATGCCATCGCATATGTTTTGCGGTTTACTCAGACGCATACAATCGTTGCAACCGAGGGCCCAAAGGGAAGTAGTACATTCTTTTGCAAGGGCGATTTTTTGTGTTCCGACCACGACCTCGTCGATGTGCAATGTATCGTGATTTCCCACAAAATTTACATGACGTCTACTCAGAGTCCACTCCCCAATAAATCATACATTGGTCCTCACAACAATCTATTTTCTCAACAGGTAGACCTAGACCTCGCATTAGTCTTTTAGTGGCATAAAAATCTTCAACCAATGAGTTGTCATTTGGCAAACAATCCTTCATGAGTTTAATGATTTCATTATACCCCCGTTCAGATATATGATGTTCGAACTTGATCGCAAGTAATCTTGTCATTGCGGACAACGTTGTCATGGTTTCGCAACCAGGCCACAATTGTTCCCTACTTGCATCAATCATGTCATATAGTTGGCGTGCTTGGGGGTTTGGTGATTCTTCCACGTCGTTCCAATTGAAACTTGGACCTGCCACGTTGTGTAGCATCTCGCGGTAAGGTGTCGGATCGTATCCTCCCACATCAGCATCATCAATATGGCTATCCATTTCGTAAAAGTTTTGCGGGCCTTCATCTCCGTTCTTACCATGTTCGTACCAACTGTGATATCCCGGGACAAATCCATACCTACATATGTGGTACTCAACCGTTTCAACGTCCAAGTACGGTACAAGTCGACATTTCTTAAAATTGCACGGACATCTAATCTTCATTTCACTTTGGTATGTAGGACAATGTTGTTTGGCAAATGATATGAATTCTTTAACCTTCGTCGCGAATTCAATTCGAACGTAACCGTTGTCGAGCCGGTTGTACATCCAGTCTCTACTTGTAGACGACATTCCTATTCGAACGTAACCATTGTCGAGTCGGTTGTCTATTCAAGTAATGAAATAATAATGATTAAGATGATAGGAAATCTCACTAATTGGAGAATAGTGTAAATCGGAATAGCGATCGAGAAAATCTAGAAGAAATTGATAGCTAAGTGAAAGAACGAGGTTCTTGTTGAACTCATGAATAGAGAATAAATTGACAAAGTTAGGAAGTCATTAATTTTCTAACTAGTCAGCGTTACACGATGTCTCAGGTTTCATTTATGATCGTATTGTAATGTAATGTCTCTTTTCATATGACGATAGATGTAATTAGATCACTCTAGTCATGGAATGACTTATATAATTATAGGTTTTATTAAGAAATTCTAGAATGGTGATAGATCAAATTTACTTTAATATCTAATGTTGTCCTTAATTATTATCTTGCTAAGTATTAATGTTTGAATGCAATTCAAGGCACGAAATGCAAAGTACAACAACATTTATTCGATATTCCTCTAACTGGATTATTTACCTCATCATAAATATGTAAGATGCCTGGATTAGAAAGTAATTGTTTTAACTTTTCATTGAACTAAGGATAGGGAGTTGAAAATTCAAAGTGTTTTTTATCTATACCAACTATGCTCATTGGAAAGTAAGGATGAAGTTCTACATTAGGGTGAAAATTAGACTTTTGTGGGAGTCAATTGAGAATAGGTACAGTCCACCAAACAGGGCCATGAGAGAATACATCATTGAGGAGACCAAGATTGAGCTCTCCAATGATCAAGCCATGAATAATTTTTTTCCTCGCTTTATGAGAACAAATTTAACAGAGTTAGGGCTTGTCAAACAACTAAGGAAGTGAAAGAGAAGCTTAGGGTGCATTATAAAGGTAAACATCAAGTGAAGAAAAAAGTTGATAATCGAGGGGCACTATATATGAGACTTTCAGAGTTGGCTCCGATGAAGACATAGCCACAACCATCACTTCGTTCACTAAGCTCTTGAATGAGATCAAGAATCATGCAAAGAACTATGATCAAAGTAATACCTAGTATATTCAGAATTAGATTTTCATATTTCAGATCATTGCACCTATTATCAATTTTTCGGCATTTAGAATAGCATAACCAAACATAATAAAATAGCAAGGAATAAAAAACAATGCCTAACATGATAAATTTGAACAAAAATACGAACGAAAATTCTTGATTTCATTAGATCGAAAGGAAGTGGAAACTTGTTCTTTTTATAAATGTTAGTTGAACACCTACATAACACATCAAGAGAGACACCGAACATATAACAAAGACATCAATATATCACTTATGATAGCTGAATAGTTATACACATCAATATATCATACAATAGCAAGGGAGACATACTGGTAAAGTTACAACCAAATCAAATTTATTTAAATTATACATTTAAATAGGTAAACCAACATCAAGATATGATAAAATAGCAAGGAACACCTACATAACATGTCACTGCCAATTCACCAAAAATAATGGTTCGAGAGGAAAGAGGGAGAACTCACCAATCAAGCACAGCGAGGCGCGGAATGAATGAGAGCACAATACAACCAAACAGAGATCGAAGAGGGGACTGAATGAGAGCACGAAGTGAGACCCGAGAGAGGAGAGAGGCGCGGAATTTGAAATGGTGCAAGACAACCGAACAGGACCGAGAGCGAGGCGCGCGCTACCAGGGAGCAATGTAGTGCGAGGACGACTTGTTGGGGGTTGGGGATTTGGGGGCGGTGGCTGGAGAGAGACGGAGAGACCGAGAGAGAGAGAGTTGAGAGCAACGAACAGAGACGCCAAATTTGTTGGGGGTTGGAGCTTTAGGGGCCGGTGGACCAGGAGAGACGGCGCGACCGAGAGAGGAGAGACGAGAGTATAGAGGAGAGACGACGAAGACGATGAGATCGAATCGCGCAGTGGGTTTGCTTGGTTAGGGCTTTCGGTGGATTTCGGTGGTGGGGAGGACGAGACGAGGGGGGGTTTTGGAGGGGGTAAAGAGAAATCTCGAGATTTGTTGTCACAAATCTCGAGATTTGATGAACGGGTATAACAAAATAAAGTTTTGGTGGGAATGTCGGCGCCATTTTTCAGAGACGGAATTTAATTCTGTCTCTAATTCGTCTCTACTTCCGTCTCCGATCCGTCTCAAATCCGTCTCTGAATGTTTCCGTCTCAATTCCGTTGCTAACTTTTTAATTTAGAAACGGAACTTATTCCGTTTCTAATTCCGTTTCTGATTTAGAAACGGAACTTATTTGCGTTTCTAATTCCGTTTCTGATTTGCTGTTTTTTTGTAGTGAAATCTTAGAGACGTAGAATTATTGATCCTTGAAAATTAAAGAAGGGATTATCTAGTGTCCATTGTAGAAGAGATGCGCGTTTCATGTGGACTTAGATCTACCAGGGTTTCGGCACTCACCACTACACTTGTGTGACATACGGGGTGTGGGACATGGGGTTGTCGGCAAGAACGAGATAGATGACATATATGCATAGAGCACAACTCCGCCATTTGAGGATTGATAGAATTTATGAAATATGTAGAGCACAGCTCCATATAGTAATAGAAAAGGCTATGTGATAGTTCTCATCGCTGACTGGACGTAGATCATCTCGACTTAGCCTGTGTCAGTCTATACATTTTTTATTGGGGCATGTGCCCTAGGTCAATCCATTAACTGTCTTTATGAATACTTTTAGTTAATAAAATAGATTATTTTATTTGTTATTTATTATAATCAATTTGCATGTTTACATTATAATAAGATCCATGGGTATTTACAAAAATATCATAAATGTCCCTAGTTGATCATTATACTAGGAACTATAATGAATTAAGACTAGTGCGAGTCTTGATTGATGATCTTATGGTGATTATACATATAGGGATATGAATCAAGATCATGAGTACTTGTTAGGGAACAAAGTACTGGACCGACCCGCTATGAGAACATCATATGGATTAAGTCATAGTTGTTTCTCATGATAGGTATATTTTTCAGTCCTTTGACTTGAGATTACCAGAGACTTCAACATTAGGAATACAGTGATTTGACACAATCAAGCGTTGTCTTTAACCGGGCGATTATAAATATTGTGATTGGTTACTCTGTGAGCAATGTGATGAAGTTGTGTAATCAAGATATAATTTGTCCCTATCATATAAAGAGAGATATCCAGTGGATCCCTCGATGTGTTAGACTGTTAAAAAGCCTAGTATAAGTGAATTGATATTGATCAATGTCACTTGGATATTTTTAGTCTACCTAGAGATCGAGACTAGTACGATTGAACATGTTCGATGACAATTCCATGCCTTATGTTTGATCAAAAGGATATCGTGTGACAAAAGGATGTTATATACACTATTGATTAGGTTGTATCAATTTGATATTCGTACAACTTGAGTAGTCATAATGTCTTGATAGAGGCCGTTTATGACTTGTATACCAAAATGTGTTTTGGTACACTACCAACGTTGTATGAGCCTATTAGGTCGCACACTAAGAATGGTTTTGCGAGATTGTAAGATGGTTCAGAAAAATAAATTTTATATGATAAAATTCATGACAGAAACGTCCTTGTGGTGTATTACACTTATACTTCTTTAAGTAAGGGTATATTTGTAATTTACTTAACCGTTTATATACAAAGGTTGTATAAATAGACGCTTTAAGTTAGAACATACGTAGGAAAGATTAAGGGCCAAAACTCTATTTTTGTTTTAGAAACGAATTAGGGTTTTCTAGTACGCTCTGGATCATTTTGGAGAGAAACAAAAAGGTTTGGTATTCTCTCGAAGCTAGCACTTCGAATCTCGACCGCCGTTCGTGTGTGGACTGCTGGTAGAGGGCGTTCGTCGTTGGCAGCGACTTAGAGATCAATCAACCTTCAGAAAGGTATATTGCGACCGAGGTATGATTAAGTTTTCATGGTTTAAATGTTTTTAATAGAATTAGATTCAGATCTTGTTGGGGTTTTTGTCATGAATTGTTTTGCAATTCCCGTTGCGCATGAACCTACAACAGTGGTATCAGACCCATCGAGTTCGATTCCATTAAATTCGTTGCATGTTTTCTTCTCATATATAAATGATATATGATTGAAAGCATGTTAATAGTTTATGTATATGTGATATACATAAGTTTTCTGTAAGATTTATTATCATGTTTTGTGTATATGATACATATATTCGTGATTTAATTGAAATCGATTTCGTACATGCTAGTAACCATGCTAGGTTAATTCGAATAATTTTAATGAATTGAATTTCGTGTTCCGTGATCCATGACACCATTAGGCATAATCTTTATTTTTCGTGTATTGATGCATGGATGAAATCTCTGTAATTCGGTATGCATATTTAGGTTACATTGTTTTAATTTTCTTAAATTGTATAAGTCTGAATATTAATTCAAAACAAATATGATTAGGTTCGATTGAGATAGTAGTTCATGATTCAATTACATGTTTGTGATTATTTGGATGAGGACCGAAATTGCAAATAATTATTTTTCAAAATTATTTATTTATCTCGTTATATATATTATGTTACGAAATTTCTATTTGATAAGATATAGATAACAAATTAGATTAGGAGATATTAGCAAAATCGGTTTCATTATCCCTATTGATAGGAGATAAATATCGAAAATTTTGTTATTGGTGATATACTAGGATTCAAATATCTTAAGTCTTAATTGGATTAGGATAAGATGATTAGTTAGATGTTGGCCCGAGTTAATTAAAATGTTTTAATTGACTTAATTTCGGATAAATTAAGGGGTTAATTTATGATAATAAAATCAGCGAAAAATATGATTTTTATAGCGAATTTTAATTTTCGAAATTGAAATTCGTCTCCTAAAAAAAAGGGGGCGCTGTTACCTACCTAAATAATCTAGTTATGCGTTTCATGTCATATCCGTCATAGAATTAGGTGAAATATGAATTTTAGTCCCCTAAATAAACAGTATATTTTAGGAGGGTTGTTAATTCAGTGAGAGTCTATTCCTCTATATTAAAATAAACTTTGCATAATCTTTATTGTAGATCAATGGCCTCTTCAAGTAACAATAATCCCTTGTCACTGCGATCCATCCTTGAGAAGGATAAGCTATCTTGGACTAACTTTCTTGACTGATTCAGAAACTTGAGAATCGTTCTCTAGCATGAACGCAAGTTGTATGTCCTGGATGCTCCAATCCCTGAGGACCCACCAGCCAATGCTGCAAAAGCTGTGAAGGATGCGCATAATAAGCATGTCAACGATTCTACTGATGTTGCATGTATTATGCTAGCAACTATGGTTCCTAAACTTCAGAATGACATGGAACTAATGGAAACCTACGACGTGGCTGTAACACTGAAGGAAATGTTATAACGACAAGCTAGGCAAGAAAGGTTTGAGACAATCAAGAACCTACATTCTTGCAAGATGACTGAGGGTGTGTCAGTTAGTCCTCATATTCTTAAGATGAAGGGCTATGTTGACCAGCTTGATAGACTCGGATTTCCCATAAGCCAAGAGTTGGCTACGGATTTGATCCTAAATTCATTACCAAAGAGTTGCTCACAATTTGTGATGAACTACAATATGAATAATATGGAGAAATTAATTTCAGAGTTGCATTTGATGCTCAAAACTGCTGAAAAAAATATATCAAGAAACCCTCTAGTAATGTATTGATGGTCCAACAGGGAAAGGGAATGAAGAAGAAAGGCCAAGGCAAGGCTAAAGTTGCCAAGGCTGCTGCTGCTGCACCTGTCGCAAAGCCTGTGGAACAAGTCAAGCCCCAGCCTGTTCCTGCTTCAAAACACCCAAAAGAAAAGGAAGAAAATTGTCATTTCTGCCATGCACTCGGACATTGGTTCGGAAATTACAAACTCTATCTGGAAGATCTAAGAAGAAAAAGGGTAGCGCGACTACCACTACATATATTTATGTTATTGAAATTAATTTATCTACTAGTGATTCCTGGGTATTAGATATCGGATGTGGATCTCGCATTTGTATAAATGTGCGGGGACTCACCAGAAGTAGAAAGTTGAAGAAAGGAAAAGTCATCCTCCGCGTAGGGAATGGAGCAAGAGTTGCTGCACTAGCTGTTAGATCATAAGACTTAGTCTTACCTAGTGGACTTATTTTAACTTTAAATAATTGTTATTTTGTGTCTGCCTTGAGTATAAACATAATTTATGTTTCATGTTTGGATATGGATGGTTTTGATTTTATTATTGCGAATAATAGATGTTCCATTTCTCATAAAGGCATATTTTATGCAAATGCTGATTTGTGTGATGGTATTTATATTCTAAGCATGAAAAGGTCCTCTGATACTTCAGTCTTTAACATAAATACAAATAGATTCAAGTCAAAGAGAAACGCATAACGACGCTCCATAAAGATGGACTTCTAGATTCATTTGATTTAGAAACATATGAAACGAACGTATCTTGTTTACTATGCAAGATGACTAAAAGTCCCTTTACTGGACACAGTGAAAGGGCAAGTAATTTATAGGGTCTAATACATACTGATGTATGCGGTCCTATAAACACAATGGCTAGAGGAGGTTATCAATACTTTATTACATTTACTGATGATTTCAGCAAATATGGTTATGTATATCTTATGAAACATAAAGCTGAATCATTTGAGATGTTTCGAATGTTTCAAAATGAAGTGCAGAATCAACTTGGTAAAACTATCAAAACACTTCGATCAGATCGAGGTGGTGAATATTTGAGCCAAGAATTTGATGATCATCTTAGAAATTGTGGGATTGTCTCCCAATTGACTCCACCAGTAACTCCATAATGGAATAAAGTTTCTGAAAGGAGAAATCGAACCTTATTAGATATGGTTCGATCTATGATGAGTCATGCAGATCTTCCATTATCCTTTTGGGGTTATGCATTATAAACTGTAGCTTTCACTCTAAATCGAGTTCCTTTTAAAGTGGTTGATAAAACACCATATAAGATATGGTATGGGAAGAGACCTAGTTTGTCTTTCCTTAAGATTTGGGGTTGTGAGGATTACATAAAGCGACAAGTCTCAGAAAAATTAGCACATAAATTTGACAAGTGTTTATTTGTAGGGTATCCTAAGGAAACAAAATGATATTACTTTTATAATCCCGCTGAGAACAAAGTGTTTGTTGCTCGGTATGGTGCCTTTATGGAAAAACAGTTCATTTCAAAAGACACTAGTGGGAGAGAAATAAATCTTGAAGAAGTTTAAGAATCACAAATAAACACTGAACCGCTACTGGAAGTTCAACAACGTTCTGAACCAGTTGAACATCCACAAGTGACACAAGGCCCATGTAAATCTGGTAGGGTAAGACATGAGCCAGAGAGATTCGAATTTTTCTATACTGATAGTCGTGATATGTTGCTTATGGATCAAAATGAGGCCACCACTTATCAGGAGGCTATGTCTTGACCAAACTCAGATAAATGGCTAAGTGCCATGAACTCTGAGATGCAATCCATGTATGATAACCAAGTTTGGAATTTGGTTTATTTACTAGAAAGTGGTAACTATTGGATGTAAATGGGTTTTCAAGAAGAAAATAGACATGGATGACAAAGTGCATACTTTTTAAGCAAGACTTGTAGCAAAAGGTTTCAGGCAGACTCAAGGTGTTGATTATGATGAAACTTTTTCCCGATAATCATGCTTAAATCCATAAGAATTCTAATTGCCATTGCTGCATATTATGACTATGAGATATGACGAATGGATGTAAAAATAACATTTATTAATGGAAAGCTGCTTGAGGACGTGTATATGACACAATATGAAGGTTTTGTACATCCTGAGAATTCTAGAAAGGTATAGAAGCTTCAAAGATCCATTTATGGATTAAAGCAAGCTTCTCGGAGTTGGAATCTTCGTTTTGATGAAATAATCAAGGATTTTGGTTTTATTAGATTAGCCTTGTGTATACGAGAAGGTCAGTGGGAGTGTAGTTGTTTTTCTAGTACTGTATGTTGATGATATATTACTCATTGGAAATGACATCCCAACATTGCAGAATGTCAAGTCTTGGTTAGGGAAGTGTTTCTCAATGAAAGACTTAAGAGATGCGGCCTATATCCTAGGGATAAGGATCTATAGGGATAGATATAAGAGGCTAATCGGTCTAAGTCAGAGTGTTACATAGACAAGGTGTTGAATATGTTCAGTTTGCAAGACTCTAAAAGAGGATTGTTGCCAATGTCTCATGGCATAAGTCTCAGCGAGATTCAATGTCCTAAGACAAATGATGAGCGAGACCGTATGAATAAGATTCCATACGCATCAGCTATTGGATCTATCATGTATGTCATGCTATGCGCTCAACGTGATGTATCATATGTTTTGAGCACTACAAAAAAATATCAGTCAGATCCTGGTGAGAGTCATTGGATTGCAGTAAAGAACATTTTTAAATACTTAAGAATGACTAAGGAAGTGTTCTTGGTCTATGGAGGTTTTGAAAATGATCTAGTTGTAAATGGTTACACAGATGCAAGTTTTCAAAATGATATAGATGATTTTAGATCGCAGTATGGATATGTGTTTACTTTGAATGGGGGTGCAGTAAGCTAGAAAAGTTTGAAGCAAGAGACTATGGCAGATTCTACAATAGAAGCTGAATATATTGCAGCGTCCGATGCAGCTAAGGAGGCAGTTTGGATCAAAAAGTTCATTTCTGGACTAGGTGTGGTTCCAAGTATTCCTAACCCTATTTTTGTATTGTGACAATAACTGGGCAATAGCACATGCCAAGGAACCTAGATCACACCACAGATCCAAACATATATTCAGGCATTTTCATCTCATCAGAGAAATTATTGAGAGGGGAGACGTGAAGATTTGCAAAGTACCTACTGAAGACAACGTTGCGGATCCATTGACAAAACCTCTTCCACAAGCAAAACATGATGGTCATGTTAGATCATTAGGCATTAGATGCATGTACGATTGGCCCTAGTGCAAGTGGGAGATGTTGGGGCATGTACCCTAGGTCAATCCATTAACTGTCTTTATGAATACTTTTAGTTAATAAAATAGATTATTTTATTTGTTATTTATTATAATCAATTTGCATGTTTACATTATAATAAGATCCATGGGTATTTACAAAAATATCATAAATGTCCCTAGTTGATCATTATACTAGGAACTATAATGAATTAAGACTAGTGCGAGTCTTGATTGATGATCATATGGTGATTATACATATAGGGATATGAATCAAGATCATGAGTACTTGTTAGGGAACAAAGTACTGGACCGACCCGCTATGAGAACATCATATGGATTAAGCCATAGTTGTTTCTAATGATAGGTATATTTTTCAGTCATTTGACTTGAGATTACCAGAGACTTCAACATTAGGAATACAGTGATTTGACACAATCAAGCGTTGTCTTTACCCGGGCGATTATAAAGATTGTGATTGGTTACTCTGTGAGCAATGTGATGAAGTTGTGTAATCAAGATATAATTTGTCCCTCTCATATAAAGAGAGATATCCAGTGGATCCCTCGATGTGTTAGACTGTTAAAAGGTCTAGTCTAAGTGAATTGATATTGATCAATGTCACTTGGATATTTTCAGTCTACCTAGAGATCGAGACTAGTACGATTGAACATGTTAGATGACAATTCCATGCCGTATGTTTGATCAAAAGGATATCATGTGACAAAAGGATGTTATATACAGATATTCGTACAACTTGAGTAGTCATAATGTCTTGATAGAGACCGTTTATGACTTGTATACCAAAATGTGTTTTGGTACACTACCAACGTTGTATGAGCCTATTAGGTCGCACACTAAGAATGGTTTTGCGAGATTGTAAGATGGTTCAGAAAAATGAATTTTATATGATAAAATTCATGACGGAAACGTCCTTGTGGTGTATTACACTTATACTTCTTTAAGTAAGGGTATATTTGTAATTTACTTAACCGTCTATATACAAGGGTTATATAAATAGACGCTTTAAGTTAGAACACACCTAGGAAAGATTAAGGGCCGAAACTTTATTTTCGTTTTAGAAACGAATTAGGGTTTTTTTGGTACGCTCTGGATCGTTTTGGAGAGAAATAAAAAGGTTGAGTATTCTCTCGAAGCTAGCACTTCGAATCTCGGAGGATCAAATTGACAAGATTTGTGGGGTTATCGGGAGGCCTAGTTTGAAGATGTGGGAGGAGGGAGTTCGACGTGCTGATCAACTAGGGTTTGAGTTTCCGGGCGATGAGCATGCATGCGGGGTTCGTAGATGGCGAGTGTTGAAGGCGGTGCCTGGTGCGAGCGGGAGGCTGTCCGTTTGATAAACTGGTTGTGCAGTTGGGATCCAAGCAAAAGACCTACAGCTATGGAACCACTCCAACATCATTTCTTCCACACTACTAAGTAATGCGGGAGCAGCGCCATATTATTACTTATTAGAGATAAGCACTATGATGACTCATAGCTAGAGTTCTTGCAATAGTTCTTTAATTTTTTTTTTTGTATATTTGTAATTAGTTTTGAGATTATAGTATGAGTTTTGCATGCACAATTACTTAATTACAACCCATCGCCTACATATTCAGCAACTCCGGTCAGTGATGACTTAGAAACCTTTATCGCCATCCCCAAGTCTGCAATCTTGACATGCAACCCATCAAAGTCGACTAATACATTCTCCGATTTGAGGTCGCGGTGAACGTAGCCTTGTTGATGCATGTGAGCCAACCCCATAAACAACTGGAACATGTAATGCCGGACCTCCTTTTCTTGAAAGACTCTAGGGCACCTACGGTTCATGAGGTGTAGGAGACTGCAGTCCATGTTTTCAAAGATCAAGTAGGCGTTGTTGTTCTCCATGAAGACTTCTTTGAGGTGGACTATGTTAGGGTGGCGACCTAGATTCATCGAAGACTTGATTTCTATCATGTTCATGCATTGTTCCCTTGAAGTAATATGATCTTTCAAGAATTTGATTGCCACGGTGTTCATATTGCGCTTGTCGGTAACTCTCTCGCTCTCACTTTTCATCAACAACTCTCTCGTTCTTTTCGTGCTCTCAAAATCGATTATGAATTCCATTTCTTTCTCTATTGATGCGCTCTCTCTCTCTTTCTCTCTCTCTCTCTCTCTCTCTCTCTCTCTCTCTCTCTTTGTGATCTCGAAATTGACTATGTTGTTAGTTGTTGTTGTAACTTTGGTTCATATTCATGTTTTTTACCATTTTTCTTCATCAACTACTTCTACTATTATGAACTTAGTTAATTTATCAGAGATTCACAGTTTTGTGCCTAAAATCTTAAAATCCAGTTATGGATTTTGTAATGAAGGAATCTTAGCTCATTTCTTGAATTGCTACTATGTAAGCAACGGTGTAATTGTAGCAAGAATCGAGTCTCTCGGCATTGTTGCTTTGCCAACAAGCATGATGTCTCTATATATGGCATCCCCATTTCCTACGACTGCTAAGAAGAGTTCCCGACTTCTTGTACTGTCAAGGATTTTGCTCCACATCCATGATGCCGAAGATTCCTCCATGACTCCACATAAAAAGTTCCTAAAATCGATTGAAGAAGTTGATGAGTAGGGTGTGAGACTATTCGAGCAATGTTTTTAACTCTTGGACTTGTGCAAATTGAACCTAAAATCTTTTCAATTTTTGTCATCCGATGAAATATAACTAAAAAAATCTTTTCAATTTTTGTCTCTAAATCCTAAGTAAAAGAAACAACTTTAACTTAAACATTTTCGCCTAATTCCACTGATTCCAATAAACATCCAGCATGTGTTGCGGAGCAAACTCCCAAGAATAGTTGTCCTTGTGCAATGAGTGTTTATATGCCCTAGTCATCCCCGGGGCAACTCTGTCTAACGGATGCAATTTTCGTCCACTAAATTGAAAATGATGCTGTAACGATCCTAAAAATCTACCTCGTGCCACGTATCATTTCTGGGTCGTATGTGGGACCCAATTGTTGTGATACACATGTCCAAATCTCGATAGTCGACACCGAGGTATGTTATTTTTGTTTGATGCTTGTATTAATTATTATATCAAAGGTTGAACAAGTTAAATTAATGAAATTTGGTAATGTGCGGGTAAGGTACAAGCGAGGCATAACGGTGTCGAGACGAGCGGAGGCGTACCTCGAGTCTTGTGTCGACGTGGGACCGAAGTAGCGGCATATGGGGTAAGCTGAATTATTTTGGACAAATGTTGAATTTATGTTGGTTTAATAATTGGCTAATGCGGTCACATTAAATGTAAACATTAATGGGACTCTAGTTAGTGAAAAACTAAAATGGCCAAATGATGTGTCTCGAGACGCGCATTGACAAATCAAGAGGTCAATGGAGTTATCTTGTGAGTCATTTGTGCATGACTTGGTTAATAATTGAGTGAAGGTGGTCCTTTAGACATGTCTCGAGATATGTGTGCACAAAGGGATGTATGGCCATGGTTCAATCTTTATCCAATACATAAACCTCATAACTCTCACTCGATCACTCACAACGTTTAGCAAGGAAGGAGGAGAGAAAGAGGAGAGATTGCTAGGGTGGTGAAGCAAAGAAAAGAGCAACCAGTGAGGGTGGAGAAGTAGTGGTGATCACACTTGCAAGAACATCAAGCTAGGTACCTCTCCATCTCCATTAACATCATTTGAACAATTTGGTCATTTCAAATTCTTGAATTTGATGTCGTTATTGATTTTGGGTAAGTAAATGTTGGGTCTAGAGTTTGATTGTACATCTCATTTGTGTGCATTAAGGTAGAAAAAAAACTCACGAAAGAGAGGGGAGTATTGGGTTGGGCCCCACCCAAACAACTGAACAGGGCCGGTTCAACCGGTCTGGTTAAGTGAAAATGAGGCCCAAAGGGCCCCAAACTCAAAAAAAACAAAAAACAAAAAATCCAATAAAAATCAAGAAAATTCAGGAAAATTCAAGAAAAATTGGAAAAAAAATAGAAAGGGTTGAGGAAATTGGAAAAAAACACTTGTTGACGTTGTCTAGATTTTTACACTAACAAATATTTCCTCGAAAAGTGTATCAACACTATGATTTTTCTAATTTGAGAAATTTGGGAGTTAAAAATCTAAAATTTCTCAAATAGGCTCTAACATAATATAAATTTGCCCATATGATTATCAGAGGCATAGTTTACTAGTGTCGGGTATTGGGTACGAATTTGAAGGCGTGTCAGAGCCGATTTGAGTGCGTATTAGCTCGGATAAAGGTAAGTAAACCAGCTAAGAAATTTTATTGTTATTTCTTGAGCTTTAAATTTGTTGTTATTGCTCTGTTCATCACTTCTTTTGAGATTTCAATTGGTTGAGTGGTCCACTGGCAAGTGAGTCATGATTATTATTTATCTATGATATGAGCTCTTATCTGGACGCCGTTGATATCTCCCAATTGAGTGTACGTTGGGGGCACTTATCTGGGTCTGTCGATATCTCATAGTCGCAACAGTTAGGGCTGGTAGGATGTGTCTCGTCCAGAACCCGAGTCAACTGGGCTTTTGTCACAACTCAACGACTTTTTGGTCGGGACTCCTTGCTATTCAAGTTTCGTATTCTCACTTATTGATTGATTTATTTGTAGCCTTTTTATTCACGTGTTCCTTATTCTTTTCTTTCTATCTGCATAAATTAGACTGATTTATTTATTTTGAAATATTGTATATATGTCCTACTTGGCATTACTTACCTGGGCTCGTCATTTTTGTGTTTGATGGAGTGCAGATCCACAGTCCAGCAAGGGGAAGGCTCCACAACTAGGATATATTATTTGAGGATACCGGAGCAGTTCCTATCACTTGTATGACATAGGTGATTCTTTTGTATTAGTAGATATACTTGTTTTAAAACACTGAGAGTTGGGTTTTTTAGAGATTTTGGGCATTTATATCTTGCGTTTACTCTCCTATGAATGTTCATTAATGATGATATACATATTCGGGGTTTCTACACTCTAGGTTGTCATAACTTGTGTCTTTGAGGTTTTTCAATTAGTTTGAGGTTTAATTGCTTCCGCTATAACTATGATAACTCATTAATTGATTAACTCAACGTAAATTGCTTGATAAATGGTAAATGATAAAGGAAGGCTGACTAGGCTTGCGTGACTAAGCGAGACGGGATCAGGGGGTCCACGTAAGTCTAGGACGAGCGGGGCCCAGTTTAGGATTGTGGAACAGGGGCCGTCACGGATGCGTTAGACCAAGTTTATAATAAATTAATTAAACGTAAATATTCATACTTAAAGTAAGTATACTTACTGTTTGTCACCCTTCACGATCAAAACTATTCGCCCCAAGGCATGAGTAGTAGTATTGCTGCGTCATTGTCCATGTGGGGCCGTACTAATGGATGGGTCACTCGAACAGTGTCCCGGTACATGATGAACCGTAGAGGGGCGAGGCATGCGAATCAAAATAGCCTGGTGATAGGGCCGTACGGTGGTCGACCATCCGACCATACGAATGTGAAGGAGATGTTGATCCCCTCGATGAAAAAGTAAGCCTTACACTTAACCTAAATGTACTGCGACCATTGACAGGTGGAGTGGGTAGTGATGAAAGTAGTGTAGAGTACATATGCATAGAGATGGGGTCATCACCAAATACAAATGACAAAGACATATAAGGTGTAGGAGGATGTGCATAAGGTGGGGGAGGCGTCCGATAGAAGAAAGGGGTATGCTGGGAGGGTGATATGGATACGGATGAAAGAAAGGGGTCTGCTATGGGGGATGCGAAGAATGCTGATGTTGAGTCTGTTGGCCCTGACTAGACTATGTAGGTGGAGTAGCATCATCACGAGAGGGTGGGCGTGAATGAATCGAGTAATGAGATCGACGATCTCTGCTAGCGCCGAATCGTCCATTAGATCGTCCACCGGATCCCTCACTGGATGATGGATCGTATCGTCTACCCGACGACGTGACTTTATAAAAAAAAACTAAGACTAAGTTAGAAAGAATTAAATATACACCTCATACTTTTGAAATATTAAGTAACAAATCAACAAATAAAAATTTAACTTTCACATCCATTTACCAACTTAAATGGTTATATCATGGTTCGTCGTCACCGTTTTCATCGTTTGATGAGAATTCAAAATTATCGCTTTCATCTTCTTATTCGTCGACATCTAACATGTGTATGCCACTAGGATCGGCTAACGAAATTGGAACATTATTGTCAATATCAACCTCACTATCATGCTCGGGTAGCTACACTTGAAAAGCGTCCTGTTGTGTAGGTGCACTATCAACGTTCTTGACTAAGTTATATGCATCGATGAATTTCCGTTTAAGTCTGCACGTAGCTTGCCAATTGTTCAACGCACTTCTTATACTTGAATATTAAAGAAAGTACACTTGACTAGCTTGCATGACTAGTATAAAATGGTCGTACTTATTTAATCGCGGATTTCGATGTACATCGACAATTTTTAAAGAGCGGTGAACTTGTGACGGCCCCAAACTTTGAGGCAAACCGAGTACCGCCACGTCGCCAGACACATACCAAGCATGCCACGTTACCGCATAATTAATTTTGACTGTCTGCGACCGACAACTTTATACGGACCATATTCGCCTTAACTTAATATTTACGAAAATTTTTATGGATATTTAGATTAAATTGACTAAGTTAAGTTGTTCACGATTTATCAAATTATTATAATTTGGCATTTAAGTGGAAGTCTTTGAAGCATGCAAACACGGTAGAAATAAAAGTTTACATGGTATGATTAACCCTATAGTGTGGAAACCCGACATTTGATACCATGTATATCAAGAGCAACAAAAGTACGAAAGGTATGCATATACATGTATCAGGTATACAAGTCATTCCCAAAAAGTTCATAAAATAGTAAATAGTTACATACAACCACTTATGCAAAAAGTGACGGCTCTCATAACTTAGACGTAGTCGCCTAATTTAAATAAAGGACAGGAATAAAGAAAATCGCATGAAAATAAGTCGTTGGGAAGTCAAATTTGGACACGAGTGTAGCGTGACAGAGAACCCCGGTCGACATCCGGAATCTTCATAGCTAAACTGAGAGGAACCATTGACGACCGTCTCGCCAAACATCTCACGGTCGAATGAGAGGAACCATTGAATGGAAGACCCCATCCAAACATCTCTCGAGAGGAACCATTGACGTAGACTTAGGTCTTCGTCAAACTTCTCTCAACTTACAGGTTTCACTAAGAATATTCACCGCGTAGCCCTATCATGGCCAATTACTCGAACAGCGCGAGGTAGCTAGCCCCGGGGTGTGAGTTCGTGCCATGTCGACCCCGTCGACAAACACACATACAAACGTGGGAGTTGATGAACAATAATTGAACAACAATAAATAGCACAATGGAATAATCGAAATGCGAAATAAAGTAAATGTCATAAGAGAATTTTAACAAATTTTCTCGTAGGATTACTTACCTCAAACAAGTCACAAACTGCATTCGAAACGTTCCACACACGCCTAGAGATGCGTACCCGATACTCAACTAAGGTAGCCTAAGTCCTGGTGTCCAATTATACAATTTTTTATTATTTTAGATTCTTATTGAATGGATTTAAAGTGTGATAGAGAATTTGATATTTGTTTCAAAAGTTTAATTTCAACACGCTTTTCAAGTTATACCGAGGTGTCGATGCCCCAAATGTCCTCAAAACTGCCTTTTCTATATTTCCAATTTTAGTATATTTTTCCTGATTTTTTCTGGATTTTTTCATAACTTTATAGCCATTTTTCTTATTTTTATGATATTTATTTGATTTAAAAATGTATTTTATTTATATTTTTAAAATTTTTAATTAGTTTAGGGTGGGTTGGGCCCGAACCGGGCCCGGTTCGGTTGGGCCCGATCCGGCCCAACCAGGGCCACCCGGGTCGGCTGGCTCTGCCCGACCAGGGCCTGGGCTGGCCGGCCCGCCTGGGCCTGTGCAGCAACAGCCCATCTGGCCGTCTTCTCCTCCTCCTTTTTTTTTTTCTTCTTCTACTTTCTCGTCACATATACCCTTTTTTTAACACAACAACAAGTCCAACAACAACAACACCAACATCAACCACTTAACAACAATAAATTTCACTCACCTTGATTAACGGAGATCTTCGCGAACTCTGTCGCTGCCGACGCCGCTGTTGGAGCCGCTGCCGAAGTTCAACGACACCGCTTGTGAGCTCCGCCGCGCCGACCTCCCGTCACCGCTCTCTCTCTCTCTCTCTCTCTCTCTCTCTCTCTCTCTCCCTTCTATTTCTTTCTCCTTTCTTCTCTTTCTCCCTCTCTCTTTCTCCTCCCTTCCTTCTCTCTTTATCCCGATTTAAAAGAAAATTTTTTATTTTATTTTATTTCATTATTTGGATAGGATAGGGAGTAATGATGAGGTATGGATAGGGGTAATGATGAGTGATGGTTGATAGGGTGATGTGATGTGTGATGTGACAACTAAATCCCATACTACCCCGTACACCCGCTTTACGCGCACACTGCGACGACGCACACTCTCGTCACTACACGTGCACAACGCGACCAATAAAATAACGAATAATGCGACGCTAATTATTTAATATTAGTAAATTAAATAAACACTCACACGCAAAATAATAAATTTTACCTCGTTAGGCGTGCCCTGAACTTTTCTGCGACGTCCACGTGGGTCTGAGCTTAGGGTCTTAATCTGTAATTTGTAAGTTAATTGTGATTAATTAGAGCGGGTCGTCACAATCTTCCCAACTAAAAGGAATTTCATCCCGAAATTCAAATTTAATGAAATCTTTACCTTGGAACAAGTGGGGGTATCGCTCTCGCAAGGTAGACTCTCTCTCCCAAGTGAAGCCCTTGTTCTTATGATACTGCCTGTAACGGCTCAAAAATTTGACTTGTGCCACGTGTCATGTCAAGGTCGTATGTGGGACCCACTCGCCGAAATACGTATGTCTGAATCTAATTTGAGATAATAATGCTAACTATGCGAGGAACTTCAGTGAGCCGAAACACGAACGGGGACGCGCCTCGAGTCGCGTGTCGATGTGGGACCGAGATAGTGGCGTAATATTGGCTATAGGGATTTTAATGTTGGATACGCCTCGTGTTGCGTGTAGCGCGAGTATTGAGATTTTGAAATGAGGCTGGTTGGTGCCTCGAGATGCGCGCTATTCGATTGTTGAGTTTGCCTCAAGATTCGTGTTGCACGAATCTTGAGGACACTTTTGATTTGAAATCAAAAAGAAAATGTATATAATATATATATATATATATAAAGGAAAAAAAAAGAGGATAAGAAACGAGACAAAGGAGAGAAAAGCAGAGAGGGAGAGATCGGGCCGGGGAAGAGGAAGAAAAAGGGGTGGCGCGATCGGACCAGCGGCTCGGCGGCGGTGCAGCGGGAGGTGATGGCGGGCGATGCGGACGCCGACGAGGAGCCGGACGCAGGCGGCGGCGAGGCTCAGCGATGTCGGCAACGGGTCGCTCAGCAGCGCGGATGGTTGGATCGGCGTCTGGACGGCAATGGAATGACGACGCAAGCGGTCGGCGACGCGGTGGCGGCGAGCGGTGGCGCGACGGTGGTACGGCAGCGATGGCGCGCGAGCGCGGTGACGCGACGAACGCGGTGGGACGACGCCATCGCGAGCGCGGTGGTGGTCGACGTGGCCGGCGCGAGCAGCGCCAGCAGCGCAGCGGAGCAGCAGCGCGCCGCCAATGGGGGGCAGCAGCACGACGCCGGGGGCATCAGGCGCGAAAGCAGCCATGATGGCACAGTGTCTACCGGTCGGATGCACGGTTTCGACGAAATCGCGACGACACGATGAAGGTGATGTTTATTTCACCAAACTGAGTTGTGTTTCCAATGATTTTACGTAAAATATGCCTAAAATGTCGAAATGGACACCAGAGACTTAGGAGTCGGGTGTCGGGTGCGCAAATCGAGACTCGAGTGACGTTTTGAGGTTCGCAATTTCTCGAGGTAAGTAAACCAGTTAGGAACTTATACAATATTTCATTTCTCTCCATTGGCCGTTGTAGTTTACTATTTTGTGATAGCTCTATTGGTGTTCACAATTTTGTGATGATAGCTATCTGTGGAAATGTTGTCGATTGAGTGAGTCCATTGGCAAGTGAGTCATGGTTACTGTTTATCTGCGATATGACAGGGTTAGGGCTGGAAGGCAGGGGCCTCGTCCTAAATCCGATGTCTTTAATGGTCGTCCGTCGATATTATCCGGGTCCATGGATGGTTCATAGTCGTACGGGCTAGGGCTGGGAGGCAGGGGTCTCGTCCTAGATCCGATTTATGGATGTCTCAAAGTCACAAGGGTTAGGGCTGGGAGGCTGGGGTCTTGTCCTAAACCTAAGTCTGCTGGGCTTTGCCGCCACTCAACGACTTTTGGTCGAGAGTCCTTGTTATTTGGCATCACTCATCGATGGATTGTTTACAGTCTTGTATATTCATGCGTTCTTTATTCCTTTCGTTCTATTTGCATGAATTCGACTGCTTTGGATATCGTGAAATGTTGCTTTGGATATTGTGAAATGTTGTGTATATGTCCTACTAAATTTACTTACTTGATCTCGTCATTCTTATGTTTAACTGAGTGCAGAGCCGCGGACGAGTAGTAGAGGGAAAGCGTCATAGCCAGGTGATTTTTGTATATTTTGTATTTACTCTCCTCTAATGATATTTACTGGGTTCCACAATTAGGTTGCCTAACTCCCTTATTTTTTGTTGAGTTATTTCATTTATTAGTCGTTTCCGCTAAGTTTTTAAATCTTGTAAACATTAATAACTCAACTGTAAAATGTTGAATGTAATTATAATGATGGATTTGAAGGCTGACTAGGCTCTCGTTGACCTTGCGAGACTGGCTCGGGGGTCTATGTGACGGCCCCAATTTTCCACAAACTAGGCACCGCCCGGCCTAAGCCCACGTGGACCCCCGAGCCAGTCTCGCAAGGTCAACGCAGACTTAATCAGCCTTCCAATCCATCATTATCAGTAAGTACAAAAGTTTTAAGTTGAGTTTTTAATATTTTTCAATATTTTACAATTAAGCGGAAGCAATACTACATTAAATAACTCGACAATAAGGTACAAGAGTTAGGCAACCTAATTGTGGAACCCAACATAAATGTATCACATCGGAGGAGAGTAAAATAAAAGATATACAAAAATATTCACCTAGCTATGGAGCTTTCCCTTTGTTACTCATCTGCAACTCTGCACTCAGTCAAACACGAGATTGACGAGCCCAGGTAAGTAAAATCCAGTAGAATATAAACAGTA
Organism: Stephania yunnanensis; assembly: GCA_039657365.1. Lineage (NCBI taxonomy): Eukaryota > Viridiplantae > Streptophyta > Magnoliopsida > Ranunculales > Menispermaceae > Stephania > Stephania yunnanensis. Next base: position 59,708,637 of record CM077582.1, on the reverse strand, counting down.
ATTCAAGATAAAAACAAACAGTCTAAAAGTCATGCAGATAAAAAGAAAACTGTACGGAATGCATGATAATGAGACTGTGAAACAATGAAAGTACAACGAGAATGAGTGTCAAAGGAAACAATATAGAGAGGTGCCCAAGTAGTCTAAGACCACCGAATGCGGGTGCCACAAGGTCGGGGTCGAAGAGTCGCGGCAACGCCAAGCAGACTCAGTCATCGGATGCGGCTTCGCCGTACCAAAAATGTCGCGAATGAGGGATATCAACGGCGCCCCGGATAAAGCACATCTCATTCGAATACTGTGACTCGAGGTCATGGCCCCGGTTGCGAGCCGGCAACCACTCCAATCAGAGACACGAGTACGACTCACTTGACCCTCGGACACTCATAAGAGTGAGAATTCCAAGAAAATGACATGATTCAACATCAATCAAACATGCAAGCTCAATGAACTACTGTACATTTTCTAACTGATTTACTTACCTCGAAATTCGTAAATCACCATCAAGACGTCCTGCTCAAGCCTCGATTTGCGCACCCGACACCCGACTCATAAGTCCCTCCATCGCGTCGTCGCGATTTCGTCGAAATCGCGCATCCGACCGGTCGACATCGCGCCATCGCGTCGCGTCGCGCGCATTGCGTCGTCGCTGCGCAGCAAATCGCCGCCGAGCCGCGCTCGCCGGAAGCTCGCTTTCGAGGCGTCGCCAGCATTCTGCTGCCGCTAAATCTTGGTTGCCGTCTGCGAGTTGCTCATCAAGCCAGCCGCACGCCACCGGCCGCGTCGCTTGTTCGCTTCTGCTTCTTGGCCGCCGCCAGATCTAAACCCGCCATTGCTGTCGCGCGCGCCGCTGCCACCGTCCGCCATCTCGCGCCGTCTTTGTGATGCTCTCCGTGCCGTCTGCCGCGACCCGCTCTGCTTGCGGCGCCGCTCCACGCCTCCGCGTCGTGTCTTTGTCCGAGGCCGCCGCCGATCTCGCCGGGCCGGCGCGATCGCGCTCGCGAGCTTCCGGAGCCACCGCCCTTCACTGTCTCGTCGTCCCACTCTTCCTCTTCTCCCGATCACTTTTTTTTTTTTTCTTTCCTTCTCTTTTGCTCTCTTTTTCTTTTTTCCATTCTTATCCGTTTCCCTTTTATATATATATATAATATATATACATTTTTTTTTAATTTCAAATCAAAAGTGTCCTCGAGATTCGTGCAACGCGCATCTCGATGCAAACTCAACAATCGAGCAGCGCGCATCTCGAGGCACCAACCCGCCTCATTTCAAAATCTCACTACTCGCGCTACACGCATCACGAGGCGTATCCCTCGTCGGCACGCGACTCGAGGCGCGTCCCTGTTCGTGTTTCGGCTCACCGAGTTTTTCGCATAATTAGCATTATCATTCCAAATTGGATTCGGATATACGTATTTCGACGAGTGGGTCCCACATATGACCTTGACTTGACACGTGACGCCAGTCAAATTTTCAGGTCGTTACAGTCTTCCCAACGAATTAGAATTTCGTCCTCGAAATTGAAACAAATCGCACAGGACAATGGTGTTATGAATGAAGACCCAAGGCCATACATGCCCAAGGCCATACTCGCCCGAGGCCATACCCCCATCTTACTCTGTAGGGCTGGGCTCCTCCATGACGAGCTGGGCTCCTCCGCGACCTCCAAGCAAAGAACACACCATCTGTCTCCTCCCATCAATATATGCCAGGGCAACATCCTCGCAACATATATTTGAATACAAATGAACATTTTAGTCCAATGATCCACCGTCAATAACATATTCATATCCACAGTATGTCCGCGGGAATGTAAATCAAGCTCTCTCATCGAGTGAAATTTCAACCCAACTCGTACCCTCTATCAGGTTACGATGGATAGTAGTCGGACCTGACGTGACAATAGCATGCATATGTTTCTTGCTCTGCTATACCTGGTTGTCCATACGCCTATATAGATACGTTGAAATCTCGATCCGTGTGGAATATGTTGTCCTTGTCCCTGTACTCGAGCCTGACTAAACCTCTGTCCCTATCTCTGCACTTGACTGGAATTCTGACACTGTATTCGGCCATTACCTTACCATCAACCCTCTAATGGTATTGATGTTGAGGATCTGACAGTGCTGGCTACTGTAGTGCACTAGCGTAACTCTACGCTGGACCATTTAACACTGGCGCCATATACGCCGCATATGGTGGAAACACAATACGCTCTGAGGTTGATATATCTGCCACAACCGTCTAACCCTCGTGTTCCTCTGATCATCTCCAGACCCTCGCACCGAGTTTGACGATGTCGATATGCACCGGTATTCCGGTGCGTGTGCTCCCGAAGCTCTCGTCAGCCATAGCCCTCGCTTAAGCCTCATGTACTGTGCTCGGAGCCGTCGTCTCCCAACAGAACCAATAAATTCTAGGAAACCGTGTATAACGTAGTACACTTGGTCAGTGTCCGTCTCAGTCGCACCCCCATCATACCTCATCACGCGCATATACATATCCATGTATTGCAACTGACTCCCCAGTCCTCTATCAAATGGTCTGAAACTCAATACTATTCAGGTACGGACTGTTCCCCATCGACACCTCCGTAGTACGCCACCAGACATCGACCTCGCCGACCAGTGGAGTTGATGATATACTCGGCTGCATTTGCGCTGGTATTGTATCTTTACTTGACCATATATATGTCGCCTCAACGTACCCCCATGCAACTTCTCTGGAAAATGCATCTGAAACGTGCGAGTCTACCTCGCCTCAACCGTAGCCCTAACACCCGTATAAGTCGGCGTGCTCAGCATATCCTCAAGTAGTGTCTCGAATGTACGAAATACGAGATCAACCTGAACATGTGCCTCCTCGGCCACTATAGGCCCTGCCTGAACTGGAGATGTTTCAGGTGGGTTGTGAACTGTAAAAACATACCTAACCTGAATAACTAGCGCTGCTGACGTAAATGGAGACGGTGTAGTTTGTGCCCTTAACAGTCGAAGAATCTCCTGCAGTTATTGGTCTTGCGATACAATTATATATTGACAGAGCATGCAGCTCCTCTGCACTCGCAAAACCCGAACCTGCAGCCCCACGATCATTCCTAGACCCGATCTGAAACGTAATCGCATTTTTCATAGCCACGAATCCTCGAATCAAGGTATAGTTAATAATATCGTATATAGTATATTACAACACCACAAATATACCATATAGGATCAAGTGTTACTCTTCTCTTAGCAACTTTAAACGCACCTTTTTTTCTCTTTATAGGTGAATTGCAAATCTTAGTAATTTTACAACGTCCAATTACTTTTTCACTCTATTCAAATATGCTCGTTCTTTTCAACATGCACTACTCGCACGAGAATTCCCTTAAGTATGCTTACTGGCATATCTCCATCAATTCTAAATATGTGAGAATCTTAAGATTCATAATCTCGTAGGATTTATACTTAGGTACTCACTAAATGTTAGAATGATTCGCAGACTCTACCTCAGCTCGTAACACTTAATTCATTTATAAGTCCCTAAAGGTGGTGGTCGACTTCACCAACCCTGAGACTATAAATGTATAGTGTCACTAAAGTGGAGTTACTTGGGCTTCCGATCCAACAGTACTACTCCAAAGCTTTCGTCAAAGCTACAGAAGTCCGTTCATGAGTAGTCGTTAGCTCTCAACTCATCTCAACACTCTGCTCCCTTAGAGTCTGCATTAACTCACTCTTAAATTTTTATTTTTATTTTTTTTATTCTACACATCCCAAATTTTATCATGTCACTTCACCCTTTTTTTTGTCAAGAGTGCCAAACATAATTGTCGAAAAATGATCTTCTAACATGAAAAAAAAAATTGATGTTCAAACCCATCTTGTTCATTTTTCAGACAAGAAATAATCAAATATTTAGGGTTAAAGGTTTATTCAGCAAGGCACTATTATCCAAGGCATAATTACATTATGATTGTGATGCTGACCTCATTGTGGCAATATGCTCCATATGATCAAATGACCAAAACCAAACTCTCCACTCAACAATCATGGCTGCAACAGCAGTTGCTCTTCAAGAGAGTTTTTAAATAGTAAGGAACATGTCCATCTCTCTTCTTAGAGACTTTCTGAGTTACCTCGTCAAAGTGCACAAGTGGATATGGAGATATAACTCCTAAACACTTTCTTTCTTTGTTGTCTGCACAATCTCAAAGTCCTAGTAAAGGATTATCAAGCAAAGACGAGATCATCATCGCAGCTTCATTTAAGTGAAACATGTGTGTCACTTAAAGTATTGTTGTCATTCTAGTATTTTCCACAAATCCAATCGGTGTCCTAGCATTTCAAAACTCCAAAAGCTCTCTAAATTCCAAAACATTGATTTCAAGTCCCAAGTAGACTCAAAATTATTCAATTGTCTCCATATTACCAATTTAAAATCATTTAGAGACTCAAACTTCCATTTCAAGTCTCAATACTATAGGAAATCTTCAATCTCAGTAATAACTAAACAACTTGAAATGAATTTAATGAACTCTTTTGAGTCCTAAAGAAGATCAAAATTCCTCTAAATGGCTTGAAAACCAATTCACAAGTTTGTTTGAGTCCCAAATGGCATTTTAAGTTTCAATTGGAAATCATACCATTTGTAATACCAAAGTTTCAAATTGAAAACCTTAAAAGTCCTAATTATCTCATTTTACTCAAAATGAATTGTTTCTTTTTCCATTGGCTTCACCGAACTAACAATGCTATTTATTTCAATTTATCAATTGAACTAACTAAATTCTAGTTTTACATTTTGTTGCCATTTTTTAAAGCCTCAATTGAAAATGGCATAAATGAGTAAAATATAACTGTAAAAATTTCTAGAGAATAAATAACATTCACTCATAATAATCTAAGTTCAAGTTTGTCAACCTCCCTTGTAACTCAAATTCTATGAAAACCATGCTATTTGTACCTCATTAGCATTAGGCTAAACTTTGAGGAAACAAAAGTTTAGTAAGAAAGCGAAGAGTTGTTAGTATGCACCCAAATTCATTTATAGGGTAGCTAAATGACCGAACAAGTCTTGAACTCAAGCTTACTCATAATGCGTTTATAATGCACATAACGGTCCACTTAAATCGAATTTGAGGGTGTTCACCTTTTTATAACACATGTCTCCATAAGAATTGACATTTATCTATACTAGAAGACTTCAATGAAAAAGTTAGAATTCCTTGCGGGCATTTTATCGAATACTTAATGTGCAACCCCAATATGTTGATCCATAAACTAGATTCTCATGTTCAAGCCTCACCAATGCTTGCCACATCAAGAACTATAATTTGAACTTTATCATTTTCAGTTCATTAGACTCCATCGAGTACTTTTAAAATAACTCAAACCCACTAGAACCACTAAACTTCCTTGACCACATCATTTCTATTTCTAAAGGATAAGAAAACAACATTTCTTTTAAACATGTAATCAAACATATAGGGTGTTGTTACCAAGGGAGAAATTATGTCTATCTAGTTCACCATCCACCAATAAATATATCAAGTAGAAATCCCCAATTTCTACACTATCTTCCAAGATCGAATCATCCACATAAATGTTCAAAATGTCTTAAGTAAGTGAGACTTATACATCAATAATGGGCAGAACCTCACGTGATACACAAGAGTGAATATCGTATATCTATCGATAGTAGTATAATACAACACATCAAATATCACGTATAGTTCAAATTTTAATTTTCCCAACTCTCCTCACTTCCCAACGAAGACTTAAGTCAGGATCATAAGGTTCCACTCTAAGTTCAGGGTTCCTAACTTCCGCTGGTTTATGTGTTATGCTGATTATGGGTTAATTAAGAGTTAAACGTAAACATTTAGGCTTTAATACCAACTGTGACGACCCCAATTAAGAGCTAAACGTAAAAATATTAATAACTCAACTTAAAACTTTTGTACTTACTGATAATGATGGATTGGAAGGCTGACTAAATCTGCGTTGACCTTGCGAGACTGGCTCGGGGGTCCACGTGGGCTTAGGCCGGGCGGTGCCCAGTTTGTAGAAAATTGGGGCCGTCACAGTTGGTATCAGAGACACGAGTACGACTCACTTGGCCCTCGGACACTCATAAGAGTGAGAATTCCAAGAAAATGACATGATTCAACATCAATCAAACATGCAAGCTCAATGAACTACTGTAAATTTTCTAACTAGTTTACTTACCTCGAAATTCGTAAATCGCCATCAAGACGTCCCGCTCACGCCTCGATTTGCGCACCCGACACCCGACTCATAAGTCCCTCCATCGCGTCGTCGCGATTTCGTCGAAATCGCGCATCCGACCGGTCGACATCGCGCCATCGCGTCGTCGCTCGCCGTTGTCGCTGCCGCGCAGCCGCCGCTCGCCGGAGCCGCGCGGGTGTCACTACCATCTCGTCGGCGTTACCGCTGTCGTGTTGGCCGCCGTCCCGAAGCCGCTCGTCAAGCCGCAACGCCACCGGCCGCGTCGCGCTTGTTCTGTTCGCCGCTGCTTGGCCCGCCGCCAGATCTAAACCCGCTGCTGCTCGCTCGCGCCGCCATTGGCCAGCCGATCCACCATCCGCGCCGTCTTGGCAGCGCTCTCGTGCCTTGCCGCGACCCTGCTTGCCGCTGCGCGAGCGCGCGCTCCACGCCTCCGCGTCGTCTTTGTCCGAAAGCGGCCGCCGATCTCGCCGAGCTTCAAGACGATCGCCGCTCGCAGCTTCCTGAGCCACCGCCCTTCACCTCTCTCTGTCGTCCCTCTCTTCCTCTTCTCCCGATCACTCTCTTTTTTTTCTTTCCTTCTCTTCTGCTCTCTTTTTCCTTTTTCCATTCTTATCCTTTCCCTTTTATATATATTATATATATACATTTTCTTTTTTTTTTTAATTTCAAACCAAAAGTGTCCTCGAGATTTGTGCAATGCGCATCTCGAGGCAAACTCAACAATCGAGCAGCACGCATCTCGAGGCACCAACCCGCCTCATTTCAAAATCTCACTACTCGCGCTACACGCATCACGAGGCGTATCCCTCATCGGCACGCGACTCGAGGTGCGTCCCTGTTCGTGTTTCGGCTCACCGAATTTTTCGCATAATTAGCATTCTCATTCCAAATTGGATTCGGATATACGTATTCCGACGAGTGGGTCCTACATATGACCTTGACTTGACACGTGACGCAAGTCAAATTTTCAGGCCGTTACAGTCTACGTGGGCTTAGGCCGGGCGGGACCCAATTTGTGGAAAATTGGGGCCGTCACACTGCCCATCGAACGAGTACAAGTGATATTTCTTTCCTTCTAAGGGTCAGTACCTTGCAGTCCACTATCTCAATAGGGTGTTCCTCGTATGTCACATCTGGTCGAACCTCGATTTTCGTCATATCAACCATCGATCTCGGTCCTGATCTAGCCAACTGTAACATCGAAATATGAAATACATTATGAACCCCTGCCAATCGACTTGGCAATTTCAACTGATAAGCGACTTTCCCAACTCGTTTCTCAATTTGAAACGGCCCAATAAATCTTGGTGTTAGTTTTCCCTAAATCCCAAATCTCTTATGACCTTTCAACGGAGAAACTTTTAAGTAGACCCAATCGTCTACCTCGTAGCTCAGCCCATCACAGTACATATCCGCATATTTCTTCTGTCTGTGTTGGGCAGCTAATAACCGTTGACGAATCAGTCTCACCTTCGCTGTATGGTCAACAACAATCCCAGGCCCCACAACTGTTGTATCCTCGGGCTCTGCCCAACAAGCCGATGATTTACACGGTCTACCGTACAGGACTTGAAATGGCGGCATCCCAATACTGGCCTGATAGTTGTTGTTGTAAGCAAATTCACAGAATGGCAAGTACTCCTCCCAAGACCCTCCAAACTGCAACACACATGCCCTGAGCATATCCTCGAGTATTTGTATTAATCTCTCTGACTGCCCGTCTGTCTGATGATGAAATGCAGTGCTAAACTGTGATCTAGTACCAAACTGCTTCTGCATAGCTTGCCACAATGATGATGTAAGACGATTGTCTCGGTCTGAAACAATCGAAATTGGTACTCCGTGCATTCGTACAATCTATTTTTCGAATAATATGCTCAACTGCATGAAATTATACTTCATAGAAATTGGTAGGATATGAGCTGACTTCGTCAACCTGTCCATGATCACCCATATCGTGTCGTGTTTCCGCGAAGTCTGCAGTAATCCACAAACGAAATCCATCGTAATGTGTTCCCATTTCCACTAAGGGATGGGCAACAACTGCAATAACCCTCCAGGCCTCCTGTGCTCAGCCTTAACTTGCTGGCACACCTCACAACGCTTAACATAAGCGCCGACGTCCGCTTTCATCCCTGGCCACCAAAATAATCGTCGCATATCATGATACATTTTGGTCCTTCCAGGATGTACTATATACCGGGACATGTGAGCCTCATAGAGTATCCCATCGCGTATCTCGGCCACTGCTGAAATCCATAACCTCCATCGGTGCCTCAAACACTGATCCACAGACTCGCTCCAATCTGTATGATCGAAACTGCGTGCCATCTCACTGTATCTCGAGTATATTTCATCAGCCCTCTAACACTCCAACACTCGCGGAATAGAAGTAGACGGTACACCAATCTATCCGAAAATCTGTGCGTCCGCTGTAGTAGGAACCTCTGTCAAACTCCGTGTTGTCGTCGCTTCAAGTTAACCATACTCGTGCATCATATGACAGAAAATTGTCTCAAAATCTGGTCCTCTCCTGCTCAAAGCATCTGCTACGACATTTGCCTTCCCAGGCTGATATTCGATGGAGAAGTCATAGTCTTTCAGCAACTCTAGCCAACATCGCTATCTCATGTTCAGATCTTTCTGAGTGAATAAATATGTCAAACTCTTATGATCTGTATATAATGTGAACCTCTCACCGTAGAGGTAATGTCTCCATACCTTCAGTACAAATATGACTGCTGCAAGCTTCAAGTCGTGCACCGGATAATTCCTCTCATGGGTCCTTAACTGTCGGGATAGGTAGACGATTACGCCGTCTCCTTACATCAGCGCACACCCTAACCCTGTGCCGCAAGCATCAGCATGAACTGTCAATCCTTACCCGGCTCTGGCAGCACTAGTACTGGTGCAGTAGTCGTGTCATCTTCAACTATGTAAATGTGTCATCGCACTCCTTTGACCAATTGAAAGATACATCCTTCTTTGTCAATTTAGTCATCGGCGCGACGATCTTCGAGAAGTCCTTCACAAATCGCCGATAGTATCCTGCCAACCCTATGAAGCTCCTGATATCTGTCACCGTCTCAAGTGTCGGCCAATCTATGACAGCATGGATTTTACTTGGATCCACTGATATAACTCTGTCACCGATCACGTGTCCCAAGAACATGACTTCTGACAGTCAAAACTCGCACTTACTGAACTTAGCATACAATTTGTGCTCTCTCAGCGTCATCAATATCTGTCCGAGATGTTGCCCGTGATCTTCGCGAGTCTTGTTGTAGATCAATATGTCGTCGATGAAGACAATGACCAATTTATCCAAGTACGACTTCAATACTCTGTGCATCAAGTCCATGAACATGGCCGGTGCGTTCGTTAGTCCGAACGGCATCACTGTGAACTCGAATAACCCATATCTGGTGCTAAATGCGGTCTTAGGTATGTCGTCATCTCGAATCCTGATGTAACGGCCCAAAAATTTGACTTGTGCTACGTGTCAGGTCAGGGTCGTTTGTGGGATCCACTCGTCGAAATGCGTATGTCCGAATCTCGGTGGAGACTCCGAAGTAATGTGTAATATCCAATTTGAGATTTTAATGCTAATTGTTGAGAAAAGTATATGCGGGGAATGTGATGAACCGAAACACGAACGGGGACGCGCCTCGAGTCGCATGCCGACGTGGGTCCGAGATAGTGACTTAATGTGGCTATAATGACTTTATGTGGTTTTAATGTGTACATTGAATATGTCTCGTAATGCGTGTAGCGCGAGTATCAAGATTGTGAAATGAGGTGGGTTGGTGCATCAAGATGCGCGCTGCACAACTATTTAGGAAAAGATTAAATAAATATGTATTTGATGTGCCTCGAGTTCCGCTCCGTGCGAATCTCGAGGACACATTTGATTTGAAAAGCAAAAAGAGATATTCGAATACGAGAAAGAGAAGGGAGAGGAGAGAGAGAGAGAGAGAGAGAGAAAGGTGGAGAGAGAGAGAGATCGAAGAAGAGATCAGAGACTGGCGGTAGCGACGGGGCTCCGGCTCATGGCGAGGATCCAACGGCAGCACAGACGACCAGCCGAGGACGAGCAGTGGCTCGCAGACGAGCTGCAGCAGCCGCGTGAGGCAGGCACGGTGGCGATGGCGGACCAGCAGGTGGCGACGGCTACGGGGAAGCCGTGACGGTGCAGTATCAGGTCGGCGCGGGACCGACAGCAGCAGGACGGCAGCGGGAAGCTGGTGGCGGGCAACGCGGACGCCGGCGAGGAACTGGACAGCGAAGAGGCGGCGCGCAGCTCCGGCAGCGCGCTTGCAGCGGCTCAACGACGCCGGCAGCGGCGGTGGCGCGACGGTGGTGCTGGCAGCGACGTAGTGATGACGGTGGCGCGGTTTCGACGTCGGCGTGGTGAACGACGCGATGACGTTGTCGGACCGATCGGAGGCGTGACTTCGACGACGCAATGGAGGTGAGGTGTACTTCACCTAATTTTAGTGTGATTTGCCTGATTTAAGTAATTTAAATGGTATAAATGGACACTAATGACGTAAAAGTTGGGTGTCGGTGCGCAAATCGAGGCGTGAGCGGGACATTTTGAAGACGATTTGAATTGCTCGCGGAAAATGTAAGTAAACCAGTTAGGACTTGTACAGTGGTTTCCTTTCATTCTATTAGCTATTGTTCATTGTTTTTTGATAGCTTCCTTTCATTCTTGTTGATTGTTACTTGGTGATAGTTATCATTGCAATTGTTGTTGGTTGAGTGGTCCATTGGCAAATGAGTCATGGTTACTGTTATCTACGATATGAGAGTGTTAGGGCTGGGAAGTAAGGGTATCGTCCTAAACACGAGGTTTGTGGATGTTTCATAGTCGTACGGGCTAGGGTTGGGATGTGGGGTCTCGTCTTAGATTCGGGTCTGTGAATGTCTCGTAGTCGCAAGGGTTAGGGCTGGGAGGCTGGGGTTTCGTCTTAAACCCGAGTCTGCTGGGCTTTTGCAACGACTCAACGACCTTTTGGTCGGGACTCCTCGTTATTTGGCTTCACTCATCAATTGATTTATTTACAGTCTTTTATATTCATGCGTTACCTGTTTCCTTTCTTTCTAATTGCATGAATTCGACTGTTTTAGTTATGTTTTGAAATGTTGTATATGTCCTATTGGCTTTACTTACTTGGGCTCGTCATTTTTGGGTTTGAGTGAGTGCAGAGTCGCAGACGGGTAGCAAAAGGGAAGGCTCCATAGCTGGGTGAATTTTTGTATATCTTGTATCACTGTCCTCTGATGATAACATATTTACTGGGTTCCACATTTAGATTGTCTAACTCTTTTATAATATTGTTGAGTTATTTAATATAGTAATTGCTTCCGCTAAATTGTAAAACTTGCAAAATATTAATAACTCAACTTAAAATGGTGAAATTACGTATAATGAGGGATTGGAAGGCTGACTAAGCCTGCGTTGACCTTGCGAGACTGGCTCGGGGGTCCACGTGGGCTTAGGCCGGGCGGGCCCAATTTGTGGAAAATTGGGGTCGTCACACCTGAGCTGATGATAACCCGATCTTAAGTCGATCTTAGAGAAGACATGGGCTCCGGCCAACTGGTCAAACAAATCGTCAATCCTTGGCAAAGGGTAACGATTTCGTACTGTCACCTGGTTCAACTTCATATAGTCAATGCACATCCTCAAGCTACTGTCATTCTTCTTAACGAATGGGACCGGTGCTCCCCATGGTGATGTGCTCGGGTGTATAAACCCCTTCTTTTCTAAATCTTCCAATTGAGTCTTCAACTCCTTATGTTCCTTCCGTGACATCCGGTACAGTCTGCTAGCTATCGTCTGTGCGTCTGGTACTAATTCAATAACAAACTCAATCTCTCTATGTGGGGGCAATCCTGGTAGATCCTCCGGAAAGACATCGGGAAACTCACTGATAATCGGGATATCCTCAAGTCTAACCTCTGGGATCTCGGTTGACTCTACTATCCCTGCAAACACTTCCATCTCTAAGGTCGTAGCCAATCTACCCCTAGTGGTCGGTAATATACTCGCATTACCCGTGAAAGTGAACTCTGGTATGTCGAGGATTTGAAAAGTCACTATCTTAACAATCCACCTGGGCGTGATATGAAGCTAGCTAGTCCATGCCCAAAAGTGCATCAAACACTAATAACTCTAAGACGCGTAGGTCAATAGGGAGTTAGTGTCCAAAAATCTCTATCGTGCAACCTTCACAAATCATGTTGGGGTAAACTTTCTCCCCAGATGCTGTGCTGAAAATTAGGAGTGTACTAACTATAATCGGTGTTAATCCTAACTCAACAACCATACGTCGAGAAATAAATGATATTGTGGAACCAAAATCAATAAGTGTATGCATAAAACGATCGCAAATTGAAATCATACCCTCGACGAGCTGTCTGGTGGCCTCACGGTCTGGCTGTGCTACAGCGTGCACCCGCTCTTTGGCCTGAACTGGTGGTGCTACAATCGGTGCTACTGAAGCCATCGGGCATTCTTTCTTAATGTGTCCAGGCTGTCTGTATTTGAAACAAGTAAGATGTTGGTGTCCTGACCCCCGGCCCTGACCTTTGGCCCTGAATCTGGCCATATTGTCCTCGGTCCCCGCCTCCTTGATCTTGGGTCGATCCTGTCCCTGTCGCGGTGCATAACCACCACCCGACGGCTGTGCTGACTATGCAGGTACTATCGCATGAGAAGTGACCACCTGGTGATTATCTTGTATGGGCCTCTGTCCTCTTCTATCTCTGTGATCGATGACCCTTTTCCCTTTCCTGTCAGATCTGGTGCCTTGCTGAGACAACCACGATGCTAACTGTGGCATGGGCATCGCAGCACGAAAGAGAAGGTATATCTCATGGGCTAAGGCCCTCTCGTAGATCTCCTACAGTGTACGAGCTCCGCCTGACACTATTGCGCTCGCAATCTCATCTCTAAGCCCAACTCCAAAGTAGTGAACTTGATAGCGATCTGTAGAAGCCAAATCCCCAGCGAACTGTAATAGGTAGCGAAACCTCTCCATGTACTGGACCACTGTGCGATTACCCTGCCTAAGACACAAAAACTCATGTCTCAGATGTAACTGTATTTCCCTCAGTATGTACTGGTCATACAAGACCTGTCTGAAATCGGTCCAAGTAGTCGACTCTCCATGAGTCTAGGCATGAGGAACTGGTCGTTCATCCATGTCGAATTTGCAAATCGCGAACGTCCATATTAGCCTCGTATACGCATATATACGCATATATACTATTACAAATCAAAATATATAACGTATAAGCCTTGACACTACCCATCCCATGTTCGCTTCCCAACTAAGGTTCTAAGTTAGGATCTTCGGGTTTCCACGTCTAAGTTCGTTTTGTTAAGTTTTATTCAGTTTCATTTAACCTTTTCCCCTAGGTTCGCTTGAACCTAGGCTCTGATACCAACTGTAACGGCCCCAAACTCTGAGGCAAACCGGGTACCGCCACGTCCCAGACACGTCACCAAGCATGTCGCGTCACCGCACACTTAATTTTGACTGCATGCGACCTACACCTTTATACGGACCATATTCGCCTTAACTTAATATTTATGAAGAATTTTATGGATATTTAGATTAAATTGACAAAGTTAAGTTGTTCACGATTTATCAAATTATTATAAATTGGCATTTAAGCGGAAGTCTTTGAAGCATGCAAACACGGTAGAAATTAAAGTTTGCATGGTATGATTAACCCTATAGTGTGGAAACCCGACATTTGATACCATGTATATCAAGAGCAACAAAAGTACAAAAGGTGTGCATATACATGTATCGGGTATACAAGTATTTCCTAAAAACTTCATAAAACAATAAATAGTTACATACAACCACTTACGCAAAATGTGACGGCTCTCCTAACTTAGACGTAGTCGCCTAAGACGCCCTTGCCTCATCTCGTCGCAGGATCTGCGATTTGTCACCAAAAACAACGACAAATCCCAAGTGAGTAAATCCCAGAGAACGTTAGTTAATATTCATGAGTTCCAATGAAACGGCTACACTCCATGCAATTTAAATAAAGGACAAGAATAAAGAAAATCGCATGAAAATAAGTAGTTGGGAAGTCAAATTTGGACACGAGTGTAGCGTGACAGAGAACCATGGTCGACATCCGGGAATCTTCGTAGCTAAACCGAGAGGAACCATTGACGACCACCTCGCCAAACATCTCACGGTCGAATGAGAGGAACCATTGAACGAAATACCCCATCCAAACATCTCTCGAGAGGAACCATTGACGTAAACTTAAGTCTTCATCAAACATCTCTCAACCTACGGGTTTCGCGGAGAATAGTCACCGCGTAGCCCTATCATGGCCAATTACTCGAACAACGCGGGATAGCTAGCCCCGGGGTGTGAGTCTGTGCCATGTCGACCTCGTCGACAAACACACATACACACGCGGGAGTGGATGAACAGTAATTGAACAACAATAAATAGCACAATTGAATAATTGAAATGCGAAATAAAGTAAATGCCATAAAAGAATTTTAACTAATTTTCTCGTAGGATTACTTACCTCAAACAAGTTGCAAACTGCCTTCGAAACGTTTCGCACATGCCTCGAGATGCGTACCGACACACGACTATGGTAGCCTAAGTCCTTGGTGTCCAATTATATATTTTTTATTATTTTAGGTTCTCATTGAATGGATTTAAAGTAGGAGACCAATAATTTGAGATTTTTGTTTCAAAAGTTTAATTTTAGCACACTTCTCGAGTTATACCGGGATGTCGATACTCCAAATGTCCTCAAAACTGCCTTTTTTATATTTTTTCCATTTTAGTATATTTTTCCTGATTTTTTCTGGATTTTTCCATAATTTCCTAGCCATTTTTCCTATTTTTCTGATATTTATTTGATTTAAAAATGTATTTTATTTATATTTTTAAGATTTTTAATTAATTTAGGGTGGGTTGGGCCCGAACCTGGCCCGGTTCGGTTGGGCCCGGTCTCGGCCTAACCAGGGCCACCCGGGTCGGTCCGGCTAGGCCGACTCCAGCTCGCACTGCCCCGCTCTGCTGGGCTATGCGCAACAGGACGACCAGCCCGACCTGGACTTGGGCTACCCGGCCCGCCTGGGCCTGTGCAGCAACAGGCCCATCTGGTCGTCTTCTCCTCCTCCTCCTCCTCCTCCTCCTCCTTCTTCTACTTTCTCGTCACAGAAACCATTTTTTTAACACAACAACAAGTCAACAACAACAACAACACAACACCATCAACATCAACCACTTAACAACAATAAATTTCACTCACCTTGATCAATGGAGATCTTTGCGAACGTCGTCATTGCCGACGCCGCTGCTGGAGTCGTTGCCGAAGTCCACCGGCACCGCTGGTGAGCTCTGCCGCGCCGACCTCCCGGCGCCGCTTTCTCTCTCTCTCCCCCTTCTCTTTCTTTCTCCTTTCTTCTCTTTCTTCCTCTTTCTTTCTCCTCCCTTCCTTATCTCTTTCTCTCGATTTAAAAGAAAATCTTCTATTTTATTTTACTTTATTTTATTATTTGGATAGGATAGGGAGTAATGATGAGGTATGGAGAGGGGTAATGATGAGTGATGGTTGATAAGGTGATGTGATGTGTGATGTGACAACTAAATCTCATACCACCCCGTACACCAGCGTTACGAGCACACAACGACGTCGCACACTCTCGTCACTACACGCGCATAACGCGACCAATAAAATAACAAATAATGTGATGCTAATTATTTAATATTAGTAAATTAAATAAACACTCACACGCAAAACTAACAAATTTTACCTCGTTAGACATGCCCTGAACTTTTCCGCGACGTCCACGTGGGTCTGAGCTTAGGGTCTTAATCTGTAATTTGTAAGTTAATTGTGATTAATTAGAGCGGGTCGTTACAGAACTCTTGTCTCGACATTAAGGGCGAGATCAAACCATTCACACTTGAACAGCACAGTACATAAAAATCCACCATATTCAATTTGTATCACTTTTTGCAATTGCCTGTAAAAATCATTATCGTATTGTGCGTAGTTTACACCTCTAACGCACACCCCGCTACCACGCCTATCATTGTTTGCGCAATGTGACACTTTCTGAAATTTGTAGCCATTAACAAGATATGTGTGATATATGGTACGAAGTCGACTAGGACTGTACGACAACATTAGAAGTGTTGTATCTTGAATAAATGACGGCACCTACAACCAAAAGAATTTTTGATGATAAACTTAATTTTTAACTAAATAACAAAAGAAGAAGAATTATGTAAATATGCATGTACTAATGACGTACGAATTGTTGGAACCAAATTGAGAAATGTTTCTCGAGATGTTCATAGATTGCACTTTATGTGATATTCGGTTGCTTGGAATGCAACTCTGATATATACATCCTAATTGGAAATAAAAAAATTAAAGATTATGATTAAATAAATTAAATACATTAAACAATTGACATTAATTGCTTGGCAACTAATAGTTGCGTTTAGTCAAACAGTTGATAAGAAATGAGGGTTGGAAAAAATAACAAAAAGGATAATTGGAAAGGGCAAAATAGTAACGCAGAGTTGGTAACGGAGTTGGAAAGGGCTAAAGAGCGAAAACACTATTCACTTATTTTATAAATATATATATATCCAATTAGAATAGATATATGTATCGTTCCCAACATTTTTTTAATCTGTTCGAATATCTCTTATTTCTTTTAAGACTTCTTTTGCACAAACAACGCAACACATTTTTTTTTCAAGAATGTCGGACTTGACATTAGTTTTTGAGATGAAAGACAAGCTCGATGAAAGGTCTTTCGGTTCAGTGTGGAGAGCTACCAACAAGCGCAATACGGAGATCGCGACAATCAAATTCTTGAAATATCATAATATTTCATGGGAACAATGCATGAACATGATAGAAATCAAGTCTTTGGTAAATCTAGGTCACCACCCCAACATAGTCCACCTCAAAGAAGTCTTCATGGAGAACAACAATGCCTACTTGATCTTTGAAAACATGGACTGCAGTCTCCTACACCTCATGAACCGTAGGTGCCCTAGAGTCTTTCAAGAAAAGGAGGTCCGACATTACATGTTCCAGTTGTTGATGGGGGTGGCTTACATGCATCAACAAGGCTATGTTCACCGCGACCTCAAATCGGAGAATGTATTAGTCGTCTTTGATGGGTTGCATGTCAAGATAGCAAACTTGGGGATGGCGATAAAGGTTTCTAAGTCATCACCGACCGGAGTTGCTGAATATGTGACGACTAGGTGGTATCGAGTATCAGAGGTTTTGTTAGGCTTGGCGCACGAGCCTGCAATGGATATGTGGGCGATGGATTGTATTATGGCTGAGCTTTCACTTTCCAGCCTTTGTTTCTTGGGTCGAACTCGGCGGATCAAATTGACAAGATTTGTGGGGTTATCGGGAGGCCTAGTTTGAAGATGTGGGAGGAGGGAGTTCGACGTGTTGATCAACTAGGGTTTGAGTTTCCGGGCGATGAGCAAGCATGTGGGGTTCGTAAATGGCGAGTGTCGAAGGCGGTGCCTGGTGCGAGTGAGGAGGCTGTCTGTTTGATAGACTGGTTGTGCAGTTGGGATTTAAGCAAGAGACCTACAGCTATGGAAGCAATCCAACATCCTTTCTTCCACACTAATTGATGATAATGGGAGCAACACCTTATTACTTACTCTTTTAGGGAGCACTACCAAATATGATCATATGACTCCTAGACATTCTTGCAATAATGTTCTCCAATTAATTTCGTATTTTTTGTATATTTGTAATTAGTTTTGAGATTATATTAGTTTTGCATGCACAATTGATTACATGTCTAACCTTTTTAAGTTGTTAAGTTGTAATTACGATAAAAAGATCATGCATGGTCGTTATATATGATCTTGTTACATTAATTGTACATGTACGTATAATCAAAGAAACAAGTTGATTTTTGTGATTGGATCCATGCATTAGTTACTCTATAATCTATTCCTATATATATATATCAATGACAATAATGTAAGAAGGCAAATATAAGAATATGGGCAGGCCAATCTTCCCCATTTGCATCTGAATTGGGCTAATGTGTGATTTGGGATTAAAAGATTCCAAGAACATATTGAGCATTATGAGCAGTTAAAATGGGAAGTGAGGGGATCGGAGAAGGGCGTGCTGGCAAATCATTCTAGTTTCATTTAATATATACAACAGCTTAGCAAACTGACTCAAATTATTATAATTTTTGTTTTGCTTCCCACGTGTTATTCGGCGCGTCCCTCCCAACTCGATTTTTCCATTTACGAGACTTGAAATCCAAACCTCACTTAAGGGACCAATCGGGCAGATCCATATTAGCTTTTAGATGTTAACTAAAAGTGAACAGTGTGTTAGTAAAGAATTTCTGTGAAACCAAAAAGAAAATTCTATGTTATTAATAATTTTCCATTATGATAATTATATAAATGTTTTCACAAAACTTGCATCCGACAAACTTATGCCTTATCCATCTCACTATAGATGTTTTGACAATTGACGCTAGTAACATCTCTTTGGGGTTCTTCAATTTTCTTTTTATAATTTTTTTTCTAGTTTGTATTTTTTAAGTACGACAAGGTTTTACTTAATTTGAAGCATTTTTAAGAGTGCATTTGAGAATTATGGTAATTGATTATGATATTATATATATGAGCAAGTTTGTCATTTTTTTTTATCATAAGAATATATCTAATTCTTGCCACTCCAAAATAAAAAATCTTTTGATTCATCTCCGCGTCTTAGTAGAACATTACTTGCTTTAAGGTCTCTATGAACAATTCTTAATTTGGAGTCTTGATGAAGATATAAAACTCCTCTAGCAATCCTAAGAATTATGTCACGACGCATCGCCCAATCCAATGATGTGCTTCTACTTTGATCTGCGTATAAATTTTGCTCAAGTTACTAAGTACATAATATATAGTTTGTAGCAAACATTGAAAAGTAAATAATATTCATGGAAGCATATACCGAAGAGAAGAAAGTCCAAGCATACCTGCAATGCTCCTGCAAATGAAGCATCAAGAAGAAGAGGAGCAATATAGCCGGTTGTGTATGTTAGAAGTAGACTTTCATAATCAACACATCTCAAGTTTTCTTAGGTCTAACCATATATCTCCAAATTCCTTCAATTTCTAGCTGGCCATTTTCTAACTGCGACATTTTCAAGGTGGTTAGCATAAGGTAAATTACCAACAAAAAAAATTGTCATTCTATATGAATATATCCAATTAAAGATACAAATGTAAACCTCATGAGCTTAGACACAATTTCACTACACAACATTGCAGTCCTCAAAGATTATTGGGGGCAATGTGATTTTCAGACTTCAAGAAAAATGAGTACATAAGAGACTGAAAACTAGTGTTAAGTAATGCTAAAACAATGTACAGGTTCTGGTGAAGCTATTAATACAGTCGATCATCAATAGAAAGAACACACTTTACGGCGTAAACTTTTTTTTTCTTTTTTTTTCCTGAATCAGAATATCATTCAGCTGGTGACATAGCCATATAACTACATCAAGACGAAGAATCAATTTTAACTAGAGTAAATTAAGAGCAAATGAGAGGAAGCTTAACTGATATTTGAACAGCAATCACGAAGTGGTATTTTGAGCAGCATTCGTCACGAACAGGACTTCAAAACTCTCATTGTTCAGGTGGCCTTTCCTCATCAAACCATCTAGGAGGATCAAACCCAGACCCACCTAAAAATAAAACAAACTTTCACTTAGAACTTCCCAGTGGAGACTGATACAAATCGCTCGCATTCGCAGTGAATGAACCAATCTAATTCGATTAATGCAATTCAAGACGAGCCTGAACCAACATCGTAAATCAGAAACCATTACAGCGGACAAAGAGTTTGTAAAATACCAAAAGGATTGCAGCGACAAAGCCGCCAAGCCGTCAAAGAGTTTGTATCTCCAATAATCCTAAGAAAATTGGTCCATAAAATCAACAGCAAAATTCAAAGTCTTCGAAACCCAATACATAACGACTGGTAAATGGTGAATGACTACCCCATAACCAACAAGACAGTCACCCCAATTAAGTCCAACTAAATACCGAATTTGTGTCTTAATATGATTGGACACAGTTCTTTACAAGTCTAAAAGTCAATTAGTTAAACCTACTAATATGTTGGTTCAAACTATGGCACAACTCATTGCCTTGCAAAAAAGAATTACGAAGAAATCTAATGGAGCATGGGGATGAGTGACAACAAGCAAATGATAGGATAGAAGATGGCTATTCACAGAGCAACTGGAGGACACAATGACACAGATATCTAAATGAAAAAATAGCAAGTATCTAGAAACTACATCGCACCATGTTTGACGCACAGAAGGTTTTGGGCACTTCTTTCTCTTGTCAACCATCAGTTAGAAATCTGTAAGACTAAAGTCTAAAACCAAGCCAGTCCAGGCTCATCAAATTTTCAAGAGAAAGAAAGGCATGAACAAACTGTCAAAAAGCAGCAAAGCTTTGGGCAGGATTCCGCAGTAAGGTATTTATTTCATACAGAAACTTTGATTTGGTAAGAAATGCAAGATCAGAATCAACAGAAAGAAGAAAGCGGCAACCAACAGGTAATCAGAGTTCGATCCAAGTTTGAGCAGTTCAATCACTATGTCCTTGCAGAAAACAGACTGAAATGTGGAAATCTACGCTCCAGAGTCCCTTTTTGCAACATAAATTCATAGAATCATTTAAGTTCGTTGAAATGATCACAAATAGAATCAGTTAAGTTGGGTGGCAAGTGCAAACTTACAAGCAAAGTATTAGAAAATGAGAAAAACTTAGTCCAAGAATCAAAACTAAAAATCTTACTTTGGAGAACCCTGTACCTGATTTTATATGTGGTCATGCGACGCAGGCTTTCTGAGTTTACGTTGTTGTTCTGCATCAACCTACACCGATTCAAAGACCAACATAACATGGACTTATTCCATCACAATTAAGTGATAATAGACATGAAAATGTTAAACAAAAATATTAGCAAAATCAGATCGGGAAATTAGTTAAATGGCAAAACAAACCTGGCAATTTCCATCTCCTTCAATTTGCAGTTCAGCCAAATCATATGTAGCCTGCCACCAATTACGCACTGCTCTTTATGAGTCAACAATTGCAGTTCAATACATGTATTTGTCCATGTATCAAGGTGCATCGAACGATCTCACGAGACCATGCCTAATTGCAGCACCCCAAATTTATATCAAACAATTTTTTTTTTCGTTTCTAAATAGTACAAAGTTGCGGTCACAACCTGCCCGCATAAAGACCCCCCAAGATGGCAACTCGCGCGCATCACTTGGAAGACTTGGACAGCAATGGCTTAATGAATTCGCTCTCGATCTCTTTCTCTTTGTCTCTCTCGATCTCTCTGTATATATATATTTCTCCAATAAAAAAAACATCAGATGCGCACGAAACGTGTGGTTTGTGTGGATCACAATACGCAATATTACATGACAAAAATATTTGTGGAAGCTATACATTTATATATGTATATTGTATAGTCATATCGCACGTACGGTGCGCTGCGAGCAAAGAACTGTGAAGTATTGCTCAAATTAAGTTGTTTAGCAGAAGCATAGTCTCCTACAACATCATTTGACGATTCTGAACTCAAAACATGCAATTGCATTCTCATTTTATTTTGCCGAGGATGTAACTCGTGACAATTAAGACATGCATAACATAATGCAACTGCAAAAAGATGCAAGACTAAATCTCTCTTCTTTTTTTTTTTTTTTTAAAGGAATGACTAAATCTCTCTTTTATGTCGGGGGTAAAAAACTAAAAAGCAGTAATGCAGAATCATGGTCTTCCAAGATGAGCATAAATTACATAAAGAAGAGCTTGAATGAGAAACACGTACTGTCTACACCCTTTCTCTTGCCCGATTTGGTTGTTTTGGTATGATTAATTAACCTCTCCACCAAACACAAGTATCAAATCAAATTTTACGAACATGAAATAATTTCAGACACCAGGTACCTGTGCATAGAGCCCTAAAATTTTCTGCAAAACCAGAAACAAATATATTCATCAGGCGCTTGAGTAAAGCTTATTTGTTTGGATGTAAAATTAAGCATGTATTGATGGTAAGAGGTTTTACGATTAGAAAAAGAAAAGGCTAAAAGTTGATCAACTATCAGAAAGCATGAACCAATCTGATGCAGCTATTGAAAACCCGTAACAAAATAAAAGTTGGGAAACCTCACCAATGTAACCCATCCCAAGTTTAAATGCATAGATTTAGCACAATGCAGCTGAGCATTGTTGTAAGTGCGAGGAAAAACTCATGAAAAATATAAGAAACTGCAGAAAAATCCCATTCTAAGTTCCAAAATAGCAACCATGATTGTTCAAACTTGATATCAGATGAAGCTCCTACTAGGAGGCGATTCAGGTCGGTTGGAGCCGACATGGATTTAGGTAGTCACACTGGTTCTACAACATCCAAAGATGAAATAATTCAGTTTGAATAAGACGATTATATGTTTTACATGTATTATGTATATATATAAGAATATTAGTAAAATTAGTTCCTATGTTGTTTTATTTTCTGCAAATACTTGTGTACTTTCTTTGACTGTATTAAGTGTTATATGAATGGCTCAACATGATAGTTGACATGGTAAAGAGGCTTAAGCACTGCGTTCTAATTTTGTACAGGATCAATCAATCATCACCATAGAGAAGTCGTAGAATACAGAGCTTCCGACTTAACGGATGAAGAAGATGTGCATAATTCAAATTGATGCATAAGTAGATTATTTAATTGTCAGAAGTTATTTCCCCTTAAGGTTTGCTTCCATAATTAGATGAAAACTTTTTTAGTACTAAGTCTAAAGTTTTTTTTTTTTTTTCAGCTTGGAAGATAGATCATAAGCATGTTCTAAGCAGGGCCAACATTAAATACTTAAAACTCTTACCTAGTTCGAAACTCGCCTACCCGTCTCATCAATTTTCAAAAAGAAAAATCGTATTACAAAGACAAACATAGATTCCACCCCAAACACTTGCTTGTAAAAATACTTGTAAAAGAAACATTACACACCACCCATTCAAGCAAATATTTTATTAATTCATATAGGCCTTGAACATCCATTTTTCTTCTTCCCTATCCTCGCCTTTACTTGGGTCCTTCTCTCCTTGAGGCTTGCATAATTAATGACTGCTTATATATATCAAATCAATTTAGGTGAATTGTGAATGATCTAATTAACAAAAAGATTTTACTTACAAGAATACTGCAGATTGAAGGATCTAATTAAATTCTTTGATGATAGCGTTATTCTGAGTTGTTACACCTACACCGGTAGAAGTTACTCTAAAACTAAGACAAAGTTAAATGAATGAATGATATTTCACTTGAAAGTTATTAAAACTCTTTCAATTGAAACTGAAGCATTGATCAGTAATGTAATGAGAAGTAATAAACTTCATTACCTTTAGTTGAAAAGCTTATACTGATCGGCAGTATGTTGAGGAATAAAGATGTAGATGATCTACTCTACTAGAGACAGAAACTAACAATTTCGAGGAACAAACGACTAAGTTGGTTCTTACAAAATACAACTCCTTTAAGTCAAAAGCAATTCAAAAAAAATATATATTAAGAAAATCATGTCTACCTCATATAAGATAGAAAGTGTTGATGCTATTGCCTCTTCTTGTGGAGGTTCTTTAGCCTGAAGATAAGAAATTTACTAATTAAAAAATAAATAAGAGACACATATATGAGAAATCAGGAAAAAAATTTATATAGATTAAAATAATCAATGGATCTAATTGATAGAAAGAGTTTCGGGTACAAAAACTTACCCTCATAAAGAATGGTCTAATATATTCGAGAGAAAGTGATTTGATCTATAGACAAAGTTCTTCCCATGGCATCCGAAGCATCTCTGGAACCTTTTTAATAGCAAGGACATACATTAGAAGTGAACAGTTTCCAGAAGTACATATATTAAGAATCTACGTGACAACTAACAAATGTAGTTTATCAAGTACCTGGTAAGGGTGCATTAGGTTTTTATATCTACGTTGAGTATATAAGCAAAAGCGAAATCCAGGATTTACACGACCAGCTCTACCTTTTCTTTGTCTTGTATTTGCCTGAGAAATCCAATCTTCAACCATGCAAGACAGTTTCTACATAGGTGAAGTAACTCCAGTAAGTTCCAGCATTAATAGACAAATATGCACGGCAACAAGAAGAAAAGCAATAATAATAATAATGATAATAATAATAATAATAATAAACTGAAAAATAGAAAATAAATCTCATTAAAAGCTTTTCAAGGTTCTCTACGCTAGAGACTAAGAGATCAATAAGATGCAACTACCAGTGAAGAACATTTTCATTATGTAGATCCAATTGCCTAAGCACATGAATGAGTTCAAATGAACAATTAAGTTTAAACCGAAAAACAGAAAATAAATCTCATTAAAAGCTTTACAAATTCGACATCTGCTCAACCTAGGAACACATTACACGCACAAACGAGTTCAATTAGGCATTTCATCAAACATATTTCAGGCATCTCAGATACAAGATTAATTAATCTCATCTCAAGATGACCTTCTTAACTAGAAGTGCAGTGAAATCGCAGAATTCGCAATCTAAAACGACGTTTCCCGAAAAATGGATTCACAACAAATTTCAAGGACTCATTTTACACTTTTAACTTCTATCTGATTCTATCAGTGTTGAAAATTAGGGATTGAGGTTCCATACTCCCAATTTCACTTAATACAACAATTATTACCAAGTTTACATTCTTCAGATAGATAAATATATGAAATTTCAACAACAATGCATCAGATTGCCTAAACCCCTACCAAATGTCATTTAAAAGCTTCGTCACTACACCGATTCCAAATCTCTCCAATTTATAGCACTCGAAATGACTCGCATTTCAAATCGACAAACACGAAGGCAAAAACCAAGCCAGATCAAGAACAAAAAACCAACTACAACTACAAAATTGAGCTAAAAAAAGAATTTGAGATCGAAAGAACAAACGAACCGGCAACTAATCCGAGAATGAGCTTGGAACTGCGAACTTGGGACATCGGAAGGAGCCTTGTCGTTGGCGTATTCGTCATTGTCATCGTGTGCGGAGTCGCGCCTGAAGATCCGAACCACGAACTTGCCATCGCTGTTGTTCTTCAACTCTCAAACTCGTTCGATGGATACTAGCTAGGGTTTTAATCGAGACTGAAGATTCATGGAAGATGATTGAGAGTGAAATCTAGCTAGGGTTTTGATCAAGAGGAGAGTCGTTTCGGTGGTTGAGTCTTTGGATGAAGAGTGAGAGAAACGGTTTGAGTTTTGTGTTCTGTTTTTCTAACAATTTATATACATTAGATAGCGGTTTACTAAAACCCCCACTAAAAAGGTGCTATTAAAAGGCCTAATTGTTCTAGTGTCTCTCTCTCACCGATCACTTCGATCTGTCCTTCCGTGATTTCTATTCCACTCCTATTCTCTCACGGCTCTCCCTCACTTCCTATTTTTCATCTTCTCCTATCTCTTTTTTGCCTATTTTTTAATTTCAAAGAATTTATTAACAAAATTTAAGCGTTTCTATTTTAATTTTTCAAAGAAAAGTATATCTTTTTTCATTTTTTGTCTATTTTTTAGGGTTTTTTTTGGCTATTTTTCGTTTTTTCATCTACTTATTATGGTGTTTTTAGGTTCTTATTTTCCACTCTTTTGGCATTCCTATTTTTTAGCTTCATAATGTTTTCTTTTTGGTTTGTTCGTGTTTTGTCATGCGCCTATTTATTAGCAAATATAAAGCATATCTACATATCTACGATTCTACATATGTAACATATATTTGTATCTCTTGGTTTTAAGCCATATCTTTATTCCTATTAATTAGGAATTGTATTTGTAACACAATACCGACACACACAATTCTTTAATAGTACCACAAAAATAACTATTTAACTGGAAAAAATAGCTATTAAGTTTCACCGCGACTTTACAAAAATTTAAAAAAAAATTATATTTTTTGCTTTTGTTATTTCATTGTTTTGACTATTTTTTCAATTAATTAAGAGCCTTTTTTGAAGCCCAAACATGTGATTAGAAGCTCACAAGGAGCAATCTTGACCCCGTAAGTGACATCTTTCTCTCTCTCAATTTCAAGCTCACAAGGAGTAATTACAAGCATACTAACATTTAATATATGGACAAATCTAACGAGACATACATAGTAGACCAATTATTAATTGGTAGTGCTAGATGGACTCAAAAAGTCTGGACTCAAACAACCAAAAAGACATAAAGACCCTTAATTTAAATTCATTATTAGTGTTTGGGATAGAGAGTAATTAGGTCATTTACTTAGGTAGATATCTTAAATGGTTAGCAAAAAAATCTTTGGGTCCGGACTCAAAAAGTCCAAACAGATTTTTTGTTATTAATTAAGAGTCTCACTAGTGATTTGTAACACAAGTTTTATTTTTTAAGGAAGCGACACAATGACACTAAAACTGCCTACATTTGACCAGTTTAAGATAACCTAATCCAATTTATCCAAGTTTGGGATGTGCATGGGTAACAAAAGTATATTACCCAAACTCATTTTATATAAAGCACATGTTTGATGTCCTCGGTATTTGCTACCCAGACATATTTATTATATATTTTATTAAAAAATATAAGAAATAAGGTCTGATTTTCTTGACCTCCTCCATGTAAAAGATAATAAGTTTCTTGGTTACTTTATATATATATATATATATCTATCATATATATAAAAGCACGAATCACAAATTTTTGAGTGATAATAAAATTTACCTATTTGCCTATACTTTTTTTTTTTTTAATTTCCAAATCAACATTTTCTTTTGTATTCAAATCAAACTCTAACTCCTTATAAATCCACTATACGTTTTTTTTTTCTTTATATCCAAATTAATTATGAAGTCATTCTCATCAATCCAATACACTTTTTTTGAGAAAGTAACGTACTACCACGATTAGCTTATTTTTTCATTCACATATTATCTCAATCACATTAGAGAATATTGATAAGCTAAAAAAGGTACTTGTATTTCTAATTTTTAAATTTTAATTACAATTTTAAATTTTGTTAATAAATTCTTAGAAATTAATTTCCCATGAAATGGCGAATGGGAATCCGTCTTGAAACTAGTATATATATATATATATATATATATATATATATATATATATATATATATATATATATATATATATAGTCCTCAACTCGTTATGTTAATTCCTAGAAAGAAGTATTAATTATATGTTTTATTATAGTAAATAAAAATATTTTTTAATATATATTTAAGGGTTTCTACACTAAAACACTAGTAATACACGTAACAAACACAACAATAATCAACATGATCAACTTATCAACAATAACAACAATAACAACAACAACAACAACAACATAACCTAAATTCCAAATCAAATGATCAACTCAACGAAAAAAATAAAATAAAATTATTAAACAAAAATGAAGAAGAAAATCTGGCCACCATGCTTATGCCTTATATATCCATCTCAAAACTTGCATCCGACAAACTTATGCCTTATATATCCATTTTATTATAAATGTTTTGACAATTGATGCCACTCTCAGATAGAAAATCCGGCCACCATGCTTACGTAACTCCAAAGGAGTGGGGGTGTATCAAAACCAAAACCCACACTAAACAGCCGTCACTGCTCACCCTCTTCTTCACTCCGCTGCACATCTCTTTCTTCCCTCCATCACTGCGCCTCGCCCATTCGCCTCACCCGCCCTCCTTGTCGTCCACTTCCAGTACGCCCGCCCTCATCTCTGTAAGTCTCTCTCTCTCTCTCTCTCTCTCTCTCTCTCTCTCTCTCTCTCTCTAGTTCTTCGCTCTGCCTCTGGTTCGATGTGAGTTTGTTTGATTTCTTTGAATTATTTTTGCACTTTCTTTGCTTTAAAATACATGCTCAATGTTTCAACCACCATTGATGAGCCTTGCCTTTGAATCTTTGATGCTCCTCAATTCCTCATTCATTTCACAATTGATGCTTCGACACAATAGTTGCAATTTGCCAAGTATCATGTTTAACTAGGTCCCTATCACAACATGATCATCTGTGAAATTAACCCAACAAATTGGTGGAACGTGAATCAAAGGCTTTGTATGTTTGTAATGGACATTCTCTATGGCATTCTACTTATTTAGATACGAATACTATATTTCAGGTTCTCATTTGTACTTAGTATTTTTCTTGATATCATGAATGAAGTTTTTTTTTACAAGACTTCGTATGTTTTTAAAGTTTTTGTTATATTTGTATCTTGGTCAAAGATCATGGAATTCGCAAAAGGACACGAGTACTGTTATTACGGTCTGCCAGCAGTGGTGAGACACCTCTTGGACGACCACTAATCCAGGACGACGTTTTTATGGATGCAGAAAATACATGAATGAATTCAAAACCCCCAATATATTTCAAGTGCAAGCGTTCTTTAGTATTTTCACAAGGCATTGGTGGTAATCCTATCAGTATTAGCTAGCTTGGAATCCTATACAAAAACCCCCATTTCAAATTTCAAATAAGGTGAGAATGATTTTGCGAGCAAGTCCTTCTCCTTCACTCTCCATTTCAATTGCCCAATTCCAATCTCCTACTCTTTTAATTCCAAATCTCAAAACCCAATTCAGATACAAGTACAAAAGATTGGCCAAGTCAGGTTAGCTTTGAAGGGCTTACTGTCTTACTTGTTTTCATCATCTTTAATTGTTTTCTCACGTTTGAAATGGTTGTTCTGGTTTTCGTAGTTCTGTTGAAGACCAAAAGCAGTGTGGAACAAGACTTGGATGGCCTTCCCCCAGAGTTTTATGATGATGTATGCACTCTTTTCATGCCTTCCTCATATGGGTTCTTTACTTGCTTCGTTCACTTTTCATCTGTTTTCAATTGTTGGGGTGTTTATGGGTGGCTGTCAATCTTCACTTTTCGAGTGATTTGGGTGAAGGGCATGACTAATTTCTGGTTTAATGAAATGGGTAATTGTTAGTTTTGGCTAATTATTCATCTGAATGGAACTGGGATAGGGTTTGTGCTTAAATTCCTTTTTTTTCATTTTTTTTCTGCTTGGCTTTTATTCAAACACTTGGTGTTCATTTTAGTTTTGTACTTTTGGTTGGAGAGTTGCAGCCAAATCTAGGTTGGTTTTCAGTACATAATGTTTTGTGCATGCGTGGCCTGAAATTTATTTCAAACATCTGAAGATGAAACCTGTATTTTTTTGGCGCCCTGACTAGTCCCGGACTCGAGGCACGTAGGACCATTTGAGTGGGCGGTAACTCTTGGCCCAGGGATTTAAAGTGACTCGGGTGGAGTAGCCCCTACCACTGCTCCACAACCTCCCGGGTTGAAGATGAAACTTCTAGTGTGCTTAATAACTCCCCATCAATGTCCGAGAATATCTTTGCTCTGGTTCCTGCTTACAGACCAACATCGACCTTTGGTCTTTACTGAACTTTTATACTGATCGTGGATCACCCATATCGAGTTCTCTGTTATCTACTTATGCACAAAACATTTTGCTTGAAAGGTAGGCAATTGGTAATTATTATCCCCTTGCCTAACCTAGATATAGGTTGTTACCTTGTTCTGTAGAGGGATTAAGGTGGCAAATTCATTTGAAAAGAAAAGAACAATTACAAGACATTTTTATGGATTTAAGTATAAAAAGAGAAAAATACCATCACTCGTCATGAATCACAGGCAGATTGGAATCGTTGCAGTTGAATCTTTTTAGTATTATTTATTATGATCCGATTAAATGATCAATTTGGGTGTTTGAAATTTTGTTGTTTCTCAATATTTCATTTGGAAGAAAGTGAACTAATAATGCCCATGCAACATAAGTTTATTTTCAAATTTATTTATTTTTGTGACAACCATAGAAATGATTGTGGGAAATTGGTGTTACATGTTTGTATAAATTCTTCATTAGTCAAATAATGAAATAAATATTTGATTTCTAGTCTTCAACTTGTAGATACACTAACATATATATATGGTAGATATCCTACAGGCTCCTTGAGGTTTGGTACGAGGCTAGCACAGGTATTAGTTTTTTTTTTTTAATGAGAAATGTTTTTGTATTAGTAAAAGAGGATTTACTGATACAAAACATATGCTAGACAAAGCCTTCATAAGAAAATAAAACTACCATGCAAGATATTCAACATGCAAAAAACAAATACAGCTCTCGTCCTACAATCACTTTCCACCCCCTATTCCATTCATCATAAGTGAACCTAATGTTATTTTTAGCTAGTGATCAAAGAATAAACACAATGTTCTTTTTAGCCAGCGATCAAAGAATGTATTTATGTTTAATTAGCATTTAGTAATTTTATCATATAGTGCAGTGCCACTTATATGTTATCACCAATTGGAGTTGGGTTTTCTTACTCCATTGATAGCTCCTCTTATGCAGCTGTGGGTGACAAGATAACAGGCATGTGTTTACATATAATGGTAACATTTGTTTCATTTGATTCACATTTGATGGGCAAGGTCTTGAATGAAAGCTCTTTTGTTGTATGTTTGTGTGTGTGTGTGTGTGTTTTTTTTTCTAGAAAAGATGGATTTAGATTTGTTTTTTCATTGATTGGTAGTGCTGAAAACTACATAGTATGCTCTACATAGCCAGTCGCATGTCCGGATATAGGAGGGGTCCCCATTAGCCATTCTTGGAAATTGGGGGAGGGCTGCGATAGGTTTCAAACTTTTGTCACTCTTTATGAAATAGATCAAACAAACATCTTTTCCATTACACGTACTTGGAATACACCGAAGTCAAATTAGTGAGATAAGCAGGAATTACTAGTATAGTATATGACATATGAGCAACTAAGCTTTGTTTTAAGTTTCAATGCTTGAGCATGAGAATACAACAAAGCCTCAACCCCATATTAGCTGGGGTCGGCTGCATAGATCAATCTTTCCAATTGCGCTCCATTTCGTGCAATCAATGGTGGTATGCTTTCCAAATAATACATATAAAAAAATAAAATAATTTTTTTGAACTGGAACAGTAGAAATTAAAGTTCATTTCACAGAATTATACATGCTTCAGCCTGTTAGATTTGTTTTTGGGCACTATGTATTATAATATCAAGTAATTCAGGAATGGCAAGCCCTACAAAGAGAAAAGACCAAGGAGCTGCGCCGTAGACAACAAGAGGAGGAAGAAGAAGAGAATCGAAAGATTGACGAGTATCGTGAAATTGGGTCAAGAATGAAAGGATACCCCCAAGAAGAAGTTCGGGAGGCAAGGAAATTGGTTTCTAGTTTCATTAGAGCTGCTGAAGAAGTTGAAGAGGTAACTTTATGTGATCATTGCCATTCTTCTGCTTAGCAGGTGATATGTTGGCACGATAATCTGTTCACTAGTATAATAGTATTATAATTTTAACTAAGCTAGCAAATCCCATGGTGATCCTGATGTGTTAAAGTTTGTTCAATATCATCATGCTGTAGGACAAGCATTAGCTGATTGCTTCATGGTTTAGGCAATTGATGATTACAACTAATATTAGGTTCTTTTGGTGTGTATGCAGAGGATTGAGAAGGCTGCCGAGAAAGGTGAGCTGAATGAGCTTGTTCTCATGGTCATATGGAACCGTCTAGATCTTGCTCGACGAGCGAGATGTACGAATCAACACACATTAATTTATTTCAATTGCTCTTTCTTTCTTAAAATTTGCCTTCATTGGCTAAAGGCTCTCTAGTTTGTGATCCTAATAAACTTCATTGTAGTTTGCTTGACTGCTTCTAGAGAAATAACAAAGTCTCGATCCCAAATTAATTAGTTGTGATCGGATAAACGGATCAAACCCGTCAAGTCCACTCGATTTGGTGCAATTGATGTCATGTGTTTATAATCCTTGAAATCCTTTTTAGTTATCCGCTTCGATCTTGTTAACTGCCCACGATTATTTTCATG
The DNA here is from genome assembly GCA_039657365.1 of Stephania yunnanensis. Lineage (NCBI taxonomy): Eukaryota > Viridiplantae > Streptophyta > Magnoliopsida > Ranunculales > Menispermaceae > Stephania > Stephania yunnanensis. The sequence continues at coordinate 59,676,336 of CM077582.1, read as the reverse complement.
TTAATATCTTTATGTTGGTATAGCCTTGAGAATATACTAATATTTTTTATTTTCATCGATCTTTTTGACAGGAGGAGAAGGATGCTATCAGAGCCCTTGATCTCCTATATAGGAGAGTTGAGGTAAGTGTCATTCATCAAATATCATCTTAGTCTCTTTTTTTTGTTTCTCCCACTGTCCTTAATATGTAATGGGAGGTATATACATCTATCTGTTGTTCCAGATTTTAATGTACCAACTTGCAGTTACACAATTCTACAATGATTTTGTGAAAATGCTTTTTCATTCGTCTTCTTCCATCAAATAACCATTAAAATATCCATATTTCATCTACTAGGCTTCTTGTTTTCTCATGTTGCGATTTGTGTGTTTGGATTTTAATCAAGTTCAGCAAGTTAATTAGACAGAGATTTTAAAGCGGGAGGCTACACCGTCCATGAAACTGCTGAATGAACTTTTGATTTTCTTACTATAGTTCTTACCACTCATAGCATCTCCATTTCTACTATAGTCCTTTTTCACAAGTGGCTTCAATATGATTCAAACCGAGACCTCCCCAACCTTGCCTTTTAACAAGTGATGTCACATCTATCTCACTAGAGATGATTTGGCTATCATCGTAGACCTTGAAAACATGCATATTTATTTTGTATGTCTTTCTTCGGGCACTAAGTTATTTTAGTAAACAAATTCACATGTAAAGTCATTACATTTTTTCGACCGCCCTTTATGACTAACTTACCATGATCAAGTCATTTACTAGCTGCATAATTTTTTTCAGCATGAAGGTCAATTGAAACTTCCATCGGAGGCCGACGATGTATTATTGAGGGTAGACTTTGTCATAGAAGTTGATGCATTATTGCAGGAAGTTCGCTCGGAACAAAGTGAAGAACAATCAACGCAAGGACTCAATCCTGAATCTGTTGCAAATCGATTGAAACAACAAGAGAAGCAACGAACAATTCACCAAGTCGAGGCTCTGCTTGATTTAGCAGCAACTTTGAAATGGTAATATATATTGAGGTTCACATAATTACAGTGCAGTTTCTTTTCATTTGAACAATTAATATGTTGGATGCTAAGATCAATGTCCATATTTTGGATGCATGCACTACTCTTAATATTGTTATGTTTAATGTCAGTTTTATTTTGCAATAGTATGTTGAAACCGGAAACGATATTGAGAACAAACATGCATTAGCATTAGGGCCTTACCCCCATCATTATTATAATAAAAAGTCCTCTTCTTACATTATTGACATTAATTGATGTATGTAGGAATATAGTAACACATGGATCCAATCAATACATGTAAATTAATGTAACAAGAATCTTCTGATCGTAATTACAACTTAACAACTTAAAAAAAGTTAGACATGCTATTAAGTAATTATGCATGCAAAACTCGTAGTATAATCTCTAAACTAAATACAAATATACAAAAAAAAAAAAAAAATTAAAGAACTATTGCAAGAACTCTAGCTAGGAGTCATCATAGTGCTCATCTCTAATAAGTAATAATAAGGCGCTGCTCCCGCATTATTTAGTAGTGTGGAAGAAAGGATGTTGGAGTGCTTTCATAGCCGTAGGTCTTTTGCTTGGATCCCAACTGCACAACCAGTCTATCAAACGGATAGCCTCCTCGCTCGCACCAGGCACCACCTTCGAGACTCGCCATCTACGAACCCCGCATGCATGCTCATCGCCCGGAAACTCAAACCCTAGTTGATCAGCATGTCGAACTCCTTCCTCCCACATCTTCAAACTAGGCCTCCCGATAACCCCACAAATCTTGTCAATTTGATCGGCCGAGTTCGACCCAAGAAACAAAGGCTGGAAAGTGAAAAGCTCAGCCATAATACAACCCATCGCCCACATATCCATTGCAGCCCCGTGCGGCAGGCCTAACAAAACCTCTGGCGCTCGATACCACCTAGACGCCACATATTCAGCAACTCCGGTCGGTGATGACTTAGAAACCTTTATCGCCATCCCCAAGTCTGCAATCTTGACATGCAACCCATCAAAGTCGACTAATACATTCTCCGGTTTGAGGTCGCGGTGAACGTAGCCTTGTTGATGCATGTGAGCCAACCCCATCAACAACTGGAACATGTAATGCCGGACCTCCTTTTCTTGAAAGACTCTAGGGCACCTACGGTTCATGAGGTGTAGGAGACTGCATTCCATGTTTTCAAAGATCAAGTAGGCGTTGTTGTTCTCCATGAAGACTTCTTTGAGGTGGACTATGTTGGGGTGGCGACCTAGATTCACCAAAGACTTGATTTCTATCATGTTCATGCATTGTTCCCTTGAAGTAATATGATCTTTCAAGAATTTGATTGCCACGATCTTCATATTGCGCTTGTCGATAGCTCTCCACACTGAACCGAAAGACCCTTCACCGAGCTTGTCTACCATCTCGAAAACTAATGTCAAGTCTGACATTCTTGGAACAAAAAAAAGTGCCTACCGTTAACGTTGTTTGTACAAAGAAATCTTAGAAGAAAGGAGATCAGATGAAAAAATGTTTTAAGAAAAGTGTAATGTGTAATAAAAGTGTAATGCGGACCGTGTCTTTAAAAAACACTAAAAATAAAAAGTGGGCAGTGTGAAGTACCAAATCTACCCCTCCCTACCTTTCTATTTTCGTGTCCAGTTGTTCCTTGTTTGACAACAACTCCAACTCTCTCGCTCTCACTTTTCATCAACAACTCTCTCGTTCTCTTCGTGCTCTCAAAATCGATTATGAATTCCGTTTCTTTGTCTATTGATGCTCTCTCTCTCTCTCTCTCTCTCTGTGATCTCTTTGTGATCTCAAAATCGTTCTCTTCGTGCGCTCAAAATCTTCTTGTAATGTCAAGGATTTTGCTCCACATCCATGATGCCGAAGATTCCTCCATAACTCCACATAAAAAGTTCCTAAACTCGATTGAAGAAGGTGATGAGTAGGTTGTGAGACTATTCTAGCAATGTTTTTAACTCTTGGACTTGTGCTACCGAGACTGTGTTTTTGCGTTTTTTGGTGAATGTGCATTGTGAGGGGTCTCCGACCACCACGACCACGGGCACCTTCCCAACGACTTACTACTAGTCTTCACCCGAGTCACAACTGCCTTGAAACGAGCCATATCTGAAAAGCAAGGAAAGGTAAGCAAATTGAACCTAAAATCAATAAATTAAGGTATTAGAATCAAGTCTCGGTTGCACAGGTCCGAGAACTTCACCAATGTCTCGGAACCATGTGAACGAGACATGCAAACGAGTCTCGACATCGAGTGAACGAAACAATACATAAAAGTCACGAATACGTACAACCGAGTCAAAACATAAATCAAGTTACTACTTGAGCTCGGAAGGTAGTGACAGAGACTCAATCGTATGTCTCGTCAACTAGTGACCGAGACTCAAGGTATAGTCTCGGTTCATATCAACCAAAACATACCTCATTGGCAAAAATTAATGCTAAAACATTAAACTCGTTCGAAGGCAACTGAGACTTATGGTATAGTCTCAGCATCATTGATTTTTTGGGACCCTCAGTAAAGAACTCGATGCCCTGAACAACGGTGTGCCTTCGGTAAATGGTGACGCGGCCTCAAGCATTGGTTTAAGCAAGTTGTGTGTATGCGCGAGAGAGAGAGGGAGAGAGAATGAAGGCATGTCCAAGCGATGAGTATGCAAATCTCATAAGCAAAACTGTACTATCATCCGCGGCGACTCGGTCGTGGACTCTGACGCTTGAGCAAAAGTGTAACGGCTCGAAAATTTGACTTGTGTCACGTATCAGGTCAAGGTCGTATGTGGGACCCACTCGTTGAAATGCGTATGTCCGAATCTCGAGTGGAGATGATAATTGTTGAGAAACGTATACGCGGAGAATTCGGGGAGCCGAAACACGAACGGGAACATGCCTCGCGTCGCGTGTCGACGTGGACCGAGGTAGCGGGGTGCCTCGAGTCGCATGTCGACGTGGACCGAGGTAGCGGCATAATGTGACTATAGTAATTTTAATGTGGTCACATAAAAAAGAAAATAAAAAAAATAAAATAAAATGTATATATATGTATATATATACTAGTTTCAAGACGTGCTCAATTTCTAAGAATTTATTAACAAAATCTTAAATTGTAATTAAAATTTAAAAATTAAAAATACAAGTACATTTTTTAGCTTATCAATATTCTCTACTGTGATTGAGATAAGATGTGAATGGAAAAATAAGCTAATCATACTAGGACATTACTTCCTTAAAAAAAGTGTATCGGATTGATGAGAATGAGTTCATGATTGATTTAGAGATAAAGAAAAAAAAACGTGTAGTGGATTGATAAGGAGTTAGAGTTTGATTTGGATACAAAAGAAAAGGTTGATTTGGAGATGGGCAAATAGGTAAATTTCATTACCACTCAAAAATTTGTGATTCGTGCTTTTATATATCTGATAGATATATGTATAATAAGAAAATATATGTATATATAATATATATTATATCAGATGAGAAAGAAACAAAACAGCATAGAGAGAAAAAGAAACAAGGAGAGAGAGAGTGTGATCGAAGAGGAGAGGGAGAGAGATCGAAGAAGAGAGACGAAGAGGGAGAGAGAGAGATCCTGTAACAGCCCGAAAATTTGACTTGTGTCACGTGTCAAGTCAAGGTCGTTTGTGGGACCCACTCGTCGAAATACGTATGTCCTAATCCAATTCGAGATGAAAATGCTAATTATGTGAAGAATTCGGTGAGCCGAAACACGAACGGGGACGCGCCTCGAGTCGTGTGCCGACGAGGGATACGCCTCGTGATGCGTGTAGCGCGAGTATCAAGATTTTGAAATGAGGCTGGTTGGTGCCTTAAGATGCGCGCTGCTCGATTGTTGAGTTGCCTCGAGATTCGTGTTGCACGAATCTCGATGACACTTTTGATTTGAAATCAAAAAGATAAAAAGAAAAATGTATATATATATATAATATTATATATATATATAAGATTGATTTGGATAAGAATGAGAAAAGAGAGAAAAAAAAGAGAGGAGAGAAGAAAATGAGACAGAGAGGAAAAAAATGGCGGAGAGGGAGAGATCAAGTCGGGGAAGAAGAAGAAGAAAGGGTGGCGCGACGGTCGGATCCGGCGGCGAACCGACGGTTCCAGGCAGCAGCTCGTAGCGACGAGGGGCCGCGGACGGTGGCTCCAGCGATGTGGGAGTCCAGCCGGGCGAGCGACGCTGCAAAGATCGGACTCGTGGCAAGCAGCGATGGCGGACGGGGCCGGTTTGGACGGACCGGCGAGACAGCGAGCCGGCGAGGAGCAGCGACGACATGGCAAGCAACACACTGCGCGGACCGGCGGCTGCATGGCGAGCATCGGTTCGGTGGCGCGACGCGGCGACGCGGCGATAACTCAGCCAGCGCGACACCGGTGAGGTGGCGATGACGCTCGCGCGGCTCTGCGCGAGCGGCGCGCATGCGGCGCGAAGGCGGTAGCGACGCGGTAGCGGCGGTGAACGGCGCGCGGTGGCGCGTTATCGACCGGTCGGTTGCGCGATTTCGTCGAAATCGCGACAACGCGATGAAGGTGAGGTTTATTTACCTAATTTGAGTTATGATCTGAAGGATTTTCAGTAAAATAGGTTTAAAATGTTTAAATAGACACCAGGGACTTGATAGTCAGGTGTCGGGTGCGCAAATCGAGACGCGAGCGACGTTTTGAGGTTCGCGTTTCTCGAGGTAAGTAAACCAGTTAGGGACTTATACAGTATTTCATTTCTCTCCATTGACTGTTGTTGTTTACTGTTATGAGATAACTTTATTGTTGTTCACTGCTTTGTGATGATAGCTATCGTTGAAATTGTTGTCGATTGATTGGCAAGCGAGTCATGGTTACTACGTATCTGCGATATGAGCTCTTATCCGGACGCTGTCGATATCTCCCAATTGAGTGTACGTTGGGGGCACTTATCCGGGTCCGTATATATCTCATAGTCGAAAGGGTTAGGGTTGGGAGGCACGATGCTCGCCCTAAACCCGGGGTTAGGGTTGGGAGGCACGATGCTCGCCCTAAACCCGGGGTTAGGGTTGGGAGGCTTGGGGCTCGCCCTAAACCCGAGTCTGCTGGGCTTTTGCCGTGACTCAACGACTTTTTGGTCGGGACTCCTTGTTATTTGACATCACTCATCGATGGATTGTTTACAGTCTTGTATATTCATGCGATCTTGATTCTTTTCGTTCTATTTGCATGAATTCGACCGCTTTGGATATCGTGAATTGTTGTTATGGATATTGTGAAATGTTGTGTATATGTCCTACTGGATTTACTTACCTGGGCTCGTCATTTTTATTTTGACTGAGTGCAGAGCCGCAGACGCGTAGCAGAAGGAAGGCTTCATAGTTAGGTGACATTTTGTATATTTTGTATTTACTCTCCTCTGATGATATTTACTGGGTTCCACAATTAGGTTACCTAACTCCCTGATTTGTTTGTTGAGTTATTGAATGTGTTAGTTGCTTCCGCTAAAATTGTAAAACTCGAAAAAATATTAATAACTCAACTGTAAAATGTTGAATGTACTGATAATGATGGATTGGAAGGCTGACTAGGCATGCGTTGACCTTGCAAGACTGGCTCGGGGGTCCACGTAGGCTTAGGCCGGGCGGGGCCCAATTAGTGGAAAATTGAGGTCGTCACAGATCCGGTAAGGACGAGCCGGACGCGGCGGCGACGACGGCTCCCGGTGCAGCGGCGAGCACCCGCGGCAACGACGACGCAGGCAAAGAGCGGCTGGTGTCCCGGTTCCACAGCGGCAGCGGCGAGCCTCCGCAACGCTGATTCCGGATGGTGCGCGGCAGCGCCGTGGCATGGACGGCCGGCACTGCGAGGCGGCGGTGGCACGACAGAGGTGGAGGCGCGGAGAGTGGACGACAGCAGCAGCGGCGCAGAACTGTAGTGGCGAGATGGCCTGAAGGCCGGCGGCGGCAGCTCCTGTGTGGATGGTTGGACGGCGGAGCTGGTCGGCAGCGGCGGCGCGGTAGTGGCGCGACACCGGCAGCGACGGCGCGACAACGACAACGACACGGTGAACGACGCGGTGGCGCGTCGTCGAACCGATCGATCCTCGACGAGAGATACGACTTCGACGAAACTCGACGACGCGATGGATTCAATGATTTTGAAAGTCATGGTGAGTTTTATGTAAGTAATTTGGCCGTGATTAAATGACTTAGTAAATTAGTAATTTAATTGCTATAAATGGATACCAGGGACTTATGAGGCTATAGTCGGGTATCGGGTGCGCATATCGAGGCGTGAGCGGGACGTTCTTGAGGTAAGTAAACCAGCTAGGGATTTATACAGTATTTCATTTCCCTTTATTGACTGTTGTTGTTTACTGTTTTGTGACAATTTCATTTCACTTTATCGAATATTGTCGTGCTATCTTTGGAACTTTGTTGGTTGAGTAGTCCATTGGCAAGTGAGTCATGGTTACATGTTATCTGCGATATGAGAGTATTAGGGCTGGGAGGCAGGGGTCTCATCGTAAACACAAGGTTTGTGGATGTTTCATAGTCGTAAGAGCTAGGACTGGGAGGCAGGGGTCTCGTCCTAGATCCGGGTCTGTGAATGTCTCATAGTCGCAAGGGTTGGGGTTGGGGTTCGTCCTAAACCCGAGTCTGCTGGGCTTTTGCCGCGACTCAACGACCTTTTGATCGGGACTCCTTGTTTGTTTCTTTGTATTCCGGACCCTCGCGTATCGATTGTTTTGTTACAATCTTTTATATTCATGCGTTCTTTATTCCTTTCTTTCTATTTGCATGAATTCGATTGCTTTGGATATTGTGAAATGTTGTATATATGTCCAACTGGCTTTACTTACTTGGGCTTGTCATTTTTGGGTTTGACTGAGTGCAGAATCGCTGACGGGTAGCAAAAGGGAAGGCTCCATAGCTAGGTGAATTTTTGTATATCTTGTACTACTCTCATCTGCTGATGATAACATATTTACTGGGTTCCACATTTAGGTTGCCTGACTCGTTTTAAATTACAGTTTAGTTATTTATTTGCAGTAATTGCTTCCGCAAAATTGTAAAACTTGCAAAATATTAATAACTCAACTTAACATGGTGAAATTGCGTATAATGAGGGATTGGAAGGCTGACTAAGTCTGCGTTGACCTTGCGAGACTGGCTCGGGGGTCCACGTAGGCTTAGGCCGGGCGGTGCCCAGTTTGTGAGAAATTGGGGCCGTCACAAAAAGCTTCACCAATTAAGCATCCGCAAGTCACTGAGTCCCACGCTGGTCGCCCGAGTGATCGACCCCCACCTCCTCCACCACCATTCCCTCGCTCTCGGCTTCTTCAACTGGGCTTCCCACCAACCCTCCTTCTCCCACACCTCCCTCACATACAAATCCCTCCTCAAATCCCTCTCAATCTCCCGCCAATTCAACTCCATCCACGCCCTTCTCAACCTCGCCAAATCCTACCAAATCCCCCTCCATCCCTCCTTCTACAGATGCGTTAGACCAAGTTTATAATAAATTAATTAAACGTAAATATTCATACTTAGAGTATGTATACTTACTGTCACCCTTCACGATCAAAACTATTCGCCCCCAGACATGAGTAGTAGTATTGCTACGTCGTTGTCCGTGTGAGGCCGTACTAATGGACGGGTCACTCGAACGGTGTCCCGAAGAGCTCGACGACTGTGACACATGCTATACATGATGAACCGTAGAGGGCGAGGAATGCGAATCAAAATAGCTTGGTGATGGGGCCGTACGGTGGTCGACCATCCGACCATACAAATGTGAAGGAGATGTTGATCCCCTCGATGAAAAAGTAGGCCCTACACTTAGCCTAAATGTACTGCGACCATTGACAGGTGGAGTGGGTAGTAATGAAAGTAGTGTAGAGTACATATGCATAGAGATGGGGTCATCACCAAATACAAATGACAAAGACATATTAGGTGTAGGAGGATGTGCATAAGGCGGGGGAGGCATCTGATAAAAGAAATGGGTATGCTGGGAGGGGTGCTATGGGTACGGATGAAAGAACGAGGCCTGCTATGGGGGATGCGAAGAATGTTGATGTTGAGTCTGTTGGCCATGACTAGACTGTGCAGGTGGAGTATCATCAATACGAGAGGGTGGGTGAATCGAATAATGAGATCGACGATCTCTGCTAGCGCCGAATCATCCATTAGATCGTCCACCGGATCCCTCACCGGATGATGGATCGTATCGTCTACCTGACGACGTGACTTTATAAAAAAAAAATTAAGACTAAGTTAGAAAGAATTAAATATACACCTCATACTTTTGAAATATTAAGTAACAAACAAATAAAAATTTAACTTTCACATTCATTTACCAACTTAAATGGTTATATCATGGTTCGTCGTCACCGTTTTCATCGTTCGATGAAAACTCAGAATTATCGCTTTCATCGTCTTCTTTATGGACATCTAACATGTGTGTGCCACTAGGATCGGCTAGCGAAATTGGAACATTGTTGCCAATATCAACTTCACTATCATGCTAAGGTAGCTACTCTTGAAAAGCGTCTTGTCGTGTAGGTGCAATGTTAACGTTCTTGACTAAGTTATACTCATCGATGAATTTCGGTTGAAGTCTGCACGTAGCTGTCCAATTGTTCAACGCACTTCTTATACTTGAATATTAAAAAAAATACACTTGACTAGCTTGCATGACTAGTATGAAATGCTCATACTTATTTAATCGCGAATTTCGATGTACATCGACGATTTTTAAAGAGCGGTGAACTCTTGTCTCGACATTAAGGGTGAGATCAAACCATTCACACTTGAACAGCACAGTACATAAAAATTCACCATATTCAATTTGTATCACTTTTTGCAATTGCCTGTAAAAATCATTATCGCATTGTGCATAGTTTACGCCCCTAACGCACACCCCGCTACCACGCCTATCATTATTTGCGTCATGTGACACTGTCTGAAATTTGTAGCCATTAACAAGATATGTGTGATATATGGTACAAAGTCGACTAGGACTGTACGACAATATTAGAAGTGTTGTATCTTGAATATATAATGGCACCTACAGCCAAAAGAATTTTCGATAACAAACTTCATTTTTAACTAAATAACAAAAGAAAAAGAATTATGTAAATATGCATGTACTAATGACGTACGAATTGTTGGAACCAAATTGAGAAATGTTTCTCGAGATGTTCATTGATTGCGCTTTATGTGATATTCGGTTGCTTGGAATGCTACTCTGATATATACATCCTAATAGGAGATAAAAAAAATTAAAGATTATGATTGAATAAATTAAAGATATTAAACATTTTGACATTAAATGTTTGGCAACTAATAGCTGCGTTTAGTCAAACAGTTGATAAGAAGTGAGGGTTGGAAAAAATAACATAAAGGATAATTGGAAAAGGCAAAATAGTAACGCGGAGTGAGGGTTGGAAAAAATAACATGAAGGATAATTGGAAAGGGCAAAATAGTAACGCGGAGTTGGTAACGGAGTTGGGAAGGGCAAAAGAGTAAAAACGCAATTCACTTATTTTATAAATATATATATCCAATTAGAATGGATATATGTATCGTACCCAATATTTTTTTAGGGCCGCTAAGGGCACCCTACCATTTAATGAGGGCACCCAACTTATTTGTAAAAATTCCAGCAAAAATGGAAAAGACCATTTTGCCCCTGTATATATATAATGGTTCAAACCCCACAAACCATTTCGACAAGGAGTTAGGGCACCCCACCAGCAAGCGTCAACCACAAAGCCACGGCCACATTGCGTTTGGCGAAGAGCTGATCGATTCTTGCTCGTCCGACAGCGAGGTAACAATGTTTGACAACCATTTTCGGGTTTTTTTGAATTGTTTAGTTGCGTATAACAGTGAAAATGATGCTTTGTTTGTCAACGTAGGGTTTGGTAATTTCTTCAAATCCGAAGTTGTTTCCACTGTATAATGGAGGATCGTAATGCTTCGGTGCCAGAGGAGGTCGTCCTTGAGGTAATGTTGCAAACGTTTTTGTGTTTTTTTTGCGGTTATCCGAAGTATCTGTCTGTGTGCGCGATTGTTTCGGCCTCGCAGGACCGAGATGTATGGTATCTTCTCGGTCTCAGATGACCGAGAGGTTTAGGGTAGGTCACGGTCTGGAACGACCGAGGGTACTGGTAACTCTCGGTCTCACGTAAACGAGACTATGAAGAAAGTTTCCGAACTGTACAACCGAGAACCGATTTTTTTGGGTTTTTTTGTGATTGTGCTGTACATTTTGGTTGATTATAATGTTACACTGTTTGTATTGCAGGTAATGCCGTTATCTTGTAATTTTCCAGACTACGAGGACACTTTTATGCCTTCTAAGCCATTCCCCTCTCGAGAAGCGGCAATTTCATGGCTTCAACTGATTGGTGGCGAGAACAAGTTTGTGTTAGTAACGAAGCGCTCGGATGCCGGGGGCATTAAGCGAAGGGGAAGGGTGAAAATTGTCTGTGACAGTCCGGGACATATAGGGGGGCTCGAGAGAGTTGGGAAGGGAAAACGGCAAAAATTTTAAAGAAATCAAGGAATGATGAAAAGGCGAGGACTCACACTAGTACGAAGAAATGTGGATGCCCTTTCCAAATTAACGTCAAGGAGAATGCTGACTCCTTATGGTATGTCACCGTGATTTGTGGGAGGCACAATCACGACACCGCGAGAAGATTGGATAAGAGGGAGGAGGAAGTTGAGGATGCGGGGGGGAGGAGTGAAAGTGAGCAGCTCAGGGAGATTAGTCCACCTTCGTCTTTTGTGGAGTGCGAGCGAGAAGTTGAGGATGCGGGTGTGAGGACACCGGGGTCTCCAACCGGAGGTTCCCCAGTGTCGGAGGCACCCCAATCTCCAATCGGATTTGAGTCCTCCCACTCCACAAAAGCTTCTAGGCAGAAGAAATGCAAGGTTCCACAAATGCGTCGTGCCAGTCGACGCACGCAAAGTGGATCTAACATGGCTTATAGTCATTGCTTAGAACCGGATTGGTTGCCACATGTTGATGCCATTATCGATGTGGTTTCCGATGGGAATTGTGGTTATAGGTGTATAGCCTCTGGGCTTGGACTTGCCGACGTAGACGGGTGGAGGATTGTGCGTAGACGGATGTACGATGAGATTATCGGGTATGAATACCTATGGCGGGAAGTGCTTGGCTCGAGTTTCGAGCCTGTCAAGAATGCGGTGCATTGCCCAGAGAATCAAGAGGGGGCATCTTTCAAAGAATGGTTGACACTTCCAGACATGGGATTGTTAGTATCCACCGCATTCAATGTCATTCTCGTCAACCTCTCGCATGGGAGTGCCTCCACATTCCTACCTCTACGTAGTACTCCAACGTCGTCATTGCATAATAGACTTATCATTGCAATGGCGAATGAAAGGAATATCCATTGGGTTATGGTAAGTTCTATGATTTTTTTGTGAATTGGTTTGTTTCCCCCTTAATCGGGTTTGTGACAATATCTTCTATGTTCTCTGTTCACTTTGTGGTGCGGTTGCGTGTGAATGCACCGCTGCCATCCTTATATCCATCGTGGGATCGGTACGTTGAGGACTGCGCCAAAGGTTGGCGAGATGGATTCATTTTTCGAGACATCGCGCCCATTGCAACTGCTGATCATGAAGCCACCATACCTGTTGTAGATTTAGATACACCGTAGGTTAAAGCTTGTACCTAGACGGCTAAACATTTAGAAATTTTGCCAATTCGTCCGAATGTTCTATGTATATGCAAATGTTGTGTTGTGTTTTAATTGTTGTTTACTTATGGATGGACCCTTTTTATAGTCAGTTTGAATGTTACGGAGATTTATAATTAATTAAGGTTCGGTGCAAATTGTCGTGCTGGATTTTCAATCTTGTATTGTTAGTTTGACTACTACGGAGATTTTTTTGAAACCGTAATGTTCAAATTCATCCATTTCTGATGTCTCGGTCAAGCAGGTTCGTGAAACAAACCATATTTTTGGTCACCCATGACCGACAAGTATTCCAATATATCGGTCTTGTATAACCGAGTCCCATTTAAATTTCTCGGTTGTACACCACCGAGATGAATTGACCATTTCAATTCGCCTGACTCTCGTCCTATGACGACCGAGCCTACGGAGACCCTATCGGAAGTGGACAACCGATACGTGGTTAACTCTTCCGGTCTACGTGGCCGAGACTGCGAGTTCCCAAAAATATTAGCTTATGTCTCGGCCAAGGCCGAGACGGTTGACACAGTCTCTGGCCTGTGTGGCCGAGAACCACGATTTCCCAATTTTTTAACATTTTAACAAACCGCTACACACACATTACATCTACTCTACCACACATTACATCTACTATACCAAATGTAACTTAATTCGTCGATCTTCAACCGAGCCCTAATTTGGAGACGAAATCGGCTCACACAACGGACCCTACAAAATGCAGAAACCTAGAACAACGAAGGAGAAACACACGGCGAGGGACGGAGAACACGATTTCGGGGATTCCTCTCACTGCTCGGTTCAAAACAAATGAATTCTTCCACCGGGAATTCGGTGAACGAGGGTGGTGGTGGTGGTGGTGGTGGTGGTGGTGGGGTGCCCAGGGGTTTGCACGAGGGTGGGTGAGAGGGTTTTTTGCACGAGGGGCATTTTCGGTATTTTGGGTTTAATTTTTGGGTGCCCCAGGTAAATCGATTTGTGCCCACATTAACTGGGTGCCCTAGTTAAATGGTGGGGTGCCCTTAGCGGCCCCCTATTTTTTTAATCTGTTCGAATATCTATTCTTTCTTTTAAAACTTCCTTTGCACAAAAACGCAACGCATTTTATTTTTTTTCAAGAATGTCGGACTTGACATTAGTTTTTGAGATGGAAGACAAGCTCGATGAAGGGTCTTTCGGCTCAGTGTGGAGAGCTACCGACAAGCGCAATACGGAGATCGTGGCAATCAAATTCTTGAAAGATCATATTACTTCGTGGGAACAATGCATGAACATGATAGAAATCACGTCTTTGGTGAATCTAGGTCGCCACCCCAACATAGTCCACCTTAAAGAAGTCTTCATGGAGAACAACAACGCCTACTTGATCTTTGAAAACATGGACTGCGGTCTCCTACGCTTCATGAATCGTAGGTGCCCTAGAGTCTTTCAAGAAAAGGAGGTCCGACATTAAATGTTCCAGTTGTTGATGGGGGTGGCTCACATGCATCAACAAGGCTACGTTCACCGCGACCTCAAACCGAAGAATATATTAGTCGACTTTGATGGGTTGCATGTCAAGATTGCAGACTTGGGGATGTCGATAAAGGTTTCTAAGTCATCATCGACCGGAATTGCTGAATATGTGACGACTAGATGGTATCGAGCGCTAGAGGTTTTGTTAGGCTTGCCGCACGGGCCCGCAATGGATATGTGGGCGATGGGTTGTATTATGGCAGAGTTTTCACTTTCCAGCCTTCGTTTCTTGGGTCGAACTCAGCGGATCAAATTGACAAGATTTGTGAGGTTATCGGGAGGCCTAGTTTGAAGATGTGGGAGGAGGGAGTTCGACGTGCTGATCAACTAGGGTTTGAGTTTTCGGGCGATGAACATGCATGCGGGGTTCAGAGATGGCGAGTGTCGAAGGCGGTGCCTGGCGCGAGCGAGGAGGATGTCCATTTGATAGACTGGTTGTGCAGTTGGGATCCAAGCAAGGGACCTACAGCTATGGAAGCACTCCAATATTCGTTCTTCCACACTAACTGATGATAATGGGAGCAGCACCGTATTACTTACTCTTTAAGGGAGCACTACCAAATATGATCATATGACTCCTAGACGTTCTTGCAATAGTGTTCTCTAATTAATTTCTTGTTTTTGTATATTTGTAATTAGTTTTGAGATTATATTAGTTTTGCATGCACAATTGATTGCATGCCTAACCTTTTTAAGTTGTTAAGTTGTAATTACGATAAGAAGATCATGCATGGTTGTTATATATGATCTTGTTACATTAATTGTACATGTACGTATAATCAAAGAAACAAGTTGTTTGTTATGATTGGATCCATGCATTAGTTACTCTATAATCTATTCCTATATATATCAATGACAATAATGTAAGAAGGCAAATATAGGAATATGGGCAGGCCAATCTTCCCCATTTGCATCTGAATTGGGTTAATGTGTGATTTGGGATTAAAAGATTCAAAGAACATATTGAGCATTATGAGCAGTTAAAATGGGAAGTGAGGGGATTGGAGAAGGGCAGGCTGGCAAATCATTCTAGCTTCATTTAATATATACAACAGCTTAGCAAACTGATCTCAAATTATTATAATTTTCGTTTTGGCTTCCCACGTGGTATTCAACACATCCCTCCCAACTCGATTTTTTCATTTACGAGACTCGAAATCCAAACCTCACTTAAGGGACCAATCGGGCATACCCATATTAGCTTTTAGATGTTAACTAAAAGTGAACAGTGTGTTAGTATAGAATTCATGTGTAACCAAAAAGAAAATTCTATGTTATTAATAATTTTCCATTATGATAATTATATAAATGTTTTCGCAAAACTTGCATCCGACAAACTTATGCCTTATCCATCTCACTATAGATGTTTTGACAATTGACGCCAGTAACATCTCTTTGGGGTTCTTCAATTTTCTTTTTATAATTTTTTTCCTAGTTTGTATTTTTTAAGTACAACAAGGTTTTACTTGATTTGAAGCGTTTTTAAGAGTGCTTTTGAGAATTATGGTAATTGATTATGATAGTATATATATGAGCAAGTTTGTCATTTTTTTATCATAAGAATATATATATATATATATATATATATATATATCATATCTGAAAATCAACATATTTTTTTGCCCATATATATATATATATATCATATCTATCATATATATAAAAGCACGAATCACAAATTTTTGAGTGGTAATGAAATTTACCTATTTGCCCATACTGTTTTTTATCTGAAAATCAACATTTTCTTTTGTATCCAAATCAAACTCTAACTCCTTATCAATCCACTACACATTTTTTTTTCTTTATCTCCAAATCAATCATGAACTCATTCTCATCAATCCAATACACTTTTTTGGAGGAAGTAATGTCATAGCATAATTAGCTTGTTTTTCCATTCACATCTTATCTCAATCACAGTAGAGAATATTGATAAACTAAAAAATGTACTTATATTTCTAATTTTTAAATTTTAATTACAATTTTGAATTTTGAATTTTATATCTATCATATATATAAAAGCACAAATCATAAATTTTTGAGTGGTAATGAAATTTACTTATTTGCCCATATATATCTATCATATATATAAAAACAACTATATATATAAAAGCAACTAAATATCACAAATTGTAAACTCGAAGTTTTCCCAATGGTATATATGCAACGTATTCATCTAGAGTTCTCCCAATGACATATAAGCAACATACATATCTATCATATATATAAAAGCACGAATCACAAATTTTTGAGTGGTAATGAAATTGACATATTTGCACATACTTTTTTTTTATCTCCAAATCAACGTTTTCTTTTGTATCCAAATCAAACTCTAACTCCTTATCAATCCAGTACACGTTTTTTTTTATTTATCTCCAAATCAATCATGAACTCATTTTCATCAATCCAATACACTTTTTTTGAGGAAGTAATGTCCTAGCATGATTAGCTTATTTTTCCATTCACATCTTATCTCAATCACAATAGAGAATATTGATAAGCTAAAAAAGGTACTTGTATTTTAATTTTTAAATTTTAATTGCAACTTTAAATTTTGTTAATAAATTCTTAGAAATTAATTCCCGCGAGCGAAGCGAGCGGGGGAATCGTGCGTAGCACGTCTTCAAACTAGTATATATAAAAGCACGAATCACAAATTCTTGAGTGGTAATGAAATTTACCTATTTGCCCATACTTTTTTTTATCTTCAAATCAACATTTTCTTTGGTATCCAAATCAAACTCTAACTCCTTATCAATCCACTACACGTTTTTTTCCTTCTTTATCTCCAAATCAATCATGAACTCATTCTCATCAATCCAATATACTTTTTTTGAGGAAGTAATGTCCTAGCATGATTAGCTTGTTTTTTCATTCACATCTTATCTCAATCGCAGTAGAGAATATTGATAAACTAAAAAATGTACTTAAATTTCTAATTTTTAAATTTTAATTACAATTTTGAATTTTGAATTTTATATCTATCATATATATAAAAGCACAAATCATAAATTTTTTTAGTGGTAATGAAATTTACTTATTTGCCTATATATATCTATCATATATCTATCATATATATAAAAGCACGAATCACAAATTTTTGAGTGGTAATCTAATTTACTTTTTTGTCCCTATATCTTTAATCAAATTTACTTTTTTGTCCGTGTCTTTACTTTTTTGTCCGTGTCCTTCCGTGATTTCTACTCCATTCATATTCTCTCACGTCTCTCTCTCACTTTTATTTTTCCTCTTCTCCTTCGTTCCTCTTCTCTCACGTCTTATAACTTTTCTTTTTCACGTCTTATAACTTTCTATTTCTCTGGCCTTCTCTTCATCTCAACTCCGCCTTCATCACCAATCTCTCAATCTCGTTGTTTGATTTATTGATCCCTATTGCGGTTTGATTTATTGAGATGGCGTTGCATTGATCAATCAAAATCAGTTGATGAATTGAGTTTTTTTTTTTTTAAGTTTTCTTCTACTCTTCAAGTCTTCTTTAATCAATCTAGAAATTTGACAACCTCTCTTTTAATATTTCTCTTTTTTTCTTGGTCAAGGTGTCTAAAGCTTTAATTAATCCCAACTAATTCAATTATTTACATTCATAATTTCAAAGTTATCATTTCTATTTATAGAGTTTGAGGTAAAGATTGAGCTTTATGTACAATTTTACGGAATCTCCACATGCAAGTGTACATAAATAAATGAGACAAACTACTTGTGTTTTTTTTAACTTGTTTCCCATTCTTTTTTGAGGAAGTAATGGTTTAGCATGACTAGCTTATTTTTTAATTCACATCTTATCTCAATCACATTAGAGAATATTGATAAGCTAAAAAAGGTACTTGTATTTCTAATTTTTAAATTTTAATTACAATTTTGAATTTTATTAATAAATTCTTAGAAATTAATTCCCGCGAGCGAAGCGAGCGGTGGAATCGTGTGTAGCACGTCTTCAAACTAGTGTATATATATCTATCATCATATATATATATATAGTTCTTAACTCGTTATCTTAATTCCTAGAAAGAAGTATTAATTATATGTTTTATTATAGTAAATAAAAATATTTTTTAATATATAATTAAGGGTTTCTACACTAAAACATTAGTAATACACGTAACAAACGCAACAATAATCAACATGATCAACTCATCATCATCATCAACAACAACAACAACATAGCCTCAATCCCAAATCACATGACCAACTCAACACAAAAAAAAAATCTTATTAAACAATAATCAACATGATTTTGCGAGCAAGTCCTTCTGGGTTAATTTCACAAATGGTCAGTTTGTAACACTTTGGTCACTAAACTCTTATTTGTCCAAATATATCACACAACTTTACAAAACGTTTCAACAATATAACTTGGACGATCGAAAATCCGGCCACCATGACTCCAAAGGAGTGGGGTGGAGTGGGGGTATCAAAACCAAAACCAACACTAGACAGCCGTCACTGCTCACCCTCTTCTTCACTCCGCTGCACATCTCCTTCTTCCCTCCATCATCTTCGTCCTCCGTCACTGCGCCTCGCCCATTCGCCTCACCCGCCCTCCTTGTCGTCCACTTCCAGTACGCCCGCCCTCATCTCTGTAAGTCTCTCTCTCTCTCTCTAGTTCTTCGCTCTGCCTCTGGTTCGATGTGAGTTTGTTTGATTTCTTTGCTTGATTTGTGGATTTTAGGGTTTTAGTTTGATTTGTGGATTTTAGGGTTTTAGTTCGTGTAGTATCTTCAGCTTTAAAATACATGCTCAATGTTTCAACCACCATTGATGAACCTTTCCTTTGAATCTTTGATGCTCCTCAATTCATCATTCATTTCACAATTGATGCTTCGACACAATAGTTGCAATTTGCAAAGTATCAAGTTTAACTAGGTCCCTATCACAACATGATCAACTGTGAAATTAACCAACAAATTGGTGGAACGTGAATCAAAGGCTTTGTATGTTTGTAATGGACATTCTCTATGCCATTCTACTTATTTAGATATGAATACTATATTTTGTAGCTTCATGTATTTTGCTAATGATTTTCGTGATGCCTTTGGATTTTATATTTTAGTATTTTCACAAGGCATTGGTGGTAATCCTATCAGTATTAGCTAGCTTGGAATCCTATACAAAAACCCCCATTTCAAATTTCAAATAAGGTGAGAATGATTTTGCGAGCAAGTCCTTCTCCTTCACTCTCCATTTCAGCTGCCCAATTCCAATCTCCTACTCTTTTAATTCCAAATCTCAAAACCCAATTCAGATACAAGTACAGAAGATTGGCCAAGTCAGGTTAGCTTTGAAAGGCTTACTGTCTTACTTGTTTTCATCATCTTTAATTGTTTTCTCACGTTTGAAATGGTTGTTCTGGTTTTCGTAGTTCTGTTAAAGACCAAAAGCAATGTGGAACAAGACTTGGACGGCCTTCCCCCAGAGTTTTATGATGATGTATGCAATCTTTTCATGCCTTCCTCATATGGGTTCTTTACTTGCTTCGTTCACTTTTCATCTGTTTTTGATTGTTGGGGTGTTCATGGGTGGCTGTCAATCTTCACTTTTCGAGTGATTTGGGTGAAGGGCATGACTAATTTCTGGTTTAATGAAATGGGTAATTGTTAGTTTTGGCTAATTATTCGTTTGAATGGAACTGGGATAGGGTTTGTGCTTAAATTCCTTTTTTTTTTTTTTTTTTTTTTTTTTTTTTTTTTTTTTTTTTTCTGCTTGGCTTTTATTCAAACACTTGGTGTTCATTTTAGTTTTGTACTTTTGGTTGGAGAGTTGCAGCCAAATCTAGGTTGGTTTTCAGTACATAATGTTTTGTGCATGCGTGGCCTGAAATTTATTTCAAACATCTGAAGATGAAACCTGTATTTTTTTGGCGCCCTGACTAGTCCCGGACTCGAGGCACGTAGGACCATTTGAGTGGGCGGTAACTCTTGGCCCAGGGATTTAAAGTGACTCGGGTGGAGCAGCCCCTACCACTGCTCCACAACCTCCCGGGTTGAAGATGAAACTTCTAGTGTGCTTAATAACTCCCCATCAATGTCCAGAATATGCTGCTCTGGTTCCTGCTTACAGACCAACATCGACCTTTGGTCTTTACTGAACTTTTATACTGATCGTGGATCACCCATATCGAGTTCTCTGTTATCTACTTATGCACAAGACATTTTGCTTGAAAGGTAGGCAATTGGTAATTATTATCCCCTTGCCTAACCTAGATATAGGTTGTTACCTTGTTCTGTAGATGGATTAAGGTGGCAAATTCATTTGAAAAGAAAAGAACAATTACAAGACATTTTTATGGATTTAAGTATAAAAAGAGAAAAATACCATCACTTCGTCATGAATCACAGGCAGATTGGAATCGTTGCAGTTGAATCTTTTTAGTATTATTTATTATGATCCGATTAAATGATCAATTTGGGTGTTTGAAATTTTGTTGTTTCTCAATATTTCATTTGGAAGAAAGTGAACTAATAATGCCCATGCAACATAAGTTTATTTTCAAATTTATTTATTTTTGTGACAACCATAGAAATGATTGTGGGAAATTGGTGTTACATGTTTGTATAAATTCTTCATTAGTCAAATAATGAAATAAATATTTGATTTCTAGTCTTCAACTTGTAGATACACTAACATATACATATGGTAGATATCCTACAGGCTCCTTGAGGTTTGGTACGAGGCTAGCACAGGTATTAGTTTTTTTTTTTTTAATGAGAAATGTTTTTGTATTAGTAAAAGAGGATTTACTGATACAAAACATATGCTAGACAAAGCCTTCATAAGAAAATAAAACTACCATGCAAGATATTCAACATGCAAAAAACAAATACAGCTCTCGTCCTACAATCACTTTCCACCCCCTATTCCATTCATCATAAGTGAACCTAATGTTATTTTTAGCTAGTGATCAAAGAATAGACACAATGTTCTTTTTAGCCAGCGATCAAAGAATGTATTTATGTTTAATTAGCATTTAGTAATTTTATCATATAGTGCAGTGCCACTTATATGTTATCACCAATTGGAGTTGGGTTTTCTTACTCCATTGATAGCTCCTCTTATGCAGCTGTGGGTGACAAGATAACAGTCATGTGTTTACATATAATGGTAACATTTGTTTCATTTGATTCACATTTGATGGGCAAGGTCTTGAATGAAAGCTCTTTTGTTGTATGTTGTGTGTGTGTGTGTGTGTGTGTGTGTGTGTGTGTGTGTGTGTGTGTGTGTGTGTGTGTGTGTGTGTTTTGTCTAGAAAAGATGGATTTAGATTTGTTTTTTCATTGATTGGTAGTTCTGAAAACTACATAGTATGCTCTACATAGCCAGTCCCAAGTCCGGATATAGGAGGGGTCCCCATTAGCCATACTTGGAAATTGGGGGAGGGCTGCGATAGGTTTCAAACTTTTGTCACTCTTTATGAAATAGATCAAACAAACATCTTTTCCATTACATGTACTTGGAATACACCGAAGCCAAATTAGTGAGATAAGCAGGAATTACTAGTATAGTATATGACATATGAGCAACTAAGCTTTGTTTTAAGTTTCAATGCTTGAGCATGAGAATACAACAAAGCCTCAACCCCATATTAGCTGGGGTCGGCTGCATAGATCAATCTTTCCAATTGCGCTCCATTTCGTGCAATCAATGGTGGTATGCTTTCCAAATAATACATATAAAAAAATAAAATAAATTTTTTGAACTGGAACAGTAGAAATTAAAGTTCATTTCACAGAATTATACATGCTTCAGCCTGTTAGATTTTTTTTTTGGGCACTATGTATTATAATATCAAGTAATTCAGGAATGGCAAGCCCAACAAAGAGAAAAGACCAAGGAGCTGCGCCGTAGACAACAAGAGGAGGAAGAAGAAGAGAATCGAAAGATTGACGAGTATCGTGAAATTGGGTCAAGAATGAAAGGATACCCCCAAGAAGAAGTTCGGGAGGCAAGGAAATTGGTTTCTAGTTTCATTAGAGCTGCTGAAGAAGTTGAAGAGGTAACTTTGTGTGATCATTGCCATTCTTCTGCTTAGCAGGTGATATGTTGGCACGATAATCTGTTCACTAGTATAATATTATTATAATTTTAACTAAGCTAGCAAATCACATGGTGATCCTGATGTGTTAAAGTTTGTTCAATATCATCATGCTGTAGGACAAGCATTAGCTGATTGCTTCATGGTTTAGGCAATTAATGATTACAACTAATATTAGGTTCTTTTGGTGTGTATGCAGAGGATTGAGGAGGCTGCCGAGAAAGGTGAGCTGAATGAGCTTGTTCTCATGGTCATATGGAACCGTCTAGATCTTGCTCGACGAGATGTACGAATCAACACACATTAATTTATTTCAATTGCTCTTTCTTTCTTAAAATTTGCCTTCGCTGGCTAAACGCTCTATAGTTTGTCATCATAATAAACTTCATTGTAGTTTGCTTGACTGCTTCTAGAGAACAACAATAACAAAGTCTCAATCCCAAATTAATTAGTTGTGATCGGATAAACGAATCAAACCCTTCAAGTCCACTCGATTTAGTGCAATTGATGTCATGCGTTTATAATCCTTGAAATCCTTTTTAGTTATCAGCTTCGATCTTGTTAACTGCCCGCGATTATTTTCATGTTAATATCTTTATGTTGGTATAGCCTTGAGAATATACTAATATTCTTTTATTTTCATCGATCTTTTTGACAGGAGGAGAAGGATGCTATCAGAGCCCTTGATCTCCTATATAGGAGAGTTGAGGTAAGTGTCATTCATCAAATATCATCTTAGTCTCTTTTTTTTGTTTCTCCCACTGTCCTTAATATGTAATGGGAGGTATATATATCTATCTGTTGTTCCAGATTTTAATGTACCAACTTGCAGTTACACAATTCTACAATGATTTTGTGAAAATGCTTTTTCATTCGTCTTCTTCCATCAAATAACCCTTAAAATATCCATATTTCATCTACTAGGCTTCTTGTTTTCTCATGTTGTGATTTGTGTGTTTGGATTCTAATCAAGTTCAGCAATTTAATTAGACAGAGATTTTAAAGCGGGAGGCTACACCGTCCATGAAACTGCTGAATGAACTTTTGATCCTGCATGACGGATTCAACGAAGAAGGATGGCTCAAGGAATGCAGAAAGCTCATGGTTGATACATTTCCCCGGGAGGACCCTTTTACTCTTCTTGTACCCGAAGGCTTTGACATCAACATGGTACCGTATGACATAAAATTATCATTTGACAGAAACTCATCATCAGAGTTGCTTGTATTTGCCATGAAGTCAAGTCATTATTGATTTTCTTACTATAGTTCTTACCACTCATAGCATCTCCATTTCTACTATAGTCCTTTTTCACAATTGGCTTCAATATGATTCGAACCTGAGACCTCCCCAATCTTGCCTTTTAACAAGTGATGCCACATCTATCTCACTAGAGATGCTTTGGCTATCATCGTAGACCTTGAAAACATGCATATTTATTTTGTATGTCTTTCTTCAGGCACTAAGTTATTTTAGTAAACAAATTCACATGTAAAGTCATTACATTTTTTCGACCACCCTTTATGACTTACCATGATCAAGTCATTTACTAGCTGCATAATTTTTTTCAGCATGAAGGTCAATTGAAACTGCCAACAGAGGCCGACGATGTATTATTGAGGGTAGACTTTGTCAGAGAAGTTGATGCATTATTGCAGGAAGTTCGCTCGGAACAAAGTGAAGAACAATCAACACAAGGACTCGATCCTGAATCTGTTGCAAATCGATTGAAACAACAAGAGAAGCAACGAACAATTCACCAAGTCGAGGCTCTGATTGATTTAGCAGCAACTTTGAAATGGTAACATATATTGAGGTTCACATAATTACAGTGCAGTTTCTTTTCATTTGAACAATTAATATGTTGGATGCTAAGATCAATGTCCATATTTTGGATGCATGCACTACTCTTAATATTGTTATGTTTAATGTCAGTTTTATTTTGCAATAGTATGTTGAAACCGGAAACGATATTGAGAACAAACATGCATTAGCATTAGGGCCTTACCCCCATCATTATTATAATAAAAAGTCTTCTTACGTCATTGACATTAATTGATGTATGTAGGAATATAGTAACACATGGATCCAATCAATACATGTAAATTAATGTAACAAGAATCTTCTGATCGTAATTACAACTTGACAACTTAAAAAAAGTTAGACATGCTATTAAGTAATTGTACATGCAAAACTCGTACTATAATCTCTAAACTAATTACAAATATACAAAAAAAAAAAAATTTAAAGAACTATTGCAAGAACTCTAGCTAGGAGTCATCATAGTGCTCATCTCTAATAAGTAATAATAAGGCGCTGCTCCCGCATTATTTAGTAGTGCGGAAGAAAGGATGTTGGAGTGCTTCCATAACTGTAGGTCTTTTGCTTGGATCCCAACTGCACAACCAGTCTATCAAACGGATAGCCTCTTCGCTCGCACCAGGCACCACCTTCGAGACTCGCCATCTACGAACCCCGCATGCATGCTCATCGCCCGGAAACTCAAACCCTAGTTGATCAGCACGTCGAACTCCCTCCTCCCACATCTTCAAACTAGGCCTCCCGATAACCTCACAAATCTTGTCAATTTGATCCGCCGAGTTCGACCCAAGAAACAAAGGCCGGAAAGTGAAAAGCTCAGCCATAATACAACCCATCGCCCACATATCCATTGCAGCCCCGTGCGGCAGGCCTAACAAAACCTCTGGCGCTCGATACCACCTAGTCGTCACATATTCAGCAACTCCGGTCGGTGATGACTTAGAAACCTTTATCGCCATCCCCAAGTCTGCAATCTTGACACGCAACCCATCAAAATCGACTAATACATTCTCCGGTTTGAGGTCGCGGTGAACGTAGCCTTGTTGATGCATGTGAGCCAACCCCATCAACAACTGGAACATGTAATGTCGGACCTCCTTTTCTTGAAAGACTCTAGGGCACCTACGGTCCATGAGGTGTAGGAGGCTGCAGTCCATGTTTTCAAAGATCAAGTAAGCGTTGTTGTTCTCCATGAAGACTTCTTTGAGGTGGACTATGTTGGGGTGGCGACCTAGATTCACCAAAGACTTGATTTCTATCATGTTCATGCATTGTTCCCTTGAAGTAATATGATCCTTCAAGAATTTGATTGCCACGGTCTTCATATTGCGCTTGTCAGTAGCTCTCCACACTGAACCGAAAGACCCTTCACCGAGCTTGTCTACCATCTCGAAAACTAATGTCAAGTCTGACATTCTTGGAACAAAAAAAAGTGCCTACCGTTAACGTTGTTTGTACAAAGAAATCTTAGAAGAAAGGAGATCAGATGAAAAAATGTTATAAGAAAAGTGTTATGTGTAATAAAAGTGTAATGCGGACCGTGTCTTTAAAAAAGCTAAAAATAAAAAGTGGGCCGTGTGAAGTACCAAATCTACCCCTCCCTACCTTTCTATTTTCGTGTCCAGTTGTTCCTTGTTTGACAACAACTCCAACTCTCTCGCTCTCACTTTTCATAAACAACTCTCTCGTTCTCTTCGTGCTCTCAAAATCGATTATGAGTTCCATTTCTTTCTCTATTGATGCTCTCTCTCTCTCTCTCTCTCTCTCTCTCTCTCTCTCTCTCTCTCTCTCTCTCTCTTTGTGATCTCAAAATCGACTATGTTGTTAGTTGTTGTTGTAACTTTGGTTCATATTCATGTTCTTTGCCATTTTTCTTCATCAACTACTTCTACTATTATGAACTTAGTTAATTTATCAGAGATTCACAGTTTTGTGCCTAAAATCTTAAAATCCAGTTATGGATTTTGTAACAGAGGGAATCTTAGCTCATTTCTTGAATTGCTACTATGTAAGCAACAGTGTAATTGCAGCAAGAATCGAGTCTCCGACATTGCTGCTGCCAACAAGCATGATGTCTCTATATATGGCATCCCCATTTCCTACAACTGCTAAGAAGAGTTCCCGACTTCTTGTACTGTCAAGGATTTTGCTCCACATCCATGATGCCGAAGATTCCTCCATGACTCCACGTATCACAAATCTCATCAATTTGGCATAATGTTACATACGGTCCTCAATCTAATCAAAGCATGCAATCCATAATAAATTAGTGTAGCTATAGACCCGGTAACGTACGCGGGTCCTCGTACTTCCCTATCTCGATGGTCACGACAATTACCACTTCCCTAGTCAAACACATAACCATATATTCAAGTGAATTATTTCTTATGACCGTTCATCATTCCTCGGGATTTGTGTGTGCTTGGATCATGGCACCCCCCCAAATACCCGAACCAAAAAGAAAAAACCCCAAAAGCATTCTCGTCGAAATCCCTAAATCTGATCGTCTCGTTCGATCGTCTCGTCCCCAAAAATCCATCCCATTCGATCGTCCCGTCCAAAATCAATCGGTCTCGTTCTTTGCTCTCGACTCTCGTCTCTCCGTCTGGTCGTGCTGGTCTCTCTGGTGTCTCTGGTCTCTCCGTCTCGTCTCGCTGGTCTCCGTCATCGGCTCTCAACTCAATGCATTGCTACCACGTTTCGTCTTGTGCTTAAAGGTAAAACTCTGTACAAAAGCTACCCTAACAAGCGTTCCTTGCACCGAGCTTATCCTGCATCTAAAGAAATTTTCTTCCGAAGTTGGTAATGCCCCCATGCATACAATGCCTGCGTGCTAGTTCTATGTTGAATATCCATGTGTTTCTTGTGTTTCAGTTTCCCTATATATATATTGAATGTTAAGGGTTGAGTAAAATTTCCCAGTCAATTTCCCAATTTCTCTTGTATTACTCGTCATTGAACGTTCAACCAAGAATAAGCTATTCATAGTTTCAAATACCTATCAATCATGCTTTTATTTGTCTAATATTAATTTTTTAACTGTTCTTTTAAAAAAAAAATCTTTTAAGTGATTTTTTTTCCGTCTATTAGCATTGGATACAACAACAACAACAACAACAACAACAACAACAACAACAACAACATAGCCTCAGTCCCAAATTAACTGGTTTATTTGTTTGATCTTATGTCTTTTCAGCTCCATTTGCTCTAAATACCGTACTGGGACCTGCACTTGGTCGTCCATTAAATCCAGAAGTAGCTGCTGAAGCTGAGCGGATCTTGGCTTCATCCCTGTCGAAAATTGAAAAAGTTTGGCTCCAAGGAAACGGGAAGTTCTTACTAGGTAGCGGTCACCATCTATTGCAGATCTCGGCAGTGCGTGAGATTATGCGTTGGAGGTAAACAATTTCTCTCTCTGGTCTCTCCGTCTTTTGTAATGGCTTGATATCTTGATTTCGCAAATGCTATTCGTTATTTACAGATTTGGAAAACTGTATATTAGTGTTTTGTTACTTTATTTTTTAAGCACATATCATACTTCTCATGTAATTGTTGTAATTGTTTCTTTGTCTCATTTCCATCAGTTCCTACCCCCTGTCAATTGTTCTTGTCGGAGTAGGTGATGGACCGTGGGACGACTTGAAGAAGTTTGATGACAGATTTCCTGCTCGTGAATTTGATAATTTTCAGGTATCTAACCGTCGTTAACTTGCAAAATAAGTCCTGCTTTGTTTAAGACAAATTTGGTGATATTACATGACTGATATATATGTGATAGCTAAGAAACATGGTACTTCTCTTGTATATTTATCCGGTCTATATTTTTATTCCATTTGAAGTTCGTTAACGTCACGGATATCATGTCAAGAAATGCGAGTCAGTCCTCAAAAGAAGCAGCTTTTGAAATCTAACTTTATATGATGACAAAACTAGTGATATTTAGGGGTTTTTTGGGGGATTTTGGACGAGAAGGATTTGGGGTTTTGGTGTGCTTTTTTTTTTTTTTTTTTTTTTTTTGGTGGTCGTGAATTCTGGTTTGTTTGTATATTTTTATGTGTTTGAGATGGGATTATTCTTGTACTTGATATTTTGTATTGTAAGTGGGGTGGATTGATGTGGTAACAAAAACTTTTTAAATTGAAGGTGAAGAAAAATTATTCAGTGAGATTTGTAGTCTTGCATTGTTTAAAATGCTTTTATTAAAGTTGTGGTTATGTCTAATTATTGTTTAATGCATAAAAGCTAATTAATTTGGGGAGGATCGAAGAATTCTGAAGTATTTTCTTACCATGATTGTAAAGTAATTTTTGTAATGGGGGCGATCTTTGTTATTCTTTGTTCCTTGACTGTATTAAGTATTTGTTTCACATTTATATGTATGTTCCAAATCTTTTTAGCTACACAAAGCTCTATGTCTTAAAAAAGAAAATCTGCGAATTACTTGAAGACGTTATGGATTTGGATATCCCAAAGAGATTTATGGAATTTGTTCCTTGTTTAGTTACTTGATCTTTGTATTATTTCTAATCTCATTGCTCTTTTGACTCCTTCGGTCGACCCTTACTAGAAAAAACTCAATGAGTTGACATTTAGAACTGTATTTGAGTTGCATATTCTCTATTTTGATTTAGTGTTTTCGACTCATCTAGCCGACTGAAACTTCACTTCAAAGTGTGTCAATATGCTCGAGTGGGAAGCTATCTTGGAAGGCCTTTTGGGATTCCTTAAGAGTCCCATTGTCTTTCTTTTCTTGTTTGAATACATCACTCCATTATACTACTATCTTAACTTGAAAAATCAGAAATGTCACTGAGTTCAAGTGGAAGCAAATTAATTTGATTTCAATTTTGGGATCAAATTGAGTCAAAAGTGGTGGCTTCTCTTGGGTGTCTAAGCTATCATACTTGAAGTGGATATTATAATATCATCATTGATAATGACCCTTTTTTCAGCTCTGCAAGTTATTAATTGTTTTATTTTTTCTTCGCAACTGATTTAGACAAAACTTTTTATTCTATATTAAGAGTGCACATATTCTCTAGTTTGTCAGACTTGGAAGTAATTCTTTTATTTGGTTGATTGTATTGCTTTGGTGCTTATATCCAAACAAGGAAGCAATTGTTGTTGAAAGTAAAACTTGTTTGATTACACAAAGGAAATGATATAGTATAGGAATAAACTAATTGTGCATGATTAGCTATAGAGATTTGTATGACCTTTTTCATGATAAATGAGTAACTAAATAAAGAGGTAAACATGTTAGTGCCATGGTTTGGTAATTTTATGTGTAGTAATAAATTAATAATGTTTTTTCATAGTGCACTATGTAAGATTTGGTTTTTGTTTATTCTTGGAGGTATTTATAAATTTTTGTTGTTATGTTGATGTAGTAATAAATTAATAATGTTTGTCAGGAAGGATGCCTCCGAAGCGCAATGGGATGAAGCTGTTGGAATGGCAAAAGTTGTGGAAAGGAATGGAGGGATCGATGTGGACAACTACTAGAATAATTCGTGGGAGGGAGCTTTATTGTTCGATTGAGGAAACTCTGTAGGTAACTAATTTATTTATTTACGCCATGATTCACATTGCCCTCTTTTATTTATATCTTCTTGTTTGAAAATCTTGGAGTTTGTGGCTTCTCAGACGTTTACTTGTACAAGTATCAATACCGCAAATGTTATTACTTTAGTCTTACCTTTTTCAGGAATTGCAATAAGATATACGCATGTCCAGATTCTAATCCATATTTTTTGCCATTTTGCTGTTACTTCCAATCAAATCTGTGTGATCTATATTAGCTGTATATATGTTATACTTCTAAGTCTCTAAGATAATGTATACATATTAATACTTTCTACATCATGAGTTTATTTATATAGATGTTTATTTTAATTACAGATTGAGAGTTTGAAGGAACAGTTGCAAAAGGAGAGAGATCTAAAGGCAGCTATGGAAGCTCGTCTTAAAACACCCAATGGGTGCATGCCAGTCTCACCTGCACTTGATGACAAGGTTGATTCTATAAACAATCGAACATCGTGTCGATTGTATTGTTTTCGTATATTTCTCTCTTATAACGTAATATTGTAACGTGTGAATGTGTTTAGACTAAGGCAGAGCTAGCGGAAATAGCACGGGCGAGAAGAAGATGTCGATAATCTTACGAAGAAAGCTGATGAACTCCGTTCACAGTTAGATCGGCAATGCAATGAAAACAATTCTTTTGTCAGTGTACCAAGCAATCAAACCCCGCAAACTGGGAATAGTCAGGCAATAAAGTAAGCTTTTCCTCTATAATTTACAGAAATGGCTGATTACCTTCACTATCCAAAAAGAAAGTTTCTTTCCTCTGCCATTTCAGCCTACTAAGATAGTGTATACCTTTACATACTTCACTTATGAATTTGACATACTTGATTAGCTTCCTGAAGTACTACATTAATGATGTATTTCAGTCTAGATGGAGTCATAACTAATTAATACCTCTCAAAAAGGGCCATTTGTTAATTAGTTTTAATAGTCGCTATTCTATGTTCTTTCTGGTTAACTTTCGTTGAATTAGATGCTATAAGTTCCCTCATTTTTTATTTTCTATGCAGAAAAAGTAATTCTTGTTTTACTTCAATTTTCTTCATTAATGGGACTATTTCGCTCTAAAAGTAGCTAGGAATTACCGGTGTTTTATATCAATTAAAAAACCTGGATGAACCATGTCAACTATGAAGGGCACATGACCAAGGACTCATCTTTATGCTTTAATGCATCTTTTGCCTGCAATACAGAGTCAAAATAAAATATTGTTCATACATTGAAATGAGAAGAATTTTAATCGTCAAAAAAGAATGAGGATTAGCCGAATGGCTTGTATCTACTTTACTCACTCCACTCATTTTTAGGCTAAATGCTGAAAATTATTGGATTTGATATGCATCAGATTTGTACATTAATCCCCCATTTTTTCGCCTTTGCATTTGCTGAGAGTCATTAAATACTTGCTAAATTTAGGATTGACCTACAAGAAGATGTTGAAGATAGAGGTCCTCCCCCTCTTGAAAAGCCAACCAAGATTGAGGTGAGTCTGTATTATATATAGTATTCTTTTTCTATCCAGCTTTTCTGATGTATTTGTTGGAGTGCATGTTGATATTAATAACGTGTCAGCATATTGCCATATACTCATGTGTTTCTATTACTATGTGAGGATGGGATGTGATGGGTTGGTTTGTAGCTCTAGCCCTATGTGAATGAGGATACACGATTAAAATGTATTATTTATTAGTGTGAGCAACCCTCTCCATGCACCTTTGGTTTTCAAAAAGCGAGTCGGTTTCATTGATATTCATAGATAACACATAGGAAACCCATATGAATAGATTTATGCCAATAACTAACATCACTTTAGGGCATACATAGACATATTTCACTAAACAATATTAACTGCCATTTACTAATAATGCTTTGATCAACAATCTCCAACGTTGAGATTTAGGTTTTTTTGGCTGACACTGCAACATTAAGATTACAAACAAAACACAGATATTGACTACATTTTTTTAAAAAAAAACCTACTTACTAGCACTCCTTAACCAGAAGTGATAAAGCACTTACAGCATGTCGGAAGTAGTACTTTCCATGACTTGTTTCCTTTGCTTCGACGACCTAGCTAGCTGTTTATTTTTGTGCTTGCTGTTTTTTGAAGTGTTAGTTGTGAACAATGTGTAGGCTTGCTATTTTATTTTTTTTTCGAGTGGCTGTTTTGCTATTTTATATTTTTTTTTTTTTCTTTTTTTTTTTTTTTTTGGGTTGCATTACATGGTGGAATGGTCTTGGAATGGCTCCTAGTGAGTTCTCTAGTTTAAATTGCCTCTTCATATCGATTGAGAGGCTTTGTATGTAATGTATTTTCGGTTCATCCGGTTTGTTTTTTCTTTGTTGTGAAAGGTTTCCTTAGGTTCTTTGTTTTTTTTTTTTGGGTTGTTGTTTTTCTTTTTTTTTGGGTTTCTTTGTTTTGCTCTTTTTTTTTTTTTCCTTGTTGTTTTTCTAATCTATGGGACAATTCAAGAATAAATCTTTAACTTGGAATTTTGCTTGCCAATCGTAACTGCTAGATGACATTTTAGTCTTCTATAACGACTTTGCCTTTTTCATTTAGCACGTACAATTTTCTCATTTGTCTTGTTTCCTCCTTTATGTTGGCATTTATGTTGCTGAGTTCAATGTGCAAGCTGCTCAGCAAGGCATTGTCTACATTGATGAAGTAGATAAGATAACAAAGAAGGTCCTATACTTGATTCATGTACTATTTTCAGACTCTTCATGATAATAACCTTATATATCCTCAATTGTTTGTGTAGGCAGAGAGCTTGAACATTAGTAGAGATGTATCTGGAGAGGGTGTTCAGCAGGCACTGTTGAAAATGCTTGAAGGAACTGTGAGTGCACCCTTTGTATTGTTACAGTTTTTTTGCTTCATTAATAATTTTCTTAGAGTAGACGGTGTGGATTTTAGCTATCTCTATGGTCTTCATTCATATTTCATCTCAAATTGTCTTTCATGATTTCTAGGAGAAGAAACAAATAATTTTTTGATACATCACTTGAAAATAGCAAGAAGTAAAACAGCCGCGCGTTTTGCTGAGTCAATGGGAGTGAAACCTCCCCAATCTAAGCATGCTAAAAAATCACAGAATTCACTTAAACAAAAACAAAGGATAGTTAATCTATCCACTCCACATTGCTGGCTACATCTTATAATTTTGAAATCTTTAGTCAACTCTAGTAAATGCCACTTGATGTGGATGATGTTTGAAACTTTTCTTACCCAAATAGTGGTTAGGATATTATTGTTTTGTCTTGTTTTTTGTCATTTACTTTAACTGCCACTTTATACATTCATTTGAATTTCAAACTTTATCATTTCTTCCAATACATACGAAAGAAACTTGTTTTGTCATCTCTTAGTATGTAAGGAAGAACTTTGCTCCCAATTGTTCTTTGTTAAAAACTTTTATTTTATTTTATTATGTTCTTTTGCTGTTGTGCATGTTTTATCATTCATTCTCCCTTTGTGACTGTCCATGTGAAGGATGCAAGTATGCAACACAAGTAGCCATGTACCGTCGCAAATTATAGTAAAATATACTATTTTATTTTGCACTGTAAATGGAGATAGTTTTTTTGCAGTTTCGTATTTTTTATCATGAGTTTGATCTATTTTGCAATATTTGCAGAGCGTGACCCTATCAGTAGGTGACTGGTTCTTCGATCGAGTGGGAGTTAGTGCCATTGATTTGCCCATATCCATGTGACAATACCTGCCATAATCTTGTTTCCAAGTGAGAGATGAGGAAATTAAAACATATCATGTAACTTTTATAGTTGTTTATATGACTTTTAGATTGATAATTCTTTTTGTGCATATTTAGAGGATTGTAAGTTTTTTTTTGTGGTTGTTGAACAATAGGATGGTGGTTTTTGTGAATACTTAGAAATTTGGAGCATTTGTTATACTAGACAATTTTTCGTGGATATATATATAAATCTTTTTCAAATTTTGAATTTTACATTTTTTCTCTCATTTGAATATTTGTTGATATATATTGTCGATGTATGAATGTCAAGTTTTGCTTTTTTGGGGGATGTTAGCACCCCCAAGGAGTTGTTGGAGGGGGTGCAGGCGATGGAGTAGGTCCTATGGTTGTAATTACAAGTTATAGGTTGGAGAACCAATTGGATTATGTTTATGTTTGAAAATTAAACAAAAAGGAAAATTAGAGACGGATTAGCAACGAATTCCAGACATTCCGTTGCTATTCCGTCTCTAATTTTTCAGGAATATATCATGAATCAGCAACGGAATCAGAGACGGAATGAAAAATTCCGTCTCTGATTCCGTTGCTAATCAGAAACGGAAAGAGACGGAATAAAAAAATCCGTATCTGATTTCGTTGCTGATTAGCAACGGAATCAGAGACGGAATTCATGACTTTATTATTTCCGTCTCTGATTCCGTTTCTGATTAGAAACGAAATCAGAGACGGAATGCAATTACAAATGTACCATTTTGAAAAAAATTCCATTTCTGTTCCGTCTCTGTTCCGTTTCTAATTTCCGTCTCTAAATCCGTCTCTAATCAGAAACGGAATTTATTCCGTCTCTAATCCGTCTCTAATTAGAAACAGAATCAAATTTTCGTTTCTGATTGAATCAGCGACACCGATTTTAGAGACGGAATTTATTCCGTTTCTGATTTCAATTAGAGACGGAATTTATGCAAATCAGAGACGGAAAATTTCGTTTCTGATTTGCTGTTTTTTTGTAGTGATTAGGTTTAATATGTTGACCGCAATGGGCTTTGTTTTTTTTTTTCTCTTTTTTCTTCTAAAAAAACCATTATTTTACACTTGATTTTTGGATTTTTATGGAGTTCTTGACGACGATGGCCGGCTAAACTCATCAATCTGAACCAGAGGTGGATCAAATCACCCGTTTTGGCATAAAAACATATGTGAGATTTATTTATTTATTTATTTAATTTGTCTTTCATAATATTTTATTCCCTTTGATATTTGTTGAATTATTGAGATTAAACACTTGTTTAAATCTTGATTTACATGCCAGTAGGTTGTACGCACCCGTACTTGTGCAATAAGACCACATTAGTGGCATCCGACCATCATTGTGGTCAACACATTAAACCCAATTCACTTGAATATGTGGTTATGTGTTTGATTAGAGAAATAGTCACCGTCGTACCTTTGCTATCGAGATTAGAAAGTGCGAGGAACCGCGTACGTTACCGGGTTTATAGCTACACTAGGATATTTTGATTTGCATACTTTACATAAATCGACGAACAAATCCAATCTTTTATCGAACCGAACTTGTATGTTTTGACCTAGATGTTTTTATTAATTATTTTTAAATTTATTTCCATTGCTTTAGATATTTTGTAATTAGTTAATTAATTCATTCTCTCTTAAACCCCGATTTCCCTTGTTGTTATTTTTGACCTTAGAAAGATTATCAGTCCCTGTGGGATCGACCCTTTCCCACTATTCTACAAAATAGTTGGTTTAGTTATTTTTAATTTTATTGACGCGTTCGGCGCGCGTCAATTTTTGGGGAAGCTCGCCCAAAATGCGCATATCTCGAGACATATCTTTCGGTGTCTGATCACATGAGTAGTCCATTTCGCTCAGTTTTTCGCCACGAACTCAACCACGCACTCCAAAAACCCTGAAAATAATAAATAAAGATAATTAGGCATATATTTCAGTGATTTAACAATAAAAATACATAAATAAAAAATATATAATATGCATAAATAATGACTTATCAGTAGGTTGTGAGACTATTCGAGCAATGTTTTTAACTCTTGGACGTGTGCTACCGAGAATGTGTGTTTTTGCGTTTTTTGGTGAATGTGCATTGTCAGGGGTCTCCGACCACCATGACCACGGGCACTTTCCCAATGACTCACTACTAGTCTCCACCCTAGTCACAACTGCCTTGGAACGAGCCATATCTAAAAAGCAAGGAAAGGTAAGCAAATTGAACCTAAAATCAATAAATCAAGGTATTAGAATCAAGTCTCGCACGGTTGCACAGGTCCGAGAACTCCACCAATGTCTCGGAACCATGTGAACGAGACATGCAAACAAGTCTCGACACCGAGTGAACGAAACAATACATAAAAGTCACGAATACGTACAACCGAGTCAAAACATAAATCAAGTTTACTACTTGAGCTCGGAAGGTAGTGACAGAGACTCAATCGTATGTCTCGTCAACTAGTGACCGAGACTCAAGGTATAGTCTCGGTTCATATCAACCAAGACATACCTCATTGGCAAAAATTAATGCTAAAACATTAAACTCGTTCAAAGGCAACTGAGACTTATGGTATAGTCTTAGCATCATGTGAGAGAGAGAGAGAGAGAGAGAGAGAGAGAGAGAGAGAGAGAGAGAGAATACGGGAATCGAAAGGGGAGGAGAGTTAGGGTTATGGAGATTTGGTGCTCATTTTGGGTAGGGAGTGTTTTTGGCATTTCACATTAATTTTTTGGGACCCTCAGTAAAGAACTCGATGCCCTGAACAACGGTGTGCCTTCAGTAAATGGTGACGCGGCCACAAGCATTGGTTTAAGCAAGCTGTGTGTATGCATGAGAGAGAGATGGAGAGAGAATGAAGGCATGTCCAAGCGATGAGTACGCAAAGCTCATAAGCAAAACTGTACTATCATCCGCGACGACTCGGTCATGGACTCTGACGCTCGAGCAAAAGCTTCACCAACTGAGCATCTGCAAGTCACTGAGTCCTACGCTGGTGGCCTGAGTGATCGACCCACACCTCTTCCACCACCACTCCCTCCCTCTCGGCTTCTTCAACTGGGCTTCCCACCAACCCTCCTTCTCCCACACCTCCCTCACCTACAAATCCCTCTCAATCTCCCGCCAATTCAACTCCATCCACGCCCTTCTCAACCGCGCCAAATCCCACCAAATCCCCATCCATCCCTCCCTCAACAGATGCGTTAGACCAAGTTTATAATAAATTAATTAAACACAAATATTCATACTTAGAGTACGTATACTTACTGTCACCCTTCACGATCAAAACTATTCGCCCCCAGACATGAGTAGTAGTATTGTTGCGTCGTTGTCCACGTGGGGCCGTACTAATGGACGGGTCACTCGAACGGTGTCCCGAAGAGCTCGACAATTATGACACATATTGTACATGATGAACCGTAGATGGCGAGGCATGCGAATCAAAATAGCTTGGTGATGGGGCCGTACGGTGGTCGACCATCCGACCATACGAATGTGAAGGAGATGTTGACCCCCTTGATGAAAAAGTAGGCCCTACACTTAGCCTAAATGTACTGCGACCATTGACAGGTGGAGTGGGTAGTAATGAAAGTAGTGTAGAGTACATATGCATAGAGATGGGGTCATCACCAAATACAAATGACAAAGACATAAGGTGTGGGAGGATGTGCATAAGGTGGGGGAAAGCGTCTGATAGAAGAAAGGGGTATGTTGGGAGGGGTGATATGGGTACGGATGAAAGAACGAGGCCTGCTATGGGGGATGCGAAGAATGCTGATGTTGAGTTTGTTGGCCCTGACTGGACTGTGCAGGTGGATTAGCATCATCACGAGAGGGTAGGCGTGAATGAATCGAATAATGAGATCGATGATCTCTGCTAGCGCCAAATCGTCCATTAGATCGTCCACTGGATCCCTCATTGGATGATGGATCGTATCGTCAACCTGACGATGTGACTTTATAAAAAAAATTAAGACTAAGTTAGAAAAATTAAATATACACCTCATACTTTTGAAATATTAAGTAACAAACAAATAAGAATTTAACTTTCACATTCATTTACCAACTTAAATGGCTATATCATGGTTCGTCGTCACCGTTTTCATTGTTCGATGAGAACTCAAAATTATCGCTTTCATCATCTTCTTCGTCGACATCTAACATGTGTGTGCCACTAGGATCGGCTAGCGAGATTGGAACATTGTTGCCAATATTGTGGCGGCCCTCGCCGCCCGGGGTGACGTGTCTCCGTGTACTCCTTGCCAGCTGGCCTAACTACACGTGCACGACACCTGCCCGTCCTTCCTCTGTCTCGAATTTCGTATCCACGTGTGTGTACAGTGTATATATGACATATGCAGCGGAAGTTGTACGTAAATGCAAGAAATATTAATTAATTCATCAAATCCTACTGTGGAAAAACCCTGAAAAATATTGTGCTATACTATGTAAAGTAACTATATACAATGTCATATCACTCCCCGGTTCCCAAAAGAATCAAAATATCAAAATAAAAACACACGTACAAGTAATTCTCAATGGTATGCAGTCAGAGGTGGTCACGTAAGATCCCCTTGCCCTTACTTGTACTAGGATCTGCACTCAATCATCACAAAAGAAATTGGATGACGAGTCCAGTCAGTAAAATCCCAAGGAACTCCTTTGAGCATTCAAATAAACAAATGGAATTCAATAAATACTGTTAAATAAACATGCGTAATGTAAACATACAACTGTAAGTAGGGCATTGCTTGCGTAAATAACAATAAAGTTCAAATGTGTGTATCTGTTCCAGTCAGACTAAACCATACTTCGGGATTTCCTTCCAGGATCCCACTAGTGGGCGCACCCAACTAGCTATCACCTTATCCCTCTCGGTGGACGTCGTAGACCTACGACGCACCGACACATGTAGCAGTTCCCCCAGGTCGTTATTCACCGAGCACTCCTGATACATATGCTATGGTCTAGAATGCATAGACACGCATAGACACACAACGGAAAGTCCGGTGGGAGTAACTAACCAACCGTGCAAACAACGATAAGATAAAATATAGGAAAAATCACAAAGAATAATGGAAAGGAATGGAAATACGAAAGCAAAATAAGTACTGAAGAGTTTTTCCATTGGGTTTAACAAACCTCACAACGCGCTCTCCTACCCCGTAATCAATCTCTGAGTCCAAGTCCACTAGGTCCTTGGTTGCCAATTGATCACCCGTGTCAACCTATGTCCATTTATCAATATATCAATAATTTCATTTAGCATGAAAATTTACAACAAATTTCTAATATTTTTAGGCCAACTTGCCTATTTCGCGCTTTTCGAGGCAAAACTCCGCAAAAAGTCGCGTCCGAAATATCCAAATATTTTATGTTTCATAGAAATTCATAAATTTCTTTTTATTTTATGAAAATATATTTTTCCAGAATTTTTCCAATTTTTTTCCGGAATTTTCCACAACTTTCTCAAATTTTTCCTCTTTTTTTTTTTTTTTTTTTACTGTTTGGCTTTGGGTCGGGTCGACCCAGACGGGTCGGACCCGACCTAGCCCTGCCCGTGTTTGGTTTGGGTCGGGTCGACCCAAACAGGTCGGACCCGACAAGGCCCTGGACCAAAATGGTCCAGGCTCGGCCCACGCGTGCGCGCGTGTGCATCCCCCTCAGCTGATCTGGTTCGATCTCCTTTTTTTTTTTTTTTCCTGGTTTGAGGTTTGGGGTTGGGGTTGCTCTCCACCTCAACCCCCGGCGGACTAGATGGAAGGGGAGACACCCCTGCCATCACCACCACGACCCGGTTCGGCCTCCATGGCCAAACCATTGTCCCGACCACCTCGGCCAACCACCGAAACCCAACAAAAACCACAAAAACGCACCTCGATCGTGACGCTTCCATGTTCACCTCTCTCTTTCCCGACGTCTTCTTCTCCTCCTCCTCTCCGCGTGCTTTTTTTTTTGGCCTCCCGATCGATGGGTGTGGTGTGTAAGGGTGGTGTAAATGTGTGTGTGTGAGATGTAAGAGAAAAGGTGATGGAGTGTATAGATAAGGATTAGTGATTTTGTTGACTTTGTGTCTTGACACCAAATCTTGACACAGCTGGGACACTCGCTCATTTTTCGGGCGTTTCGACGCCCGATTTCGCGTCCGAACCGCGATATACGTGTACTGCCGCGTCACTAGCCGCCTAATACCCATTCCATATTAGTAATTTGTGTGTTTTAATTTCCCCACCTAATATTCGGTCCCGTCAGCTACCCGGTACCCGCGTCGACACGCATATCGAGGCGAATACATTTCACACAATCTCGCACGTATTTCTATACAACATACACACATGCGATGTATTTCAATAAATTTCACCGCAAATCAGCATCCAACACACCATACCTAGCATACCTAAGTCTCCGTGTGTCGTAGCCTATCGCGTAGTCCATGTGGATCCGAGCTGGCGTCCACGTCTGCAAATTTAATAAAATGGGTCGCTACAATATCAACCTCACTATTATGCTCAGGTAGCTACTCTAAAAAGCGTCATGTCGTGTAGGTGCACTGTTAACGTTCTTGACTAAATTATACTCATCGATGAATTTTGGTTGAAGTCTGCACGTAGCTTGCCAATTGTTCAACGCACTTCTTATATTTGAGTATTAAAGAAAGTACACTCGACTAGCTTGCATGACTAGTATGAAATGTTGTACTTATTTAATCGCGGATTTCGATGTACATCAACGATTTTTAAAGAGTTGTGAACTCTTGTCTCGACATTAAGGGTGAGATCAAACCATTCACACTTGAACAACAAAATACATAAAAATCCACCATATTCGATTTGTATCACTTTTTGCAATTGCCTGTAAAAATCATTATCGCATTGTGCATAGTTTACGCCCCTAACGCACACCCCGCTACCACGCCTATCATTGTTTGCGCCATATGACACTGTCCGAAATTTGTAGCCATTAACAAGATATGTATGATATATGGTACAAAGTCGACTAGGACTGTACGACAACATTAGAAGTGTTGTATCTTGAATATATGATGTCGCCGACCGCCAAAAGAATTTTTGATAATAAACTTCATTTTTAACTAAATAACAAAAGAAGAAGAATTATGCAAATATGCATGTACTAATGACGTACGAATTGTTGGAACCAAATTGAGAAATGTTTCTTGAGATGTTCATCGATTGCACTTTATGTGATATTCGATTGCTTGAAATGCTACTCTGATATATACATCCTAATATGAGATAAAAAAATTAAAGATTATGATTGAATAAATTAAAGATATTAAACAATTGACATTAAATGTTTGGCAACTAATAGCTGTGTTTAGTCAAACAGTTGATAAGAAGTGAGGTTTGGAAAAAATAACATAAAGGATAATTGGAAAGGGCAAAATAGTAACGCAGAGTTGGTAACGGAGTTGGAAAGGGCAAAAGAGTAAAAATGCTATTCACTTATTTTATATATATATATATATATCCAATTAGAATGGATATATGTATCGTACCCAATATTTTTTTAATCTGTTCGAATATCTATTCTTTCTTTTAAAACTTCCTTTGCACAAACAATGCAACACATTTTTTTTTTCAAGAATGTCGGACTTGACATTAGTTTTTGAGATGGAAGACAAGCTCGATGAAGGGTCTTTCGGTTCAGTGTGGAGAGCTACCGACAAGCGCAATATGAAGACCGTGGCGATCAAATTCTTGAAAGATCATATTACTTCATGGGAACAATGCATGAACATGATAGAAATCAAGTCTTTGATGAATCTAGGTCGTTACCCCAACATAGTCCACCTCAAAGAAGTCTTCATGGAGAACAACACGCCTACTTGATCTTTGAAAACATGGACTGCAGTCTCCTACACCTCATGAACCGTAGGTGCCCTAGAGTCTTTCAAGAAAAGGAGGTCCGACATTACATGTTCCAGTTGTTGATGGGGTTGGCTCACATGCATCAACAAGGCTACGTTCACCGCGACCTCCAACCGGAGAATGTATTAGTCGACTTTGATGGGTTGCATGTCAAGATTGCGGACTTGGGGATGGCGATAAAGGTTTCTAAGTCATCACCGACCGGGGTTGCTGAATATGTGACGACTAGGTTGTATCGAGCGCCAGAGGTTTTGTTAGGCCTGCCGCACGGGGCTGCAATGGATATGTGGGAGATGGGTTGTATTTGTTGGGTTTTGGGGTTCATACGCAGCGGAAATTACAAAACAATTTTGACAAAAAACCCCAACAGGATCCGAATCTAATTCCATTATAAACGTTTAAACCATGAAAACTTAATCATACCTCAGTCGCAATATACCTTTATGAAGGTTGATCGATCTCTAAGGCGTTGCCAACGACGAACGCCCTCTATCAGCAGTCCACACACGAACGGCGGTCGAGATTCGAAGTGCTAGCTTCGAGAGAATACCAAATCTTTTTGTTTCACTCCAAAACGATCCAGAGCATACCAAAAACCCTAAGTCTAAGTAAATTACACATATACCCCTACTTAAAGAAGTATAAGTGTAATACACCACAAGGACGTTTCGTCATGAATTTTATCATATAAAATTCATTTTTCGAACCATCTTAAAATCTCGCAAAACCATTCTTAGTGTGCGACCCAATAGGCTCATACAACATTGGCAAGTGTACCAAAACACATTTTGGTATACAAGTATAAAGCGCCTCTAGCAAGACATTATGACTACCCAAGTCGTACGAATATCAAATCGATACAACCTAATCAATAATGTATATAACATCCTTTTGTCACACGATATCCTTTTGATCAAACATAAGGCATAGAATTGTCATCCAACATGTTCAATCGTACTAGTCTCAATCTCTAGGTAGCCTGAAAACATCCAAGTGGCATTAATCAATATCAATTCACTTAGACTAGGCCTTTTAACAGTCTAACACATCGAGGGATCCACTGGATATCTCTCTTTATAATAGAGGAACAAATTCTATCTTGATTACACAACTTCATCACATTGCTCATACAGTAACCAATCACAACCTTTATAATTGTCCGGTTAAAGACAACGTTTGATTGTGTCAAATCATTGTGTTCCTAATGTTGAAGTCTCTGGTAATCTCAAGTCAGAGGACTGGAATATATACCTATCATGAGAAACAACAATGACTTAATCCATGTGATGTTCTCATAGCGGGTCGGTCCAGTACTTTGTTCCCTAACAAGTATTCGTGATCTTGATTCGTATCTTTATACGTATAATCATCATATGATCATCAATCAAGACTCACACTAGTCTTAATTCATTATAGTTCCCAGTATAATGATCGACTAGGGACATTTAGGATATTTATGTAAATACCCATGGATCTTATTATAATGTAAACATGCAAATTAATTATAATAAACAGCAAATGAAATCCTCTATTTTATTAACTAAAAGTATGCATAAAGACAGTTAATTGATTGACCTAGGGCACATGCCCCAACATCTCCCACTTGCACTAGGGCCAATCATATATGCATCTAATGCCTAATGATCTAACATGACCATCATGTTTT
This sequence comes from Stephania yunnanensis, assembly GCA_039657365.1. Taxonomy (NCBI): domain Eukaryota; kingdom Viridiplantae; phylum Streptophyta; class Magnoliopsida; order Ranunculales; family Menispermaceae; genus Stephania; species Stephania yunnanensis. The sequence continues at coordinate 59,633,315 of CM077582.1, read as the reverse complement.
GCTTGTGGAAGAGCTTTTGTCAATGGATCCACAACGTTGTCTTGATAGGTACTCTGCAAATCTTTACGTCTCCCTCTCAATAATTTCTCGATGAGATGAAAACGCTGAGTATATGTTTGGATCTGTGGTGTGATCTTGGTTCCTTGGCTGTGCTATTGCCCCGTTATTGTCACAATACAAACAAATAGGGTTAGCAATACTTGGAACCACACCTAGTTCAGAAATGAACTTTTTGATCCAAATCGCCTCCTTTCTTTGCATCGGACGCCGCAATATACTCAGAACTTCGTTGTAGAATCTACCACGATCTTTTGCTTCGAACTTTTCCACTTTCTCGCACCCCCATTCAAAGTAAACACATATTTCATATTTGCGATCTAAAATCATCTATATCAGTTTGAAAACTTGCATCTGTGTAACCATTTACAACTAGATCATTTTCAAAACCTCCATAGACCAAGAACACTTCCTTAGTCCTTCTTAAGTACTTAAGGATGTTCTTTCGCTACCCAGTAACTCTCACCTGGATCGATCGATATCGCTTGTAGTGCTCAAAGCATATGATACATCAGTCGAGTGCATAACATGGCATACATGATAGATCAAATAGCTGATGCATATGGAATCTTATTCATACGGTCTCGCTCATCATTTGTCTTAGGACATTGATTCTTCTTGAGACTTATGCCATGAGACATTGGCAACAATCCTCTTTTAGAGTCTTGCAACCGAACTTATTCAAGCACCTTGTCTATGTAAGCACTCGACTTAGACCGATTAACCTCTTAGATCTATCCCTATAGATCCTTATCCCTAGGATATAGCATTTGCATCTCCTAAGTCTTTCATTGAGAAACACTTCCCTAACAAGACTTGACATTCTCGCAATGTTGGGATGTCATTTCCAATGAGTAATATATCATCAACATACAAATTACCCGAGAAAAATAACTACACTCCCACTGACCTTCTTGTACACACAAGGCTCATCTTCGTTCTTAATAAAACCAAAATCTTTGATTGCTTCATCAAAACGAAGATTCCAACTCCGAGAAGATTGCTTTAATCCATAAATGGATCTTCGAAGCTTGCATACCTTCCTAGAATTCTCAGGATGTACAAAACCTTCAGGTTGTATCATACACACGTCCTCAAGTAGCTTTCCATTAAGAAATGTTGTTTTTACATCCATTTGTCATATCTCATAGTCGTAATATGCAGCAATGACAATTAAAATTTTTATGGATTTAAGCATGGCTACTGGCGAAAAAGTTTCATCATAATCAACACCTTGAGTCTGCCTAAAACCTTTTGCTACAAGTCTTGCTTTAAAAGTATGCACATTGCCATCCATGTCAGTTTTCTTCTTGAAAACCCATTTACATCCAATGGTCTTACCACCTTCGGGTAAATCAACCAAGTTCCAAACTTGATTATCATACATGGATTGCATCTCGAGTTCATGGCACTTAGCCATTTATCCGAGTCCTGGTCCAGACATAGCCTCCCGATAAGTGGTGGGCTCATTTTGGTCTATAAGCAACACATCACGACTATCGTAATGAGAAATCCGAATCTCTCGGCTCATGTCTTACCCTACTAGATTTACGTGGGCCTTGTGTCACTTGTGGAGGTTCAACTGGTTCGGAACGTTGTTGAACTTCCGATTTGCGATTCGTTGTTTACCCGTGATTCTTGAACTTCTTCAAGATTTATTTCTCTCCCACTAGTGTCTTTTGAAATAAACTGCTTTTCCATAAAGGCACCATACCGAGCAACAAACACTTTGTTCTCAGCGGGATTATAAAAGTAATATCCTTTTGTTTCCTTAGGATACCCCACAAATAAACACTTGTCAGATTTAGGTGCTAGTTTTTCTGAGAATTGGGCTAATGTGTGATTTGGGATTAAAAGATTCCAAGAACATATTGAGCATTATGAGCAGTTAAAATGGGAAGTGAGGGGATCGGAGAAGGGCATGCTGGCAAATCATTCTAGCTTCATTTAATATATACAACAGCTTAGCAAACTGATCTCAAATTATTATAATTTTTGTTTTGGCTTCCCACGTGTTATTCGACACGTCCCTCCCAACTCGATTTTTCCATTTACGAGACTTGAAATCCAAACCTCACTTAAGGGACCAATCGGGCAGACCCATATTAGCTTTTAGATGTTAACTAAAAGTGAACAGTGTTTTAGTAAAGAATTTCTGTGTAACCAAAAAGAAAATTCTATGTTATTAATAATTTTCCATTATGATAATTATATAAATGTTTTCACAAAACTTGCATCCGACAAACTTATGCCTTATATATCTATCTCCCTATAGATGTTTTGACAATTGATGCCACTCTCGATCGAAAATCTGGCCACCATGCTTAGTGACTCCAAAACCCACACTAAACAACACACACTAAACAACCGTCACTGCTCACCCTCTTCTTCACTCCGCTGCACCTCCTTCTTCCCTCCATCATCTTCGTCCTCCGTCACCGCATTCGGTCTCTTTCTCGCTCGCCCATTCGCCTCACCCGCCCTCCTTGTCGTCCACTTCCAGTACGCCCGCCCTCATCTCTGTAAGTCTCTCGCTCTCTCTCTCTCTCTCTAGTTCTTCGCTCTGCCTCTGGTTCGATGTGAGTTTGTTTGATTTCTTTGCTTGATTTGTGGATTTTAGGGTTTTAGTTTGATTTGTGGATTTTAGGGTTTTAGTTTGATTTGTGGATGTAAGGGTTTTAGTTCGTGCAGTATCTTCAGCTTTAAAATACATGCTCAATGTTTCAACCACCATTGATGAGCCTTGCCTTTGAATCTTTGATGCTCCTCAATTCCTCATTCATTTCACAATTGATGCTTCGACACAATAGTTGCAATTTGCCAAGTATCAAGTTTAACTAGGTCCCTATCACAACATGATCATCTGTGAAATTAACCCAACAAATTGGTGGAACGTGAATCAAAGGCTTTGTATGTTTGTAATGGACATTCTCTATGCCATTCTACTTATTTAGATATGAATACTATATTTCAGGTTCTCATTTGTACTTGTATTTTTCTTGATATCATGAATGAAGTTTTTTTTTGACAAGACTTTGTATGTTTGTAACGTTTTTGTTATACTTGTATCTTGGCCAAAGATCATGGAATTCGTAAAAGGACACGAGTACTGTTATTGCGGTCTGCCAGCAGTGGTGAGACACCTCCTGGACGACCACTAATCCAGGACGACGTTTTTATGGATGCAGAAAATACATGAATGAATTCAAAACCCCCAAAATATTTCAAGTGCGAGGGTTCTTTAGTATTTTCACAATGCATTGGTGGTAATCCTATCAGTATTACCTAGCTTGGAATCCTATACAAAAACCCCCATTTCAAATTTCAAATAAGGTGAGAATGATTTTGCGAGCAAGTCCTTCTCCTTCACTCTCCATTTCAACTGGCCCAATTCCAATCTCCTACTCTTTTAATTCCAAATCTCAAAACCCAATTCAGATACAAGTACAAAAGATTGGCCAAGTCAGGTTAGCTTTGAAGGGCTTACTGTCTTACTTGTTTTCACCATCTTTAATTGTTTTCTCACGTTTGAAATGGTTGTTCTTGTTTTCGTAGTTCTGTTGAAGACCAAAAGCAGTGTGGAACAAGACTTGGACGGCCTTCCCCCAGAGTTTTATGATGATGTATGCACTCTTTTCATGCCTTCCTCATATGGGTTCTTTACTTGCTTCGTTCACTTTTCATCTGTTTTTTATTGTTGGGGTGTTCATGGGTGGCTGTCAATCTTCACTTTTCGAGTGATTTGGGTGAAGGGCATGTCTAATTTCTGGTTTAATGAAATGGGTAGTTGTTAGTTTTGGCTAATTATTCGTCGAATGGAACGGGATTGGGTTTGTGCTTAACTTCCTTTTTTTTTTTTTTTTTTTTTTTTTTTTTTTTCTGCTTGGCTTTTATACATACACTTGGTGTTCATTTTAGTTTTGTACTTTTGGTTGGAGAATTGCAGCCAAATCTAGGTTGGTTTTCAGTACATAATGTTTTGTGCATGCGTGGCCTGGAATTTATTTCAAACATCTGAAGATGAAACCTGTATTTTTTTGGCGCCCCGACTAGTCCTGGACTCGGGGCATGTAGGACCATTTGAGCGCGCGGGAACTCCTGGCCCATGGATTTAAAGTGACTCGGGTGGAGCAGCCCCTACCACTGCTCCACAACCTCCCGGGTTGAAGATGAAACTTCTAGTGTGCTTAATACCTCCCCATCAATGTCCAAAATATGCTGCTCGGTTCCCTTACTGAGACCAACATCGACCTTTGGTCTTTACCGAACTTTTATACTGATCGTGGATCACCCATATCAAGTTCTCTGTTATCTACTAATGCACAAAATATTTTGCTTGAAAGGTAGGCAATTGGTAATTATTATCCCCTTGCCTAACCTAGATATAGGTTGTTATTACCTTGTTCTGTAGATGGATTAAGGTGGCAAATTCATTTGAAAAGAAAATAACAATTACAAGACATTTTTATGGATTTAAGTATAAAAGAGAAAAATACCATCACTTCGTCATGAATCACAGGCAGATTGGAATCGTTGCAGTTGAATCTTTTTAGTATTATTTATTATGATCCGATTAAATGATCAATTTGGGTGTTTGAAATTTGTTGTTTCTCAATATTTCATTTGGAAGAAAGTGAACTAATAATGCCCATGCAACATAAGTTTATTTTCAAATTTATTTGTTTTTGTGACAACCATAGAAATGATTGTGGGAAATTGGTGTTACATGTTTGTATAAATTCCTCATTAGTCAAATAATGAAATAAATATTTTATTTCTAGTCTTCAACTTGTAGATACACTAACATATACATATGGTAGATATCCTACAGTTTCCTTGAGGTTTGGTACGAGGCTAGCACAGGTATTAGTTTTTTTTTTTTTTTTAATGAGAAATGTTTTTGTATTAGTAAAAGAGGATTTACTGATACAAAACATATGCTAGACAAAGCCTTCATAAGAAAATAAAACTACCATGCAAGATATTCAACATGCAAAAAACAAATACAACTCTCAACCTACAATCACTTTCCACCCCGTATTCCATTCATCATAAGTGAACCTAATGTTATTTTTAGCTAGTGATCAAAGAATAAACACAATGTTCTTTTTAGCCAGCGATCAAAGAATGTATTTATGTTTAATTAGCATTTAGTAATTTTATCATATAGTGCAGTGCCACTTATATGTTATCACCAATTGGAGTTGGGTTTTCTTACTCCATTGATAGCTCCTCTTATGCAGCTGTGGGTGACAAGATAACAGGCATGTGTTTACATATAATGGTAACATTTGTTTCATTTGATTCACATTTGATGGGCAAGGTCTTGAAAGAAAGCTCTTTTGTTGTATGTTTGTGTGTGTGTGTGTGTGTGTGTGTGTGTGTTTGTTTTTTTATTTTATTTTTTTTCCGGAAAAGATGGATTTAGATTTGTTTTTTCATTGATTGGTAGTGCTGAAAACTACATAGTATGCTCTACATAGTCAGTCCCAAGTCCGGATATAGGAGGGGTCCCCATTAGCCATACTTGAAAATTGGGGGAGGGCTGCGATAGGTTTCAAACTTTTGTCACTCTTTATGAAATAGATCAAACAAACATCTTTTCCATTACATGTACTTGGAATACACCGAAGTCAAATTAGTGAGATAAGCAGGAATTACTAGTATAGTACATGACATATGAGCAACTAAGCTTTGTTTTAAGTTTCAATGCTTGAGCATGAGAATACAACAAAGCCTCAAACCCCATATTAGCTGCCCCATATTAGCTGGGGTCGGCTGCATAGATCAATCTTTCCAATTGCGCTCCATTTCGTGCAATCAATGGTGGTATGCTTTCCAAATAATACATATAAAAAAATAAAATAAATTTTTTGAACTGGAACAGTAGAAATTAAAGTTCATTTCACAGAATTATACATGCTTCAGCCTGTTAGATTTTTTTTTGGGCACTATGTATTATAATATCAAGTAATTCAGGAATGGCAAGCCCAACAAAGAGAAAAGACCAAGGAGCTGCGCCGTAGACAACAAGAGAAGGAAGAAGAAGAGAATCGAAAGATTGACGAGTATCGTGAAATTGGGTCAAGAATGAAAGGATACCCCAAAGAAGAAGTTCGGGAGGCAAGTAAATTGGTTTCTAGTTTCATTAGAGCTGCTGAAGAAGTTGAAGAGGTAACTTTATGTGATCATTGCCATTCTTCTGCTTAGCAGGTGATATGTTGGCACGATAATCTGTTCACGAGTATAATAGTATTATAATTTTAACTAAGCTAGCAAATCACATGGTGATCCTGATGTGTTAAAGTTTGTTCAATATCATCATGCTGTAGGACAAGCATTAGCTGATTGCTTCATGGTTTAGGCAATTGATGATTACAACTAATATTAGGTTCGTTTGGTGTGTATGCAGAGGATTGAGAAGGCTGCCGAGAAAGGTGAGCTGAATGAGCTTGTTCTCATGGTCATATGGAACCGTCTAGATCTTGCTCGACGAGCGAGATGTACGAATCAACACACATTAATTTATTTCAATTGCTCTTTCTTTCTTAAAATTTGCCTTCACTGGCTAAACGCTCTTTAGTTTGTGATCCTAATAAACTTCATTGTAGTTTGCTTGACTGCTTCTAGAGAAATAACAAAGTCTCAATCCCAAATTAATTTGTTGTGATCGGATAAACGGATCAAACCCTTCAAGTCCACTCGGTTTAGTGCAATTGATGTCATGTGTTTATAATCCTTGAAATCCTTTTTAGTTATCAGCTTCGATCTTGTTAACTGCCCACAATATTTTCATGTTAATATCTTTATGTTGGTATAGCCTTGAGAATATACTAATATTCTTTTATTTTCATCGATCTTTTTGACAGGAGGAGAAGGATGCTATCAGAGCCCTTGATCTCCTATATAGGAGAGTTGAGGTAAGTGTCATTCATCAAATATCATCTTAGTCTCTTTTTTTTTGTTTCTCCCACTGTCCTTAATATGCAATGGGAGGTATATATATCTATCTGTTGTTCCAGATTTTAATGTACCCACTTGCAGTTACACAATTCTACAATGATTTTGTAAAAATGCTTTTTCATTCGTCTTCTTCCATCAAATAACCCTTAAAATATCCATATTTCATCTACTAGGCTTCTTGTTTTCTCATGTTGCTATTTGTGTGTTTGGATTCTAATCAAGTTCAGCAATTTAATTAGGCAGAGATTTTAAAGCGGGAGGCTACTCCGTCTATGAGACTGCTGAATGAACTTTTGATTCTGCATGACGGATTCAACGAAGAAGGATGGCTCAAGGAATGCAGAAAGCTCATGGTTGATACATTTCCCCGGGAGGACCCTTTTACTCTTCTTGTACCCGAAGGCTTTGACATCAACATGGTACCGTATGACATAATATTATCATTTGACAGAAACTCATCATCAGAGTTGCGTGTATTTGCCATGAAGTCAAGTCATTATTGATTTTCTTACTTTAGTTCTCACCACTCATAGCATCTCCATTTGTACTATAGTCCTTTTTCCCAAGTGGCTTCAATATGATTCAAACCTGAGACCTCCCCAACCTTGCCTTTTAACAAGTGAAAACATGCATTTTATTTTGTATGTCTTTCTTCGGGCACTAAGTTATTTTAGTAAACAAATTCACATGTAAAGTCATTACATTTTATTTTGTATGACTTACTATGATCAAGTCATTTACTAGCTGCATAATTTTTTTCAGCATGAAGGTCAATTGAAACTTCCATCAGAGGCCGACGATGTATTATTGAGGGTAGACTTTGTCAGAGAAGTTGATGCATTATTGCAGGAATGGTAACATATATTGAGGTTCGCATAATTACAGTGCAGTTTCTTTTCATTTGAACAATTAATATGTTGGATGCTAAGATCAATGTCTATATTTTGGATGCATGCACTACTCTTAATATTGTTATGTTTAATGTCAGTTTTATTTTGCAATAGTATGTTGAAACCGGAAACGATATTGAGAACAAACATGCATTAGCATTAGGGCCATACCCCCATCATTATTATAATAAAAAGTCTTCTTACGTTATTGACATTAATTGATGTATGTAGGAATGTAGTAACACATGGATCCAATCAATACATGTAAATTAATGTAACAAGAATCTTCTGATCGTAATTACAACTTGACAACTTAAAAAAAGTTAGACATGCTATTAAGTAATTGTACATGCAAAACAAGTACTATAATCTCTAAACTAATTACAAATATACAAAAAAAAATAAATTTAAGGAACTATTGCAAGAACTCTAGCTAGGAGTCATCATAGTGCTCATCTCTAATAAGTAATAATAAGGCGCTGCTCCCGCATTATTTAGTAGTGTGGAAGAAAGGATGTTGGAGTGCTTCCATAACTGTAGGTCTTTTGCTTGGATCCCAACTGCACAACCAGTCTATCAAACGGATAGCCTCCTCGCTCGCACCAGGCACCACCTTCGAGACTCGCCATCTACGAACCCCGCATGCATGCTCATCGCCCGGAAACTCAAACCCTAGTTGATCAGCACGTCGAACTCCTTCCTCCCACATCTTCAAACTAGGCCTCCCGATAACCCCACAAATCTTGTCAATTTGATCCGCCGAGTTCGACCCAAGAAACAAAGGTTGGAAAGTGAAAAGCTCAGCCATAATACAACCCATCGCCCACATATCCATTGCAGCCCCGTGCGGCAGGCCTAACAAAACCTCTGGCGCTCGATACCACCTAGTCGCCACATATTCAACAACTCCGGTCGGTGATGACTTAGAAACCTTTATCGCCATCCCCAAGTCTGCAATCTTGACATGCAACCCATCAAAGTCGACTAATACATTCTCCGGTTTGAGGTCGCGATGAACGTAGCCTTGTTGATGCATGTGAGCCAACCCCATCAACAACTGGAACATGTAATGCCGGACCTCCTTTTCTTGAAAGACTCTAGGGCACCTACGGTTCATGAGGTGTAGGAGACTGCAGTCCATGTTTTCAAAGATCAAGTAGGCGTTGTTGTTCTCCATGAAGACTTCTTTGAGGTGGACTATGTTGGGGTGGCGACCTAGATTCACCGAAGACTTGATTTCTATCATGTTCATGCATTGTTCCTTTGAAGTAATATGATCTTTCAAGAATTTGATTGCCACGGTCTTCATATTGCGCTTGTCGATAGCTCTCCACACTGAACCGAAAGACCCTTCACCGAGCTTGTCTACCATCTCGAAAACTAATGTCAAGTCTGACATTCTTGGAACAAAAAAAAGTGCCTACCGTTAACGTTGTTTGTACAAAGAAATCTTAGAAGAAAGGAGATCAGATGAAAAAATGTTATAAGAAAAGTGTAATGTGTAATAAAAGTGTAATATGGACCGTGTCTTGAAAAAAACTAAAACTAAAAAGTGGGCAGTGTGAAGTACCAAATCTACCCCTCCCTACCTTTCTATTTTCGTGTCCAGTTGTTCCTTGTTTGACAACAACTCCAACTCTCTCGCTCTCACTTTTTATCAACAACTCTCTCGTTCTCTTCGTGCTCTCAAAATCGATTATGAATTCCATATTTCTTCTCTCTATTGATGCGCTCTCTCTCTCTCTCTCTCTCTCTCTCTCTCTCTCTGTGATCTCAAAATCGAATATGTTGTTAGTTGTTGTTGTAACTTTGGTTCATATTCATGTTCTTTACCATTTTTCGTCATCAACTACTTCTACTATTATGAACTTAGTTAATTTATCAGAGATTCACAGTTTTGTGCCTAAAATCTTAAAATCCAGTTATGGATTTTGTAACAGATGGAATCTTGAATTTTTTTACAAAAGTACTAATGTTTTTAGTTTAAATCCGAAAAATAGGGTGGTGTTTTTTTTTTTCTCCAGAATAGGCAATTACGCCTTTTCAAAAGGCGCTATCAAAGTGGGTGGATTTTGTTGCTGATGTGGACAGTCCACGTAGGACTGCCCTTACACAGATAGCGTCTTTTCAAAAGGCGCTATCTGTGTAAGGCCGTCCACGTGGACATCGGCCGACCGAATAGCGCCTATGGGTTGTACGGGTTGTCCGCCTCGCAATACACGCTATCCGTGTAACCCGGTCCACGTGGTCATCCTACGTGGACATCGGCCGACCGAATAGCGCCTATGGGTTGTACGGGTTGTCCGCCTCGCAATACGTGCTAACGTTTACATGAGGCAATCCATGCAAACGTCATGCACGTATCCCGTACAACCCATAGGCGCTATTCGGTCGGCCGATGTCCACGTAGGATGACCACGTGGACCGGGTTACACGGATAGCGCCTTTTCAAGGAGGACAACCCGTACAACCCATAGGCGCTATTCGGTCGGCCGATGTCCACGTAGGATGACCACGTGGACCGGGTTACACGGATAGCGCCTTTTCAAGGCAGACAACCCGTACAACCCATAGGCGCTATTCGGTCGGCCGATGTCCACGTAGGATGACCACGTGGACCGGGTTACACGGATAATGCGTATTGCGAGGCGAACAACCCATACAACCCATAGGCACTATTCGGTCGACCGATGTCCACGTAGGATGACCACGTGGACAGCCTTTTGAAAAGACGCTATCTGTGTAAGAGCAGTCCTACGTGGACCGTCCACGTCAGCAACAAAATCTACCCACTTTGATAGCGCCTTTTGAAAATGCGTTATTGCCTATTATGGAGAAAAAAAAAACACCACCCTATTTTGTGAAATAAAATGTAAATGTGCCATATTTTTTGAAAAACACCGGGAATCTTAGCTCATTTCTTGAATTGCTACTATGTAAGCAACAGTGTAATTGCAGCAAGAATCGAGTCTCCGACATTGCTGCTGCCAACAAGCATGATGTCTCTATATATGGCATCCCCATTTCCTACAACTGCTAAGAAGAGTTCCTTACTTCTTGTATTGTCAAGGATTTTGCTCCACATCCATGATGCCGAAGATTCCTCCATGACTCCACGTATCACAAATCTCATCAATTTGGCATAATTTTACATACGGTCCTCAATCTAATCAAAGCATTCAATCCATAATAAATTAGTGTAGCTATAGACCCGGTAACGTACGCGGGTCCTCGCACTTCCCTATCTCGATGGTCAAGGTACGACAATAACCACTTCCCTAGTCAAACACATAATCATATATTCAAGTGAATTATGTTTAATGTGTTGACCGCAATGGGCTTTGTTTTCTTTTCTCTTTTCTCTTCCAAAAAACCATTATTTTACACTTGATTTTTGGATTTTTATGGAGTTCTTGACGACGATGGCCGGCTAAACTCATCAATCTGAACCAGAGGTTGATCAAATCACCCGTTTTGGCATAAAAACATATGTGAGATTTATTTATTTATTTATTTAATTCGTCTTTCATAATATTTTATTCCCTTTGATATTGGTTGAATTATTGAGATTAAACACTTGTTTAAATCTTGATTTACATGCCAGTAGGTTGTACGCACACGTACTTGTGCAATAAGACCACATTAGTGGCATCCGACCATCATTGCGGTCAACACATTAAACCCAATTCACTTGAATATGTGGTTATGTGTTTGATTAGAGAAATAGTCACCGTCGTACCTTGGCTATCGAGATTAGGAAGTGCGAGGAATCGCGTACGTTATTGGGTTTATAGCTACACTAAGATATTTTGATTTGCATACTTTACATAAATCGACGACCAAATCCAATCTTTTATCGAACCGAACTTGTATGTTTTGACCTAGATATTTTTATTAAGTATTTTCAAATTTATTTCCATTGCTTTAGATATTTTGTGATTAGTTAATTAATTCATTCTCTCTTGAACCCCGATTTCCCTTTTTTGTTATTTTTGACCTTAGAAAGATTACCAGTCCCTGTGGGATCGACCATTTGCCACTATTCTACAAAATAGTTTGTTTAGGTATTTTTAATTTTATTGACGCGTTCAGCGCGCGCCAATTTTTTGGGAAAATCGCCTAAAACGCGCATATCTCGAGGCATATCTTTCGGTGTCTGATCACTATGTATGAGTAGTCCGTTTCGCTCAGTTTTTCACCACGAACTCAACCACGCACTCCAAAAACCCTGAAAATAATAAATAAAGATAATTAGGCATATATTTCAGTGATTTAACAATAAAAATACATAAATAAAAAATATATATAATATGCATAAATAATGACCTATCAATAGGTTGTGAGACTATTCGAGCAATGTTTTTAACTCTTGGACTTGTGCTACCGAGCCATATCTGAAAAGCAAGGAAAGGTAAGCAAATTGAACCTAAAATCAATAAATTAAGGTATTAGAATCAAGTCTCTATTGCACAGGTCCGAGAACTCCACCAATGTCTCGGAACCATGTGAACGAGACATGGAAACGAGTCTCGACACCGAGTGAACGAAACAATACATAAAAGTCACGAATACGTACAACCGAGTCAAAACATAAATCAAGTTTACTACTTGAGCTCGGAAGGTAGTGACAGAGACTCAATCGTATGTCTCGTCAACTAGTGACCGAGACTCAAGGTATAGTCTCGGTTCATATCAACCAAGACATACCTCATTGGCAAAAATTAATGCTAAAACATTAAACTCGTTCAAAGGCAACTGAGACTTATGGTATAGTCTTAGCATCATGTGACCGAGAGAGAGAGAGAGAGAGAGAGAGAGAGAGAGAGAGAGAGAGAGAGAGAGAGAGAGAGAAGACGGGAATCGAAAGGGGAAGAGAGTTAGGGTTATGGAGATTTGGTGCTCATTTTGGGTAGGGAGTATTTTTAGCATTTCACATTAATTTTTTGGGACCCTCGGTAAAAAATTTGATGCCCTGAACAACGGTGTGCCTTCAATAAATGGTGACACGGCCTCAAGCATTGGTTTAAGCACGCTGTGTGTATGCATGAGTGAGAGAGGGAGAGAGAATGAAGGCATGTCCAAGCGATGAGTATGCAAATCTCATAATCAAAACTGTACTATCATCCGCGGCGACTCGGTCATGGATTCCGACGCTCGAGCAAAAGCTTCACCAACTGAGCATCCGCAAGTCACTGAGTCACACGCTGGTCGCCCGAGTGATCGACCCCCACCTCCTCCACCACCACTCCCTCGCTCTCGGCTTCTTCAACTGGGCTTCCCACCAACCCTCCTTCTCCCAGACCTCCCTCACCTACAAATCCCTCTCAATCTCCCGCCAATTCAACTCCATCCACGCCCTTCTCAACCGCGCCAAATCCCACCAAATCCCCATCCATCCCTCCCTCTAGAGATGCGTTAGACCAAGTTTATAATAAATTAATTAAACGTAAATATTCATACTTAGAGTACGTATACTTACTGTCACCCTTCACGATCAAAACTATTCGCCCCAGGCATGAGTAGTAGTATTGCTGCGTCGTTGTCCACGTGGGGCTGTACTAATGGACGGGTCACTCGAACGGTGTCCCGAGGAGCTCGACAACTAGGACACATGTTGTACATGATGAACCGTAGAGGGCGAGGCATGTGAATCAAAATAGCTTGGTGATGGGGTCGTACGGTGGTCGACCATCCGACCATACGAATGTGAAGGAGATGTTGATCCCCTCGATGAAAAAGTAGGCCCTACACTTAGCCTAAATGTACTGCGACCATTGACAGGTGGAGTGGGTAGTAATGAAAGTAGTGTAGAGTACATATGCATAGAGATGCGGTCATCACCAAATACAAATGACAAAGACATATAAGGTGTAGGAGGATGTGCATAAGGTGGAGGTGACGCCTGATAGAAGAAAGGGGTATGCTGGGAGGGGTGATATGGGTACGGATGAAAGAACGAGGCCTGCTATGGGGGATGCAAAGAATGCTGATGTTGAGTTTATTGGCCCTGACTGGACTGTGCAGGTGGAATAGCATCATCACGAGAGGGTGGGCGTGAATGAATCGAATAATGAGACCGACGATCTCTGCTAGCGCCGAATCGTCCATTAGATCGTCTACCGGATCCCTCACTGGATGATGGATCGTATCGTCTACCTGACGATGTGACTTTATAAAAAAAAATTAAGACTAAGTTAGAAAGAATTAAATATACACCTCATACTTTTGAAATATTAAGTAACAAACAAATAAGAATTTGAATTTCATATTCATTTACCAACTTAAATGGTTATATCATGGTTCGTCGTCACCGTTTTCATCGTTCGATGAGAACTCAAAATTATCGCTTTCATCGTCTTCTTCATCGACATCTAACATGTGTGTGCCACTAGGATCGGCTAGCGAAATTGGAACATTGTTGCCAATATCAACCTCACTATCATGCTCAGGTAGCTACTCTTGAAAAGCGTCCTGTCGTGTAGGTGCACTGTTAACGTTCTTGACTAAATTATACTCATCGATGAATTTCGGTTGAAGTCTGCACGTAGCTTGCCAATTGTTCAACGCACTTCTTATACTTGATGTAACGGCCCTAAAATTTGACTTGTGCCACGTGTCGAGTCCAGTTCGTATGTGTAACCTACTCGTCGAAATACGTATATCCGAATCCAATTTGAGATGATAATGCTAACTATACAAGGAATTTGGTGAGCCGAAACACGAACCAGGACGCGTCTCGAGTCGCGTGTCGATGTGGGATCGACATGATACGTCTCGTGTTGCGTGTCGCGCGAGTATCGAGAGTTTGAAATGAGGCGGGTTGGTGCCTCGGGATGCACGCTACTTGGTAGTTGAGTTTGCCTCGAGATTTGTGTTGCACGAATCTCGAGGATACTTTGATTTGGAATTAAAAGAGAAAGATAAATAAATATATATATATATAAAGGAGGGGATAAGATCAAAGAAAAGGAAAAAAAACGAACGAAAAACGCAGAGAGAAAGAAAAAGAGGAACCAGATGAGAGAAGGGAACCGAAGGAGAAGCAGGAACCAATGGAGGGATCAAGCTCAAGCAAGGTGAGTGAAATCCCTTCGTTGTTGGGTCGTTTGCTGTTGTTGTGGTGTGGTCGTTGTTGTGTCGGGTGGCGATCTCGGACGAACTGTCATGGCAGTTCGTCCGAGCTCGATGAAGGCAGGGGAGTAGTCTCCCCTGCATATGTGAACTCCACCTGGGGTTGGGGATGGAAACCCAACCCCATCGAATAACAAAAAAAAATAAAAAATGATTGACGGACCAGAGCACGAAGTGCTCTAGTGGGGAAGAAGACCCCTACGGGTCGGGTCGGGTCGAGTCCGACCGACCCGGGCCCGAGTGGGTCGGGTTTGGGCCGGGCCGACCCTGACCCAGTGGGTCGGGCCGGGTCAAACCGACCGGGTCCGCTTGGACTGGGTCGGGTCAACCCGGACCCACCCCAAATAATATTTAACTATTAAATGAAATTAAACAGTTTAGTTTTTAATATAATATATAATAAAATCCTGAAAAATAGATAAAAAAATATAGAAAAAATTCAGGAAAATTCCGGAAAAATAGGAAAAAATATATTTGTGACCCAAATCAATAAAACATCAATATTCTCATAAAAAGTGAAGAATTCGGGAGTCGGTCGAGGCGTTATACCGAGGTTTTACCTCGAAAAACATGAAATCGGCAAATTGTTGTCGAACTCTATTTTGACCGATGTCGACAAAATTCGGGATGTTAAATCATTAAACTGGAAATCTAAATTGATACATTTTCAACTGTTAGGATCCTAGATGAGCTATTACGGTGTCGGGTGCGTAAATCGAGACGCGAGAGACGTTTTGAGGTTTGCGATTTCTCGAGGTAAGTAAACCTGTTAGGGACTTATACAGTATTTCATTTCTCTCCATTGACTGTTGATGTTTACTGTTGATAGCTTTATTGTTGTTCACTGCTTTGTGATGATAGCTATCGTTAAATTGTTGTCGATTGAAGGGGTCCATTGGCAAGCGAGTCGTGGTTACTATTTATCTGCGATATGAGCTCTTATCCGGACGCCGTCGATATCTCCCAATTGAGTGTACGTTGGGGACACTTATCCGGGTCCGTAGATATCTCATAGTCGAAAGGGTTAGGGTTGGGAGGCATGGTGCTCGCCCTAAACCCGGGGTTAGGGTTGGGAGGCTTGGGGCTCGCCCTAAACCCGAGTCTGCTGGGCTTTTGCCGCGACTCAACGACTTTTTGGTTGGGACTCCTTGTTATTTGGCACCACTCATCGATGGATTGTTTTACAGTCTTGTATATTCATGCGTTTCGATTCCTTTCGTTCTATTTGCATGAATTCGACTGCTTTGGATATCGTGAACTGTTGTTTTGGATATTGTGAAATGTTGTGTATATTTCCTACTGGATTTACTTACCTGGGCTCGTCATTCTTATGTTTGACTGAGTGCAGAGCCGCAGACGAGTAGCAAAGTGAAGGCTTCATAGCCAGGTGAATTTTTGTATGTTTCGTATTTACTCTCCTCTGATGATAATTATTGGGTTCCACAATTAGGTTGCCTAACTCCCTGATCTATTTGTTGAGTTATTTAATGTAGTAATTGCTTCCGCTAAAATTGTAAAACTTGAAAAATATTAATAACTCAACTGTAAAATGTGGAATGTGCTGAAAATGATGGATTGGAAGTCTGACTAGGCTCGCGTTGACCTTGCGAGATTGGCTCGGGGGTCCACGTGAGCTTAGGTCGGGCGGAGCCCAATTTGTGAAAAATTGGGGCCGTCACAGTTGGTATCAGAGTCGACGTTTTAAAAAACTCGACTCTTGAAATTAAGACACAAAATCAGCGGAAGTTAGGAATGGTTGAACTTAGAGTGGAACCCTATGATCCTGACTTGAGTCTTCGTTGGGAAGTAAGGAGAGTTGGAAAATGGAAAATGGTAAAACACTTGGCAAATATGGAAAATGTTTACAACATTTTTGCCTCATGCGTTTCGAGGTGGGCTTGTACCCCTGGCGTATATGGGGACCATAGATGGTGTGAGTGGGGGAGTACATATGAAAGAACACAGATTGGATTTAAGAGTGAAATTGGAAAAAAAAAATGTATAATATATGGTATGTTATATACTATATACGATGTCGATAATGATTCGAGGAATCGTGACTATGGTAATGAGAATTGGATAGAAATTAAATGGAATCAGTAGTGATTGATGTTTCATTGCCATACTTGATTTCATTTTTGGTAAATCAACAGTTTTTCCAGTTGTTTACGACATTGTGGACAAATGTGTACCTCGAGATTCGTGTTGCACATATCTCGATGAAACATTTGATTTCTTCTTGAGGAAAACACCCTGCACGTATTTCTAGAGGACCCGCTCGAAATAATTAATGAAATTGGAATGTGATACGGGAATAAAATGTTAGAGAATCTCATGTAAATTTGGTATAGTACTGTAGGGACGCTTAAACTATATTTAAATGGTTTGGAGTTAAATTTGTTTCAATAGTCATTGTTTTCATTTGAGCCGTGTGGGGATCAATTACGAGCGACCAAATGACTTTTTCTAGTCAGAAGTTTTGATGGGATTCTTTGGTTATATGTTAAATTTGGTCCATAATAATCAGCATGAGTTTTGGTGGGGTAAATTGAAGGTACAAACCCAAAGAAGGAAAAGGTTTAGGAGTTATATTTCCATCTGATATGAGGTCGTACGACATTGTCTTCATGCACGGATCAGATGTGACAATGTTGGTGATTGTTGCGTATTTGGGAATAGTGGAGCTGCATGGATAAGTACTGGTGCCTTGGAAATGCGGGAGTTGTTTAAATTCAATTCAGCTTCGCGGATAGTGGCTTAAGAATTTAGTTAGTTCAATTGATAAATTGAGGTAAATAGCTTGGTTGGTTTGGTGAAGCCAATGGAAAATGAAATAATTCATTTTGAGTAAAATGAGATAATTAGGACTTTTAAGGTTTTCAATTTGAAACTTTTGTATTATAAATGGTATGATTTCCAATTGAAACTTAACATGCCATGTAGGACTCAAACAAATTTGTGAATTGATTTTCAAGCTATTTAGATGAATTTTGATCTTATTTAGGACTCAAAAGACTTCATTAAATTCATTTCAAGTTGTTCAGTTAGTACTGAAATTGAGGATTTCCTATAAGTAGTGAGACTTGAAATGGAAGTTTGAGTCTCTAAATGGTGTTGAATTGATAAAGGAAATTGATGTTGTTGGATAATATAAGACGAACGGAACAATTAATGTAAGAAACATTCAAGAACGTAAAGTAAAAAGAAAAAAAGAAACAAAGAGCACACTCAAAATGAGCAAAGTGTTGAGATGACTTGAGAGCTAACGATTACATCATGTACGGACTTCTTTAGCTTTGACGAAATCTTTGGAGTAGTATTGTTGGATCAGAAGCCCAAGTAACTCCACTTTAGTGACACTATACATTTATAGTCTCAGGGTTGGTGAAGTCGACCACCACCTTTAGGGACTTATAAATGAATTAAGTGTTACGAGCTGAGGTAGAGTCCGCGAATCGTTCTAACAGTTAATGGTCATCTAAGTATAAATCTTACAAGATTGTACATCTTAAGACTGTTCACATTTAAAATTTGAAAAATTGAAAACGTAAACCCGTGTATTTAAAGTTGTTAAGAAAAGAAAAACACAAACAAACAACAAGTGCGTTCGAGTGAACGGGTTGAACTCGTACTTCCATGAAGGGATGCTGAGCGCGCCGACTAATACGGGACTTAGAGTGACGACTCAGGCGAGACAGTCTCACGAGTTTTAGCGGCATCACTCGAAAAAGTTTCACGGTGGTACGAATATCGGAGCAGCAAATATTCATGACGTCTTGGCCACACAAGATCATATGAGGTCGAGCATCGTATCCGTTTCGTTGTTCGGCGAGGCCGATGTCTGGTTGTGCACTACGGTGGCATACGGTGGCATCGATGTGGACGCTCTGAAGTGCAGTTGATGTTATGATGAGTGAAAGTGTAACGGCCCTCGCCCGAGTGCGGAAGGCGTTGATGTTATGATGAGTGAAAGCGTGGGAGCACACGAGAGCAACCTCATAATGTATTGCATTTCCGCCATATGAGGCATATACAGCGTCAAAGTTAGTTGGTTCAGCGTAGAGTTACGCTAGTGTAGTACATCAGCTAGCACCATCAGATCCTCAGCATTAGTACCATCAGATGATTGATGGCAGAGTTAGTAGAGGCTAGTGAGACATCGACTAGGTTAGAGATCCGTGGTTAGAGATCGAGTGCATAGACAGGGACATCGATCTAGTCATGCACAGGGGTAAGGATATGGACATGTTCTAGTTGGAGCGGGATTTCAACGTATCTGCATGGGCGTATGGACAGCCAGGTATAGCAGAGCAAGAAACATATGCATGCTATTGTCACATCAGGTCCGACTACTATCCATCGTAACCTGAAAGATGGTACGAGTTGGATTGAAATTCACTCGATGAAAGAGACTGATTTACATTCTCGCGGGCATACAGCAGATATACGTATGTTAGCGACGGTGGATCGTGAAATTAAAATGTTCGTTTGTATTCCAATATATGTTGCGAGGGTTGCCCTGGCATGTATTGATTGGAGGAGACAGATGGTGCGTTCTTTGCTTGGAGGTCGCGGAGGAGGCCAGCTTGTCGCGGAGGAGCCCAGCCCTACAGAGTAAGATGGGGGTATGGCCTTGGCGAGTATGGCCTTGGGTGGGTATGGCCTTGGGTCTTCATTAAAACACTATTGTCCTGTGAGATTTGTTTCAATTTCGAGGACGAAATTCTAATTCGTTGGGAAGACTGTAACGACTAGAGAATTTGACTTGTGCCACGTGTCAAGTCAAGGTCGTATGTGGGACCCACTCGTCGAAATACTTATGTTCGAATCCAATTTGAGATGATAATGCTAACTATACAAGGAATTCGGTGAGCCGAAACACGAACGAGGACGCGCATCGAGTCGTGTGTCGACGTGGGATCGACATGATACGTCTCGTGTTGCGTGTCGCGCGAGTATCGAGAGTTTGAAATGAGGCGGGTTGGTGCCTCGGGATGCGCGCTACTTGGTAGTTGAGTTTGCCTCGAGATTTGTGTTGCACGAATCTCGAGGATACTTTTAATTTGGAATTAAAAGAGAAAGATAAATATATATATATATATATATATATATATATATATATATATATATATATATATATATAAAGGAGGGGATAAGATCAAAGAAAAGGAAAAAAAACGAACGAAAAACGAGAGAGAAAGAAAAAGAGGAACCGGATGAGAGAAGGGCAGAAGGAGAAGCGAGGAACCAATGGAGGGATCAAGCTCGAGCAAGGTGAGTGAAATCCCTTTGTTGTTGGGTCGTTTGCTGTTGTTGTGGTGTGGGTCGTTGTTGTGTTCGGGTGGCGATCTCGGATGAACTGTCATGGCAGTTCGTCCGAGCTCGATGAAGGCAGGGGAGTAGTCTCCCCTGCATATGCGAACTCCACCTGGGGTTGGGGACGGAAACCCAACCCCATCGAATAAAAAAAAATGATTGACGAACCAGAGCACGAAGTGCTCTGGTGGGGAAAAAGACCCCTACGGGTCGGGTCGGGTCGGACCGACCCGGGCCCGAGTGGGTCGGGTTTGGGTCGGGCCGAGTCAAACCGACCCGGGTCCGCTTGGACCGGGTCGGGTCAACCCGGACCCACCCCAAATAATATTTAATTATTAAATGAAATTAAACAGTTTTGTTTTTAATATAATATATAATAAAATCCTGAAAAATAGATAAAAATAAGGAAACAAATTCAGGAAAATTGAGAAAAATAGGAAAAAATATATTTGTGACCCAATTCAATAAAACATCAATATTCTCATAAAAAGGAAGAATTCAGGAGTCGGTCGATGCGTTATACCGATGTTTTACCTCGAAAAACGTGAAATCGACAAATTGTTGTCGAACTCAATTTTGACCGATGTCGACAAAATTCGGGATGTTAAATCATTAAATTGGAAATCTAAATTGATACATTTTCAACTGTTAGGATCCTAGATGAGCTATTACGGTCTCGGGTGCGCAAATCGAGACGCGAGCGACGTTTTGAGGTTCGCGATTTCTCGAGGTAAGTAAACCAGTTAGGGACTTATACAATATTTCATTTCTCTCCATTGACTGTTGTTGTTTACTGTTGATAGCTTTATTGTTGTTCACTGCTTTGTGATGATAGCTATCGTTAAATTGTTGTCGATTGAGGGGTCCATTGGCAAGCGAGTCATGGTTACTATTTATCTGCGATATGAGCTCTTATCCGGACGCCGTTGATATCTCCCAATTGAGTGTACGTTAGGGGCACTTATTCGGGTCCGTAGATATCGCATAGTCGAAAGGGTTAGGGTTGGGAGGCATGGTGCTCGCCTTAAACCCGGGGTTAGGGTTGTGAGGCTTGGGGCTCGCCCTAAACCCAAGTCTGCTGGGCTTTTGCCGCGACTCAACGACTTTTTGGTCGGGACTCCTTGTTAATTGGTAGCACTCATCGATGGATTGTTTTACGGTCTTGTATATTCATGCGTTTCGATTCCTTTCATTCTATTTGCATGAATTCGACTGCTTTGGATATCGTGAACTGTTGTTTTGGATATTGTGAAATGTTGTGTATATTTCCTTTGGATTTACTTACTGGGCTCGTCATTCTTATGTTTGACTGAGTGCAGAGCCGCAGACGAGTAGCAAAGTGAAGTCTTCATAGCTAGGTGAATTTTTGTATGTTTTGTATTTACTCTCCTCTGATGATAATTACTGGGTTCCACAATTAGGTTGCCTAACTCCCTGATCTATTTGTTGAGTTATTTAATGTAGTAATTGCTTCCGCTAAAATTGTAAAACTTGAAAAATATTAATAACTCAACTGTAAAATGTGGAATGTGCTGAAAATGATGGATTGGAAGGTTGACTAGGCTCGCGTTGACCTTGCGAGATTAGCTCGGGGGTCCACGTGAGCTTAGGCCGGGCGGAGCCCAATTTGTGAAAAATTGGGGTCGTCACACTTGAGTATTAAAGAAAGTACACTCGACTAGCTTGCATGACTAGTATGAAATGTTGTACTTATTTAATCGCGGATTTCGATGTACATCAACGATTTTTAAAGAGCGGTGAACTCTTGTCTCGACATTAAGGGTGAGATCAAACCATTCACACTTGAACAACAAAATACATAAAAATCCACCATATTCGATTTGTATCACTTTTTGCAATTGCCTGTAAAAATCATTATCGCATTGTGCATAGTTTACGTCCCTAACGCACACCCCGCTACCACGCCTATCATTGTTTGCGCCATGTGACACTGTCCGAAATTTGTAGCCATTAACAAGATATGTGCGATATATGGTACAAAGTCGACTAGGACTGTACGACAACATTAGAAGTGTTGTATCTTGAATGTATGATGTCGCCTACAGCCAAAAGAATTTTTGATAATAAACTTCATTTTTAACTAAATAACAAAAGAAGAAGAATTATGCAAATATGCATGTACTAATGACGTACGAATTGTTGGAACCAAATTGAGAAATGTTTCTTGAGATGTTCATCGATTGCACTTTATGTGATATTCGGTTGCTTGGAATGCTACTCTGATATATACATCCTAATATGAGATAAAAAAAATTAAAGATTATGATTGAATAAATTAAAGATATTAAACAATTGACATTAAATGTTTGGCAACTAATAGCTACGTTTAGTCAAACAGTTGATAAGAAGTGAGCGCTGGAAAAAATAACATAAAGGATAATTGGAAAGGGCAAAATAGAAAAAATAACATAAAGGATAATTGGAAAGGGCAAAATAGTAACGCAGAGTTGGTAACGGAGTTGGAAAGGGCAAAAGAGTAAAAATGCTATTCACTTATTTTATATATATATATATATATATATCCAATTAGAATGGATATATGTATCGTACCCAATATTTTTTTAATCTGTTCGAATATCTATTCTTTCTTTCAAAACTTCCTTTGCACAAACAACGCAACGCATTTTTTTTTTCAAGAATGTCGGACTCGACATTAGTTTTTGAGATGGAAGACAAGCTCGGTGAAGGGTCTTTCGGTTCAGTGTGGAGAGCTACCGACAAGCGCAATACGGAGATCGTGACAATCAAATTCTTGAAAGATCATATTACTTCATGGGAACAATGCATGAACATGATAGAAATCAAGTCTTTGATGAATCTAGGTCGTCACCCCAACATAGTCCACCTCAAAGAAGTATTCATGGAGAACAAAAACGCCTACTTGATCTTTGAAAACATGGACTGCAGTCTCCTACACCTCATGAACCGTAGGTGCCCTAGAGTCTTTCAAGAAAAGGAGGTTTGACATTACATGTTCCAGTTGTTGATGGGGGTGGCTCACATGCATCAACAAGGCAACGTTCATCGCGACCTCCAACCGGAGACTGTATTAGTCGACTTTGATGGGTTGCATGTCAAGATTGCAAACTTGGGGATGGCGATAAAGGTTTCTAAGAAATCACCGACCGGAGTTGCTGAATATGTGACGACTAGGTGGTATCGAGCGCCAGAGGTTTTGTTAGGCTTGCCGCACAGGCCTGCAATGGATATGTGGGCGATGGGTTGTATTATGGCTGGGCTTTTCACTTTCCAGCCTTTGTTTCTTGGGTCGAACTCGGCGGATCAAATTGACAAGATTTGTGCGGTTATCGGGGGGCCTAGTTTGAAGATGTGGGAGGATGGAGTTCGACGTGTTGATCAACTAGGGTTTGAGTTTTCGGGCGATGAGCAAGCATGCGGGGTTCGTAGATGGCGAGTGTCGAAGGCGGTGCCTGGTGCGAGGAGGAGGTTGTCCGTTTGATAGACTGGTTGTGCAGTTGGGATCCAAGCAAGAGACCTACAGCTATGGAAGTACTCCAACATCCTTTCTTTCACACTAACTGGTTGTGCAGTTTGACAATTGATGCCAGTAACATCTCTTTGGGGTTCTTCAATTTTCTTTTTATAATTTTTTTTCTAGTTTGTATTTTTTAAGTACAACAAGGTTTTACTTAATTTGAAGCGTTTTTAAGAGTGCGTTTGAGAATTATGGTAATTGATTATGATATTATACATATGAGCAAGTTCGTCATTTTTTTATCATAAGAATATATATATAGTCCTCAACTCGTTATGTTAATTCCTAGAAAAAGTATTAATTATATGTTTTCGTATAGTAAAGAAAAATATTTTTTAATATATATTTAAGGGTTCTACACTAAAACACTAGTAATACACGTAACAAACACAACAATAATCAACATGATCAACTCATCATCAACAACAACGAAAACAACAACAACAACAACAACAACAACATAGCCTCAATCCCAAATCACATGATCAACTCAAAAAAAAAAAAATCTCATTAAACAAAAATGAAGAAGAAAATTCGGCCACCATGCTTATGCCTTATGTATCCATCTCAAAACTTGCATCCGACAAACTTATGCCTTATATATCTATCTCACTATAGATGTTTTGACAATTGATGCCACTCTCGATCGAAAATCTGGCCACCTTGCTTAAGTGACTCCAAAACCCACACTAAACAACACACACTAAACAACCGTCACTGCTCACCCTCTTCTTCACTCCGCTGCACCTCCTTCTTCCCTCCATCATCTTCGTCCTCCGTCACCGCATTCGGTCTCTTTCTCGCTCGCCCATTCGCCTCACCCGCCCTCCTTGTCGTCCACTTCCAGTACGCCCGCCCTCATCTCTGTAAGTCTCTCGCTCTCTCTCTCTCTCTCTAGTTCTTCGCTCTGCCTCTGGTTCGATGTGAGTTTGTTTGATTTCTTTGCTTGATTTGTGGATTTTAGGGTTTTAGTTTGATTTGTGGATTTTAGGGTTTTAGTTTGATTTGTGGATGTAAGGGTTTTAGTTCGTGCAGTATCTTCAGCTTTAAAATACATGCTCAATGTTTCAACCACCATTGATGAGCCTTGCCTTTGAATCTTTGATGCTCCTCAATTCCTCATTCATTTCACAATTGATGCTTCGACACAATAGTTGCAATTTGCCAAGTATCAAGTTTAACTAGGTCCCTATCACAACATGATCATCTGTGAAATTAACCCAACAAATTGGTGGAACGTGAATCAAAGGCTTTGTATGTTTGTAATGGACATTCTCTATGCCATTCTACTTATTTAGATATGAATACTATATTTCAGGTTCTCATTTGTACTTGTATTTTTCTTGATATCATGAATGAAGTTTTTTTTTGACAAGACTTTGTATGTTTGTAACGTTTTTGTTATACTTGTATCTTGGCCAAAGATCATGGAATTCGTAAAAGGACACGAGTACTGTTATTGCGGTCTGACAGCAGTGGTGAGACACCTCCTGGACGACCACTAATCCAGGACGACCTTTTTATGGATGCAGAAAATACATGAATGAATTCAAAACCCCCAAAATATTTCAAGTGCGAGGGTTCTTTAGTATTTTCACAAGGCATTGGTGGTAATCCTATCAGTATTACCTAGCTTGGAATCCTATACAAAAACCCCCATTTCAAATTTCAAATAAGGTGAGAATGATTTTGCGAGCAAGTCCTTCTCCTTCACTCTCCATTTCAACTGGCCCAATTCCAATCTCCTACTCTTTTAATTCCAAATCTCAAAACCCAATTCAGATACAAGTACAAAAGATTGGCCAAGTCAGGTTAGCTTTGAAGGGCTTACTGTCTTACTTGTTTTCACCATCTTTAATTGTTTTCTCACGTTTGAAATGGTTGTTCTTGTTTTCGTAGTTCTGTTGAAGACCAAAAGCAGTGTGGAACAAGACTTGGACGGCCTTCCCCCAGAGTTTTATGATGATGTATGCACTCTTTTCATGCCTTCCTCATATGGGTTCTTTACTTGCTTCGTTCACTTTTCATCTGTTTTTTATTGTTGGGGTGTTCATGGGTGGTTGTCAATCTTCACTTTTCGAGTGATTTGGGTGAAGGGCATGTCTAATTTCTGGTTTAATGAAATGGGTAGTTGTTAGTTTTGGCTAATTATTCGTCTGAATGGAACTGGGATTGGGTTTGTGCTTAACTTCCTTTTTTTTTTTTTTTTTTTTTTTTTTTTTTTTTTTTTTTTCTCGCTTGGCTTTTATACATACACTTGGTGTTCATTTTAGTTTTGTACTTTTGGTTGGAGAATTGCAGCCAAATCTAGGTTGGTTTTCAGTACATAATGTTTTGTGCATGCGTGGCCTGGAATTTATTTCAAACATCTGAAGATGAAACCTGTATTTTTTTGGCGCCCCGACTAGTCCTGGACTCGGGGCATGTAGGACCATTTGAGCGCGCGGGAACTCCCTGGCCCATGGATTTAAAGTGACTCGGGTGGAGCGCCCCTACCCTTGCTCCACAACCTCCCGGGTTGAAGATGAAACTTCTAGTGTGCTTAATACCTCCCCATCAATGTCCAAAATATCTTTGCTCTCGGTTCCCGCTTACAGACCAACATCGACCTTTGGTCTTTTCGAACTTTTATACCGATCGTGGATCACCCATATCAAGTTCTCTGTTATCTACTTATGCACAAAATATTTTGCTTGAAAGGTAGGCAATTGGTAATTATTATCCCCTTGCCTAACCTAGATATAGGTTGTTATTACCTTGTTCTGTAGATGGATTAAGGTGGCAAATTCATTTGAAAAGAAAATAACAATTACAAGACATTTTTATGGATTTAAGTATAAAAAGAGAAAAATACCATCACTTCGTCATGAATCACAGGCAGATTGGAATTGTTGCAGTTGAATCTTTTTAGTATTATTTATTATGATCCGATTAAATGATCAATTTGGGTGTTTGAAATTTTGTTGTTTCTCAATATTTCATTTGGAAGAAAGTGAACTAATAATGCCCATGCAACATAAGTTTATTTTCAAATTTATTTGTTTTTGTGACAACCATAGAAATGATTGTGGGAAATTGGTGTTACATGTTTGTATAAATTCCTCATTAGTCAAATAATGAAATAAATATTTGATTTCTAGTCTTCAACTTGTAGATACACTAACATATACATATGGTAGATATCCTACAGTTTCCTTGAGGTTTGGTACGAGGCTAGCACAGGTATTAGTTTTTTTTTTTTTTTAATGAGAAATGTTTTTGTATTAGTAAAAGAGGATTTACTGATACAAAACAAATGCTAGACAAAGCCTTCAAAAGAAAATAAAACTACCATGCAAGATATTCAACATGCAAAAAACAAATACAACTCTCAACCTACAATCACTTTCCACCCGTATTCCATTCATCATAAGTGAACCTAATGTTATTTTTAGCTAGTGATCAAAGAATAAACACAATGTTCTTTTTAGCCAGCGATCAAAGAATGTATTTATGTTTAATTAGCATTTAGTAATTTTATCATATAGTGCAGTGCCACTTATATGTTATCACCAATTGGAGTTGGGTTTTCTTACTCCATTGATAGCTCCTCTTATGCAGCTGTGGGTGACAAGATAACAGGCATGTGTTTACATATAATGGTAACATTTGTTTCATTTGATTCACATTTGATGGGCAAGGTCTTGAAAGAAAGCTCTTTTGTTGTATGTTTGTGTGTGTTGTGTGTGTGTGTGTGTGTGTGTGTGTGTGTGTGTGTTGTTTTTTTTTTTTTTTTTTTTTCCGGAAAAGATGGATTTAGATTTGTTTTTTCATTGATTGGTAGTGCTGAAAACTACATAGTATGCTCTACATAGTCAGTCCCAAGTCCGGATATAGGAGGGGTCCCCATTAGCCATACTTGAAAATTGGGGGAGGGCTGAGATAGGTTTCAAACTTTTGTCACTCTTTATGAAATAGATCAAACAAACATCTTTTCCATTACATGTACTTGGAATACACCGAAGTCAAATTAGTGAGATAAGCAGGAATTACTAGTATAGTACATGACATATGAGCAACTAAGCTTTGTTTTAAGTTTCAATGCTTGAGCATGAGAATACAACAAAGCCTCAAACCCCATATTAGCTGCCCCATATTAGCTGGGGTCGGCTGCATAGATCAATCTTTCCAATTGCGCTCCATTTCGTGCAATCAATGGTGGTATGCTTTCCAAATAATACATATAAAAAAATAAAATAAATTTTTTGAACTGGAACAGTAGAAATTAAAGTTCATTTCACAGAATTATACATGCTTCAGCCTGTTAGATTTTTTTTTGGGCACTATGTATTATAATATCAAGTAATTCAGGAATGGCAAGCCCAACAAAGAGAAAAGACCAAGGAGCTGCGCCGTAGACAACAAGAGAAGGAAGAAGAAGAGAATCGAAAGATTGACGAGTATCGTGAAATTGGGTCAAGAATGAAAGCATACCCCAAAGAAGAAGTTCGGGAGGCAAGTAAATTGGTTTCTAGTTTCATTAGAGCTGCTGAAGAAGTTGAAGAGGTAACTTTATGTGATCATTGCCATTCTTCTGCTTAGCAGGTGATATGTTGGCACGATAATCTGTTCACGAGTATAATAGTATTATAATTTTAACTAAGCTAGCAAATCACATGGTGATCCTGATGTGTTAAAGTTTGTTCAATATCATCATGCTGTAGGACAAGCATTAGCTGATTGCTTCATGGTTTAGGCAATTGATGATTACAACTAATATTAGGTTCGTTTGGTGTGTATGCAGAGGATTGAGAAGGCTGCCGAGAAAGGTGAGCTGAATGAGCTTGTTCTCATGGTCATATGGAACCGTCTAGATCTTGCTCGACGAGCGAGATGTACGAATCAACACACATTAATTTATTTCAATTGCTCTTTCTTTCTTAAAATTTGCCTTCACTGGCTAAACGCTCTTTAGTTTGTGATCCTAATAAACTTCATTGTAGTTTGCTTGACTGCTTCTAGAGAAATAACAAAGTCTCAATCCCAAATTAATTTGTTGTGATCGGATAAACGGATCAAACCCTTCAAGTCCACTCGGTTTAGTGCAATTGATGTCATGTGTTTATAATCCTTGAAATCCTTTTTAGTTATCAGCTTCGATCTTGTTAACTGCCCACAATATTTTCATGTTAATATCTTTATGTTGGTATAGCCTTGAGAATATACTAATATTCTTTTATTTTCATCGATCTTTTTGACAGGAGGAGAAGGATGCTATCAGAGCCCTTGATCTCCTATATAGGAGAGTTGAGGTAAGTGTCATTCATCAAATATCATCTTAGTCTCTTTTTTTTTGTTTCTCCCACTGTCCTTAATATGCAATGGGAGGTATATATATCTATCTGTTGTTCCAGATTTTAATGTACCCACTTGCAGTTACACAATTCTACAATGATTTTGTAAAAATGCTTTTTCATTCGTCTTCTTCCATCAAATAACCCTTAAAATATCCATATTTCATCTACTAGGCTTCTTGTTTTCTCATGTTGCTATTTGTGTGTTTGGATTCTAATCAAGTTCAGCAATTTAATTAGGCAGAGATTTTAAAGCGGGAGGCTACTCCGTCTATGAGACTGCTGAATGAACTTTTGATTCTGCATGACGGATTCAACGAAGAAGGATGGCTCAAGGAATGCAGAAAGCTCATGGTTGATACATTTCCCCGGGAGGACCCTTTTACTCTTCTTGTACCCGAAGGCTTTGACATCAACATGGTACCGTATGACATAATATTATCATTTGACAGAAACTCATCATCAGAGTTGCGTGTATTTGCCATGAAGTCAAGTCATTATTGATTTTCTTACTTTAGTTCTCACCACTCATAGCATCTCCATTTGTACTATAGTCCTTTTTCCCAAGTGGCTTCAATATGATTCAAACCTGAGACCTCCCCAACCTTGCCTTTTAACAAGTGAAAACATGCATTTTATTTTGTATGTCTTTCTTCGGGCACTAAGTTATTTTAGTAAACAAATTCACATGTAAAGTCATTACATTTTATTTTGTATGACTTACTATGATCAAGTCATTTACTAGCTGCATAATTTTTTTCAGCATGAAGGTCAATTGAAACTTCCATCAGAGGCCGACGATGTATTATTGAGGGTAGACTTTGTCAGAGAAGTTGATGCATTATTGCAGGAATGGTAACATATATTGAGGTTCGCATAATGCAGTTTCTTTTCATTTGAACAATTAATATGTTGGATGCTAAGATCAATGTCCATATTTTGGATGCATGCACTACTCTTAATATTGTTATGTTTAATGTCAGTTTTATTTTGCAATAGTATGTTGAAACCGGAAACGATATTGAGAACAAACATGCATTAGCATTAGGGCCATACCCCCATCATTATTATAATAAAAAGTCTTCTTACGTTATTGACATTAATTGATGTATGTAGGAATGTAGTAACACATGGATCCAATCAATACATGTAAATTAATGTAACAAGAATCTTCTGATCGTAATTACAACTTGACAACTTAAAAAAAGTTAGACATGCTATTAAGTAATTGTACATGCAAAACAAGTACTATAATCTCTAAACTAATTACAAATATACAAAAAAAAATAAATTTAAGGAACTATTGCAAGAACTCTAGCTAGGAGTCATCATAGTGCTCATCTCTAATAAGTAATAATAATAAGGCGCTGCTCCCGCATTATTTAGTAGTGTGGAAGAAAGGATGTTGGAGTGCTTCCATAACTGTAGGTCTTTTGCTTGGATCCCAATTGCACAACCAGTCTATCAAACGGATAGCCTCCTCGCTCGCACCAGGCACCACCTTCGAGACTCGCCATCTACGAACCCCGCATGCATGCTCATCGCCGGAAACTCAAACCCTAGTTGATCAAGCACGTCGAACTCCTTCCTCCCACATCTTCAAACTAGGCCTCCCGATAACCCCACAAATCTTGTCAATTTGATCCGCCGAGTTCGACCCAAGAAACAAAGGTTGGAAAGTGAAAAGCTCACCATAATACAACCCATCGCCCACATATCCATTGCGGCCCGTGCGCGCAGCAGCCTAACAAAACCTCGGCGCTCGATACCACCTAGTCGCCACATATTCAACAACTCCGGTCGGTGATGACTTAGAAACCTTTATCGCCATCCCCAAGTCCGCAATCTTGACATGCAACCCATCAAAGTCGACTAATACATTCTCCGGTTTGAGGTCGCGATGAACGTAGCCTTGTTGATGCATGTGAGCCAACCCCATCAACAACTGGAACATGTAATGCCGGACCTCCTTTTCTTGAAAGACTCTAGGGCACCTACGGTTCATGAGGTGTAGGAGACTGCAGTCCATGTTTTCAAAGATCAAGTAGGCGTTGTTGTTCTCCATGAAGACTTCTTTGAGGTGGACTATGTTGGGGTGGCGACCTAGATTCACCGAAGACTTGATTTCTATCATGTTCATGCATTGTTCCTTTGAAGTAATATGATCTTTCAAGAATTTGATTGCCACGGTCTTCATATTGCGCTTGTCGATAGCTCTCCACACTGAACCGAAAGACCCTTCACCGAGCTTGTCTACCATCTCGAAAACTAATGTCAAGTCTGACATTCTTGGAACAAAAAAAAGTGCCTACCGTTAACGTTGTTTGTACAAAGAAATCTTAGAAGAAAGGAGATCAGATGAAAAAATGTTATAAGAAAAGTGTAATGTGTAATAAAAGTGTAATATGGACCGTGTCTTGAAAAAAACTAAAACTAAAAAGTGGGCAGTGTGAAGTACCAAATCTACCCCTCCCTACCTTTCTATTTTCGTGTCCAGTTGTTCCTTGTTTGACAACAACTCCAACTCTCTCGCTCTCACTTTTTATCAACAACTCTCTCGTTCTCTTCGTGCTCTCAAAATCGATTATGAATTCCATATTTCTCTCTCTATTGATGCGCTCTCTCGCTCTCTCTCTCTCTCTCTCTCTCTCTCTCTCTCTCTCTCTCTCTCTCTCTCTCTCTCTCTTTGTGATCTCAAAATCGACTATGTTGTTAGTTGTTGTCTCTCTCTCTTTGTGATCTCAAAATTGACTATGTTGTTAGTTGTTGTCTCTCTCTCTTTGGGATCTCAAAATCGAATATGTTGTTAGTTGTTGTTGTAACTTTGGTTCATATTCATGTTCTTTACCATTTTTCTTCATCAACTACTTCTACTATTATGAACTTAGTTAATTTATCAGAGATTCACAGTTTTGTGCCTAAAATCTTAAAATCCAGTTATGGTAAACTCATCTGGAGAAATTAAGGCAAATCTGCTGCGAATGCCGAAATGACTAGGTGCGTAAATCAAGATTACAGAGAAAGTGGATTTTGTAACAGAGGGAATCTTAGCTCATTTCTTGAATTGCTACTATGTAAGCAACAGTGTAATTGCAGCAAGAATCGAGTCTCTGACATTGCTTCTGCCAACAATGGCATCCCCATTTCCTACAACTGCTAAGAAGGGTTCCCGACTTCTTGTACTGTCAAGGATTTTGCTCCACATCCATTACGCCGAAGATTCCTCCATGACCTCACGTAAAAAGTTCCTAAACTCGATTGAAAAAGTTGATGAGTAGGTTGTGAGACTATTCAAGCAATGTCTTCTTGTGCTATCGAGACTCTGTGTTTTTGCGTTTTTTGGTGAATGTGCAGTGTCAGGGTCTCCGACCACTATGACCATGGGCACCTTCCCAACAACTCACTACTAGTCTCCACCCTAGTCATAATTGCCTTGGAACGAGGCATATCTGAAAAGCAAGGAATGGTAAGCAAATTGAACCTAGAATCAAGTCTCAGTTGCACAGGTCCGAGTACTCCACCAATGTCTCGGAACCATGTGAATGAGACATACAAACGAGTCTCGACACCGAGTGAACGAAACAATACATAAAAGTCACGAATACGTAGGGGTGACAATTCGTGTCAGTGAGTCGTAATCGTGTCGTGTCATAAACAGGTCATGACCCATATAATGCAAACTCATTACATGACATGTTTATTAATCGTGTTAATCGTTTTTTTGTCTAAGTGGGTCGTGTTAAACATGTCGTGTATTCGTGTCACCCATTTATTAAATATTGTATTTAAAAAATTTATTTTAT
Source organism: Stephania yunnanensis (assembly GCA_039657365.1). Taxonomy (NCBI): domain Eukaryota; kingdom Viridiplantae; phylum Streptophyta; class Magnoliopsida; order Ranunculales; family Menispermaceae; genus Stephania; species Stephania yunnanensis. The sequence continues at coordinate 59,600,305 of CM077582.1, read as the reverse complement.
TTAAACTTTTATAATTCGGTTACTACTTTTTAAAATATATCTAAATGATTAAATTCGAACAAACATACTAAAATAGCCAATAAAATACAATGTAGTTGCATATAGTTGTTAATTCTACTTTACTTTTTCATTCAAGTCTTTATTACTCTTAATAATAAAGCAAAAATGACTCGTAATAATAACATAAACAAAATTATAAGAATCATCTAAAAAATTATCTAAATTTTACTTTGGTGAAAAGTTTATTTTTTCTTAATAAATAATTATTAATAAAATCTAAAACATAAATAATATATTAAAAGTAAAATGAATATTTCCTCTCAAATATAAAATAAAATATGATAAAAGATGTCTATAAATAAAATAAATAAATTATGCTATTAACATGCATTCAAATGGGTGGATTTTGTACCAATCTATTTATTATACCATATTTATTATTTATACATTATTCTTTAGTCGTGTTAAGTGTGTCACATGTTGACATGTTAATGACTCGTTTATTAACCGTGTATAAACGTGTTAACATGTTTATGACCCAAACCCACTTAAGTCAAACCCACGACATGTTTATTACGTGTCGTGTCGTGTTAATCGTTTCATGACCCAAATTGTCAGCCCTACGAATACGTACAACCGAGTCAAACATAAATCAAGTTTACTACTTGAGCTCGAAAGGTACACTACAAAAAAATAGTAGATCAGAAACGAAAATTTCAGTCTCTGATTTGCATAAATTCCGTCTCTAATTCAATTCTGCAACGGAACAGAGACGGAATCTATTTCGTCTCTAAAATCGTCGTCGCTGATTCAATCAGCAACAGAAATGTGTTTCCGTTGCTGATTAGAAAAGGAATTTAGAAACGGAACAGAGACGTAACATAAATGGAAATTCTTTAAAAGGGTACAATTGTAATTGCATTCCGTCTCTGATCCGTCTCTGATTAGCAACGGATCAGAGACAGAATACAATAATCTCGTCTTTAATCCATTCCTGATTCATGCATCTATTCCTTGAAAATAAGAGACGGAATAGCAACGGAATCTTTGAATTCCGTTGCTAATCCGTCTCAATTCCACTTTTTTAGTTTTCAAACCTAAGCTTAATCCAATTGGTTCTCCATAACCTCTAAACCTGAAAATACAACCATAGGACCTACTCCATCACCTGCACCCCCTCCAACAACTCCTTGGGGGTGCTAACATCCCCAAAAAAAATAGAATTTGACATACATACACAAATCAACAATATATATCAACAACAAATATTCAAATGAGAAAAAACATAAATTTCGATATTAAAAAAGATTTATATATTCACGAAACGTAGTCAAGTATAATAAATGTTTAAGATACCTAAGTATCCATAAAAAACTACAATTCTCATTGTTCTACAACAACCATAAAAATACCTAAGTATCATAAAGTTGCCCATCCCTCGTTGTGCTAGCATCTGGGATGTGCTAGCATCAGGATCTACGTATCTTCTTTTCTTTCTCCATAACGACCTGAGACTGTAGACACATCCTTTGGGACAGTCACCCGCCACCTTGTAGTACATCGCCTCATCATCCACCGGCTGGTCCGGTGTAGTCTAGGTCAGCTCTTGACGTCTCCTTTGGAGCTTAGCATGCATGGATCAACAATATTTTGTTAACAATATAATAGTAGCATTAAGTTGAGAAGGCAGCAAAATGAAGATATAAGTAAAAAAAAATAAAGTTGAGAAGACAAATCTTACATTTATCAATTAAGTTGAATAATTCTGCAACCTTCATATGAATCTATACTTAAGAATAGTGCAAATCTTACATTTATCAATTAAGTTGAGAAGGCAGCAAAATTTAAATAAAATAAACTTCTAAATGAAAAAAAAAGAAAGGAGAAACTCCTTCACAACCAAACAATATATCATATAAAATACAAAATTGTAAAGCATGAAAATTGAGCACACCATCAATTGCACACATGCACAACGGAAGAGTTTCATCAATGTAGTCGACCCCAATTAACTTGGGACTGAGGCTATGTTGTTGTTGTAAAGCATGAAAGTTAAGTAATTATTTTGAAAGGATAAAAGATATGATATAATCCAAAGATTTTAGATGAGGTGAAGTTAATTCAATAAAAAAAAAATGAAGAGATAAGTAAAAAAAAAAATAAAGTTGATGATTACCTTTAGATAGAATATGAAACAAATGAAAGAAAACGCTTAAGCATGGAGTCTAGGAGCAATCGCGGCGTAAGACACAATTGTTCTAGCTCCACATAACAAAGCTTAATGTCCTTACCTTTATACTAAAAAATAAATAAATAAATAAAAACCCTCAAATAAATCTCTAGAAACTTTAAATTTTAAAACAAGAAGCTAATCATAATTTTCAACAAAACCACCTCTAAAACTAAAAAGAAAAACGCCACCTTTAACATTTCAAAGCAACATGAACTTCACATGCACTTCTATTCACAAACGTTTCCAACAAAACAAAAACAATCAACGAGATCAATATTAATATTAAATGAAACATCGTGTCCACAAAGAAGAACCAGAGCTTTGCAATAATCAGTAAATTTTTCAGAGTTCATAGGATTTGGTCACTAACAGTCCACTTCCCATGAAATGTTGTACATCATACATACACATTCTATGTTGAACCACAGAGATTGACAGTGTAGAAAGTAAAATCTACACAAATCAATGTAAATATGCCAACACCATCATTAAGTAAACAAAAGAAACTTCGGTTGTAAACAACAGTTAAAAGTAAACAACATCCATTTAACAAGACAAAAACTATAAATGATGGAACTACCATAAAGCACCTCAAAAGCAAACAGAAGATATAGAAACGTGAATCACCTACATGCCTCCAATGCAAATTACCGAAGAAACAAACATAGTCATCCAACCAGCAAGACATCATGTTCTTGAGCATTGAGCAATTGCTTCAGGTGCAATCCACTATCAGGCCACAAAATCAATCACTACAAAAAACAGCAAATCAGAAACGGAAATTTTCGTCTCTGATTTGTTAAAATTTCGTCTCTAATTGCAATCAGAAACGGAACAGAGACGGAATCAATTCCGTCTCTAAAAACGTCGTCGCTAATTCAATCAGAAACGGAATGCGATTCCGTTTCTGATTTAGAGACGGATCAGAAACGGAATAAATTTCGTCTCTAATTCCGTTTCTGATTAGAGACGGAATAAATTCTGTTTCTGATTATTTTCGTCTCTGATCCGTTGCTAATCAGAGACGGATCAGAGACGGAATTTGATCCGTTTCTGATTTATGTATCTTACATAAACGAAAATTAGAGACGGAAATAGCAACGGAATCCAAAGATTTCGTTGCTATTTCCGTCTCTAATTTTCATTTTTGTTTAGTTTTTAAAGTCTTACATATATAGGTCTCAATCCAAGCACATTTAACCTGCCAATATATAATAAAAATCATAGCTAAATAATATATTGATATTACACAATTTATATAAACTTATCATATCCTTAACATTATCTTTTCTCAATGTACTGTACACGAAACAACAAAAACAATCTAAAAAGTTTCTATATCGTATCTTTCTACAAAAGTAAAAGCAAAAATTGTTCTAAATGAAAAAAAAATAAAAAAATGAAGTGTTCCGAGATTATATAAAGTTGATTGTGCTTCAAATAATACTTGACTTCGTACGAAACACCTGAAAAAAGATCAAAAAGAAAAAAATCACTAAATTATACAAACAATAATAGGAATATAAACAATATTATGGAATATAAACACAACATAAATAAAGTAATAAAGAAAAAGAAATTCATCATTATCCAGAAGGAACATGGTGTTATTTAGCAAGTTATCTCTCGCTCCAAACTATAACATAGCAATGGTTTGTGATGCTTATATATATAGTCTTGATGTTTCATGATCAATATTTAAGGCGCAACATACACAAGCTATCATGCATGATTACGTTTAAGAATTAAAATTAAAAGAAAAATATTTATGCTCGACAACAAAGAAAATAAAACCTAAATTGCAAATTAATTAATTAGAGTCGACTAGTTTATTCTTATAAAAATAAAATAAAATTAAGACTTGTTTACAACTTTTAGAAATCACAAACCAAAACCATGGATGTCGATGTATCACTAGAGACCTTGTTTTCACAAGATGTGGTTTAAAACCTCAAATAGAACTAGGAACAATTGGAAACAAGGAACGGCTATGAGGGCATATAAGGTCCAACGCATGTAAAAACCATGAGATGAAACGAAGGAAAGAGAACTAAATGGTAAATCCACATTGCTATTCTATCCAATTAATCGGAGTAATGGAACTATGCAAATAGATCAAACTGTTAACTGATATCATATCTCTTACTCTTACCTTCACTACAAAAAAAAGCAAATCAGAAACGAAATTTTCCGTCTCTGATTTGCAAAAATCCCGTCTCTAATTGCAGTCAGAAACGGAACAGAGACGGAATCATCGCAAGCACAAGTGTATGAGCCAAACACAACATAAATAAGGTAATAAAGAAAAAGAAATTCATCATTATGGGAGAACTACGTATCATCGCAAGCACAAGTGCTTGAGTGGGTATTGAACCATTGGAACCATGCTTCAAGACGAATAAATGCTCTATCCAAGAATTATAAGATTTCGCTACTTTCACTAGCTGAAAACTCATTCCGTTTGGTTCTACGAACAAGATCTAAGAATATAGGTAGATAAACGCAATTCTTTGGTCCAAGTCAAAAAAGAGAATGAAGGAACTCAATACAAAGAAAAACTTTACATTGTAGGCTGTGAAAAATAGGAATGACTTTCATTAACCTATTTTAAACACACAGATATGCACACAACAAAAATATGTTCTACAACTTTTTTAAGTTTGAAAACTTAACATTGCAGGCTGTGAAAAAAAGCTTAAAAGGTCCGATTTGGTTCCTTCTCATATCAAACAACTAGAATCATTCCGCATAAAGTTAATTTCTAGCAGTGAGAAGTGCAATCATATAGATGCTATTAGAAAGTTAATTTCTAGCAGTGAGTCATCCATGCAAACTAAAGGGTGAAACCGAAATTAATAAAACCATAAAAATGCAAGGAGAAGGAAACAAACAGAAAGAATCAGTGTTAAACTTACTCAATGAATGGTACCCAATCATTACTATGTTTGGGAATGGTTCAATGTATCGAGTCTTGTTCATTGTTGAGAGGTCGCTTCTAGATATGAACGCATACCTACAAGCCATGAACCTGGATCCCAACAACTGCAAAAAGAATGAGAAGGAAAAACAGTGAGAAAAGTGCAGTAAATAGAACCATTTTCAAGTCCCTAAAAGGAAAAAGAATGATTCAAATTCACATCAATAGTTAGTCTAAAAAACAACCAAAGAGAAACATCTAACATACCATTGCCACTGAATTCTCTAAACCGGCACTAATACAAAAATTTGTGATCTTCGGAATGTGGATATTTAAGAGAATAGGAATGTGGGCTCATAAACTATGAAAATCCATTATGCATCAAACAAAGAATCCATAAAATGATCAATTTGGGTCATAAGAAGATTCAATTAAAAATTAAAAAAAAAGTCATCTGATGATCAATGTGGGCTCCTAGTGGACAAATCCCATAAGGAGAGATAACCACTTTAACCTCTTTTGCACATTTGCCACTCATTTCGGCCACCTTATTCATTATTTCATCCAACTGCAAGAGGAACTAAAAAACTTCAGCAGGAAAGAGTTTAACAACAGTAAGCATATTAAAAGTTAAAAGAGCAAAACTAAACGAAAAATAGTATTCATACAAGGGAGAAACAAATGGAGCCAAGCAGCCATTAAATCTTTCAAACAACTACCATGGGAATGTCATATATACATGCCAAACCAATCAAAAGAAATAGAATTAAATAACAGAGCAATAAAGTCTAAAAAAACTTAATGACCATTTGTAGAGAAATTTCAACGTTTAGTATTTTCCTCTCTGAATTCTTTCTGTATGGTACGTTTTAATGATTAATCAATAAATAAAAAAGAATAAAAAAAGAATAAAAAAACCATAGTCAAATTTGGATGTTCGATTGGTTCTTTCTAGTTCAAAAGGAATCTAATCTGTTTTATTTCTGCAACACACCATTAAAGCCTCATGCCCTTCACGCCTCCTCTTTTCTTTTATTTCCCTATTTTGAAACTAGTCAAATATTGTTATATAGTACTATAGTTTTCCCGAGAGGAAGTCGCAACTTGTATGCTTTTAGTACAATGCTCCCATTACAAATTGAGTTTATTTGAGCACTAAAGAAATAAAAAGTGAGAACTCATTTTCACATGTAACATGAAGAAAGACAAGTTAGACAACAAGCAGGGAACATGATATCAATTTGTTTGATCCATCGTGAAAGTTTACCCAATGTGTAATTGTAAATTAACAAAATTATTGAGAACAAAAAGACTTTTTCCTTACAAGATTCGGTTTTCAATAAAAACTCACCTAGACAAATTAAAGGAGTCTGTCTGTCTTTATCGAGTTAACATACTTTAATTAGGTCAATTGATTCTATATCTAGTCATGTATCGAGCCATTGATAGATTAATAAAATTCCTATTTCACTTCAAAAACAAAAAAATACATAAAATAGGTTGAAGATGCAACATACATACTTGAAACTTACAAAGTTTTCTACAGGGGCTGATCCACTTAATTCTGCGATGAATTTCTCCAATCAAGACAAGAACAACATCAAAATCAATAGTTTATCAACTCGGACCCTCACAATTCAGATCAGAAACAACAAAATTGCATCCTTAGCAATAACTACCATAAATCAAAATCGAGATCGAAACAGGACTGAAATTGATTACCTCGCTTTCAGAAGGCCAAGACGAACCTCGTCCCCATCGCCGCGCCCACCATGAAATCCCCATCGGCCCCCAACGACGGCAGCCCCAACTTCGGAAACCCCCGAATCCTCTCCACATCTTTCGCACTGAACACATCCACCACCTCCCCATCCTCCCCGCTCACCAACGGCGCCTAATCCACCACGTTTCGCGCCAGAAAGCTCGCTGCTTTATCAAAATCGTACCGCGAAGACCCCGCCGCCGCCGCCGCCTCCTCCATACAATCCCCAACCCTAACCCCAATACGACCTCGAAACAAGCCCTACAAGCTCGGACTTGGAGTCCCCGTTCTGGGTGACGAAAACGCAGGGGGAGGAGGCGAAATCGTCACCGGAATCGATGAAATCCGAGGGAGATTTGAAGATGGTGTCGGATGCGAAGGGGATGCGGCGGGACTTGGCGGAGCGGATAATGGAGTACTGGTCGAACGGGGTGTTGTTGTAGTGGACGATGGCGATGCCTCCGAGGCCGAGGCGGCCATGGAGGACTCCGAGACGGTGTCCATCGGAGAGGCGACACAGGGGATGGAGAGGTCGATGTTGAGAGAGAGAGAGACAAGAGCGCAAGCAGAGAAGAGAGAAAGAGAGTTGAGAGAGACGTTTTTTTTTTTAATTTGGACAATCAATTTTTGGGCGGCCTTATCCAAGTGTACACAAATCCCGAGATTTGATGAACGGTCATAAGAAACGCAATTTTTGGCGGGAATAGTGGCACCATTTTTCAGAGACGGAATTTAATTCCGTCTCTAATTCCGTCTCTAATTCCGTCTCTGATCCGTCTCAAATCCGTCTCTGAATGTTTCCGTCTCAATTCCGTCGCTAACTTTTTAATTTAGAAACGGAACTTATTCCGTTTCTAATTCCGTTTCTGGTTTAGAAACGGAACTTATTTCCGTTTCTAATTCCGTTTCTGATTTGCTGTTTTTTTGTAGTGAATGGCCCTGATTTTCTAAACTGCCATTTCTAGACTTGTTGCCATCTTCTTGTGACTTTTGGTCATCAAAAGATCTACATAATGAAAAGAACAGTAATATAAAGGGAGAAGGCAAAAACAAGAGTGCGTCGGTGGCAAAATAAAATGGAGAATGCTCACAATTTTGGTTTCTTTGAATTGTCTTTCTTGATGCTAAGAACCATATCCAGAGCTTTCTTCTGGTGTTACCTTGTTTGAGAATGCATCTCTAGACCCTCCATTGTCTCACAATCCACTTTGCATATGCGGCACCATCCTGTGTTCCCTGTTTTCCTCTTTCTTGGTCGATCAAAAGATTCCAAGTCACCCTGATAAGATCCACGTGAACGGAAAAATTTAGGACGCGAATTTGCCACGTATAAGGTTGCACAAATATCACTTACAAAAAGCAGCGCAGAGAAGAACACGCACATACATAAGCAATATGAATGATTCACATAATAAACATTGGATACAGAAACATGTTCTAATCCATATGAGCGTTGATTTTGTCTTGCCAATCTGAAGTCAACAAAAATATGCTGCTAGCTTCACGTTGATAAGCACGGCAAAATAAGAATAAAATCCAAAAATGGTTGTATAAAGTCTAGAGATTTGAGCATTCAAGAAAGTACATCAGTAACATCACTGTAAGTCTATGGTTACTAACACCTGTAGCCCAAACTGGTTAAAATAAGATGTCATCATATGCTATTATTGCCAATGTTCTATGAGCATAATGCATGCACAGACTGAGCACTGATGGTAATGAAAAACATGGATACAAGACCAAAATTCAACCATCATAGGAAGAGGAACAATGAGAATGAAAAAAATATATAATAAAAAAAACAAGTATATCAAACAGATGTAATTAAATATCAATAATTATCAACCATTTAAAGCATCCGTTTCTTTCTATGCATATAGTGGCCAAGGTTGAGAAATTGAAATGAAAAGCATTGGACACATTTGTTTCAAAGGAAGACACTTTTCAAAAAACTATGGTTTATCCAAACAGTTTCTCAAGAATCAGAGAAAAAACCACCATCTTTCTATGCATATAAAGCTAAATTGAAATGAAAATGACAAAGGATTACACCAAAAAATGGTTTATCCAATATTACGTTGCATCAAAAAAACCACCATCTCTAAAACTAGGAATAGATGCATAAATCAGAGACGGATTCGAACGAAATTGTATATTTCGTTGCTATTCCATCTCTAATTTTCAAGGAATAGATGCATAAATCAGCAACGGATCAGAGACGGAATATAATAATTCCGTCTCTGATCCGTTGCTAATCAGAGACGGATCAGAGACGGAATACAATAATTCCGTCTCTGATCCATTGCTAATCAGAGACGGATAAGAGACGAAGTTTTGCATTCCGTTTCTGATTTGTCTCTGATTAGCAACGGATCAGAGATGAAATACAAATACAATTGTACCATTTTGAAGAATTTGCATTTCTGTTCCATCTATGTTCCGTTTCTAAATTCTGTCTCTAATCCGTCTCTAATCAGAAACGGAAACACATTTCCATTGTTGATTGAATTAGCGACGACTATATTAGAGACGGAATAGATTCTGTCTTCGTTCCGTTGCAGAATTGAATTAGAGACAGAATTTATGTTGATCAGAGACGGAAATCTCCGTTTATGATATGCTGTTTTTTGTAATGGAAGTTGATGAGTAGGTTGTGAGACTATTCAAGCAATGTCTTACCTCTTAGACTTGTGCTACCGAGACTGTGTGTTTTTTTGCATTTTTTGGTGAATGTGCAATGTCAGGGGTCTCCGACCACCATGACCACAGGCATCTTCCCAACGACTCACGACTCACTACTCACTACTAGTCTCCTCCCTAGTCAAAACTGCCTTGGAACAAGCCATATTTGAAAAACAAGGAAATGTAAGCAAATTGAACCTAAAATCAATAAAATAAGGTATTAGAATAAAGTCTCGGTTGCACAGGTCCGAGAACTCCACCAATGTCTCGGAACCATGTGAACGAGACATACAAACGAGTCTCGACATCGAGTGAACGAAACAATACATAAAAGTCATGTCGTGTCATAAACATGTCATGACCCATATAATGGAAACCCATTTCATGACATATTTATTAATCGTGTTAATCGTTTTTTTTTTGTCTAAGTGGGTCGTGTTAAACATGTCGTGTATTCGTGTCACCCATTTATTAAATATTAATATTGTATTTAAAAATTTTATTTTATTTAAACTTTTATAATTCGGTTACTACTTTTTAAAATATATCTAAATGATTAAATTCGAACAAACATACTAAAATAACCAATAAAATATAATGTGGTTGTATATAGTCGTTAATTCTACTTTACTTTTTCATTCAAGTCTTTATTACTCTTAATAATAAAGCAAAAATGACTCGTAATAATAACATAAACAAAATTATAATAATCATCTAAAAAATTATCTAAATTTTACTTTGGTGAAAAGTTTTATTTTTTCTTAATAAATAATTATTAATAAAATCTAAAACATAAATAATATATTAAAAGTAAAATGAATATTTCCTCTCAAATATAAAATAAAATATGATAAAAGATTTCTATAAATAAAATAAATAAATCATGTTATTAACATGCATTCAAATAGATGAATTTTGTACCAATCTATTTATTATACCATATTTATTATTTATACATTATTCTTTAGTCATGTTAAGTAGGGGTGTGCAAACCGCGGTTTGGTGGTGAAAAAGTGTGACGAAACCGAATGGTCCGCGGTTTAGTGATTTACCAAAGCATGTTGACATGTTAAAATGACTCGTTTTATTGGTCGGTTTGGTTGCGGTTTTGGTGTGATGGAAACGTGTTAACATGTTTATGAGCGCAGCGCAGAGAGGAGAGACGAGGGAGCGCAGAGAGGAGGGAGCGCAAGAGCGAAAGTTTCGCGTCAAACCGGTGTAGGCGATCGACATCGGAGTTTATTAGGCTGATCCGTGGCGAGAGACCGGACGTTCAAGGTGGTGCGAATCGTTTCAGAGAACGAGGAGCTCGAGAGACGAGGGAGCGGAGAGACGAGGGTGCGGAGACGAGGGAACGGAGAGGAAGGAGTGCGAGGAGAGAGGAGGAGAGACGAGGGTGCGAGAGAGACGAGGGACGATGGAGCACGGAGAGACAGAGAGGAGAGATGAGTGTTTTGTTTTTTTGTTATGTTTTAGGGTTTTTGATATATGGTGGTTATTTACCAAAATGGCCTCGGTTTGGTTAAACCGCGGTTTTCATTTTGTGAAAACCGCGACAAACCGCAAAATCGCGGTTTGGTCATTTTCCAAACCGCGACCAAACGACTTTAAAAACCAGACCAAACCGCGCGGTTTGGTCGGAGCGGTTTGGGAGTGACCAAGAGTGTGTCATAAACGAGTTAAACATGTTGACATGTTAATGACTCGTTTATCAACGTGTATAAAGTGTTAACATGTTTATGAGAGACACTTAAGCCAAAACCCACGACATGTTTATTACGTGTCGTGTCGGTAATCATTTATAACCCAACCTAGAATACGTACAACCGAGTCAAACATAAATCAAGTTTACTACTTGAGCTCGGAAGGTAGGCAAGACTCAAATATTAATGCTAAGTCTCGGTTCAACATTAAACTCGGTGACAAAACTTAATGCTAAAACATTAAACTCGTTTGAAGGCAATTGAGACTTATGGTATAGTCTCAGCATCATGTGACTGATACTAATTGGTTTGATTTCAACCAAATATTATATCTCGGCCGACCATGGGTGGTAGAGAATACACTATCATTTACACCTTTGTATGGCCAAAAACACGAGATTTTAGATTCGAAACCCGTGAATGAAGAACACAATACAAACAACAATAATGAACTAACATAACACATTTGTTGCTAAATCGACTCTTAACATACCTTCTGTCATTTGAATGAACGCCTCACGAGATCAAATCTCAAAACTTGAACCCTAACCCAAAAGGAGAGGCTAATTTTACGAGAGAGAGAGAGAGAGAGAAGAGGGAATCGAAAGGGATGAGAGTTAGGGTTATGGAGATTCGATAGGGTATCGAAAGGGAGGAGAGTTAGGGTTATGGAGATTCGGTAGGGTGCTGATTAGTTCATGGAGCAAAGAGAGGGGGTGGGGTGCTTAGCCTCGTCGACTTCACTAGCTTTGAAGGATTGGGGTGGGGTGGTCATTTTGGGTAAGGAGTATTTTTGACATTTCACCTTAATTTTTTGAGTCCCCCAATAAAGAACTCGGTGCCTTGAACAATGGTGTGCCTTTAATAAATGGTGACGCAGCCTCAAGCATTGGTTTAAGCAAGCTGTGTGTATGAGTGAGAGAGAGAGAGAGAGAGGGAGAGAGAATGAAGGCATGTCCAAGCGATGAGTACGCAAAGCTCATAAGCAAAACTGTGCTATCATCCGCGGCGACTCGGTCATGGACTCCGACGCTCGAGCAAAAGCTTCACCAACTGAGCATCCGCAAGTCACTGAGTCCGACGCTGGTGGCCCGAGTGATCGACCCGCACCTCCTCCATCACCACTCCCTCGCTCTCGGCTTCTTCAACTGGGCTTCCCACCAACCCTCCTTCTCCCACACCTCCCTCACCTACAAATCCCTCCTCAAATCCCTCTCAATCTCCCGCCAATTCAACTCCATCCACGCCCTTCTCAACCGCGCCAAATCCCACCAAATCCCCCTCCCTCCCTCCCTCTACCGATCCCTCATCGCTTCATTCATCATCGCCAAGCGCACTCTCTGCGCGCTTTCGACTTACAATCAACTCCGCCAAATGGGTCTCCAAATTGCCCCCAAACTTGCAATTCTCTTCTCTCGGCTCTCGCTTCCGACGACCATCTCGGCCATGCCAGGAAGGTGTTTGAAGAAATGCTTCTGAGAGAAATCCCATTTACTAGCATTGGATTTGGGGTGTTTGTTGGGAAGTTGTGTAGGGGTGTGGAATTGGAGGCCACTTTGAGTTTGTTGGATGAGGTTATACAACGCGGCGGCGACTCGCTTGTTAACGGGTCGATTGTGGCGCTCTTGGTGGTGGACGGGCTATGCCGGGTGAGTAGAGTATGTGAGGCTAGTACATTGTTGGATGATCTCAGGAGTAGAGGATATAAACCGGATTTTATAGCGTATAGAGTAGTTGCTGAAGGTTTTCGATTGGGTGGTCGAGTTTTGGAGGCCGAGAAGGTGTTGAAGAGGAAGAGGAAGTATGGAGTGGCGCCCAGGGCTAGTGATTATAGGGAGTTCTTGTTTGGATTGATTTCGGAAAGGCGGAGTTGGGAGGCGAAGGAATTGGGAGAAGTGATTATAGGCGGGAATTTTCCGATTGAGGATGATGTGCTGAATGCTTTGATTGGTTCTGTATCAGCCATTGATCCTGATTCTGCTACTGCATTTTGCAGGTATATGATTGAGAAAGGAAGGTCCCCAACTATTTTAACTTTGACAAACTTGAGTAAAAGTCTTTGTAAGAATGGCAAGGTCGACGAATTGTTGGAAATATTTATGCTTCTTTCTTCCAAGGATTACTTTTCGGACGTCGAAAGCTACACTATGATGGTTTCGTATTTGTGCACGGCGGGACTAGTTAAAGAAGCATATAGGTTTCTTAAGGAGATGAAGAGGAAAGGATTTGTTCCTGATGTTTCATTGTACAATGCTTTAATGGAGGCTTGTTGTAGGGAGGATCTATTGCGGCCCGCGAAGAGGTTGTGGGATGAGATGTTTGCTAGCGGGTGTCAAGGGAATTTGAAGACTTACAATACGCTTATTCGGAAATTGTCCGAGTCCGGTGAAGCTGAGGACGCTAATCGTCTATTTCGGCGCATGCTGGAGAAAGGATTAGTCCCGGATTCCACTACCTATGTCTCTCTCCTTGAAGGGCTTTGCCAAGAGACAAAGATTCAAGCTGCCTGTGAAATATTCAACGAGTGCATTCAACAAGACATTTTACTTGCAAAAACAGTATTAACTGCATTGGTTCTTTCTTTATGCAAGGAAGGTGTGCACTTCTTACCCTAAAGCTACGAGTTTTTTCGTATTAAATATTCATCTCAAGAGTATTGTAACAATGTCCTCCATTCAGGTCATCTTCTCGCCGCTTCAAAGGTCATCCAAGGACTTATTCCTGAGTCTGGAAATGCTAGCTGCCATGTATTTCTCTTGAGGTGCTTTGTTGAAGCTGGAGAATTCCAAATGGCCATAGAACACATGAAATGGATCAAAGATACTGCACCTTCAATCTCCCAAGTATTATCCTCTGAACTTGTGGCGTCTCTTTCTTATTCTTTGAAGCCGGAACCTATTCTACAATTACTTCGCTTGTTGAAGGAAAATGATATGGTTCCTGATAATGATACTTGGATGGATTTATGGAATGGATCGTCATTTGTTAGCATTTAGCGTCAATCTCGTATTATGTCGTTACCTTTAGTCAAATTCTCAACATACACATCCATCATTGTGGAGAAGCTGTGCACATATGGAACAGCTAATTTGATCGGGCAATAACTACGGCAAAAAAAAAGATGTAAGAATATTCATTTTCTCCTTTTAAGTTAGCCTTTTATTTGAAATATTCGAAGTAATTACATTTGTGAATATGTTTTTCTATGTGTCAAATTGTTATTCATTGTGTACATAGTTTGCTAATTTGTAAGAATTAGAATTGGAATTTCTATGACTACCTTGTTTATGTTTTTTTAGCTCCCTATTTAGATACTGAGGGCACACTGCATTACTATTGAATTGGAATTTCTTCTTACCATCACATTTTGCAAGTGGCATCACTTGAGTGCACCTATATGTCCTAATAAAGCTATCCAAAATAGTTAGTCCGCGACATTGGCATGAATCAAAATTTTCCATACACTTCAATTTCATTGAGTTGATGTGATTTGGTGGTCTTTTTAAAAAAAAAATCTGCATCATTAATGCATCCCAGGTCATTTCGTAGAATTATTCATGTTACAGCCTGTTAGATTTTTTTGGGCACTATGTATTATAATGTCAAGTAATTCAGGAATGGCGAGCCCAGCAATGAGAAAAGACCAAGGAGTTGCGCCGTAGACAACAAGAGGAGGATGAAGAAGTGAATCGAAAGATTGATGAGTATCGTGAAATTGGGTCAAGAATGAAAGGATACCCCCAAGAAGAAGTTCGGAAGGCAAGGAAATTGGTTTCTAGTTTCATTAGAGCTGCCGAAGAAGTTGAAGAGGTAACTTTATGTGATCATTGCCATTCTATTGCTTAGCAGGTGATATGTTGGCATGATAATCTGTTCACTAGTATAATATTATTATAATTTTAACTAAGCTAGCAAATCACATGGTCACCCTAATGGGTTAAAGTTTGTTCAATGTCATCATGCTGTAGGACAAGCATTAGCTGATTGCTTCATGGTTTAGGCAATTAGTGATTACAACTAATATTAGGTTATTTTGGTGTGTATGCAGAGGATTGAGGAGGCTGCCGAGAAAGGTGACCTGAATGAGCTTGTTCTCATGGTCATATGGAACCGTCTAGATCTTGCTCGACGAGATGTATGAATCAACACACAACTTATTTCAAGAAATGCCCTTTCTTTCTTAAAATTTGCCTCAGCTGGCTAAACGCTCATTAGTTTGTCTTTGCATCATAATAAACTTAGCTGTAGTTTGCTTGGCTGCATCTAGAGAACAACAATAAAAAAGTCTCAATCCCACTTGCAGTTGCGCAGTTATGCAATTCTACAATGATTTTGTGAAAATGTCTTTTCATCTGTCTTCTTCCATCGAACACTACAAGAACATGGTGGAATAACATCAAAAAATTGTGACTGAAAGAATATGTTGCTAAACAGCTACAAATAAACAACAGTTGTGCATTAAATAGTCTGTTTGACTCGGTTGACCAAAAATAACAACAATTCGGTGACAAATTTTGTGACAGATTGTATGTTGTCACAAATCGTCATTGATTTCTCCCGCCATACATTTCGCCAATATGATGAACATAGAGATACGAGTAAATGTGGTTGTGACAGACTGCTACAAATCATGACAAACATATTTTATCGTCGATCTATCGACAAAGTGAAAAATCCATCACTATCGCCACCACCGTCGCCGTCGTCATCCCGGTCTATTTCATTGCCACTCTCATCATCGTCGTCCTCCACGACTCCGCCGCCTCTCACCTTCCTCTACATCGACCGCTGCTCGCACGCCGACGCCATCGGCCCTAATGTCGCTCTGGTGGACTCGCTGCTCTCCTCATCCACGACTCCGCCGCCGCTCGCCTCATCTGCGACTCCGCCATTGCCGTTGGTCTCCTCATCCGCGACTCCGCCGCTGCTCACCTCATCCGTGACTTCGCCGCTGCCGCTGGTCTCCTCATCCGCGACTCCGCCGCCTCTCTCCTTCCCCTTCATACACCGCTCGCACACCGACATCGCCGTCGGCCTGAGCTTCACCCCGGTGGACTAGCACGAAGGCATAGCAGACTCGTGGAATGCCTCGCGACCAGGAAGTTGATGCGGTGGACCTTCGAATCACAGTCCCAGCCTCGCTTAATCCGATTCCAGTACATCCTCGCCGGAGCACTCGTGGTTTGCGCCTTTTCTTATACTCCTATTTTGAAATCTGTTTAAACGTTATGTTTTTTTTTTTTTTTTTTTTACTACTGTAGTTAGGAAATCTAAGTTTTTCCTTCAATATTTCAACAAAATCGTACCTAGGTTACGCTTCCAGCCAGTACAAGAATATGGTGGAATAGTATCCAAAAATAACGACAACCTGCTAAACAGCAACAAATCCAAAAATAACGACAACCTGCTAAACAGCAACAAATCAACAACTCAACAATATGTTGCAAAACAACAACGAATAAACAACTCAACCATATGTTGCTAAACAACAACAACTCAACAATCTGTTGCTAAACAATAACAACAAATCAACAACTCAACAATCTGTTGCTAAACAACAACAAATCAACAACCTAAGTTTATGGTCATATGTTGATGTGGTTATTTTGGTTACCAATATTGTCAGAGTCAAATATAACTCCCAACTTAAAATTAGTATTTTCAGGTATGATTTTATGATTATAGAAGATGCAAAGCATGAATTGAATCTAAACAACCTCGAAAAACTCAATTAGAACGAATTGAATTTACATTTAGTTAGTTTCAGTTTTCACTTAGCTTGTCATATGGCAATTAGCAATTACTATTGTTAAATTTAGTTCACAGTATGTTCATTGATTAATAATACAGTAAATTAATAAATCTGTACATTGTCTAAATTATTGTTTGGCAATGCATTTCCAACGAAAAATGATATCTTATTGAGTTATAACTAATATATTCTTATATTGTTTATTAATTATGATTGTCATTTAGTTGGTACGTAGCTATAATTGAAATCTCAAGACTGTATATATATTAGGAATTGATGAATATTTGGATTTATTTTTAAAATAAAGAAAAGTATATTAATTTATATACTTTATTAGTAAGAATTGATAAGAAATGTCGAGACTATATGGACATTTTGAAAAAAAAATTGGGCAATTCATGGTGAGGAAAAAAAATACATAGTTGTTGTACATAGCATGTTTGGAGAGAAAGCACACCTGAAGAAGCGGTAACATATGTCTTTTTGCACATTTAAATTCCATGTCAAACTTGGCAAATATGTTCTTTAATACGGTTAGAAAGTTAGAAAAGAGATTAAAAAATGCATACATTGTAATATTGTTTAAGAAACCTGCAAAAGCTAGACCTAGACCTTACTACAACATAACCATGATGATAATGCACCCCAAAATTTTACAACATGTAGTCCTAACCATGACATTATGTAAGGAGGAGACTAGAAAGGCCGTCGGCTAAGATAAGCAATGGCTAGTGAGTGAGAGAGTGAGTGGTACAAATTTAATGTGTTGCATTCAAGAAGATATTCAATCATTATTGTGCGAAGATTTGATTATTTAGACACTCTATTCGTTAACTGTTGAAGATACTTTCTTGTTCTCCTTAAATGAAATATGGTTTTTACTTACTATCTCTTTGCTGCTTTTCCTTGTGATATTGTTTCAATTTTGAGGAATCTTTGCATCCTTTCTTTTTTAAATTGGTTGCTTATTCTCATGTGACTATATATCAACTTTGAAGTGATTTAGTACGAGTGTCGTATGTATAGAGAGACAAGCGGGAATTATTGATTAATAAATGCATACATTGTTTAACTTAATGTTTGGTTGTGCATTTCAACGAAAAATGATGTCTTATTGAGTTATTACTCATTCTTATATTGTTTATTAATTGTGATTGTCATTTACTTGATACTTACCAGGTACGTAGCTATATTTGAAATCTCAAGATTATATATAATCCGAGTTAATGAATATTAATTTGGATTACTTTTTAAAAATAAAGAAAACTATAAGAATTTATATACTTCTTTTTTAAGAATTGATAAGATTTATCCATTGATCGGCTGGAAAACTTAGGATCGAGATGCCTACTAATCGAGAATGGATGTATAGTCGTATTGAAAATGGGTTTACTCGGCGAGAGTTCATTAACGGCGTGAACGAGTTCATAGCATACGCAATGACGCACTGTAGGACATTCGCCACTAAGGGGAAAATTCGATGTCCATGCAACCATACGAAGTGTCGTAATCGTTCATACTATGTTGTTGACACCGTAGAAATTCATATACTTCGTCGGGGATTCGTTCTGGGATATCAATGTTGGTTCGAACACGGTGAATAAGATTATATGTACACTCAAAATGTACATGACGAACCTAGCAATACGATGAGATATGATGACCACGAAGGGACACATGCAGCCAATTATTGTACATCGTATCATGAGATGGTGCACGACTTAGCGGGTCTGAGTTTCAATTGGTGTCATATGGAACAACGTCCAAATCCTAGAATGGAAAACTTGTATGATATGTTAGACACAGCAAGTCAGCCGCTATGGCCAGGGTGCAAGAACATGATGAAATTGTTGGCAGTCGCGAGACTCCTAAAAATCAAATCAGAACATCATATCTCTAAAAAGGCGTTCAATGAAATTCTTCAATTTTGTAAAGATGCGTTGCTGAGTAACAATTGTTTAGTCGATAGGTTTTACAACACGAAACGACTAATGCAAGGGATGTGGCTACCAGTCCAGCAAATTGATTATTGCAAATCCAAGTGCATGATTTACGGGGCGAGGATTCAGAGTTGATGACGTGTAAGTTTCGCGGTGAATCAAGGTATGAACAAATTAAGCCTGAAGAACGGAGTGGCGTGCCGCAGGCTCGAAAAAAAATGTATTACTTCCCCCTAGCACCTAGATTGCTACGTTTATTCGGGTCTGAAGTGACTGCGAGGCACATGCGTTGGCATGGGGAACACGTTTCAAACGGCATCATCATGCAACATTGTTCCGATTTTATTGCATGAAAGCATTTCAATGATGTGAACATCGAATTCTGCACCGAAATTCGTAATGTTCGTTTAGGGTTATGTACGGATGGTTTCCAACCATTCGGACAATCTGAAAAACAATACTCATCGTGGCCTATAATTCTCACTCCTTACAACCTACCCCCCTCAATGTGCATGAAGAAGGAGTTCATGTTCTTAACGGTCAACGTATCGGGCCCGACTAATCCTACAAATGAAATTGACGTCTTGTAACGGCCTAAATTTTAATTTCGCCGTTATTATTATTCATTTTCAGACTTGGACGACAACTCAGATCCACGTGGATGCCGCGGATAGGTCAGGGCACGCCTGAATAGGTAAATAGTAATTTTACGTGATTGTTTGTCTATTTGCGATGTCGTATATCAAGTTATTTATCTAACATCGCATGTGTGTATTTATATCACTGAATCGAGCGAGATAGTGTAACGGGTGTTCGCCTCGAAAAGCGTGTCAAGACAGGTACTGAGGAGCGAAGTGTGGGTACACTAAGTCGGAAAAACTAAAACACACAAATTAAATAAAAGATTTACCAAGTAACTGCTATGGAATAGATATTAGGTGGCTAGTGACGCAGCGGTACGCGTATATCGCAACTCAGACGCGAAATTCGGGCGTCGAAACGCTCGAAAACATAGGCGAATGTCCCAGTTGTGTCACATTTTGGAGTCAAAGACACAAGGTCAACTAGTTTACCCCATTCACACTCCACCTCACTCCATCATTTTCCCCTCTCCCTCACGTCACTCCTTCTCTCTCTCCCTCGAGTCACTCTCTCCTAGATACACAACCCACACACACGGCCGAGAATATGAAGAAAGAAAATAGTGGCGACAGAGGAGAGAAAAGGGAAGGAGAAGGAGAGAGAGAAGAAGAAGAGACCCAAGAGAGAGAGAAGAGCAGGGAGAGGGAGAGACAGACGACTCGACGCCGTGAACACGAGATGAGTTGAGTTTGCTTTGGCGTTGTTGTTGATTGTTGTTGTTGAAATGGTCGGCCATGGTGGTGGTGGTACGGCCGGCGAGGAAGGAGGTGAATGGGAGGTCACCTCCCTCCCAAAGGCGGTATGGGGTTGGGACTGAACCCAACCCCACGAGAAAAAAAAAAAAAAAACCAAAGACTCTCTGGAGAAGAAGATGGGGTGGGGAAGGGGTGCACGCACGCGTGTGCGTGCGTGCGTGCATCCCCTGGGCCAGTTGGGCCGGCCCAGGCCCAACCGGACCCGACCGGGGTCAGGCCGACCCGGTTGGACCGGGTTTGACCCGGTCCGGGGACCCACTCATCCATTTAAATAATATAATATTAATTTTTAATTTAAAAAGTAATTTTAAATTAAAATAAATTAGAAAAATAAGAAAAACATGTGGAAGATTTTGGGAAAATCTCAGAATATCAGGAAAAATTATAAAATATGAGAAAAAGGTAGAAAAATGGTATTCGAGAATTTTTGGTACTGTTTACACCCCCGTATAATTGAAAAGGGTGTCAAACCAAGACTTTTTGAAATGAAAATTTTCATAATTTGGTCACACATTATAATTCACTTAATTTGACTCTAAACTAGTTAAAATGGTTTAATGGGACACCAGGAACTTAGGAGACCACAATCGGGAGTCGGGCACGTATCTCGAGACGTGCGTGAGTGAAACTTTGAGTGCGTTTTTAGGTACGTAAGATTTCATATGAAAGTCACTGAGGGTTTACATTTCCATCGTTGATTTCCTATTCCTTGTTATTGTACTCTATTCAGTGATACATTTGGTTTGGTGGTCGAGTTACTCCCACCCGATATTCGTTGTGTATTTATGGCACACTATGTTGTAGCACGTGTGATCAGACATTCGGTGAATTGCAACCCGAGTTGTAAGGGTGCACGTGTCGATTAAGCCCCCGAGGAACCAGGTGAAAGGAAGTGGGGGCGCCCTCCGAAAGGATCCTGGGGGTTCGAAGTACAATTTAGTCTGACCGGGACAAGTACACACTTGTTTCTCTCGTGTTATTTATTCATGTGATGATCTTAGCACGGTTATTCTGTTTAGTTTCGCATGATTATTTGACATGTTTATTGGTATATGTTTATTTTCTTATAAATGCTCGGTGTACTTCGTTGGAATCTTACTAACTTGTATTCTCCATCTTGCTTTTTGTGATGGTCGAGCGCAGATCCTAGTGCTAGTAGGGGCAAGAGGATTTTGGGCGACTTTATATGATTGCCTGCGGTCGAGGACCTACTAGTACGTGGGATTTTGATATTTAGTTTTACTTTTGGGTATTGGAGACTGGATAGACATTGTACTTGTATATATTACTGCTTAGTATTGTCGTCTATATACAGAGTATTTTCCCCGGGTTTTCCACAATAGGTGTTGCTCTTAAAATGATGCCTATTACGATGATAAATTTAATTGTTTTACTTGTTTTTAAATTTAAGACTTCCGCTGTTTTGTTTTTAATGCTATAAAAATGATTAAACTGTCGAACTAAATTGCTTAACGAATGGAGTTAACACGCATATTGAGTCGTGTTGTAGGAAATGGCGTCAGTGGCGCGTGGGACCCAGTGGGTCAAGGATCAGACGGGACCGCTGGGGCAGCACCTCCCCACGTGGCGGCCTCGAGATTTGGCGCCGTCACAAGTGGTATCAGAGCTTAGGTTCAAGCGAACCTAGGGAAAAGTTTAATGGCTTAAGACATTGTGATACCACGTCACAAGTGGTATCAGAGAATGGTCGACTCCGTTGGAGGAAGCGTGGGTGTCCTTAAACTGATACCACGCCACAAGTGGTATCAGAGAGAGAGTTCGGGGAACCTCGGGGAAATTAATTGAAAGAGCATAAGACTTAAAAAAACAAATATTTAGATGTGGAAACCCGATGTACTTGCCTTAGAACTTTAGTCGGGAAGCAAAGTTAGTGGGTAGTACTAGGATTTATATGTGTATATTTTGATTGTAATACATATATACACGTAATACGACACTGACATGTGATACGTTCGCGGTTTACTCATTCGACATGGATGGACTGGTGAGCGGCATATCATGCGCAGTTGGATTGTTTCCAGAAGACGCCACATTTCGAGTTCGGGGATTCCGAGTTCACGTTGCGGAGTCGCTACAACACTACCCATTACTAGAGGCCAACTAGTTACGACTCAGGAGATGGAGGCATTTGCAGCGATAGTCGAGCCGGAGGTTAAGACTGAAGTCAGGATTGAAGATGTTCCAGTAGTCCGAGACTTTGTCGACGTATTTCCAAATGATTTACCAGGATTGCCACCGCCAATAGCGATTGAGTTCATCATTGAGCTGATACCAGGTACTCAATCGATCCCTAGCAGACCTTACCGGATGTCACCATCAGAGCATGAGGAGGTCAGGAGGCAATTGGATGACTTACTAGAGAAGGGTTTCATTCACCCAACATGTCACCTAGGGAGCTCAGTATTATTTGTGAAGAAGAAGGATGGTTTAGTAAGGATGTGCATAGACTACCGGAAGTTGAATCAGGTGACAATTAAGAACCGTTACCCACTCCCCAGATCGACGATCTTTTCGATCGTTTGATTGGCGCCAAGTTCTTCTCGAAAATTGATCTGCGTTCAGGCTATCATCAGTTGAGGATTCGAGAAGAGGACGTCAAGAAGACACGACTTTCAAGACAAGATATGGGTTGTTTGAGTTTCTGATTATGCCTTTTGGGCTGACTAATGCCCCGACGATCTTCATGGACTTGATGCATAGGGTCTTGAGACCATACTTGGACAGATATGTCATCGTCTTTATTGATGACATCTTGATTTACAGCAAGACACGTGAGGAGCATGGGAGTCATCTCAGAACGGTTTTGACGACATCGAGAGAGCATAGATTGTACGCAAAATTTAGCATGTGTGATTTCTAGCTAAGTGTAGTAAGATTTTTGGGACACGTCATTAGTGATCGGGGTATCTCTATGGATTCAGAGAAGATTCGGGCAATTATTGACTGGAGGACGCTCGAGTCTGCTTTTAATATTCGGAGTTTCTTGGGACTAACACGGTACTACCGCCGCTTCGTACAGGGCTTTTCTTCGATTGCAGCACCAATGACTAGACTGACTAAGAAGGATGTTAGATTTGATTGGTCCGAGGAGTGTGAGCAAGCTTTTTGGGAGTTGAAGAGGATATTAACTTCCGCGCCAGTGTTGACATTGCCAGAGCCAGGCAAGAGTTTATCAGTGTATACGGATGCATCGGGCATTGGACTTAGATGCATTTTGATGCAGGAGGGTAGACCAGTAGCTTACTTGTCCGACGATTGAGACCCACGAGGTTAACTATCCGGTGCATGACTTGGAGCTTGCCGCAGTTGTTTTTGCATTGAAGGCTTGGAGACATTATCTCTATGGAGAGTGGTTCATACTCTACACTGATCATCAGAGTCTGAAATACATTTTCACTCAGAGAGATATAAACATGCGTCAGAGGAGATGACTTGAGTTACTAAAGGACTATGACTTCACTATCGAGTATCACCCAAGACAAGCGAACGTTGTAGTTGATGCATTGAGCAGGAGCGGTATTGACAGTCAGACGATAGTGCGACGTATGACACATGAGCATGGCTTATTACAGGCGGCGACAGTTATGTACATGACCTATGTTTTTACTACGACTGAGCCATATATGTGTTGTCAGATGAGAGTTCCGGCTGTATCTATTGAGCGAGTGGCTGAGTGTCAGAGGATTGATGGGCTATATGAGCGGTTCAGTGATATGGCCCGGGATCCAGAATGTACGGATTGGGCAAAGTCGGCAGACCAGTGTTTAAGACACCGCGGGAGGTTGTGGATCCCATGCGGTTCGGAGATACGAACAAAATTTTGGAGGACGCACATGGGTCTCATTTACACGGCTCATCTGG
The DNA here is from genome assembly GCA_039657365.1 of Stephania yunnanensis. Taxonomy (NCBI): domain Eukaryota; kingdom Viridiplantae; phylum Streptophyta; class Magnoliopsida; order Ranunculales; family Menispermaceae; genus Stephania; species Stephania yunnanensis. The sequence goes on along the minus strand of CM077582.1, from coordinate 59,576,037 downwards.
TCGGACCAAAATGTATCACGATTTGAGGCGATTGTTACGGTGGCCGGGGATGAAGGCGACATTAGCGAGTACGTCGGAGTTGTCATATCTGCCGACAAGTTAAGCCAAGCACGGGAGACCGGGCGGTTTACTACAACCACTACCAATTCCACAATGAAAATGGGAGCACATCACTATGGATTTTGTCAGTGGATTACCGCAGACTACGAGGAGACACGGTGCGGTTTGGGTTGTGATCGACAGATTAACGAAATCGGCGCTAATCAAAAAATATTTCTATGAGATATTCGTTTCCACAGCTGAGCATTATCTTCGAGAGGGATATCGTTAGATTGCATGTGGTGCCGGTTTCTATTGTATCGACCGAGATCTAGGTTGACTTCGAAATTACGGGAGCGATGCGAGGAGCGATTTGGCACCGAGGTTGCAATTTAGTACAACTTACCATCCTCGAACAGACGGACAATCAAGAGGCGATACGGATTCTGGAAGATATGCTCAGGGCTTGTATTTTGTAGTTTGGAGGTTCGTGGGAGGATTATTTACCACTGCGTGAGTTTGCTTACAATAACAGCTATCAATCGAGTATCGGGATGCCTCCGTTTGAGGCGTTGTATGGCAGGCCCTGCAGATCGTGTGTGTTGGGCAGCGCCTGAGGATACAGCGGCGATTGGACCAGAGATAGTTGTTGATCACACGAGAGAAAATTAGCGCGGTCGACAGAGACTTCGAGCGACACAAACAGACGAAAAGAAATATATGCGGATAAGTATCACGAGGGTCTGAGCTATGAAGAGGGCGATATGGTTTATCTAAAGGTTTCCCCATGGAAGGGCCAGCAGAGATTTGGAATTAAAGGGAAATCGGTGTCGAGATACATAAGATCGTTCAGGGTCGCAGCACGAGTTGGCAGTGTGGCTTACAAATTGGACCTGCCAGCAGAGTTAGCTGGGGTTCATCCTACGTTTCATATCTCAATGTTAAGACTGGCTAGGTCAGGACCGAGACCGATGGTTGACTTGAGACAGATCGAGGTTCGACCTGATGTAACATATGAGGAGCGACCGATAGCATGTGGATCGTGCAATTCAGACTCTTCGAAACAAGGAGATCCCTAAGGTGTTGGTTCATTGGCAGTATCATTAAAAAGAGGGACTCACTTGGGAGCTAGAATCTACTATGCGGGAGCGTTACCCTCAACTATTCCATGGTACGAAACTTCAAGTTATTTAAAATTTCGGGACGAAATTCCTTTTCTAGTTGGGAAGAGTTGTAACGGCCCAAATTTTAATTTTGCTGTTATTATTATTTATTTTCAGACTTGGACGACAGCTGAGATCCAGGTGGATGTCGCAGATAGGTCAGGGCACGCCTGAATAGGTAAATAGTAACTTTGCGTGATTGTTTGTCTATTTGCGATGTCGTATATCAAGTTATTTATCTAGCATCGCATGTGTGTATTTATATCACTAAATCGAGTGAGATAGTGTAACGGGTGTTCGTCTCGAAAAACGTGTCAAGACGAGTACTGAAGAGCAAACTGTGGGTACACTAAGTCGGGAAAACTAAAACACACAAATTAAATAAAAGATTGGCCAAGTAACTACTATGGAATAGATATTAAGTGGCTAGTAAAGCAGCGGTACGCGTATATCGCAACTTAGACGCGAAATTCGGGCGTCGAAACACTCGAAAACATAGGCGAATGTCCCAGCTGTGTTTCATTTTGGAGTCAAAGACACAAGGTCAACTAGTTTACCCCATTCACACTCCACCTCACTCCATCATTTTCCCCTCTCCCTCACGTCACTCCTTCTCTCTCTCTCCCTCACGTCGTTCTCTCCTACACACAAACCACACGCACGCACCGCCGAGAATATGAAGAAAGAAAATAGTGACGACAGAGAGAGGAGGAAGGAGAAGGAGAGAAGAAGAAGAGACCCGAGAAGAGAGAGAAGAGAGAGGGGAGAGACGACGACTCGACGCCGTGAACAAGTGAGTTGAGTTTCTTTGGCATTGTTGTTGTTGTTGTTGTTGAAATGGTCGGCCATTGGTGGTGGTGGTACGGCCATGGAGGCGAGGAAGGAGGTGATTGGGGGGTGTCTCCCTCCCGAGTCCACAGCGGGGTGGGGTGGGACCGAACCCAACCCAATGGGAAAAAGGAAGAAGAAAAAAACAGAGACTCGGGGAGAAGAAGATGGGGTGGGGGGGGCGGCAGCGCGTTGCGTGTGCGTGCGGGCGTGCATCCCTCTGGGCCGACTGGGCCGGACCGACCCGGTCAAAGCCAATCCGGTTGGACCGGGTTGGACCGGGTCAAGGGACCGAGGACCCATCCATTTAAATAATATAATATTAATTTTTAATTTAAAAATAGTTTTAAATTAAAATAAATTACAGAAAAATAAGAAAAATATGTCGAAAATTTTGGGAAGATTTCAGAAAATCGAGAAAAATTATGAAATATGAGAAAAAGGTAGAAAAATGGTATTCGGGAATTTTTCGTCCGTTTACACCCCGGTATAATTCGAAAAGGGTGTCAAACCAAGACTTTTTGAAATGAAAATTTTCATAATTTGGTCACACACTATAAATTCACTTAATTTGACTCTAAACTAGTTAAAATGGTTTAATGGGACACCAGGAACATAGGAGACCACAATCGGGAGTCGGGCACTTGTCTCGAGACGTGAGTGAAACTTTGGAGTGCGTTTTTTAGGTACGTAAGATTTCATCTGAAAGTCACTGAGGGTTTACATTTCCATCGTTGATTCCCTATTCCTTGTTATTGTACTCTACTCCGTGATACATTTGGGTTGGTGGTCGAGTTACTCCCACCTGATATTCGTTGTGTACTTATGGCACACTATGTTGTAGCACGTGTGATCAGGCATTCGGTGAATTGCAACCCGAGTTGTAAGGGTGCACGTGTCGGTTAAGCCCGCGAGGAACCAGGTGAAAGGAAGTGGGGGCACCTACCGAAAGGATCCTTGGGGTCCGAAGTACAATTTAGTCTGACCGAGACGAGTACACACTTTGTTTCTCTCGTGTTATTTATTCATGTGATGATCTTAGCACAGTTGCATGTTTAGTTTCAGCATGATTATTTGACATGTTTATTGGTATCTGTTTATTTTCTTATAAATGCTCAGTGTACTTCGTTGGAATCTTACTAACTGTACTCTCCATCTTGCTTTTTGTGAGTCGAGTGCAGATCCCAGTGCTAGTAGGGGCAAAAGGATTTTGGGCGACTTTATCTGAGTGCCCGCGGTCGAGGACCTACTAGTACGTGCGATTTTGATATTTTGTTTTACTTTTGGGTATTGGAGACTGGATAGACACTGTACTTATATATATTATTGTTTAGTATTGTCGTCTATATACAGAGTACTTTCCCCGAGTTTTCCACAATAGGTGTTGCTCTTAAAATGATGCCTATTACGATGATAAATTTAATTGTTTTACTTCTTTTTTAAATTTAAGACTTCCGCTGTTTTGTTTTTAATGCTATTAAAAATTTTAAACTGTCGAACTAAATTGCTTAACGAATGGAGTTAACACGCGTATCGAGAAGTCGTGTTGTAGGAAATGGCGTAAGTGGCGCGTGGGACCCAGTGGGTCAAGGATCAAATGGGACCGCTGGGGCAGCGCCTCCCCATGTGGCGACCTCGGGATTTGGGGTTGTCACACGTCTTCCTACAACCTTTGATAAAAGAGTTGCAAGATTTGTGGGATGAAGGAGTATTTACCTATGACATTTCCACCAAAACCAACTTCCAACTCTGAGCTGCACTTATGTGGGATTTTTTTCCAAAAGTACTATATTTTTAACTTTTAAAGAGGGAAATAGGGGGCCTTTCTTTTTATTTCGCCACAATAAGCAATAACGCCTTCTCAGAAGGCGTTATTGCTGATGTGGACTTTGGGAACTTTTTTTTTTTTTTTTTTTTTTTTTTTTTTGGAAAAAAATCCACGTGGTGCCACGTGGCGTCCGAAACAATGATAGCGCCTTCTCCGAAGGCGCTATCAATGTTTCGTATATCAATGTGTCCACGTGGATCCACGTGGCGTCCACGTGGACACGGGGCCTTGGTTATTGGGGTGCGCCGATAGCGCCTTTTGAGAAAGGCGCTATCGGCGCACCAGTCTCTTCTTCTTTTCTTCTTCGAGACGAAACCGACGCAGAGAATCTCTGCGTCGGTTTCGCTTAGGATGCAGGGGGGGGGGGTAGGGGAGGTAGGGGTCACGGGATTACTAGTAATCACGTGACCATACATGATCGATCCTCTACACTATATAAGGAGGGACGGGGAGCTCGGGAAAGGGAAAGCGAGGAGAGTGTATTCGTTCGCGCGCGGAGGAGGACGTAGCAATGCGGAGGACGTAGCAGCAGGCGGATGAGGAAGGTCGACAGGAGCCGAGCAGCCGGAGAAGCGGACAGACGCAGGGAGCGAGGAGCGGCGAGAGGTGAGGCGAGAAGAAGAGCGGCACCAGACCTGTTCTTGTGCATCAAAGCGGGAGCTTGGGGAGGCGCGTGAGCGGCGTGGCGGTGGTGCACCGGTCGGTCATCGGAGGAGAAGGAGGAGGTCCAAAGTGAAGGAGGAGGAGGTAGGTACGGGAGTTTTTGTTGTTAGTTAGTTTGTGTTTTTAGTTTGTTTAGTTTAGGTTTGTGTAGTTTGGTTTAAGTTTGTTGAATAAGTTTAGTTAGTTTGGTTTAGTTTGTTAGTTAATTAAGTATGATTAAGTTACTTTGATTAAGTTAGTATAAGTTTGTGGAATTGAGTTTTTGTTGTTATGTTTGGTTTAATTAAAATACGTTTGTTTAAGTTGAGGTAGTTTGTTTGTTAAGTTTGTTATAAGTTTGGTTAAGTAAGTTAAGGTAATTTATTTGATATAAGTTAATATAGGTTTGTTAATAAGTTAATTACGTATGTTTAACTTAATTTCCTATGTTTAAGTTAGGTTAGTCATATATGAAGTTTGTATAAGTTACTTTAGGTAGCTTGTTTTTGTCTAGTTAGTTTGTTAAGTTTGTTATAAGTTTGGTTAAGTGAGTAAACGTAATTTATTTGTTATAAGTTCATTTAAGTTTGTTAATAAGTTAATTATGTACGTTTAACTTAATTTCGTATGTTTAGGTTAGGTTAGTCATTTATGAAGTTTGTTTAAGTTAGTTTACGTTATTATGTTTGTTTAAGTTAGTTTACTAAACTTATGTTAAAAAGTTGGTTTAGTTAATTACGTTTACTTAATTAAGTTCGTTTGGCATATTTTAGTTATTTTAGTTCCTTACATTTACTTGTTATAAGTTCATTGAAGTTTGTTAATAAGTTAATTACGTACGTTTAAGTTAATTTCGTATGTTTAGGTTAGGTTAGTCATTTATGAAGTTTGTTTAAGTTAGTTTACGTTATAAGTTTGGTTAAGTAAGTAAATGTAAATTATTTGTTATAAGTTCATTTAAGTTTGTTAATAAGTTAATTAGGTATGTGTAACTTAATTTCCTATGTTTAAGTTAGGTTAGTCATTCATGAAGTTTGTTTAAGTTAGTTTAGGTAGCTTGGTTTTGTCTAGTTAGTTTGTTAAGTTTGTCATAAGTTTGGTTAAGTGAGCAAACGGATTTTACTTGTTATAAGTTCATTTTAAGGTTGTTAATAAGTTAATTACGTGTGTTTAACTTAATGTCCTATGTTTAAGTTTGGTAAGTCATTTATGAAGTTTGTTTAAGTTAGTTTAACTTAATTTCCTATGTTTAACTTTGTACCATCGCCTACTTGCCACCTACAACCCTCATACAACCCTCATTGGGCAATGAATTTGAATTGAACTTTTTACCCCCACCCCCCGTTCGAGAATGAGCAAAGCGCTAGGACGATATCCTTTTCCACAACCTATCTTTTAAGAATTCGAAGATGTCACACTTAGCCATCTCAATAAACAATGTTGAGATTTTCCACAACCTATCTTTTAAGAATTTAAAGATGTCCACAACCGATCATCGTTTAAGATTGTTAATAAAACGACGTATGTTAAAATTTATTTCCTATGTTTCTTTAAGTTACTTAAGGTAGTGTGTTTTTGTGTACTTACTTAATCAAGTTTGTATAAGTAAGTTTTTTAAGATTGTCCAAGGAGAGTTTTAGTGAGTAAATGTAATTTACTTGTTATAAGTTAATTTAAGATTGTTAAGTTAGTAATCACGTATGTTAAACTTAAGTTGCTATGTTTATTTAAACTTAATTTGCTATGTTAAACTTAATTTGCTATGTTTGTTAATAAGTTATTTACATATGTTTTACTTAATTTCCTATGTGGAACTTAGGTTAGTCATTTATGAAGTTTGTTTAAGTTTGTTTACGTAATTATGTTTGTTTAACTTATTATACTTAATTTAGTGATGCACTTAGTAGGTTTAGTTAATAACGTTTAGTTAATTAAGTTCGGTTGGCGTATTTTAGTTAATGAAGTTCATGGAATTTTTTTCGTAAATTTAGTAAACCATAACAATGTTGAATTGCGAATTAACAGCTACTGCATGGACGCTAATAAGAAGCTAGAATTAGTATGCGACTTGAAAGTAATAGAGAGGCGCCGGTGTAGTTACTGACCAACCCGTTGCATATATCTTTCAACGCATGATTCCCCCATGATAGCCCTACGCCAATACACAAAAGCTGCACAAACATACCGTGATGCACTTAGAGCACTTTCAATATTGAATCGCAATTACACTAAACACATGCACTTAGAGCACTTTCTATTTTGAATCGCAATTACACTAATCGCAATTAAACCTTATATATAGTACATTAAGCTCATTTGGACTTTGAAATCGTTCCTATCCACGACAGTTTCATGAACCCATCTACAATTTTTGTTATCCGATTGCTTTCACTCTTTTTGGTCTACAATAATGAAAATACAAGGTATTGCAGGAATATACCAGTGTGCGGCGGAAAACCGATAGGAAACAAGTAAGTTCGTTAATTGAGTATTTTCATATTAATATATTTGGGTTATGGTTTGGGTTTGCATGATATATAGGGACATTCGTATTTTGTTTATGCACAACGGTTCATATGTTTATTTATTGAACATTATTACACAGAAAATGTCAGTGTGAAAGAATGAGTATGCTCTGTAGTTGCGCTATTATTGCGATCTTCTACATCAGAAAGTTCGATTGCGCTATATAACAACATGATTGTTTAATGAAAATTAGTACACGTAAAGGGTCGGTGTCAAAGAATGAGTATGCTCTGTAGTTGCGCTATTATTGCGATCTTCTACATCAGAAAGTTCGACAGAGGCATGCGGTACGGATGGATGAATTCTAATGGTGTTGGTAAGTATAAAGTACAAATTATTCTTCGCACTAAAATACAATAAATATTCGGCGAACCACTATTACTTATTAGAGTGGCACCGTTATTGCAGAGTGTTTCAACAGTGTCTTGAAGGGAGCTAGATTCTTGCCAATTACGGCGTTAACTCAGCTGATATACTACAGATTGGTGGCGTACCACGATAAACGCAACCAAGAAATCAATGATGCATTCTCAAGGGGCCTACCGTACACGGCATATGCAATGAAGACATTGGCGAAATATGAGAAATCCGCACGACGGCATCATGTCACGTTGATCAATCGAGATATTGGCGAGTTCGAAGTCCTAACGGGAAGACACGGAGACCGCATGCATAAGGGCAACAACACACAAGTCGTAATCTTGAAGGACCGGGCCTGCACTTGTAATAAATGGCAGTCGTATGGACTCCCCTGCTCACACGTGATTGCAGCATGTGCGGTAGTTCGAGTGAACTACGCGCAGTTCATCGAGCCATTCTACTGGGATGGATGTGTATGCACAATGCTACTCGTTTGCTTTCAAGGCCATACCAGATGAGAAGTATTGGCCGACTTTTGGGACGACGATCATACCCGACCCAAGAACCGACGTGGCGAGGAGACCTAAGGGTTCGCGTTTACAAACCGAGATGGATCGGCTAACGACCAAAGACCTTTGCGATGTGGGATATGTCATCAAGCAGGACATAGAAGAAGAACATGTCCCAATAGAGACCGTCAACGAGTCCCTATCAGGAGGAACCGGTGTGGCATTTGTCGTTTAGAGGGACACAACAAAAAATATTGTCCAAGGAGACCTCAACCATCAAATGAGGACCTCTAGTAAATTTTGTATAATGTGTGAAACAACTTTTGGTCGTAGATATGTTGACTTTGACTAATTTTCGTTGTGATTTTTTGTGTTAAAAATTAGTAAATACTTATCGCTATGGTTTTGTACAATACTCATTTTGTTTTTCTAACATTCTATATAGTTGTCTTGCAATGGATCCAGTCCTTCGATCCATCACTGTTGCAACTCCAATCTACTCACAGATCGACGCGAACCTGGAGAGGCGAGGTAAGGCCATTTTACATGAATGCGTAATTTTTACCACAATATTGTATCAAATACATACTTTAATACATTATTGTTTCGTAGGTTTACGAAACAATGCGCGAACGGTGGATGGCCAAAATATGCTTATGGACGTTCCACTCGGACACAGGTATTTTCGTTGTGATTTCTCATTACTTTGCAAATAATTCTTGTCCATGTTCATTTATCATAACTTATTATTTCCTACACAGATGGCTCGATGCATTTCCGGTTTCACATAATGCGACGCACGTTGTATCGGCATACCGTGATGCACTCGACTCTCAGAGGCATGAGGATGATGTGGTGTGGCAACCATATAATGAACTCATGGCGTCTCTTCCCGAGAAATCTTGTACAAATGGTCAAGGCAGTTGGCTCTCGACGTGTCCCCGATTTGTTTCCACATTGTGGAGTGGCATCGACTGAAAGGGTTATGAGACAATTCGGCATGGTACAAGTAGTGCCACCTAATTGTGCCTACGACGCCCAACCGCACCGCATCGAATTGCGTGGACATCATCATGTAAATTGGGTGACTTTCCACGCAAGCTACATAAACATGTGGGAAAATCGTGGGGACACCATTGCGACTATGCAATGATCGAATGAAGGGCATGACCATCAAGACTACATGACGTGGTATCGATCGGTCACTAGGAGATTTATAGGACACGACGGGCGTTACGTGACTACACGGTAATTTGCTAACTATTAATTTTCCTCAAACATTTAATATTATATATTGCGTGATTTGAGAACTTATTTTTTATATTTCAGCGTAACTTGGTGCATCGACTTAGGCGTGTGTTGATTGAGGATGGGTACGAGCAAGGTCTTGCACCCTTGATGAAGGGATTTCAATTTTGGACGAAGACGAACGACAAAGGTCTAATCTTTCGCATGATTGAAGCGACGTCCAACAAGACGTAGATGAGGATATTGAACAAGAAGATGAAGAAGACGATCAAGGCGAACCAAACATAGAGGTGAGAAGAAGACGAACACGACCGAGAGGCGTGCGGGAACGCACCGGACGTCCTCGTCCCCATGTCCATCTACTCGGATCGAGGTTGCTTTGCAGAGAGTAGTAGACCTTCTCCTCCAAAGACGTTCATCTCGTTCGAGAGTGAGTAGAAGAGATAATGTTGGCGAGAGTAGTCATTCTTCTCATGGGTATATACCAAGCATCTTCCACACCCCAACCAGAACCTCATATGTTTGTACCCAGGCCGCCGAGCGTGAATCTTCCTCCTTACGATTTTGATCCGTACGCACCTGGGCCTTCGTCTTCATACGTGGATCCACGTGGAATGCCTCATCATCAAACGTATCCATCACTCCCTCCATACATGCCTAGTCCATACACTCCTACTCCGTATAATTACAATATGGCGTATAGCGGAGACCCTTCATTCATGAACTTGTTGACCATGCCGCATGACCTCATGTTCCATTCCCCCAACCCCATGCAGAAGCCGGTATTTCGGGATGGTTCAACCTCCAATTTTTGGTAGCATAAGTAGCGAGAGGTGAGTCGAGTCAAGAACCGGAGGAAACGCAACAATCTACTCGACTTGATTCATCGCAAGACCAGCTACCTCAACCGGATGTACAACCACATCGTCCAACTAGACAAAGAGTACGTCGGTTTGCTTCACCGAGGAACAACGTCACGGAACCGCCGAAATAGACTGCATAATGAGTTTACTTGATGTCATAGTGATTTGTAAATAACTTATATTTTGGGTTAACGAAGTACGTGTATTCAACCTAATCATTGAATAAACTTATTTCTCATGTTTTACATATTACGTGGAATTTCGTATATGTGATTACTCTTCAATAGTTAGTTTAGTTTGTTAAGTTAGTTTAGGTTATATGTTTAATTTAACTTAAGTGGTTAGCTTAGTTAGTTAGGTGTCGGTGGTTAGGTTTTATTATTTTAGTTTGGTTAGGTTAATTAGCTTAGTTAGTTTTGTTTAGGTGTTGAGGTTGTGTTTGTTTAGTGTAGTTGAGTTAGGGTATGTTCGTTAGTGTAGTTTAGTTAATTTAGGTTACGTACTTTGGTTAGGTTAGGTTAGTCGAGTTTAGTTCACAAGTAACTCTCGAGCTACTTGGATGTTTGTGTAGTTTCGTTTGGTGGTTACCGTGGATCGTTTTTGGTTGTTTGTTTAGTTAGTTAAGTTAGTTATTTTACTTTACTTAGTTTGTATTGTTTTGGTGGTTAGGTTAGTTAGGTTAGTTAAGGTTAGTTACGTTAGTTAATGTTAGTTAGTTTAGTTTGGTTAGTTCCATTTAGTTAGGTGGTGTAGTTTGCAATTAAGCTAGTTAAATTTGTTATTTTAGTTTACTTAGTTTGTATTGTTAGGTGGTTTGGTTAGTTAAGGTTACTTAGTTTAGTTTGTTAGTTAGTTTAGTTTCGTTATGTTAGTTAGTTAGTTACTTAGTTTAGTTGAGGTTAGTTAGTTACTTAGTTTAGCTCGATTTTGTTAAGTTAGTTTAGTTTGGTTAAGGTTAGTTAGTTACTTATTTTAGTTTACTTTGGTTAGTTACTTTGGTTTTGTTAAGTTAGTTTAGTTAGTTTATTCAAGGTTACTTACTTATTTAGTTTAGTTTGGTTTGGTTAGGTTAGGTTAGTTAAGGTTAGTTTTGTTAGTTAGTTGGTTAGTTAGTTAGTTGGTTAGTTAGTTAGTTAGTTAGTTTAGTTTGGTTAGGTTATTTATGGTTAGTTAGTTTAGTTTAGTTTAGTTTGGTTACTTTAGTTTGGTTAGTTAAGGTTACTTAGTTTAGTTAGTTAGTTAGTTAGTTTGGTTAGGTTAGTTAAGGTTAGTTACTTTACTTTACTTTGGTTACTTAGCTAGTTAGTTAGGTAGTTATTTAGTTTAGTTTGCTTTGGTTGGATTAGTAAAGGTTTCTTACTTTACTTTAGTTAGTTAGTTAGTTAGGTAATGTTAGTTAGTTTAGAATAGAGAGTTGAAGGTTGAAACCAATATATTTAAAATTTATTTTTTTTTTTTAATACAAATATAAACTCCTTGTATGGTTATTCAAATTTGGTTGTAATTGTCGAGATCGCTCGACGACACACGCAACGCCGGCGCGCGGGACTGAGCGATCGAGAATGTCGCGGTCCAATGCGAGGGAGGACAGATCGGCGAGTCGGGTTGGTGATTTTTGGTGACGTGGGCGACGTGGCAAGCATTTGTACGAATAGCGCCTTTTGAGAAGGCGCTATCTCGCACATGTGTCCGCCACGTCGCGCCACGCGTCAGCGCCACCTCATTCCCTCAGGTTTTGCTCAATAACGCCTTTTGAGAAGGCGTTATTGAGTGTGTGTGTGTGTGGCGCTGACGTGGCGGACACATGTGCAGATAGCGCCTTCTCAAAAGGCGCTATCTGTACAAATGCTGCCACGTCAGCGACACGTCACCAAAAACCGAAAACCCCCCAACTCAATAACGCCTTCTCAAAAGGCGTTATTGCCTATATCCGGAATAAAAAAAAAAAAACACTCTCTATTTTGTGAAAAAAATTGTAAATGTGCCCTACATGTGGAAATACCCCCTTATGTGGACTGTCAGCGACTTCCCTGCTTATGGTATGTTGTCTTGCTGAAGCACACTTGGAAAGAGAACTTGGCCTTATTGTATGGATGACATGGATGCATTCCAATTAAAGCATGGTGGAAAAACTTCTTGGTTTGATTATCGTCGTCGCTTCCTACCGCGTGGCTCCACTTTAAGAAGTGACAAGAACGACTTCATGCGTGATACAACTTGTCGAAAAGGACCACCGACAATAAAATCTGAGTTACAAATTTTGGCTGAAATTGAAGCTTTGGGACTGATGAAAGTAACTGAAATCGAATCCGTTCATGTGAAAAATAAGATTGCCAAGTATTTAGGGTGGAGGAAACGAAAGCATATTATGGGACTTACCTTATTGGAAGACGAATCTCATTAGGCACAACTTGGATGTCATGCACATTGAAAAAAATGTGTTCGACAACATTTTTAATACAATTATGAGTGTTCTTGGGAAGAGTAAGGACAATGACAAGTCAAGACTAGATTTAAAAGATATTTACAATCGACATTTCCTCAAATATGACCCTGCATCCAACTCATATCCTAGAGCGTCTTATACACTCGATAAACGTAAGAAAGAAGTCTCGTGTGATTGAATACGACATTTACGCTTTCCTGATGGATATGCTTCAAATATTAGTCGATGTGTGGACGCCAACAAATTGAGGATGTTTGGGCTGAAAAGTCATGACTGTCATGTGTTCATGCGAGAGATTGATTCATATTGCCTTTCGTGAACTACTAGAGGATAAAATGTATATTGCAATTAGCGAGTTAAGTTAATTGTTTCGAGACTTGATTGCTAGGAACCTTAATATGGCGCAAATTGAGTTGTTGCACTCTAACATTCCCAAAATATTATGTAAGTTGGAGCAAATCTTCCACCTAGTTTTTTTGACTCAATGGAGCATCTTCCCATACACTTAGCATACGAGGCCCTATATCGCCGGACCAGTACAGTTTCGGTGGATGTATCCATTCGAAAGGCAATTTTTGTAATCAATAAATATTTATTGTAATGAATAACTAATATCTTAGGTTATATTGGTTATTGCTACCAAGTTTAACGAGACATACCGTCCCAATGTTTTCTTTCATCATATAGGTATCTCAAGCATTTAAAGAACAATGTTAGAAACAAGGTGAAAATTGAAGGGTCGATATGTAATGCTTACTTAGTTGAGGAATCAACTTCTTTTTGTTCATTCTACTTCGAGGATTATATCAGGACTGCGCACGAACGAATCTAACGAAATGATGTTGGTGGTGTAGGTCCGAGTGTTGCTAACAATGGTGCATTCTCAATTTTCATTCATCCGGGACGACCATTGGGCAAAGCGATGAAATGGTACCTCACGTCAGAGGAGTATGTTGCAGTTCATCAATATGTGTTACTAAATTGCCCAAAAGTAGTTCCATTTATAAGGTATTACAATTCAGGATGATTTTTCCTCTGGCATTTTTTTATGCAGTGTCTAATCTCGTATCATTTTTCATAGCATGTTCAAGTCTATCGTTCGTTTGCAAGAACCAAACATCACCAATCAAGCTATTGAGATCAAACTTGAGCAACAATTTGCAGCGTGGTTCTTGTAATATGTACGTAATAGTCTATATACACCTAATTCAAATAAGTTTAGATGTACATGTAGAACATCTCATTATGTAACATGCAAGATTTTAATATTGTAATATTACATATTAGGCGGAACAAAACGATGTGTCAGATGCGATTCGTCAAATTTCACAAGGACCAATGCTTTCATGTGCGAGTTATCTTGTATACCTCGTTAATGGATATAAGTTTGACATGGTGTCATACGGTACGAATAAGACAACATAAAACAGTGGTGTATGCGTCAAAGGCGGGAACGATACTGACTATTTCGGTGTACTCCGAGACGTAATTCGAATTGATTACTATGATGGGTCACTCCGAACAATGTTGTTTAAATGTGATTGGTTTGATCTTACTCAAAATGGTACACGACTTCTTCGTAAATTGGGTTTGGTAGAAGTTCATAAAAACCGTCGGTTTAATAGGTACGAGCCTTTCATATTGGCAATATAAGCACATCAAGTATATTATCTTTCTTACCCTTATCGAGAGAAGGGAACGAAGTGATTAGGTAGCTATATGCAAGTTTCAACCAAAGTTCGTAGATGAAACCAATGTCATTAGTTCGGAAATGGCCATCTCGGATAATGCATTTCAAGCCGATCAAAATGAGGATATGTTCATCGTGGAAGTAGATGTAGATCCATTAGTGTCGACAGCTGTTGATCCGACAAGTGAAATTGTGTCTGACAACGATGAATTTGAGACAAATGCGGACGATGAAGAAGATGATGAGTTCACATCGTCATCAGATAGTGGTAGCGAAGATGAGTTAGAGTGATTGGTGTGAGTTTTTAGTGCAATCTATCAATTTGCTTGAAATATGATGTTTATGTTAGACTTCATATATCTCTATAAATGTTATTTGTATCAATCAACTGAATTATTTGTTTATGCGATAGATATAGATACCATTATATATGGCGAAAGGTAGGGGCGTGGTAATATGGAGGATGAGGACATGGAGGACATTAATAGACCCACGGAAGAGACTTGCACCATTGGACGAGGATCGTTGTCGCACCATGCTACACATTCCCATCCGGATGGTCGGTACTCATTACATCCGACTCATTCATATTCACCACATCACACCACTCCATCACGTTCGAGTTATGCTTACTTACGTCACGACACTAAACCGTTGCCACATCACACTAGTCTATCACATGTAGCTCGTCCATACCCAACTTATGCCTTCGGACCATCGTCATCACATTATACCTCCTCATCGCCTCCCGGTCATCCATATCCACATCAATATGCCACACTATCACCGACAGGAACTATATACACACCTCAGCATGGTGCTAGTCCCTCGCCATCACATCACGACACACCATCTCCTCCAGTTCATGTACTTCCAGCTCAGCATGGTACCATTCCCTCTTTGTCACACCACTCCACACTATCACCTCCAGGATATGTATACCCACATAAGCATGATATCAGGCCCTCTTCATCACGTCACGCCACACCATCATCTTCAGCTAATCCCGCTCATTCTCCTGGAGTAGGCGACGAGCACACTTCTACATCTCGTAGACCCTCGACACCACATATGACTTCATCCGCGAAGTCATCAACTAACAGGTTGCGCTTATCGGTACCACCTGCGATTGAGGAGATCCCAGACTTTTTCAGACTCCAACAGCCCTTATAGAAGAAGAAAACCCTCTTATTCATCTCATTACTGAGCATGGCTTGTATGTTAATCTCCATAATATATACTTAATCTATAAAAATATTATTTTCCTATACTAACTTAAATGTTGAAATGGTAGGTTACATCCTTCTTCAGTGGCGGCAGGGAAGATGAGTTTAGTTTTTTAGAGTGGATATTTGAAAGAATGATGGAAATGAGAATATGTTCCACAATCCCAACGAGATATATACTGGCTTAGGTGGAAGGTTAGTAACTTCACATCAACCATCGAAGTGAACTTATTTAAACTAGTTTCTGATTATAGAAATGAGAATGTGTCCATTACTTGTTCATTTGTAGATGTTCTTCACTTGGGACTTGCAAATGTCATTTGCGATATATGATGCGTGGTGTCGGAAGGCAGCCATCCGGTACACTGGCAATATATATTTAATCGCGAAGAAGAGAATAATACCTACTTACTTGACAGATGAGGTGTTTGTGCATTACAAAAGAAAACGGACAACATATGAAGCATTCAAGAAGAAGTCCGAGCATATGAGCATGAATAGAAAGTCCGAGGTGTGAGGGCCGGGCACTGGTATTTCGTTGTATAGCGCTGGAAATATATCCGCGAGACAGCATGGTGACACGTTGGTACGTATACATACATAAATAGTTTCATATGTAGATGAGCCCAAATAAAAACTATTAATCCTGGAACTCGCTTATAGGAGAAGAAACTTAAACGTTGCCCCACACGTAAGGAGATGTTTTGACACCTCCACACCCATGGACATGACGTCTAAACTTTCGTCGATCAGAGATCCGCGAAGATTGATGTAAGTAATATGAATTGCATATAAATAGTTTTCGAGACAATACATGTAGCACATCAATTTAAAAGAAAATAGTAGAGTTAACTATTAGTTTATTAATTTAATGCACGCTGAACTCACTCGAAGATTGGAGGAGATGTCCACCCAGTCCCCCGACACATTGATTGATGAAGATGTAGTTTATCTTGAGGTGGTGCCAGAAGTCAAGGGATGTGTCTACGAATTAGGGTCATAAGGTTATCATCGCAGCATATCTTCAAGAGAAGCAAGCTCATCTCGAGGACCAGCGTATGGGCCTCATGAGTTGGAAGAGCTCCAGCGGGACCACCAGAGGTTGCAAGAAACATTGTTAAAGGAGCGAATGAAATGACAAGAACAAATGCAGATGGGACAAGATGGAATGCCAAGAAGAAAATCAAGAGATATAGGACCGTTTAGCACGTATGGAGGCATTGTTGATGCAACACCTTGGTATTAGGCCCTACGTGCCTCCGACACTGCGACCTCCACTATCACCAGTTACAGAGCGTTCTAGTCCTCAAAGAGTGACGACCAGCCTGGACATTTGACGACCGACAGAGCACCTTCTCAGTCTGCGCACCTGGATGACCACCAACCTGGAAATTGGACCAATCCACATAGATAGATGCCTGAGAATTTTGGTTTATAAAGACCAATTGATTGTATTAAATAATAATGCCACTATATGATTTTTCATGCAAAATTCTTTATAGGTAAAGTTTTTGTTAGAGTTAACATTTGTTGGTGTCATAAGTTTTTACTAGCTAGTTTAACTTATGGATCTAATCAAGAAACCTTAACTAAGACTTCATTACAAAAAGCGAAGACATTTCTTGAAATAATACTATACTTTGTGAATAAGTGGTATTGGAATTAAACTTAATCTAGGAAATCTTATGGTTCAATTCATGATATTGGATTGCAAACAACACAAATTTGATGTAAACTAGTGCAAGTTAAAAGTGATTCTGCCATTGAAAGTGGAAAGTGAAAAAAACTCTAATATTGGTCTTACTATACAAGGAACAGGGGAACCAAAGCACATGGGCTTACCAATAATCTTTCATGAAATAAAGTTGGCCCAGTATGCAAGACTGCATGAGCACATTTTTACTTCGATTTACATTTAGATGTCTCACTGTCCTCGTATGTTCCAATATTGAAAAGATTGGATTCTCAATGAATGCACCTTTTGTGTTAGAATGAGTTTTGCTAAAAGCCACACTAGACCTTATATTGGATTGAAAGAGTGCTCTATCTTGTACTTGGCTTCCTTTTTTTCTTTTCCTTGTCTCCTCTTTTTAATCTTATAACTCTCATTGATTCCATTCGAATGATTTTGCTTTATAGTTTACTCATTACATTGATCAAAGCTAGATTAGGGACAAATCCGACTATATTAAACCTTAACCTAGCCTTTTAAGTTGAGATTCAGGATTTGGATGGGATACGCTATGCTAGCTAAAGAATTTGTATAGTGTTTATCTATGTATCAGTGAAAATGTTATAGGTGTATTTTGTACACATTGAATATATGTAAATTTGTGTAGCCAACTTGTGTAGTTGTTTGTATTTTGTTGAATAATGTTCATTTACTGCTTTATAATGTAGTACTAATTATGAAATGTTAATCTCATTCTTTCGTAGACATTGTTTGTCAAATTTTGATAATATACATACATTTTTCAATTTTTTGTAATATTAGTAGCTTTTAATTTGTTTTTGCAGATTTTATTACATGTTTTCCTTTTACTATTTACTGTTTATAATTTTATTTGAAAAAATTACCATTCGACAATTAGCGAAAGCTCAGCGCTGTCGTTGTTTGTCGTTGAACAGCAACAGAGTTGCGACAGAAAGCATCTTTGATTAGCTTATCAGCATGCATGGTCATCGCCTGGAAACTCAAATCATAACTAATCAGCACGTCGAACTCTCTCCTCCTACATCTTCAAACTAGGCCTCCCAATCAATCCACAAATCTTATCAATTTGATTAGCTGAGTTCGACCCGAGAAACAAAGGCTGGAAAGTGAAAAACTCAGCCATAATACAACCCATCGTCCACATATCCATTGCAGCCCCGTGCGGTAAGCCTAAGAAAACCTCTAGCGTTCGATACCACCTAGTTGTCACATATTCAGCAACTCCAGTCGGTGATGACTAAGAAGCCTTTATCGCCATCCCCAAGTTTGCAATCTTGACACTCAACCCATCATAGTCGACTAATACACTCAACCCATCCCCAAGTCTGCAATTTGACACTTAACCCATCAACAACTAGAACATGTAATGCCGGACCTCCTTTTCTTGAAAGACTCTAGGGTACCTACTGCTCATGAGGTGTATGAGACTGAAGTCCATGTTTTCAAAGATCAAGTAGGCGTTGTTGTTCTCCGTAAAGACTTCTTTGAGGTGGACTATGTTGGGGTGGTGACCTAGATTCACCAAAGACTCGATTTCGATCATGTCATGCTATTCAGTGCGTACCTTGTGTACATTTCGCCCCTACCTAGGGTTGCACCTATTTCGTCGCGTCTTTTGTTAAAGTACGCCATGACACGATAAAATGTCAGTTGCACTAAAGCGGTGATGGGGTAAAATCGCGCGCCTTTAAGGAAAGCATTCTACATTTGTGAAAAAAAAATCCATATATGTATTAGCTTCTAAACGTAATAAATCACACACATTAAATAAGTAATAGTAACAAAATATAGACACAATGAATACCCGCTAGATTTGTAGTCATCCATTCGTATCGATATCCTTTGTCGTATGGGTTAGTCCATTGTGCTCGATCAAGGTCAGTAAACCACGCAATACATTCGGCATTCATTTGTTGAAGTTCTTTCATGGATGCCTTAAATTTTCGTGGTTGATGTTGTGCACCGGCTAAGTACACCATATCCTTTAATTCTTTGCTCCCGAATCTCATGTTGAAATTACTGCATATGTGACGTAGACAAAATTTGTGTTGAGCTCTTTCATGGGTCCATCCATTTTGAGGATTGTTCATTGCCAACAATATACCAGGGTGTCAATCAGAAATGACACATATACCATCCCTATCAGTCACATGATGTCGCAAAAAAGCCATAAACCATCCCCAGCTGTCTTGACTTTCCTCATCAACAATGGCAAATGCTAAAGGAAATACATGACTATTACTATCAACAACAGTGGCTATTAGGAGTTTTTGTTTGTATTTTCTATACAAGAATGTGCCATCAATTTGTATAATTGGTCTGCAATGTCTAAAGCCTGCAATAAAAGGTGCAAATGCCCAAAAAATCCATTTGAATACAACATCATTGTTGGCATTAGGCTCGCCATACCTCCATTCCACACGTGTCTCTGGATTGCTTTCTTGAAGAGCGGCCATCCACCGCGGCAACATTTTATACGATTCTTCCCAATCTCCAAAGACTTTAGCAATTGCTTTCTTCTTCCCCAACCAAACTTTTTTATAATTAACATCATAACTGAATTTGTCCTTGATAATCTGATGAAGCACTGGAACTGAGATGGATGGATCTCTTCTCACCACATTTTCTACTTCACGACATATAACGGTGGAGTCCAAATGAGCATGATCCTTGGACAGTTTAGCATAGATACATGTATGTGGTCCTGCATATTTATTGATCTCAAACATTCCATGGGATTTTCTTCTCGAACACCGCAACCTCCAAGTACATCCATCTAAATATTCCTTACAACGGACAATCCATACATTAGGTGTCGAATGAGTTACCACAAATCGCATGTGTTCTTTGATGCTATACAATTTCATGGCATGTCGGATATCTACTTTACACATGAACCGCATGCCTTTCTCAAATTCTGATGCCTCATTCCATAAAGACCTACAAGGGATCATTGCATTCTCATGGATGGGTTGCATTGCCTCACTACTCAATTCCATAAACACAGATGAAGGTACGACAAATTCACCTACACCCACGTGCGCACCATCGATTCCAGCAGCCTCTTCATCGAAAAAATCATCGTTCCCATATTCGTTGAAATTGGAGGACAAGATAATGAGCCATCATCGGCTATGACTCGATTTAATGTACATCAAATCATGCCATCATCGACATGATGAGCATCAACCCCTTCATCGTCTACATCATCATCGCTACTCTCTTCACTAGTATCTCCGTCACTACCACAATAGTCATCATCTTCCTCTAGTATTCATATCATCACAAGAACGAGCATCCTCGTCCATTTCGGGATTTGCGGTCATCAAAGGCGATGCACAATGACTACATTCAAAAATTGGTTGAGTACTAGGTCCAGCTCCAGAATCTAACACTATATTACAATTGGAACTATTATACGATTGCGTTGGAACTAAATCTAAAAATAGCTCCATGCAATTTGGTGGTGGAAATTCCGCCACAATCTCCCAAGCATCTTTCAAAGTCGATTCATCATCTATTCGCAAAGGGACATACTTGAACGTTCCAGTCCCAATGTGCACAGGATATCGATATGTCATGTTTAATATCATTTTTTTAGTGTCTATCTCCAAGGAGTTGCAGATAAAACTCACAAGTTCCTCGTACCCTAAACCCGTGTTCGATCTGAGATGTCGAATAGGCGGTTTCGTGTATGAAATCCCTGATAGTCCATCAACCATGACACCATTCAAATAGCACACCAAAGTTACTCTTCGAGCAACCATTATTGAATCTATATATGTAAAATATAATTGTTAATCATGTGACGGCCCCTCTCCTTAATCTAGGGCACCGCCCGGCCTAATCCCGTAATTAAACCCTAGTCATATCCACGCAGGACTTAACTACGTATTAGTCAGCCTTCTCTACTTAAACCTTTATTAAATGAAGTTATTAGCGGAAGTCTTATCGATTATGCGGAAGTAATTTATAATATCCTAAATGTGGAAAACCAGGAAATGCCATCACATAAATATATATAGTCTTTAAAATCCATTGAAACAATAAAATGGTCTAAGTCAAGTCGGGGAACTAACGCTCACCCCATATACAACCCCAAACAAATATATGAAAGACATACATAAATTATACAATTAAAGAAATCCTACAATTAATATAGTAACGCGCTGCGACCTCAGGGATAATCGCCGATCTTCTCTTTCCCCGTCCTGCTAGTAGATGGCTCTGCACCCACCGTCATAAAAAGGACGGTGAGTACAAGAATAAAACAGTAATCCCCAGTGACAAGTTTAATTTGCATTTCCGAATATTCAAATGGTATTTAAAAGCATATAACTTGGAAAACTGAATAATAAACCATATACAAATAAATACCATAGTTAAACAAGAGATACTGACGCTAGGCTAAGTAGTAGTGTTTTAGGTCCGGTCGGCAGTGTAACGTGTCACCCCGACCCAATAATCATATAGCACAAGGGACTCTAACCCAAGTGTTACCAGGGACTCTAACCCCGGTGTGTAGACCACTTCAGGGACTCTAACCCCGAGTGTCATACGATGTCAAGTAATAGGTGCCGACATCCCCAGGGACTCTAACCCCGTGATTCGTGCACATCGCGATCCAATACGGGACCTAAATGCAACCACTACTTTTTAACACTTCAAGAAATACCAAGTATGGATTGTCAAGGCATAGGGACATCTATACGCCTAAACAAATAATGAATACAAGTCCTCTTAAACATTTATATGATATTCACTAGTCTAATAGCATGCTTTTTATCATTCAATTCACATTTGAAACAACAAGAATATACATAGCATGGAATGGAATCAATGATTTAAATCAAATAAATGGATATCATGCAAACTAGACTCATCCAATGAGCATAGACACAAAGAAATCACATGATATAAGAGTACAAAGGTAAATAGTCAAAAGGACTATGCAAGAACAATAATTAATAGGAATGAAATGCCAAGTAGATTCGTCATTGGGTATACTCACACAACAAAGTAACGTCCTAGCTTTACCGGCCTTCGCTCTCCCGTGCCCCTTTTCCTAGGTTCCTGAGTTTGGTGTCTCATTAGTTCAAGTATAGTGGGTTTATTTTGTATTCAAATTGGTTCAATCAACTTTATTTTATTGGAATATAATTTTTCCAATTTTTCCCAATTTTTCCATAATTTTTCCATATTTTCTTTCATTTTTCTCCCATTTTTTTCTTCTTTTCTGTTTTTCTGTTTTTTTTTTTTTTTTTTTTTTTTTAATTATAATAAGTGGGTCGGGTCGACCCAAACGGGTCGAACCCGACCCGGCCTGGGCCAGAACAGGCCCAGGCTCGGCCCAATGGGCCGAGCCTGGCCCGTTCTGGGCCCGGCCCAGCGAAGGGGTGCACACGCGCGCGAGGTGCGCGCGTGTGCACCTCCTTCCTCCCGATCGACTGGTTCGATCGGGAGGAAGCTCAAAAATTTTTTTTTTTTTTTTTATTTTGTTGTTTGTTTCCCTCCTCCGGTGAGTAAGGGGTTGGGGTGGTTCTCCACCCCAACCCCGGTGGACTGATGGCAGGGGAGGCCCCTGCCATCACCACCGTGATCATGGGGTTCGGCCATGGAGGCCGAACCCCCCTCCTTGGTTGATCCGAAACAACAAACCACAACACTGCTAAAAATTCACCTCAATTGTGTCTCTGGCTCTCTTCTTCCTCCTCTCCTTCTTTCCTTCCTCTCCTTCGATTTTTCTCTCTGTTTTGTAAATCATTTGTGTGTATATGTAGTGGTGTATGTAGTGGGTGTAGGTGGAGATGGAGGTGGTGAGCTGGTGTGGATAATGAAGTCACATGGAGGATGAGGGTGGACAGTTTGTCAAATTCTATGTGTCGGGTGTTGTTGTGGTGACACCAATTGGTGACACCACTACGACACTCGCCGCGTATTCGGATGTTTCGATGCCCATTTTCGCGTCTGAAATGGAATGTCCGCATAACGTCGTGTCGACAGTTACAAACATATATTTGTTTTTCCTCGACGTAGTATTCGATTTTTGTTGTCAACTACCCGGCACCCGCGTCGGCACGTATATCGAGACGTGTCCCCGCTCTCGTCTCTACGTCTAAAACCGTACAAAATGACTTAGTAAGTCTACACAGTACATAACACTAGGCACACATCAATACAAAAATAAAATCTACCTCGGCCATGTGCCTTGGTCGGTGTACGTATCACAGTGTGGGTCCCACGTCAAAGGTCGGTGATCTTGATTAGGGAATTTAAACCAGGGTTAGAGATTTGGGCCGTGACAAATCAATAGAAGTAATTATTAATACACTCACTTAGCACAAATATAAAAAGTTGGTCTTGATTAGTCCAAGCAATTGTACAAAAGGAGCATTCAACATTAGCACAACAACAATAACAACAACAACAACAACAACAACAACAACAACAACAACAACAACAACATAGCCTCAGTCCCAAATTAAGGCTACATGGATCAAACTTTTTCATTGTGCTCGATTAAGTGCAATTGATGGTGAGCTTTGCAAACCATTCAAATCCTCTTAATTAATGCATCTCATGTTAACTTTAGTCCGCCCCTACCTCGTCGAATTTCTACAGTTTCTATTGAGTCAAGTTTTCTAGTTGGGGCATTTGTAGGCCATCTTTGTAGGTGACCAAACCATCGCAACCGCCCTTCCTTAATCTTTGTATCAATTGGTGCTACTCCTACTTGTCTTTGAATTTCTATATTTCTTATTCTATCTTTACGATTTTTACCACACATCCACCTAAGCATCCTCATTTCTGCTACGTTCACTTTGTGTAATTGTTGTTGCTTTACCGCCCAACATTCACTTCCATAGAGCATAGCTAGCCTAATTGCGGTCCTATAAAATTTTCCTTTTAACTTAGTAGGAACATGTCGATCACAAATCACCCCTGTTGCACTCCGTCATTTCTTCCATCCCGCTTGAATTCTATGTGTGACATCATTTTCAATGTTACCATCATTTTGTATGATTGATCCTAGGTATCTAAAGTGGTTTACCTTAGGAACTTCTACTTCCCCTAATTTTACCAATCCGTCATCTCGATGTCTAGTGTTTCCAAACTCACAGTCCTATTTAACATTAGCGACAATTAATATTAACAAAAATTATATTTCACATTAATTAAGATATGCTACGAAGGAGCATCCATAAGAGATTAAAAACTTTATTTAAATATATAATATATAATTAATTATGTGTGTGAAACAATTTTAAGCATTCTTTCACAATATGATGAAAGTCATTTTTAACTGTACCAAATATGTGACTCACATTCAGTGACTTCTATTTCAACGTACAGAGACACAAGTTAATTAGCATATATAGACAAAAGTTAACTTGCATCAAAGGACCTTCCATTAGCCATTACTGAAACAATATATTATCATTATGGCATGCAACTACTGGTAATGTTGGCATTGAATTAAATTTGCCTATAACACTGTTATGCATTAATTATTATACCGACATATGAGATACAATATTGTTCTCAATTTAATAGATTTCAATAAAGCAACAAGAAGATCTGATTTTTTGTTGATATTCTCGGTTATATTTTCGGTCTTATTGGATTGCAAAGTTTGCCATTCGTAAGAGAATTGCTTATTATCATGCAGAGAATTGCTTATTATCATTGTTCATTAATTCACTATATTAATTTTTGAGACCCCAACGAAAATGCCTTTTTAGAACTAATTCATCAATGAACACAATTGAAAAACGATTTTTACCAATACAAACGAGACCGGTTGTGAAGGCGAGTAGTGACAGCGGGAGGCAATGACCGACCAACGGGAGGCGAGCAGCGTCGGCGGGAGGCGAGGAGTGACCAACGGGAAGGCTACCAACAGCGCCGGCAGTAGGCGATTCGCGCTAGTGGGACAAGACCACCAACGCAGGCTGGAAGCGAGCACCAGCGCCAACAGGAGGCGATTCGCGGCGGCGGCAGGCCGGGCGGCGGCGGCGGAGTCGGGCAGCCACAAAGAGTCGCCTCAACGTTCCTACGACCGGCGGGATACAGACCACGGAGGGCGGACGCCGATCTTCAAGGCGCCGGACGGGAGATGGAGGCGGACGCGGTCGCCGAGAGAGAAAAAAGTCGGCGGCGGATTTGAAGGAGATGGCTGGGGGTTGGGGTTTGAAGTGGGATTGTAGTAGGTGCAGGGTATATGTGACCTCGGGTCACCAGATCTGTGGAAATCGTGACTCGAGGTCACGATTTCCATAGATCTCTATGGAAAACGTGACCCGAGGTCACGTTTTACACCAGCTGTGATGATCTACCGGTGACGTGGCACAGACGTGGCAACAAATGTGTTAGTTTGGTAAATACTTTTGTGGGTGTGTTGGGTTGATCAAGATTTTGCCCATATGTGCTAATCAAGCAAAAACTTCGTCCTCCTCCAATGCTTGTTGGACACGTCAGCGTGCAAGTAACCTCACCAATCACACTGTGACACGTGGCAGATACTATATTTATCAAACCAACCCCACGATTTTCCTCGGCGCACATATCACAAACCAAACTTGAAAATAAGCATTGAAGACCAAATTTTGGCAGTTTTAACGAGGGGTTTTAGCAGGGGATCAACATTCTTAATTTCTCTCTTCTCTAGCGGGTTTGGTGTTCTTCTTCTCCTTTTCTTCTCCACAAACCATTGTTCTAAATATTATTTTTAGATTTTAATGGAGTCTACCACTACAACAGCCGGTTAAGTTCATCAATCTAAACCAGTGGTAGATCAAATCACCCTTTTTAGGCATAAACGCATATGTGAGATCTATTTATTTATTTATTTAATTTGTTTTTCATAGTATTTTATTCCCTTTGATATTGTTTGAACTATTGAGATTAAACACATGTTCAAATCTTGATTTACATGCCAGTGGGTTGTACGCACCCGTACTTGTGCAATACGACCACATTAGTGGCATCCAACCATACCAATTGATTAATTCCTTTTGGGACCGGTTGAATGTCATAGGGATCTAGGCTAAACTCGAAACATTAGTGATCCAGTTGTCTAGGTGTAGTGCCTTCACAAAGCCCATTGCGATCAGCGTATTAAACCCAATTCGCTTTAGTATAGGCTTATGTGTTTGATTAAGGAAGTGGTCATTGTCGTACCTTGACCATCGAAATAGGGAAGTGTGAGGACCCGCATACGTTACCGGGTCTATAGCTACACTAATTTACTGTGAATTGCATGTTTTGATTAGATTGAGGACCGTAAAATTATGTCAAAGTGTGGAGATTTGTGATACCGATGGTTTAGATTACTTCCTTCCTAATTGATATATTTACTTGTTATTTTTATTTAGCACCCCGAGTTACATTTAATTTCATAGCCTAGGTTGAAAACTTAGTCTTCGTGGTTCGACCCCGTGCTTGCCACTACTGCAGTTTTGTGGTCATTAGTAATCTCATCGGAAATATACATTTTGACGCATTCGACACGCATCACCAATATATATATTTATAGATTCAAAAACATACAAATATATATCTATCATATATATAAAAGCACGAATCACAAATTTTTGAGTGGTAATGAAATTTACCTATTTGCCCATACTTTTTTTTATCTCGAAATCAACATTTTCTTTTGTATCCAAATCAAATTCTAACTCCTTATCAATCCACTACACGTTTTTTTTTTCTTTATCTCCAAATCAATCATGAACTCATTCTCATCAATCCAATACACTTTTTGTGAGGAAGTAATGTCCTAGCATGATTAGCTTATTTTTCCATTCACATCTTATCTCAATCACAGTAGAGAATATTGATAAGCTAAAAAATGTACTTGTATTTCTAATTTTTAAATTTTAATTACAATTTTAAATTTTGTTAATAAATTCTTAGAAATTAATTCCCGCGAGCGAAGCGAGCGGTAGAATCATGCGTAGCACGTCTTGCAACTAGTATATATATATTTCGTGTCTTATTCACCAATAAACTCACCAGACGTGCCTACAAGTGTCCTTGAGCGTGCACATTCATGCCACGTCTCTCTCATCACACTTGGTTTCTCGGTATATCATTGTTTATTAGGTATTTTCCATTTTATAAGTTTGTATATAATCCGTAATTATATCACAACCTATTTTTATTTTTATTTAACAATCCAAACAAACACGATACATCATGCAAACGCACACACACGCTAATCGACGTACGTTGAACTTAATCACGAGCCTAACTCAGATTAATTAGATTTGAATTAATACCAATCACCAGCTTAAAGTAACAAGTCATTACACATACCCTAGCGACTAAGGCTAGATCTAAATGTGTAGACGATATGTGGCAACATATGCTACCTCGCTTGCTATCTACAATTGTAAATGACGATCTTGGTTTCCTAAATCATTAAGTACTTGAGTGGATTTAAAAAAAAAAAAGACCTAAACTATGATAAATTAAAATTGGGATAAACGTTATTACAGAACTAATTCTAATGTATGATTCTAATAAGTTTTCATCAAAAAAAAAAAAAAACCAATATCTTATGTAGATACCATAAAAAATCATTTGTTTATCTAGATAATGCAAAATATACTCCCCTCATTCCTAAATATCCATCACAATTTTATCTTTGTACAAAAATTAAGAAAGTGATTGATTCCTACTTCAAAGAAAAAAAAAAAAAAAAAAAAAAAGATTCCACTACTAAAATACTGATTCACAATGAGACTGCTTTGCCCTCATAAACAACTTCGTTACTCGTGGATAGTGTAGAAAAGTTGTTAATTCCGAGCATTGGAAATGAAGCAATTATTACTAAAAAAAAAAAAAAAAAAATCAAAATGTGACAAATATTTAAGAAAACAAATAAACACTAAACTATTGTAAACTAAGTTGGAACTTGTTAAGAACTAGAGAAGGAAATAGAAGACTAAGAACTTCTACTACTACAAACTACTACTACAAAGGAGAAGAGAAGAAATGAAATAGTTGGAATGAGAAGTTTTCATTCAACTTGGTGTGCTTTTACAATGAGGTTGGCACCCTTTATATAGGCCATTTGGTGATGATGATAAATGTACTTCATACAATGTATACAAGCAACTCATACACCCCATGTCATACAATACATCACAAGCAACATAGACAATACATGAAAGAGTAGGTGTACATTGGAGAGGATTACAAGTTACATGACAATACATAGACAAGTGGAGGTACTATTAAGTGATACATACAAGTTACATGACTACACAATATGTTGGTGTACATGCATGGTCATCCATATTCCATAACACTCCCCCTTGGATGACACTTGCTTAGAGATTGTGCCTCGTTAAAACTTTTACTAAGAAAAACCCTGTGGAAAAAAATATAGTAAAAGAAAAAGAGTACACTATTCTCATAAATATTAAGACGGGTATAATATTGTTAAGATTGCCTCATTAAAAACCTTGCTAGGAAAACCCAATGGGATAAAACCATAGCTAATGGAAAAAGAGTGACATACACTAATCAATAACTCCCCCTCATGTGAACATGGGTGAAACTTGTTCAGTTTCTTTACTTGCAATGTCTTTAAGTTTACGCAAGCCAATACCATATGTAAGTCTTTTAAATGTCGTAGTTGGTAAGGCTTTTGTGAATAGATCAGCAAGATTATCACTCGATCGGATTTGCTTGACATCAATTTCACCATTCTTCTGAAGCTCATGCGCATAAAAGAATTTTGGTGAAATATGTTTTGTTATGTCCCCTTTTATGAATCCTTCACTTAATTGTGCAATACATGCTACGTTATCTTCACAAAATATGGTTGGAGAATCTTTTATTGAAGGCAATCCACATGATTCTTGAATATGTTCAATCATATTTCTCAACCATACACATTCACGACTTGCTTCATGAATTGCAAGTACTTCAGAATGGTTGGAAGAAGTAGCAACCATAGTTTGCTTTACTGACTTCCATGATACAGCGATATTACCACATGTGAATACATATCCCGTTTGAGAACGGGCCTTGTGGGGATCAGATAAAAATCCAAAGATCAAGCATAACCTTGGAGATTCAATTTTACCCTCTCGAGAAGAATAGACCCATGTCACTTGTTCCTCGAAGATATCGGAAAATATGTTTAACACCATTCCAATGTCTTCGAGTTGGTGATGAGTTGTATCTTGCAAGTAGGTTGACAAAGAAAAGCAATGTCGGGTCTTATACAATTTGCAAGATACATAAGTGCACCAATTGCACTTAAATATGGTACCTCTGGACCAAGTAGCTCTTCATCACTTTCATGAGGTCGAAATGGATCCTTATCCACTTCAAGTGATCTGACAACCATTAGAGAGCTCAATGGATGCGCCTTGTCCATATAAAATCTTTTTAATATTTTTTCAATATAATTTGATTGATGGACAAATACTCCACTTGAAAAATGTTCAATTTGCAAACCAAGACAAAGTCTTATTTTTCCAAGTTCTTTCATCTCAAATTCCTTTTTCAAGTATTCGGATGTTCTAACGATGTCGCCGTGGTTTCCCACAATATTTAAATCATCAACATATACAACAATAATCACAAATCCTGTTGATAATCTTTTAATGAAGACACATGGGCAAAGCGGATTATTTACATATCCTTCTTTCAGTAAATAATCACTTAGGCGTTTGTACCACATTCGCCCGGATTGCTTCAATCCGTACAAAGACCTTTGTAATTTTATAGAATGCATGTTATGAGGTTTTGATTTTATTTCATCGGATATTACAAATCCATCAGGGATTTTCATATATATCTCACTGTCTAGGGATCCGTACAGATATGCTGTAACGACATCCATTAAATGCATATCAAGTCCTTCAGAGACCGCAAGGCTTATCAAGAACCGAAATGTGATTGCATCTATAACGGGAGAATATGTTTCCTCATAATCGATGTCAGGTCTTTGCGAGAAACCTTGAGCTACAAGTCTTGCTTTGTACCTTGTAACTTCATTTTTTTCATTTCTCTTTCGTACAAATACCCATTTATATCCAACAGGTTTTACGCCATCTGGCGTTTGGACAATTGGTCCAAAAACCTCTCGTTTCCTTAACGAGTTTAGCTCTGCTTGGATAGCTTCTTGCCATTTTTGTCAATCAGGTCTTTTTCGACATTCGTCCACTGATCGTGGTTCTGGACCATCATCATTTTCACATATTTCAAAGGACACATTGAAAGCAAATATATCATCATGAACAATTTCATTTCGATCCCAAATCTTACCAGAGTTTAAATAATTTATTGAGATCTCATTATTTTCATCTTTTTCCTCTTTTTCTAGAGGAAGTTGTTCCTCATTAGAATCAACTTGTTCTGACAAACCCTTAACAAAGGATTCTTGTGCTTTCTCATGAGTATTTTGATTTGTATTTATTTTTACTCCCGTTTTCCTCTTTCGAGGAATTGTATCCTTTGAACCAACTGGTCTTCCACGCTTTAAGCGTTTCGTTGGTTTTTGTGCATTTTGTTGCACAGAGACATCAATTCTTGCAGGAGCATTTACAGTTAGAATATGTGATTTTGTCACTTGTTTTGCATCATTAAATGCATCAGGTAATTGATTTGCAATTTGTTGCAAATGAATAATCTTTTGAACTTCAAGTTCACACTGATTTGTGCGTGGATCATAATGTGATAAAGTTGATGCATTCCAAGCAATTTCGCGTCATTCCTTTTGAATTGGCTTCTTATCTCCCCCTAATGGTGGGAAAATTGCTTCATCAAAGTGACAATCAGCAAAACGTGCAGTAAATAAATCCCCTGTTAAGGGCTCAAGGTATTTTATAATGGACGATGAGTTAAATCCAACATAAATCCCAAGTTTTCGTTGTGGACCCATCTTAGTTCTATTGGGAGGTGGTATAGGAACATACACTGCACAACCAAAAATTCTCAAGTGTGAAATATTTGGTTGTTGACCTAAAATGAGTTGCATGGGGGATCATGGTATGCAGTAGGCCTATAACGAATGATAGATGCTGCATGAAGGACTGCATGTCCCCAAATTGAAGTTGATAACTTAGTTCCCATGATTAAAGGTATGGCAATTAATTGAATGCGTTTGATAAGAGATTCTGCCAAACCATTCTGGGTATGCACATGTGGAACAGAATGTTCAATGGTAATTCCTATAGACATGCAATAATTTCTAAATGCTCGAGATTGAAATTCCTCGGCATTATCAAGACGGATGGTCTTGATTGGGTTGTCAGGAAATTGTGCTCTTAACTTAATGATTTGTGCTAAAAGTCTAGCAAATGCAACATTGCGGGTTGAAAGAAAACAAACATGTGACCACCTAGTTGATGCATCTATCAAAACCATGAAATATCGAATGGTCCACAAAGTGAGGATGAATAGGACCACATATGTCTCCCCGAATGCGTTCTAAGAAAACCGGGGATTCCACAACAATTTTACTTGGGGATGGTTTAACTATCAATTTACCTTGAGAACAACTAGCACAATTATAATCACCAGCTGAAAATATTTTGTGACTCCTTAAAGGATGTCCATGCGAATTATTAATTATTCTTCGCATCATTGATGATCCTGGATGACCAAGCCGGTCATGCCATAAAATGAATGTCTTTGGATCATTAATTTTCTTATTCAAGACGACATTCGTTTCGACATGCCTTTTATGAGTAAAATATAATCCAGATGATAAAGCTGGGAATTTTTCCAGATGATAAAGCTAGGAATTTTTCTAACACTTCTTTTTTCCCATTTGAAACCAATGTGACATAGAGAAATTCTCTATTATTTTCATTCACGGTTTCAATGTGATATCCGTTTTGTCGAATATCTTTAAAGCTCGGTAAATTTCTTCTGAATTTTTCAAAATATAAGGCATTGTTAACATGAATTGTTGTTCCCCCAGGCAACATAATATTTGCTCTTCCAGAGCCATTAATCAAATTGGAGATGTCAGATATTGTTTGAACATTAGCCTCAGCTAAGTTCAAATTAGAGAAATATTCTCTGTTTTTAAGGATCGTATGCGTTGTAGCACAATCAGCAAGGCATATATCGCTCTTATTTGATTCATGACTTGAACACATGATTTGTTGATCCATCTGGACAAATAATGTTTGGCAAATCAGAAAAAGAGTCATATTTCAATGATAAAATTCATAATATTTTGCCTTTGATTTTGAAGGCATGGTAAAGGTCGCAAAAATATTCGGGCATATATATGACAATATTTAGGCAAAATAGCATTTCATATATGACTAAAAAAATGTCACAATTATGAGCGCTCATTGTCAATAATTATTTGCCCTTTGTAGTGGTGCACCACTTTTATTCCAATTTTTGGTGGAATTGTCAATACGACCTTTACCTGATATTTTCACCTTTTCCACGTCCATAAATTTATTATTGCGATCATGATCATTATATGCAACATATGCTTCTTAATTCGAAGCTGAACTAATTGGACGGGAGCGATATTATATTTATAATATCTCATTATTTTACTCAGCTACCACGAGACAAGAAATCAATCCTTAATATTTATTGGATTGACGTGCGCACTCGATATTTGTTGCAACAATTAATCGAGGCGGGCCACGTGACCTCTTTATTGTCTCATCAGTCATATTTCCACATAGCCTCAACATAAAGGTAATTAAAATTGTGGAATTATAATTAACATTTGACTGATTAAATTTTGTAGCATGAGACCCAGCCGCTCATTTTGAGCTTTTTGGAGCATTACGCTTTTGGTATGTATATATATAACTCAATAAGGTGAAAATATATATAAAGTGAAATATTCACTTTTCAAATCTCTAAAGAGAAATCGGTAAATGATTGTGTACAACATACAACCTTGCATGGATACAAGCTTTATTCATAATTTGTAATATCTAATTATCATGACAAGAATTATAATAAGATAACAAATTCAACTATGGTTGATTAATATTTTGAAAGTAAATATAAAATAATTTTCTCTTTTCTTTTTATGTAAATAAAAAAAACATAACATATGATTAAGTATATGTTCATAACTTGATTCATTAATAATCAAATGTACTATTCGTATGAGTTGGTGGGACAACCTTCGGGTTGGGTGGCGAGACAAAGTCTCGCTTAATGTCATGCCTCTCGAACGGGATAACCCGTCTCCCTTTCAATGTTTAGCTTTACACAGGAGACAAGGCTTACCCACTATCAACTCAAACTTATAGCATGATTTATATTATAAAATCAAGAATATAACAATAACTAATCGTTTGTAGTTTTAAGAGAAAACTAGTTATGTCACATATTGACTTTTGATTTCTGATGTAGAAGATCGTACAAGACGCAACTACAGAGCATACTTTCGCAATCGGTGACGCTATAATGCATAATATATGAATAAAGTATGCATAGATAAAAGGAAGCAACCATGATAATATAGAAGTAAATTGAACTTATTTAAATAACAAAAGTTATACCTTCCTAGCTTTCTCTCCTTAACAAACCTTCTTGAACTTCAAGATCTCCTTAATGCTAGAGCAAACTCGTGCCGATAACGTATTGTAAACTAAGTTGGAACTTGTTAAGAACTAGAGAAGGAAATAGAAGACTAAGAACTTCTACTACTACAAACTACTACTACAAAGGAGAAGAGAAGAAATGAAATAGTTGGAATGAGAAGTTTTCATTCAACTTGGTGTGCTTTTACAATGAGGTTGGCACCCTTTATATAGGCCATTTGGTGATGATGATAAATGTACTTCATACAATGTATACAAGCAACTCATACACCCCATGTCATACAATACATCACAAGCAACATAGACAATACATGAAAGAGTTGGTGTACATTGGAGAGGATTACAAGTTACATGATAATACATAGACAAGTGGAGGTACTATTAAGTGATACATACAAGTTACATGACTACACAATATGTTGGTATACATGCATGGTCATCCATATTCCATAACATAAACTTATTTATTGCTGTATAGTAAAGCAGTTCCCAATTACTTACAAGCATACTCATCAACTCAACAATTTATAAGGCATTAACAGACACTTTTAGTAATCCCTCATACAGTGGCATATATAGCACACATGCATAAAACGGCTGGAATCTCTATGACTGTATGTGGAGCCATTGAGATTATATTTCTTAGGAACATACACTGATATCTGGACCAATCTAGAAGAATTCGCGGTCGGGAAATAGGAGAGGTCCTAATAGAGACCAGACATACAGCGCTGCAGTGATCCATTCGGTGCATATTCGAACCCAAACCGATGTCCAACCGACGTCTATGAGTTCTGAGCCATCGGCCTGAGCACTGGTCCAGCCTGTAAGAAGCATGCCTGCATACATGCTGGCAAGAGCAAATATCAGATAGAAGAAGGAATACGAGTAACTAACAGGCTGCGCTTCAGCTTCAGTGCCCTTTCGGTTTTTCCCATCTTCGATTGTGTCAGATTCGAGAAGAGGTCTACTTGCACCTAAAAACAAAAGGTTCAATATCATCAGAAGTTCTGCAGGAGCGAAGCAAATTTTTCGAAAACTGCCCAAAACTAAAGTGTATCATCATAACAAAAAAATCTGGACCTTCGGATACTCTAATTTGTTCAAGAACAAATAAGGGCGCACTATAGTTGAACTTTTTTCTATGTCATCGTCATTGCTAGGTGGGAATCCATTATGATTCTCAAATCTCTTCAATGAGCATGTCAACCAGACAATGATGGATACTAAATGATTTTAATTTGGTAACTTTGTAATTGAACTAGCGTTCCCTTTTGGAAAGAAGACAATAAAAGTAGGCGAAATTGAAATGCACTCGCATGCCAACATATGTATTATATTTATACATGTTTATATGAAATGATTTCAACTTAACAGCTTGAAGTTGAAGATTGCAGTTCCAAATCCAAGATCATTGGTTCTGTAAGCTAATATGATACTATTTCACAATGCCAGAAGTGCTTTGGATTATTGTACCTGACTTGGGTGAAGAAGGGGGAGACAGAAAAGTTGTAGAAGAACCCGCCCGAACTGCCGAGTAGAGGACTGAAAGAACTGTGGTAAGCATCCCAAGAACAAGGGTGCCAGTAGAAACCCCCTTGGACTTATTGTGTAGGCCATTACACATATAATCACGAGGTTCACTTGAAAGCGCACTGTAGCACAAGTATGCGCAGTACACAGAAATCACAGAAGCGGGCAAGAGACTGCCATTTACCTGTCCAACCAACAAAGGCCAACATTACCCAGTCCATTCTAAACTTAATTGCAAAATAAAAAAGGAAAAGAAGTCGAGAAAATATATAGACTCGTTAACTGTTGCCTGAAAATTATTATCCAAGATTATGGCTGTCACATCATTTTCAAGACTTTAAACTGATGGTGAAAAAAAAATCAGCTCAAAATCTGAATTCGAGCTGTCAATTAAATGAGCTGCCCATCAAGGTAAAGTCCAATGTCAATCGTGATAGCCAAGCAAATTATGAAAAGAAGCTCAACTGTGGCAGCAAAGAAGCATTGAAAATGCTCAGAGTTAATGCACACAAAACAACAGGCCCCTATTTGTGGTGACACTGAGTATGAAGGAGAAGGAGCAGGCATCAGTTAAGAGCCTTAAGAGGGTCTAAGGAACAAGACAAGTCACATTGACAAGCCCATTTTACATTTGCATCCATCTTAACGTTCTTCAGGGTTATAACGATAGAGGTGCCAGTGCCACCATACCAGTGGCAGAGGACAAGACAGGCTCAAAAAGAGCAGTCACTTTTACATGAATAAATTGTTTCCCGCCATAAGCTACAACTGATAATTTTCTGAAAGGGGCTTTTTTCGACTTTATTTTAGGGAAGCACATTGTTTCCCGCCATGTGCATAATTGTTTTTTGGCTATATAAAAAGAAGTATCATTCCTATAAAATAAACAACAGATAATTTCCTTACCTTTGGATGTAATGCAATGATGCCAAACCCAAATGCAAGAATCATGGTCATAACAATGAAGAAAACATTAAGGCCACAGTCATGCCCTGAAGGATTGAACCAGATGAAGAGGAGTCCTGAGAATGTAAATGCTGCAATGTAGCATCCAGCTGATACTGCAAGTAAAGCAATGTACCTATGGTTTCCAGAAAGAGATCAGTATATGATGAATTTATATTCCCCTTGATCAAGAGAAAAACGACCCAGAAATTTTTACCAACCATTTCTGTTCATCCTTCTCTACCCAGGCATCATTCCAGGTATACGTGAAGTCTAGCAGTATAATCACTTGAACCAATAGAAACAACCCAGATCCGAACTTTGATATTGTTTCTGCGTAAATATAAGATACCAAACATCAGACTCTCAAGCTCAGTGTCATTTCTCCAAAAACCATCGGAAAACTTGCCCCACGTGTAATGAACTGCAAGATACCAAAAGACAAGGCGCATAATACAAGAGGCTAAGAAACAGTTCTTCCTACTTATGCGCTGTTAAAGAATCATGATTTAAAACTTCAAAGCGAGGTCTGTATGAACATTTGATGAGACCCACCAAAGATATGGTATGAATTTAAACGATAACAATGCACGGAAAAATGTAAGTCAACTTGCCCCATGAAAAAATTCATCAAAGATATCTCGTGGTTTTCAAGGTGCATAAAAATGAAAAGTGTTGCTAAGACCATTGATTAGTTTAGAATGAAGAAGGAAACTAAGGGGAATAATGGTGGTCAAAGCCGAAACCTAGAAATTGCATCTAAATTTGGGAATGACAGAACAACTTTGGCTCTCACAAAAAGTCCTGCACACAGAGGGCGCGTTGTACATAACAAGGACCAAAATAGGAAATAGAAAAAGTCATGGATCCTCAGCTTTTGTCTTATATAAAAAATGAAAACCAATACTGAATCTTGGCATCTCATTACAGTGGCAAAAGGTAAGAAGGTTGAGAAGTTTCTTATTTGTAATATTTATTTAAAATAAGAAATCGAGCGCAATGGAGGAATGATCCCAACTAATTTGGGATTGAGGCTATGTTGGTGTAGTATTCAAAAGAGAGGGAAAAGGGCAGAGTATAAATAATTGAAAAGAATTTGCATTGGTGTTGAGAGGAAAGACTGACCATATACTGAAATAACAACATTGGGAAGAAAAAACATGAGGACGATAAGCAAAACCCACAACACTATCTTGAAAACCCAGCCACCATGGTGCCATGAATTTCTTCTGTCATTCTGGTCCTTCACACGAATCATTATGAGAGCAAATGCTGCAAAAAACAAGAAATTGCCCAAGCTGACACGAAGAACTGCATTTGTCTGATACCATTCTTTCGAGTGTTTGTGAGAAGATGTGTTTATCCCTGTAGAAACAATGAACTATCAGATTCTAAAGTTCACAAGTCCAAACATTCATCTACGTAAGCAGCAAACAAACAAAAAAGATCAATGAAGAAAGACATGGCAAAAAACAGCGACTCCCAATAGAATGAGCATAACTAGATAAGTAGAATGAGCATTTACTATTGATCCGTTATCCAATATTTGTTTATTTAAATGAATGAGAACAACAAAACAGGAGTTGAAGTCCCATTACTAGGAATAGGATAGGCAACAGCCGCAACAGTATTTGCCTTCATAGACCATCCTATTAAACATCATATACCATAATTTATTTCAACTTCATTCAAAACAAAAAATTGAGTCAGCGAACAAAGGGAATTTTCAGCTGATAGATCTCCTAGCTTCAAATAGAGCACAACTGTGAGACTTCATTTCATATGCAAGCAGCTCAGCAGCTTGCTCAACAACAAGTTCACCATTTGTTGAAAAAAATCCTGGAAATGTTAGAGCTGTGTCAACCAAACGAAACCATGCCACATCTTTTGAGGGAGGGGGTAGGATAACTCTCTCAGATTGATCACTTGCATTAAAAGCAATAAATAAGTCGCCTTCCTCATGAGAAGAGTCTGAGTTTGATTCAGAGACTTTATTGTTTTCCCTCAATGTCATAGCCAAGAACTTGCTTGACTTGTCTTCCCATCTTGGTTGAGTTAAGTCACTCCCAAGCCAGTCTATGTTATCTTCCTCCAGGAAATCTCTACTCTGGAAAAGACGACGCCTCCTCATTCTGAAAGAACTCAAAAATGCAACGAACTGTGTCAGTTGAACACCAAAATTCATTCTCAAAGCTTCCCAATCAAACGGTTTTTTGTCCTTGTATAATGGGGAACCATTGCAGGATTGTCCACACTCGTCTCCCATATTGATAACAGGAACACCCAGTGAAACGAACAGAATAAAGAAAAAATTGCGTATCTGCTTCAGCCTTGTTTCAAGGACATTAACTTTATTTGTAGAACCTTCTTCCCCACAATTCCAACTAAGTTCTGAAGATAACTCACTATCACCAAAGCTGACCAAATCCACAATGGAAAGTCTGAAGTTTCTTGAAACGAAATTGAAAGAGTATGCTGGACCACGTCCATCCGAGAAAATATCCCCACTTCCACAAAGCCGTGTTGCAAGGTCACTAAGAAGACCCTCACCCCTCAAAAAATTCCTGACGTCGCGGCAAAATCTTGGATTCATTTCAGCCCATCTTTTCCAGTGAGGAAAACGAACTTCCTTGAATGATGCATCATTTGGATCCAAGCAATCAGCAATAATCTTGACCTTTGAAAGTAGAGGATCAAATGCAATAGCTTCAATAAGAGCAGGACGAGGTAAGTAATCCCCATCCACTCTTCCTACCAGAGAAGAAGCATTAACAAAACAAAAACCATCAACATGAAATTCAGTCACCCAATATCGAAGGCTGTCCAAAATCATCTGCTGAACAACAGGATTATTGCAGTTCAAAGCACCCTTAGATCCAGATGCCATGCCACAGCCAAAATGATAGTAAGAATAGTTATCAATTCCTTGCAGCCCTACTTTGTGCGCTGCAGAATCTCCATCATCTGTGGTATGCGTGTACACAACCTCCAATAAAACCTCTAAGCCATTGGCATGCAATTTCTTAACCATCTCCTTCATGGAATTGATAGCTGACAAACTGTCATGAATGGGTCCATATAAGTTCATAGGAGAAAAGAAATGAAATGGGAAATAGGGTCCTTTTTGTTCATCAAAAGGAAATATCGGTTCTAATAAAATTGCATTTACACGAAGAACTTTAAAATGTACCAACTTCTCAATCAAACCAGAAAATGTCCCCGCAACACCAGTTGGCAGCTGGCTAGACTTGTCCTCGGTAAAACGCTGCACATTTAGCCGATAAACCACTAGATTCTCCAAACTTAAACAAGGGTGTTTTTCGTCACTCCAGTCAAAAGCAGGGACCTCACTTAAATTCCCAATACAGTTCATTGGAGAAAAGGCAGCAGTCCGATCAGGAAGAAGACTACCAAGAATCTTAGAATACGGATCAAGAAGGACTTGTTTTGGATGAACTACGTCTCCCTGACCATTGCTACTAGTTTCATTGCATCGATAACCATAAGCCACGTAGGGCCATACGCTCTCCATCAATACATGCCAAATGTCACCAGTCCGATTAATGTATGGATCCAATGCAATCTCTAATGATGGTTTATTTTTATCTGCCTTCCCATCATACAAGCACAGAATGACACTTTCTGAATTCTTTGAGAATAGGGCAAAGTTCACGGAACCATCATTAGAAAACGATATGCCCAATGGAGCAGGATGCCCCGAACGAATACCCACTGGAACACAAAAATTTGTCTTTCTGTGACTTCTTATCTCTAGATTTCTTTCAGGATCATTAGATTGAGACTTCAGTAGAAATGAGAGATAAAATGGAGCCTGATCTAAATCAAATTCTATCCATGAAAAAAGCATATTTTGACCTTTTCTTATTAATGGGGTCTGAAAACTATTGGATTCAGATCTTGTAGATGACATTTGAGGATCAAAAGGCATAAAAGATGATGAATCTGATCTGAAGATCCCCCATTTCACTACCAAATCACTCTCATCGGCCCATTGCGGCAACGATGAAATTTCAATGAGAACTGCATATTTCAAATTTTTCCTTCCAACATACACCTTCACCAGACCACCTATTTCTGCTCTAAATAAATAAGTTGATGTGTTTTCTAGTCCTTTGGTTTCAGTAGCTGTAAGTAAAGATGTTCCAATTTGAGAGCCAGTGCTTCGAGATGAAGCATTTGCTATCAAATCCATGTTCTGCCTAGCATTTCTAGCTCTGTCCTTGAAATCTTCGCCATGGACTTGGTCTTTTCTTAAATTAACCATCTTCTTCACCTTAAATGTACGTCTGTTTCCATATTTGAAGTGGATGGCAGACGCCCAATTTGTCAATTTGACAGTTCCATACCACTGATGGTTCACCTGTACCGAAACTGATGGTAGAATATTCGCCATAAGGTTTTGGAGAAGGAAATCGAATCCAGATTGTTATTAACGAGAAAATCTTCGGTTGAAGGAGACTTAAGTAAACCTCTTTGAGTGAAGGAGGCTTTAGTAAGGAGATTGCTGGGTTTCTCTGTTTGAGATGAAAATATTAATGCAGTTGAACAAGAGCTCCAAAATTTATAAAATGAAACTGAAAATGGCTTTATTCATTAGCCATTACTAATGATAGGTAATGGGAAAGCTGAAATTAAAAGCAATGCAAACTTAATGTGATCAAAGTAAAATATGAGAGTGGCGAGTTCAGCTTATTTCAAAATTCATGGGTACTGACTTAACGTATTATTTGATGCGCAATTGTCTCCTCCCTAAATTTCTTGAGATTTCTCACAGCGATAAGAAACAAGGGCAACAATCTTACCAAAGTTTCTGCCCAAAGCCGAACATAAATCATTAAAAAATACTGGGAACAATTACAAATAGTACTCCACAAAGCGCATTAAATGAGAACTAAAAACACTTGTAAAACTTTATTTCTAACACCCAAAAATAGACAGATAGCAACCACTTTATGCAGATACAAGGAGAAAATAATCAGATAAACGTTATGCAGATATAAAGGCACTCTTCAACCAAGAAGATGTCCTCCAATTGTGAAACTAAAATCTAAAAACTGCATTAGCATATTATCAAGATTTCCCACAGCAATCACAAATGGTATAATTTACAGGTTAAATGTAATGAGAACATCGAGAAGCAATTTCGAAACTCAAATAAAGTTGGAAAACCACTAACCCTAATCCAAATTAACATAATTTTCCCCCAACCAACGAAGAGACCGAACGAAAAGCGAGAATTCTTACTAAATCATAACAAAAGGAGCAACTTTGAATTCGTTGACCTACAACTTCA
Organism: Stephania yunnanensis; assembly: GCA_039657365.1. NCBI lineage: Eukaryota > Viridiplantae > Streptophyta > Magnoliopsida > Ranunculales > Menispermaceae > Stephania > Stephania yunnanensis. The sequence goes on along the minus strand of CM077582.1, from coordinate 59,534,604 downwards.
GCACTCAAATTGAACCCCTAAACACAGAAAAAAAAACCGAAAAACCTAAAAAGGGCACACAGAAACCACACAATACTACGTTTCCCCATAGAGAAACTCACAAATCCTAATCCAAGTCAACACAATTTTCACCCTAAACAACGAAGACACCATAAAAACCCTAAAACACGAAACTTTTCACGAAATCATTGAAAACCATAAAAAAGGCACACAGAAACCACCCAATCCTGCGTTTCCCCATGGAGAAGCTCAATAACCCTAATCCAAATCAACACAATTTTCACCCCAAACAACGAAGAAACCCTAAAAACCTTAAAAGACGAAACTTTTCAACAAATCACTGAAAACCCTAAAAGGGCATGCAGAAACCACCCAGTACTGCGTTTCCCCCATGAGAAACCCACCAACCCTAATCCAAATCAACCCAATTTTCGCCCCAAACAACGAAGAAACCCTAAAAATGGAAACTTTAGAACAAATCATAGAAAACCCAAGAGAGGAAGCAATGATCGATGAAAGTACTCACATGGGAGTTTCTCCATGAGAGGAGCAGCAACTTCTCTGAGAACCCATGAAGTGACGAGAGAGAAGCCGAAGAGAGCACAGTAGGCGATTCGGGCGGAGCGAGCGGAGATCCCAGAAGCCACTGAAGAGCAGAGACCGCAAGCGCAAGAGGCGCAACACGAGATCAAACACGACATCGATCGATGCGATGAATTCTTATCTCTGCTTGGCTTATTCAAAGAGAAGAAGAGAGTTTGTATAATCCTAAAAAGAGGGCCTAGAAGGTAGACTCAGACCGCCTCGTGTCGTCGAATTTGAAAGGATTTTAAAATAGTTTTTGAGGATTTTGAAATCGCCGAGTATTTAATTTTGGTTTTAAAAAATTTTAACCGACTTTGAGAAGTTCTTGGATGTTCAATTAAGATTTCAATAAATCTATTTGTACTCATGAGTTTCGAACTCATTGAGAGATTTTAAAATTTTTTGTAAATATTTAAGAGGTATCAAATAAATTTTATAAGTGATTGAGGTTGTTTCATTAATTGCTCGAGGTTGTATTTAAAATTAAAAAAAGTTTTGAGTCGTACTCACGAGTCCAAATAGCATTACTCGAAAGATTTTAGTAGGTTTTAATTGATTTGAATGGATTTATATTAAAAAATGCACTTAATCAAATCTCACTCCTATCCGTGAGATTTGGATGAATTTTGAATCAAGTTATTCAAAATTCATTAAATTCTCTCAAATCTATGAAAATCTATTTTCATTTTTAATTTATTTTTTTGGATTTGAATCATAAAAACAAAAAAACAAAAAAAAACAAAAAAATGAACCTGCTTAAGAGGCATCTAAGATTTTTTGGCATCAAATTCTTGATTGTGTTTCAAAGGGCATGGAATATGCTTTATCGTGGAGCCCAGCTTTGTTCAATTTCAATGGTGTAGTCTATTATATGCTTGAAAGTTAGTTGATCCATCTTTTATATAAAAATAAATAATAATAATAACAAAATGTTGCTCCATAGATTTTGACTTTTTGTCACCAATAAAGGCTTGGTGATTATTTAAATTTCTTTTTTCTTGAAGTTTCAAAAAAGTATATACTTGTTGAAAGTATATAAATCAATCAAGTTGGTTGTGACCGCCCCAGTTCCACAACTTAAACTGAGCCCCGTCTGGCCTAGACTTACGTGGACCCCGAGTCAATCATCGCAACGTCAGCCTTCCTAACCATTTATCATAACAAGACAGTGAAATTTTACATTTTTAGTGAGTTATTCAAATTTGTAAGTTATCAAAGTTTATTCGTAAGCTATTTCAACTTAAACAAATCTAAACAATTATACACAAATCAGTTATAACAACCTAGAGTGCCGAAACCCCACATAACTCAGTCAACATGTATAATAAACAAAGGAGAGAAAAAAAATAATATCATCTACATGCCTTAAGGTATCTCACAAAACTTATATACCCTATATGATAAAAACAATATATATATATATAACACAAAACCTACAAAATGTGAGAGGGAAAGCCGTTCCAATGTCCTCAAAGTAGATCTTCTAGTACTGACCTCTTTCCCTTACTCGATTGCAGATCTGCACTCAGTCACACACGAGAATGATGAGCCTAGGTAAGTAAAGCCAGTATGATACTAAACAACATTTCAAAATAAATAAATCAGTCTATATTCATGCAGATAGAAAGAAAATATCAGAACGCATGAATAAATAAAAGATTATAAATAAATAAATAAATAAAAATCGATCAATGAGTGTCCAGGAATGCAATCAGAGAGGCGCGAGTAGTCCCGACTAATAGGTCGTTGAGTCTTGGCAAAATATCAAGACTCGGGTTCTAAGACTTGGTAAACTCACAAGCCTTAAACCTACGAGATAATGAGACTTCTTAGAACAACCACGCTAAGAACTCACACCCCATCAAAATCAGTAACCAGTGCAGTGCATCCCGAGGTCATGACTTTGGTATGTTACCTCAGCCAACCACTCTTCCAAGGATCACCGTTGACGCACTTGCCCTCGGACAACTTAATAAGAATGAAATTCCAAGGATAGATAACAAAGCAATGAACAACAATATTCAATAACTTAAAGTGAAATAACTTTGCATTTCCTTGCTGGTTTGTAACGGCCTAAATATAATTCGCCGTTATTTATGGCATATTTGCAGATGTGCCAAACATCTCAGATGCTCGTGGGACTCGCAGTTAGGCTTGTGCTCGTCTAGAGCTAGGTAAATAGTACTTTTGTGTGCTTAATTGATTAATTTGCGATGTTTGTATTAAACTAGTGTAACTGACATCTCAATGTGTGATATTATAGTACATTTGACGAGCGAGACCGTGTGTTAAGTATTCGCCTCGATATGCATGTTGAAGCGGGTACCGGGTAGTTTAGCCGACTTAACACTAGGTTGGGGAAAAGAATACACACAAAATGAATAAAAATTGGTTCAATAATTAAAATGGAATGTATATATGATGGTTAGGGACATGGTAGTAGGCATACGTCGCGTTTTGGGACTCGAAACCGGGCATCGGAACGTCCTAACATGGACTTTTTGTGCTAAGAACAAGAGCAAGCGAGTTAATGGTGTCACAATTGGAGTCATGGTGGTTAGAATATGAACAAATAAGGAGCTTTAGATGGTCTAGAGATGCACAAGCAGGTTAAGATGATAATTCAACTATATATAAGTCAAATTGACTTATTTTCCACCATCTTTTCTCTCTCGTATCCCATAATCAAAAAATTGGAAGAGAATGAAACAAGGGTTTTGTAATTTTCGTGGTGATTCGAGGAGCTTGGGGTGAGGAATACATCAAAACCAAGGTGAGAATCACAAACACCACAACTTTCTATATCTTTTGATCATAATTTGAGAGGTGTTAGTGAAGATTTGGTGATTGTTGAGTTGGTGTTTAGATGTGTTTCAAATGTTTTGAAGTGTTGTTGTTGGTGTTGTGGCTGTTGTTGGGTGTATGGAAAACCCAAAACGTTTCAGCAGTTTTGTTGTCCAAAGCGTGATTAACGTGCTAATAGTAGAATCTAGCGCGCTAGTAACAATTAGCGCACTAGGCCAGAAAATTACTGCGCGTCACTAACGCGCTAGGCCAGAAAATTAGCATGCTAATATTCTTCTAGGTAACAAACGTATGACTATCTGGGTGTCTAACGCGCTGGACCTAAGCGCGCTAATGCACCCCTATTTTGACATAATTTGTGAGAATTGACTTAAAACACATACAAATGATTCAATATCAATTATACATGAAAATAGTTCATATAGGCTGTACTTTGGAATATCCGGGACTAGGCGGAGTCGGACTAAGGGTTAGTGAAAGTACACGGAGTGCAGTGTGAGGTGTGTAGTATCCCAACTGAAATTTCTTGAACAGTATTTACTTTTGCATTTTGAATTCAATTTATGTCTTTCATTACTCAATTCCTGGTATGTTATAATGGACGGACGTTGAGGCTCTCCCTCAGTGCCATTTATGTGCGTACGTTCACTAGGCCATAGCACGTGTGTCATCTCGGTGAATAGGGCTACCCGAGAGAGCGGCGGGCACGTGTGGGTGCGTCGTAGGTTCCACGATGACCACCTAGCGGATCCAGATACTGGCCTTGCTGGAGTGCTACTCGCCAGCAGTATCTGTTGGGAGTTCGAAGTATGGCGCTAGTCTGACCCTAGGGCTAGGAACACACACTTTGAACTTTTACTATTACATTTGCATGCGATGAGCACAGTTGACTGTTTAGATTTCCCACATGTTTATTTAATAGTTTTCTTTAAATTTCAGTATTTATTTTCAGTATTGCTCACTTAATTTCCTTGGGAATACTCACTCTGGACTCGTCATCTGCCCTTTTGTGATGGTTTGAGTGTAGATCCTAGTACGAGTCGGGGCAAGAGCAAGCTACCAAAATACATAGACGTTTAGCCAGACTTGTACGTTTGTACTTATTTTGTTTTTTTTTTGGGATTTGGGATTTATGTGAGACACTAGGACTCTATACTGTTGATATTGTGTAACATTGAGGTACATTTTTTATCTATGATAATATATGGGGTTTCCACACTAGGTATCAAAGTTAATTGCATGACTTTACCGTTATAGATATTTGGTCATGCTAAAGACTTCCGCTGTGATTTATTTGGGTTGAAAATGATCATAACAGATGACTTGAGTCCAGTAACAATTTAAACAGTAAATTGTTGTCATTTATAGTTAATAATGATAAAAAAGTGGATGAGTTGGTGATGAAGTCCAAGAATTAGATTGCACATTCTTGATAGGATAATGAATCTTGATAGGATAATGATGAATTCCAAGAATTAGTTGCTAATTCTTGAAAAAATAGGAAAAGATATGACTCGCAACGATCCGGGGGTATGGGTTTATTGGAAACGACGTGGAGATCACAACTCACAGCTACGCCTGTGACTACGACGTTTTTCGGCGAAATTCCATCGTTTCGCCCTCGAAACGGCAATTTTGCTAATTTAGGAAACTTTTGTTTCGCTTATAACTCTCATTAGGAATTTCCATTTGGTTTCTAATGTCTAGGCATAGGGCTTTTTAGACTTTTTACTATTTTTGGCAATTTTAGGGTTTCGCTATTTAAGCGATCTATTAGGTGTAATTCGTAGTTTTTGGTTGAAATAAAAGAATTTTGAACTTTGGCTTAAGTTCGACCTAGATCGAGTTGTTCGTGGATTCGTTCAATGGTTTGGAAGACACATGTGGGACACCGAAATGTGTTGGCGATCATTTGGAAAATGGGCATATTCACCTCAATCCACATGCTTGTCCTAGCCTATCCGATCTCTCAACACTCCGAAATGTGTTCTCGAACGTCCGAGATCTCCTTTTAGTCCCTTGATGTTGTTTGATAGGTTTTAGAGTAGGTTTGAACCGTTATTTAGCGTTTTAAACCCATTTATAGTGTTTAAACCATTTTTGGAAATTGCTAATTTTTAGTACTGGCCAGGAAATTAGCGCACTAATGTCCACATTAGCGCGCTACCTCGACTATCTAGAGCGTTAATCAATATTAGCGCACTAATTCACATATCTAGTGCGCTAGATTTTCTACCTAGCGCACTATGTGCAGAACCCAGAATTCTGCAATTCGAATTCTGAGTTTTTGTTGCACATAGGCCTTGTTAACGCCTTGGGGACCCTCGTACACACTACTAGAGGTCCCTAACATCAACCACAACTCAAAACAACAACGCCCAACATCAAATCCATAAATTAACAACTTGACCAAGCTATGTTAATGGAGTTACTTAGCTTGATGTTCTTGCTCTTCTTCTTCCTCAACAAACCTTCATTGATTGTGAGCTCCTCACCACCACAAGATCACTCTAGCAACTCTCTTTTCTCTCTTCTTCCTTGCCTAATCGATTGTGATGAAATGAGGATCAAAATGTTGACTTATGGGTTCATATGAATATTTGGATATAGTTAAACCATGGTAATTGATCATGCGGGCACACGTATCTCGAGGCTTGTCTTGTGGTCCACCTTCATTCAATAATTTCACAAGTCATGCACAAATGACTCAACTAATTGATTCAATTGTCCTCTTGATTTGTCAATACGTGTCTCGATGCACATCACGTGACTATTGATTTATTTTTCTAATCTTAGGCCCACTTAATTTCACATTAAATATGGTCACATTAAAGCTAGTATAAAAACCATAATTAGCTCACAATAGACTTACCCTATAGGCCGCTACCTCGGTCTTACGTTGACACGCAACTCGAGGTACGTCTCGCTCGCCTCGACACTGATATGCCCCGCGTGTACCTTATCCGCACATTTCCGAAATTAATTTGTTTAATGTGTTCAATCATGTATAGTACATAATACAAACATCAAACAAAAATAGCATACCTCAGTGTCGACTCTCGAGGTTGTATCACGACAAGTGAGTCCTACATACGACATTGAAATGACACGTGGCACTAGTTAGATTTTAAGGTCGTTACATTGGTATGGAATCTCCTAAAAAAAATCAAGTTGGTATTGAATCATATAATTCACTTAAGTATTTATTTTAAATGAGACTAACTATCCTGATTAATCTGAACCAAACCAACCTTTCTAATCTGAACCAAAAAACAGGTGAGTTGAGATTTTCTTTTTCCCTTGTATTTGAAGCAATGCACGTTTTGCCTTCCTTGATATAATTTTTTTACCTGCTTAACTGTCTAAAAGAAAAATATGACTTAAAATGGCTAAATATAAAAATTAGGTCACAAAGTGAATTGGGCTTGTGTGATCAAGTCACGTGAGCCAGAATTGTTAAAATGGCCTATTTATACAAAGGCCAATGAATACAATTACAACTTCAGCAAAGAAAATGCTTGGTTTACAATACACTACAGAGAACTCTGATATCACATTGAGCAAATGTGCCTCAAAACTCACATGAATGGATCTTATGTATGAGAGACATAGAGCAGGCACTACTATCGATGTTTCATCGGACTTCGCGAACAATGTAAAGTTGTAAACCAAGCATTGTCCCTTCATCAGCAAGTTCATTTCTTAAAAAAGATTGAATTGGAATCCTAGTCCCAGTACAAGTAGAAGGAAAAGAATGAGAGATCATAATAATCAGTGTAGTAATGGTGGCAGTGCATGAACTAACTTCATTGAGGTCCAGCTTCAGAGCCGATTTCAGAACCATGCTTGCTTTGACTTGGAGTATTCCTGCGAGAGTTTCTTTTGGTCAACACTAAAGGGTTGTTCTCTTCCTGGTCGAAGGCCAAAGGTCTGTCAATCTCACCACCATTGAAGACTGGGTGGATAAACGCATCTTGAAGGTAGCTTTTTAAGTTGAAGTTCGGATCAGTAGCCCGCTCCAGTGTATCCCTCACCATCGCCTCCTGCAATCAGGATTAGCAAACAAGCATTGTTCGCGTCAAATTATAAGCACATTTCTTAAAGAAACGTAATGGCATTTTAGTGATAAACTCCTACCTGTAGAGGGAATTTCACGAATGCTGCTTCGAAACGACCTTTGCAGAACCTGTGGAAGGTGATAGTCAAGATAGGAAGAACAAGGAGGAAAGGAGTCGACAGCACGGCACCTGTTGTGCTCATTAGTCCAATCAGGAGGAGTTGTGAAATTATCATTCCAATAATTAGACGTCTGTGGACATCTGGCCAGAATGCTGCCGCACTTTCATACTTTTGATCATACACATTGATTATCTGCAAGAAGAACACCAGACCTCAAAGCCACATTCAGGATCAACGCATTGAATGACACTTAGAAATACCAGGAGGTGGCAAAGAAATGAAAAAAGGGACCTACTAATGCTACTGAAAAGATACCAACACCTACAACGGAGATATATTAGATATCTAACATTACTTTTTCTAGGTCCGACGTAATGGCAAGGCCTGCACATCACATCTAACACATTTTATGATCCGAAAAGGGTAAAAAGATCCTCACATTCCAGTTGATAATATTTGATTCTATGAACTCTTTAAACCATTTATCTCATATACAAATATATTTAAAAATTGTAAGTAGTATGTCTTGATTTACGATCAAATTGTTCTAATATTCTTAGAATCACCAAACAATGAATTTATATCTTAACTAAGATGAAGAAACGAAAAGAATCGTTGAGCTAAGAAATATAGGTACCTGATGACGGAAAACTAAATAAGCAAAACCAAAGAAGACGATGATGAAGGGTAGAAGGATGGGCGTAACCACAGAATAGACAAGACCAAGCAAGAAATATAGCTGTATCCGAGGTTCGGAAGAAGCAAAATCTAGGTGCCCTGGATCCATAGCCTGCTCTCTGTCTTTCTCGGTCTTTACCAAGAATGCATTCTTTAGATGGAATATAATCAATGGGATCAATCGAAGAATCTCTCCAGCTATCCCAGCCCAACCATCCACCATTATATAAGTTATAAAAAATGTTGCTTTCATTGGAATGGATACACCAACAGTTTTCGGAATCCTGTAAAACATTAAGAATGCCATGGATCAGACTAGTCAGAAGAAAAATACATCCAGTGTAAGCCCAAGCAGACTTTATGGTAATCCATAACAAAACAGATTGAGAACTGTTGGTAGTAATATAATAGAATTAGAAATCAATTTTTTTCGCTTCCACTATCTCTCCACAAGTCTTACAAATAATGGTAGCACTGGAGGACTTCATTAGGGAAATATCCCAGCTTGCAGTAAACTTCCCTCGGCTAAGAGCATAACAATGAATTCATATTTTCTTTTTACAAGCAAAAACTACGTACTCAGTAGCAGATTGATGAAGAAACTTCTTTAGCTGTTCGAATGCTGTTCCAGTAACTATACTCCCTAGAAACACATTCACTATAATAAATAGATGGTATTTCTCAGCAGATCTTCTCTCCAAAGATGACAGTGAGGTGTATCCTTCAATTTTGGACATGGTCATGAGTATTGTTGGAAGAAGAATTAGGAATATCTTTAATACAATCCCTGGAAGAAATCCTTGAACGACTGACTTGATAACCTTCCTGTAATGGGAATTTTACCAGTAATATAAATACGTTGTTTTATGCTGTAATAAACAAAATAAATTGCTGGCAAGCAAGAGGTTTATGTGCCCATAACGGGTCTCTAAGAAAAATATATAATCTTCGACAGTCAAACCGTATCTACATTAATGATTTTCATTAATTAATCATTATGTTTTTCCTGGAAGATAAAAAGGCGGCAATACCGATCTATTTTTATTTCATAGAAAAGCACCACATTGAATTTCGTTCGAACTTGAACACCTGTCAGGAATACCAGGTTTAGTAGATGGTTCACTGGTTTGGTATAGGGTTACTTGAGTAGGAGGTCAAGAGTTTGAGCCTCATAGTGGGCAAGTTGTGGTTTCTTTCTTGTCAAAAAAAAAGATTACAGTGATATATCCATCACTCAAAACAAGAGAGGGAATTAACATCATGGCATAATTTTACTTCAGCAAAATAGGAAAACTTGTAACTTGGCAAAACTTTTGGTTAACAAAGAGAATTTATAAACATATGCATCTTCCTATTCTAATCACAGGTTACGGATGCATTTCATTAAATTTCTGGTCCAAATTTTCCTTAAGGTTTGCAAGCACAGTAACTCCTTTTTACCACAAGTCTATAATTAAGTAAAAACATAGGAAATTTGCCCCGTGTTTAGCTATTGTTAAAAGGAGAATACTGAGCTCTAAAAGATGGCTAAGCATCAAGGCGATCGACCTCGTGGTAGAGAGGCAACCTTAAGGTTAAGGTTTCAAAACTTTTTCCCAGCCTGATGTTGAACTTGATGTCACAAAATCTAAAAACGTAGTAGAGTTCAAAGGGACTAGTGTAGATTGTTAACTCTCAAAAAGAAAACAGAAACAACAAAGTTTTTCTCTCACCAAAAAGACGCTCCATTTCAAGCATATTGTAGCATATATTCACAACACAAGAAGTGGGATGCAAACTAAAGAAAAGCGAGGTAAAAACTTACTTCTCAATTAGCACCTTTAAGAAAGGGAAGACTTTCTCGATCCCTTCAATATTTGCTATGGACTGAACCAATAGAATGGGAAACATGAAGAAAAATGTAAGGAAAAAGACTGCGACGGCCATAATTAATCGTCGGATGCTGAGTTCAACGAATGGAATTGACAAATTAGTCCAATATACATCACGTGGCTCAGGAGCCCATTCTGTCAACCAAATTGTTGGATTACTTGATTGTTGAGTCTGAGCACAAACAGCAGCAGCCCATCGACTTTTGAAGGAAACAAATGCTGCAGGTACTATTGCCTTCGGATCATTTAGAACTCTTTCCCTTTCTGTAGCTTCCTGGGTCAAAAAATAAATTAGATACAGTAGAAGAGATATGATGGGCAACTTGTGTAATTTAAGACTCTAGCATATGAAGCTTCCTATCTTAGACAACAATCTGCAAATCAATTTCTCTTTCCTTTGCTTTTCATAATTTCTACCTCATCCAATTATTTACACTAGAGAATGTTGAGTACGACAGAAAGATAAAATAAAATAAATGGCTGAAAGCTTATCGACAATTGGCAAAAATCTGCCAAATCAATTTCTCTTTCCTTTTCTTATCACTTTTTTCTCACTTCATTTGCTTTACAACTGATAACAAAATGATAATAAAAGACAAGAACATGATGATGACAGTGGTGGTAGTCACAAAAAATTGAAAGCATAAGCTAACAAAAGATTTAAAAATCATATGTTGAGAAAAGGGAAAATTTTGATACTTACTTCTTTAGACAAGGTTTCAATCTCTAAGGTATAGTAGTCAATTGCATCCACAGTTTCTCCCCAAAGGCCAAGAAAACCTTTCTATACAAAAGATTACATATGTGAGATAATGAATTGTAGGCTAAAATATTTGACAATGATAATTTTACTTTTGAAACTTCAACATGAAATAACGATCTAAGGAAAGTTAAAATAAACAACAGACTCATTGAAGAAAAGTACCTTCGTAGTTGGCTTTTTGCTAGGATTTCTATCATATTTATTTTGGTAGTAGTTGAGCCGATTATTTAAACCTTTCTTCTTCTCAACCAACTTTGCAAGAGCATTGGCATTTCGTACAACCTAATTTTCAAAATGTGCAAAATCAGTTGCAAGCAACTACAACACGAAAACTGTGAGGGAAACAACAAATTTATAGCCTGGGAACTGATAAATGTAAATGTTCAGATTTGAAACTTATTTCTTATTTCTTAATCATTTCAAGCTTCAGTTGACCAAATTAGCTGAGACTCAGTAGAAAAGTTTGGAGGTAAATACTAACCTGATGAGTAAGATAATGATCAGGATGATTGACACAAAAGAAATGCTCGACGTGCTCACTAACTGACTCATCAGGATCAGGAGGAATGTTTCTCACAAGGACCTGTTGAAGACAATACTGTGGAATTAATATGGAAAAACAAGCAACTGGAAATTTCATAATAGAATTCAGATGCTACACACACTGGAGAAAAGCATTAGATCACAAATTCCAATTATATTCAAAGGGTGCTTCATTTTCTTACAGAAGCTATGCTCTCAAATAGACAGAAATAAACTTAACATAAACATTGAAGAACCAAAGCTATCATGTCCTGCCATTATACCTGACAATGGAAAAAAAAAATGTGGTTTATACTCGAAGCTAGTTGCCAACAAGAAGATATGGCTGTGTTATACGATGTAGCTATGGAAGCTATATCGTGCATAATTTTTATGAGGAATATCTGGTAAAAAATAAATAGTAAATGCAGTACTTCAAAAATCATATCACAAATATAAACTTAAAAAAATAGTATCACAAAAATAACGTCCTAACCTCACATAGAGATATCAGGAAAAATAAATAAATAAATAAAAACTGTCAAATAAATAAATAACGTCTTAACCAATTGGGTGGCCCAATGGTTTGGTATGGAATTTGGAAGTAAGAAGTCATGGGTTCTAACCTTGGTGGGTGCAAAAGTTGTTTCTTTCCTATCAAAAAAATAAAAATAAAACTGTCAAAACTGATTTCTTTGTGTTTTTCTTTTTCCTCCTTTGAGATGAAGAAGATAATTAATTCTGACGTTGTGGTTGGGTTCTACTATGGGTTTGCGAGTTGGTTAGCGACATCTCGTTTTGTTCTAGGATTTTTCCTATTCGTAGGTCATTTGTGGCCTTCAAACAGAAAGAAGAGTTCTCTACTCAGCTAACAGACAGGTGCAAGGTCACTGCAGCTAGTCACTGTCTTTTGACTTGTGAATCACTAGTTAAGTTGACGTCTTGGCGTTAAATAAGAACTTTGCTGTTGGGTTTCCAAATGCCAAACGGAGTCTATAAATTATACGGAATCTAGAAATTTTAGCATTTTTCTTTCTTTTATAGTACTTGCCACATTTGTTTGCAAATGAACTCTTTTGTATTCCTTACAGATAGCATTAGATACCAGAATTACATAATGTTTTTCAGCTGTTATATTAGGAGATAATAAGTGCAGAGACCAGACATGAGTGTTTGACAACAAAAGTACGGAAACAAACTCACCGTAAATTGATCTGGGCGACGATTTTCAGATGCAAGAAAATGCAGCCTCAAATTAGTTATTCTCTTGTATTCCTTATATAGCACAAAGAATGCCCAAAATGTGAAGATATACGCCATTACTAAGTGAGCCCAAAACCTGCAAGCGAGAGAGCAAAACAAAAATATTCATTATCATCTATCCAAAACGTTAGAATCCATGGTAAAAGGTCATAATTAGTTTTTCAATAAGAGTCATAATAAGGTATTGATGATACACAAACAAAAGAGTTTACCATATTTTAAAGAACTAAGAGCTAATTAAATTAAAGTTTATAAAATAATTCACATATGAGAACGTTTACGCTAAGCCTGATCAGACAAGAAAAAAACAGAGATTCCTCTCAAATCGACCTCTCTACCATGGTCTCGAAAAATTAAATATGATTTTACAAGCATGGAAGGATTTCACTTAACTGCCCACTACGTATTCATGCCATTGCCACAAGTCTAAACTCAATAATGTTTATCAAGTTGAAATACTGCTATTTGCATCTTCAACATACGGCTAAACAATTGACAAGAGGTCTATAATTTACTCTTTGAAGTACTCATGAATTTTAATCTGGTTTGACGCATCACTAGTCTCTTTTTTTGCTTTCTATGATTTGCTCAATGAATATTGATGATATCAAAGGCAGTTGGGGAGGAAAAAGAGTTTCCGCATCCTCAAAAGTATGAGGTAGTCAATTACTTTATTGGCCCAGTTCTTTCTTAAAAAAAAAAAAAGATGTGATCAAAGATTATAACAAAAACTTGTAGGTTGCAAATGTTGTATGTATGTTTTATGCTATCTTAACAGTGCATGCAAAACTTTAACAACATTTTTACACGTAACTGAAATTTTTTTAAAAGAAATATATGTTACACAGCTCTCGGAAATGGATTATACAAATGCATAAGTACATCTGAAATATCCTATGAACTTCCTAAAATGTGCGGCTAATGTATGTCAAACGCAAAAGTATGTGAACCAGTTTTTTTTTCCAGAAACCAAAAAAAAAAAAGGACAAACAATACGAAACTGGACTAGACATGAAAAAACTAAAATCCTAACCTTTTTGATCCAGAAGAAACATTCGATATTGAGAGCTTGTCAATGACACTAAAAGTCAAATTTCTAGTACGCTCTAGAGAATCACCAGTCCAATTGACAGGCACTAAGACGGCAAAAGCAAGCAGAGCGACAGGGACAAATAACTTCAATCTGCGCATTCATGTGTCAAGTTAGCACACCCATTGAAAATAGTGGCAAGAATAAAAATATATGGTGAGAGGCAATATCAAGAAAAAAAAGAAGAATAATCCCTGATTCTTCTATACACAAATGATACGTCTGATCCACCTTTCCGAAAACCACATCAATATATGAACAAGCTTCGAACCCATTAAGAGGAGGTTTCGAAGAAGCATATCCTCACTATGATAGCTAAACATTTGGTAACCTTAACAATGATTAAAAACATTTCAATGGACCATAGACCAAAAACTAGCAGAATTAATGAACTCACCCAAGAAGGTAAATTCTAATGTATACGGCAGAATCGAGACCTGCATGATCAATAAGCTCCGGTTCTGGCATTCTTAATGCCGCTGGCATCCAGTTCAAAAACCTCAAATATGTTCTGCAATCCAAGTTCACAAATTTGTTCACAAATGCTCCAGAATGTGTGGGGGTGCCTCTTATTCCCTTGAGGTACCATTTGGGGAAGTATACTCTATCATTGAATGGTTGAAGCCGCAAGATTGCAAATGCCACAAGAAATGCTATTGCAGAGAGAATATTAATAGCTGCTGCAGTTCCAATATCTGAAAAGCTAGCCATTTATTTCCCTGATATTGGTGACCACCTGCAACTGTACCTGAATGAAAAGCATATGTGGAATCAAGTTACAGCAAGATACAAATTTTAGCGAGTGACCATCTTAACACCATTTGAAAATTACAACTATGTCCCATTGACACTCGGAAAATTCACTTGACTACCCTTTTTGTTTGGAAAAAAACCAAGGCACAGCGGAAGCAAACAACCTCACAAACACATATCGACAACAACAACAACATAGCCTCAGTCCCAAATTAATTGGATTCGGCTACATAGATCAAACTCTTCCATTGTGCTCGATTTAGTGCAATTGATGGTGAGCTTTCCAAACCATCCAAATGCTTCCTAATTAATGCGTCTCATGTTAACTTAGGTTTACCCCTACTTCGTCGAATTTCTTCAGTTTCTATTGAGTCGAGTTTTCTAGTGGGGCTATTTGTAGGTTGTCTTTGCAGGTGACCAAACCACTGCAACCGCCCTTCCCTAATCTTTGTGTCAGTTGGTGCTCCTCCTACTTGTCTTTGAATTTCTATATTTCTTATTCTATTTTTACGAGTTTTACTACACATCCACCTAAGCATCCTCATTTCCGCTACGTTCATTTTATGTAATTGTTGTAGTTTTACTGCCCAACATTTACTTTCAAATCTCGCAAACACATAAAAATCTCTAAATTTATTTAATTACAAATTAATCTAAAGGTCTTTATATATAGACTCCAAAATTACAAATTTAACTAAAACACATAGTTAGACATTGCCGAAAAACAAACATGAAGTTACTTAGAAACTTCCTAAACACAAAAACAATTAGAAACTTTACTAAAACACAAGACTTTTTAATTAACTAACATACTAAAATAGAAACTAGGAGTTCTGAGCCAATAGAAAAACCCAACAATTTTATCACATTACCAAAACTATGGCAATGTACATCTTTAGCGTCGATGAAAACTGTCAATTGATAAAGATCAATTGCCTTGAGTTTTTGAAAAGGCCATACCAGATGAATGAGTTCAAAAAAAAAAAAAAATCTTCAAATTTCAAAACCCCTTCGAAAAAAATATATATATATCAAACACTAATCACTTTTCAACTTATCCAACTTCACAAAGTTTTGCTTCCTTTCACCTCCAACAACAACAACAACAACAACAACAACAACATAGCCTCTATTCCAAATTAATTGGGTCGGCTACATGGATCAAACTCTTCCATTGTGCTCGATTAAGCGCAATTGATGGTGATCTACTTCGTTTCGCCTCCAAAAAAAAACTTAAATGGTTGAATTCTCTCAATTGAATTGTGTACTTCTCCTTATTCAACTAATACCTAAATAACAAATTCAACTCGCTCCGATTCTGAGCTTCCGAAAAAAAATTAATCCATCCAACTCTAATTCTTTCTTTCAGGTAATCCGAAATCCATTTGATATGATTTTCACCAAACGATAAATTAACATTATTTTGAATCACAGATTCCATTAAAAAAAATGAAAAAAAATTTATCTCCTACAATCACTTCAAAATCTCCAAATCAGAAATCCAATCAAACCAATCCTCACCAAAACAAAATCATCAAACTTTCTATTCTAGATTCCACCAAATGTATTGAATATAAATGAATCCGCCTCGCTTCGAACACGAGAACCAAATGAAAACACAAATCAACGACCGTGCAAGATTAATCGTACCTCCCAATGTCGAGAAAGTTAGGGTTATAGGGTTGGAAATGCGAAGAGTCTCGATGCGCGCACGATTGGTGCGATCGAGGGAGGGCGAGAACAAGAGCGGAGCCACTCGATCGAACGGTTTCGTTCTTCGTTTCACACCTCCCTCGCTCGCTCGTCTCTCGCTTTGTTACGTTTGTTGTGCGTTTGTTGTGGTGCTTCGAAGAGACGAAACACGACGAGTGAGAGAATTTGAATTTCGGACTTCCCAAACAGTCCCTTGTTTCATGGTTGGCTTTATTGTTACTTCGGTTTCTTCCCGCTTTTGTCGCGCAACGGATTAACGGAATTCTGGGGTGGGGCCGGGTGCGGAGTGAGTTGGATTGGCGTCGGGATTGGGTTTGTATGATCGGGATGTTAGATGGGAGCGGGTGGTGTGCGTTGGGATGATCGTCGCTCGTTGCCACCTTTGGTCGCTGCATTCATTGCAAGTGCCTGCTTTTGTCTTATTCGCTTCATGGTTTTAGATTGGATTAGCTACACTAAACTGGCTAATCGGTGTATTCACTTGACGGATTAAGTAATCCATGGGACTATCTAATATCCAATAGAGGTGACTAAAGTAAACCATCAATTTTGGTGGGACTAACTAGTCCGTTCAACAGGAACCGAAAAATAGTGAGGTGATTTGGGGGAAGCTAACCCTAACCAAGGAAGGAAAGAAGGAAGAGATCTTCGAATTGTGAGAGAAGGGACGACAAATCTTCAAATCGTGGGAGGAAGGGAGGCCATTTTCTCAACTGGGTATGTATAGATTTTGTTTTTGGTGTGTGTAGATTTCATCGATTTTAGTCTTTGATTTGTGTTGGTTCACAGTAGTAAAGTGGAATGATGTGTAGATTTCATCGATTTGTTGTTTTTTGATTTATTGTTTTTTGAGTTTTTGTGTTGTGGGTTCATCTAAGATCTGATGAATGGGTATGTGTAGATTTTTTTTTTTTTTTTTTTTTTTTTTTTTTTTTTAGTTTTTGCAAGTCATAGATAATAACCTGAAATGGTTCAACCATCTTTCGTGAAAGCTTTACATGAACAAAATCCCTAAATAAAAGGAAAGCAACTTCTATGACCGAATCAGTTTCAAAGGCCACGAAAATGTAGTCATTTTGTACATCATTCTCAAACAAGAGCTCGTTCTTGTGGGACTTTGTAGATTGATGCATTTTGTTGGAGAAGATGCCCTTCAAGCAAGAAGACGATGACGAAGACGCGGGCGCTCACCAGAGATCGGGGACTCTGATAGGAAGAGCGGAGGTGAAGACCGAAATCGAAATCGAGTTTTACATTTTGTTGGAGATATAACTTAAATGGAGGAGTACTTTAGTTAATGCACATGTTACAACCACATGTACTCTCAGCCTTAAAACTCCCAACCGAACAAGCTACATAAAATGGACTAATACATAAACTCATGTGTTAATCCCATTACAAACTAATTTCATAATTTTGGGTCTCCCTAAAATGTGAATCGAACAGGCCATTAGTAACTCGTTTTATACACTATACATTACTAATTGATTAGTTATTGAATTACTAATATACTACTAGTATTAGTTTCGAGTTTTTTTGATAAATAATTTTATTTTACATCCATAAATGTCGATATTGATTCAACCCTTTATGATTAAATTATAATTAGTCTCACTAGGGATGATCGAAAATACATTCCTCAACACCTCTAAAGCAGTCAAATGATATAATGTAGTTGTTGCTTCTCCAACTTAGGACCATTGCCTAAGTCAACATCTTAAGCTTGAGTTGCTGCCGCTACACCACACCATTGCGTCGAACGATTTTTTCGTTACGATTTTAGAATAATTTACTACAATTTTCAAAGCATCTCTAATGAAATGGATGTGACATCACTTGCTAAAATACAAAGGAGGTCGTGGATTTGACTTGTCTTGAAGTCAAACTTTAAAGGCGTTTTATTAAAAAAAATAATTTACTTCATTTTTTTTATTGAGGCCACCTAAGGCAGAGATCAAAGTTTACATATGTGAAGATGAACAAAGATATGGCAGTGCTCCAAGTACATTAGATATCAAACTCAAATGCATTTTGCTAGAGTATGAGCGACTCTATTGTTTTGTAAAAAAAGTGACTCTATTGCCAGATCTTTTAATAAAAAAGGAATTGATCGCTATGTGGAGACATATATAAGGATGTTATGTATCTCGAGACAATAGGGTCAAAAGGCCCTGATTGTCATTTTCTCTTAGGGCCAAAATTTACTTCAATTATTCTTAGTTTTTTTTTCTTTTCTATTTTTTTAAGGAAACTTCAATTTTAGTTTATACATGCAAAATTTTCATGAATTTTTTTTGTTCAAACAGTTTATGATTATTTCTAAATCGCGTGGTTTTTAAGGGATTATGGAACCCTATCTCAATCACAAACAAAGCGCCATAAAATTATAATAATTAAATATATGAAAATTAGTAAATCACATCAATGCGATTAATTGATAAACAAATTAATGGCAAAATTGAGGGTTAATTTCACCAAAGGTCGTTCAACTTTATCGTTTGTAACGCTTTGGTAACTAAACTTACATTTGTATCAAATAAATCACTCAACTTTCTAAATTGTTTTATAAAAGTCGCTTTGGCCACACTTTGATAGTTGATGACAAATTTGCCCTTCTTGTTAGAAAGAGAGAATTGGGTTTGAAGGGCTCATGGAGTTGATGTGATTTTGGGAGGTAGTGTTGGGGTATGTGCCTTAGGTCAATCCATTAACTGTCTTTATGAATACTTTTAGTTAATAAAATAGAGGATTTTATTTTCTGTTTATTATAATTAATTTGCATGTTTACATTATAATAAAATCCATGGGTATTTACAGAAATATCTTAAATATCCCTAGTCGATCATTATACTGAAAACTATAATGAATTAAGACTAGTGTGAGTCTTGATTGATGATCATATGATGATTATACGTATAGGGATACGAATCAAGATCACGAGTACTTGTTAGAGAACAAAGTACTGGACCGACCCGCTATGAGAACATCGCATGGATTAAGTCATAGTTGTTTCTCATGATAGGTATATTTTTCAGTCCTCTGACTTGAGATTACCAGACTTCAACATTAGGAACATAGTGATTTGACACTATCAAACGTTATCTTTAACCGGACGATTATAAAGGTTGTGATTGGTTACTGTGTAAGCAATGTGATGAAGTTGTGTAATCGAGATAGGATTTGTCCCTCTCATATAAAGAGAGATATCTAGTGGATCCCTCGATGTGTTAGACTGTTAAAAGGCCTAGTCTAAGTGAATTGATATTGATCAATGTCACTTGGATGTTTTTAGTCTACCTAGAGATCGAGACTAGTACGATTGAACATGTTGGATGACAATTCCATGTCTTATGTTTGATTAAAAGGATATCGTGTGACAAAAGGATGTTATATACACTATTGATTAGGTTGTATCGATTTGATATTCGTACAACTTGGGTAGTCATAATGTCTTGCTAGAGGTCGCTTATGACTTGTATACCAAAATGTGTTTTGGTACACTGTCAACGTTGTATGAGCTTATTGGGTCGCACACTAAGAATGGTTTTGCGAGATTTTAAGATGGTTCAGGAAAAAGAATTTTATATGATAAGATTCATGACAGAAACGTCCTTGTGGTGTATTACACTTATACTTCTTTAAGTAGGGGTATATGTGTAATTTACTTAACCGTCTATATACAAGGGTTGTATAAATAGACGCTTTAAGTTAGAATACTGATACAAAAAGATTAAAAGGCCGAAACTCTATTTTCGTTTTAAAAACGACTTAGGGTTTTTTGTATGCTCTGGATCGTTTTGGAGAGAAAAAAAAGGTTTGATATTCTCTCGAAGCTAGCACTTCGAATCTCGGTCGCCGTTCGTGTGTGGACTACTAGTAGAGGGCGTTCGTCGTTGGCAGCGCCTTATAGATCGATCAACCCTCAGAAAGGTATATTCCGATTGAGGTATGATTAAGTTTTTCATGGTTTAAACGTTTTTAATGGAATTAGATTCGGATCCTGTTGGGGTTTTGTCAAAATTGTTTTGTAATCTTCGCTGCGCATGAACCCCAAAACCCAACAGGTAGTGGGGGAGGTCGTTGTTGGAGGTGCTGGAAGCGAGGGCTTCTTACTGGTTAGATGCATATGAGATTTTTTTTTGGGCCGGGGGGGTTGTTGATTTTGATTCAGTTGCGCCAAAAATTGTTCATGTGTCTTCAGTCCAGTGTTCTGTTGATCCTGGTTTTTTCAAGGGTATAGATGGGTTGCTTGAGGAAATCAGGAATAGGATAAATGGATGTAGATATATTCACTCTGATAATGTGAGGGATTCGTTGAGTCGAAGCAACGACTCTTCGAAGAAGGTTCAATCGGAAAATCTAGTTGTGGAGAGTTCAACGGTGCAGATAGAGGAGTTAAGCTTCTCTGTGGAAAGCAAAAATCTTATACGAAATGGCGAGGAGGGAGAAATCGCCATTGATGATAAGAAGATTTTCTCAAATGACGTGAGCAATTGAGTTAGAGGGGTTTCTCATGGGAAAGAAAATGGAGGGCATAAACTACGAATATTTAGTTTAGAATGGACATGGATAATGGTAGAATTTATGTAACCAGCAATAATGAGATTAGAAGAGATGAAGATTTTGATAGCGGGGAACGACATAGGAAAAGGGCTCGAAATGATGATTACAGTCCGGTAAGGAACCAGTTAAATGGTTGAAATGGTTACTCGAATGAGCGTTGGAACAAGAAAAGGTACCCGGATGGCCAGCGCCCTTAGCACCTCTGTGTCTCTCCTCGCAGCAGCCCTTACAGCATCTCTGTCACGACTCCACCGCTACCTCTCCAAGCATCGCCACTCCTCCTCCTTCCCTCAAACTCCACGAACCCTCCAAATCCAATGCTCTCTTTCTAACAAGAAGGGCAAGTTTGTCATCAATTATCATAGTGTGACCAAAGTGACTTTTACAAAACAATTTGAAAAGTTGAGTGATTTATTTAATACAAATGTAAGTTTAGTTACTAAAGCATTACAAACGATAAAGTTGAATGACCTTCGATGAAATTAACTCGAAAGAGGATAGATGAAAGTTTATAAGTGGGAGGTTAGGGTATGGTTTTGATTTTAAGAGAGAGAGTGTGTGCTGGCATCACTGCCACGTAGGTAATGAAATCCCTCTGAGTGAGAATTTTTCTACCCAACAATTAGCTATAGGGGGTCGTCGTTAATCCCGTCGCTATATTGGTCAACAAGTCAAGAAGGGCCCCCGACGCTATTTCCTGTTGTTATACATTTCAATTTTTTGTAGTGATATTTAGTGCCACATATGATAGATATTCTTTCCACATCCTTAACATGACACCAATCCATGATCTAAAGCCTCGTTTGATTTGTTTTTGCCAACTTACAGTACGAGTAAAGATAACTCTACGCAGTTAACTCACAATGTAAGTTTATATTTCATGTTTGGTTGAACTTTAAACTTGCTGGGAAGTTACAAATTTTTAGAAGCAATAAAATGTGAGAATTTGCATAAATGTCCTTCAAACTGTTGTAAACTAAGTTGTAGGCCAACTAGAACTTAAGTTGGACTTGCTAGAGACTTAAGTATAGAAGACATAAACTAAGAACTACTAGAACAAGTAGAGAAGAGGAGACAAGAGAGAAGAGAGCTAGAGTTGAGAAATGTAGAGATTTCCATTCCAACATTGGTGTGTGAATTACAATGGAGTTGGCACCCTTTATATAGGCCATTTGGTGATGATGATAATTGTACTTATTCAATGTGTACAAGTTATACATACACCACAAGTCATACAACACATCACAAGCAACATAGACAATACATGGAAGAGTTGGTGTACATTGGAGAGGATTACAAGTTACATGACAATACATGGATAAGTGATTATACATTGGAGTTGAATACAAGTTATGTAGAGTGTACAAGTTACATTCAATGTAGAAGTCATGCTTGATGTTACAATTCAATGTGAGAGTCATGCTTGACAATGTGATCATTCATAAGCTTGGTTAAAGGGTCATCCAATTTACAACACTCCCCCTTGGATGACACTTGCTAAGAGAATATGCCTCGTTAAAACCTCGTACTAGAAAAACCCCTGTGGGAAAAAATCTAGTATAGGAAAAAGAGTACAATGTTCTCGTCAATCTTGATTTGTAGTATAATATTTTGATTGCCTCATTAAAAACCTTGCTCTCGGAAAACCCAATGGGACAAAACCAAAGCTAAGGAAAAGAGTGCAACACATTGATACACTTTGAGAGAATATATATGCCTCATTAAAACCTTTACTAGAAAAACCATGTAGGAAAAAATCTAGTATAAGAAAAAGAGTACATTGCTCTCATAATTTTTTTTTTTTTTTTTTTTTTATACGGAGCATAATAATGATACACATTGCTCTCATATTAATCAACTTTGATAAAGAGTTTTAATATTGTTAGAATTGCCTCATTAAAAACCTTGCAAGGAAAACCCAAAGTGGGATAAAACCTTAGCAAAGGGAAAAAGAGTGCAATACACTAACCAACCTTGATAAAGAGTTTTAATATTGTTAGAATTGTCTCATTAAAAACCTTGCAAGGAAAACCCAAAGTGGGATAAAACCTTAGCAAAGGGAAAAAGAGTGCAATACACTAACCAATAAATCATTTTGATTCTCCCCCTCATGTTCACATGGGTGAGACATTTTGTGCATTTTGTTGCACATGGACATCGTTTTCTATATGAACCATTTAATCTTTGAAGCATATAATTGTCACTCTTTTGTATATAATACTTGCATCAAGTAATTGATTCATAATTTGTTGCTACTGAATGATCCTTTGAACTTCGAGTTCATATTAATTTATACATGGATCATAATACAACAAATTTAATGCAATTTGATGTGTTTCAAGCAATTTCACGCCATTCCTTTTGAATTGGCTTATATCTCCCCCTAATGGTGGGAAAATTGCTTCATCAAAGTGACAATTAGCAAAACTTGCTATAAATAAATTCCCTATCAGGGATTCAAGGCATCTTATAATATGATTAATGGAGAGTTAAATCAATATAAGTCTCCTATTGATTTGCCTTGAGATAATCTCCAGCTGATAAAAAAACTCAGTTCGATAAAAGATATCCGTGCGAATTTATGATATTATTGATGATTATGGATAATCAAATAGATCTTTCCACATTAAGAATGTCATTTGATTTATGACGACATTCATTTTAATGTGTCTTATATATTCCAGAAGTTAAAGCCGAAAATATTATACTCAAATTAAATCATATAGATGAATTTTTATTATTCTGAGTAGACTTCTTATGAATAAGACATTAACAATAAAATTGTTGTACCCGATATTGCCTGAACATTAGCCTCCGCTAAGTTTGAATTCGAGAAATATTCACTTTTATATTATAATGTACATGCATGTAGCACGATACACAAGACATAAACTCATCGCCTATATTTAGGTCACGATTTAAACACATCTTGATGTGCTTGTTTTATCGAGCCATTTTCAATGATAAAATTCATAATATTTTGCCTTTGATTTTGAAGGCATGGTAAAGGTCAAAAAAATATTCGGGTATATATATGACAATATTTAGGCAAAATAGCTTTTCATATATGACCAAAAAAATGTCATAATTATGAGCGCTCATTGTCAATAATTATTTTCCCTTTCTAGTGGTGCACCACTTTTGTTCCAATTTTTTTGTGGAATTGTCAATACGACCTTTACCTGATATTTTCACCTTTTCCACGTCCATAAATTTATTATTGCGATCATGATCATTATATGCAACATATGCTTCTTAATTTGAAGTTTGAACTAATTGACGAGAATGATATTATATTTATAATATCTCATTATTTTACTCAAACTACCATGAGACAAGAAATCAATCCTTAATATTTATTGGATTGACGTGCGCACTCGATATTTGTTTAAACAATAAATCAAGGCGGGCCACGTGACCTTATTTTTATTGTCTCATCGGTCATATTTCCACATAGCCTCAACATAGAGGTAATTAAAATTGTGGAATTATAATTAATATTTGATGATTAAATTTTGTAGCATGAGACTCAGTCGCTCATTTTGAGCTTTTGGAGCATTACCTTTTTGGTATGTATATATATAACTCCATAAGGTGAAAATATATATAAAGTGAAATATTCATTTTCAAATCTCTAAAGAGAAATTGACGAATGATTGTGTATAACACACAGTTTTGCATATATGCTTTATTCACAAATTGTAGTATCTAATTGCCAGGACAAGTAATTCTTGTCGGTAATATAATAAGGCAACAAATTCAACTATGGTTGAATAATATTTTGAAAATAAATTTAATATAAAATAGTTTTCCCCTTTTTATGTAAAAACATAACATATGATTAAATATATGTTCACAACTTGATTCATTAATAAACAAAATGTACTATTCGTATGAGTTGGTGGGACAACCTCCAGGTTGGGTGGCGAGACATAGTCTCCTTAATACCATGCCTCCTCGAACGGGATAACCCGTCTCCCTTTCAATGTTTAGCTTTACCGGGGACAAGGCTTACCCACTATCAACTCAAACTTATAGCATTATTTGTATTATAAAATCAAGAATAGAACAATAACTAATCGTTTGTAGTTTTAAGAGAAAAACTATATGTCACACATTGACTTTTGATTTCGATGTAGAAGATCGTACAAGACGCAACTACAGAGCATACTTTCGCAATCGGTGACGTTATAATGCATGGTATATGAATAAAATATGCATATAGAAGTGATGCATGTAATAAAAGGAAGCAACCATGATTATATAGAAATAAATTGAACTTATTTAAATAATAAAAGTTATACCTTCCTAGCTTTGTCTCCTTAACAAGCCTTCTTGAACTTCAAGATCTCCTTAATGCTAGAGCAAGCTCGTGCTGATAACGTGTTGTAAACTAAGTTGTAGGCCAACTATAACTTAAGTTGGACTTGCTAGAGACTTAAGTATAGAAGACATAAACTAAGAACTACTAGAACAAGTAGAGAAGAGGAGACAAGAGAGAAGAGAGCTAGAGTTGAGAAATGTAGAGATTTCCATTCCAACATTGGTGTGTGAATTACAATGGAGTTGGCACCCTTTATATAGGCCATTTGGTGATGATGATAATTGTACTTATTCAATGTGTACAAGTTATACATACACCACAAGTCATACAACACATCACAAGCAACATAGACAATACATGGAAGAGTTGGTGTACATTGGAGAGGATTACAAGTTACATGACAATACATGGATAAGTGATTATACATTGGAGTTGAATACAAGTTATGTAGAGTGTACAAGTTACATTCAATGTAGAAGTCATGCTTGATGTTACAATTCAATGTGAGAGTCATGCTTGACAATGTGATCATTCATAAGCTTGGTTAAAGGGTCATCCAATTTACAACACAAACATATTTTTAAAATAAAAAAGATGATTTTGAAGAACTTGGTAAAAAAATGATTTGTGAGACGTATTTTTGTCACTCGCCCCATCTCCTGTAAATTGAGAAATATTTCACTCACATACCAAACAAGACCTAAATCTATATTACCATTAGAGCTGCTCTACATATGTTCCTCCAAATTAATTCGCCCAAATTGAAAAAAAAAAAAAAATCAGAACCAAAATAGCCTAACCGAATTAACGAGACGTAGTCATGCAAACGGATCTTTCTTGGTTGGTCAAGTGGATCCCATGCCATAAATGCCCATCATTTTCGATGTTTGAAGAGACGTGGCACCACATTGTTGCGCACTAATAGCCAGTAGCCTCCATTGCTATCGCCACGTGTCCGTACCCAACACATCCCTATCTGTACCCCATCACGCTTTTCTAGTTTTAAAGTTATCAAGAACCCGCGTAATAAGACAAAGGGTAGTGCTATTTGGACTCGCGAGTCCAGACTCAAATTTTTTTTTAATTTTAAATACATCCTCGAGCAATTAATGAAACAACCATAATCACTTGTAAAATTACTTTTATACCTCTTAAATATTTACAAAATTTTTAACAACCTCCTATGAGTCCGGACTCATGAGTCCGAGTAGATTTATTGTAAGAGAAAATCGATCATGAGAGGCGAAATATTAGTGTTGAGATTGATCACCCATCACTCAATAAAAAATAAGGTTTGATGAGATTATAGAAAGGCAATAATAATAATAATAAAACTAAATAAAAATTGCTACCAAGTAAGATTTGAAAAGCTCTTCATTTTTTTATTTTTTATTTTATCAAATGGAGAGAGCATATAATTGCTCACATATATTACATCATGCAAAAACATGGAAAAGAAACTCCTATTACATCTTCACTAATAATACTTCTTAACCCAGTCGTCCAGATCTGCGTGAAATGAGTTCCTATTGACTGTAAAAATGCTTTGTTTGCCATTCAATCAACTACTCGGTTTTCCTCTCGATGGACATGTTGAACAACCACCTCCCATTATTTTTCCAACATGTGAAATACAAAGTATGAAAGATACCAATGTTTGTTGACATGTGCAATCCCTCTTATTTGAAGTATGAGCAACATTATCAACTTCAAGGATGATCCTTCTTTGGCCTAGACTCCATGCAAGCTGAAGTCCCACAAGCGCTCCCCACAACTCCGCATAAAAAATAGAGCAAGTGCCAAGGTTCGCCATAAAACCTACCATATGTTTTTCTCAAAAAAAAAAAAAAAAACCTACCACATTTTTTCCTTTTTTGCAAAAAAAGGAAAAAATATGTCTCGCATAAAATTTATCAAGAGCAATGCTATGTTTTTTTCTTCTTCTTCTTCTTCCTTTTTTTTGGTGAACATACAATGCTATCTTTACAAACTTTTTGTTATGACCCACTCGAGAGCCGTCCAATACACATACGCACACATCTCAAGATATATCAGACGGCTATCGAATGAGTCAGTGTTCAATCTCGATGACCAAAAAAATGTCATAATTATGAGCGCTCATTGTCAATAATTATTTGCCCTTTATAGCAGTGCACCACTTTTATTCCAATTTTTAGTGGAATTGTCAATACGACTTTTACCTGATATTTTCATCTTCTCCACGTCCATAAATTTATTATTGCAATCATGATCATTATATGCAGCATATGCTTTTTAATTTGAAGCTGAACTAATTGGACGAGAGCGATATTATATTTATAATATTTCATTATTTTACTCAGCTATCATGAGACAAGAAATCAATCCTTAATATTTATTGGATTGACGTGCGCACTCGATATTTGTTGCAGCAATAAATCGAGGCGGTCCACATGACCTTATTTTTATTATCTCATCAGTCATATTTCCACATAGCCTTAACATAGAGGTAATTAAAATTACGAAATTATAATTAATATTTGACCGATTAAATTTTGTAGCTTGAGACTCAACCGCTCATTTTGAGCTTTTGGAGCATTACCTTTTTTGGTATTTATATATTTATAACTCCATAGGGTGAAAAGATATATAAAGTGAAATATTCACTTTTCAAGTTTTGTATAACACAACATAGTCTTGCATAGAAGTTTTATTCACAAATTATAATATCTAATTGTCATGACAAGTAATTGTTTTCGGTAATATAATAAAGCAACAAGTTCAACTATGGTTGAATAATATTTTGAAAATAAATTTAATATAAAAAGTTTTCCCTTTTTATGTAAAAACATAATATATAATTAAATATATGTTCACAACTTGATTCATTAATAAACAAAATGTACTATTCGTATGAGTTGGTAGGAAAACCTCCAGGTTAGGTGGCGAGACATAGTCTACTTAATATCATGTCTCCTCGAACGGGATAACCCGTCTCTCTTTCAATGTTTAACGTTACCGGGAACAAGGCTTACCCACTATCAACTCAAACTTATAGCATTATTTGTATTATAAAATCAAGAATAAAACGATAATTAATCGTTTGTAGTTTTAAGAGAAAAATTATCAGTCACACATTGACTTTTGATTTATAATGTAGAAGATCGTACAAGACGCAACTACAGAGCATATTTTCGTAGTCGGTGACGTTACAATGCATAATGTATGAATAAAGTACATTTACATAATTAAATATGCATGTAACAAAAAAGAAATTAACCATGACAACATGGAAATAAATCGAACTTATTTAAATTAATAAAATTGTACCTTCTTAACTTTATATCTTTGAAAAGCTTCTTGATTTTCAAGACCTCCTCTTGTAGAGCAACTTCGTGCTGATAACGTATTGTGAACTAAGTTTTAAGCCAACTAAAACTTAAGTTAGACTTGCTAGAGACTTAAGTATAGAATGTATAAACTAAGAACTACTAGAACAAGTAGAGAAGAGGTGACAAAAGAGAAGAGAGCTAGAGATGAAAATGTAGAGATTTCATTCATACATTGGTGTGTGAATTACAATGGGGTTGACACCTTTTATATAGGTCATTTGATGATGATGATAATTGTACTTATACAATGTGTACAAGTTATACATACACCACAAGTTATACAACACATCACAAGCAACATAGACAATACGTGAAAGAGTTGGTGTACATTGGAGATGATTACAAGTTACATGAAGTGTGAGAGCCATGCTTGATGTTACAATCCGATGTGAGAATCATGCTCCATAATGTGGTCACATACATGCACAAGTGTCCATCCATTTCATAACACCTACCATATTATTTTTTTCCTTTTTTTCAAAAAAAAAGAAAAAATATGCAATGCTATGTTTTTTTCTTCTTTTTTTTGGTGAACATACAATGCTATCTTTACAAACATTTCGTTATGACCCACTCGAGAACCGTCCAATATATATACGCACGCATCTTAAGATATATCAAATGGTTATCGAATGAGTCGATGTTCAATCTCGCTGTCCAACCTGAATACCGTACACTAGCATCTTCCTATTTGTTAAACTTCAAAATTTATGCTATACATGTCTTTTCGTCAAACAAAAAAAAAAACAAAAAAACGCTCTCTTCAAAAAAAGAAAAAAAAAAGAAAAATGCTCTCAAAGTGCTATACAGAAATGTGTGACTAACTATAACCGCGTCAAAGTATCACTTCTCTACTATCAAAAAAATTACCACCAATTAATATTATTTTCCCCCGATCATTTATGTAAATAGCCTTAGTTACGAATGCAATTTACATATATTTCCTTCGACATTAAACAAATTAAAAAATTAAAGAACTAATAAGAGTAAAAGAGGAAAAATACAATATATTACACTACTACATTTAAAAAACGACTTTCAATTAACGCCGCGTGGAAGTACAATCAAATGGTCTTCATCAAATCATGATTACAAGGTCAATTCTCCCAATGTAACCACCAATCCCAAAACCTCTCGCATCCAACCCCCCACTTCCTCGCCCAACAGCCAATCACTCCCAATCTAAACCCAACCCCAAACTCAACCCAACCACCCACCGTTCTCCCGTACCGACCTCCCCACCTCCTCATCACTCCCGCGGGCCCCGCCCTCATCGGCATCGTCGTCATCATCATCATCCTCGAGATTCCCACCCTCATCCTCATCGGACGACAGCGGCACCAGCCAGCACGACCCGTGCAAGTGCCCGTTCAAGCAAACAAAGTACTCCAACGACCCCTCCTCGTTGGTGCCCAGCCTCCGCGACGCGCTCCTCGGCACGAGCCTCGCTGACGTCATGCTCCACACCCTTTCCCCGCAATACGGACATCGTATCTGCTGCTCCAGCTCCACCTGGCGTCGGATCAAACACTCCCTCGTCCTCGACCTCCCAAATCCCCTAAATACCCCTCTATAAACCCCCAAATAGTCCTCGCTGTCCTCCACCGCGTGCTCGCACGGGTCGCTTATGTACAACGTGTCCTCCCTGCACGTCCTCGTTAAGAAGCTCTTCCCAGAAGTCTTAGAAAACCGGGTTTCCTTCGCTAGGTGCCCCGGCTGGACCCGGTTCACCCGGAAATTCCGGTTCGGGACGCATCCGCAGCAGTAACAGAGGAGCTTCGCTAGGGCGAGCCAGTCCCCGGTCGGCGCGCTGTTGGCTAATGCCGAGACCATCTTCGGAGCCCGCGATACGCAGTGGTGGCGCCAGAGTAGGCGCTTCGCCAGCGCGCGGAGGCCCCGGCTTATGCACGAGGTTAAGCAGAGGAGCTGGGGGTCCCAATTGATCGATTCGAAGACCAGCACGAGGACCTCCTCGCTGAGAATCCCCGACTCCGTCGAAGAACTCGGCCGGTCCGACTTGACTCGGTAGTCTCGGTGGTTCATTTCGACAAATTAGAACCAAACCCACAAATGGACATGCCTCGCGACTTTATATATGTTGGGAAAGGTCTGGGCACGTGTCGGGTCTGGGTTGGTTGGGTTTGTGACGCGATGGGAGGACACGTGGCGGGGTTTCAGGAGGGAGGACGCGTGGTGGGACAGGATTGGATGGGGCCGTGGTTATCAGAATCTGGGTAGTGACGTAAGCGGACTGGGGAGATGGGCTGATGGGGCGACACGTGGTGGGGGAATAAATATCGGGGGTTTGGGGGGAAAATATCTTGAGCCACGTGTCGAGATTCCTGTACGAATAGTTTGGATTTGAGAGGCCACGTGGAGGGCTGGGACCCGACCACGTATGGTCGACGTGATAAACAAATTAAAGCGCGTGCGGTTCCTTGTCTGGGAATAAGTGGTCCCGTTACGTTAGAAAGGCTGACAATTTAGTAGGGAAAGACGACTATAGCCTTTTTGCAGAAATAATAGATAGGTGAAGAAGTAGGTCAAAATTGAAAAAAGTTTATGGTATTATGGTCTTTTCGATTGGATCCCGGTTTTGTTTGTTTGGGAGAAACAGTCAGAGAAGCGCATTAACGTAAAGTGGAGAACCTGTAATGGCGTGCCACGTGGGGAGCGCACTTGGGAGGCATATTCTATCACTGGATTTTATAAAACTTACGGTGCGGGCGTGAAATTTTATGAAGTTTGTCTCCTTCGTGTAACCCAATTACGTTACTACTATTTAAACTCGTTAGTCTGAATTTAATTTTTTTTTTTAATTTTAAATATATTTTAAAGTAATTAATAAAATAATCATAATCACTTATAAAATTCTTTTGATATCCTTTAAAGCTCTATTTGACAAAGCTGATTGATAATCTAGCTGATAGCTGATAGTTGATAATCTAGCTGATCAACTAAAAATTGTTTGGAATGATAGCTGATTGATTAGCTGATAATTGCAAAATGACAATAAATGACATATGACACAATTAAGTATATTAATTGTATAATCATATAATTAATTGTTATAAATAACTCTGTATTTTATTTACAAAATATAAATTAATACCATAAAATAATTTATATTATTTAGAAAACTAAATTACGTGTGTCCATAAATACTTACATGAAAATAATTTTATATTAATTTATAAGAATTCGCAAAAAATAAACACGTGAAAATAAAAAATACAATAAACGACTTGGATAACTATACATATATCTAATGCATCATCCATAATTGAGAATCAATGTTATTGCAAATATTCTTTATTTCTAAAGAAGACTCTCTATAACTTAAAAAAATAGTAGATTAGTAAAAAAAATTAAAAATATGTAGGATAGCTCACCACTCGAATACACTACATTAAAAAATATTTTTATAACATTTAAAAATATTTTTATTCTTGACGTTGTTAAAACTTATTTAATATGTACTAAATATCTAACAAGATTATCTATAATTAAGAAATTAATGTGTAATGATTTTTAATTTTAGTGAAATTCTTTGTTTTATAATATTTAGTTAATTATTAATCACTATTTTTTTCATTAACAATATTAAGCTATATGTTAATTTTAAATTCAATAAGTTTTAATAATGTATTATATAATTGTTGATATAACCTAGAAGAGCTTGAAATGATGGTTTCGCCTCTACCAACTCTACCAGGGTATAATCGCGACTACTAATATTTGCGAGGTTTGTTTAAGTATTTGTTTGTTCCACTAATTTGCAAATGCATTAATTTATTAATATCGCAAAAATAAAGGTATAATCGCAAGAAAAATCCAAACAACGGATTTTCGGTTCAAACACTACTAAGAGTAGCGTTTCAATTGGGAGCTTATATTATTTTTAAAATAAGCTACAAACCAAATACATCTAGCTAATAAGCTAGTTTGTGCTTACCAAACAGAGCCTAAATATTTACATAAATTTTAAAAACCTCTATATGAGTCCGGACTCATGAGTCTAAATAGATTTATTGATATATATATATATATATAGATAGTATGAATAGAATAGGCCTTTGGAACATTGGGCTAGTTCTTGGTATGGATTTAGGAGTGATTGCAATTATCCACGGATCCAATCCAACTATAACCAATTATCGCTAATTGGATCAGTTTTTTGATATTTTGGACTTGATTTGATTGAAAAATCACTAATCCACATGGATTAGATCGGATTACGGATCTTACAATAAAAAATTGCGTATCCAATCCGATCTAATCCGTTTATAACATAAACACATATGCCTATATATGATTATATATACTTAGTATTTTGAAGAGCATCTTGTTGGGGCATGTGCCCTAGGTCAATCCATTAACTGTCTTTATGAATACTTTTAGTTAATAAAATAGAGGATTTCATTTGTTGTTTATTATAATTAATTTGCATGTTTACATTATAATAAGATCCATGGGTATTTACATAAATATCCTAAATGTCCCTAGTCGATCGTTATACTGGGAACTATAATGAATTAAGACTAGTGTGAGTCTTGATTGATGATCATATGATGATTATACGTATAGGGATACGAATCAAGATCACGAGTACTTGTTAGGGAACAAAGTACTGGACCGACCCGCTATAAGAACATCACATGGATTAAGTCATTGTTGTTTCTCATGATAGGTATATATTCCAGTCCTCTGACTTGAGATTACCAGAGACTTCAACATTAGGAACACAATGATTTGACACAATCAAACGTTGTCTTTAATCAGACGATTATAAAGGTTGTGATTGGTTACTGTGTGAGCAATGTGATGAAGTTGTGTAATCGAGATAGAATTTGTCCCTCTCATATAAAGAGAGATATCTAGTGGATCCATCGATGTGTTAGACTGTTAAAAGACCTAGTTTAAGTGAATTGATATTGATCAATGTCACTTGGATGTTTTCAGTCTACCTAGAGATCGAGACTAGTACGATTGAACATGTTGGATGACAATTCCATGCCTTATGTTTGATCAAAAGGATATCGTGTGACAAAAGGATGCTATATACACTATTGATTAGGTCGTATCGATTTGATATTCGTACGACTTGGGTAGTCATAATGTCTTGCTAGAGGCCGCTTATGACTTGTATACCAAAATATGTTTTGGTACACCGCCAACGTTGTATGAGCTTATTGGGTCGCACACTAAGAATGGTTTTGCGAGATTTTAAGGTGATTCAGAAAAATGAATTTTATTTGATAAAATTCATGACAGAAACGTCCTTGTGGTGTATTACACTTATACTTCTTTAAGTAAGGGTATATGTGTAATTTACTTAACCGTCTATATACAAGGGTTGTATAAATAGACGCTTTAAGTTAGAACACACACGCAAAAAGATTAATAGGTCGAAACTCTATTTTCGTTTTAGAAACAACTTAGGGTTTTTGGTATGCTTTGGATCGTTTTGGAGAGAAACAATAGGATTTGGTATTCTCTCGAAGCTAGCACTTCAAATCTCGGACGCCGTTCGTGTGTGGATCTTGATAGAGGCGTTCGTCAGCGGCGCCTTAGAGATCGATCAACCTTCAGAAAGGTATATTGCGACTGAGGTATGATTAAGTTTTTCATGGTTTAAACGTTTTTAATGGAATTAGATTCGGATCCTGTTGGGGTTTTTGTCAAAATTGTTTTGTAATTTTCGCTGCGTATGAACCCCAAAACCCAACACATCTGTCACGACGCAAATCTTTAACTCCGTTTTAATGCCTTAATCAAGATCATCGACCCTTGACGTGGGACCTACACTGTGATACGTGCACCAACAGAAGCACATGACCGAGGTATATCGTAGTTTTGTATTGATGTGTGCCTAGTGTTATGTATTGTGTAGACTTACTAAATCGATTTGTATAGTTGTAGGCGTCGAGACGAGAGAGCGGGGCACCCTTGAGTAGCGTGCGAGCCGGGGAAGCGGTTAGTTAGCATTTTGGTAAGTCTTATTTAATACTAATATGAAATAAGGAATTACTTATAAGCATATGGTTGCGTTTGTTAATGTAAATCAAATTAAAGGCCTATAGTTGAGTAAATTTAATGGAAAACATAAGATTGGTCTAGAGATACATATTGGCACATCTAGGAACTAGGTGAGTAATGAAATGGTGTCACTTGAGGTTGAGTTTGTGGGAGTTAGTGGGATATATGACAAAGGTGGACCATTAGATATTCCTAGGGATACATAAATCCATGAAGATCAAGGGCTAGGAAGAAACATCAACTTAATATATATGATTAGTAATCAAACAACATACAAACCAAATCATTCATTCATTTTTGCTGGAGAAGAAGAAGGAATTGCTGGAGAGGAGTGAATAATTAAGGTGTTGAAGGAATCCATTAGAGTTGGTGAGAAATTCTCAAGCTAGGGTGCTACATCAACTAGGTAAACATCTTTTTAGTTGAAATTAGAACAAGTTCTGATTTTAGGCTAATTTCAGATAGTAAATGATTGACTATTTGTAATTAATTTATATATTTGGATTCCTCATTTCAAGCTGATAATCTAACTATATTGAAGTTCTTAATTTGGTTTTGAAATCATAAAGATATGAATTTTTGAAGTTGCAACACTAAAACTAGAATTTTACATGTTGTATTAGGAATCATCTGGGTAATTTGGTCATAATCTACACATTTTAGATCCAAATTAATCCAAACTAGTGGCATTTGAAAGCTTATTTAAATAAAAATAACTTTGTTTAACTGGAAGTATTTTGATTCAAATTTTTCTATGTCCAAACATGCTCTACAAGTAGGTATTGGAATTAAAAAGAAAAGTTTTGAAACTAAATCTATTAAGGGCATAACTCCCAACTACTTATCCAAATGAGCCGATCTTTTAGTATGTTGTATTTGGATATATTTTCTGCCTTGTGACCAAAAATCACATTTTTAGAAACTATAGATCGGGAGAAATAGATTTTTAAATCCGTTGGTCGGATTAAATTCCAATTAGACCTATGTTTAGTAAAATCATGATATCTCTTTCATTTTAAATTAGAATTTTGCAAACTAGACCTTTCGAAAGCTAAGAGAGAGACCAACAATAATTATATTAATTTATGATCTTAATGTTTTGACCATTTCATGCCTAAAATTGCGTTAAAATGTAGGACTGAAATTGAAACTTAATTTAGACAACTTTACTTGGCAAAATGTTTTGACCACTTAGGCCTATGTCTAGTAAAATCATGATATCTCCTTCA
Source organism: Stephania yunnanensis (assembly GCA_039657365.1). NCBI lineage: Eukaryota > Viridiplantae > Streptophyta > Magnoliopsida > Ranunculales > Menispermaceae > Stephania > Stephania yunnanensis. The sequence goes on along the minus strand of CM077582.1, from coordinate 59,498,856 downwards.
TTCTAAATTAGAATTTTGCAAACTAAACATTTCTGGAAAGCTAAGATAGAGAACAAAAATAATTGTACTGGTGGAGGATTTCAATATTTTGACCATTTCATGCCTAAAAACTGCATTAAAGTGTAGGACTGAAATTGATATTTAATTTAGTCTTTAGGGACTGATTTAAAGTCTATTGAACCAATTTAAATACACAATAAATACCGCTAAATTGAGTTTAAACCCACTATATTTGAACTAATGAGATACCAAACTCATGAACCTAGGAAAATGGTGCGGGAGAGCGAATACAAGATTTGGAGTATCAGGAGGTCGGTAAAGCTAGAACTTTACTTTGTTGTTGTGAGTATACCCAATGACAACTTTACTTGGACATTTCATTTCTATTAATTGCTGTCCTTGCATAGTCCTTTTGACTATTTTCCTTTGTATTCTTATATCATGTGTTTTTTGTGTCTATGCTCACTTGATGAACTAGTTTGCATGATATCCATTTATTTGATTTGATTCATTGATTCTATCCCATGCTATATCTATTCTTGTTGTTTTAAATGTGAATCTAATGATAAATAGCATGCTATTAGGCTAGTGAATATCTTATAAATGTTTAAGAGGACTTGTATTCCTTATTTGTTTAGGTGTGTAGATGTGCATATGGCTTGACAATCTATACTTGGTATTTCTTGAAATTTAAAAAGTAGTTTTCGCATTTAAGTCTCGTACTCGATCGAGGTGTGCGCGACTCACGGGGTTAGAGTCTCTGGGGATGTCGGCATATGTTACTTGACAATGTATGACACTCGGGGTTAGAGTCCCGGAGGTGGTCTACACACCGGGGTTAAAGTCCCTGGTAACATTTGGGTTAGAGTCCCTTGTGCTATACTATATGATTATTGAGTCGGAGTGACACGTTTCACTGCCGACCGAGCCTAAATCACCACTACTTAGCCTAGTGTCAGTATCACTTGTTTAACTCTGGTATTTACTCGCATATGGTTTATTTTTCAGTTTTCCCATTTATATGCTTTTAAATACTATTTGAATATTTGGAAATGCAAATTAAACTTGTCATCGGGGATTACTATTTTATTCTTGTACTCACCGTCCTTTTTATTACGGTGGGTGCAGAGCCGTCTATCAGCATGCCGGACAAGGAGAAGATTAACGATTATCCCTGAGCCCGCGCCGCGTCACTACATCGATTGTAGGTCTTCTTTTGGTATTTTGATTGTATATGTTATATATGTCTTTCAAATACTATTTGGGTTATATATTGGGTTGAGCGTTAGTTTCCCCTACTTGACTTAGACTATTTTACTGTTTCACTGCATTTTGAGGACTTTATATATATATATATGATGTAGTTTTCTGGTTTTCCACACTTAGGATTTTATAAATGGCTTCTGCATAATTTATTAATTGCTTCCGCATAACCAATAAGACTTATGCTAAATAATTAATTTAATAAAAAATTTAATTAACTCTAGATTTTATAAACTAGTAAGACTAGTGTATTACTTATCCTGAACACGAGAAAAGAAATGTTTAGATTGTAAAGACTGACTAATACGTAGTTGAGTCCTGTGTGGATAAGATATGACTTAATTACGGGATTAGGTCGGGCGGTGCCTTAGATTTAGGAGAGGGTCGTGATAGCATCAACCACAACTATCAACTCTAAACTAAAACTTTTACTTACTTAACCCTAACAATGACATTCCCTCCCCCTATCTCGTCGCGGGACCACTCCCCCATCTTGTCTGAGTGTCATCAACCCTTTCTCTTTCTTTTTCATTCAAGAGCTCCGACGATGATTTTATCCCATCTTAGTACACTTTATAGGGCTCCAATTTTTTTCCTCCCTCTCAATTTTTTACAGTTTCTCATTGTTTTTCGTTTGTTTTTTTTAATTTGAATAAAAAACCTTCTCCGCACCCCCTCTCTCCTTCAATCACACAGCCAAACCAATCAACCAAATCCTTTCTCTCAAACTCGAAATCATCAAATATCAGTCCACAAAAATCTAATTTATAGTTAAAAAAACTTAAAACTCCATTACCTGATGTAGCTGAGAAATGGGGACAAAGAACAACGAGGATTTCAAGCTAACACGGAGCAATGTTTAGCATCTCTTTCTCATTAACTTTCAGGATAAAAAAACTAATCAAAATCAAGGTTTGTGTCACACATATATAGCGATCAAAACATGGGCACAAAGGCACCACTGGCATTTATAACATACACCTGCCATAAAACAAAGTTGGCAAAGGTGTAGTGGAGCAGAACTATAAAATAACAAAAAAGAAATAAAGCAAGTGATCCTCCTTGATTTTTCCAAATATCCGGGGTTTTTTCAAAAGTAAGGCACATTTACAATTTATTTCACAAAATAGGGTGGTGTACTTTGAATTCACAAATATAGCCAATAACGTCTTTTGAAAAGGCGTTATTGTTTTTGAAGTGTGTGACGTGGAGGTGAGGTGGCGGTGAGGTGGCGGGGTAATTGTATGGATAGCGCCTTTATTGGCTATATTTGCAGTTTGTGAGGTGGCGGTGAGGTGGCGTTTTTGTGATGAGTGGCTTTTTTTTGTGGAAGCCAGTACCACATGTTGACATGTGGCTTTTTCTTTGATGTTTTTGTTTTCATTGGGTGGTTTTTTTCTTTGACATTTATTTTTGGGGAGGATTTTTTTTAGCGAATATAAAATCCTAAGTAAGATTTTTTATTTTTCGAATTTTTAACTTGTGCGAATTGATGAGAAAACCTCTAAAGACAATTTGGGGAAGTGATCAACAGTAAAATTTTATGTTCTTGTACTATAAATAGTATTAAAGGGTTCAATGCAAATGATAGAGTTGAGGTATCTTGCAACAGAGATTACATAATACATTGATGACGTTTATGGTCTAAACTCTATTATAGATTATATAGTTAATTAACTTTATTGTATTGTCATTTTTAGATATTTCTATTTTAGTTTTACTTTTATAGTTTTTCACACGTATTTTTCTTTACATGTTGTTCTATTTGCGATTTTCACATAGCCGTATATTATAATTAATTAACTTGATGCAAACGCTCAAGACTTACTATGTATGTGATTTTTCAACAAAAAGTTGAGAAATTCACATGTAATTTTTTTTCAAGGTTCTTATATGGTAAGCCTATAGTTATGGACTATTATATTTGTTTTCGATCAATTCACTATAAAAAAATAGATGCCATTAGCACGCATGCAGTTAGGTCTAATTGCGTGGGATTCAATATTGATTTGTGAATTGCTATCTACTATTAAATTCTTTTCAGCATAACCGATAGGTCTAGCTAGACTCTAGCCTATTGAAAAAGGAAAAGTCTACGCGCAAGTCGAAATACACATCTGTACGTGCGATCCTCTTCGAGATGTGCATGATACCTATCGTGAAGTACATCGCACGCATATCAAAACACGATTTATGCCAGTTACCGATATACGTGTAGGACTCCTCCTTGAAGAAAGTGTCACGAGAATAATCGAAGGGTAATGCCACGATGACAATCTAAATTTGCTCGTGCATTTACTTAATTATAGAGGCATGTACTTTACAACCACGGGAAGCCCGCGCTATTCTTGCAAGGTTGGACTTGTTGAACTCGTTGTGTAACGGCCTGCTCTAATTAACCCCGATTAATTGTCAAATTTCAGATTAAGACCCTAAGCTCAGACCCACGTGGACGTCGCAGATAGGTCAGGGAACACTGACTAGGTAAATAATAGTTTCGTGTGATTGTTTGCTTAATTGCGATGTTGTATATGAAGTTAATTACTTAGCGTCGCATGTGTGTAATTTTTATCGTTGAATCGAGCGAGATAGTGTAACGGGTGTTCGCCTCGATAAACGTGCCGAGACGGTTGCTGAAGAGCGAACTTTGGGTACACTAGGTCAGGGAAATTAAAACACATAAATTAAATGAATAAATGATAATGGTCATATGGTTATTATGAAAAATATATTAAGTGGCTAGTGATGCAGCGGTACGCGCAAGTCGCGATTTCGACGCGAAATCGGGCGTCAAGCGGCGTGGCGAAACAGAAAACACGGCGAAAGTCCAAGCGGTGCCACACTTTGGTGTTAAATACACAAAGTCAACTAACTTTCCCCATTAACACTCCACCTCACTCCACCATCATTATATCATCTCCCTCACGTCACTCTTTTCTCTCACCTCTCCCTCACGTCACTCATTTCCTCCCTCCTCACAAGTACTCTCTCACACTCCCACCCCCACACACCGATCAAAAAAAAAAAAAAAAAAAAAAAAAAGGAGACCGAGAGGAGAGGAAGGAGGTGCCGAGAAGGAGGAGGAGAAGAGGAGCGGGAAGGAGAGCAAGAGGTGGAGACGCCAAAGACGAGGTGAGTCGTTGTTTTTGGTTGATGTTGAGCGTCGGCCATTGAGGCCGAGAAGAGGTTCGGCCATGGAGGCCGAACCGGTTAGGTGGAGATGGCAGGGGTGTCTCCCCCGCCATCGAGTCCACCGGGTTGGGGTGGAGAGCCACCCCAACCCAAACCAAAAACCAAGAAAAAAAAAAAAAATTTTTTTTCTCCATCCGATCGAACCGGTCGATCGGATGGAGAGAAGATGCACGCGCGCATGCGCGCGCGTGTGCATCTCTCTCTGGGCCGGCTCGTCTGGGCCCGTCCCGGGGGCCGGGCCGGACCGGGTCAGCCCGACCCGGTTGGACGGGGTCAAACCCGGTCCAGTGGGGCCCACCCCTATATTAAAATAGAAAAAAAAATGCTAGAAAATTATGGAAAAGTCCAGAAAAAATTAAGAAAAATATAAGAAAGTGAGAAAAATATAGAAAGATAGTTTTGAGGACTTTTGGGGCATCGGCACCCCGGCACAACTCGAAAAGTGTGCCGAAATTAAACTTTTTGGAAACGAAAACTCAAATTTTGTCACACATTATAAATTCTTTTAATGTGACTTTAAAATAATAAAAGTGCTATAATCGGATACCAGGAATTTAGGAGACTATAGTCGGGTATTGGACGCGTATCTCGAGGCGTGTGCGGGAGGTTCGAAAGCGTTCGAGGTAAGTAAACCCACGAGAAAGTCAGTTCATAATTTACTTATTTTCCTTGTAAATTATTTATTTCACATTACTTCTCGCCAGTTCAGTTTGCATTGTTACTCTATTCTCGCGTGTGTCTGTATATGGTCGAAGGGACGGTGTGACCATTTTCCGGCTCCCTCGTCGATGACGATCCGATTGTTGCTACGGTGTTGGTCATACCTTAGACTACGTGTGAGATTTCTCTCAGCGAGTCGATGATCTCGAGAGCGAGTTGACGTGAGGCCCACCTCCGTCACAGATTTCCTCTCTTTTGAGGCGTTGGGCGGAAGTCTACCTTCCGACTCATAGAGTTCCTCATTTCGACCGTGAAGAGGGGGTGTTGATTTTCTCACCCCCAGGGCCTTCTCGGTTCAGTTTTTGTCCCAGGGCTCGATAGTTGTACACCACACTCGCGTTCCGTATTCTTGATTATCTCGCGACTTATATTCATGCTTTACATTTCTGTTCATTTATTTTATATGCATGAATTGTAGCCGTTTTCTTGGATTTCTTGTGAATGCTAACTCGAATTTCTCTCGGGATTTACTCACTGGAACTTGTCATTGTTTGTTGGTGGCAAGTTGCAGATCCTACGACGAGCCGGGGGAAGGCGGTGATTGGCGACTACCTCTGATTTGGAGCGCCTCCACTAGCTTACTCGTAGGTGTTTGTATTTACGTATACATATTTTTGGATCATTTTGGGAGACTTTTCACCTGATACATGTATATCGAAGCATATTATACATTGTTGTCGCCTTAACCGATATACATGGTATCCATTTTTGTTGGGTTTCCACCCCATAGGTTGTTAAATATTGCATAACTCGTTTACATCAATTATATGCATGTTTTTAAGACTTCCGCTACTAAAATAACTTAAATAATCAAAATAAATGAATTAAGTTATAAAACATTATAACTTAGTATATTTTGCTAAAATAATCATTTAAATATCAAAATTTACTAAGTTGGAGTATTAGAGGTAAGTTCGCGGGCCGTCATAGACAAGCGTGCAGGTGACGTGGCATGGCTTGGTGACGTGTCCGGCGACGTGGCGGTGCCCGGTTTGTCTCGGAATTTGGGGCCGTCACACGTTGGGTCCTTAATTGAATGTGAGCTTAACAAAAACAACAAAAAAATACACAAATCATATCTATACGAAAGCACATGAGCGAAGCTAGACGCACCCCACCTTTTACTTAATGCGCTCTAACGAAAAAGTCAATCTTAACAAAAATTCAATTCTACTGCAAAATAACTCTTATACCTTTACTTCGACTAGTGCACATCACCATCCGCTTTTCTCTCATTTAATGCACCTCACCATTCGCTTTTCTCTCATTTAATGCACCTCACCATCCTTTTTCTAATGCAAAATAACTCTTATAAGTTCGAATATGCTAATGTGTCGAGATATATATATCTTTCACAGTGAAAAGTTTCTGTTATGGAATATTGAAGAGTAATAACAGATACGACATTATAATAATATGGAAAACATGAGAAATAAGTTTATTCAATGAGAAGGTTGTATACACGTACTTCGTTCACCCAAAATATAAGCTATATACAAATCACCATGACATCAAGGAAACTTATCATGTAGGTTTATTACAACGGTTACGTTGACGTTGTTGCTCGGTGATGCAAACCGGACGTACTCATTGTCTAGTTGGACGATGTGTTTGTACACCCGGTTGAGGTTGTTGAGGTAGCTGATCTTGCATTGAATGACGTCGAGTAGATTAATGCTCTTCCTCTGGTGCTTCACTCGACTCACCTCTGTACTGATGCTCCCAAAAATAGGAGGTGGAACCATCCCAAAATATTGGCTTCCTGTATGGGGTTGGGGGAAAGGAACATGAGGCTGCGGCATGGTCGACAAGTTCATGAATGAGGCATCTCCACTCTATGGCATATTGTAATTATAAGGAGTAGGAATATATGGACTAGGCATGTATCGAGGCAGTGACAGATACATTTGAGGATGAGGCATTCCATGGTCCACATATGAAGACGACGACCTAGGTGCGTAAGGATCAAAATGGTAAAGATGAAGATTCACGCTCGGCGACCTGGCTACAAACATTTGAGGTTCTGGTTGGGGTGTGGACGATGCGGGAATGTACCCATGAGAAGACTGAGTTGGTGGGGATGATTGTGGGTACTCTCGCCAACAGTCTATGTTCTACTCGCTCTCGAACGAGATGAACGTGTTGGAGGAGAACGTCTGCTATTCTCTACAACAATCTCAGTCTGAGTAGATGGACGTGGTGGACGAGGACGTCTGGTGCGTTCCCGCACAGTCTCTGGTCGTGTTCGTCTTCTTCTCACCTCTATGTTTGGTTCGCCCTGATCGTCTTCTTCATCTTCCTGTTCATTATCCTCATTTATGTCTTGTTCGACGTCAATTCCGTCATGCGAAAGAGTAGACCTTTGCCTTTCATCTTCGTCTAAAATTTTAATCCCTTCATCAAGCGCAACAAGACCTCGCTCGTACCCATCCTCAATAAACACTCGCCTCAGTCGATGCACCAAGTTATGTTGATATACAAAAAATAAGAGCTCAAAGCACGCAATATAAGATATTAGATGTTCGAGGAAAAATAAGTGTTAGAAGCTTACCGAGTAGTCACGTAACATCCGTCGTTTCCAATGAATCTCCTAGTGATCGAGCGATACCACGTCATGTAGTCTTGATGATCGTGCCCTTCATTAAGTATCGCTGTCGCAATGGTGTCCCCACGATTTTTCCACATGTGTATGTAGCTTGCGTGAAAAGCCACCCAATTTTCATGATGATGTCCACGCAATTCGAGGCGGTGGAGTTGGCCGTTGTAAGCACAATTTGGTGGCACCACTTGTACCATGCCGAATTGTATCATAACCCTTTCTGGTCGATGCCACTCGACTATGTGGAAATAAATAAGGGGACACATCGAAAGCCAACTACCGTGACCGTTAGTAGAGTACTCGGGAAGAGATCCCATGAGTTCAGTATATGGTTGCCATACCACATAATCCTCATGCCTTTGCGAGTCGAGTGCATCACGGTAAGCCGATACGACATGCGCCGCACTTTCTGAAAAGGTAAAATGTATCAAGCCATCTGTGTAGAAAACAATAAGTTAAGATAAATGAAAGCGGACAAGATTTTTTAGCAAATTAATGACAAATCGACTTTAATACTTGTGTCCCAGTGGAACGTCCATAAGCATATTTTGGCTACCCACCGTTCGCGGTTGAGCTCTAGAAACACGCAGGCGCCACGGTGCTATGAATGGAAATCTTTCCCATGCCCACAGTTGTATAAGAATTGACGAGCCAACAACCTCATGTGCCCCAACGCGAGATTCGCGACACAACTCCCTGTACAAATAAGCCAAACATGCATTCCCCCAACTATATTGTCTAGCTACTTGGAAATCCTCCAGCAATGGTAGGAACATCAAATGTACGAATCGATTGAACTTATCGGCGAAAAGACAACCATCGATAAGTTGTAGTATGTACGATCGAACGTAACGTAGGATCGACTCCTCATCGCTATCATCATCTATTGCTGGTACGCTACGCTTAAGCCAATCGACATTAAGTTTACAACCAATGACTTCATCTCCACCAGGAGTTCGTCCAAGTAGCCTCTCGCAGACATCAGCATAGTTTGCGTCCGTCGTTCCCGTCACAGGCATACCTTTGATAGGTAATCCAAGCTGTACCTGCACGTCTTAGAGTGTAATTGTGCACTCCCCACAATGCATGTGAAATGTATGCATCTCAGGGCGCTATCTCTCTACGAACGCAGTAATCAAAGCCCAATTAAGGCTGAAAAATGCTACCCGTAAAATCTAATAGAACCCACCGGAACGAAGATATGGGATCATCCTAGAATGATACTGCATCGTTCGATCAACGACCCCACGTCTTCGACGTACGCACATTGTTTCGTACACCTTATAATTGATAAGGTCGTAATGTATGAGTTTGATACTTTATTGATGTAAATTTGACGTATTCATTTGAAACAGTTTGCCTCGCCCCTCCAGGTTCGCGATGATCTGTTTGTAGATTGGAGTTGCAATAGTGATGGATCTGAATGACCTGGATCCATTGCTGTACAACTACAAATGAATGTTAGAAAAAGAAAATGAGTGTTGTACGAAACCAAACGATAACTATTTAATAAATGTTCACACAAACACAACTGCGCACATGCTCAAAATCTACATATGTACGAACTTAAGTCACTTCACACATTATACAAAATCGACTATAAGTTTTCATTTGATGGTTGAGGTCTGCTAGGACAATTTTTTTGTTATGTCCCTCTGAATGACAAATACCATACCGGTTCTTCCTAGTTGGGACTCGTTCACGGTCTCTATTTGGACATGTTGTTTTTCTATGTCCTTCTTGATGACATATCCCACATCGCAAAGGCATTTGGACATTAGGCAGATCCATCTCAGTATGTCTTCGCGATCCCTTAGGTCTCCCTCGGCCACGTCTGCACATGGGGTCGGGTATGTCGGCCAATACTTCTCATCTGGGATGGCCTTGAAATTGTAGGAGTAGCATTGTGTGTACACATCTATCCTATAGTATGTCTCGATGAACTGCGCGTAGCTCACTCGAAGAAACGCACATGCTGCTAACACGTGTGAGCAACGAAAACCAAACAATTGCCATTTATTACAACTGCACACCCAGTCCTTTAAGACGACGATTTGTTTGTTGTTGCCTTTATGCATGCAATCTCCATGTCTCCCAGTCTGCACTTCGAACCCACCAATGTCTCGATTGATCAACGTGACGTGATGCCTCCTTGCGGATTTTTCATTTTTCGTTAGTTTGTCCATGACATATTTCGTGTACGCTTGTCCATTTGAGATTGCTTCATTGATTTCCTGGTTGCGTTCATCGTGGTATGTCACCAATCTGTAGTATATCATCTGAGTCAACGCCGTTATTAGCAAGAATCGAGCCCCCTTCAAGACCCCGTTAAAACACTCTGCAATTGCCGATGAAATGCGAGTTAGTAATATTGGTTCGTCGAATAGTTTTTGAATTTGAGTGCAAAACTTAAATTGTATTTCGTACATACCAACACCATTAGAATTCATCCATCCGTACCGCATGCCTCCGTCGTGCGATTGAGTCCAAAGTTCTTTGGGGGATGGCATTGACATATTGCAGGCATTGAGGTGTTCGTGAAGATAAGTATGTGAAACGACCCATGCACGCATTAAATTTTCGTTCTTGATGTTGAACAACTGCTCGACCAAAAAGTATTTTCAAAGGCTCATTTTTGAATTGGGTGCCGAAATTACTAAGCAAGCGTCGCAAGCAATAATGGTGGTACCCTTTTAGGGGACAAAATTCGTTGTTTGGGGTGTTGACCGCATTCAAAATGCCAGGGTGACGATCAGAAATAACGCAAACTCCTTCTCGATTTGTCACGTGTTTACGCAACATTTGCAAAAACCACCCCCACGAATCAGTTGATTCGGTTTCTGCAACGGCGAATGCAACTGGTAATATGTGGCCATTTTCATCTACAGAGATCGCAATCATTAGCTTCCTACCGTATTTGCCATATAAGAATGTCGCGTCAATCTGAAGCAGAGGCCTGCAAAACATGAAAACATGTATGGAAACTTCAAATGCAAAAAACACACGACGAAATTGAGGAAACGCAATTCTTATTTCATCAGCATGCCATTGTCTAGGTGACCACTCGATTCTGGTACCCAGACTCTTACTCCTCACAGCCGCCAACCATCTTGGTAATTGGGCGTACGACTCATCCCAATCTCCAAAAACACTTGCAATTGCTTTCCTTTTGGCATCCCACATTCGTTTGTAGTTGACTTCGTGACCGTATTTTCCTTTAATTATTCCAACTAATACTTTGATCGTGATACCTTGATCGCTCTTGACGACGCTTTGGATCTCTCGCGCAATCATGTTGGCGTCAAGTTGGGCATGACCGCGTTCTAGTCGGGATTAATACACATGTGCGGTACGTCTAACTGTGTTATCTCCCATAATAGTGTTTTCTTTCGCAAACAAGCGCGAAGACGCCACATACACACGTGTTGTGGAAATCTGCACTTAATCGCCCACGTAGTTGTAGTCGATTCCATCACATGGAATTGACAATGTCTATTAACATGCCACACTTTAACGACATGTTGTAAGTTTTTTTTATTGTCAAAACACATCCCTATATCCAAATCGAAGTTAGACATGTCCCCCCGAGTTTACTTATGGGAATGTTAGGTTGTAGTTGAATTAGCCACCTCCCAATCGATTTCTATCCCGGTATTGGTTGGTGAACTTCATCATCTCTAGCTTCCACCAACAAAATCGCTTCATCGATAGCAAATTGCTCATCATCTTCGACATTCTTCGCACCCAGAGGTTCATATATTCGATCATCCGTGCAAACATTAACGTCATCCCAAACGGCAACTGATGGAGCTTCTTCGTTGGGACGTATGTCCTCATCAATTTCATTATTTTCGTCGTCGATATCGTCATCGTCATTAATATCTTCATGTAATGGAGCAACGAACCCCTCTTGCACGACCTCAGCCTATAGGGATTGCATTTGCAGCCTTTCCATCATTAAGGCTGCGTTTGGCGTGTCGGCACGTTCATCAAGAACTTACGAATGAATCGTACGATTTTGAACTGAGTTGATTGACTCAAATGTCAAATATATATCAACCGTTGCAGTTATTGGTAAATCGGCCATCGTCTCCTACATCAAGTCAAAGTGGGTCGTATCATGCAACAACACAGGAACGAAATAATGTGCGCCGCCGGGAAGGATTATCATGTGGCGATAAGTCATCTGAACTATAGTGTCCGTAGATGAGATAGTGAACGCGGTACACACGTCATCCATCATTTCAAGGCAACTCGACCCAAACCTAACCATCAACACTCTGTTGATGGGGTGAGCTGTACGCGATGCCATTTAACCCATTGACAATTTCACCGTACGCATAGAATAGAAAAGGGATGTTTCTTTGTGACATGACCTACATAAGTTTGCGAACTTTGATGTAAAAATGTTACACACAAATGCACAAATATGTTAAGTGAACTACTTGACGAATCAAAGCAATGTAAATCGCAATCGAACTTTCTAATGCACCAGATCGCAACAATAACGTTCATTAAAGAAACATATCAACCATTCTTCATAAACACAATACCTATGTCCCTATATAGCATGCATAAATTTGAAAACTATATATAGCAACTTAAAAAAGTAATAATTTTGTTAACTAAACTAACTTAAACAAACTTAATTAACTACACTTAATTAACTAAACTTCATTAACTACACTAACTTAAACAAATTTAATTAACTATACTAACTTAAACAAACTAACTAAACTAAACTTAATTAACTAAACTAACTTAAACAAACTTACTTAACTGCACTTAATTAACTAAACTTAATTAACTTAACTAACTTAAACAAATTTAATTAAGTAAACTAAGTTTAACAAACTAACTAAACTAAACTTAATTAACTAAACTAACTTATACAAACTTAATTAACTAAACTAACTTAAACAAACTAACTAAACTTACTTAAACAAACTTAAACTAACTTAAACAAACTTAATTAACTAAACTCACTTAAACAAACTTAAACTAACTTAAACAAACTAACTTAAACCAAACTTAATTAACTAACTAAACTAAAACAAACTAACTGAGCTTACTTAAACAAACTTAAACTAACTTACACAAACTTACTTAACTAAACCGGTAATAACAAACTTAAACTAACTTAAACAAACCTAATTAACTAACTTAACTAAAACAAACTAACTAAACAAACTTAAACAAACTTAAACAAACTTACTTAACTAAACTCACTTAAACATACTTAAACTAACTTAAACAAACTAACTTACACAAACTAAATTAACTAACTAAACTTAAACAAACTAACTAAACTTACTTAAACAAACTTAAACTAACTTAAACAAACTTACCTAACTAAACTCACCCAAACAAACTTAAACTAACTTTCACAAACTAACTTAAACAAACTAAATTAACTAACTAAACTTAAACAAACTAACTAAACTCACTTAAACAAACACAAACTAACTTAAACAAACTAACTTAAACAAACTTAATTAACTAACTAAACTAACTCTACTACACATACCTCCTCCTTCTCCTCCTTCCACTTCACACTACGCTAGCCTGATCTCGGTATGCCGCCGTCATTTCTTTCCTCCTCTCGCCGCCGGAGATCCCTCCTTCCTCCTTCACACGCCGTCTCTCTCCCTCTTCCTCCCGATGCTCTTTTTCCCTGCGTGTTCCCCCCCCCCTCCTTAAATATCGGACCCCCCCCACACAAACTATCCGTGACCCCTACCACCCCCTACCCACCCCCTACACGGACCCCTACCCTCCTCCTTCCAGAAACCGACGCGGAGAATATATTCTCTGCGTCAGTTTCGGGAAGAAGACACTGGGGTGCGCAGATAGCGCCTTTTGAGAAGGCGCTATCTGCGCACCCCCAACGAGTTGGGTCCACGTGGATGGACCTCCACGTGGCACGCGTCCTTAACGCTGATAGCGCCTTCTCAAAAGGCGCTATCAGTTTAAATTTGTCCACGTCGGTCCACGTGGCCATGCCGACGTGGACATGTACACTGATAGCGTCTTGTGCGAAGGCACTATCAGTGTCATGTTGCCACCTCACCTTGACACATGGATAACGCCTTTTCAAAAGGTGTTATCCATGTGTCTACGTCATCACCACGTGTGCGCCAATTTGATAACGCCTTTTGATTAGGCGTTATTGCCTATTTTCGAAAAAAAAAGCATTTTCACCCCATTTCCCTCATAAAAAGTAATTTAATATGTACTTTTGTAAAAATTTCCCAAATATCCTATCCGGTGTACTTCTCGCCCATAGACCACGTTACTTCAGTCACACGATCATCCTTGAATAACGTACGAGACCATTGTTGCACCATTGCTGCCATTAGTGTACAGGGTTGATCCACATGGCGTACACGTAGACGCAACGTGTGCACCATTAGTTTGAGGGGACCGATCCACGTGGACGCCATGTGGGTCGGTCCCTAACACACGAATGACGCATTCGAAGAATGCGCCATTAGTCTTAAACCAGTCGTTTCCCTTCGCTCCGCGCAAGTGTAATAATAATAATAATAATAATAATAATAATAATAATAATAATAATAATAATAATAATAATAATAATAATAATAATAATAATAATAATAATAATAATAATAATAATAATAATAATAATAATAATAATAATAATAATAATAATAATAATAATAATAATAAATAAATAAATAAATAAATAAATAAATAAAACACTATATTCATAGTTATTCTCATCGAGTCAAACGAAAGGTTCATAAAAGAACAATAATAATAAGAAAAAGCAAAACACTATATTGCCTTCCTTAGCTTTTGTAGCATTTTATGGACTGAACAACATCTTTAAGCAATGGTAATCCCATGCAGTAGTGTATATTGATCCACTATAACCGTTAAATATAAATCCCGTTATAACGTCTGTTCACTCCAATTGAAAAATTTAAACCAACAGACAATATAACAAAGGCAGCATAAAAGGTCACATGATTATTGATTTGTGTTATAGATATAATGATTCACTTCAGTCTTGAACTTATGGAAAACGTACCAAACGATTAGATCCAATATAGAGCAAACATACCTAAAGGAGGGCGATCGAAAATGGTTTAGCTTATAAGCGTTGTGAATGATTGTTATATCACTGGATGCATGAAGCTATGGGTAAGTAGAACAACTTTTGAATGTATAGGCGATGTTTAAATCCATCGATCATATCTTGAATTTATTGGGTGATAATTGATTGAGAACTAGAGGAATCTAAGGTTAGGTATAATAAAATTGGTTTTTTTTTTGTGATTTTTTGAATGGTGAAGAAAAAAAAACCAAGTCGATTGCAAGAAGAATGGATGAGAGTTGAAATTTATAGGGGGAATGTAACTTGCACTACACTCTATTCCTTATATTTACCCATGATTTCAAGTTCAACATACTCAATCTATTAATGATAAGATAACCACTATTAATTATTAATAAATGTACACATAATGTATAATTATATCTCTTGAAATAATAAATAAATAAATAACAAAAAATAACTCAATTCATTTATTTACCCATGATTTCAAGTTGAACGTACTCAATCTATTAATGATAAGATAACTACTATTAATTATTAATAAATGTACATATAATGTATAATTATATCTCTTGAAATAATAAATAAATAAATAACAAAAAATAAGAAAATTGAGAAAAATAGAAAAATAGAATGGTGAGATGAGGTAGATTTTAAACTTTCTCTCTCCTCCAACTTTTATATATATACTAGCCGTTTCCCTGCGCTTCGCGCGGGTATAATAGTAATAATAATAATAATAATAATAATAATAATAATAATAATAATAATAATAATAATAATAATAATAATAATAATAATAATAATAATAATAATAATAATAATATCATAAAAGAACAATAATAATAAGAAAGAACAAAACACTATATTGCCTTCTTTAGCTTTTGTAGCATTCTATGGAGTGAACAACATCTTTAAGCAATGGTAATCCCATGCAGTAGTGTATATTGATCCACTATAACCGTTAAATATAAATTCCTCCATATCATTTGTTCACTCCAATTGAATAATCTAAACCAACAGACAACATAACAAAGGCAACATAAAGGTCACGTGATTATTGATTCGTGTTATAAATATAATGATTCACTTCGGTCTTGAACTTATGGAAAACATACCAAATGATTCGATCCAATATAGAGCAAACATACTGTGACGACCCCAATTTCCCACAAACTGGGCACCGCCCGGCCTAAGCCCACGTGGACCCCCGAGCCAGTCTCGCAAGGTCAATGCGGACCTAGTCAGCCTTCCAATCCATCATTATATGCAATTTCACAATTTTTAAGTTGAGTTATTAGTTTTTTTCAAGATTTACAAATTTAGTGGAAGCAATTACTACATTTAATAACTCAACAATAACATCAAAAAGTTAGGTAACCTAATTGTGGAACCCAGTAAAAATGTTATCATCCACTACAAAAAAACAGCAAATCAGAAACGGAATTAGAAACGGAAATAAGATCCGTTTCTAAATCAGAAACGTAATTAGAAACGGAATAAGTTCCGTTTCTAAATTAAAAAGTTAGCGACGGAATTGAGACGGAAACATTTAGAGACGGATTTGAGACGGATCAGAGACGGAATTAGAGACGGAATTAGAGACGGAATTAATTCCGTCTCTAAAAAATGGCGCCAACATTCCCACCAAAATTTGCATTTATTACAACCGTCTCGTTACGTCTCGAGATTCGTGCGTGTCTCGATCTCGATAATTCAAAAATGGGGACCAAAACTCTATCTCTCCCTAAAATCTCTCTCCCCGCTCTCTCTCTCTCTCTCTCTCAACGAAACCTCTCTCCCTCACCGCTCTCTCTCACCGTCACCGCCGCTCTCTCTCTCACCGTCACCGCCGCTTCTCTCACCGTCACCGCTTTCTCTCTCTCTCTCACCGTCATAGCTCTCTCGCTCTCTCTTTCACCGTCACCGCTCTCTCTCTCTCTCACCGTCGCCACTCTCTCTTGTCTCTCTCGCAGCTCTCTCGCTCTCATTCTCTCACCTCTCTCTCGCCGCTCTCTGCTAGGGTTTGTTGCTATAAAATGTGGTGCTAACTAGCAATCAGCGATGCCACAAGTCTTCTTCTCTTCTCTCGCTTCGCTAGGGTTTTGTTGCGGCGATTTGCGAGAGGAATCTCCTTCTCTGTGACGGCCGAGGTGAGATTCTATCTTCTCTTCTCCTTTCGAGCTTGGATTCAATTCGTTTGTGATGATGTTCTTTGCTTTCCGATGTTGAGCATCGTGGTTGATCTTGTTCTGGATTTTAGATTTGAATCGTTTGTTACTTATATTTAGTTTGAGATAGCGTTGAATGAGTTGTTGTTGTTGTTGTTGAAGTTTTTTTTTTAAAATTAATAATCAATCTAGTTGGTGTGTAGAACATATACACCAAATGTTTGATAAAATGACTCAAATAAGGTTTACTTGTTCATTTCGAGTTTTGAGCATGGTTTGATCAGTTTGAACTAATATACATTTTAACTTACAAAAATTGTTTCTCAAATTAGGTTTTTACTAAACTTCATGAATTAACTCCAACTTAGACTATTGAAGTGAAGATTCAAAATTTCAATGGCTAGACTTCATTCTAAATTTGCTTTGATGATTGGAAATACTTTATTTGAGTGAGGTAGAGATTGTGGACGTAATTAGGAAGAAAAGCTTGAATTAAAATAGTATATTAAATGAATGCATTCCAATTGTTTAATATAATGGTTGAAAGGAAACTTGTCTTTTTTTTCAAATTCAAGAGTAGAAATTTACATGGATAAAAGAGTAATTAGATTGATATGCATCATATGCAATTATTTTTAAGAATATAATAAGCGACACTTGGCTAGTTGAAGTAAACTACTTATAAATTGATCTTGGAAGAGGTTTGGACTTCCATAAAATTAAGTAGTAATGGTTTGGTAGAGTTGAACCATTTAAAATCACTTGTTTGAGCCTAACCAAACTTAGAAAAGGTTTAGGTATAAATGCATATTAGAATAACTTATAAATTCATTTTTACTAGCACATGGAAGTAGGCTTGCATATTTAAAAGAACTATTTAATATTAATGCTAGCCTTGGGTAATTAACTATTCTAATTGGAAACTATATTTGTAGTTACATGAATCCAACAAAACCCAACGCCTTTGAATATACTTTCATATACAGCCACATGTTTGGACAAATGTATTGTTTAGGTTTAAATTACTAGAACAATGGTTCTATTAGCTTAGGATTTTGAGATTTATATTTATTAAGTTAAGAGCGAAACTCATATAAGATCATTTTAGTGGGTTAAGTCCCTAATATAATGAGTTAAATCTATAAAAGAGCTAGCTAGTGGATGAATTAGTTCCTTTAAGTTACGTACTAAACCTCAACTAAGCAAACGATCCTTAAAACAATTGTGTCATACATTGTTTGATTGTAGATACGCGTGGATGGTTCAACTAGACTATTCGAATCATCGATTTGACGTAAAAAATTATGCAATTGTATTGTAAGTAAACTAGTAAGAAATTCAATATTATTTCTTTTTCCTTTCCTTGCATATTTTAATGGAAATGATACCTATTGTTGGACTCTACTTCCCTACCGAGTGACCTAGGGTCTAAAGTGGTAGAATTGAGTCGTTTACTCGTAGGTTAAGCATTCAAGTCGTGCTTGTGGCTCCTAGACGAGACCGAATCCTCTTGGTGAGCATTCGCCATGTGTCGTGGCTCCTCACAAAACTTCAAGGATCCAATTAATGCTTTGAGCATCCAGTTGCAATTGTGTGGTTGTTAAGTATCACAAATAGCGGTTCCTACGGATAGTGAGTGATTCTTCTATTGTCATTTCAAATATATATATAATGGCTATAACACGAGAGGATAAAGTGACATTACCAAAGAAACCAGCTTGGTTTTTTTTTTTTTTTTTTTGAGCAAGATCACAAATAGTTCCTATCTCGCTTTTTGCTTGGCCACACTCTAAGCTTTTCTTTTAAAGCTTTCTTATTCTATTTGTGAGTTTTTATGCTATTTCTTCACCGCAAGAGATTTCCATCACCTGGTTTTTTTTTTTTTTTTTTTGGGAGTAGGAACACATGGCTGATTTGTTTTGGAGCACGCAGCGGTGTAACTTCATTCCTATCTCGCTTTTGCTTAGTCGTTTGGTGAGCTTTTCATTTTAAGGTTTCTTATAAAATTTGTGAGTTTTTTTCTTTTTCTTCACCGCAAGAGAGGACATCACCTGGTTTTGGAGCACGCAGCAGTGTTGGTGGAGGAGATGATGACTTCCTATCAAGATTTATGGTTAAATAGAGAGGCTGGGAAAATAGAGAGGTTGGTGGATGAGATTATGACTTCTTATAGATACATTGTTCTCTTTTTTTTTTCTTTTCTTCTCTTCTTTTTGATAATCCCATTTGGTTTGTTTTTTTTTTTGAGTAGGAACACATGGCTTGTCACCTTTGGAGCACACAATGAGTTTTAGATGGGGTGAGAGGATGAGTTCTAGAATCATACTTACGTGATAGGTTTGTGCTTAACTTTTACTTTTTCCCTTTTACCATTCTTGCACTTCACCATTACTTATCATATGCATGTTGAAATGCAAGCCTTTCAAAGCTTGATAAATAATCCAACTCAACTTACATGATAGGTGCATCTTATATGGTTGATGTTCATGTATTTTTTGGAAGATTTCTTATTCCTCATTGTATGGTTTATTTCTTTTCTTCACCGCATTTCTTGAATGTCACTGGAATTTTTATTTAAAAGTAGGAACACATGGTGGTTTGTTCTCGAGCACTATTTCATTTTTAGATTGGATGAAATTCGAGTTTAGGATCAAATTTGAATCTGTGAATGTTGCATTGATGGGAGTTTGGGGGTCAATGTTGCTATTTTCCTACGCATTGAATGGGACTTTGGGGATCAAATTTGAGTTTTCTTTTTTCCTTTAAGCATTCTTGCACTTCACCATTATCCTCTTTCATGTTCCTTATTACATCAATGCAAACACGAATGAAAGCAGCAAAGAAGTTTTTTTTTAAGTTTTTTTAGCTATTTGACATTTTACATCAATTCATTACTTATTCAAAGTTTAAATAAAGTGTGATTGATTGATTGTCTTTTACATGTTTTGCAATTTAGGTTGATTTGGGTTGGATCAAATAATGAAATTATAGGAGCCACCATTTTGATTAGAATTCTAATAATTTGGCGGTAATGGTTATTCATCTAAAAGGAATATCCTGAATTGTTCTTTGATTATGATTGGCAACCTTTATTTTCTGATGGTATATTGTCTTTCCTAGTTTTGTTGATTTCCTTGCTTATGGATTTTTGACTTAACTTACCATTCGGGATTTTGAACAAGTATTCAACAATCCAAGGCAATAAAGAAGGGCAATTAGGTATAGACTTATCTGACTGCTTGATTAAGTTCTCTAAATTTCCATCATAAATTCATTATATGCAATATATCTAGTGGAACTTGCTTTGTTAATGTTATCTTACCATCTTTGCAATATATCTAGTGGAAATTTTGCAATTGGAACTTGGAAATATGAACTTGCGCTTATTCGGATCGCCCGGAAAGTTTTATGGACAAGCGCAGCGCATGTAAGTTAAAAAGCTCGGTTTGAAATGAGATGAGTGAGCTTATGATAAATTTTGTAGCTTGTGAAAGTGGATTGATTGAAAATAGTCTTATGAGTTTTTTGGTCTATCTATGAGGTAGCATATTTTTGTTTTCTTATATGTTTTTAGAAAATGAAGATAAAAGTGAAAATGACAAACATTGCTATCTTCCTCCTCTTGGATTGGTAAGAATTTAATTTACTTAAATCAAGATATGCAAGTGTTTATCATCGTTTGTGGATTCTTAAATCTCAAATGAATTAATGTTAATCTTTTTGCTTGTTTGTAGACTTTGATGGTCGAGTGCAGGGATATCGTCACTATAAGTTCGATGTGAGTCATTGCTCTTCTACCTTAGCTCTATCTCCTATGATGCTTATGTCCCTGAAAAATTTAAGTTCAACTATTCAATTATTAAGTTGTTTCAAATGTCCCTTGGTCATGCGGTGGTGTTGAAGAACATCTCAAGACTTTTCGATTGATAATTCTTTTTGTACATGTTTGGGATTGTAAGTTTTTTTTTTTTTTTTTTGTGGTTGTTGAACAATAGGATTGGTGGTTTTGTGAATACTTAGAAATTTGGAGCATTTGTAATACTATACAATTTTTTTTGGATATATATCTTTTTCAATTTTTGATTTGGATTGAGACCTATATATGTAAGGAGGAGAGTAATTAAAAGATATACAAAAATTCTCACCATTAACGGATATGAAATAAGCGGAATTTATTCCGTCTCTCGAAACGGAATTGACGGAATAAATTCCGTTTCTAATCGTAAACGAATTTATTCGTTTCGATCCGTCTCTAAATCGAAACGAATCCATTTTCCGTTTACGATCAAACACGAGACGAGATTGCTGCAGTAAGTCGAATCCAATCGAGACGGAATTTAGAATCTAAACAATAATCGAAGATCATTGGAAATAAAAGATATACAAAAATCTCACCTAACTAAAGTCATTCACTATCAAACAAATTGAAGTAAGTAAAATCCGGTAGAATCTAAACAATAATTGAAGATAAAATGCATCTAAAAGTCAATAAAAAGAAGACGGAATGCATGATAATGTAAAATAATGAAAGTACAACGAGAATGAGTGTCAAATGAAACAATATAGAGAGGTGCCCAAGTAGTCTAAGACCACCGAATGCGGGTGCCACAGGGGTCGGGGTCGCAGAGTCGCGCAACGCTGCAAGGATTCTCGGTCATCGGATGCGGCATCGCCGTACCTAAAATGTCGCGAATGAGGGATATCAACGGCGCCCCGGATAAAACACATCTCATTCCGACCAAATACCGTGACTCGAGGTCATGGCCCCGGTTACGAGCCGACAACCACTCCAATCAGAGACACGAGTAGGACTCACTTGGCTCTAGGACACTCATAAGTGAGTGGGAATTCCAAGAAAATTACATGATTCAACATCAAACAAAAAATGCAAGTTAAATGAAATACTGTACATTTTTCTAATTGGTTTACTTACCTCGAAATCCGTAATTCGTCCTCAAGACGTCCCACTCACGCCTCGATTTGCGCACCCGACACCCAACTCCTACGTCCCTGGTGTCCATTTATAACTTTTATGCCTATTTTACGAAGTTAGTCAAATAACAACCAATTTACTTAACAAACAACTCACCATGACCTTCAAAATTCATTTGAAGCTATCGCGTCGTCGCACGTCGTCGAATCACACCCCTCGTCGAGGATCGATCGGTCCGACGACGTGCCACCGCGCCATTCACCGAGCCGTTGCCGCTGTCGCGCAGACGTCGCGGTCGCGCCGCTCGCGTCGTCGCGCCACTGCCACCATCATCGTTGTCGTACCACCGTCGCTGCGCGTCATCCATCGCGGCGTCATTGCTGCGCTGCCACCGCCGGCGTCGCTGGACCGCCATCGTCGGCATCTCGCGGACCGCCGTGCCATCTCCCGTGAGCAGCCGCTAGAGCGTGCCTGCCCATTGGGACCGTCCGCGTGCAGCCCGAAGCCGTGCCGCTCATCTCGCCATCTGCCGCCAATCGAGTGCTGCTGCTCGCTGCCTCGCCGGCGCTGCTGCTCGTGTCGTCGCCGCCGTTGCTCGCCGGTCCGCCACTTCTCGTCGGCGCGCCGCTGCTCCTCCCCCGGCAGGTGACTCTCTCTCTCTCTCTTTTTCTCTCCTCTCATTTCTTATCCGAATCTCTCTTTCTCTTTTTGATTTCAAATCAAATGTGTCCTCGAGATTCGTGTGGAACTAAACTCGAGGCACATTAAAACATATTTATTTAAATGTTTCTTTAAAAATTGGGTAGCACGCATCTCGAGGCACCACAAAATATTCATAGTACTACCCGCCTCATTTCACAATCTCGACACTCGTGCCACACGCATTACAAGGCACATCCAATGTATATATATATATTGTAACGTGACCACATTTAAACCACTATCTCGGTCCACATCGACACGCGACTCGAGGCGCCCCCACTCGTGTTTCGACTCCCCGAATTCTCCGCGTATACCAACTCGTAAAACAGCTCAACAATTAGCATTCAAACCTCAAATTGAACACTCTCGGTGTCTCCACTCAAAATTCGGACATACGTATTCGACGAGTGAGTCTCACATACGACCTTGACTTGACACGTGGCACAAGTCAAATTTTCGGGCCGTTACACATACCTAAAGGAGGGCGATCAAAAGTGGTTTAACTTATAAGCGTTGTGAATGGTTTTTATATCACTGGATGCATGAAACTATGGGTAAGTAGAAAATATTTCGAATGTACAGACGATGTTGAAATCCATCGATCCTATTTTGAATTTATTGGGTGATAATTGGTTGAGAACCGGAGGAATCTAAGGTTAGGTGTAATAAAATTGGTTTTTTTGTGATTTTTTGAATGGTGAAGGAAAAAAAAAACCAAATCGATTGCAAGAAGAATGGATGAGAGTTTAAATTTATATGGGGGATGTAACTTGCACTACATTCAATTCCTTGTATTTACCCATGATTTCAAGATCAACGTACTTAATCTATTAATGATAAAATAACCACTATTAATTATTAATAAATGTACACATAATGTATAATTATATCTCTCGAAATAATAAATAAATAAATAACAAAAATAACTCAATTCATTGTATTTACCAATGATTTCAACTTCAACGTACTCAATCTATTAATGATAAGATAACCACTATTAATTATTAATAAATGTAGACATAATGTATAATTATATCTCTTGAAATAATAAATAAATAAATAACAAAAAATAAACAAATCGAGAAAAATAAAAAAATAGAATGGTGAGATGAAGTAACTTTTAATCTCTCTCTCTCCTCCGACTTATATATATATATATAGATATAGATATAGATAGATATTTGCCCCACTAAAAGCACATTTTCATAGCCTGGTTTATCTTATTTTTGTAATAAAAAGTAAACTTAACTTATTTTACTAATTTATTTTATTATTAACAGTACTTTTATATAATTTGACCATAAAACGTGTATTTATGACACATAAATCTAGACATCTCCTTCCCATTGATGATGTAGCTACAATCCATATCTTAAATCCACATTTATCATTAGAGATGTTTTCACGGCTCCCCCCCCCCTGAAATTTTTTTTTTCTCTTTTCTTTTGGATCGATCCTCTCCTCCTCTCTTCACTGCCAATAACACCTCCACCTAACGAATTCACCTCGACTTTAAACTTAAAACTAGTCCCTATAAACCACGGTTCATCAAAATAAAGTATGAGATTTTCCAAACCTTACCTTCAACAACCATGCATGAACCACACAACAGCAGCCCTTCAATCTCTCAATTTAAGTAAAACTGTGACGAGAGATAGAGAGAAATAGAGAGAGAAATAGACAGAGAAACGGAGAGAAGAGAGAGATTCGTGTTAGAGAGACGAGAGAAAGAGAGAGACAGAGAGGAGATAAACCAGTGATGCGACGAAGAGAAGACCCCATTTCGACCCCCCTCGCTGTTATTTCGATTTTCATAGAAGGAGGGTTGTCAAAAGACCCATTTGCCCCTCAATAATTATCCTATACAATTTAACTCCAATGCCCCAATTGGTAATTTTTCATTTTCTATTTATTTTCACGTTTAACTCCTTTTTTTTCCGAATTAAACCTTGATAAATATTCCAATTTCAACCGAAAATTTGAGAATTTATCAAAGCGTTCCTAAACTCTTGGAAAACTTGTTTTGCACAAAAATCGAGATGTGGAACCACGTCAACTCATTTAGTCTATTGAACTTAAAAACTCGAATTTGTTGTGAAGTGTGGATGACCATGCATGTACACCAACATATTGTGTAGTTATGTACTTCCATTGGTCTTTGTATTGCCATGTTCTTTGTAACCATTTCAATGTACATGGGGTGATGTTTTAGTCCCACATTGCTAAGGCACATTTGTTGTCATACCAAATGGCCTATATAAAGGATACTAACTTCATTGTAAAAGCACACCAAGTTGAATGAAAACTTCTCATTCCAACTATCTCATTTCTTCTCTTCTCCTTTGTAGTAGTAGTTTGTAGTAGTAGAAGTTCTTAGTCTTCTATTTCCTTCTCTAGTTCTTAGCAAGTTCCAATTTATTTTACAACACGTTATCGCACGAGCTTGCTCTAGCATTAAGGAGATCTTGAAGTTCAATAAGGCTTGTTAAGGAGACAAAGCTAGGAAGGTATGACTTTTGTTATTTAAATAAGTTCAATTTATTTCTAAATTACCATGGTTGTTTCCTTTTATTACATACATAACTTCTATATGCATACTTTATTCATATACCATTATAACGTCACCGATTGCGAAAGTATGCTCTGTAGTTGCGTCTTGTACGATCTTCTACATCAGAAATCAAAAATCAATATGTGACATAACTAGTTTTCTCGTTATACTACAAACGATTAATTATGCTCTATTCTTGATTTTTTATATTGCAAATAGTGTTATGAGTTTGAGTTGATAGTGGGTAAGCCTTGTCCCCAAGTAAAGCTAAACATTGAAAGGAGACGGGTTATCCGTTCGAGGTGGCATGGTTTTTAAGTAGACTTCGTCTCACCACCCAACCTGGAGGTTGTCCCACCAACTCATACAAGTAATACATTTTGCATACTAATAATCAAGTTGTGAACATATATTTAATCATATGTTATGTTTATACATAAAAAAAAAAAAAAAAAAAGGAAAAATTATTTTATATTAAATTTGTTTTCAAAATACTTTTCAACCATAGTTTGCATTTGTTACCTTATTATAATTCTTGTCATGATAATTATATGCAAAAATTTGTGTGTTATACATAATCATTCGTCAATTTCTCTTTGGAGATTTGAAAAATGAATATTTCACTTTATATATATTTTCACCTTATGGAGTTATACATACCAAAAGGGTAATGCTCCAAAAAGCTCAAAATGAGTAATTTGGGTCTCATGCTACAAAATTTAATCATCAAAGATTAATTATAATTCCACAATTTTAATTACCTCTATGTTGAGGCTATGTGGAAATATGACTGATGAGACAATAAAAGGAAGGTCACGTGGCCCGCCTCGATTTATTGTTGCAACAAATATCGAGTGCGCACGTCAATCCAATAAATATTAAGGATTGATTTCTTGTCTCATGGTAGCTGAGTAAAATGATGAGATATTATAAATATAATATCACTCCCGTCCAATTAGTTCAGCTTCAAATTAAGAAGCATATGTTGCATATAATAATCATGATCGCAATAAATTTATGGACGTGGAAAAGGTGAAAATATCAGGTAAAGGTCGTATTGACAATTCCACCAAAATTTGGAATAAAAGTGGTGCACCACTACAAAGGGCAAATAATTATTGACAATGAGTGCTCATAATTGTGACATTTTTTTAGTCATATATGAAAGGCTATTTTGCCTAAATATTGTCATATATATGCCCGAGTATTTTTGTGACCTTTACCATGCCTTTAAAATCAAAGGCAAAATATTATAAATATTATCATGACTCTTTTTTCGATTTGTCAAACATTATTTGTCCAGATGGATCAACAAATCATGTGTTCAAGTCATGAACCAAATAAGAGCGATATGTGCCTTTTGATTGTGCTACAACGCACACAATTCTTAAAAGCAGAGAATATTTCTCCAATTTGAACTTAGTGATGCTAATGTTCAAACAATATCGGCATCTCCAATTTGATTAATGGCTCTGGAAGAGCAAATATTATGTTGTCTGGGGGAACAACAATTCATGTTGACAATGCCTTATACTCTGAAAAATTCAGAAGAAATTTACTCAGTTTTAAAGATATTCGATAAAATGGATATCACATTGAAACCATGAACGAAAATAATAGAGAATTTCTCTATGTCACATTGGTTTCAAATGGGAAAAAAGAATTGTTAGAAAAATTCCCGAAACTTTATCCTCTGGATTATATTTTACTCATATAAGGCATGTCGAAACGAATGTCGTCTTAAATAAGAAAATTAATGATCCAACGACATTCATTTTATGGCATGACCGGCTTAGTCATCCAGGATCATCAATGATGCGAAGAATAATTAATAATTCGCATGGACATCCTTTAAGGAGTCACAAAATATTTTAATTTGGTGATTATAATTGTGCTAGTTGTTCTCAAGGTAAATTGATAGTTAAACCATCCCCAAGTAAAATCGTTGTGGAATCCCCGAGTTTTCTTAGAACGCATTCAGGGAGACATATGTGGACTTATTCATCCTCACTGTGGACCATTTAGATATTTCATGATTTTGATAGATGCATCAACTAGGTGGTCACATGTTTGTTTGCTTTCGACCCGCAATATTGCATTTGCTAGACTTTTACCACAAATCATTAAGTTAAGAGCACAATTTCCTGACAACCCAATCAAGACTATCCGTCTTGATAATGCCGGGGAATTTCATTCTCAAGCATTTAAAAATTATTGCATGTCTATAGAAATTACCATTGAACATTCTGTTCCACACGTGCATACCCAGAATGGCTTGGCGAGAATCTCGATCAAACGCATTCAATTAATTGCAGACCTTTAATCATGAGAACTAAGTTATCAACTTCGGTTTGGGGACATGCGATCCTTCATGCAAAGCATCTATCATTCGTTATAGGCCCTACCGCATACCATGAACATTCCCCATGCAACTCATTTTAGGTCAACAACCAAATATTTCACACTTGAGAATTTTTGGTTGTGCAAGTGTATGTTCCTATACCACCTCCCAATAGAACTAAGATGGGTCCACAACGAAAACTTGGGATTTATGTTGGATTTAACTCATCGTCTATTATAAGATACCTTGAGCCATTAACGGGGATTTATTTTCTTGCACGTTTTGCTGATTGTCACTTTGATGAAGCAATTTTCCCACCATTAGGGGGAGATAAGAAGACAATTCAAAAAGAATGGCGTGAACTTGCTTGAAATGCATCAACTTTATCACATTATGATCCACGCACAAATCAGTGTGAACTCGAAGTTCAACGGATCATTCATTTGCAACAAATCGCAAATCAATTACGATGCATTTAATGATGCAAAACAAGTGACAAAATCACACATTCCAAATTTGTAAATGCTCCCGCAAGAATTGATGTCTCTGTGCAACAAAATGCACAAGAACCAACGAAACGCTTAAAGCGTGGAAGACCGATTGGTTCAAAGGATACAATTCCTCGAAAGAGGAAAACGGGAGTAAAAATAAATACAAATCAAAATACTCTGAGAAAGCACAAGAATCCTTTGATAAGGGTTTGTCGAACAAGTTGATTACGATGAGGAACAACTTCCTCTAGAAAAAGAGGAAAAAGATGAAAATAATGAGATCTCAATAAATTATTTAAACTCGGTAAGATTTGGGATCGAAATGAAATTGTTCCCGATGATATATTTGCTTTCAATGTGTCCTTTGAAATATGTGAAAATGATGACGATCCGAACCACGATCAAGTGGACGAATGTCGAAAAAGACACGATTGGCAAAAATGGCAAGAGGCTATCCAAGCAGAGCTAAACTCGTTAAGGAAACGAGAGGTTTTTGGACCGATTGTCCAAACGCCGAGATGGCGTAAAACCCGTTGGATATAAATGAGTATTTGTACGAAAGAGAAACGAAAAAATGAAGTTACAAGGTACAAAGCAAGACTTGTAGCTCAAGGTTTCTCACAAAGACCGACATCGATTATGAGGAAACATATTCTCCGTTATAGATGCAATCACATTTCGGTTCTTGATAAGCCTTGCGCCTCTCGAAGGGCTTGATATGCATTTAATGGATGTCGTTAAAGATATCCGTACGGATCCCTAAAGCAGTTAGATATATATGAAAATCCCCGATGGATTTGTAATATCCGATGAAATAAAATCAAAACCTCATAACATGCACTCTATAAAATTACAAAGGTCTTTGTACGGATTGAAACAATCCGGACGAATGTGGTACAAACGCCTCGTGATTATTTTGAAAGAAGGATATGTAAATAATCAACTTTGCCCATGTGTCTTCATTAAAAGATCATCAACGGGATTTGTGATTATTGCCGTATATGTTGATGATTTAAATATAGTGGGAAACCACGACGACATCGTTAGAACATCCGAATACTTGAAAAAGGAATTCGAGATGAAAGAACTTGGAAAAACAAGACTTTGTCTTGGTTTGAAAATTGAACATTTTTCAAGTGGAGTATTTGTCCATCAATCAAATTATATTGAAAAATTATTAAAAAGATTTTATATGGACAAGGCGCATCCATTGAGCTCTCCAATGGTTGTCGAGATCACTTGAAGTGGATAAGGATCCATTTCGACCTCATGAAAGTGATGAAGAGCTACTTGGTCCGGAGGTACCATATTTAAGTGCAATTGGTGCACTTATGTATCTTGCAAATTGTACAAGACACGACATTGCTTTTGCTTTGTCAACCTACTTGCAAGATACGGCTCATCACCAACTCGAAGACATTGGAATGGTGTTAAACATATTTTCCGATATCTTCGAGGAACAAGTGACATGGGTTTATTCTACTCGAGAGGGTAAAATTGAATCTCCAAGGTTATGCGATCTTTGGATTTTTATCGATCCCACAAGGCCCGTTCTCAAACGGGATATGTATTCACATGTGGTAATCTTTAAAGTATCATGAAAGTCGATAAAACAAACAATGGTTGCTACTTCTTCCAACCATTTCAAGTACTTGCAATTCATGAAGCAAGTCGTGAATGTGTATGGTTGAGAAATATGATTGAACATATTCAAGAATCATGTGGATTGCCTTCAATAAAAGATTCTCCAACCATATTATATGAAGATAACGCAGCATGCATTGCACAATTAAGTGAAGGATTCATAAAAGGGACGAGAACAAAACATATTTCACCAAAATTCTTTTATGCGCATGAGCTTTGGAAGAATGGTGAAATTGATGTCAAGCAAATCCGATCGAGTGATAATCTTGCTGATCTATTCACAAAAGCCTTACCAACTACGACATTTAAAAGGCTTACATATGGTATAGGCTTGCGTAAACTTAAAGACATTGCAAGTAAAGAAACTGAACAAGTTTCACCCATGTTCACATGAGGGGGAGTTATTGATTAATGTATTGCACTCTTTTTCCCTTGGCTATGGTTTTATCCCATTGGGTTTTCCTAGCAAGGTTTTTAATGAGGCAATCTTAACAATATTATACCCGTCTTAATATTTATGAGAATAGTGTACTCTTTTTCTTTTACTATATTTTTTCCCATGGGGTTTTCTTAGTAAAAGTTTTAACGAGGCACAATCTCTCGCAAGTGTCATCCAAGGGGAGTGTTGTGAAGTGTGGATGACCATGCATGTACACCAACATATTGTGTAGTTATGTACTTCCATTGGTCTTTGTATTGCCATGTTCTTTGTAACCATTTCAATGTACATGGGGTGATGTTTTAGTCCCACATTGCTAAGGCACATTTGTTGTCATACCAAATGGCCTATATAAAGGATACTAACTTCATTGTAAAAGCACACCAAGTTGAATGAAAACTTCTCATTCCAACTATCTCATTTCTTCTCTTCTCCTTTGTAGTAGTAGTTTGTAGTAGTAGAAGTTCTTAGTCTTCTATTTCCTTCTCTAGTTCTTAGCAAGTTCCAATTTATTTTACAACAGAATTTTAAATTTTAAATTATTATTTTTTGCAAAACTCAAAATGATAGTTTATGTCAATATTTTAACTATCTCGGCACCTGTGTCGATACGTATCTCGAGACAAAACCCTACGAAACATCAAATTCACTTAATCGACTTGAATTTCATAAAATAACATAGTCTATAATACACAACACTAGGTAGGCATCACACAAAAATATAATTAATTAAAAATCTCATTTCACCCGTCCTTAACTCCCAAATCGTGGCCAAAACCTTAATTAGCCATCATTAATCCCTAATTAGCCATAATTACTAGTTTAAAAATTTAGAGATTCGACAGCTCCGACATCACCACCTCTCACGCCGGCGACCTTAATTAGTCACCGGTAAGTGTTGGTTGTTGTTGATATCTTTTTAAAGAAATTTGAGAGTTTTAATGATGGTATTGTGTTGTTTGTTGAAGAGATTGTTATTGTTGTATGTATGAGTTGTTGTTGTTGTTGTTGTTGTTGTTGTTGATTTGAGTTGAAAAAGAAGGAAAAAAAAAGAATAAAAAATATGAAATTCATCTCTGAAGAGATGAATTTAGAGATGAGGGGGTAGCCAGGTGGGCTGGGTGTGACGACCCCAACTACAAATAAGGGCACCTCCCGGCCTAATCCCTAATTAAGCCCTAATCTCCCCTATAATTATTGGGCCGTGACACTGGGCCTGGCTTCCCTCAACGAGCTGAGCTTGGATACCCAGGCTCGGGTAGGTCGAGCTAAGTCGGCCTAGACTTGAGCGGTACAGTTGAGCCGAACTAGGCTCAGTCGAACAGGGTCGGTTCAGGCCTAACCTCTATAAAAAATAAATATTTTAAAAATATCAATTAAATTAGTTTTAAATATAATAAATTACATAAAATAGGAAAAATATGTAGAAAATTATGGAAAAAAAACCAGAGAAAATATGAAAAAAATAAAAAAATAGAAAATAGGTTTCAAGACTTTTTTCGGATGTTTGACATTCCGGTGTAACTCGAAAAGCGTGCCACTACTAAAATTTGGAATAAAATTCTAATTTTTGGTTTTACATTATAAAATTATTAAGTGTAACACGAAGACATTTTAAAATGTTAAAATTGGACATTAGGGAATTAGGAGACTAGTAGGGTGTCGGGTGCGTAGTTTGAGGCATGAATGGGTCATTTCATAGTCATTTCACGAGCATCGAGGTAAATAGAACGATGAGAACTAGGGTGGGCAGCGGTCTTCGTAAAACTACCCAAATTGCCTAGTCTAGTCTAGTCTGTTTTTTAAACTTATGGTTTGTCGGTGGTTTAGAAAACTTGAAAACTGCAATTTCGCGGTTTGGTGGTGGTTTTCATTGTTTTAAAAATCGCGGTTCACCAAATCGAAGGGCATTTTAGGAATTTCAATAAATATACGCCTCGAAACCGTAAAACATACGTTCCACTAATTTAATGTGTTACCGCATCTCTTCCTCCTCTCTCGCTCAAACCATAAGAAGTCTCATCTGCCTCCCTCGCCTCATTTCACGCTCAACCTACCACGTCTCCTCTTTGCTCTGCACTTCTTGCTCAAGCCCTCGCCTCCCCAATCGCTCACCTCCCCGCCACGACGCCTCCTTTTTTTATGTGCTCTTCTCACTCTAGCCCTAACCACATATCTTTTTGTTGTCCGTCGTCGCTCACCGTATCATAAACTAAATGAGGAGTACTTGGATGAAATCGACATGGAGCATTTTGTAAAAGCACTAATAATTTTAGTTCGAGTTATGCATTTTGAGGTCTCTATTAATAGATCTTTGGTGAGTTTATTGATTTGCTGCTATGATTATTGTTTTGATTTGATGATTTAAGTAGCATTATTCTTGTGACCGTCCCTTCTCTAATCTAGGGCACCACCCAGCCTAATCCAATAATTAAGCCCAAATCCCAACCCACTAGACTTAACTATGTATTAGTCAGCCTTTCTATCCAGATTTACTCCATACTAGTGTTTAAGATAAATAAAACACATGTCACTTTTCAATTGAATTTCAAAGTTAATTAAAACTTATTAAAAATTATAAAATTTAGCGGAAGTCTTAAAAAATTATGTGACAGTAATTATTAAAAACCCTAATGTGAGGAAACTAGGAAAACAATGATCACATGCATATATAACAAAATGCGAATATAAACAGTGTGATGTCATCATAAGTCAGGGAACTAAACGTTCAACCCAATATACAACCTCAAATTGTACCAAAATAAAATTGTATACTAGACAAAATATCAAAAACCTACAAAATGTCGATGTAGAGGTACACCGCTGGCTCAGAGGTAGTCGCCAATCTTTTCATTGCCCGACATGTTCGTCGATGGCTCTACACCCACCGTAAAAAAGGATGGTGAGTACAAAAAGTAACGGTAATCCTCGTTGACAAATTTATTCACATTTTCAAAACAAACTAAATGGTATTTAAAAGCATAAGTTCAATAAAGAAAGACTAGTAGTACAATTACGCTAAGAAGTACCACAATTAAACAAGTGAAACTAACACAAAGCTAAATAGTTATGATCTAGATCAGGTCGACTATGACTTAGTGAAGCCTTAGCCATTGTATGACATGCGTGGTGTTGCACAGTCTAATATCACTAAGGACTATAACCCAGTGTCATTAGGGACTCTAACCTCGGTATCATTAGGGACTCTAATCACGTATATGGGCAACCCCAAGGACTTTAAACCCGTATGCCTCATCATAGTGACAAGTGCCGACATCCCCAGGGACTCGAACCCTGTGCGTCGATCGACTCATAGTGCAGACTCTAAATTCTATAACTATTTTATAATTCCAAGAATTATACTCATTAAGGATTCTAAAAGTTGGTTATGCTACAAAGCACAAACTCTCCAAAGAATACAAGTCCATAAAACCATTCATGGCTCCATAATTCCTAATAGCATGTTATTTGTACTACATTTTCAGTAAAACAATAAGAAATGACAAATGCAAGACTCCTAAATCTTCTCTATACCATAGTCGCAACTCGTCGGTATTTCAAAAATGTTATTTGGGGTAAGCGCTCCAACTTGCTCAGTAAGTAAGGATTCACAAAGTCATCAAAATTTCATATAATAATCAAGAACATTATGTAATAACAATATGCACCAATGTTAACTAACGGGATTATGAAAAGAATTTAACTCAATAAATAACAGACGCAAGTCTGTCAGTCAATAACTATTACACTGTGATTCTCATTTTATTTATAAAACTAGGGTCGATCACCTACCGACCCCATTAATGTGATTGCTAGATCAACACATCATTCAATGTGTTGTCTAGCGAATCCATTAATGTCCAATGGTTCTATTCGAAACTCTCTAGTGAATATGTAACTCATGCATCCTATCTAACTGAGTAAGATTTACATATAGGCCGGGAGATAAACCCTGCATCCTATATAACCTGGTCTCAGTTCCAGAGTTACTCTCATGGATCACATTAGACATTGTTTTCCATTTGGTAAAAACATCGCATTTTACATAGTCCTCCATTCATTCCATAAACTATATTAAATTCATATACTAAGATGGTCAGACAATATTGATAAATATGTGAATCTATACATACCTCGGTTCAAGTTTTCATTTCCAAACTTCTTATGTTTTCGGGTCACTCACGCTATTGGTGATCCAACACCTATCATAAACTATTTGCAATCAATATAAGTCTAATATCCTATGTTTAGAACTTATAATTCAGTCCCCGAAACCTCAAGAAACTCTAACCAAATTATGGCATAATTACTATTTTTTGAAGTGGAAGTGCGCTCCCTCAATTGGCAAGGCGCGCTCTACTAACTGCGTTCGTCCCAATTGATGAAGGGAGCACACTCAACCCTGCATTGTCTCGACAGTAAACAGGGCAGCAGCCACTGTTCTATCCATAAATCACTAAAATAACCCAAATCATCAGGGAGGACCTCTAGTGAGGTAACAAACCATTTCCAATCATAAACAACAACAATTCACAGAGAAATCATCACCTAACTATGAATTCAACTTCAAACTCAAAAATTAACTCACCAAGATTATGATCTTTAATTCAACAGTTGTTTTGATCGCTTCAATTCGGTGGAAAATCTCATCTTGATCAACTCTTCAAACCCAAAACCCTCAGCTGCTATCTTTTACTTTCTTTCGATTGATCGAATGCACTTAGGATAAGTTTGAAGCTTTTAGCTTTATATATATGAATTTTCCTCGAGATATGCATCATGCTAACTCATGACTGATCGAGTGATTGATGTGTTAAAATGACAACTCTTAAAGTGACACACTTTTTGACATTATCAACTATTATGCATATCTTGAGGCGGTCTAACGATCCATATAATTCAAACCAAACTTATAGTTCTAACATATATTTATATATTAAATATATATAAATATATATACTTCATGTATTTTCTCGCCAATAAATTCACCGGACATGCGTATGAGTGTTCTCGGGGGTGCACATTCATTTCTGATTATAGGCTTGTATATAACTTCTTTTATTTGCTACAACCTATAAAATTCATTAAACACTCCAAACAAACACAAACCATCATGCAAACCTACACACACCAATCGAGGAACGCTGGAGTTCATCACGAGTCTAACTTAGGTTAATTATGATTTTGGATTAACTATAATCATCAGCTTAAGGTAACAAGTCATAACACTGCGCAAATTCCTAATCTTAGTTTAATTCCTTAATTATGATCATCGACCCGTGATGTGGGACCCGCATTGAAGTATATGTTAGATTTGTTGTAATGTATGTCTAGTGTATTCTTTATGTGTAGAAAACTAACTCGCTCCTACTTGTATTTAAATGTCGAGATGTGAGCAGAGATGCGCCTCGAGATGCGTTTCGACGTTGGACTGAGGTAGAAAGTGATATGGTAAGTTTAATTTAAGTTAATGTGGCTTAAATGTCTAAGTTAAGGTGACTATAGTTTAATTTGTATAAATGAAACATAAGTTAGCAAAACAAAATATTAATCATTGATGCTCTTCGAGATACGTGTGGGCGCATCACTAGACAAATTGAGTTACATTGTGTGTTACCAAGGATGAAATAGTGGAGAGTTAATGGATTGTGGGGTTACAATTGAAGCCATTCTACTGATCTAGAGATAGATGATATACGTGAGATCAAGGGCTATAAATACACCTTACAATATATATATATATATATATATACATATATAAAGGATTGAATGGAATGTCATGCAAACACTTTCATTAATCTAAATGAGAGAAATATAGGTATGGAGAAGGAGATCAAAGATTATGAGGAGATTCTGGTGAATTTGAGAGGGATTGTTCAAGTTGGTGATATTCTACAACTAGGTAAGCCAGTATACACCATAATCTTATAAAAGTTTGTTACAAAAATTAGAATTTTACTTTAGTTTTAGTTTTTTGCTTAATTTCATAGGGTAAATGAAATCGTTTTCGAAATTAGTTTACAGATTTAGGTTTTTCGCAAAAAACCAATAAATTTGCTATCAAGAAAATTCAAATTTTCAATTTGAATTGATAGAGTTATGACATTTTGAAGTGGTAAGTGTTGCTGATTAATGTTTTAGCAAATTTATGAGTCTTAGGTTTTAAATGATTAAGGATATGAATTCAAGGTATTTTGTTGTTGGAAAAGTTTAATTTGGGTGTAATTAAAGTTTATAAGGAGTTCTAGACAATAGGGTTTGAAAGATAAAACACTAAAGTGTAATTTAGGTTTGACGTCATGGCGGCACTAACCCATAGCATCAACCTAACTAGGAAATGTGGGACAGTTAACACGACGCCGTCGTAGTGTCGCGCATCTGTACACACGACGACACCATAGCGTCGTGCCTTCTAACATGGTGCAAAGGTGACACCATGGCGACGCTTTGGCTTTGGTATACACGACACCACCACACTGCCAAACCTGATAGATGATGAAATTGCTAATAAAATCTTGGGTTTTTCTAATTGCTTTAATCTAACTTTGATAGTTTGTATAAGTCCTAAAACACCCTAATTAACCTCAGGAATATAGGTAAGAGTCTCGAGAGGTTGTTGGCGAGATACGTGGTGACAGAAGACCGAATTAGCCTACTAACTTTGCATGGATTGTAAGTAAACTGATTTGGATATTTCTCTCCATTTTATTTCCTATTTTTGCTTTTATTTACAGTCATTGGAGTGATGTGCCTATTGTACTCTCAATGTCATGACATTATTGGTGTTTGAATGGTTTAATTTATTTTAATTCATGTGCTATGTCTTTTTTGGTTGATGAGGATTTTTATCAAGATTGATAGCATACTATTAAGTAGATGATTTGTATATTTTGAATCTAAATCCTTTGTGCTTTACGTAAGTTATTCTATTGTTGGATTCTTAAATCGTGTCATTTCTTGATTTATGAAAGTAGTTCTTGTATCGAGGACCATGACTTGACAGAGATGAGCGGCACACAGGGTTACTAAATTTTGGGGCTATCAGCATGTCACCACTGGCTTGTACGACACACGAGGTATGAGACCCGAGGTTGTCAACAAGTATATTTTTATGTGTGATGGGCTTTTACGAGGATGATTAGGCATTTGTGAGATTGTTTATGCCCTAAATAGTGGAATAAGGCCGATGTGGTGTAACTCTCGGTCGACTGGCCATAAATCATTACTGCTTAGCCGAATGTCAGTTTAAATTTGATGAACTAAAGTGTCTTATAACATAATGCCTTTTCATCATAGTTGCAGTTGTTATGCTTTCAAATACTTATTGTATATTTGGAAATGTGGATAAATGTCTCTCAGTGTTACTCTTTACTTTCCTGTACTCACCGTCCTTTTTATGACGATGTATGTAAATCCATCGAGTAGCTGACTGGGCAAGGAGAAGATAGGCGATTACCTTTAACCCAAAATTTAATAATAGTAAATTAGTTCCTAATCAAGGTTATTGAACTGTGACATGGCCTGAGATTGGGTACAC
Organism: Stephania yunnanensis; assembly: GCA_039657365.1. Lineage (NCBI taxonomy): Eukaryota > Viridiplantae > Streptophyta > Magnoliopsida > Ranunculales > Menispermaceae > Stephania > Stephania yunnanensis. The sequence goes on along the minus strand of CM077582.1, from coordinate 59,461,192 downwards.
GGTATAAATACTCAGTGTGAGAACTGAGTAATATAGTACTTTTGAGTGATGAATGCCCAGTGTGATGTATATGTATAGACTATTAAGTCACTCGTACTGATATATAGGTGTCGAGATGTGAGGGGGACGTGCCTTGATATGCTTGTCGTCATGGGATCAAGGTAGAGAGTGATGTAACGGCCCATTTTAATAATGTCGTTAATTATCTCGAAATTGCAGACATAGACGCCAGCTCAGATCCACGTGGACGCCGCGGGTAGGCTAAGACACACGTCGACCTAGGTACACTAGTTTAATTGTGTGTTGGATGGCTTAATTGCGGTGCAATTTATTCAATTATTGGTTAAATACATCGCATGTGTGTATGTTGAATCACGAGAGCGTGCATGGTTGTGTGATGGGTAGCTGCCTTGAAGTGCGTGCTAACGCGAGTATCGAGAGGCGAGATATGGGTACACTAAAGAAAACTCAATATACTTACGTAAACATGTCGAGGTTATCAAATTGGAATAATCAATATAACCGTAGGTTATCAAATTGAAATGATTAATGGAACTATAGGCTTATAAAATCAACTCAAACAATAGGCAATGACTCGCATCGAAATGAATGTCGAGGCGCGGGGCACCGAGTACGGGTAGCTGAGGGTTAGTGTGACCATGAGTTGGTTTAATTTGATCAATAAAACATTAGCCATATGGTTGGATTAGGCTTAATGTTATGTGACATTAATAAAATAAATGAAAGTCTATTGTTTACATTGAATAAAAGGGGCCATGAGATGGACGTCTAGATTAGCACAGTGAGTGTTACTAGGTGTTGAGTGTGCTATTGGAGTCACTAAGAGGTATATGACAGCATACTTGTGAACCACAAGATATGCCTCAGGATACGTACATACAGGATTCCAACCCAACATATATATAAACCAAGTTAGTGGAAAGTTGATTCACAACACTCACATACAATTTATGCAGAACCAGGAAATCTGAGGAGGGAGAAAAGACTTCCAGCTAGGAATTCAACAACTTAGGCATCAAACCAAGTGATCTAACCTAGGTAATCACCTTCACCACCTTCTAAGCTTGCAAATGAGCCCATTTTTTGGTGTGTTTAGTGAAATTCGAGTTGATGATTTAGTCTCTAGTTTACTGTGTAAATATGATGCATTTATGACATTAGATCGTGTATAAGGAGAATTTATCATTGGTTTAGTTAGATTTGATGAAATTGGTTGTTAATGGAGATGGTGGTAAATGCATGATTGAGGAAATGGATGTAATTTGAGGTTTTTGGAGTGTTCTAATTCATGGAGTGAAGTTATTTTGATGAGGAGAAGGTAATAGACCAATTAGAATAGCTAATTGAGAGGGCTAGGATAGAATTCTCGAATTGAGAATTCTGTCCATAAAGCAATTAGCGCGCTAATTAGAACTATAAGCACATTAACTGTCCTGAGTGTGCAACAGTTTTTCACAACGAAGAACAATAGCGCTAATTAAAATTTCTAGCGCGCTAGGTACACCCCCTTAGCGCTCTAACTCAAAACTAGCGCGTTGGGTAGACAAATTAGCGCGCTAATGACGAATAAACTATGAAGTTAAGGGCTATTTTGGTTATTTTCAACTTAAAACATGTCTAAGCATTAATAAACAACCTAAAATGGTGAAAATGGACTTCAGGGACTTAGTGGACCGAAGTTCAGTGTTAGGGAGCTTGACAGTTGGGTACGGGAGTCCGGGGAGGTCGGAGAGCAGTGTGAGATTTGTAAAACCCAACTGAAAAACTTTGAGTATTTATTATGTTTACATGTTATTTCTATTATTCCTTGTTGTTCATCTTTTAATTTGGATAGTTAGACGTGGGTTGAAGTTACTCCCCCAGATTTCTTTGTTGTGTGTTCGTGAGCCACTGGACTATAACACGTATGACCCGACCCTAAGTGAATGGGGACATGGGCTTGCCTTGGTGCACGTGTCGGTGACTCAGCGGATTTGACAAACACCGCGAGGGACCAAGTGTCGGGCCGGTTGGACGCAACCACTGGTGGGAACTTGGTGACCCGAAGTACAGTCTAGTCCCTCTAGAGCGAGCATACACATTTGTTAGCTTGTCTGTTATTTATTCATGTGATGAGCCATTTAGAGTTGCCTGTTTTACATTCCACATGTTTACTTGACATCATTCATTGTATTTCCTTTATTTTATTATATGAATGCTCAAAGAGGTTCCTTGGGGTTTTACTTACTGTACTCGTCATCTACCTTTTATGATGATTGAGTGTAGATCCTAGTACCAGTAGGGGCAAGGGGATCCTAGGCGACTACATCTGATTGCCCACTATCGAAGACCTACTTGTACGTATCTATTTTTGATATTTTGTATGTTTTAGGTATTGGGGGACTTGAGATAACATAGTACATGTATATACCTATTGTGGTGATGTCGCTTATATACTAAGTACTTTCCAGGGTTTTCCACGGTAGGTTTTGCCTTTGAACCATGTTTATCATGCTACATTATCTTGTTTAAATGGTATTAAGTAAGACTTTCACTGAATATGTTAACCTTAAAATTCAACCCATTAGTATGGTTAGGATCTCAATAAATTGTCAACTAGGTAACAAATGAAACAGTTAGAACGCCACAGCTGGTATGGGATAAAGAATATAAGGATGGTTTACTGATTTATTTAATATTACACTTGTGGACACGAGTTACGTGACATAAAGAGGACGTGCAGGTGTTGGACACGTGTAGTTTGGCTAGCCGACAAGGAGTACACGGAGACACGTCACCTCGAGACGAGCTGGGGCCACCATAGTGATGTGGTAGATATTAATTTAAGTTAGTGTAACTTAAATAGTGAAATCAATGTAGCTATAGTTTGATTTACATTAAATGTAATTTAAGTTAGCAAGTTTAAATATTAGTCATTGATATTCATCGAGATACGTGTCGACACATCAAAAGACCAATTGAATTTCAATTGGTGTTAGTTAGATGGAGTTAGTAGAGAATTAGTGGAATTGTGTCAAGATATGAGCCATTAAATAAGTCTCGATATGGGTGTGCACATTAAGATCAATGGCTAGGAATTAACCTTTTCAACACACACACACACACATATAAATGTATGAGATTAACATGCAACTCATTTTCATTTTAATAAACTTAAGAAAGTTGTATAGAAGATCAGAGACAATAAGATCAATAAGCTTATATGGAGAGATTTTGGTGTAATTGAAGGAGACAATCAAGCTAGAGGTGTTCTACTAATAGGTAACTAAGTTTACACCTATAGTTTGTGTTAAATTTGTTAAATTTGATGATAGTTATTGAAGTGTGGCAGTTCTTATGATGTGGAGGATGTGTTGGGTCCTTGGGAAAGGATAACAAGGGTCCAAGGCGTTGGTGAATGTCGATTACAGGAGGAAACCTAAAAATTCGAAGTGCAGGATTTTTGGGATTTCCTGCGTCTAGCGTGCTAGACTTGCTAGCTAGCGCGCTACATGCGTATAGAGCGCTAATGAGGTCATTAACGCGCTAGTCATGCTATCCAATGCGCTAGGTGCTCTAACAGCACAAAATTTGAAATTTTCTAACTAAACCTTAAACAAGCTCAACACCCTAACTAAGGTCTAAACACATTATAAAACATGTTAAATGATACCAAGAGCCTAGAGAAGAGTCTCGAAGTTTCGGGTACGAGTTTTAATGTGTCGAGAGGTCTGATTAGCATAGGAGCTTGGCGTGGTTTGTAAGTAAACTGATTGATATATTTATTTTTATTTCTTTCCATTATGATTCTTGTTTATAGTCATTTGGCTTTATGTGCTGTTGTACTCTTACGCCATGACTTTTTTATCCGCTCTCATTATATGAGTTTGTTATCATGACATTGGTTGTTGTTTAAATGGTGTTCATTGACTCTAAATCATGTGTCAATTCTTGGTTGTTTAAAGTGTTAAGAAAAAAGCACACTATTAGGCGAATGACTTGTGGTGTTGTAAATCACATTCCCTTATGTTCGTTTGAGCTATTCTGTTATGGATTCCTCATTGTGTGACTTTTTGAGTTGTGAAAATAGTTCTTATATTTAGGACCATTATAGAGACATGTCACGGCATACGGGGTCACCAGATTTGTGGGGATATCAGGATCTCACCACTAGCTTGTGCGGCACATGGGGTATGAGACCCGGGGTATAGGACCCAGGGTTTTCGACAAGTATTTATATATATCTAAAATGTCATTGTAATGATGTGAAGGCATCTAAAAATCGATTATGCCCTACATAGTGGAGCAGAGTTGATGTGATGTAATTTCATAGTCATCCGGCCCTAGATCATTACTGCTCAGTAGAGTGTCAGTTTCACATTATTTAATCGAAGTATCTTATAGCATGATTCTTGTTTCAACTTTCTATGTTATTATAATGCTTTCAAATACTTGTTGTATGATTCTTGTTTCAACTTTTTATGTTATTATTATGCTTTCAAATACTTGTTGTATATTCATAAATGTGGATAAATTTCTCTCAGTGTTACTTTCTACTTTACTATACTCACCGTCATTTTTATGATGGTGAGTGCAGATACTTCGAGTAGCAAACAAGGAAAGGAGAGGATCGACGAGTAGTTCTGAGTGGTCGACGGACAATTCTTGCTACTTTTATAGATGATAATTTTGTGTATCTATTACTTACGTCGTTTGTATAACTTGAGTTGTATATTAGGTAGAGAGACTAGACTTCCATACTTTTTTTGTGTATTACTTTGGTTAGTTTTATGTGATCATTAGTTTACCTGGTTTCCACAGTAAAGTTTTTATAAATGCTTCCGCTAATTTTATCAAGTCTTCCGCTAATAATTAAGGTAATGATGACGATCTCTTAGTTAATTCTAATGATATTAAAATAAATAGTAACTATATTGGTTGTGTGTAATGAGGTCGATAAGATGAAAAATGCTGACTAATACGTTGTTAAGTTATACATGGCATGGGTTAGGGCTTAATGACGGGATTAGGCCCCAGTAGTACCTGGTTTGAGGAGACGCGCCGTCACATTTTATAAGTTTTAGATTTGGTCGTATGGATTATATGTCTTTTATATACTTTTGGGGTTGTATATTTCAGTCTGAGAAAGTTTTTTCCGACCTGACACAAGTTAAGTTATAAAAATTTTACTTAACTTTGAAATACTCATTAGTACGATGATGATGTAATGTTTATTTGAAAAGTAACTAATGAGTAGATAAAATTAAAAAGGCTGACTAATACGTTGTTAAGCCCTACGTGGCTGAGATTAGGGTTTAATGATGAGATTAAGCCGGGCGGTGCCCTAATTTGAGAAGGGGTCGTCACAATAATATTTTTTTAGGGTCACTGATAAGTGATTTTTATATGTACATATAGGGTAAGTTTAGTAGTACATTTACTATAAATATACTCAAATGAGTGCTAATTCATTATATTATTGCATTTTTATGGAATTAAGGTGTATTGGAAGGAATTAAGGAAAAACAAGAAGAAACATATCAAAAACCCACAAAATCGGAGTTGGCGTCGTAGGAGCATGTATTGACGCTGTTGGGAGACAAGGTATGCTTGGGGATGAAAGGCACGGCGTGGGAGAGAAGAATAAATGTAAAAAATCAACTATGGAGTCTGGAACAGTGGCGGGGCCATGGCACACAAGGGACAATGCCGAGACTCCAAGAGCTTCAAAACAAATCACAAAGCATTAGCGCAGTCATGACGCCATGGCTTTACACACACGACGCCGAGGCAGTAAGTGACAACGCCAACCTCGCAGAAATTTGAAAGTGAAACTTTAATTCGGGTTAAATTAAAATTTAGGGTTTTTAATTGTTATTAAGGAGTATAAAAGGTATTATGATGTGGTAAACTGAGAGGAAACCATCACATAGAAGGGGATTAGCCTCCCTTAGAGTAATTTAGCATCGAGTTTGAGTATTAAGGAGTTTTTGTTGGAGAAACATTAAAGACTCCAAGTTTGCATTCGATATTTGATTTCGTTGATTAATTCAAGCTAATATTTATATTCATCTCTGATTTGCAATGGTTTCTATATTGAATTGTGATGTGTGTGTTTTAATGATGTGTAAGTAGTCTATTTATCTTAGGGATCAGTTAATCCTATGGTATAAATGTTACGCTTTGAATAGGATTAAAAGTAAAAGTAAAAGTGTAATGGTTAGAATTTTATTGATTATGAGTGTAATGCTTTAGATATCTTGATCACGTGTCTAATGAACTTAGGCTTTATGAGTTATCATGACCATTGAAGGTTCTAATCTGGACAAGAATGGTACAACCGTAAAATACACAACATGGAGAGATAGTTCTTGATTAGGGAAGCACAAATAGTAAATGTAGTTGGTTATAAATCCAATGATTTGAGACTTAAATTAATGTGGAACTTAAGTTATTCACACCTATAGGTGGAGTTCTAGTTTGCACATTAGAATCTTCTCCGTCACGACATTAGGCTGAAGTGGATTTGAAGGAAATATGTCTATTCTAATTAGGCGTTGCGCAAAACTTATTGAAATGTAAATATAAATACAAAATATAATAATAAATTTCTTTGGAGAAGTTGTGAACTAAGATATCATTAGTATAAGAGTTCAAGTAAAGTTAATTTGATTTATTAGATAGTTTAGTTTAGTATAAAACCAATTAAAAAGTGAATTCCTTAGCAATAGTTGAAGTTAAATAGGTAATTAATAACTAGTGTAAAAATCTTTCCCTGATGATGATATGGTTAGGCACTCTAACACTTAGGTCGCCCCATAGGCGCTGCCCCTTGGCGCCCATCCGCCAAGGCTGGAGAAGGGGGAGATGTCTCCCTCCCCTCTATTACTCCCTTATTATGATGGATAGCCCCCCCCCCCCCCCCCTCATGAATTTTATTATGGGGTCTCCTAGTGGAGGCGCCTCCGATAGGACCGCCACTCTTCGCAGTTGACGACGGTAGCGGACTGCCACTGCCCTTACCGTTGATGTCGTAGTGGAGCCGCCACTTCCCGAGGTTCTTTAAAACCAATTTTTTTTGCATAAAACTATGAAATCTTTAAAAACTCATCATATTTGTTCAAATCCCTTCAAAAGTACTCCAATCGTGATTTGAATGTCTTCTCCATCTATGCCCCCATTAAAGATCTCCTTCGTTCTCGTATCTCCTCTCTCTCTTAATTTGTATGCGTTGAGCAAAATTGGGGCTAGGGTTTATAATATGATTAATATATATGGTTTTGAATTAGTGTAGGGTTTGGGGGGGTGTTCGAGTTTTGGGTCATCGCATCAATGTCACTTGGATGTTTTCAGTCTACCTAAAGATCGAGACTAGTATGATTGAACATAAAAGGTGACTTTTCATGCCTTATGCGGCGGCCCTCGCCGCCTCGGGGTGACGTGTCTCCGTGTACTCCTTGCCAGCTGGCCCAACTACACTTGTACGACACCTGCCCGACCTTTCTCTGTCTCGAAATGTATCCACTTGTGTGTGTACGGTGTATAAATGACATATGCAGTGGAAGTTGTACGTAAATGCAGAAAAACATTAATCAATTTAAATAAAACCTAGTGTGGAAAAAACCCTGAAAAGCACTATACTATACCATGTAAAGTAACTATGTACAATACCATTTCACTCCCCAGTTCCCAAAAGAATCAAAATATCAAAATAATCACACACGTACAAGTAATTCTCAACTGTAGGCAGTCGGAAGTGGTCACGTAAGATTCCCTTACCCTTACTTATACTAGGATCTGCACTCTATCATCACAGAATAAAATGGATGACGAGTCAAGTCAATAAAATCCTAAGGAACTCCTCCGAGCATTCTAATAAGCAAATGGAATTCAATAAATACTGTTAAATAATCATGCAGAATGTAAACAGGCAACTGTAAGTAGGGCATCGCATGCATAAATGACAATAAAAAGCAAATGTGTATGTCTGTTCCAGTCAGACTAAATCATACTTCGTAGGGGTGGGCAAACCGCGGTTTGGTGGTGAAAACTACCAAACCGCGACCAAATCGAGGGTCTACGGTTTGATGATTTTTCAAACCACCACCAAACCGGAATCACCAAAACCACAACCAAACCGAACCGCTGTTTGAGCAGTTTGCTCGGTTTGATTTCGCGGTTTTCAAGCGATGCGAGGCGGCGATGTGAGGCAGCGGTGGACGCAGCAGCGGTTCGCGCGGTGGAAGGCGACGACGATGGCGATGGATTCGGCGGCGACAGTGAGATGGGGAGTGAGGAGGATGAAGGGCGGCGGTGCGGCGGCAGTGAGACGGGCACTCCCCGACGGGCCGACGGCGGTGAGAGTGCTCGAGATGAGAGAGAAGACGGCGGGAGTGATAGGGGTGAGAGGAGATAGGAGTTAGCGGGAGAGGTGAGAGAAGCGGCGGGAGTGAGAGGAGAGAGGGGCGGCGGGAGTGAGAGGAGAGAGGTGACGGAGTGAGTGAGAGGATTTTTTTTTTGGTTATGTTTTAGCCTTTTAGGGTTTAAGTGGTTATTTACTAAAATACCCTCGGTTTGGAGAAACCGCGGTTTTTCCACATTGAAAATCGCAACCAAACCGCGATTCTGCGATTTTTACATTTTCCAAATCGCACCCAAACAGCGAGTTTTGAAAACCAGACGAAACCATGCGGTTTGGGCGATTTTTTGAAAATCGTTGCCCACCCCTAATACTTTGGGATTTCCTTCCAGGATCCCACTAGTGGGCGCACCCAACTAGTTATCACCTGATCCCTCTCGGTGGCCAGCGTAGACCTACGACGCACCGACACATGTAGCAGTTCCTTAGCTCGGGTCGTTATCAACCGAGAACTCCTGATACACATGCTATGGTCTAGAATGCATACGCACACAACGAAAAATCCGGTAGGAGTAACTAACCAACCGTGCAAACAACGATAAGATAAGATATAAGAAAAGCACAAGGAAATACTGGAATTGAATGGAATTACAGAGCAAAATAAATACTCAAGAATTTTTCCATTGGGTTTTACAAACCTCACAAAGCGCTCCACTACCCCGTAATCAATCCTCGGGTCCAAGTCCACTGAGTCTTTGGTCGCCAATTGATCACCGTGTCAACCTATGTCCATTGATTAATAATTTAAGTTAGCATGATAATTTACAATAATTGTCTAACATTTTTAGGCCAAATTGCCTATTTCATGTTTTTCGAGGCAAACCCCCACAAAAAGTCGCGTCCGACATTCCCACGTATTTTCTTTTCATAGAATTTTATCAATTTCTATTTATTTGACTGAAATATTTTTTTCCGAAATTTTCCCAATTTTTCCAGAATTTTCCCAAGATTTTCTTTCATTTTTCTTTTCTTTTTTTTTTTTTTTTTTTTTATTTACTATTTGGTCCGGATCGGGTCGACCCAGACGGGTCAGACCCGACCCGACCATGGCCCATTCTGGGTTCGGCTCACGCGTCATCTCTTTCCTCCCGATCGACTGGTTTGATCGGGAGCAACAAAACTTTTTTTTTCCTCTTCTCTTCTCCGGTGATGGGTTGGGGTGGAGAGCCACCCCAACCCCGGTGGAGCCGATGGCAGGGGAGGCACCCCTGCCATCACCACCGCGGCCATGGAGGCCGAACCCCCACTCTTAGCCACCCACTGCCGACACCCAAACAACAACAACCACAATGACTCATTTCAACCGTGACGTCTCCACTCTCCTTCCCGGTGCGTCACTACTTCTCCTCATCCTCTCCTCTTCTTTTTCCTCGTTCTTGGCCTCCCGGTTCTCTGTGTGTGTGCGTGCGCGCGTGTGAACAGTGTGTGCGTAAGTGTGTGTGTGTGATGCAAATGAAAATGGGTGGACAGACACATGGTGGGGAAAATGGCCAAGTGTGATGTAGCTTTGACAAATGGTGATGTTGTTAGGTATGTTGACACCTACTTGTGACACAGTTAAGACACTCGCCCGTGTTTTCGGGCGTTTCAACTCTCGGTTTCGCATCTGAACCGTGATATCCGTGCACCGCCGCGTCGTTCGTAACCCAATACCTTTTTCCATATTCGTTACGTGACAATTTTTTATTTAATTTGTGTGTTTTCATTTTCCCGACCTAATAGTCGGTCCCGTCGACTACCCGATACCCGTGTCGACACGTATATTGAGGCGACTACAATTCACATAATTTCGTCGTGTGTTAATATCCTGGTCCTAATATTCGGTCCAGTCAGCAACCCACACTGCGTCGACACACATATCGAGGCGAATACCGTTCACACCCTTACACGTATTATTTTTTCAACATACACACATGCGATGTATTTAAATAAATTACACCACAAATAAACAACCAACACACCATAAACATCCATACCTAAGTCTCTGTGTGTCCAAGTCTACCGTGGCATCCACGTGGGTCCGAGCTGGCGTCCACGTTTGTAAATTTGATAGATATTACTAAAATGGGATGTTACACCTTATGTTTGATAAAAAGATATCGCATGACAAAATGATATGACATATGTTATTCATTAGGTTGTATCGATTTTGATATTATGCTACTTGGGTAATCATGTCTTACTAGAGACCACTTATGACATGTGTACAAAAATGGTTTTGGTTCACTGCCAACGTCGTATGAACTTATTGAGTTGCGTACAAAGAATAGCTTTACACAATTTCAATTGGTCAAGAGTAATGAATTTTATATGATAAGATTCATGACATAAAAGCCCTTACGATTTGTTATATGATAACTTATTAATAGGGACGTATGTGTAATTTGCTTGAGTTGCCTAAACACAATAGTTATATTACGAATAGTTTTTTTAAGAAAGTTTATCTACACATATAAATAGAGGTAAAAACCTTAAAACGAAATAATATTTTAGTTTTTACTATTTTCGAGTTCACTAGATTTTGGGAGAGAACGAAAAAATATTTTCAATCTTTTTTAGGGCTAGCAGTCTAAGTTATGGTCACCATTCGTTTGTGGACTTCTAATAGAGGATGCGTACTTGAACTTCTTGGAAATCAAATTATTAGAGAAGGAAATCACGAAGTAAGGTATGGTTTAATTTTGTAGATCTAGTTTAATGGAACTTATTTTCAATCCTATTGGGATGTTTTTGAATTGTTTTGAGTTTTTCACTGCGTATGAACCTCAAAATAGAATACATATACATGTCGTATAACTTTGGTTTCTAAAGAATTAGGCCAAACTTGCTAGTCGAACTAATTATACTCATAAAAAACTAGTCAAACTTTGATGGGCATAACTTATCAATACTTATCCGATTGAGCTAATTTTTTAGTATGTTTTTGTTGGGTATGTTAGATGAATTATGGCAAAAAAATGAATATTTTTAGAGCTATATATTGGGAGAAATGTTTGTTACAATCTTGATAGTTGGATTTGTTTCAAATTTGAGTTGTTCTGGTATAATTGCGATATCTCTTTTGTTTTAAATCAAAATTTTGCAAACCAAACCTTTTCAAAAAAAAAAGATAGAAACCAAAAAAAAAAAAATCTATGGGAAGTTTTTGAGATTCGAACGTTTTCATGTCTAAAAATGGGTCGCGGCACCGAAACAAAATTAAAACTTTATGTAGTAATTAGCGGCTGATTTGAGAAGATCAACTTAAAACACATTCAATCAATCTGAATACACAATAAAATCACTTAATTCGCTTCAGGGACTAAGAGAATATAGCTCGGGTACCAAGAGCGAGTCAGGGTCGGAGTTGGAAGACTGAGGAAGTGCGAGCGCGTATTTGAGGTGCGTAAAACCCGCGAGAATGCTTCATGGAATTCAGTTCACTTTTAACATTTGTTTTTCAATTGTCAAACTATTTTCACTTCGCTGTTATCATGATTTACTGTTGTTCATTTATGTTGAATAACCGGGGCATGTTGTGGTACATGCTGGCCTGATTTACCGATTTAGTGGTTCATCAAGGTTATTACGTGGAATTGTATAAGATGAAGATGGTTAGATAGGAAAACATGACACTCGAAAACTCGGTGGATTGCTATCTGAGTTGTTACTTCGGTGCATGGAACGATGGGTCGTGGGTTTAGGCCAACCACCAGGGAAACTATTATGGTTTAATTAGCTTAGAGATGCTTAGTTACGTCGAGGTTACCGAAGTTAATATGCTTGTTAAATCTTCGTTGTTAAACTGCAAGTTACTTTTGATTTATATGTCATTTACATTCATGTTTACTTATTTAACTGATATTGACTTTCAATTATTTACCTGTTGCTCTGGTTTTTGTAATGCTCTACATTCATGCAAGTATTTCTTTCTGCTGTCATACGTAATACTTGTATGTCTCGTAGTTTTTTTCCCTTAATTTCTTCTTGAATATTATGCGGATTTCTCCTGGAATTTTACTCACTGGGCTCGTCATCATTTTTGTTGGATGATTGAGTGCAGATCCTTCTACGAGTAGAGGCAAGGGGATCTTGGGCAACTATCTCGAACTTGCCAGCTATTGATGACATACTCGTTGGTGTTTATTTTGATATTATGTTTTACTTTAGGTTATTTTGGAGACTTGAGAGACACTAATTAGGGGTGGGCAACCCACTGTTTGGTGGTGGAAACCATCAAACCGCGACCAAACTGAGGGTTCGCGGTTTGGCCACTTTGCAAACCACCATCAAACTACGAACCATCAAAATCGCACCCAAACCACCCGTGGTTTGGTTAGTTTGGTTTCACGATTTTCCGATGACACATTAAAAAAAAATAGTAATGCATATTATATACCATAATGTCCATACATGTTCAATGATCATCAATAATTCAACATATCATACAACAAAACATATATAACCAACCATCTACTAAAAATAAATTGATATGCAAGAACTCAATTTAAGTTAGACATCCAAGTTCATTTCAAAAGTTACAACAAAAATGAATAGATGTGAACAAATAGGTTCAACAAGGAAAAGCTTCAACTCCACTCCGAGTTCCAATGTCATTTTTTGTTTCTACAATAAAACGACAATGGAACATAAAAAGTTAGCAACATGATTAGAGTTTAATAACAGCTACAAGTTTCAATAGGATTTACTTACCATGTAAGACGACCCCAATTTCCCACAAACTGGGCACCACCCGGCCTAAGCCCACGTAGACCCCCTAGCCAATCTCGCAAGGTCAACGCATACCTAGTCGGCCTTCCAATCCATCATTATCAGTAAATTCAAAAGTTTTAAGTTGAGTTATTAATATTTTTCAATATTTTACAATTAAGCAGAAGCAATACTACATTAAATAACTCAACAGTAAGGTAAAAGAGTGATCCAACCTAATTGTGGAACCCAGCATAAATGTATCACATCGGAGGAGAGTAAATAAAAGATATACAAAAATATTCACCTAGCTATGGAGCTTTCCCTTTGCTACTCATCTGCAACTCTGCACTCAGTCAAACACGAGATTGACGAGCCCAAGTAAGTAAAATCCAGTAAAATCTAAATAGTAATTCAAGGTAAAATGAAACAGTCTAAAAGTCATGCACATAAAAAGAAGATTGTACGGAATGCATGATAATGAGACTGTAAAACAATGAAAGTACAACGAGAATGAGTGTCAAAGGAAACAATATAGAGAGGTGCCCAAGTAGTCTAAGTCCACCGAATGCGGGTGCCACAGGGTCGGGGTCGCAGAGTCGCGACAACGCCAAGAAGACTCGGTCATGGGACGCGGCATCGCCATACCTAGAATGTCGTGAATGAGGGATATCAATGGTGCCCAGGATAAAACACATCTCATTCCGACCAAATACTGTGACTCGAGGTCATGGCCCCTGTGACGGCCCCAATTTTTTCATAAATTGGGTCCCGCCCGGCCTAAGCCCACGTGGACCCCCGAGCTAGTCTCGCAAGGTCAACTAGGACCTAATCAGCCTTCCAATCCATCATTATACGTAAATAAGTGGGGCCGTCACAGCCCCGGTTGCAAGCCGGCAACCACTCCAATCAGAGACACGAGTACGACTCACTTGGCCCCCGGACACTCATAAGTGAATGAGAATTCCAAGAAAATGACATGATTCAACATCAAACAAACATGCAAGCTCAATGAACTACCGTACATTTTCTAACTGGTTTACTGACCTCGAAATCCGTAATTCGTCCTCAAGACGTCCCGTTCACGTCTCGATATGCGCACCTGACACCCAACTCATATGTCCCTAGCGTCCATTTATACCATTTAGGACTAATTTACTAAATCAGTCAAATAACAACCAATTTACTTAACATACAACTCACCGTGGCCTTCAAAACTCATATGAAGCTATCGCGTCGTCGCACGTCGTCGAATCACACCCCTTGTCGAGGATCGATCGGTCCGACGACAGGCCATCGCGCCGTTGTAGCTGTCGAGCCGACGTCGCTGCCGCGTCGACGCCACTGTCGCCATCGCTGCCACTCGCCGGCGTCGCCTGTCCCTCTCCGGCGCCATCGCTGTCGCTCGCCGGCGACGCTGCGTTGCTGCTGGCGTCGTCATCGTCTTCTCCACCGCAACCACGCCGCGCGCCGCCGGGCGCTCTTCCGCCGCTTTGTCGCGCCCCTCGTCCGCGAGCCGTGCGTCATGCATCGCAATCGCAGCCGTTGCCATCGCCATTGTCGCGTTCTTGGAGCGCGCCGCGTCCACGGCCGTTCGGTTCGCGAGCCGCTACTCGCCGCTGCACCTTTGATCTTCGCGTTGGCCGTCCGCGTCGCGGCTTCGCCTCCACTGCCGCCACGACTGTCGCCTGGCTGGACTTGCCACTGCGCCGCACCGATCTCCTCCGATCTCTCGTCCTCTGTTTCTCTCACTCTCCGCCTCTTTTCTATCTCTCTCCGTTGTTTCTCTCTCTGTTTTTTTTTCTAACTTTTTTTCTCTCTCTCCTGATCTTTAGTTATATGTGGATTAACATCGCATCATTAGAGCACCTCCAATGTTAAATGTGGATTGTAGACTTGTAATTGTGGATTCTTATCACGTCATCAATGTGGATGGGATGATCATCTAAAGTAGACATTCAATTTCAAAAGTGATGTTCAATGCATAATATGGATTGGACCTTCTATTTTAATGAGAATATATGAGATTACCCCAATTCCTACAAATTGTGTCCCATTTGGTATTAGACCTACGTGGGCCCTTGGTCAATCCCTCAGAATCAACGCAATCCTAGTGGGCTTCCTTACATCATATTATCATTAATTTAGTGCTTTATAGTTAAGTTATTATAATTTGCAAGTTTTAAATTATAAAGCAGCGAAAATAAGTAAAGCAAAGTAATAGCTTATTAACATACAAATCGAGACATCCTAGCTAAGTGCGGAGCCCTGTAAATATGGTCGCATACATATACGATGACAAAAAGGGAAAATATACATGTATCAAGTGCGCGCTGAGCCCATTAACCAATTTTACAAAATAATATAATGTTAATACATAGCAAAAGTAGAAGCCAACTATGAGGGAAACTTAGAGGAAGTCACCAAGCACCAACTCATTTCCCTTGCCATATGAAGGACCTGTAATTATCACCACATAAGAGACAATTTTAGTTAGTAAATTTAGATGAGTCTTAACAATATTTCAAGAATTTAAATAAATAGTCAGTAGATCATGTAGAAATATAAATCAACGGGAAATAAAGTAAGTGTGTGACAAATAAATTGCAAGTAAAAGTAGTGAAAAGAGAGTGTTGTGGAAACAAAAGAGATGAACCTAAATGGTCTAAAATCCATCAAGTTGTGGGTACACAGCCATAAGCTCCACTTCTTTGAATCATGACAACGCCAGCAGATTCAAAGTTCTCATGAACGTAGGGGTGTCAACGAGGCCTCAAATACCTCACATATCATCCACAACCCAAATTCAATAACTCGAGGTATGATTATGATTGCAAGTCGGCCAACACAGGCAGAAGATTGCCTTTCTGACTCACTTAGCCTTCATACACTCTAACTAAGTGTGAAATTTCATAAATAAGCATAATTTTTAAGAATCTAAAAACAAGAAATAAAAAGAACTACCGATAATGTTCATACTGGTTTAATAACCCCGTAAATCGTCGTGTCACGAAGATCTCTCGACGTTCTCGAAGCCCTCACTATTGTTCGATGTTTGGCGCTTTGAATATCTCTAAATTATTTTGTGATCTTTATTAGACATATTTTTACGTTTTATTCATATTTTATTCAAGTCACATGAGCATTACGAGATCGATCTCAACTTGAGCTACTTTGGAAATAGTTTTCCATAGGTACACATTTATCAAGGCAAATCCCAATCTTAGAATCTACTATTAGGCTTTAACACTGATTAGACAAGTGTCTCGTCAATAATTTAGGTTCCTACTTCATGTATGCAGGCTTAGAATTTTCTAAGTTAGGATGCGTATCCCGATGCAAGGCTTAGCTTGAGATTTTGATCCAAAAATCCAATTTGAATCATTAAAAATATTTTAAGTGATTGCACGTATTTTGATGCAAATTTCTATCATATTAGACCTACATGCATATCTTGTGGTGATCATTAACTATCTTAAGTGGTAACACGGATCTAGAGGCAAACTCTCAGTCTCAAAATCAACATAACTTGATTTGATCGTTCCACGCAAATAAATAACGATATACACAACACCACACAAAATAAAAATATGTTACCCAGTGCTGACATCCGAGGCTTGACCGAAAATGCCACATATGATTGGTCTCCAAGTTATGGTTCGAAAAATTGACTTGACTATGATTAAAAATTTTCGAGTCATTACATTGGACATTGTCTATTTTTTTTCATGACACATCACATTATCATTCAATGGTTGCATTGAAGAAAACATTTTTAACTCCAATATTCATTGCATCCTACGTTACACACATTCTGGCAATCCACATTTGCATCGGAGATGCTCTTTCGTGGATAGAATATCTATCATATGTAGCTTAAATAGATATTAAAATTTGTAAGTGTTATCCGATGCATGATTCTAATGTCTATTGAATATTAATTGTAAAAATAAATAACGAGAATAAACTTATAATCCAACACGAGTAAATAATCAAACGCCTATATATGAAAAAACAAAAACAAATATTGAATATTAATTATATACCATATTGCTTGTTCGCGCCTCAAAAAAAAGGAAAAAAGTAACATACGTGTTTGAAATAGATTGAATTTATTTATTCATTTTTTTTACTTCAGCGGGAGCCGAACTCACAATCCTCTTAAAATTTGTTTTTTTGCAAATGATGTCTCATTCATCTCACGAGATATCTTATTTCGACAATCTTTCGGAAAGCAATCTTTCGACAAATAAGTTGCCAATAACAAATTTTCTTGATTTTTTATTGATGAGTAACAACATGTTATGATTCTTTATTTAAAGCTTCGATCTTAATTACAATAAACAGTAATCGATCTCGTACCTTGAACTTGTTTATAAATCTTCTCAATTTAATGCGATTCCTTAATTACAGCGGTCTCTATAATGGTCAGTGATGAAGTCCAAGAATTAGCTTGTAAATTCTTGGAAAAATATGATGGAATGAGAGGATGACATTTTAGTAATTTCCGCAAATGGCGAAGTTTGGGCGTTTGAGTTTTGGCGTTCTGGGGGCATGGGTTTATTGGAAACGGCGTGGAGATCACAACTCACAGCTACGCTGTGACTACGACGTTTTTCGGCGAAATTCCATCGTTTCGCCCTCCGAAACGGCAATTTTGCTATTTTAGGAAACTTTTGTTTCGCTTATAACTTTCATTAGGAATTTCCGTTTTTATTGCCGTTTGCGGCGTTTGTTTCTATTTCTCGTCTAGTTTTCAGTTTAGGGCTTTTTAGACTTTTTACTATTTTTGGCAAATTTTAGGGTTTCACTATTTAAGCGATCTATGGGTGTAATTCGTAGTTTTGGCTGAAATAAAAGAATTTTCGAACTTTGGCTTAAGTTCTGACCTAGATCGAGTTGTTCGTGGATTCGTTCAACTGGTTTAGAAGATCTCCGCATCGTCAATTGGTATAAGAGCCTGCTTCAGCGTGATTCGGAGAAATCATGCCGCCGAAGAGGAACCAGCAGCGTATCGAGGAGGTGTATGATTGCGACAATCTGAATCGACAAATTGACCAATTGATTGACCAACGCATGGACGTGGTGGTAGAACGATTAACTGCCAGAATCGATCAGTTGTTGGGTCAAAATATTGATCGTGTCCGTAACCATCGAAGGGAACCTGTTGGTGATGAACCAAGTAGGACATTCTTCTACCGAATGGGAGGATGAGTATGTTGAGGCACCGAGGAGGCGCTACAAGCCGCGTGCAGTTAAGGATGATCGCAGGCGGTGAGAGTCTGGGTTGAAGACGGATGTCCCAGAATTTCATGGCACCCTTCAATCGGAAGAATTCTTGGACTGGCTGGCGTCAGTTGAAGAAGTCCTAGAATTCAAAGGTGTGCGCGAAGACAAGCGTGTGCAACTTGTTGCGACCAGATTCCTCAACAGGGCCACGGCTTGGTGGCAACAGCAGAAGTTGATGCGGAATAGGAATGGAAATGCGAAGATCACCTCGTGGGAAAAGATGAAAAAGCATTTACGGGCTGAGTTCTTGCCTTACAATTTCCAACTCCTTATGTATCAGAGGTTGCAGAATCTGAGACAAGGGGTAAAGTCAGTAGATGATTACACTACTGAGTTTTATCAGTTAGTCGCTAGAAACGAACTGCATGAGACTAACGACCAATTAGTGGCGCGATATATTGGTGAACCGAGGGTGCAGATCCAAGATGTCGTCAACATGTTTGATCCGACTTCCTTATCTGCAGCGCACCAGCGAGCATTGTTGGTGGAGAAACAACAGCTTGGGGGTGTGAGTAATGCTTCTAGTAATGTTAGTGTTGGGACGGCCAATACTGGAGGTAATATCGCTGCAATTAACCCTGCTAGTCGCACAAACAGACCTAGCACTAGTGGGATTAAATGCTTCGGTTGTGGCGAAGTTGGTCACAGGAAGTCAGAATGTAAAGGGAAGAAGGCTCTCTTTATTGAGAACGAAGAGGAAGACGAAGGGGAAGAGGCCAACATCACTGCAGAACCAGAGTTTGATACTTCTGACAACACAGAAGAGGAGGTCGTGACTGGAGATGTGGGTACCGCCTTAGTTGTAAGGCGTTCTTGTATGACTCCTAGAGCTGTCGCTGATGATGAGTGGCTGCGGAATAACATATTTCAGTCCAATTGTACCATCTTAGGCAAGGTGTGCAGGTTCATGATTGATGAGGCAGTTGCGAGAATATCGTCTCAGTTGAAGCGGTTCAGAAGTTGGGCCTTGCAACTGAACAACACCCCAGGCCCTACAAGCTAGCTTGGCTAAAGAAGGGTGGTGAGGTGAAGGTGTCGAAGCGCGCATTGGTGACTTTTTCTATTGGTGCTAACTACAAGGATTCAGTCTGGTGTGATGTTTGTAGCTATGGATGCTTGCCACTTGTTACTGGGACGTCCTTGGCAGTTCGATAGGGGAGTTGTGCATGATGGCAGAACCAATAAATACACCCTTATGTTCAAGGGAGTGAAGATTGTGCTAGTACCCGCCAAGGACCCGGAGGAAGTTAAGCCTACTAAAGAATCTAGCAGTTTGCTGTCTTTGGCAAGATTTGAAGATGAATTACAGGATTCTAAGGTCGTTTACATCTTGATGGAAATGAGGTAGATATAGATTTTGATGTTCCTGAAGCTGCAATTCCTATTGTGAAGGAGTTTTGTGATGTTTTCCCTGATGAGCGTGATATTCAACATCAGATTGACCTTGAACCTGGTGCGTCACTACCTAATAGACCACTCTACCGAATGAGTCCCAGTGAGCATGAGGAGTTGCGCAGAAGGTTGAAGAGTTATTGGCGAAGGGATTCATCCGTGAAAGTCTGAGTTCGCGTGCAGTACCAGCCCTCCTTACACCAAAGAAAGATTGCTCCTGACGGATGTGTGTGGAAAGTAGAGCAATCGACAAGATTACTGTCAGGTATCGCTTTCCTATCCCTCGCTTGGATGATTTACTTGACCAATTGAGTGGAGCAAAATTTTTTACAAAACTGGATTTGAAAAGTGGGTACCACCAGATTCGCATTAGAGTTAGGGATGAGTGGAAGACTGCTTTTAAAATCAGGGAGGGGCTGTATGAGTGGTTAGTCATGCTGTTTGGGTTGTCAAACGCACCTAGCACCTTCATGAGAGTCACGAACCAGAGCTTGAGACCTTTGATAGGCAAGTGTGTTGTGGTATATTTTGATGATATATTGATATACAGTACTAACGAGGAGGAACACCTCCAACACGTGCGAGATGTTCTGCCTATCTTGCGCAGGGAGAAGTTCTATGCTGCGATGAAGAAGTGCTCATTTTTGACACCGAAGGTCCTTTTCTTAGGCTATGTCATTTCTGGAGAAGGGTTGCAGGTTGATGAGTCTAAAGTAGAAGCCATCCGCACTTGGCCTAAACCTACCACCGTCACGGAGGTTCGTAGCTTTCATGGGTTGGCTTCCTTCTACAGGCGGTTCATTCTACACTTCGGCAGTATCATGGCCCCAATTACAGACTGTATGAAGGGCATGAAGTTTGGGTGGAGCAACGAGGAAGATGAAGCATTCCAACTGATCAAATTGCGGTTAACCACTGCACCCATTCGGGTGTTGCCAGATTTTCACCTACCTTTTGAGTTGCATAGTGATGCATCCAAGGTAGGCATCGGAGCTGTCTTGAGTCAGAATAATAGGCTTGTTGCCTATTTCAGTGAGAAGCTGTCTGGGGTGAAGTAGAGGTATAGCACATACGATGTGAAGTTTTATGCAGTGGTACAAGTCGTGAAGCATTGGCGACATTATCTTTTCCACAGAGAGTTCGTACTGTTTACAGACCACGAGGCATTGCGACACTTACATGGACAGAACAAGGTCTCGGCCAGACATGCTTCTTGGGTGGCCTATTTGGAGCGCTTTACTTTTGTGGTGAAACACAAGTCCGGTGTGACCAACGGAGTTGTTGATGCCCTGAGTAGACGAAAAAGTTTGTTGAGCCGCATGACCGTTGAGGTACCTGGGTTTTCCTCCTTCTCTGATTTGTTTACTACTGATCCTTTCTTTGCTACTATTGTGGAGAAGGTGCGGAGTGGGGAGCGTACTGATTACACACTCGAGGAGGGTTACTTATTTCGAGGCAACCAGTTTTGCATTCCTAATTGCAGCCTGCGATTGCTGATTATTAGAGAGTTGCATGGAGAGGGACATGTTGGGTGTGATCGCACTTTGCAGCTGATGCATGCCTCTTACTTTTGGCCTACCATTCAAAAAGACGTGGACAAATATGTGCAGCGGTGCCGGACTTGTCAGCTTTCGAAGGGTACCGCAACTAACGCCGGTCTATATATGCCTTTGCCCATTCCAGAATAGCCATGGGTTGATATTAGCATGGATTTCATGTTGGGGTTGCCTAGAACACAGCGGGGGAATGACTCTATTTTTGTAGTGGTCGATCGTTTTTCCAAGATGGTTCACTTCATCCCATGCAAGAAGACCATGGATGCTGTAAAGGTGGCTCAGCTGTTCTTTCGGGAGGTGTATAGATTGCATGACCTTCCTACCTCGATTGTTTCAGATCGGGACAATTCCTCAGTCATTTTTGGCGCAGTTTGTGGGCTATGGTGAACACGCAGCTGAAATTTGGCAGTGCTTATCATCCGCAAACAGATGGGCAGACTGAAGTTGTCAACAGTTCGTTAGGCAACCTTTTGAGGAGCTTAGTGGGCGAGAATGTCAGGAGTTGGGACTTCAAGTTGAGCCAGACAGAATTTGCACACAACCATGCTGTTAATCGAAGTACCGGGTTTAGTCCTTTTCAGGTCGTGTATTCAGTACTACCTCGGGGTCCTCTTGATCTGTTACCAGTGCCAAGTAAGACTAGATGGCATGACAAGGCAGAAGACTTTGTTAGTGGACTGCAAGAGATTCATCAATCTGTCAAAGATAACTTGCAGAAGGTTGCTGACAAGTACAAACAATATGCAGATCGGAAGAAGCGTCACGTGGAGTTTGAAGTGGGTGACTTTGTGTGGGAAGTTCTCACTAAAGACCGATTCTATGTGGGTGATTACAATAAATTGTCAGTTCGGAAGATTGGTCCCGTAGAGGTTTTTGAGAAAATTAATCCTAATGCTTACAGATTGAAGTTGTCAAGTCACATTCGCACGGCTGATGTATTTAATGTCAAACATCTTGTTCCCTATTATGGGGATATGTCTGATGATGACAATTCGAGGGCGAATTCTGTTCACCATGGGGAGAATGATGAAGTCCAAGAATTAGCTTGTAAATTCTTGGAAAAATATGATGGAAAGATATGAGAGGATGACATTTTAGTAATTTCCGCAAATGGCGAAGTTTGGGCGTTTGAGTTTTGGCGTTCCGGGGGCATTGGTTTATTGGAAACGGCGTGGAGATCACAACTCACCGCTATGCCGTGACTACGACATTTTTCGGTGAAATTCCATCGTTTCGCCCTCCGAAATGGCAATTTTGCTATTTTAGAAAACTTTTGTTTCGCTTATAACTTTCATTAGGAATTCTCGTTTTTATTGCCGTTTGCGGCGTGTGTTTCTATTTCTCGTCTAGTTTTCAGTTTAGGGCTTTTTAGACTTTTTTACTATTTTTGGCGAATTTTAGGGTTTCGCTATTTAAGCGATCTATTGGGTGTAATTCGTAGTTTTGGCTGAAATAAAAGAATTTTCGAACTTTGGCTTAAGTTCTGTTCTAGATCGAGTTGTTCGTGGATTCGTTCAACTGGTTTAGAAGATCTCCGCTGCGTCAGTCAGCCACTGCTCACGACCTTAATTCCAATTTTCCTACCCCCAGTACCTATATAGCTAAAAACGAAACTGTTTATAATCCACAATTTTGTAAGAAAAGCAATGCTGGAATAGCATGCATGGCAATACTAGACCTGTTCAGCGAGTTGGGGGCTGCCCGGCCCGGGCCTGCGAAAGCCCGACTAACTAATGGATGGATTTGGGTTTAGACATTTGGCCCAAGCCCGACCAGAGGCTAACCCGCAATTAAAGTTGCTGCAATTTTTATATATAATCTTGTAAAAGTAAGTGTCATTTATGAATTTTAAACTAAAGACCTTTTTATATATTTGTGATTCTTAATATTTAATAAATATATCTAGTTTTAAAAAATGTAAACAATGACATTTAGGCCCGCCGAAGCCCGCCCAAGCTCGACCCGTAGTGGGCTTGGGCTCGCCAAATAAAAAAGCAAGCTTAGACATGCTTTTAAAAAATGCCTCCCTAAACCTGGCCCGGACCCGCCCAAGCCCACCCTGCTAAAAATAAAAAATAGCTTTAATGAAATGGATGAGACATCGCTTGCTAAATAAATGTTCTGGAGGCCCAAGATACGACTTGTGTTGGAGTCGCTTATGAAAAAAATGTAACAATTAATTTATACGAGACTTTCAAAATAATTTTGATTTTTTTAATCATTGTTTTTTGAAACAATTTTTTTTTAGTTTTATGGAGAAACAAGACCGCCATTTATTAGTTGTTAAAAAAAGGCCACGACTATTCAGACCCATATGTTGCTCCTTTTACCCCATTACTTCATTGTACCTTATTTTTGATTTTTTTATTGCTTTTACCCCCACTTTTTGTAAATAATTTCAAAACTACCTCTCACCCTCAATAAGTGTTTGCCTCATCTTCTACCTTCATCCCAACTCCCTCAATCCTATCAATTTCTTGTTTTAGTCATTGCAGAGCATTTGTACTAAGTCACCAAGTGTCATAAGAGTGTTTTTTTTTCATTGAATAAGGTCGGAAGTGGTCCCGTTGTGTCCAATAAGTGAAGAAGTGTCGCTTGTAGGGTTCGACCGACTTTGATCGACTGACTTTGACCTACAATGTGAAGTAAAATCGATTTGGTTCAGTCGTCATCTCTTTAAAGGAAGAGATGTCGACCATGTGTGTTCAACACCTTTTTAGAGGTGCCGACACCTGCGGGTAACAAGAATGAATGACAAATTTTTAAAACTCCTAAAAATACATGATAATGACAAAAAAATAGTGGATTTTACTCAGAATCGCTTGATATTAATGATTTTATTAAGGCTTTGTGCCCAAAATGCAAAATTTAACCCTTAAATCGAAGCTTTAAACTCAACAACAAAATCACAAACAATGCCGACTCAAAATAAAAAACTCCAAAAAACCTCGAAATCAATAGCAAAAGAGACAATGAATGCACTAATGGTGTCGAATCGATGTTGTTTTGCTTGGATTTCATCAAATTTTGGTTAGCGGTGAGAATGCGATTTTGAGAGAGAGGTGACTGAGGTACGTGCGAGTGAGATAAGTGGTGTAGAGTGAGTAAATTTTTTTTTTATGGAGGGGTAGTTGGGTTATTTCACTAGAGGTTGAAAGAAATTCAAAAATGAGATAAAATGAGCAAAAAGTGGGGTCGGAATAGCCTGGAAAAAAAATACTGTTACTAATTAGAAGCAAAATAGGTGTTAAAATATGAATGTTGGACCGGATGACGGACGGTTGGTTCAGCGGGGACCGAACCGATAAGCCAAATGGTGGACCAACCGGCTAGCAAACGCCGTGCCAAGTGGCTCTGAAATAAAGGTGCACCAGAGAGTGCAAGAGTACACACAGGACCCTCAAATTCACGACAAGTCACATTGCGTGCGTAGGCTCTCTACCATACGCCCTCCAGCGCACTTTAGCTCAAATCCCTTAACATGCATATCCGTAATTCCGTATATTCTAGACTCTCTCTCTCTCATGTGAACACAAGACGCCCAACTCTGTTAGGGCTCGCTCGCGCTCGCTCCCCAAAAGTCCGATCTTTTCAATCTCTTCGATCGCTCCGTCTCTGCAATCGCTGTAGATATTCGATTCAATGCCTGCGCAGCCCATCGCGATCGGCGGGTGCGTTCAATTTGATCGATTGCTGACGACTGCTCGCTCCCTCGGCGAGTCGGATTTCGTTGCGTTTGGGTTATTGAATTGTATGAGTTGAATTGGGGGTTCCGGATCTGTGGTGTTGATGGCGCCGAGTAGGAGGAGAGGCGCCGGGAAGTCTTCGGCGACCGCAGCCGCCGCTGCGGCGAGGCGGCAGTGGAAGGTTGGGGATCTTGTTCTAGCGAAGGTCAAGGGGTTTCCGGCGTGGCCCGCTACGGTATGACTGCGTTTTGATGTGAAAGATTTGATTTTTTTGGAGTTCCGGCCGTGGAATTGAGGTTGTTAGGGTTTTTGGTTGAATCGGGTTTTGATTGTGCGACTTTGATGAGGTTTTAGGTTTTCTTTTTTTCTCACAAACTTGTTTGATATTGATTTTAGGTTCGTGGCATCTATTGCATGTTGTTTATGAGTTTCATGTTCGCTTTTGATCTTAGAAATATTGGATTAGGGCTTTGTCATTTTGTTTGCTGGATAGAAGTACTCCAAGAATTTGATCGATAGGCGAAGCACTTTAAGAATTCATGAGTTTATTTCTATTTGGGTCTGGGATTAGCAAGAAAGATGTGGCCTTTCTCCCATTTTCACTTATGATGGACTGCCCAGAATATGGGCTTATGCGTTTGTATTAGGGTTTTGGACATTGATTGCGTTCACGCCCCACTTTTCTCTAATAAATTTGTGGATGCTGCAGGTGAGTGAACCTGAGAAGTGGGGATACTCTCACGATTGGAAGAAAGTGCTGGTGTACTTCTTTGGAACGAAACAAATGTTAGTGGTTACAAATCCAATACTTATGTTTTTTGCAATAGACGTGCAACAAACAAGTAACAATTGCCTTTCTTTTTTTCTTTTTCTGTTTTCCCTTAACGTTTAGAAGATTTATTTATTTATTTTTCGTGTTTAGATCAAAGTAAAATAGTAGACTTTTCTTCTATTGTCATTGTTTTGTTTATTCTGCCTAGAGGCTACTTCTTCCATTTAAACCGTATCGTGTGTAGTTGGCACTATCTAACGTGTGTAGTTGGAGCTATCTAACGGTCTTATTCTATTATCTTTAATGTTGTTATGCTTCCATATTTCTTTTTGTTTAGAATCTGCAGTTGTGATTGGCTTTATGTGTTCATGTAGTCATTTAAGTCAATGTTTCATGTTTGAACAAATTGCCAACATTTTACACGTCTTGAGCATGGAGGCTAGTTATCTTTAATGGCATCATGTATCCATATTCCTTTTAAAGGATGTTTTGAGTTAGCTAAATTAACATATTATTTTCAAATCATAAACAACTACGACGGTTTAGGCGTAGACCTTAGATAAATTGGGATGCATCGATTAAAAAGCATTTAAGGAATTTTGAAGGCACACACCATCAAGGACATTAAATCGATCAGATTGGAAGAGTTTGATCCGTGTAGCCGATCCCAACTAATTCGGGATTGTGGATTTGTTGTTGTTGCTTTTGTTGTGAACTATTAATAACTGATGTAACATGCACTTTAGTCCTTGTGTTTTCAGAAATATGCATTTTGGCCCCTCTAGTTAACTCCTCGTCAAGCAAAAACATCCTTGTGTTAACATCAAGTCAAGATGTTATTATCATGATGTGGCATAATTGTTTTGCCAGTAATACCCTTGAGGTTTTACATATTCTCCATCGCCTAACTACTTTTAAAACCCTCGTGTTATCAAAATAAGCAACATTAGTCTCTTTAAATGTGCATATATGTATATATTTATTTATTTGTGTTATAAAACATTCATGTATTTTAAATTAGTATAATCGCAATTTGTGAGAATTCAAATAAAAATATTTATTTAATAATAATAGCAATAGTAATAATAATAAAAATAAATTGACAATCCATGCTTAGTAAAATGATTTGACAACCAAAATATTGAGGCTATTTTGATTTCCACCTTAAAAGGAATAATATACAAAAAAATGCTTCTTGTGTATGTATATAGGAAAAAGTAAAAAAAAATATTAATTAATTAAACTCCTACTTCGTCTTCCCAATTTACACCTTTCTATAATTTGTAAAACACACACAAAATGTCATTAAAGGCTATAAAATTAAGTAGATCAATAATAAATTAGTCTTTAGTTTTTTTTCGAAGAAAAAATAGTTTGTACTTAATTAATAAGAATATGTGTAAATCCAGTAAAAAAAGTTTCCTAAATAATTATTTATATACTTAAAAAAGTTTAAGTGGGAAGTAAAGTGTTGGTTTTATTTCTTTTTGTGTGTTATTTTGTAGTGGCATTTTAGTGTTTTCGCATTAACTCAACTGTGATTTAGACAAAAGTTTGTAGGAGGGACTAAGTGTATAATTATAAAGCACAAGGACTAAAGTGTATTTTACATCAAACCTCAGGGGTATTTTGTATTTTACCTAATATTTTAAAATATTATAAACATATTTTAATTAATTAAATATTATGGTTTAAAGTGCACGTTGGGGTAGCTCTGTCAACTTCCCCTTTGGAAGTGCGCTTCCCCTCTATGGGGGGTTGTTGCGGGTTTCAAGTTCTAGGAAGGGGGATACCAAAACCCAACCAAACAAGGTGTCACTTCTTGGGAAGTGCACTTCCTTTCCCCTACTCTCAAACCAAACATGGCTTATATTTCTTTATTGCTACTAATGTGCATTAAAGTCTCATTTTTTTTGTTTTTTGTTTTTCTTTGACTAGAATTTTGTAAGCATTTGCCTCATTTAGCTTTTTAACAAATCATTTTGCCTTTATGCCACCATTTGTATTGCACGAGACAATGCTATCCAATTAGTGGTTTCTCAGAACAATGCAAATAAAATCTTCTTCTAGATTGTTGGAAATGAGATTTGTACTTGTTGAATTTCCTTCTTTTGCTTCTTTTCTTCAAGTATGACTTGTAATTTATAACTGGTTTATTTTATTTAGGCTAAGACGCGTTTTGATGTGATCATGTTGAAATTCTTTCAAGAATCATGTTATTTATTTTTATACGATTTCGAGAGCCATAGGCTTTTTAATATCTACGAATTTGGAATGTTGAAAGTAGAACATTACTCCCAAAGTCTTAGGTTGCTAGACTAACATTTGTATTGCGATTCAAAAGCTTTTACTGGCATATTGTACAAGCTTATTAGTGATAACCACCACATAAAGTATTGAGTATTATGTTCTCAAAAAAATAAAAATAAAAATTATTGAGTACTATTGCCAGAAGTGAGGCACATAGGTTGGTTCCAATCGTACATGCAAATGAGGCTCCTCTGAATCTCAAAATGTAATGCAATTGAAAAGTTTGGACATTTCTAAGGAATTGTCAAGCATGTGACTTTCTTGGTTATTCATTATTCATGCGAGTACTTATCACTTAATGAATCATTATTGGGTGCATACTTTTGAAATATAAATGTAAATGTCTTTTAATAGAATTTAGGTTGAAATTATCTTGCTAATAATAAGTACAACATTATGGAAAAGTGAACAATTTGGAAGTTTGATGAAAATACGAGTGACTTTTTTTTGCAAGTAGCATATAAGAAAATTTCAATCTTAAATAGAGACAAAGGATTCATACGATATAGTTTTGTTTATTTGATATCCGTTCAATTTTCTCTAAAATAAATGTCAACTATTTGAAATTAGAGATAAAGTAAGCCTTGGTTTTAAAATTTTATTGTTAAAGCATACTTCAAATGTTATACGAAGGATGATAAATATAGGGTGTGACTATTAGCCCCCCTCTACCCTCTATCAGCCCCATATTAACTTAACTTTTTAGACTAAAATACTCCTATTTGAAATTACATATAAGCTCTTATTCTACTCTTTACCCCCCTTCCCACGTAACCCAAACTCATATCTACACCTTACTCTAAATTAAACTCTTGTATTATCCCCTCTCTACACTCCTCCCCATCTCCTTCTCCCAATACTCAACACGTCACCACCAACGACATTAGAATATTCTAGTTTCAAAGTGTGGTAAGTTTTTGCTCAAATTTGCTTAAGAATGAATTATGGAGCAAATAAAGGTAACTTTAAAGTCTTTAGACCTTTTCTGGGTGTTTTTTATTGAAGAGAAAGTGAACAATTTCGTGATGGTCTGGTTCCCTGTTTCATTGTTTGGCAGCGGCTATGTATGTTGCCGTTGCCAAACAGGGCAGTGGCTCAAAGGGGTGCCGCTACCACTTGTGGCAGTGGCCAATACTTTTGGCCGCTACCATTTGTGGCTTCAACACATTAGGTACGCCGCTATGAAACATGGCAGAGGCCTGAAGGATTTGACAAGCGCAACACGAGTTTTTGCAATAACAAAGATTTGTGTATTTTTTATTCTCAAACATGCATTCCCAAATGTAAATGATTGATTGTATGTGAATTTAAGTTAGGGAAAAGTTGGAGCACCAAATGTGGATGACGGTGATAATGATGGTGACGTAAGTGTAGAAAGAATATGAAAATGGATGTTTTCGAAGGAGCAACTAATGTTATTATTATGAAAAGTATAGAAGAGACGAATGTTGTTAATATGAAGTAAATATTATGAAGAGTAGAGAAGAGTTTGAGAGATTTGAAACAAGGTAGTGGAGGGTAGACAAGGTGAGCTTGAGCGTGTCAAAATTTGGGTGGGGGTAGATTAGTGTGCTGTATTTACTAACAAGTTTGATTGGGGTATGTTGGGAAGTTCTTCAATATTTAAAGGGGGCAATTAGAGTATTTACTTATTTGATGGGGGCTACTTATATCATATATACGATATGGGGGCTGATAGAGGGTAGAGGGGTGCCAATATTTGCACCCTAAATTTATGTGGTTGCGAGCAACTCAATTGATAATATTTTTAACATATAATATAATATAATATAATATAATATAATATAATATAATATAATATAATATAATATAATATAATACAATTTATTTTGCTCATACATTTGGTTTGAAAAAAGAATGTCACAAAAATGTTTCATTTGAGATAGTGAGGCTCAAATCATTGTGCTTCTAGACTTCTAGTATTTGGATCCCCCTTGATGTATAACTTATAAGTCTCATGGATGCAGCTTGAGGCTCCTTATGAGATAAGCTGATAAGAAAGGGAGTCTTCTTTGTCTCTTGAGGAGGATACATGGACTTGAACCAATTTTTTTGGATTGTACCGATTTGGTGGAGATCAAGCTATTAGTCTTCAATTTTGGTGGATTTAGCATCTAAGGTGGGATTTATGATGAATATATGTTATTTGGTTCAAGTATGGAGATGAATTCATGTATATCAAAATTGATTGGAAAATATAGAGAATTGAAAAGGATTTTTATATGTGATATATGTTGAATAAGTATATGATAGGATTTGTGGATTGCCTCTAGTGGGTTTCAAAAAGAAAATGGGTATATGCTTGGTATGCAAATGCTATAAAGTTAAATAAGAAGGATTAGTAAGTAGTAACAAGTATAAACATAATTGGAGGAATTTGAAAGGACTTTCCATACTTTGGACTACATCGAGGATCTACATGAAGTCCACTACCTCTTTGATTTAGTTCTTGATGAAATACCTAAGCATGTTGTAGGTGAAATGCGATAGTTTATGCTATTTGTGGACAATATTATTTTAAACTTACTATTGAGAAAACATGAGATGAGTGAATGGGAAGTTAGAATTATGGAGAAATGTGTTATTTCTAGATGCTTCAAGTTGATCTAACCAAGTGTGTATATGTGTACATTGTGTTCACAAACAATAATGATCAAAAGACGAGAGTAGTACAATTAGGAGACACATGTTTTTCAAATTTAGACCACTTCAGATGTTTAGGATCAAACATGAAAAGGATTTATTTTCGGCAATGGTTGTAAGACACATGTTCTTCGGCACTTAATCGAGCACAATGGAAAAGTTTGATCCATGTAGCCGACCCCAGTTAATTTGGGACTGAGGCTATGTTGTTGTTGTTGTAATGGTTGTAAGGCGGTCGTCTAGGCGACACCTAGGTGGTTTAGGTTCATTGAGGCGGGCGGTGGTTTTTTTGAATACATTTTAAGTCTTTAGGGAGGTTTTTGTAAATTTTATAAATAAGCTAAACCCTAATAGAATCCACATTCTCTACCCCACAACAACGGCTGTCCCACTACTTTATCCACTCCACCGCCATCCCTTCCAACAACTTTCCGATCTCCGGCGAGACTTCTGACAAGGTTCCAACCTGTTTCCGACAAGTTGAGGAAGGTAAATTATCGCTTATTGGTCTAGTTTATGTACTTTCGGCGATTCCTCAGACCTCCCGTCGACTCCTTCGAACTTCTGCGACTCAACCTCGCCACATTTTTCTGGTCTTAGAGGCCATTGTTGGCCTTTGCGACCTCTCCGCAGAGGTTGCAGCGGCCAACAATGGCCTCCGCGGCTTTTATTGAGGTCGTAAAGGCCTCAATATATATTAAAATCCTAAAATGTCTTTAATTAGTTTTTTTAATTTAACTATATTTTTTGAAGTATTGAATTTTTTTTTAACTTACAACTACAAAGCTTCAATACTAATTATTATTTTTGATGTAGTAAGCAGACAGTGAGTAGTAGTACTAGTAAACAGACGGAGTGAAAAATAAATAAATAATTTTTCAGGGGCTTCTAAATAAATATTTTTTATCGCTTAGGCGTCGCCTAGGTGTTGCCTAGGCGACGCCTCGCCTAGGTGTTGCCTAGGCGACACCTCGCCTTTGATAAGAAAACGTCTAGGCATTGCCTTAACGCCTTGCAACCTAGGCGACACCTCGCCTTTGATAAGAAAACGTCTAGGCATCGCCTTAACGCCTTGCAACCACTATTTTTCGGTTATCTTTACGAATACAATCAGACTTTAATTTTAATTATTTGTAATTCTGTAGTGTATAAAGACTTGTTTGGAACAAATCAAGGTCGGAATTGGTGAATTTTTTTTCATTTGTGGTGCAAGTGTAAATTAGCAAGGAGGTTTTTTGAGACCTTGGTTTTTTGGGAAATTTTGTAGATTTCTCCCCTAAATTAGAGTAGAAAGAATTTCTTTGCCTAGAGACAACCCCGATAACTATATGCTCAATAGACAACCATTTCCTCTATTTTTGAGGTGCAAGGAGAGGCTATGCTCAATATATACCCTTCATTTTTACAAGTTATTGTATTTGTAAATTTTTTAGCATATCTTGCATTCGTTTTTTAATTTTTCTTTTGGATTATTGAATGACATCGCTCCTATTTCGGGTTAGAGTTTGAATGTTATGATAATGTTTAAATGTTCAATCATGCATGCTATTATACTTGTAGTACTCCGCCTCAGACACCTCTCCCGTCTCCCATTCGATCGGCGCATTTCCTATAAACTATTTCTTTTTAGGAAAGGAGAAGATGCTTTGTCATTTTATTAATGCAAACAAAAAGAATTACAACCCTGTAATTTATCATTTAAATAATGTATATATAGTTTAAACTAAAATAAAAATTTCTTAAATTTTTTTTTTATTTAAGTGGGAGTCCAATTCACAACCTCCTCAAACCTCGCCTTT
The DNA here is from genome assembly GCA_039657365.1 of Stephania yunnanensis. NCBI lineage: Eukaryota > Viridiplantae > Streptophyta > Magnoliopsida > Ranunculales > Menispermaceae > Stephania > Stephania yunnanensis. The sequence continues at coordinate 59,428,616 of CM077582.1, read as the reverse complement.
TCGCAATAGATGCTTGTATCACTTATAAAAATCATAAATTTTTTTACCGACTCTAAGTGGGTCATGTAAGCACTTGTTAGAAAGGTGTTGGAGTCTATTTTCATTAGAATATTATTGAACCTAATTCTTAGTTATGGTTAGAATTTATGAAAAAATATTTAATTAATTAAGGACATAAATTATATGTAATCACGAAATGCCTCGTAAAAATAATTTTTATAAAGCTCTTTGCCTCATTTTCATTGTTTTAAGCCTTAAAAATAATTAAGAAAAAACTTGGGAGAAGGGGAAATGATTAAGAAGTCAAAATCAAATATATTTTTTCTTATTTGACAAAAAATCGTATTATTCGATCAACTCCTTTCTTGTAAAACTTTGCAATATATTATTCATTTATATTGCAAATCTTATAATTATTAATTTATTCTTATATTTTAAAATTTTAATATAATTCTTTTATTTGACGCAAATCTTATTTTATGTGGTCCACCTAAGCTCGATACAAGTCGTGCTCTTAGCTGGGTCTAGGTAGACCTAACTTAAATTTTGCATTTGATAACTTATTTTTTAGGCCAACAACTCCTTTATTTTAAGTAAAGATACAAAAATATTTTGTAAGTTTCACGAGGGCGCGCCCAAGCTAGCAAATGCAAATTAACCTAGGCATGCACATCAAATGATCACATTTTATTGGTTTTGGGTATGGTTGGGTCTGTCTTGCCTTTTTTTACAACTCAAGCTAGATCCACTACGTTGGGCTCGCGTCGGGTGAGTATCCAAACCTATGAATAGGCTTAGGTTAAAGTTCGCTCCCTAATTAAATTGTTTGGTTCCGCCTGGATATATGTATCGTAACAACAACATGACCTTAATCCCAAATTAATTAGTGTCGGCTACATCGATATATGTATTGTAAGTTTATGAATAATAGAGATCATAATATTAGAGGGGTACAATTAGGAGTACTACTATTAAGAAAACATGTACAATTAGGAGAAGTTGAAGTTCTTTAGGCGAACCATTTTAGATATTTAAGATCAATAATTCGAAAAGATAGTTATATTTAAGATGAAGTTGCACATAGAATTCAAGTTGGATGAAAGAAGTGGTTTGAGTGCTACAGGAGCGATACGTGATCAAAATGTTCTTGTTTGGCTAAAAAAGAAACTCTTGTACCTATTTCGAAGAACAAATGAGACATCTAAACTTGCTCAAATTGCCAAGGATTAAAATATTTGGGTCAATGTTTAAAAAATCGACAAACTTCGGCGAAGTTCGGGCGAAGTTTGTCGATTTTGAGGTGAGCGAAGTGAAGTTCATAGGCAGTAGAAAAATTACAAAACTTCGACTCAACTTCGGGTACTTCGATCGAACTTCGAAAACATCGATGGAAGTTAATAAAACATGAAGTAAAATTGTTATATTTCGTGGACGTTGAGCAAACTTCGACTGAGACTTCGACTATGCTAAAAATATACTTAAACTTCGGCTAAATTCGAATAAAACATAGTTCTAGCATCTAAACGAAGAAACTTGAGTTTTCTAGCATTTAAAGTGAAATTTTATAAACTTCCGTACACTGGCGAATTTTTGTCAAACTTCCATCGTCTAAGTTAACTTCTTCGAACTAATTTCGAATTTTAAGTGAGCAAACTCATAGGCGAAGTCGAAGTTTCAAACCTTGTTTTGGGTTATACCATAAAACCTTTTTTTTTTGTGGGGGGGGGGGGGGGGTTGGTTGAGGAAGGAAATTGTAGTATAGGAAAGTTAGATTGGCTTTGTACTAGGAAGGTTAGCCAGTGATTTTCTTTATATGAAAATTAATGAAATAAATATACAAAAAAGGAAGGCTTCCATTTCTATAAGATTTTTGTACTTAGAAGAAACAATATATAATAGCGTCCCCAAAGATGATCTTTGATGCATTAGAAAGGAAACACACTCGGTACGTGAGCACTATTAAAGATATGAATGAAGAAGTGGTAACAAGTCTGAAAAATAGTTGGATTTAGAAAATAATTTTTTACTACTTCAGGGATCTGCCTTTAGCCCATATCTTTTCAATTTATTTATGGATTAACTTACAAGTGATATTCAAGAAGACATACCATACTTTGTGTTATTTGAAGACAATTTTGTGTTATCAGCGAAACAAGAGATGTAGCGAATAGGAAATTAAAACTTTTAAGAAATATGCTAGAGGCTAAAGGCTTCAAAGGAGTAAGATCAAACATGTATTATTAGTTCACTATAGGAGAAGATCAAACATGTATTATTAGTTCACTATAGGAGAGATCAAAAAAATATATTAGTATAACTAGGAAAAATAGAAGTTCATAAGTTTAACCATTCTTTGATATTTGAGATCAATAATGTAAAAAGATTTCGTATTGAAGATGACGTTTCACATAGAATTCCAGCGAGATGGAAGAAGTGGAGAAGTGCATGAAGTGTGGTATGCATTTGAAATTTGCTTTTTAGACTAAAAAGAAAAGTTCTATAGGGTCAAAATTAAGTGCTCCATGCCATATGAGATTAAATATTGGGTGGTATAGAAACAATGCATGCATGAAATGAGTGTAGCAAAAAGAGGATGCCTAGGTGGATGCGTTGTAAAACTTCGAAAGATTGAGTTAGAAATATGAAGATTCAAAGAAAACCAAGAGCAGTAAACTCAAATTGACACAAAACAATTAGGAAAGGACAGTTGTGGTGGTTTATACACATCCATAGTTGGTCTGCAAATGCCCAGTTTGAAAAAAAAAATGATAGAAATTGAAGAAACTTGATGGCATATGGACATGCCGAAGATAACATAGAAGTAGGATGCGTCAATGAGGAGAGATTAAAAAGTCTTTTTTGGACCAAGATTTAAAAGATTTTAAATGCAAGCCATCAAGTGAATTAAATTAAGTGTTGTGGAAAAGTTTGATCTATATAATCAACCCCAACTAATGTGGGATTGAGACTTTGTTGTTGTTGGATGTAAAAATTAGGGAAAAGTGGTTAAATGGATTAGACGGATCCGAAGGCGAAGTTGGAGAAATTTGATTAGTTGGATTAGACCTAAGATAACTTGGGACACATTTATAAGGATGGACTTTGAATATCGTGGAAAACCCATGACGTGTCGTGTGTGTGAGATTGAAGTTTTGTTGTTGTCTTGTTGACATGCAATTGATTGATGGATTAGACGGATCCGAAGGCGAAGTTGGAGAAATTTGATTAGTTGGATTAGACCTAAGATAACTTGGGACACATTTATAAGGATGGACTTTGAATATCGTGGAAAACCCATGACGTGTCGTGTGTGTGAGATTGAAGTTTTGTTGTTGTCTTGTTGACATGCAATTGATTGATCAAGCCGAGTGGAAGTGTTTGGTTAATGTAGCTGTGGAAAACATTTTTGGAAAACATTTTTGTGGGGATAAAATTTCAATATTTATTAGTTATATGCTGTGGTCGAACTTAAGAATCAAAACTATGTTAAGTTGATTATAATTGTATGATGGTTAGTCATGCATCATATTAATGGGAAGATACTTCATTATCATTTGACATTGTTTAGTGGATAGAAATTTATATAATCAAGTTTAATATTTTATGTCTGTTTACGTTATTTGTTCAAAATATTCCTACTAAGTTAAAAATAAAATTTTATTGAACCGCAATTAGGCTTGCTATGCTATATGGAAGTGAATGTTAGGCGGTAAGCAACAACAACAACATAAAACGAACATAGCAGAAATGAGTATGCTTAAGTGGATTTGTGGTAAAATTCGTAAAGATAAAATAAGAAATATATAATTTCAAAGACAAGTAGGAGTAGCACCAATTGACACAAAGATTAGGAAGGGCGGTTGTGGTGGTTTGGTTACCTGCAAAGACAACCTACAAATGCCCCCACTAGAAAACTCGACTCAATAGAAACTGAAGAAATTCGACGAGGTAGGTGTAGATTAAAATTAACTTGGGACGCATTAATTAGAAGAGATTTGAATGGCTTGGAAAGCTCACCATCAATTGCACTAAATCGAGCGCAATGGAAGAGATTGATCCATGTAGCCGACCCCAATTAATTCGGGAATGAGGCTATTGTTTACGTTGTTTTTTAATTGATTAGTCTTGGGATTCGATGCTTGTCTGGAAGAGTAGAACTTCCTATAATAACATTGGAAAAAAAAATTAAAGGGAAAAGGAAGAACTTATAAAAATAACATAAATAAAATAAGAGGGAATATGGGCTCATCGGCATGAGTATATCTTTGTATATGCGTCATAATTTTTACCCTTTAATCAAGTCCCCATGTCGTTAAAATAAGATAATATTCAAGTTTGAGCCTATCACTTGTATTTGAGTTTAGGTTTCATTGATCCTTAGTTTATAGTTTTCTGAGTAGTCATTGAATGAGTTAAGAAATTTAGTTTTATTTATTTTTGTTGAATTCATCTCATTCTTTGAAAATTTATGTTCTTTAATCTTTACATTTCCTTGAATTTGATTTTTATTGCATTTTTTAAAAATGGAGTCGATTTGAGAAATGTATAGTTTGAAATTGTTCCTACCTTTGTTGTATTTTGTAGGTGGTGGAGGACTTTGTTTACGTTTCAATTTTCAACTAAGAAACATGGTTACTAATTCCTACTTTTGGAGAGGTGTTTTTTCATTTAAAGTTAGTGTTCTCTCAAACTCTCTAGAGGTTTTTTGGTCATGGCTTTATGTCAACCGTTTGGCATTGGTTATGGACCCAAGTAAATGTTACTTGTGCATTTAACTTCGGTATCTCCATATTTTTGTTGGCATTGACACCTGGAATATTCATTGTTTGATTAATCCAAGTAAATCTGGCCGTCAAATGATATTTAAGAAGTAATGGTTTTGTTAAGTAGACGAAGCTTCTAATCCTTTTGTGATATCCTTAGGGTTCTTCGTGAAGCTAAACATGATTTGCTTTTGCTGCGAGGATATCTTGTTCCCTAGCTTCTTGTTTTCTTTTGCGTCGACGTATTCTCATTGCTTTGAAAAGAACAAATGATTCTTTCTCCATCTGACCCTATATGAATTTTGTTTGATTGTGGATGGTTGGTTTAGAATTTTCTTGTGTAATTCTTTGGCTTTATGTACTTTGGCACACTAAAGATTATGAATTTTTTTATAGTTAAAAAATGATGCTGGGCTTGATTTTAGATTCTTTTTTTTTTTTTTTTGGATTATTTTTCATACTTGTTTCTGAGTTCTGATGTTTCATTTCATATCCATGGTTTCATGGAACTTTGCCATATTCAATAACAGTATTTCCTTTTCGCAGTGCCTTTTGTAACCCTGCTGATGTTGAAGCATTTACAGAAGAGAAAAAGAAAACTTTGCTGGGTAAACGTCATGGGAAGGGGGCTGATTTTGTACGTGCTGTGCAAGAAATTATTGATTGCTATGAAAAGTCAAGGAAACAAGACGAAGACGATGAGGCGAACTCAGTTAATGAAGGTACTGTGTCAAATGCTGGGAATTTGGAGGATGCCATGGACAAGTCCACAGAAGTGGGTCGTACGAAAATGGATATGGAAATACCCGATTCAAGATTTGAGTGTGCAAGTGTCTCTGCTGATCAAAGTGAGTCGCACAGTTTAGTTGATGTTTTTTCAGCTGCTGTGGGTGATGACCAGAGAGTATTTGAGCAGCGAGTTGATAACGTCTCATCTCTTGATCTCCTTAGAGAAGCAACTTTGATTGCTGGTGAATGTCTAAGACAGGGCTCAAAAGAGGCACATGTTCAGAACTGTATTTTGCGGAGAATTGGTCCTGTTAAAAGGTCTAGAACTGCATTGAGGGCCGATTCCATCAGTGGTTCACAACTTAATGGTATCGGCAATGTTGGTAGTAATGGGTTTCCTGTGGTGTCACTTGATGAATCTACTTACAATCGCAAAAGGAGTAGTAAACCGTTTGGCAGGTCTACTTATTTTGCTGTGGAGTCCTCTAGTTGTTCGCCCGTTTTCATTTCAAATGGTAGCAGTGAAGACAATGCCTCTGAAGCAGAGGCAGCTAACTCTGATTCAATAAATTTAACTGAGGGTAGCACCTTGGAATCTTGCTGCAAAACAGAACAAGCTGATTTGTCAGCTGAATACTGTGATAGGGGTGTTCCGCTGAGTGAAGATCTTCATGTCGGGGTGAAGTCTGTTGTTCTTAAAAAGAGAAGGAAACAAAAGAGAAAACAATTAGCTCATGATACACCCACAGTGGGTGGCCCTGACAAAGACCATGCTTTGGAGGTCGCAGACAACAAAACTATGGCAAATTTACCCAATAACTGTGAGGTATTGCGTGAGCATGTTTTTAAGGTTAATGGTGACGAGCACTTGCCTTTGGTTAAAAGAGCTAGGGTTCGAATGGGAAAACTACAAATGGAGGAAAATGAGCTTAACAACTTGAAGCAAAAAGAGGAAAATTCCTTGAATGAAGCTTTTGTCAATCATTCAGAATCAGACACGTTATCCTGTGGCTTGACTAATAATTGTTTGACTGAGAGTACTTCATTGAATGTAGGAGGCACAGATGGATCAGGACTTCCTAATTGTTCTAATGGGTCCTTGGAAAGTGAACATAAGTTTTGGAAAACCAAGAATTATCAAATTCGCTGTTGTTCAGCCGATGGTGAAGCTGCGTTGCCTCCTTCTAAACGCCTTCATCGCGCTTTGGAGGCTATGTCTGCAAACACTGCTGAAGATGGACACAAACACACGAACGTACAGGACAAGGAACTGTTGTCTTCCAATGGTCACACTAGCTCATCTGACCAGAACTCATCCCACACTGCAATTGAGCAGAACTCATCTCATAGCACTTTTGAGCAGAACTCATCTCATAGTACTATTGAGCAGAACTCATCTCATTGCACTGTTGAGCAGAATTCATCTCATTGCACTGTTGAGCAGGACTTTTCTCAAATGGTTATGAATGAAGAACGTGGTGATTTTATTCAGGTTGTAAACTCAACTCCTGTTGAGGATGGGCATGTGGATGAAGTATGTCGAAGTGGATCTTTCAATTGCTCGATATCTCCAATAAAAGTTTCTTTAGATGCAAAACAACGTAACCAAGTTGTTGATAGTTTAACTAGTCCTAAGCATAGTGTCTGCAAACAGGATTTTGTGGATCAGAATAATGATTCATCGCTTGATACTCTCAATGAAAAAACTGAGATTGACGTTGACTCTCATATTTCATCTAGTAGCCATGAAATGCAAGATGGTCCAGAATCTTGTTCAGATCCTGCCAATCCATCTTCTCCATCAATAGAGGAGAACGGCTTCCCAAATGGCTCCCTGAAGGATGAGCATGGACATGTTCCGGAGGATACTATTTTCATGGAAAGAAAAAATAGGATTTCATCACCCATTCCGTCATCCGGTCCGGCCGCCGAGTCCAAAGAAGGAAAAATGTCTCCTATAAATGATGTAATTGAGGTTCTTCCATCTCCAAGTGGTGGTTCTTTTCCGAGAGCAGAGTTACCTCAGTTGGATGAGGAGCCTGATGGCATGTAAGCTCTTCCCTCCTTTTTCGATTGTTACAGTAAAGCCATTCATAAATATTGGTTATCATTGTTGCTATGAAGAATATTATTTTGTTTTTTGATTATGAAAATTACTGAAACATGGTTTTCTTCCTTTTAGGTGTGGTTCTGTCAAAGAAATTCAACCCGAATCAGCATGGAAAGATATAGCTACTCATACGTATGCACCATCAAATGAAACCTCGATTGCTGCTGCCCAGGCTCAGCGAGATTTATCTTGTTCTTGTGACCTGGATATTAATTGTTGGCTATTAAAGTTTCTGTATTGAGCCCTTCTGTATCTGGTGGAATGAAGTGTGATGAGAAAATATCTAACCTGACCTCCACTGATCCATCTGATGACAATAGAAATGATCTTGGTGATCAAAGTGAAACCGTTGTTGCCACTTTGCACCAGGTTCATGAGAACAGTAGCGGAAATATTGAGTCGTTTGTATCTCACAGGCAAAATAAGTGGTCAAAGGCTGAAGCAAATGCAGTAAAAAAATCTTTTCAGAGTATGCTTGGGTCCTTGTCTAGGACGAAGGAGAGTATCGGTAGAGCTACACGTCTTGCCTTAGATTGTGCAAGATATGGAATTGCTGGTGAGGTAGGCCATCGCTTTTTGTTTCTGTTTATTGGTTGCTACATATTTTAGAGGTAGATCTATTGTCTGCTCGAGTTGGCTCATTTCGGCCCATATTTCTTGTAGCCTTTGTTTCCATGGTAGTTTTTGGGATTCTTTTTTCAGTCGGTAGCCGACTCCTGGGATTGAGGCTTTGTTGTTTAGAAGACTATTTTGTTTTTATATAACTTTTGGGGGGTTTTTATTCCATATTCTTTCGGCATAGTCATTTACTTTGGCATGACCTTATGTTACCTTTTTATGTCCTGTTGGTGTGAGCTTTGGTACGCTCAAATGTTGGTTTTAGATGCTTCAAACTTTTTGGCTGGAAAGGCAAAAATGTGGAAAAAGACAGCTAGATATTAGCGCATATACAGAAGCAAATTTTAACTACAGGACAAGTCATACTCTTTTTATTTCTATTTTGCTCTTCTCTATCAAGTAAGTGTTCATACTCATTGAACTAAACTTAACTATAAGTGGGGCAGTAGGTTAGATTCCATCAATCCACTGCCTTAGTGGCTATTTGTGTGCAGATGCTCTTATACATATCGTGATAGTTTCAACCTTAGTACCAAATTAGTTGGGTTTGTCTTCAAACTCCCACTGATACTGTATTTTCTTGATATGAAATTATAAATACACTTCCATTGTCAAATTAATAATTTAGTTATAATACAGAAGTAAATGATGGCATGACACCTCCCTCCATCCATGTGGCTTTATTAGGTTCTCTGTGTCCCAACGCGAGCTTAGTGCCGAGGCTGAACTTTCTGACTCGGGCATCTTAGAAAAATATTGTATTGCTTTAGGTATAGAAAAGTTGATTTATGATTTTTATGGAATGTTGTGAGCATGTGCCTTAGAAATAAAGTAAATTGGTTTACGATTTTTGAAAGAGTCACACTATGAAACTTTGGGAGAGGATAATTGACAATAGGCTAAGGAGAGAAACAACAATATCAGAGAACCAATTTGGTTTCATGCCTGGGAGGTCAACTATGGAGACGATTTTCCTTGTAAGACGATTGTTAGAAAAATATAGAGAAAAGAAAAAAGATCTTCATATGGTATTCATAGATTTAGAAAAAACATATGATAGGGTCCCTAGAGATGTTCTTTGGTGGGTTCTAGAAAGAAAAAGAGTGCATGCTAGATACATAGACACTATTAAGGATATGTATGATGAAGTAGTAACGAGTATAAAGATATTTGGAGGAGTTACAAAAGAATTTTTCATTACGATAGGACTACATCAAGGATCGGCTTTAAGCCCATATCTATTTACTTTAGTTATGGATGAACTAACTAGACATATTCAAGAGGATATACCATGGTGTATACTATTTGCAGATGATATTGTGTTAGTGGATGAAACAAAAGATGGAGTAAATAGGAAATTAGAATTTTGGAGGAATACATTAGAATTTAACGGCTTTAAGTTGAGTAGGACGAAAACCGAATACATGCACTGTGAGTTTAGAAACACTAAACATCGAGATGACGGAGTGGTAAAATTAGGGGAAGTAGAAGTAGAAGTTCCCACTTTAGATACTATGTCACACATAGAATTCAAGCTAGATGAAAGAAACGGCGGAGTGCAACAAGGGTGATTTGTGATCGAAATGTTTCTACTAAGTTAAAAGGAAAATTTTATAGGACCGCAATTAGGCCAGCTATGCTCTATGGAAGTGAATGTTAGGCGGTAAAACAACATCAATTACATAAAATGAACGTAGTAGAAATGAGGATGCTTAGGTGGATGTGTGGTAAAACTCGTAAAGATAGGATAAAAATATAGAAATTCAAAGACAAGTAGGAGTAGCACCAATTGATGCAAAGATTAGGGAAGAGCGGTTGCAGCGGTTTAGCCTACAAATGCCCCAACTAGAAAACTTGACTCAATAGAAACCGTAGAAATTCGACGAGGTAGGAGCAGACCAAAGTTAACATGAGATGCATTAGTTAGGAGGGATTTGAATGGTTTGAAAAGCTCACCATCAATTGCACTTAATCGAGCACAATGGAAAAGTTTGATCCATGTAGCCGACCCTAGTTAATTTGGGATTGAGGCTATGTTGTTGTTGGTTTACGATTTTTGAAAGTGGTGTCCTGCTGTTTATTTGATGTTGTTTGCTAATGTGGCTCATGGAAGTCGCAAATATTTAATTTATTTATTTTAAAAAAAGATTCTTATTTTACTTTTGTATGTAGGTGGTGGAAATTCTTGCTCGATATTTGGAAAGTGAACCAAGTCTTCATAGAAGGGTGGACCTATTCTTTTTAGTAGATTCTATTACTCAATGTTCTCGCAGTCAAAAAGGTGCTGAAATGCTACTTGTTTACGCTTTATTGATATTTCTTATTTTTACTAGGTTTTATTTGACATGCAAAATAGACCCCTCTTATACGTGAAAGAAATTCATGTGCATATACTAGTATGTGTGCGTGTGTGTGTTTTTTTTTTTTTTTTCACACGATGGCTTTAGGTGATTATTTTAGTATTGCAGTGGAATCAGGGGAGGTATTTTGTTCGGCTGTCCAAACGGTGCTTCCTCGTCTATTATCCGCAGCTGCTCCTCCTGGAAGTGCAGCACGTGAAAATCGTAGGCAATGTCTCAAGGTAAAGGAATGTAATACTCATTGATGCTAATGCGTTATTTTTCATTTCACTTCGTTTGAAACAGTAATTTACTTTTTCCGTTTCCAATGTGAAGGTTTTAAGGCTTTGGCTGGAGCGTAAAACTCTTCCAGAATCTGTCATTCGCCATCACATACGAGAACTTGATTCTATGTCTGATGCATCCTTTACTAGTGCTTATTCTAGGCGGCCATCAAGAACAGAAAGGCCTTTGAATGATCCTATCCGTGAAATGGAGGGTATGCTAGTTGATGAATATGGAAGGTATGTTTGAACTTTTTGATGTGCTTACAATTTAATGTTGTTGTCTTGATTCGAATTTGGAAATATAATACTACTGACTTGCAAACGTTCATGGCCTCAGCAACGACAGTATCCAGCTTTCTGGATTTTTTATGGCTCGTAGGCTTAGGGATGACGAAAGTAGTGATGCCGATGAAAAAGGGTTTGAAGCTGTTACTCCTGAGAGGGAACCTGTTAAGCCTGAAGAGCAGGAAATGTCTACAGCACCTAATGAGAGGCATCGACATATCTTGGAGGATGTTGACGGTGAGCTTGAAATGGAGGACGTAGCACCAAAATGTGAAGTGGAAATGAATTCTGAATGTTCTAAAGTTGATACTGCATATCCTTCCAAAACCGATAAGAAGGAGAGTAACTACTTGCACTCTGGCCCTCCGCTACCTCAAAGCTGTCCACCATCTCCTCCTCCTTTGCCAATTTCACCACCTCCCATTGCTCCCCCTCCTCCCCTCCTTCCCCCCTCTCCGGTGGCTATCTCTCTCCCATGCACTGGCAGTGCTAATTCGGTTTCATATATGGGTACTAATGTAAGTATCTTTTGTCAGTAATGTGGTTATGTTTATTTTTATTGAGCACTATCTTCTAATTGTTGTCTATCCATGTGATTTGTATCAGCAACATTTTCCAAATCACTTGCAACAAACTAGACCTCAACAGCCTGGCATATCCAGTGCCAATTCTGGAACCTCCGAGGTGAATTATACTTCTGGTTATAGGGATTTCACAAGACAGTCACAGAGGCCGTATGCACCTAGTTCTTCTGGTCCGTCTAGCAGATATTCTGGTCATCGTCCTTTTATGCATAATGTAAATAACTTTTCGGAAATGGATCATGGTCCTTTTCATGGTAAAGGGTATCGTCTACCGCCACCTCGTTCTACACCATCCAATCAATTCTCTTATGTCCAGGCAGGCCAGACGATTCAGTCTTGGATGGATTCTTCGACTTCTTTTGACAAGAGATCACAGTTTGGACCTGGTATGCATGGGGAAAACTCGTACAACAGAAAAATGGATCTTGCACCACATGATGTAGGAGAAAGATTCAGGGAAAGGCCTATCCATTCAGGTACATTCTATTGCGTGTATTTTAGTTTTGCATGTTATATTGATGGCAATATCATAGCTTTTTGTTGTCAAAGCTAGTGGAGATATTATTATGATTTGGACTTCAGTTACCTGTTTATGTGATTATGTGATTTCTCACTCTCTTACTTTCTGATATATAACTTTCCTGATCTTTTGCATTTTTGCGCAGGTTGTGTTCAGTCTAATAATCCTGAAGCATATGCTTCTGTTCCCCCATATGGTCAACCGCATGAATCCTCAAGAATGGCTACTCGTGGGTGGTCTCTTCCTCCACGAATACAGAATTATCGGCACCCACCTCCACCTAGAATGCTTGAAGGTACTGTACCTGGAACTAATCAAGGTGCCTATATTTCTCTCTTTGCCTTCTGTACTCCGTTAATGGTTTTGACAATAAATCGAATCCAGTTGTCCAAGATTGTATTCATTAAGTTTATAGCATTTAATGATGGGTCAGAACATCCTCAACAATTGAATAGCCAATCTCAAATATCATTTTTTGTTTTGCAGCTCCTAGCTACTGGAGACCAAGATAGCTTCATTGCCGAGGCGTAGGAATGGTATGCGTGATTTTACATTTGTTTTTATTGGGATTCTCTTTTGTGCGTGTGTGCGTGTTTTTTTTTTTTTTCCTGACATACATTTTTCTTGTCATCAGGTGTGAACAATTTTGACCTGGATATATGTGGGTTGTTCAGACATTTAGTAATATCCTTCTGGTTGGAAGTCATACTTCTCTGCAAGAAAGGAAGAGATCTTGGGAGGAGAACATTTAAGGGATGGTTCTATTCATGTTCCTTACTGTACATATGTACCTTATCATTATTCTGCAAATGCAGAAGCGGAAAGAAATTTCTTTTATCAGAGCTGTATGCTAGTATAGGATTTCTTGTTTCAACCTTCTTATTTAAAAATTAATTAAACTCATACAAATGCCTTTTCAGTTGACAGCGTTGTTTTCATTGGTTGACTTTCTAAATTTTTTTGTTTAGTGTATATATATTTCTCATGTAATACATACACATTCACTCACTTGCCCTTTCTCTCCCCCTCTTGTGGGAGGAGATGGGTTCTCTTATTTCAGTCTTTCTCATGTGACGTTTGTTGGGTTTGGTAACTCCACCTTGTCATTGTGAAGTTTGCCAACTGGTCTTTTGGCTATTTATTATCTATTTTCTTTACTTTTCTTTCTGTATTATGCTCTGCAACGTTGGATATGTATTTCTATAATTGGCAGGACTAGCTGGTTTGAAGTTGTGTCGCGTTTTTATGATACTATGTGGAAAATGAATCGTGTGTCTGAGGATCCTTTATTAATTATTCACTAGGGTGGCCTATTTTATGGCATAGTTATGTCAATTTGGTTTTCTTCTCTTTTTGCGTTTGTATTTGTTTATCCCTTTTCAGAATTTTATTGCTAGACGTTATGTGGATGGTTTATCTTTAATGATCCGATTAAAAATATTTTATATTTTTTTCCTCAAAAAAATATTTTATGTTTTTTGTTGCTTTTTGACAATGGTCTCAATAGTCGTTCGTGTAAAATTGAAGATAAATTATGTTGCTGCTATCGTTCTTTTCATTATGTGTTCTAATACTCTTGGTGAGGGGTTTCCTAATGCGCACTAACCATGACTCTCTCTCTCTCTCTCTCTCTCTCTCTCTCTCTCTCTCTCTCTCTCTCTCTCTCACAGATGCTTTAGTAACTTTCATTTCGTTGTATTTATATCTCTATGAAGTCTTGCATCTTCACTGTTAGTTACACAGTTCGACTATCATGTTTGGTTCTTTTCTATCGCTTGCTGTTGGAACTTGGACGTACTTTAGCAATGACATGATGGGTGCAACCAGCGTTTCATTAAGCTTGTGTAGTTTGCTTCCTGTTGCAACTTTGGCTTCAGAAATGATGCAGTGAGAATCACTAAGCTATTTGATTGTGGTTGTGTAACTTGTGTCAGCTTCCATGATCTGCAATTGCATTTTTGCTGTTACGTACTTTCTCTTATTCCTATGTAATCTGCTTTCACTTTCATTAGTCTGGGACTGTGTTCTATTAAGTTGCACACCTTTATCAATTATTATTGTTCATTTAATTTTTTTCTCTGGTTTGAACATGGAAGGGCAACGGTAATGGTACCAAAGCGCATCACGACACTTGCATGTTGGTTGTCGCTTTCCGTATCGAAGGAAGACAATACCGTCTCTGCTATTGCACTGCCAATGGCGGTTAGTTCATTCATATCTTCTTTTATTACTTCTCTTTGTTTTGGATTTAAAGCAGATGCATTTGTTGTGGTGGTTCTTGATTTGAATTATTGAGAATTGGTTCTTGCATGTGAATTGCTTTAATTATGGATGAACTAACTAATAGTCAAAATGAATTAATTATGCGATGCCATTTACGGACAATATTGTTTTAATAGACAAAACAATAGAAGGTATGAATAAAAAATTGGGCCTTTTGAAGGAATATGTAGTCTAGCTTTAAGTTGAGCGGGACAAGATCGAATATATGCATTGTGAATTCATAAATTGTAAATATCATGATAATGGAGTGCTGTTCAATTAGAAGTAGCAACTTGAAGATTGAGTATTGTAGGTATTTAGGACCAATCGTACAAAGAGATCAAACGTTAACAAGTGGAATCAAGGAACGGAAAATTGACCTAATTCAGCGAATTATGAAAATTCAGTGGTTTTGTTGTTATTGTGGGTATTTGGGGTCAATCATAGTTTCTTAAGGCTCTTGATTATGCATCGAATTTTCTCTAGTAATATCTAGAGTTAATATTTTGTACTTGTTTTACTACCTCTACATTTATAACTTTATGTATAACTTCCTGAAAAACATTTTGGACATTTATTTTTAAGTGAAATTCTTCAAACCTGCCTAAGTTGGCAATAATGATTGTTTAGAAAAACTCTCCACATCAAATTATATTTCCTCGAATTAATTCTTATTTTCAAAAGGGCAAATTTCAAAGGGAAATTGGATTTTCGGATCTTGCGTAGAACTCAAGGTGGATGGAAGAAGAGGAGGTCTGCTACCTACACGAGCAGTATGCGACTGAGATATCCCTATTAACCTTCAATGATGGAAATTGTATAAAATTGCAATCCGTCTATTTGTTTATGAAAGCAAAGACACTTGTAGTAGAATTCGTATGAGTAGAGTAAGAAATTATCGGTTCAAAGAAAAGTAGGGATAGAGCCAACTGAGGAAAAAACACGAGAAAGGTAGTTGTGGTGGTTTGGACGCATCCAAAGAGTCAAAGACAACATACGGAGCTAGACTTGAAAGGAATTGAAGAAAGTCAAAAGGTTAGGGGCGAGCCGAAGATAACTTAGGATACATTAATTAGTGAAGATTGTAAAGATCACCAAGTCCAATCACTAACTGCAATAAATAGAACCAAATAGGATGAGAACTAGGAGGATCCTTGCATTCAACCCCTAAATAATTTGGCATTGAGGCTTGATTGTTGTTGTTCTTGGTTCTTGTACTGTTGTGCGTGAATTAAGGAGAATTCGCTCTATTAATTTCTCAAATTTTCTTATCTTTGGCCGTTGAACGCAATGATCACAAGGTGTCATCCAGGCATTTTGGGCAACACCACTTAGGTAGTAACTTAGGCGCGCGATACCCTTCTAATTAATTTTGTTATGTCGAAGGAGCTTATTGCAATTAAGTTTGTTGATATAAGTACCTACTAACTACAATGACCTTAACACAATTAGTCTTACAGTTTGATAGACTCACATGCTTATTATTATAATAATAATAATAATAATAATAATAATAATAATAATAATTGTTATTATTATTATTATTATTACTATTGAAATGAATATTCAATATGGATCATAGTAAACAATAGACAATTATTGTTACTTAAGGACTTGTTAATAATTACTCCCTCCATTCCACAATATGCGTCGCATTTTGACTTGTGCGATGATGATTGAGATTCTAAAAAGATTTTGGCTTGTGCACAAGAGTTAAGGTGATGATTGAGATTCTAAAAAGATACTGATACGATTCGGGGCCGCCCTCCAATTCATCAAGTGTACAGGCGAAAGCGAGTAGCGAATAAGGGACAGAAATCTTCAGTGGGCCCTGGTGCGCAGCTGGTCACACCGGAGGCCCATAACCCACAAGTCTCTGGACCCCCAATCATGTAAGGTCCTTTGGGCCCAGCCCATGAGTCGGGAAGTGAGTCAGTTTTGGTTGTCATTGAGTGGTGAGACAGAGAGATAAGAAGGGCTGTGGAAGGTGAGTAGGGTATTCAGTTTTTCATCTTGTAATAGGGTTTCGGTGGGTGAACTGGAGACTTTCTCTCAGGAGGGTCTGTAAGAGAGAGAGTCTCCCTTTCTTCCATTATAGGTTGTATTCCTTGTTCCCATTTGGGCTATCAATATACTAAATTTCCGGTAGCTTCTTATCAGATACATACTTGGACTAAATTTCCCCTCATTAGTAGCCTCATCTTTTCATAAATTTTTGCTTCATTGACTTATGTGGAACCCCTAGTATTAATGCCATCATTTTTAAAAAATACTCTCCATGATATTTTCACGTCGTTGCTTAATTTAAATTTTGGAGAACGTGAACCATTTAATAATAATAATTGAAAAACCAAAAGATTTATGACAATACGTGTTTGACTACTTGAAAAATATAGTAATAAATAATTAAGCAGTCCTAATTAAAGTAGGGTTAAAATTGGAAGAAAGACTTAAATGTAATCTTGATTTTCTAATGTGACGAGGTTGTTGAGACAAAAAAAAGTCCAAAAATATGACGGATATTGTGGAATGGAGGAGGGAGTAATATATTATTATTGTGGAACGGATATTGTTGTTGTTGTTGTTGTTTGTTGTTGTTGTCGCGATCCTTGACTTTTAGTGGTTTTTAGCTGTTTTTCTAATCACATGTGTTCAACTGAAGCAAGAGCATGAGATGAATGAGAATCAGTAATTGGGACCAAACAAATTCTTGGATGTATGTTTCTTTGTTATTACTGCCTCTGTTCCACAACAAACAACGCATTTTTGATTTTTTTTTTTTTTTTAAGCAACCTTGTCACATTAGGGAGTCAAGGGCGCATTTTGTTTTTTTCCAATTTTAACCATACTTTAATTATGAGTGCTTAATTATTTATTAGTAGATTCTTCAAGCAAAACACATATTTCTATAAATCTTTTGGTTTTTCAATTATTCTTATTAAATAGTTCACATTCTCCAAAATTTAAATTGAGTAAACGTGAAAATATCAAGGGAGCATTTTTTTATAAATGATGGCAGTAATGCTAGGGGGTTCCACATTAATTAATGAAGCAAAAATTTATGGAAAAATGAGGCTACCTATGAGGGGTAATTTGTCCTAATATGTTTCTTTTTAGTGTCTCAATCATCGACCTTAATCCTTGTGAACAAGCCAAAATGCGACGCATATTGTGGAACGAAGGAGTACAATCTTCTTTCTTTTCGTCAAGGACCAGAAGCTGGAGGCAAATTCTTATTGGAGTTCCGTTGTTCTTATTTGCTATCGGTGATGAGTCTGATGAAAACTTTTAGGTCACACTTTTAAACTTGTGCAGCAATTTTGTAGCTTCTCTAGTTTGATTTTAGAGCTGTAATAAATGGTGATAAAATCTCTGGTTCTTGTAGGTTTTGTTAGATTGTAGGAGTTTAGTCAGTAAATGTTTTTGTTGTAACGTGTCAAATGTCTTTGGAAGTGATCTCAAGTTTAGTGTTTATGTCGCTCATAAGTTTTACATTTCCATTTGTTAAAGTATGTTTTCGAACTTTCATTTTCAATGAGGGAGACTTTGTTTGGTAGAAGAGGGCGTAAGAAGCACATTTAGAATTTTCGGTGGCATTGAACATAGTGGTGCTTGCATCATGTTGGGATGGATTTTGGTTAAAAAATGCTGGTATGTTTAGATGGCGAGGAATTGACGAATCTCAGATTAAAACAAGGTCAGCTTTTGAGATTTAGGAACTGGCTCAGGTAGTGCAGCATTATGGTTGATGCCTGTGACGGCCATGGGCAGGTTTTTTTTTAGTTTTCTTGTGATGAGGGGAGGGGTTGGAGAAGTACTGTGGAAGGATGAAAATGGTGGTTGGACTATGCAGTTTGTGTATAGCTTTAGTCTTGGGATCTTCTCTATTTCCATTATTTGATATCTTCTTTGTTTTTTGGTACAAATACTTGTTTTATCATTATAGTAGGCTTTTGTATTTGTAAAACCTCTTTACATATCTAAAAACACTTTTCTTTTGAACATTATGTTGATGATATTAGAATTTTGAAATATGCTTGCTCATTCTATGCTTGCACTAAATCGAGCACAATAGAAGAGTTTGATCCTGCGACCCTCAATTAATTTGGGACTGAGGCTATGTTGTTGTTGCTTGCTCATTCTATGGCCAGTTGACTGTACCTCATTGTTAGTTTTTGGATTTGGTGATATTCCCTTCAAACAAACCCATACGTTCAAGTAACTTTTGTCAGGCATCTTTTTTTTATTAAATTTTTTGTTTTTGAAATTTCCATCATTCTAATTTTTTCATATTTCTGCTTCGGTCTTCTTGTGTTAGGTCTCAGATTTTTTTTGTAATATCAAACGTGGATCTGCACTTCAGTGGTTCAGGTACGTGATGGTCCTTGTTTCTTTTACTGATATAGACCCAGTTTGCACATCTTAATTGAGACTTGATATTGTATGAATTTTGAGTTTGCTAGTAAATAATGTTTGTGTTGGCCACTGTTTCAACAGCTTTTAATGTGCGACAGTGCTGTTGTTTGAATTATGTAGCTCAAATGCTTGTTTCTAAATTATTCTACTACTGTGTTAGAATGTCTGACATATAGATCGGTCGATCATCCTCCCTGCTTGGATTCAATCTTTTTCTATTTTTGGAAAGGCTAAAAGGTGTGGTGTTTCTGGTGTATGCCTGTAAATACAGTCGATTGGCTTTTTGTAACAAGAAAATGATCATAACTGTCTGTTCTGTTAGTGTTCCACCTGTAGTGGCACTCTACTATAAAGTAGAGGTATATTGTTATCGTGTTTTAAGTTCTTATCTAATATAAATATGAGAAAATCTGATCTGATAGAATACACCCCTGGACACTGAATGACTTGACTAATTCTCCCTTTATTTTACCTTTTACTGTGGTCAAAAGGCCGTATCTCATTTTCTAAGTGGAGTCTGCATTGGACATACCCAAGGTGGAAATTGTTTCAAAGTTGGTCTTTTTCTTATTTTTCCTTTTGGTCCGAATTTGGAAGTTTGTCTTGTAAGAGATTGTGGGCACATTTTACTTATAGTTTAATTCTCCTGGAAACTCCTGATAGTATGTAATTGTTGCGATGGTCGTGTAGCGTTGAATATCTACTTAAATGCGATTTGTGTGCATGTAAAGGGCCTTCAAAAGTTGGGTTGAGATTATATCTTAAAACTTTTATTTACCAGAATAAAGGGCTCTTACTAAGTAATTGCATCAAAAGATATTGGAACAGATTGGCCATCTGTATACAACCATATGATGGCCTGAGAGGAGTTTACTCTTTTATGTTCCTAATCAACTAACACAAAACATTCCTGCGACCAGCTCTCGGTTTCTCCTCTCTTTATTGCTTCAGATTCCTTGTCTCACTGAATTCTGCAACAATAATCAAGTATCAAAGCGTCAGTGTCCGATGCGCTAAACATGTTTCAGTTTGGATTTACTTTGTATTCATAAATTTAAATCTTTGTAGGTTGAGAAAAGCTCACGAGTTGCAGTCGATGTTCTTGGAGATGGGGAAGGAGACGGGGGTGCCGCACTTGCCAGCGAGTGAGCTCACTGCATCATCCTTAATATTCTGATAGTGTGCTGCCGCTTGTTAAACACAGTTACATGCTTGGCGCTTATCATTCGTGGTGGTCACCATTGCCTTCAGTGCCTTAATTCCATCGCAACATCCCCCTGCAGGCTGGGGGACTTGGCCAGTCAGGAAGGTGAGGCACGGCAGGAGGGATCTGTCGACATCAACGCAGTTCACTGCTTGGCCTGGTTCAACCATCAATTGAACCAAGGCTAGGACTGCGACGACGCAAATGGCAACCTTTTTCATCTTTTGCTAAATTGGATATTGAGACCTTACGCCAAGTACTTTGAATAGGTTTGGAATGTGTTTGTGATATTTGTGATACATGGTGGTGTACGTATAAATAAGGGTGAAAATGGTGATGCTATATCAGCAAGTTTGGTTACTTTTTGATGCAGTTGGGGTTTCTTTGGCTCCAACTACAACTAATTGAATTGCATTATGTAGGCTGGTGATATTTATGATTTGGCTTTTCTCTTAAAGTCGAAGAGGTGGTTTGATATCTGGGTCCATTAGTTAGGGTGTCTCGTATGCGCCTCTAAGAGCATCACCAGTGATAATTTTGGATTGGGACCATGGATGGGTGTATGTCATCGACGTGGGAGAATGTCTAATTTATGCAAGCGCCCATTTTTATTAGATAGACATTCAATGGTACAATGTGGATTAAGACTTGTTTTGTTTTTTTTTTTTTTTTCATATCTTAAAAATGACGTGGTGGTAATGGAGAGAAGGCCGACTTAAGGTAGACGTCAGTGCCATGTTAGCTACACTATACAATCCAAATTTGTATTGAGAGACTTCTATGCAGTTTGATGTCTATTTTGTAGGTGTAGGTGGCATCCGTTTTTGCTTCAATCCATGGTTGCACTGTAGATGCGTTAAGAACGCATTGCTTAACATTTTGGCGTTCCAAATAAATGCAATTGTCACTAGATCGTGGGCAATATTAGAATTTAATACTTTGGAAGTGTGTCTTTGTTGTTATGAAGACTGAATGCGTAATAAGGAAGGAAATATAGGAAGCATGAGTGAATCTAAAATAATCAACCAAAATAATTGTTTTAAAAAAATCAATCAAAATAATTAAAATAGATAAAAACATCAAACTAACAGAAAATGTGATTTTTCGATAACGAGAAGGTTCAATCTTATGGAGGGTATTGCTATTTTTTCTTTGCCCTCTTGTCCTTTAACTAGAGGTCTTGGTATATATAAGACGTACATTTTTTGGATTTGTTGTCATCATCTTGATTCATTTGTCTCTTAATCAAATGTCGTTGGTTAGAGCTTTGCTGAAGCTCGCTCAATGAACATATCTATTCACAATTTAAAAAGACATTGCCATACATATCCACTTTAGACATCGAGATAGGCGCATCAAATAGATCTGCACTGCTTGATGCGGGATCGTGTGATGGGGACCCATTCCATGGGTCTATCTCGATGTAAAAAGTGGGTAAAAAAACCATTTTTCCAATTGAAAAGTGCCACCCAAAGGCACTTAGGTGGATAGATAATGGTTAATGAATCTCATTTTCAACTTCTTATCCTTTCCTCCCTCCTCATCATTCACAGTTGTCATGTACAATTTTATCAATTTTAATTTCTTCTAGTGTTCCCAGGAAACAAACACCCTATTCGTGGAAAAAAAAAGAAAAAAATTGGGATTAGGAAAACAGAGGTGGGTGTTGTTCTTGTGAATGGGTGTGGGGCATTCGTTTCCCTTGGGGCAAGGCCTTGTCCTCCATGATTTCACTGTTAAGGTATCTTCAATTCCCTATTTCCTTGAGAAATTTTTTAATGATTTTGTTGGAGTTTTTTTTTTTGGGGTAATTGAATTGCCCATATTGAAATGGTGGTAGGATTGCAATGGGAAGGATGTAGATCTTAGGATTTACAAAGGGAAGGTTCTCCTTGTTGTCAACGTTGCTTCCAAATGGTGGGTATTAATGTTTCAAAATTCATACTTGTTTTTTGTTTATTTTTTGTTCCTTCTAATTTTGATGTGTTTTTTTTTTTTTTTTATTTTTTTTTTTTTTTTTGGTGTGTGGGGGGTTAAAAACAGTGGATTCACAAACATCAATTATACCCAGTTGAGCGAGCTCTATAAAAAGTACAAGGACCAAGGTGAGCTTCCAATTTTTTTATTTTTCTTTATTTCTTCTTGCTTAACTGAAGAAATTCGACGGGTAGGGTGGACCGAAGCTAACGTGAGATGCATTAATTAGGAGGGATTTAAATAAAATGGAAAGCGCGCCATCAATTGCACTAAATCGAGCGCAATTGAAGAGTTTTCTTTCTTCTTGCTTAAATAATTCTTCATAAGAACAAGTTGAATTCAATGTTTTGGATCCATGTTGCTGACTTAGCTAATTTGGGGTTGATGCTTTGTTGTTGTTGTTGTCTCGCTCCATTCACAAATATTTGTCATATATATTTTAGAACTTTTTTTTTTTTGTTTCCAACAAATTGGTCAAGTATGGAAATGAAGGAAGTATTAATTGCTTCAGCTCCAATTCTTTCCCCAATAAATTTAGTTGATGATACCATTTATCACTTTTTTTCTAAAGTATCTATTATGAATGAAGTCATTTATGAGAGGGCAGTTCAGTCTAATTGTGAAGTTGTTTAGCGAATCAATCGTTTCTTTAATTTTTGTGCAAAGGTCAAATCGTAACAAATATTTGGTAAGTGAGGGAATAGCTCTGCCTGATGTGTGTATGTGTATGAAGTTGAAGTTTTAGGAAAAAAGTTATTTTCAGTTGCTAACCGAGCTGTTGAAAGAATTTCATCTTTCCTTAGATTTTATTTATACTTGTTTGGATGAAAGTTAACTTCATTTATATAAATTGGTGATCCAGGCTTTGAGGTCTTAGCATTTCCATGTAACCAATTCTTGAAGCAAGAGCCTGGGGAGAGCCAGGACGTGCAGAAGCTTGCATGTGAAAGATTTAATGCTGATTTTCCAGTTTTCCGAAAGGTAATGGAAAATAATGGTGTGTCTATATTTATAAAGCGCTTGCTTCTAGTAGCTTGGGTGGCATCGTCTTCCTTGCAACCGTTAGTTAATTTTAGTATCAATTTTAGCCGAAAGGATTGAGAAAAAAGCATAATCATAAAAATGCTAGAACTTGAAATACCGATATCTTACTCTCATGAGATGCTAGGTAGTTGTACCGATTCTTGCAAAACATGAAGTATCAATCTATAGTTTGGAGAAAGCTCCATTGTAGTCTTCAACAATAGTAATTTGCATGAGATAAATGTGCCTTCAGTTTATGGTATGCTTTAGAGTTTATTCTAGGCAGTGGGTTTCATGCTTTACAAATTTTCCTGTTCCTAAAGGTACAACATAAATTAGCATTGTGTTTAGCTACAACATAATTTGTTTCAACAGCTCGTGATCTGCTTTTCGCGTATCGAATAGAGAAAAGATCGAGGAAAAAATAATGATACTTCTTTTTTTCCCTAAAAATGACTGTTAAATCCTTCCATAGACTGCACAATTCTAGTAGTTAACTTGATTTTGTAGCCCCTATTATAGATTTCTGGCACTTTAAAAGCCTGAAAAGTAATATGAAACTCTACCTAAATAGCGCACAGGATCTTATTGGCATCTATTATAACCTGTACTGTGGGTCTGAGGATTTGCTGTCCTATTTTGGAAGTTTTCTAAGGCCTTGTTGGTTGGAGGTAAGTTGGAGTGGGAATTAGTGCATGTAGTTTAGTTGCAATTTTTGCTGACTTCTCGATGATTTTTCTTTTTTTGATAGTAAACAAAGAAACTTTATTCATAAAAAAGTGTTGAGGACCAGAGGTCCTCAATTACAAGCATAACAGAAAGAGAGTTTTTTTTTTTTTTTTGAAACACAAAAAGAGAGATTTAAAATACATAAAAATAGCAATGTAGCGCAAGCCAATTACATGATCCATTGCCAATGGTGAAACCAATAAGAGAATGTGTAGCCTTTGTTGAATTTGCTTGACGATACCCATCTAGCTGCTGAGAGTCTTGTAGAGTCCCAAACATTGTCAATTGAATTGATTTTATCCTAAAAAATTCTTGAGTTCCTCTCAACCCATATTCCCCACAAAATAGAATTGGTTGCAGCCCCAATCGTATGCTTCCTTTGGCTCTTCCCTTCCAATCTCTCAAGAATGCCTTAGTCCTTGTAGTGAACCAGGGTTAGAGACAAACCCACCAGAAAAAAAATCCTGCCTATTCCATACTTGACAAGCTATAAAACATTGAAAAAATAAGTGATCAACCTTCTCGCTGTCTCTCATACACAAAGGTCAACAATTATGTGATGAAGTGCGGTATGACATAGCTAGCTTTTCTTATTGCTTCATGCCACATCTATCTTTTTGCACATGAGAGAAGAGATCCTCGTATTTTTAGATCATATCCCTTATTCCATTTGTCTGTCAATTGCAGCGCCTGTAGTATGTGAGTCGTTTGGTTTCATTAATGTTAAATGCTTGTATGTGATAAGAAACATAACTGAAATCTTTGAGTTGCGTGCCATGGAAAAACTATAGAAATAAACTTTCTTCTGCTTGACGTTTTTATATGTGCAAACTCTCTCGATTTGCTTCAGTCTGGGTTAGGAAAATATTATTCCACAATGTCGAAGCAAACCCAAATAGTGTTCAAAAGGTAGCTGGTTCAAGTACCAATTGATGAGAAGATGACCCTAACAAGTTGAGATGTGATAAGTGCGACTTCGATTTGCTATTTTGGAAGCTAGCTACTTAAATCAAATTGAAGGGTTATATTTTTAGTTCTTTCATTCCCTTTAACTTATCAGAGTTGAGTTTTTCAAGTGGAGGAAATTTATGCAAATAAATATAGTAAGTTTAAACTAGTATTACTAGAATTTATTTTATTAGCTTCCTTCTATTTTGTTTATTTCCTTTTATTTGTTATATGATGAATAGTGTGTAGAACAGTAGAAGTTGCGTAGGTTATGACTTATGAATGATAGATATGTTTTCCTTTCAACAACGGTAACAACAACAAAGCCTTAACTAAAATTAGTCGGGTCAGATGCACTGGATCCAAAATTTGCATCAATAGTGAAAATGCTCAATTCACTGCAATCATAAACAACAACAACAAAGCAAGCAAAAAGAAACAAATGAACACACAAAATTGTTATTGCAGTTCAGACCTCCCGTCCTATATCTGCGGGGCCACGCTCAGGTGTAGAATCCACTAAGAGAAAGTGATGTACAAATTTATGTAAAGTTTCTAACTAGTGACCCTTCATCTAGCTAGTGAATTCCTCACCAAACTTTGCTACACTACCCACTCCCCTTACAACCGATCCTACACAATACCCAAGTCCCCTTGGTGCCCGAGATCCCCTCGATGAATTGGCTAAGTCCCCTTAGCCTAGTGTGTGTAAATAAAAAAAGAACAATCTCTCGAAAGCTCTTGTCTCATAGTGATTACATCAATATATAAAGGGATCATACAATGAATTTCTTGTAGAAGCTTCCTTGTATGTCTTCAATCAAATGAGGTGACAAATATATTGTTTCCTTCTTTCTCTGTTGATCAAAGGAAACATGCCTTGATTATCTTATGAGTTGGCAATCGAATATCTTCCCCTAGCTGGACGTATATGTGTGGGATGACAAGGATATCTTATCCAGCTGTAAGTGAATTTGTCGAGAATATTTGGTAAAATTATGGAATGTGTTCTGTACTTACAGACAAGTCTGTAGGTACAGACCAAGTCTTCCTGCATAAACTTACAAGGTTTAAATTTCATACCGGAGTATCGGTTGAACAAATAATGACAATAAATATTTTACCTTTTTAATCTCCCCCTTTGTCATTTATTTGTCACAACCTAATACAAAAGGATTATGAAAGATTTAAACAAATAAAACATGCATTTGTAGAGCGAATAAGATCAATATAGATAAATTAAGGCATGTGTTAGCAATAGAGCAAAGTCCTGCAAGGTAAAAGTTATGAGCTGAATTCAAATTACTGCAGGACCAAATATTCAGACTTAAGAAACTAAAACAGTTTCTAGAAACAAAGAAATTGAACTAAAATAGTATAAGTTATAATAAGCTCCTCCTATAGTGGAGCTATTCTCTACCTTTGTGACAAAATAAAAGACAAGGGTAAGAGAAAGTAATTGAGGGGAGGTATCATATATTAACTAAATAAACTCCCCCTTCATCCTTGCATTGTCTCCCTATTCGGGACGTAAATTATCAAAACTCGAAATGCAACAACAACAACAACAACGACAACAACAACAACAACAACAACAACAACAACATAGCCTCAGTCCCAACTTAATTGGGGGCGACTATATTGATCAAACTTTTTCATTGTGCTCGATTAAGTGCAATTTTACACCTTTGTTCATTTCTCATTACACCCGGGCTCCGATGCAATGCATCGTTAGGTGGGGACACCCCAACGTTTATATGTGTTTGATCTATTTCATGAAAAGTGACAAAAGCTTTACGCTGGCTGTCAACCTATCGCAACCCTCCTCCATTTTCCAAGAATATAAAATGGTTTTGGGGCCTCCGTCCCCCACTTTTCGGGTATGAAAAATGAGTTTGAGACCTCCAGTAGTAACCACAACGAAAATATAGATAGTATAAATGAGTTGTAGAATGAAACAATATCAAAGCAATATGAAAGGATGCCTAGAAACTCTTGTACTTACACTTACTCCTTATGAATTCATCTTTACCTCGAACAGAAGCTTCTGTAGGTATAAAGTGGTCCGTGAGTACAGAATCGTCTGTAGGTACATAGTGGTCTGTGAGTACTTGTCGTCGATCTATCCAACTTGTTCCTTGTCATAAAACAAAACAAAACAAATTGCAAAAAAGGAAATAACTATGATTTAGCGTTATACCTGACCGTAGTCCATATGGTGTTGTCTTAATGTATGGGTGAAGATAAGCATAAACTCAATGAAACATTTGTGTCATTGCATTGAAATTGGGGCAGACCGCGTACATCACTTATGCGAGCTACATTGCATTGCAAGCTCCTTTTGGGTACCTATTTTTGCTTCTTTTTGGAACATGTCTGGCTGCATTGCGTGACCTATCATGCGAGCTGGTGACGGCTCTTTTTCGCCTAGCTAGATCTATACATTTTGTAACATCAAGGTCGGATATGACCCTTGATGTCACAGTAAAAACATGTTGGCCTGAAACGCGGTTGAGCATCTTTGATTTCAGTGGCAGCGGATCCTTTAATTTTTTTAATGAAGGATGTGGCTTCTCCTTTCTTAGAGGTTGATCCTTTGCTTGTGTAGCCAAGGCCTTTGTGTTCATGTGAATTCTTTCCCATTTTGAGGATGTCATCCAGCTGTGTTTTTCCCTTGTTCAATTGCTCGAGAGCCGACTCCGATCTTTCAAGGATTTTCTTGACTTCACACAACTCCTTTTCTTTGGCATCAAGTTGGTGTTGCAAGGCTGGGATTTCTTTTGACATTATGATATTTTTGTCAACTACAACTGATCGTTTCACATAGATCTCTGCATATGCTTCTTTCAAATTTGCAGTATCAACAGAATTAGTAGAATCTGAATCTGAATCATAAGTTGAAGGAATTACCTGATCTGATGTATTAGAGTATGTGGATATAGTAAGCGTTGTGAGTACAGCCAAGGTTGTAAGTACAACAGACGTTGTGGGTACAACAAAACCTGTAGGTACAGTAGACGTTGTGGGTACAAAGAAGAATCATTGGATTCTTCGGATATTGCACAAGCAAAAGCAACATAGTTGCTTCGATGCCCATTCTCACTTTCACTATTTGAGTCATTATCACTTAAAGTTGTGTCAAGTGATTTTCCCATCTTTTTCAGAAAGTTTGGACATTGTGATTGGTAATGACCAAATCCGCTACATTCTCAGGATTGTCCTTGTTTGACATTTCTTCCATCATTTGATTGTGCATCAAATCCTCCATTTCTTGATGCATCATGCTTATTTCTGATTTACCACCATGTACCTTTTTGAAAAGTTTGTTGTTCCGTTTGGTGAGCATTGCCAGTTTTGTTGTCTCGAACTGATCTTCCTTCATGTATTGTGCGGCCACCTTTAGCGCCATCTCTCTTTGCTTCTTATTCTGATTAAGATGCATTTCATACGTGGTTAGAGAACCCATTAATTCATCGAATTGTAAGTTTTTCAAACCTTTTGTTTCTTGGATGACAACCACTTTCACGTCGAATTCCGATGGAAGTTATCTAATGGCTTTTTCAGTCATTTTTCGGTTTGAGTACTTATTGCCAAGTTGTTGGGCTTGATTTGCGATGTCTTTCAGTTTTGTAGTGTACTCCGCAATCGTCTCATCCTCGCTCATATGTAGTCCTTTAAACAAGGATGCATGGACTTTCTTTGAGTCCTGCACGTCTTCGTTACCTTTAAACATGTTTTGAAGAATTTGCCACGCTTCTTTTGCAACCTTGTAGGAGGATATAAGCTTTAGGTGATCTTGGTTTACTGTACTGAAATGGCGTTTAATGCTTTGGCGTTGCCAAGCAATAGTCGTTCTTCATCCTCAGACCATTGATTTGTTGGTTTGGGCTCATCATTGACTGTAGGTACAGAGTAGTCATTTTCTATTAATATCCAATCTTTGCCATCTAAGGACAGAATAAACCCCTCCATCCTTGCTTCTCCAGCATGGGTAGTTTGTAGGCGTAAGCAAGGGTGGCTTTGTTGTTGAAACTCCTTTTGGCTGATCGGATTGTAATGATTGAGACATGTCCAGATCTCAAATTCCTTGACACAACAAGGAGCCTAGGTGCCCGCTCTGATACCATTTGAAAATGGCTCAATCACTGCAATCATAAACAACAACAACAAAGCAAGCAAAAAGAAATAAATGAACACACAAAATTGTTATCGCAATTAGGACCTCTCGTGCTACGTCCGTGGGGCCACGCCTAGGTGTAGAATCCACAAAGAGAAAGTGATGTACAAATTTATGCAAGGTTCCTATTTAGTGACCCCTCATCTAGCTAGTGAATTCCTCACCAAACTTGCAACACTACCCACTCCCCTTACAACCGATCCTACACAATACCCAAGTCCTCTTGGTGCTCGAGATCCCCTCGGTGAAATGGCTAAGTCCTCTTAGCCTAGTGTGTGTAAATAAAAAAAGAACAATCTCTCGAAAGCTCTTGTCTCACAGTGATATCGAAAATTCTAGCATGGGAGATGAATTTTCTGCTGTGATTACATCAATATATAAAGTGATCATACAATGAATTTCTTGTAAGCTTCCTTGTATGTCTTCAATCAAATAATGCTGTGAAACTAAATTTATATCTTGAATCAAACTCAATTCATGATTTATTTAATTGGAGAAACTTTGAAAATCATACGAATTATTTTCCTTATTTTGTAAAAGATTTTACAGAACCTCCCCTAAAAGTGGCATACCTAAAAAATCCACCTAGTAGACAACAAAGTGAGGAGAAGCCTAGAAGGACTTACAACTATCTATAGTTCACACTATTCATCAATTTAAATCATTTAAACAACTTAAGGTGTTCGATACCTTAATTATAACTTTACAATTCCAAAATAGATCAAAACCAAAACATAAACCTCTCAACTTATTTTAAACTAACCTAAAAGAATTTCATAATCTATTAGAGAGTATTTCACTTCCTACACTCACCCTAAAGCCTAAAAACATTATATATAAACAATTTACAACAAGAAAATTAAACTTTAAATTTGAAAAACAATCACCATAATCTTCGAGTCTTTCTCATTCTTCCCTTATCTTCATATAGAACCAGACATTATAAAAACAACTCGAAGATGTTAGGTAAGTAAACTCCTACACTGCTCTATACTCCTGCAAAATTTAGTTCGAATACATAGCAACATGTGTTTGTATTTTCAAATAACAAGAAGTTTTTATAATAATGTGAATCCATCTGTTCCTATTTCCTAACTGTACTCGATCATCAACTTCCAAATATAGTACATAAACAATACTATGAGTTCATGAAATGCAAAAGCAATGTGTCGAAGTGGATTTTCAAGCCAGATGCGCCAGCTCAGTCGTCCGCATCTAAGAGTAACTTACAGAAATAGATGCTAATCATGACTACTACTAGCTTAGAGAAATAACCGACCACACTACAATTACATTCCTTTCAATGTGTATGCATGGCCAAGAATGATGCGAAATGCATTCTAGACTAAATACAAATGCAGGTACAAAGACAAATTTCATAAATAGTAAAAACCATTGTAGGGTTTACTTATAGTCCAACTAACTTAAAGTTGGTTACAAAGCCTCACTCAACGTTCCCTGACTTTCATGTATTTCCATGTTTCCTATCGAGTCATAAAATTCACGTTTTATAGTTAAAACTCTATTTTAATACTTAGCATTCATATTTAATCTTATAATGGGATTTAAAACCCATTTTTAAGTCATAAAGGAGTTGCCTTGATTATCTTGCGAGTTGGCAATCGAATATCTTCCCCTAGCTGGACGTATATGTGTGGGTTGGCAATGATATCTTGTTTAGCTGTAAGTGAATCTGTCGAGAATATTGAGTAAAATTTTGGAATATGTTCTGTAGGTACAAACCAGTCTGTAGGTACATACTAAGTCTTCATGCATAAAATCACAAGGTTTAAATCATATCCTTTTTCATACCAGAGTATTGGTTGAACAAATAATGACAATAAATATTTTACCTTATCAAATAGGTCTACCTTTGTACTTTTGATTTCTTTCAGTTTTGCATAGAGAAGATGCATTTTCCTTTTGCACCAAAAAATAAGAAGACGCTTCTCTTCTTACGTGATTGATTAAGTGAAATTTAAATGTTAGACTGTGACGGCAAAGGCAGTTTTCATGATCAAACAAATTATTGTTCTCCTTTCATCGAATGGCATTCTTGGCTTCAAACATTAACCTCTTTCTTTTTCATCTCAGGTTTGTGTAAACGGTCCAGAGACCGCGCCAATCTACAAATTCCTCAAGTCCAGTAAACCAGGTTTCATGGGTAGCAGGAATATAAAATGGAACTTCACTAAGTTTCTCGTTGATCAGGACGGCCAGGTATTACGACGCTATTCAACAACAAGAAGTCCGCTTTCGATCGAGGTAAGTTCGCATTCTTTCATATGCTTGGCTAACAGTTTGCAAATTCATTCACTCATCCTTCTTACATCAATTGCATCATTATCTTAAATGCAGAAGGATATCCGGCACGCTTTGGAAGGGAAGTAATTTTCTACACTTGATTTTAGTTTGCTTATGTTTTATGTCTCTAGGAACATAAATGGTATATGGAAGTTGCTGTTATTTGTAATTGTCTTACGTGCTTGGTTTAATTTCTAATAGTTCACTCTTATGTATCTTATATTCTAATTCACCTTGTGTATATATATGATTCTGAGATCTGGTATTATGAATGTATACTTTGGTCATAATGCTTTCTTGAAGTTCCTTTCAAGTGTTTCTTTTGTGCAATCAAATCCTTCAATTTCAACATGCAATTTTACATTTGACATACAGACCAGAATGTTGATACTTAATTAGTTTTAGGTTCTCATTAGTCAGTGACTCAGTACTCTTATATATTGCTTTTAGGGAATCTTCTCTGTATTGTTCCAATTTTTTTTTTTTTTGGATTTTTAAGATAGTTCGCTACATGTTGAAGTCCATGGGATTATGCACCTCCATGTGCGCCGACGCATGAAAGGTTGGGATCATTGTTCTTAATTTATTAAAACTGACACATATGGCTCTCTTTAGTAATCTATGGAATGGAGGGTATCAACTCAATCTGATGATTACTGGTCCAAGTTCTTTGTTTTTTGTTTTTTTTTTGGTTTTTTTTTTTGTTTTGAAAAAGAATGTATTTGCACATTGGCTGCATAAATTTTGGTGAATGACTTGTAAAAGACCTAATTCAGTATTGAGGCTATGCCATCTCGATTTATTTGGAATTGAGGCTTTATCGTTATTGTTGTCTGACTCTCTGCTTCTTTGTCAAATTGGAGATGTGCCATCTTCTATTTTTGAAAGGAAAATAGATTTCTTTCTCAAGATGACAATGTAGCTGAAATCAGAAAAGTTTGTAACTTGTACTTTATTTAGAAATTGAATGCTACCTCGTGTAGCTCGTTCAAAAATCTCAAGCTAATCTGGATTACTTGGAAAATAATCAGTTACCCAAACACAACTATGTGGCTAAAGAAGTTTAGTTCATACTTGACAAACACAACCCAAATGTTGTTGGAGAAAGATAAGTTGTCACTTTTTAATTTGGATACGGCAATGTTTAACTATTTTACAACACAATTTGACTATTTTACAACACAATTTGGACGATGCAGAGCAGACTACATATACAAGGTTGCATTCGGTTGTAGCGCAGGAACTTGGAACTTATTGTGTATTTATATGTAGTTTTTTGTCAAAAGAAAATCGTGAGTTCCGCTCCCATTTTAATCAAGAAAAAGAAAAATTGTAGAAAATGTTTAAGCTAGTCCACCCCTCAAAAGTTGCACTAAGTGAGAGGAGTTTAAAATTTCAACTCCAACTTAATACACTTCGAAACACGTGGACGTTATCCGGTTCCAAATCCCGGTGCCCACTAAAGCATTTTTCATACAATTAAATCTTTTGAAGTCATTGTTAATAAAGGTCCAAGCCCATTAACAATAGGATCCAATCCACCCCCAAAGGGGAGCTATACGCCTCTGGTTTGACTTGACCCCATCAATGATCTTGCACGAGTGAGAGCCACACGTGCTGCATGAGATCGATGCTTAGCCTGGAATGCATGCTTTGATTTGACTAAGTGAGACACAACTGGGTAGGAAAAACCTAACTTGAACCTCTTTTTCCAAAATAATTGAAGAAGCTAGCCTCAATAAATATATAGGGATACATTACATGCATTAGGACAAGACCAATATAGCTTTCCAACGGTGGAACTTGTCTCAATGTTGCCAACAAGGACTTTCCACATGCTTGTCTGCCACGTGTCTTTGTCTTTTTAATCATGCCACGTGTATGGCCCTGAATGGTCTTTCCTATCACCATCACAAGTGGGCCCAGAAAGCTCATCTGGGCCATCTCTATTCATCTGATATTAGGCAGATTAATGGACTCCTGTACCTTCATTCTTTCTTTCTAGGCATTTGTTGCCTCTTAACTCAACATATTGCCTTTCTATTCTTTTATTCAATAGACAACTGTGTTCTATATGGTCTTGGATACACATATATTATTTTTAATTTAGAGAGATTGTAGAGTTATATATACAGTTAGTGTCTCAATCGACTGTTTGGATTGTCAATATGGTGGTTCAGATTTTTTGTTGGTAAATGACTCACCTAAAGCATGTTTTACGTGCTCAAATCAGAAGATAAAATTTGGGTGATTTGGATGAAGATATGCGATTACAACAGAACGCAGAGGGCGGTTGTAACTGAATCTCTAAATTAGTTTGTTAAGAATTTGATCTTATCTACAACCAACTAAAGATCTCATGAAAGTTGGAGTTGCGGACGTGGTTATTTGAAGAAGTCTGTATCCATGTTAACTTTGTAGTGAACGTGTTGTTCACTTCTATCAAAATGTAAAGAAACAAGGAGACTTGGATGTTCTAGTGAAGGGGAGCCTCACAGTGCAAGTGAGTCTCATTGTGGAAGTAACAGGAGACTTGTAAGCCTAGTGAAGGATCATTGATTCGAGTTTGTGTAAATCAGTATACTCAGTTGTAACCGCATTTGGTTATTTATATACTTTTTTTTTTTTTTTATTTTGAGCAATTGTGATCTATACTGACTCATAATTAATTAAGTGTATATATATGCAACTCGCCATATCATGTCTTAGGTAATTAATCACAGATCGATAGTAATTAAAGAGATACTAGCTAATAATTCACCAAAAAAAGAGAGATACCAATAAAAACTAAAAGACTACATCTTTACACAATTGAATTGATTGTGAACCTAACTCTCTAGATGGTTGTTTATAGCGCCAACACATCATGAGAAAATAACTCCTAATAATTTTAGCACAAGATTGAAACGTGACATATATCTAAAATAAGATAACTATGAATAAATAATCAAACCAATTTTTTTTTTTTTTTTTTCTAAAACTTGAGTTTTCTATCTTTATTAATCATATCAATGGTTCAATATACATTCAATAGAAGACGGCCATACATAGAATCAACTATTATAATTAAGATACATTAATTAATTCATTAATTTTAATTGTTCAATAGAACACACAATTTTGTACCAAAAAAGAAGAGGCTATTCCCACCCCACTTTTTGCTTTCGTACCCCATTTTTGATTTTTTTTCCAGTCCGCTAGTGAAATGACCCAATTACCCCTCCATATAAAACGATTTTTACTCACTCATACCCCACTCACCTCATTCACGCTACCCCTGTTACCCCTCCATCAAATCTCATTCTTACCACGAATCAAATCTGACAAAATTCGAGCAAAACTACATCGATTCGACGCTGTGGGTACATTCTTCATATCTTTTAGTGTCGATTTCGAGGTTTTTTTTGGAGGTTTTTTATCATTTTTTTGAGTCGGTATTATTTGTGGTTTTGTTGTTGGGTTTAGGGTTTCGATTTGAAGGTTAAATCTTACATTTTGGGTACAAAGTCTTGATGGAATCGAAAATATTAAGCAATTCCAAGCAAAACTCGCTATTTTTTTGGTCATTAACATGGATTTTTTAGAAGTTTTGAAATCTTTTTTGTTCGTTCTTGTTGCCCGCAGGTGTTGAACATATATATAAGGCCGAAAGCTCTGAAGAGATGTCGGATACACATGGCCGACACCTCTAAAGAGATCTCGGACACACAGGGATAATACCTCTTAAGAGGTATTGATTGGATCCCTCCGTCACCCTCCGTCAACCATTGAGACCGAAGTTCTTTTCTCAATTTCGGTCTAATCGAGTTGGCTGATACCCCACGAGTGACACTTCTTCACTTCTAGGACACGGTGTGACCACATCTAACCTTGTTCAAAAAAAAAAAAAAAACTCCCCTATAACACCTGGTGACCTAGTACATGTGCTTTACAATGACTAAAATCAAGAAATTGAGAGGATTGAGGGGTGTTGGGATGAGGGTAGAGATGGGGTAATATTTATTGAGGGGTAAGGGTAGTTTCGAAATAATTTACAAAAAAAATGAGATAAACACAATATTCTTTTTTTTTTTTTAAATAGGGTACAATAAAGTAAAAAGGTATTCCAATAAAAAAAAAAACATCTGACTCCCATTAGGTAGGCTTTGAAAAAAAAACACTAGGATGGTATAGATATCTTGTTACTCTATACATGTGTGTTTAATTAGGATTTTTTTTTTATGCAAATGCATTTCTAGGGTTTTACAATCAATTGATAACAATGAGAAATAAGATAGTATATTAAGCTAGAGGGTTGCGGTGGGATGACACAAGTCCCTCTTCTCTTAACTAAAGGTTTTGGGTTCGAGCTTTATACATGAAAAAACTTAAAAACTTTTGGCCAGAGGTTGTCGCTCTTGTAGTCCTTCCCTTTTCGAGTCTGATATTAGTCTGAGCAAAGCTCCAGATACCCTGACGACAATAATAAAAAAAGAAATAAGATCGTGCATTACAATATGCTGATGATGTATGAAGAATTGTTTTCAGGTTTGCTTGTGCATCGATTTGTTGAAAACATATATAGTATATAGGAACTAAGATACTTATATTTGAAAATATAAAGCGACAGAAGTACTAATTAACTAAGATAAATTCTATATATATATATATATATATATTAGTTTCGTAACGTGCGACGCACAAATGAGCCCGTTTGCTACGCTCGTGAGAATTTGATTATAAGAATTTAAATTTAATTCAGTTGAGTAAAAGAAAAGTAGCATAATAGATTACCAAAGAGATTAGATAAAAGTATTATGCAATAAATTTTAATGATATTAGTATAGTATTAATAATAGTCAATTTAGACAAAAATAAATAATCTCTAATTGAGATACTATACTAAAGAATCTCTGATTGACATATTAGCGAGAGATTTGTTAAATCGAAAATTGAAAAGTAAAATCGTAATTCAAAGTAAAAGTTGAAAGTTGTTGTATTCGTGCTTATTAAGTACTAGTCTATATATATATTTGTATGAGTGTTTCTACAATGGAGTTCAAATATATTTATATATATATATATATACCCATGTCATGTGTACTACATATCTCGCCATTGGATTACTATGGGATTTTAATCTAATGGTGATTGATGTAGTGCATTTAATGCAAAACACATTAAATGCACAATAAATGCTATGTAATTGCATTAGAACATTTTTTGCCTTTAATAGAGGTTTTAAAACCCCTATTAAATAGAGTGTTATTAAATTAATGTCATTTGAAAATGTGTTATGTTTTAATTTTTAATACATGTATTACATAGAGGTTTTTTAAAACTCCTATCAATTAGGTGTTATTTAATAACACCCCCTTTAATAGGGGTTTAAAAACCTCTATTAAATATCAAAATTGTTCTAGTGTTGGGTACTACTACCATGAGAATCAAATATATACCCATGTCATAGCTACACTATTTACAACCATTTGATTCTAATTCAATACGTTAATCAAGGCGTCATAAACGCACAACACATTTTGAGAGATCTATGACATGGGTATATATTTGAGCTCATTGTAGAATATTCTATATATATATATACCCCTTTGTTTTAAAGAAAATGTTAGGGGACCCTGGCAACATGGTTGAGTTCATTGGATCGTGCATTGATCGAGATGTGTGTGTAAATGTCAATGCATGTTTATCTAATAGATCTTATCAATGTTGTAGCAAAGGTTGATATCGAAAGTATGTACTCTAGCATTTGACGTATTTTATAAGACACTTTATATAGCATTTGGTTTTCATCACATTTTATACAATTCTAGCATATATGGCATGAAGGGTCCTTGTCTTTGGTGTCCCTTAAAGGCGAGGACGTCCGGGATCCAACCCTAGATGATAAGGTTCCATGTCAGGGACTTCAAACTGGTCTCTCACATTTTTCAATGATGAGTGGCAGGCAAGCAAGGTTGCCTTTAATAAGTTTGTAGGTCACGGTGCACGTGAAGTAGAGGACTTTGTGAGGATATTGAGGGCCCTCAAATGTTGAGATCTTTATTATGGTTGGAAACCAAGCTAGTACTCCTAGTAGGACCTTAGTTTTTGAATAATCTCTATCAAGGGGAGGCCATAAATACATAATGTTGTGGCCATGCATGCCATTGCTCATTAGTATAACTAGATGTCCTCTTTGTGTGGGGGATTAATAGTAGCTAGTATGGGCAAGAGAATATTTGGTAGGTTGAAGAGAATGGTGAGGAACCAAAGAGGGAGACTCTACATTATGAGGGTTTGTATTACTATGCTCTTATGTTGGCACAAGTACTCTTGAATGCCTTACAGCCCAACAAATTAATGCTTTGGATCAGTTGCTTTAACTTCTTGGTCTCTCTCTCTCTACATTCATGTTCTCCTTCAAAAGTTTTCTTTTATGTTAATTTACTTACTCAAAAAGCAGCTCAATGCGCTTCTTGTACTAGTTGTACTTGTACATGTATTAACTGCTCGCTAGCCTTATCGTATTAAATTATTCTACATGTTTTGTCCTTTAAAATTGCTGCATACATATAGCTCAATTAATTTGGATGATTGATGATCAATATAATTCAGACTAGCTACATAACTTAGCTCTATTTAAAAAAATGTGACTTGCTGCATGTGTGCACCCAATTAATACGTATAGGAGGAGAGACATGAATGGCCCGGCCCTTTCTATATAAACTCTATTTAAAGTTCATAAAGAATCTTTAATTATACATCTCTTAATTATGAAGAAAACTAAAAAAATTAAGGGGGGTTGGCCCGGAGACATGCATGCAAGTGGTGGGTTACATAGCTTTGTCATGTAGCTCGGACACTATGTTGGCCCAGACAAATTCAAACCAGACACGTGGCAAGGTTTTATCATAAAATAAATTAATTCAATGAATGTCTCCTCAGTATCTCCTTAACCACATGTACATAAATTCTAGCTAAGCTTTTATAATGTGTATATATATGTACAAGTCTCTCTTCCTCCGTATCATATCTTCTGTGTTTGAGAGCTAGCAATTCAAGCACTACAAAAAAACCTATTAGCAACACTACTACAGCCATTTCAAGTCTCATGACTTTCTCTAATATTATGTACAAGAACATGGTGATTGACAGTAGTATTGGTTCATCAATTTGGCTGAGGAGGTCAAGTAAGGTTCATCAGAGATTGCGAAGGTATGTTCGCGAGCAGAGAGCTCGCGTTTACATTATATGGAAGTGTGCAGTGATATTGCTTCGATGGCGCGACTGAGTAGCACATATTTATATATGGATATGAGAGGTTGCAACATTTTCTTTGTAGAGCTTGACTAAGAACTATGTAATTACTTGTAAATTTATATTTGTTGTAGTCTTGTAGAAGAAATGAGAAAGAAATTTAGAGGTGTTCAATATGCTTTTCATTTTTTCGTTTTCTTTTTTGGAGGGGGAAGAGGATAGAAGCATGCTTTTGTTCAGTTTCGGTTGAATTAAAAGGTCTATTTTGCAAGAAAAGAAGAAAAGAATGGTGTTTGATGATGATGAACTATGGTTCAATTTTATATCTGGCTTAATTAATTAACTGGTGCGGTTCGTTTTTCATCATATTGAAGAGGAATTGAATTTGTAAAATTTGATTCTTCACTCCATTATAACTAATTTAACTAAACTTAGTGTGTCAAAAATGTACGAATGTACGTATTATCAACTTGGGTGGCTCAATAGTTTGATATGAGATTTGAAAGTAAGAGGTCTTGGGTTCAAATCTTGGTGGATGCAAAAGTTGTTTCTTTCCTATAAAAAAAAAGTACGTATTATCTGCAAGCGGCTGGCACGCCACTTATTCTTCGTGGATATCTATCTATACCAATGTTATCCCCAACTTAACCCCATAATTTAATTAACTCATAATTGTGGTGTTTTGACTCAAAAGGTCTCAGTACTAATTGAGGGGAAATTCATATCCTTATGTACTTCTTCATGAAGTCACACTTAATAAAAGGAGTCCAGTCAATTGGATAAGAGGGTTTAGACCATGGATTTGATTCAACTTCAAGATAATAATACCAACCCCGAGCATTACCTAGCTAGTGGTTGAGAGACCTATTAGTTGTATACCTGGACCTTTACGAGATAAGTTCAGATCTCATACTATTTCGAGGTGTATCTCTTGTAAGGTACTGTGGTGTGTAATCTCTTGTGGAGAATATATCATCTCGGACACCTTGAGCCCGTGGATCTCCACTAGTATCGATATCGTTCCTAACTTAACCGCCTTTCAACTCATAGGTGTGAGGTTTTGATGTAGTGCAAGAAGTGACAAACACTTTCTTGGAAAGTTTGACTAGAATTGATTTTTTGTTGACTTTTACAAGGTCCGATCAAGGAGTTTTGGAATTGCAAGAACATGAGTTTATTGGAAACGACATGGTGATCAATACACGCCGCTTTATTGTGATAACGACATTTCTTGGCCAAATTCTTTCGTTTTGGCCTTCCAAATTGCAAATTTACTATTTTTTATAAAGTTTTAGTTCGGTTATAACTTTAAGTAGGAGTTTTCGTTTTTGACGTCGTTTGTGGCCTTGAGTTTCTTATTTCGTCTAGTTTATGGTTTATGGCATTTTAGACTTTTACTATTTTTGGCAAAAATTAGGGTTTGCTATATAAAGCACCCTTTTGGCTGTAATTCATTGCTTTTTGATAAATTTAATAAATTTTGTACTTTTGTTAAGTTATTGCCCTATATTTATTGTAAATGAATTTTGGACATTCGATTTGAAAAACTCTTGTTGCGTTATTGGTATCAGAGCCTTCGTAACGGATGATTTGAAGAATAATCATGCCACCGAAGAATAACCAATAACAAATTAAAGATATTTATGAAAATAACAACCAGGCTTATAACGTGCAACGATTCACACAGTTGTTT
Source organism: Stephania yunnanensis (assembly GCA_039657365.1). Taxonomy (NCBI): domain Eukaryota; kingdom Viridiplantae; phylum Streptophyta; class Magnoliopsida; order Ranunculales; family Menispermaceae; genus Stephania; species Stephania yunnanensis. The sequence goes on along the minus strand of CM077582.1, from coordinate 59,388,412 downwards.
GATACATAGCAATATATGCAAACGATGCTGGATTAAGTAGTTGTAGGAATGGGAGAGTTGTTGTCGAGGGCTCCAACCAAGAGCTCTATTCTAAACTGTCAAAGAGAATTAACCTCGTGCTGAAGTGGAGATGGAAGGAGACGCTTCTTCTGATGGGGGGGGGACGAATACTTTGAGGTTACACAAAGGCATCATAGACCACGTACAGTTGATGAGAATCATAGGCAGGAGGAGGCTGGGATCAAGATAGAGATTCCATAATTCCATTGCACACTATTGCTTGAAGAATTCCTGGATTGGCCAACAATAGTCAAGGAAATCTTGGAGTTCAAAGATGTGTTTGAGAAACATCATGTGCAATTGGTGGTGACCAGAGTTCGCGATTTAGCCATGACTTGGTGGCAGCAAAAGAAATTAACAAGAAACATAATGGGAAAGGTTGAAAGTTACCTATTGGGAGAAGTTAAAGAACCATATATGGGCTAAATTTTTACCCTACAACTTTCAGAGCCTGATATTTCAAAGATTACATAATTTGAGGCAAGGGAAAATCAATCGATGAATACATTAAGGAGTTTTATTAATTGGTTGCTAGAAATGACCTCAAGGACACTCGTAATCAATTGGTATTGAAATATATTGGGGGATTAAAATGGCAGATTCAAGACACTATCAATATATTTGACCCAACTTCATTAACTGCAGCGCGCTAAAGGCAAAACAAGTGTAGCAACAATTATAACGTGGTGTTAGTCTCGTGCCTGTTAATGTTGTTGGTGGACCAACAAATATGGAGGGGATAATACTGGTAGGGGAACCATCCCAAACAATCTCGCTGCTAGTGGTACAAGTAGAATCAAGTGCTTCGATTGAGGTGAAATTGGCCACCGAAGGTCGGAGTGCAAGGGGAAGAAAGTCTTCTTTGTTGACAAGGAGGAGGAAGATGAAGAAGTGGAACCAATATACGTCACTGTAGAACCCATTTACGACATGTCTGCTGACAATATAGAGGAGGAAATCATGGCCGGAGATGTTGGTCTCGCATTAGTTGTGAGGCGTTCTTGTATGACCCCGAGAATAGATATTAATAATTAATGGTTGCAGAACAACATATTTCAGTCTAAGTGCACCATTTTAGGCAAAGTTTGCAAATTCATGATTAACGTGGGTAACTGAGAGAACAACATCCTTATTGAAATAATTCAGAAGTTAGGGCTTGCAACTAAGAAGCATCTCTACCCTTACAAATAGTCATGGCTGAAAAGGGGAGGTAAGGTAATGGTTTCAAAATGCGTTTTGATGACTTTTTCTATTGGTGCCAAGTATAGAGGTTTTGTTTGGTGTGGTATTGTTGCTATGGATGTGTGTCACTTGTTGTTGGGGGTGTCCGTGGCAATTTGATAATGGAGTTAGCATGATGGGAAGACCAATAAGTATACTCTAATGTTTAAAGGGGTGCAGATTGTTCTTGTACCTACGAAGCGTTTTAATGATGATAAGCAGGCAAAAGAGAGTAAAACTTATTGACACTGACCATATTTGAAGCAAAGTTACATGATTCAGAGGTGGTTTATGTGCTAGTTGGAAAGGAAGTAGGTAATGATGTCATGATCGCAGAGGTGCCTATAGTGGCTGAGTTTTCTGACGCATTTCCTGATGATCTTCCCAATGGATTGCCTCCATTTCGAGACATCTAACATCATATTAACCTTGAGCTTGGTGCGGATCTTCCCAATAAACTATATTACTGAATGAGTCCTGCTGTACATGAAGAGTTGCAAAGACAAGTTGAGGAGATGTTGTTAAAAGGCTTTATTCATGAAAGCTTATACCTGTATGCAGTTTCAGCCTTCCTAACTCCTACAAAGGATAGCTCCTAATGGATGTGTGTTGATAGCAGGGCAGTTAACACTACAGGAAAGTAGTGAATTAGAAATGGAAATAGCAACGAAATCTAATTCTGTTGCTAATTAGAAACGAAAATGAGACGGATTATGTTGGAAAATTGTTTGGCCAATCAGAAATGGAATATAGACGAAATTTAAACTCCGTTGCTAAAAAATGGCACTAAATTTCTCGTTAGAAGTTCACACACTCAGGTACTTTATAGCCACCTATTATGCCTCGAGATTTGTGCATGAATTGTTGAGAACCATTGAATAAAATAGAGGTGGAATGGGACCCGACATGTTTGATTCATTTCTCTTATGTCCACCATCGAACTCTCTCTGCTCGAGCTCCCTCCTTCGCCTCCTTCATTCCACATTCGACCCCTCTTTCTGCCCTCGCATCCGAATGTGAAGAAACTAAAACTTGGTCTGGTTAAGAGCCTAAGTGCAAGAGACTATCACAGAGAGAAAACCGTAAGTTTAATTAATAACCCACATTATGTTTATATGGATGAAATGATAAAAAGAAAAGTTAAGTGATGTACTCGTACATAACCTTTTAGTTAGTTTAATTTCATTTCAGCTGCAGTTGAGGGCCTAGAGGCTGATTGCACAGTAAAAACACTTTCATCTATGAAATAAACTCAATTTAACTATCATGAAGTTTTTGGACAAACTTCTGATAAGCATTATATCAATGCTAAGTTCTAGTTTCATATGAAATCATTAACAAGACATCAACAAAACCTAAATGTGCTAAAAAATAATTAAATAGGGAAGTTCCATAATCTGCAATACATTGTCCAATGTATTGTAGATATTTATAGTTAGTGAGTGGTGACATGATGTGTTCCATGTCTCTTCAAATAGCATAGGCAAATAAGCTCTTAACAACAACAACAACAACAACAACAACAACAACAACAACAACAACAACATAGCCTCAGTTCCAAATTAATTAGGGTCAGCTACATGGATCGAACTTTTTCATTGTGATTGATTAACTGCAATTGATGGTGAGCTTTCCAAACCATTCAAATCCCTCCTAATTAATGTAAACAAATAAGCTCTCAAACTCACTTTAATTCACTTTATCCCTTATAGGCACAATAACAAAGACGTATAACAAATCCATGATTTTTTATATCAATTGGGAATCTAGTGTTGTTAAGATCAACATATCTAATAAGATGATTCTACAACTTAATTGCTAATCCCTATTATTTCTGTAGAATTATATAGAGATGTACAGAGTTATTCTTTGTGCTTACACGAGTTAGTGCTTGTAGTCAGAGTACATTCTTTGAGCTACATAGAGGTGGTGCTGTTTATGTTAGTTGATGACTATGTATTGAATCATGTATTTTAGTGTAATGTACTATAGGTTCATGTTAGTTTGTTCTAGGCGAGTTTGTAACTAGGGGTACAATGTACACCATGTAAGTTTTATATATAAGAAGTACAATGTAATATACTGATTTGATTTTTGATGAAATAAGATCAGATTTACCTTTGTTTCATCGTGTTCAATGAGCACTGTTACATTGATCAATGATCTTTGTTGATCATTGATCTGCTGTTATTGTTCTGTGTTTGTTCATGGTATCAGAGCAGGTTCTACTATTCTTGATTTGTGTTGTTTTTGATTGAATTGACGGACTGAACATGGCATCTGTTCATGGTTCTGTAAGTTCTTCCATTCGAAATGGAGCAGGGAGAGCTCCTGAAACAGGTGATCTTGGAGCTGAGAATCCTTTACTTCTTCAAGGATCTGATCATCCTGGTATGGTACTTGTCTCTAATTCTCTTACTGGTTCAAATTACTTGTCTTGGAGTAGAGCTATGATGATTGCGTTGGGTGCAAAAACAAAGATTGGTTTTATTGATGGTAAATGTGTAAAACCAGAATCTACTGATCCTAATCTTGATCGATGGATCAAGGTGGATTATATGGTCACTTCTTGGATCTTGAATTCTATTTCAAAGGATATTGTTGAAGCTTTTCTTTATACAACCTCTTCTTTTGATCTATGGAATGAATTAAAAGAAAGGTTTGGAGAATGTAATGGTCCTCTCTTGTACCAATTGAAACGAGATATTGCTTCTATAAGTCAGGGAGATCTGTCACTTTCACAGTACTATACTAAACTTAAGAAGCTTTGGGATGAACTGAGTTGTTTAGCTCCTTTACGTGTGTGAATGTGGAGCATCAATTTCTGCAATGGTTGTTCGGAGTCTAATGATAGGACTCGATGCGATTTTTGATGGGTTTGAATGACATGTATGATCATATTCGTAATCAAAAATTGGTAATGGATCCATTACCGAGTATAAACAAAGCCTACTCTATGGTTCTTAGAGTTGAGAAACAAAAGGAGGTACATATTAGCTATTCACTGTGATAGATACAACCATGATGATGAAAACTACTAAGATAAATTCGGGATCGTCTGGTTTAGCAAATGTTCATAGGTTTCTTTGGAAAAGGAAATCAAAGGAAGTTTGTTAATAAAGATGATCTGTTTTGTGATCATTGTAAGACAAAGAGGCACACAAAAGAAACTTGTTTCAAACTTCATGGATTTCAGATTGGTACAAAAAGATCTTGACAAGAAGCGAGATGTCCAAGTAATTCAAAATCGTTTGTGAATTTGATGGAATCACCTCTGGACATACAAGATGCGGGATCATCTCGGTTTGAAGATTTTCGATCTAATATAGCAGCAATGATACAGCAGGGGATTGAGAATTTTATGAAAGGAAAATCTGTTTCAGAGGCAGGAGCTTCTACTCATGTGAATTCAGTTGTATCTGATTTTACAGGTAGCTCATACAAAAGATCTTCCAGTTCTTGTTCTTCTTTTAATTCAGATGCTTGGATTGTGGATAGTGGAGCAACAAATCATATGTGTACTAGCTATGATTTACTTGCTAATGTCAATGTTTTACCTAAGCTGTTATGGTTTGTTTACACGATGGACATACTAAAGAAGTGAATTGCATTGGAGATGTGAAGTGAGTTGAGACTTAGTTCTTTCTTCTTGTTTACATATCAAATCATTCAAGTATAATCTTTTGTCAGTTAGTAAGTTACTCTCATCTACTAAACTGACAATTGAATTTTATCCATCGTTTTGTGTTGTACAGAACATTGAGAGTTCTCAAGTTCTAGCTGTGGGAAGGATGGTTGGAGGACTATACATACTGGATTCAAGTTCCTTCCATAAGGATGTCATTGCTTCTTTTGTATCACCTTCAGAATTGTCATTAGCCTACTGTAATAATGCTACTGATAAGTTTTCATGGCATTGTAGATTGGGGCATCCTTCTGTTCATGTAACAAGACAACTTGATATGTTACTTAACAGTCGTTCAAGTGTAAAACATACTGAACCTTGTGATGTTTGTCAGATGTCCAAACAATGCAGATTGGTTTTTCCAGTGAGTTCTATTCAAACATCTAGTCCTTTTCAGTTGTTGCATATGGATATATGGGGACCATATAAACAGTCTTCCATTCAAGGAGCTCATTATTTTTTGACTATTGTGGATGATTTTAGTAGATTCACATGGACATTTTTGATGAAACATAAGTCCTTGACAGGCTACATCATCAAACAATTTCTAGTTTTCATTAAAACTCATTTCAAGGTTTCAGTGCAAACCATTAGGAGTGATAATGGAACTGAGTTTTGTAATAAAGACTGTCATACTTTGTTCTCTGGTTTGGGAATTGTTCATCAAAGATCAACACCATATACACCTCAGCAAAATGGTGTTGTTGAAAGGAAGCATAGACATTTATTGCAAGTTACAAGAGCCTTGATTTTTCAGTCTAATTTGTCCACAAAATTCTGGGGAGATGCTGTTCTTACTGCCACATATATCATCAACAGATTGCCTACTCAGTTACTGAAGTGGAAGTCTCCTTATTGTCTTTTATTTGGAAGAATACCGAATTATTCTTCTTTAAAGACTTTTGGTTGTTTGTGCTTTGCTACAAATATTTCACCAAGCAAATCTAAGTTGGATTCAAGAGCTATTAAATGTATATTCATTGGTTATTCTCCAGGACAAAAGGCATATAGACTGTATAACATGGCCACACATACATGTTTTGTTTCAAGAGATGTGATTTTCTTTGAAAATCAGTTTCCTTTTCATAAAGATTCTGAAAGTTCAAAGTGTCCTGTACCTGTTCCTTCTGCAGATAATTCTGATTATTTGAGAGACATTCCAGATCTTAATGCTCCTACATCAGTTACTGTACCTTCTTCTCAAAATTTACCTATTAATGAAGCAGGTTTTGATGTCCCTGAAGCTGTCCCCTATGTACCTCCTACTGATGCATTAGTACCTCATACTAATGATGATTTACATGAAGATGTCCTGCCTCCCAATGCTGTTATTACCAGGAAAAGTACTCGTGCAGTTCATAAGCCTCTTTGGCTGAATGATTTTGTTCTCAACAATGTAGAGACATCTGTTCTGCCTTGTCCACCAATTCCTCTATCTACTGGTAACCCTCCTACATTTCCTTTTGTACATTCTCCAAACATTACTGCTAGCTACAAATGCTTCCTAGCTGCTGTTTCAACTATAAAGGAGCCTACCAGTTACATTCAAGCTCAACATGATCCTGTTTGGATTGAAGCAATGGATAAAGAGTTACAGGCTTTGGAAACTAATGGCACTTGGAGTCTTACTACTTTACCACCTGGTAAGAAAGCCATTGGTTCAAAGTGGATCTACAAGGTTAAACTTCATCCTGATGGTTCCTTGGATAGGTGTAAGGCTCGTTTGGTTGCAAAAGGTTTTAACCAAATTGAAGGTGTAGATTATACTGATTCCTTCTCTCCAGTTGCCAAGAATGTCACTGTTAGAATTGTATTATCTTTAGCAGCTGCTCGAGATTGGCCTTTACATCAATTGGATGTTAACAATGCTTTCTTACATGGCTACATAGATGAAGATGTGTATATGAAGCCACCTGATGGTTATAATGTGGTTTCACCTAATCAAGTCTGCAAACTTCATAGATCTCTATATGGTTTGAAGCAGGCCTCTCGCCAGTGGAATCATGAGCTTACAACCAAACATCAATCTTTTGGTTTTACAATGCTCTTGATCCACTGCTTGTTTACTTACAACAATGGTCACTTTTTGGTATTGTTGGTTTATGTTGATGATGTTCTTCTTATTGGTACTTCACTTGAATTAATTGATCAAGTTAAGACCTTTTTACATACATTGTTTACCATTAAGGATCTTGGTCAAGCTCGTTATTTCCTGGGTTTGGAATTGGTTCGATCTTCTTCAGGTCTCTATGTTCATCAACGCAAGTATGTTCTTGATCTCCTTACTGATGTTGGTCTTCTCATGGCTAAACCAGCTGCTACTCCTCTCCTCGTGACTGCAAATTTAGAGATCTGATTCACTTTTGTTAATTGAAGTTGATAGATATAGAAGACTTATTGGTCGTCTTCTTTACCTGGGATTCACTCGTCCTGATATTACTTATGCCACACAACAATTAAGTCAGTATGTTCAAGCCCCTACAGAGCAACATTGGTCTGGTGCCCTTCATGTTTTAAGATACCTTAAGGGTACTCCTTCCCAGGGTCTGTTCTTCCCTGTCCAGCAAGATCTTTCTATGGTTGCTTATTGTGATTCAGATTGGGCTGCTTGTCCTATTTCAAGGAAATCTATCACTGGCTATTGTGTGTTCATGGGATCCTCCTTGGTTTCTTGGAAAGCTAAGAAACAAGCTACGGTGTCCAAGTCCTCTGCTGAAGCTGAATATCGCAGTTTGTCTTCCACAGTTTGTGAGCTCTTGTGGATTTCATATATCCTTAAGGATTTACATGTTCCTACTTCACTTCCAATTCCTCTTTGGTGTGATAACCAAGCTGCAATACATCTATCTGCTAATCCAGTTTTTCATGAACGTACTAAGCATTTGGAAATTGATTGCCACTTGGTTAGACATCAGTTTAAGTGTGGATTTGTTCTTCCTAAGTACATTTATACTCGATTACAATTGGCTGATCTATTTACAAAATCTTTATCAGCTCCTTTGTTTTCTGATTTATTGTCCAAGATGGGTCTATGTGATTGGCATAGACTTCCATCTTGAGGGGGGGATGTAGAATTATATAGAGATGTACTGAGTATTCTTTGTGCTGCTACACGAGTTAGTCTTTGGTACAGAGTACATTGTTGAGCTACATAGAGGTGGTGCTGTTTATGTTAGTTGATGACTATGTATTGAATCATGTATTTTAGTGTAATGTACTATAGGTTCATGTTAGTTTGTTCTAGGCAGTTGTAACTAGGGGGTACAATGTACACCATGTAAGTTTTATATATAAGAAGTACAATGTAATATACAGATTTGATTTTTGATGAAATAAGATCAGATTACACTATTTCATCGTGTTCAATGAGCACTGTTACATTGATCAATGATCTTTGTTGATCATTGATCTGCTGTTATTGTTCTGTGTTTGTTCAATTTCTCTTTTCTCTCTTCGTGATTATGGTGACATTGGCTTTACTAAAAAAACTATATATAACAACAAATGAAGGTACAAACTAATACATGCAATGTATATAGTGTATATGACTAGCTAGCTTATCATATAAGATATATAAAGGAATCTGTTGTGCATGGCTTTTCAGGTGGGATTGCATTACACGACAAGCTCAACATCAACAGGCTTTCACTTAACAACTGCGAGACTTCTTCATGCATCACTAGATTTTATTTTATTTTTTCAATTCTCAAGTCACTAACTAAATCTCTTGGTCATTTTCCCTAATTTCTTCCCAAATAACTTTTTTCTCTTCTATCTTTATTCATTGAAATTAATAAAATTGTACTTTATCATACGACAACCACAATTTGAGAATTTTCAAAGTTTGATAAACTTCTCCAAATTAATTAGATTTTCAAAGTACCGACTATGAAATATGAAATAAATAATTGGTGTTAATTTTGTAAAAAATTAACACTCTTAAAGAATAATATAGTTCAAACATTTTTTCTGTATATGTGAAAGTTTTGTGCATGGTATTTTGGCTTGATTTTAGCAACTTCAATTATGTCCATAAATGCTTTAATGGTGCTAATTTGTTTATGATGCTTTTAATAGGAAAATACATATGTTTGATTTTAATAAAGTATTTCGACAATAGCTTCATTCGAATTGAGTTCGGGGCAAGTTTTAAAGAATTCATATCGTTTGCTAAGCAACATTGTCCCATCTAGCAAAGTGAAAGGAATATTAGATGTCCGTGCAATTATAAAAAAATGTCGACTTGTGCCGTACCTAGATGTCAACACGGTTCAGTACCATATATGTAGGCATCGATTCATTCGAAGATATCATTGTTGGTATGAACATGGTGAGAATGGATGTCAGGAGTCGCCAAACATCTATGAATTCGAGAACCATATGATGATGCAGATGCGGGAGGTTTTGAGATGACAACTTACCATGAGATGCTACACAACGTGGCAGGTCTAAATTTAAATATGAATTACGTGGAAGAGTCACCAAACCCCCAAGCATCCCAACTATATGACATGATTGAGGCTAGTAGCGAACAATTGTGGTCAGGATGCGAAACCTTGGCAAAGTTGTCCGCAATGGCGAGGTTGCTTGCGATCAAGTCAGAACACCACATCTCTGAGCAAGGGTACAATGACATCATATAATTCATGAAGGATTATTTACCAACTGATAATTCATTGGTTGAAAGTTTTTACGCCACCAAAAGACTAATGCGAAGTCTAGGTCTTCCGGTTATGAAAACCGATAGTTGTAAGGACCAATCTATGATTTATTGAGGAGTTGACTCTGAATTGAAATCATGCAAATTTTGTGGGAAATCACGCTATATTGCACAACGACGAGGTCGTGGAAGGAACACTAAAAATGCCCTTGCAAAAAATGTACTACTTCCCTTTAATTCCTCGGTTGCAACGTTTATACGCATCTGAATCGACGACAAAACATATGCAGTGGCATGTAGAGCATTCCTCGTTAGGAGATGTTATGCAACATTGTTTCAATTCGATTGCATGGAGGCATTTCGATGAGGTCAACAGGGATTTCACCATCGAGGTTTGGAATATTTGTTCAGGGTTCTGCATTGATGGCTTTCAAGTTTTTAGGATTTCAGGTAAATCGTACTTTTCGTGGCCTATAATTCTGACCCCGTATAACCTTCCACCATCGATGTGCATGAAATCCGCATTTATGTTCTTGACGGTAATTGTTCCTAGACCGACTAACCCAAAACAAAACCGTTCCTTCAACCGCTTTTGAAAGAGTTGCAAGATTTATGGAACAACAAGGTGATTACTTATGACGTTTCCATATAGACAGATTTCTTGATGCGAGTCACCCTTTTATGGACTGTAAGTGATTTCTCTGAGTATAACATGTTGTTCGATTAGAGCACACAATAAGATGGCTTGTCCATATTGTATGGAGGATACAAATGCCTTTTAATTGCAAAGTGGTAGAAACACATCATGGTTCGACTGTCACCGTTATTTTTTGTCGAAGAACTCACTATTCAGGAAAGACAAAAAATTTCTTAAAGGCAAAATCGTACCAAATGAAGAACCACCCGCTTTGCTATTTGGTGAAGAAATTTGGCAGAAATTGAATCTTTGGGCTTAATGAAAGTGACACAAATCAGAGCTGATTTTGTGAATGGGAGGATAACTAAAACTTTGGGATGGAGAAAAAGAAGTATTTTCTGGGACTTGCCGTATTGGAAGAAAAACTTGATCAGACATAACTTATGTGTCATGCACATCAAGAAAAACATTTTGAAAACATATTCAACACTATTATAAGTGTACCATGCAAAAGTAAGGACAATGCAAAATTGAGGCATTATTGTTACCGACCTTCTTTATACATTGATCCAGCGATAAATACTTACGACCTTGGATGCTATGCACTCAATAACTCAAAAAAGCAAAAATTGTGCGAGTGGGTAGAAAAGTGTGTTTTCCTGATGATTATGCTTCGAATCTTGGCCGATGTGTGGATCCAAAGAAGTTGCAAATATTTGGCATGAAGAGTCATGATTGTCATGTTTTCATGCAACGACTGATACCAATTGCATTCAGAGAACTCCTCCCAAATGTGGTTTGGGCTGCAACTAGCAAGCTTAGCATTTTTTTCGATTCCTAACTGTGAAAAGTGCCAGTCGCAAAGTGAAACGAACCTCACCTGAAATAGGGTTGGGTCACCCTGCCCAGACTATTACTCAAGCCCGATACCTGAACCAAGCCCAAATAACAGTCTGACACGCCTAATTCAACTTGCAGAACAACATACTACCATATAGGACAATAAATAAAGAATTTAAAACAACACTAAAATTCATATTATCACCAAATCAGCGTGATAGGTATCCAACAGTCTGATAATCTCGATAAGTTTCCAAATCAATCTTAAAACTTCCATAATGATATGAAAATAGATAAAGAGAGTTCAACTCTACTCCAAGTAAAACTACCTAGAGTTACAACCCCATTTTATTGTTCTAAAAATCAACAAATATATGTAATAATCATGCAAATTCTTACAAAGCAAGGAGACTTCAAAAAATGGCCTTCCCCTTGCTAAGATCGATCAATTCGTAGATGGACCTGTATTGTAAGTGGGGTGAGCTAAAGAACCAACGAAGCCCAATAAGAGAAAAACTACGCTCAAATATTAAACATGCAAGTAATACCTATAAATCAAAATAAAACTAGCATGCATTTAAAATCAGGATAAATTGAAATATGTACCATGACATCAATTTCATATAGAGTAAGCATATCATAATCATAAAGCAACTTAAACATCCAAGAGATATACATAGAATGCAATAGATATAAATACAAGTTCGTGGTTACATTTGTCATTACCTTCCCTTGTTGACCAATCATCATAATATAATAAATATGTGTGGGTGATTTGATTCCACCATGTGTCTACGGCTCCTCAAGATGCCGGGTGACTTGGTTCCATCGTGCATCCACGACTCCCCAAGAGGCCCTTGCAGAAATGGGTGACTTGGTTCCACCGTATTACTATAACTCCCCAAGAGGCCCTTAAGCATGTAAAGTGACTTGGATCCACCATATGAGTATGACTCCCCAAGAGGCCTTACATGAAGTCAACCAAGGTAGGTAATGACCCCATCCCAAGGTATTTGTTAAAATCATGAATTCTAAATATACTAGTAGCAAGCCACATTTTATAGATAAGCGGAGCTCCCTACTTACCTCAACTCGCAACGACGGCTTTAAGAACTCCTGGTACGCTCGGGATCCTATGCGAACCTTCGCGCGATGCTATACAATCATAATACATCTCATCAATAAATAATTTAATTTAAGTTAATTAAGTCTTTCATTAATTGGTCGTTGGGATCCACTAGTGTGGGTCCCGTGGGTCACCCATCGCTCGATGTGAGGGTCGAGGCATGGGACCCGATCGGTCTCCCTTGAAGACGTGATAGCGTCCCATTCCAAAGCATTCACTTACTTTCATTTTGTTATAAATATATATGTATATATATTATTTTATTTCAATATATATAAGTATATATATATATATTGTTTGGGTTCAGGGGCTAGTGTAGCCCTCGGTCCCGGTTCAGGGGCTGAACCGATCCCTGGTTGACCAGCAGTGGGCGGAGCAAGGGGAGTGTTGCTCCCTATACCGTCTCTAAATCGAGGGCACACCAGCGCTGTTGCGTCCCAGTCGGGGTTGGCTGCTTCAGAAACCCCGTGATGGTCTGTGATGGGGAAGGGCAGTAGTGAGCCGCCCCCTCTCTCGTGCTTCCTCTCATGGGGCCTCCTTGGAGGCTCCACCATGGGTGGCTGCGGCGGCGGCGGTGATGTCAATGCTACTTTTCTCCTGCGGTGGATGCAACTCGCCGCCGTCCTCTTCGACTGCAGCAACGCTACTCCACCTCCTCTCCATTTTGTGTACAATCTTCACAAAAACCTCAAAAAAATAAATCTTTGATTAGGGATTACCTATTTTTGAGATTTGTGTTGTTGTTGTCTCCTCCTCTACCTTCTCTTCGAATCTAGGGTTTTGAACACAAAAGGGGCGTCAGGGTTTTAAAATCAATTCATATTAAGGCGACATTGATTTAGGGTTTGTGAATTTACTAATTTGCCTTTAGGACATGTTTATTTGGTATTTGGGTCATCAAAACATCTCCAATTTTAAAGAACTTTCATCCTCGAAAGTAGAAATAAAGTCATACCTTATAGTTCGAAGAGAAATGGAAAGTTCTCCATTATATAGTCCTTATGTTCCCAAGTCAATTCCTGTTCTCCATGGAATTGCCATCGAACTTGCACCAACGAGATTTCTTTCTTCCGTAGCTTATGCACTTTCCTATCCACAATTTAAATAGGCTGCTCGTCGTAAGACACGTCTTCCCTCAAATCAACTTGCCCCCAATCGATCATTGGTGCATGTTTATTATGTGCCTTCCTCAACATAGAAACATTGAAGAAGACATCATGGACTCCAGCTAGCTGTGGTGGTAACTCGAGGCGATATGCTACCAGACCTATTCGTTTCTTGATCTCGAATGGCCCGATGAACCTGGGAGATAACTTTCCCTTCAATCCGAATCGATAATGCCCTTTCATTGGTGATGATTTTAATAACATAAATTCTCTTCCATTAAACACAATATCTCGATGGTCCTTGTCAGCATACTTCTTTTGGCGGCTCTGTGCGGTCTCCAATCGTTGCCTAATCAGCTTTATCCTCTCGGTTTGGTCATGCACAAGTTCCGGGCCGATCAAAATGGCATCTCCGACCTCGATTCAACAAACTGGGGATCTACACGGTCTCCTATAAAGTGCATCGAACGGTGCCATGCCAATACTTTCCTAAAAACTGTTGTTGTATGCAAACTCGTACAACGGAATATACTTATCATAACTCCCACCGAAATCCAGCACACAAGCTCTGAGCATATCTTCAAGTATCTGAATCAATTTCTCGGTCTGCCCATCTGTCTGTGGGTGAAAGGCCGTACTGAGACTTAGCTGAGTCCCTATTCGGTGCCGAAACCCACTCCAAAATTGAGAGGTAAACCTCGGATCACGATTCGACACAATAGACATCGGGACTCCATGTAATCTGACGATCTCATATACATAGATGCCCCTAACCTATATGCTGAATACTCCATGGAAATAGGGACGAGCACACAAGCTCTGAGCATATCTTCAAGTATCTGAATCAATTTCTCGGTCTGCCCATCTGTCTGTGGGTGAAAGGCCGTACTGAGACTTAGCTGAGTCCCTATTCGGTGCTGAAACCCACTCCAAAATTGAGAGGTAAACCTCGGATCACGATTCGACACAATAGACATCGGGACTCCATGTAATCTGACGATCTCATATACATAGATGCCCCTAACCTATATGCTGAATACTCCATGGAAATAGGGACGAGTGGGCTGACTTAGTTAAATGATCCACGACCACCCAAACTGCATCATGACTTTTCTGAGTCGCTGGTATCCCCGAGACAAAATCCATAGCCATGTCCCACTTCCATTACGGAATAGGTAATGGTTGCGATAATCCCTCGGCTTCTGGTGGTCTGCCTTCACTTGTTGACAAATTTCACAATTCTGGATGTAGGTAGCGATGTCCACCTTCATCCCCGATGACCAATACATCATCCTTATGTCATGATACATCTTATTACCCCCGGATGAACGGTGAATTGAGATATGTGTGCCTCTCGGAGTAAGTCACCCCTTAACTGTATATGAGATGGTATCCACAATCTATCCTAAAATTTCAACGCTGCATCAGTTGAAAGTCTCCAATCCACATCATCACTACTATTTTCAAGTGTCATGTATTTCCCATACTCTAAATCGGCTCTCTGGCAATCAACCACTCTATACATAGCTACTAACTCTGCTCTCATCTAAATTCGCACCTGACCTCCTGAAACATCTGAGCTGATACCTACACCATTTGTGGGTACTCCCTGAAAGTTCATTATGGTCTTGGACTCTGTCTCTAGTCGTACATGGCTTAGAGCATCTGCCACTATATTAACCTTTCCCGGGTAGTACTCGAGTGTGAAGTGTAATCTTTCGAAAGTTCCAACCATCTCATTTGTCGCATATTCAACTCGCTGTGTGTGAAAAAGTACTTCAAACTTTTGTGGTCCGAGTAAACAGTGAATTTCTCCCCATACAAGTAGTACCTCAAAAACTTAAAATCAAACACGACTATCGCAAACTCTAAGTCGTGCAGTGGATAGTTATTTTCATGTAATTTCAACTGTCTGGATGCCTAAGAAATTACTTGTCTTACATTAATACACCTCCCAAACCAGTCCCCATGCATAAGTATACACTGACAATTCCCTACCAGCCTCTAATAGAATCATAATTAGTGTGGTAGTTAGATGGTTCTTTAACAGCTAAAAAGCTTCCTCACATGAATCATCCCATTCATAGGCCACGTCTTTCTTAGTCAAGTTGGTGAGTGGTGAAGCGATGGACGAGAAACTTTGCACGAATCGTCAATAGTAGCCTGTTAAACCTAGAAAACTTCGAATCTCAGATGCATTAATGGGTTGTGGCCACATAAGGATCACCTTAATCTTCGCAAGATCAACTGATATCCCTTCCATATTCACCACGTACCCTGAAAACTTAACCTCTGAAACCCAAGACTCGCATTTGCTTAACTTAGCATAAAGTTTATGTTCCCTCAATGTCTAAAACACTTTCTTGAGGTGCTTTTTGTGATCTGACTCGGTCTTGGAGTATATCATGATGTCATCTATGAACACAATCACGAACTGGTGTAGGAACGACTTGAAGACATGGTGTATCAAGTCCATGAACATTACTGGGGAATTGGTGAGCCCAAATGGCATCACCGTGAATTGAAAATGCCCATAACGGGTGCTCCCGTATCCACAATTGATGATAGCCCGATCTCAGATCTATCTTAGAGAAAAATCTTGATCCCTCAATTGGTCAAACAAGTCTTTGATCCTGGGAAGCGGGTACTTGTTTTGTATAGTCACCCTATTTAATTGCCAGTAGTCAATACACATCCTCAAACTGCTATAATTTTTCTTTATAAACAACATTGGTGCTCCCTTCGGCGATACACTAGGCATAATGAAGTGTTTATGAGTGAACTCCTCTAGTTGAGTCTTCAACTCTTTCAACTCGGTAGCCCCCATACAATAAGGTGTCTTGGGAACTGGTCTCATGCCGGGTATGAGGTCAATCATAAAGTTAATCTCCCGATGAGAAGGGACTCCCGAAAGGTCTGAAGGAAAAACATCCTAAAAATCTCTAACCACTAGGATCTTCTCAATCAAAACTTCTTGTCCTTCATCCCCTAAAGAATTCAAGCTCGCAATGGTCTCTATCTCAGCCAAACTTGCGACCGCTGGTCGGTGTACTACCCTTAAACTCAAACAGGGAATGCCCGAGATTTGGAATGCTACAGTTTTATGAAAATAATCTATCTTGGTGTGATACACCGCTAACTAGTCCATGCTCAGTAATACATCAAACTCAAGACACTCTAAAACCCGTACATCAATCGTCATCGCGCGATCCCCGATTTTAATTTTGCACCCCTTACATATCATATTAGGATAAATTCATTTAGTAGAAACTGTGCTAAGAATCAAATAAGTGTGTGCTCTAACCAGTCTCAACCCTAAAGTATGAATTACATTCCCTGATATAAGTGAAACAGTGGAACAAGAATCAAACAACGTATGCATATCTCAGCCATTAATGGAAACTGTACCTCCGACTAGCTGACGCGAGGCCTCTCCATCCTACCCAACAACCGCATTAACTATTCCTCGAGATATTGAGGCCGTGCTCCCATCAGATGGCTACGGGTTAGGGCATTTACTCTAGATGTGTCCTGGAGTCCCACACCAAGAACAAATTAATTGTGGCCTCTGGTATGTCAGAGGTGGACTGAACAACACTCCCTAATACGCCCGACTTTGGCCCGATCGGTCCCCAACCCTTACTTCCACTACGCTGAGACAATTAATATGGATGCGGTGGGCTAAATTCCACGCTCCGCGAAGCCGTAAGAGTAGAGATACGTGCATGTGCAACAGTCACAGAAAGAGTGTGTGTCGTCCTTGAAGCTGTACTTGAACGTGCATGTTCACCACAAAACCCTATAAACTTTGGTTTCTTGAAAACACCGTCTCTGACTGTTCCGGTAAACCCCAAAGCTACGTTTACTATGACCATACTAATTAGATCCTACCTGAAACTGCATGAAACCCCATGATGCCTCACACTCAAGTGCCCGTTGGTGTGCCTGGTGATAAGTCTCAGATCCAGACACCGTTACCATAACACTAATATCCGGCCTCAATCCATTAATAAATCTTTTCCTACAAATCCTATCTGTCGGGACATAGTCATATGCAAACTCTAGCAACTCGTTGAACTTCGATGCATACTCAACCCTTGTACTAAAGCAAGGAACACTCGAACTTTTGTATCCTTCACTGGCTTTGGAAACCATTCTTCGTAAAATAGACCCTTGAACTAAAGCCAATTCATATTAGTTCCCTCTGTTCTCTCTACAGTCATCCACCGCTTGTGTGCCTTATGTTCTAACAAAAACCTCACCAGCGGTACTATGATCCATTCATCAATATTCAGAGTTCTCCTCCTCTTTTTCATATTTAATATCCATGCCTCTACTTCAATGGGATCTTGCTCTCCATAAAAGTGGGGCACATCATATTTTATAAATTATTTATGTATCTTGCCCCTCTGACTCGCATCTGCACTACAGGTATGGCCGCTGTAGTTGCAACTACAGCAGAATCGACCCCTTCTTCCATAGGATGATCTTCATGTATAGGCGCCAAGATGCCTCTCAGGTGCTCGCTCTGTCGCCCTAGTATTTTCTTTCTGCATCAACTCTAGTATACGTGCCATATTCTTTTCCTGTGATTGCACCATGTCCGCCAACCTTTGTCCTTGAGCAGGTCTCATGTTGTGAATGGCCTTCTGATACGTTTCAGCCATAATAGTCATGCGCTACTCCATTTGAGCGCGTCAATTTCTCTCATCCCTATTCGTTGTTTCCCTTAAATTGTAGGAGTTTCCGCATTGATTGCTTATGATGCAGCTGTGGAGCAAACAAAAGTGAATTAGTCCTACATACCAAGAGAGTATGTAAAATATCTAAACGCGATAGATATTATAATACAAAGCAAATAACATTATTCAAGTTTATCAATCCTTTCCCATCCTAATATTGATCATTTATTCTCATTAGTTCAACTTAAACCAATGTGTCATACCATTGGTTTGTCCAACTTAGCTTTGACCTTCAAAATACAAAGGTAATACAAACTTAGGTTCTTTTTTAACCTATTATTTTTCTAGGTTCTAATCCTTATGCTCTGATACCAATTGAAACAACCTCACTTGAAATAGGGTTGGGTCGCCCGACTTAGACTGTTACTCAAGTTTGATACTTAAACCAGGCCCAAATAATGGTTTGGCAAGCTTAATTCAACCTGCGGAACAACATACTACAATATAGGAAAATAATTTCAGAATTTAAAACAACATTAAAATTCATATTATCGCCAAATCAGCGTGATAGGTATCCAACGGTATGATAATCTCAATAAACCTTAAAAATTTCATAATGATCTGAAAATAGATAAGGAGGTTCAACTCTACCCCAATTAAAACTACTTAGAGTTACAAATTCATTTTATTGTTATGAAAATCAACAAATATATATAATATATATATATATATATATAAAATAATCATGCAAATTCTCACAAAGCAAGGAGACTTCAAGCAATGGCCTTTCTCTTGCCAAGATCGATCGCACTCATAGATGGACATGTATTGTAAGAGCTAAAGAACCAACGAAGCCCAATAAGAGAAGAACTACACTCAAATATTAAACATGCAAGTAATACCTATAAATCAAAATAAAACTAGCATGCATTTAAAATCAGGATAAATTGAAATATGTAGCATGGCATTAATTTCATATAGAGTAAGCATATCATAATCATATAGCAACTTAAACAGATATACGAAGTATCAAGGATTGTAAAAACATAAGAAATTTAACTCTTTTGCATGCAAAGGGGTTCCAAGAGATATACATAGATTGTAATAAATATAAATGCAAGTTTGTGGTCACATTTTTCATTACATTCCCTTGTTGACCAATCATCATAATATAATAAATGTGTGTGGGTGACTTGATTCTACCACGTGTCCACGACGCCGCAAGAGGCCAGGGTGACTTGGTTCCATCGTGCGTCTACGACTCCCCAAGTGGCCCTTGCAGAAATGGGTGACTTGGTTCCATCGTATTACTACGGCTCCCAAGAGGACATTAAGATGTAAGGTGACTTGGTTCCACATTATGAGTATGGCTCCCCAAGAGGCCTTACATGTAGTCGACCAAGGTAGGTAATGACCCTATCCCAATTCATTTGTTAAAATCATGAATTCTAGATATACTAATAGCAAGCCACATTTAAGAGATGAGCGGAGCTCCCCATTTACCTCGACTCGCTGCGACGCCTATAAAACCTCCTAGTACGCTTGGGATCCGACGTGAACCTTCACGTGACGTTATACAACCATAAAACATCTCATCGATAAATACTTTAATTTAAGTTAATTAAATCTTTCATCAACTGGTCGTTAGGATCCACTTGTGTGGGTCCCCCGTCGCTCGATGTGAGGGTTGTGGGGTGGGACCCAATCGGTCTCCCTCGAAGACGTGATAGCGTCCCGTTCAAAAGCAATCACTTGTTTTTATTTTTTTATAAATATATATGTATATATATTATTTTATTTCAATTTTTATTATAATATATATATATTTTTTGGGTTCGGGGGTCCGTTTAGCCCCTAGTCCCTGTCTAGGGGTTGTTTGACACCTGGTTGATTGGAATTAAAGGAGAGAGCGTTGCTCCCCCACCGTCTCTAAATCGACGGCGTGGCTGCGACGCGATGAATGGCGCGGTGGCGCGTTGTCGACCGGTCGGATGTGCGAATCGACGAATGTCGACGACGCGATAGAGGCGAGGTGTACTTCACCTAATTTCAGTGTGATTTGAAGTAAAATAGGCCTAAAATGTCTAAATGGACACCAGGGACTTAGGAGTTGGGTGTCGGGTGCGCAAATCGAGACACGAGCATGACGTCTTGATTTTGATTTACGAGATTCAAGGTAAGTAAACCAGTTAGGGACTTATTCAGTATTTCATTTTCTTTCCATTGGTTGTTTACTATTTGTGATAGCTTTATTGTTGTTCACTGCTTTGTGATGATAGCTATCGTTGAAATTGTTGCCGATTGAGTGAGTCCATTGGCAAGTGAGTCATGGTTACTGTTTATCTGCGATATGAGAGGGTTAGGGCTGGAGGCAGGGGTCTCGTCCTACCCGAGGTTTTTCCTGGTCGTCCGTCGATATTATCCGGGTCCATGGATGTTTCATAGTCGTACAGGCTAGGGCCGGGAGGCATGGATCTCATCCTAGATCCGGGTCTATGGATGTCTCATAGTCGCAAGGGTTAGGGCTGGAAGGCTGGGGTCTCGTCCTAAACCCGAGTCTGTTGGGCTTTTGTTGCGACTCAAAGACCTTTGGTTGGACTCCTTGTTATTTGGCCTCACTCATTGATGGATTGTTTACAGTCTTGTATATTCATGCGTGCTTTATTCCTTTCGTTCTATTTGCATGAATTTAACTGCTTTGGATATTGTGAAATGTTGTGTATATGTCCTACTGGATTTACTTACCTGGGCTCGTCATTCTTATGTTTGACTGAGTGCAGAGTCGCAGATCAGTAGCAGAGGGAAAGCTCCATTGCTAAGTGAGTTTTTGTACATCTTGTATTACTCTCCTCTGATGATACATTTATGCTGGGTTCCACAATTAGGTTGCCTAACTCCCACATCTTTTTGTTGATTTATTTAATGTATTATTCGCTTTCGCTAAAATTGTAAAACATTGAAAAACATTAATAACTCAACTGTAAAATGTTGAATGTACTGATAATGATGGATTTGAAGGCTAACTAGGCTCTCGTTGACCTTGCGAGACTGGCTCGGGGGTCCACGTAAGTTTAAGCGGGCGGGGCCCAATTTGTGGAAATTGGGGCCGTCGCAGTATTAGTCAGCCTTTTGTCCCTATATTTCAATTTAAAGTTAATTTAAATCCCATTATCATGTTAAGCGGAAGCTTTCATTCTCCAAAATTCATAAGTGTGGAAAACCAAGAAAATACAGCTTCATATGCACATATATATATGAAACCGTTCACTCAACCCAACGTACAACCTAAAATGACATAAACAAAAATAACACAACAAAAGCCGAGACATACAAAATGAGCGAGGAGAGCCGCCGAACTGCTCAGAGGAAGTCGTCGATCTTCTCCTTCCCTGGTCTGCTGCTGCTCGACACACCTACACCCACCGTCACAAACTAAACAGTGAGTATAATGATATTTTACTAACTGGAGAATTCTATGCCACAGTTCCAAAATAAACGAATGACATTTAAAAGCGTAAAGTAGCTAAATAAATTGTTGAAACAAGTAATGTAATCTAATGCCACAGTTAAAGATGTAGAGATAGACACAGGCTAAGTCGAGATGATCTACGTCCGGTCGGTGGTGAAACCTATCACCTAACGTTTCCCACTACTATATGAAGTTGCTTTCAACATATCTCGCATAACTAGCGGAGCTGCGCTCTACGCTTACGCAATGTCAATCTCATGCTTGCCGACCACTCCAAGTCTCATAACTCGTGTGTCGCGCAAATGTAGTGGTGAGTGCCAGAACCCCTGGTGACACATGTCCCCGTGAACCACGCGTCTCTCGTGCAATGGACACTAGATAATCCCTACTTTAATTTCAAAGACAAATAAGTCCAAAATTTTAGGATTTCAAAACAAGTTCGGCTACAAAGCCCAAAGGAAATCGAATACAAGTCCAATTAAATCCAAATTATCTCATTAGCATGCTTTTCATTAATCTTTTCGAGATTGACATCAAGTGTAGGAATCATAGTCAATGAAACAATTCACAAGGCATCATGTCACAATATTCACACATGAATAGATACAAGAACAACATGATGTGCGAGTTCAAGTAGTGATGTCTACCAATAAACCAATAAATCAATAAAGGTAAATGAAATGAAATATAAAATTCGCACAGTTGTACTTACAATTGACACGCCTATCCTAGTCTATTCGATCCCTCGACAATTCGAAATGCATGCCCAAATGCCAGAGTACTCCCCTTAGTTCCCTACCATTCAATAATGTCTCAATTTAGGCTAAATCAAATGTGACCAATTTCTAAGTTTTTAGGCAAATCCGCCCATTTCACGCTTTTTGAGGTAAAACCTCTGTAAAAGGCTCGTTCAAAATTCCAAATATTTTATTTTTCAAAGAAGTTCATTACTTCTATTTATTTTGTCGAAATAAAATTTTTCGAAATCTTTCCTAAATTTTCTAGAATTTTTTCCAATTTTTTCTTCTTTTTTTCTCTTTTTATTTATTTATTTAGGTCGACCCGACCCTGCCAAGGGCGTTGGGCCTGACTCGCCCCATGGGTCGAGCCTGGCCCAAGCCCTTGGCCGGGCCAACTAGAGGGAAGGGGCGCACACGCATGGCACGTGCGTGTGCCCCCTTCTTCCTCAACGAACCAGGGAGTCCCTAGTTCGTTGAGGAGCAAATTCTTTTTTTCTAGGGAGGGGAGACTCTTTCTTCGGAAGCACAGGAGCTCCCGAGCTCCCTTACCATACCAACCCACAACAAAACCTCAAATTCACAACACCAAACCCACCTCGATCTTCTCTGGTTTCTCTCCTTCTCCTCTCCTCCACCTCCACCAGCGATTCTCTTTCTCTCATCTCCACCGATTGAGTTTGGTAAGGATAAGAATCCCATTTAATGTATATTAACTATAGTATGTTGTTTAAATGTTAGCCTTTGATCATGGTGTGCACACGTGTCTTGAGGCTCATCTCATGGACCATTTTGTCCCACTTGTCCCCCAAGTCAATTGTGAGTGACTAACAAATTGAAACTTTGCCTCATTATGGGTTAACGCGTGTCTCGATGCATATCTAGTGCATATGATTTTATTTCACTAACTATATGCCATTTCATATTGATTTTAATGTGGCCACATTAGCCACTTATTAACCCAACATAAACTCACATTTAATTCAAATAAATTAAACTTACCTCAATATGCCGCTACCTCGGTCCGATGTTGACACGCGACTCGAGGTACGTCCCTGCTCATCTCGATACCTACACACCCATAGAAAGTTAATTTAATAGTCTACATATATACAATACACTAGACATACATCACACCAAATATAAAATGTACCTCGGCCCTTGCCTCGGTAAATGAACATATCATGGTGTGGGTCCCATAGTACGGGTCGTTGAGCCTGTGTAAAGACGTAAATACGGTTAAAGATTTTGAGTCATTACAATTCTTCCCAACTAATGAAAATTCCATCCTCAAGGTTTAAAATCCTCATATACATTACTCGAATAGGTACGGAAACATATCTCGCATATAGTCATCCCCTTCCCAAGTGAGTTTCATATTATCGTGAAACTGCAACTTGACTAGTACCTTTGTGATAGACTTGGTCCTCAACTGATGTACCTTTCGATCTAGGATCTGAATAGGCTGCTCCTCATATGACATATCCTCACTTTGGTCTATCTGGCTAAAATCTACAGTCGGACGATCACATGCTCTCGACTCAGCTAATCGAAGCATGAATATATGAAATACTGGATGAACTCCTGACATCTGTGGAGGTAGCTCAAGCTCATATGCAACATTTTCAACCCGTGTCTTAATCCTGAAAGGTCTGATAAATCTCGGTGCAAGTTTACCTTTCACTCCAAAACTCTGAAGACCCTTTTGAGGGGAAACCTTTAAATAGACGAAGGATCCCTCGGTGTACGTGAGATCATCGCGATATTTACCTGCATACTTCTTTTGTCTATCCTGGGCTCCCTTGAATATCTGATGAATCAGTTGTACCTTCTTTGTGTGATAGACAACAATCTCAGACCCCACAATCAATCGTACAAATTTTGTAAACCTCGACCTTTTGCACACAAAATGTATGTTAGAAAACTGATATCCATTATATGAAATACCTACCCCATTCACATTATAATAATGTGAGTCTTCGAATCGACCATAATCATGGAGGTAGGAAGAGTTCATCGCGGGATTGCCTGCATACACGTTAAGAGCAATGGACTAGATAGGCAAAATAAAAATAAATAAATAAAATCAAAGAAAGAAAAATACCAATCCCCGCGCCAAAAATTGACGTGCACCAAACGCGTGAATAAATAAAATTTCATAATCCAACTATTTTGTAGAAAATTAAGAAAGGGTCGATCCCACAAAGATTGGTAGTCTTTCTTAGATTAAAAAAAACTAAAAAGGAAAATCGGGGGTTTTAAAATAAATATTAATTTAACTAACTTATCTAACTAAACTAAATAAATAAATAAAGTAACTAAACTAATTTTGAAAACAATTAATTAACACCTAAGTAACACCTAAGTCTACAGTTCCACAAATTTGGATCAAGATTCAATGACAATCATGGTCTTCAATCTTTCCCAAAAAGTCATTATTTTAATTTCTCCTAGATTAACTATAGAAAATCGACATGCGTCAAAATTTTCTCGTTTCCCTAATCTCGATAGTCAGGACGTTCACTACTAACTACTTCCATAATCAATGCATAACCTTAGACATCCGCCAATCCGGTTTAACACACTAACCGCAGTAATATAGTTCTATGAGAACATTTATCCTAAATAACTGGATCGCATCCGCTTCCGATTTAACCTAGATTCAATTGTTGCACACTTAAGAATCGAAAGGGTTTTACGACAAACGGGTGAGTGCTCATCACTTTATTGGTCCAGAAACACAATTACACAGATACTAATGGTCCAAATAACTATAGGTTGTCCACCTAAAAGCATGCATCGGCCGTATACATACCTTAGATCTAAACCATAAACCTTTAAAGCAACAACAATGAAATAGGAGAATTTAAACTAAATTAAATAATAAAATAAAAGATCTCACATAATACTCCATGAATCCATAATTCCGACTTGTTTCCTTACCGACCTAGGAAAGAAGTTGATTAGCTGAACATCGTCGTCGAAGAAAGTCGATAACAAACAATAATAGTCGGGGTTTAGTGTTTTTTTAATAATACCCTAAGTTCCTAATATATAAAACTACTAAAAATTGGTCCGGGAGGTGTGAGAAACTAATGGTATCATAGTGAGCCCAACGTTTGGTGAATCGTTAAATTTGGGGATACCTTGTTAAAAATATTTTTTATGTGATTGTTTATTGATGGACACAAGTACTGATGACTACTGGGTCAAAGTGGAACATAACTGGATTAGTAGAGGATAATTGAATGAAAATATTATCGAACAATTAATAATGTAACTAATGCTACCAAAGTTATGTTAATAATGATTGATCCTTAAAATTGGGGATCCTAAACTAGAATTAACTTGTGACTGCTAGTATAGTAGGACAATAAGATAACTAGAAGGGTAAAAGAACACATTGAGCTGGTAGTTAGATTTCTTCTTTGGGTATAGATGAGGTTTTGGAAACTAAATAACGTCAAAAACTAAAAAACAATTGGGGAGAAAACATAGTTAGACAATGGAAGAGAAATTGAAATGAAATGTACGTGGATAATAACTAAGTTTACAAGAGATAATCAAAAGTTGAGGGTATCGACACATGGTAAGATGCATGAACATACAAAGTTGACAACTTAATGAATGCAAATTAATGAAAATGTGGCTTTGAGATGTACTTTGTGTTTTGGTAAGTAAACAAAACATTGGGCTCACTATGATACCATTAACAATGATGGCCCTTCGAGTTGTACTAATTTGACTCATATATATCATTAAGTTTAGGCATTCCTCCATTTCTTAATCACGGTACTGTCATTTCGTACACCACAATCATTTCAAATCAAGTTTACATATTTTATGTGTCATTTCAATTCTAATAAGTTCAAACAATTCATCCTAGTGTCGGTTGCCTTTTATTTATATTATTTTAACCTATGATCCTATGTCTTTTCAACATTTACAAATTTCTATTTGTAAGCATGATCCTTAACTGATAAGTAAGTAATAATGATATATTTTAGGTGTTCAGTTTATGTGTTTTTAGATCTCGATGCCACAATTAACTAATTCTCTTTTATTTATATTTTAAGAGGTTATGAGGCAATTTTATGAAAAGGAAATAAATGAAGGACTTTTGAAGTTTTCTAAGTGTTTGGCATTGATAAGTGAGCTTGCACTTACTTCGAAATATCTTCATAGGACCCATATTGAACGGTGCTGATGATATGGTAGTTTAGAAGAAATTTAGTGGTGCATTAGTTGAGGAAAGCCTTCAAGAATGACAAAGTATAAGTCATTGCAGTGTGTTCAATAACTTTTGATTTGACTCAAGACATGCACTACATAATAGACTATAAAAGAGGAGCAACGGCCAAGTGACGAATCAAAGGACGCGTATGTGGCACTCCGCAAACCAGCAGCCGTACACAATGCCTCGAGATTCACATGCCAAGCAAATCAGATAAGAAACAAAAACTCTTGATCTTACCTCTGGACGGGTGCCACCGAAGCTCCGAGTTGTTCGCCAATTCCTTTGTAATGCATTTCTTCATTCCGCGGGTAAAACGCGTCGAGCTCCCATTTGCCATGCCACGTCCATAACAACATTCAACCAATCCACGCCCTACATCAATCTGTGGAAATCGCGACCTCGGGTCACAATTTCCATTGAAGTGAAATCGTGACCCGAGATCACGACTTCTCTCCATATTAGAAAAATAAAAAATAAAACGTGACCCAAGGTCACGTTTTCCTTTCACCGTGCCACCTCCCGCATGATGTGGCAGTGACGTGGGCAAAAGTGTGTTAGTTTTGAAAATATTTTGGTGGGTGTGTTGGGTTGATAAATTTTATCCCTAAATGTACTAATCAAGGAAAAAAGCCACTGAGACGTGCAATGTTGACGTGCTTCAGGCATGGTGAGGGTGAGGTGGCCCTCGCTCATTGGAGGAGAACCAATGGAGGCACTGATGTGGCTACAACACATTGGTTGAAATATGTTGTCTCCTATTCTGCCCACCGTGCAACGCGTAACTCATGGCAAATTGTCCGACATCCGATCACTCCAACAAAATACTCCATTTCGAGTATTTTTTCGCCATAAATTCAACGACGCACTCCGTTTCGCCTAAAAATGACCAATAAATATAATCCAATATATATTTTAGAGTTTCACATCAAATATATTAAAATAAATTATTAAATACCTATAAATAATGACTTATCAAGTTGAGTGGAGTTAATGTTTACAAAATTGGACATAAAAAGAAGGTACCACTAAATTCGTGTTAGGATTGGGGATGAGTGAAAAACTGCTTTTAAAACCCGCGTTATATGAGTAGCTATTGATGCCATTCGTGTTGTCCAATGCACCTAGCAAATGTGTCGTTGTGTGTTTTGATGACATTTTGATTTATAGTGCTAACCAAAATGAACACCTTAAGCATTTGGGAGATGTTCTCACTATTTTGTGCAAGGAAGAATTTTATGCTACTACAAAGAAATGTTCATTTGTAGTGCTTAAAGTTCTATTTTTGGGTTATGTCACATCTAGAGATGTTTTGCAGGTGGATGAATCAAAAGTGGAGGCCGTGTGGAATTGGCTTAAACCTAGTATCGTCACCGAGACCCGTGATTTTCAAAGATTGGCTTCTTTCTATATGCGTTTTTATGACGGCCTCTTCTCTAATCTAAGGCACTGGCCGGCCTAGTCCTGTCATTAAGCTATAATCTTTGCCACGTAAGACTTAACAACGTATTAGTTAGCCTTTTATCTCATTCACCTAATTATACGTGTTCACGATAAGTATTATTTATTTCTCATTAGTTGTGATTTTTAAAGTTAATTAAATTTTTTATCATTTTAATATTATCATCAGAAGACTTAATAAAATTAGTGTAAGTATTATAAAAACACATACTGCGGAAATCAGGTAAAATAGACGATCACATGAAATCAAATGAAGTAATACATGCATCAGTCGGGAATTTAGTCTCTCAATTCATTATACAACCCAAAATCACACAAGAAGATGTAGGTATTAAATATATAAAATGATCACCTACATAAGTAGCATAAACCAATTGCCGAGGGCTCATAGGTTGTCGTCAATCTTCTCCTTCCCTAGTCTGCTACTTAAAGTATCTACAACCACCACCATAAAAAAGACAGTGAGTACAATAAAGTAGAAAGTAAAATCTAAAGGATATTCATCCACATTTCTAAGAAATACAAAGAACTGTATGTAACGGCCTGCTCTAATTAATCACAATTAACTGACAAATTACAGGTTAAGACCCTAAGCTCAGACCCACGTGGACGCCGCAGATAGGTCAGGGAACGCCGACTAGGTAAATATTGATTTTTGTGTGATTGTTTGCCTATTTGTGATGCTGTATATCAAGTTATTTATATCATTGAATCAAGCGAGATAATGTAATGGGTGTTCGCATCGAAAAACATGACGGCAGTCGAAGAGCTTGGTGTGGGTACACTAGGAACCTAAATATTGAAATTAAATAAAAATAATTGGTCAAATAACTACTATGAAATATATATTGGGTGGTTAGTGACGCAGCGGTACGCGTATATCGCGATTTGGACGCGAAATTTGGGCGTCGAAACGTCCACAAACACAAGCGATAGTCCCAGCGGTGTCACACTATGGAGTTAAGGACACCAAGTCAACTAGCTTACCCCCATTTACACTCCATCATCATTTTCTCCTCTCCCTCACGTCGCTCTCCCTCACCTACACATCACCCTCTCACACCCATACACACCGTCACACAGTTCGGGAGGCCGAGAAGGAGAAGAAGAAACAGAGAGGAAGAGGAGGAGAAGAGGACCGAGAAGGAGAACAGGAGGTGGAGACGTCACGGTCGAGGTGAGTCGTTGTTTTTGGTTGTTGTTGGTGCGTCAGCCATGGTGGCCGAGAAGGGAGTTCGACCATAGTGGTCGAACACGAGAGGTCAGGGGTGGTGGCAGGGGTGTCTCCCCCTGCCATCGAGTCCACCAGGGTTGGGGTGGAGAGCAACCCCAACCTAAACCAGAAGAAAAAAAAAAGCAACCAGAGACGTTTGTCTCAGGGAAGAAGATGGGGTGTAGTGGGTGTGGGGTGCACGCACGCTGTGCATGCGTGCAGCCCCTGGACCGGTTGGGGCAGTCCTGGCCCCAACCGGACCCGACCCGGGTGGGCCCGAACCGGGTCATGCTGACCCGGTTGGACCGGGTCAAACCCGGTCCAAGGACCCACCCATCCATTTAAATAATATAATATTAATTTTTTAATTTAAAAACAGTTTTAAATTAAATAAATTATAGAAAAATAATAAAAATAGGTGGAAAATTATGAGAAAAACCCAAAAAAATCAGGAAAAAATATTAACAATGTTTTAATTGGACGCCAGGAATTTAGGAGACCATAGTCGGGTGTCGGGTACGCATTTCGAGGCGAGTGCGGGACATTTCGAATGCGTTTTGCAATTCGTTTGAGGTAAGTAAACCCACGAGAAAGTCGGTTCAGAATTTACTTATTTTTCCTTTTACTTATTTTTCCTTTAAATTATTTATTTCACATTACTTTCGTCAGTTTAGTTTGCATGTTTACTCTATTCCCGCGTGTGTCTGTGTATGGTCGAAGGGACGGTGTGACCCCTTTCCGGATCTCTCGTTGATGACGATCCGATTGTTGCTACGCGTGAGATTTCTCTCAGCGAGTCGATGATCTCGAGAGCGAGTTGACGTGAGGCCCACCTCCGTCACAGATTTCCTCTCTTTTGAGGCGTTGGGCGGAAGTTTACCTTTTGACCAATAGAGTTCCTCATTTTGACCGTGAAGAGGAGGTGTGGATTTCCTCACCTCCAAGGCCTTCTCGATTTAATATTTAGTCCCAGGGCTTGACAGCTATACACCACACTCGCGTTCCATATTCTCGATTATCTCATGACTTATATTCATGCTTTACATTCATGTTCATTTACTTTATATGTATGAATTGTAGCCATTTTTCTTGGATTTCTTGTGAATACTAACTGAACTTCTCTAGGATTTACTCACCTAGAACTTGTCATTGTTTGTTGGTGGAAAGTTGCAGATCCTACGACGAGCCGGGGGAAGGCGATATTGGCGACTACCTCTTATTTGGAGCGTCTCCACTAGCTTACTCGTAGGTGTATGTATTTACATATATATATATTTTTTTGGGATCTTTTTAGAGAGACTTTTACCTGATACATATATATCGACGCCTATTATACATTTTTGTTGTCTTAACTGATATACATGGTATCGTTTTGTTGGGTTTCCACCCCATAGGTTGTTAAATATTACATCAATTGTTTACATTAATTATATGCATGTTATTAAGACTTCCGCTACCAAAATAACTTAAATAAATCATAATAAATGAATTAAGTTATAAAACTTTATAATTTAGTATATTTTGCTAAAATAATAATTTAAATATCAAAATTTACTAAGTTGGATTATTAGAAGGTAAGTTCGCGGGCCGACACAGACAGATGTGCCCGTGACGTGGCATGGCTTGGTGATGTGTCCGGCGACGTGGCTGTGCCCGGTTTGTCTCGGAATTTGGGGTCGTCAAAGTTGGTATCAAAGCTTACATTCAGGCAAACCTAGGGAAAGTTTTGAAAATCTTATGGCTTAAGACATTGTGATACCAACGTCACAGTTGGTATCAAAGCCTAGGTTCAGGCAAACCTAGTGGAAAAGTTTAATACAACCGAATAAAACTTAACAACAAACATTAGATGTGGAAACCCAAGGATCCTAACTTAGAACTTTAGTAGGGAAGCAAATTGAGCGGGTAGTACTAGGACTTATATGTGTATATATTGATTGTAATACTTATGTACACGTATTACGACGCTGATTTGCGACACGTTCGCGATTTGCAGATTCGACATGGATGGACGCCCAGTTCTTCATACGGATGATGGGGGCCAGATGAGCAGCTCGACACCTGCCGACTCGGATCAGACCTAGCGCGACACGGTCGCACTTCATAGTTTGCGGCTCGAGGAGATTCTTCGATTACTTCGAGCGCAGGCACCGGCCCCTGGCGCACTCGCCGCCGCCACTACCGTAGAGCAGACAGTTGTCGCCCGAACTGTTCCAGCGACCCCACTGACGACCACTACCACCGAGATACTGCCAACAATCACTACACCATCGACTACACCGGCCGTGGCACCTACACTGATCCCACCCCAGGAGATCACATTCGAGACCTCCTTATCAGCTGAGGCGAAATTGATTAAGGAGTTCGTTTGTTTTCAACCAGGCAACTATTATGGAGGCGGTGACCCAAAGGTAGCTGGGAAGTGGATCATTTCACACGAGAAACTTCACGGACTTTTGAGGATTCACGACAGCATGGTGGCTAAGATTTTTGGATTTATGCTCAGGGGAGATGCTGCAGTATGGTGGACCGCCTATACAACCGCTCACAGAGAGCCGAGTACTTGGGTAGAGTTCAAGAAATTATTTTATGATCAGTATATCCCTATCGAGATTCAGCTGAGACTGAGGGAGAGATTCTTGACGCTGAGCCAGGGTGACCGGACGGTGTCGATATACATGGAGAGATTCACATACCTACTTACTTTTGCGATGGATGTATCTGGGACCGAGCGACTTCGGGTCCTCTATTTTATTCGAGGATTTCGACCAAAGATTGGGGGTGCAATTGTGTCGACAGGAGCCAAGATTGTACGAGAAGTTTACGAGAGGGCATTGGCCCACGAGACATTTTTGATGTGGAACAACGTCGTCCCCGCTCCAATGCATCACGACAGCCATAGAGGCCAGGGGAGGTAAGACAGGAAAGGCTAGAGGAATCGCGATCAGAGAGATCAGAAAGGACATAAGCGCAGATATGATGACGGTCAGACGATCAGTGCACATGCAGTTGTAGCGGCACAGCTACATCAGGTTATAGTAGTCCAACTGCCGCAGAGACAGGGTCAGGTCCAATGAGGTAGAGACGGGAGTCAGCAGTGGCAGGGACAGGGCCATAGTGCTAGCGGACAGCAGGGCTAGGGCTCCGGACATAGGCAGAATGTCACATGCTTCGGATGTAGGCAGAAGGGGCACTACTAGAGTGAATGTACCAGGGAACCAGCACCACCACTAGCAGCTCAGCCAGTGCATGCGAAGGAGCAGGTGCACGCAGTTGTCGCACCAGATCGTGATGCATCTCGGCAGCTCATCGAGGATACGTTGATTATTTCTGGTCGCCCTATGCATACATTGATAGATTCTAGTAGTACGTTATCATTTATTTCAAGACGGATAGTAGGAGAGTTGGGTTTGACACTTGAGAGCGTTATCACCCACCTTATCCTCAGCACGGCCGGCGGGGATACGATATATCCTAATCGAATTTGTAGAGGTTGTCCAGTCGAGGTAGGTGGTCATCAGTTACCCATAGATCTTCGAGTATTAGAATACCTAGAGTTCGATATACTCTTAGGCATGGATTGGTTGGTGGCATACCACGCGCATTTCGACTGTTTTAGGAAAATCGTCATTTTTCAAATATCAGGGATTCCTGACTTCCGATCACGAGAGGTAGGTTAGCTACCACTCATGAAATGGAGATATTCGCAAGGATATTTGAGTCCGATGAGGGGCCAGTGACCGAATTTGAAGATGTCCACTAAGCACGCGAGTTCCCAGATGTTTTTCCTGATGATCTACCTGGATTACCCCCGCCCAGACAGGTAGAGTTTATGATTGAGTTAGTGCCATGCACGCGACCCATACCGAGCAGACCTTACCGTATGTCACGGACAGAGCACGAGGAATTGAGAGCCCAACTAGAGGATCTATCGAATAAAAGTTTCATACACCCTAATATGTCACCCTGGGGAGCACTGGTCTTATTTGTGAGAAAGAAATATGGTAGTATGAGGATGCGTATAGACTACCGAAAGTTAAATCAGGTGACAATCGGGAATATGTATCCCTTGCCCAGGATCGATGACCTATTCGACCAGTTGGCCGAAGCACAGTTCTTCTCTAAGATTGATATGAGATCTGGATATCATCAGGTGCGGATCGAGAGAGGGGATGTACCTAAGACGGCGTTCAACACACGTTACGGGTTATTCGAGTTCATTGTCATGCCGATTGAGTTGTCGAATGCGCCAGCTGTGTTTATGGATTTGATGCATCGAGTCTTAATGCCGTTTTTAGATCGATTTTTGATAGTCTTCATCGATGACATCTTGATTTACTCCAGGACCCATGAGGACCACGAGAGACATCTTAGAGATACGTTGAAGACTTTGAGGGAGCACTGATTGTACGCCAAGTTCAGTAAGTGCGAGTTTTGGCTTTCTGAGGTGAAATTCTTGGGACACGTGATCAGCAATAGATGTATTTCAGTGGACCCGAGTAAGATTCACGCTATCATCGACTGGCCTACACCAGAGTGCGTGACAGACATCATGAGCTTTTTAGGATTGGTAGGATATTATCGACGCTTTGTACAAGACTTCTCCAAAATTGCAGCGCCGATGACTAAACCATTGGTCCAGTGAATGTGAAGCGGCCTTCACAGAGTTGAAGAAGTTGACTTCTGCACCGTTATTAGTGTTGCCCGAGCTGGGCAAAGAATTAACTGTTCATACGGATGCTTGTGGAACCGGATTGGGTTGCGTACTGATATAAGGAGACAGAGTGATAGCTTATTTATCACGTCAGTTGAGGACCCATGAGAGGAACTATCCAGTGCACGACTTGGAGCTTGCAGCGGTTATATTTGCACTAAAGGTGTGGAGACACTACCTTTATGGTGAGAAGTTCAAATTGTATACAGATCATAAGAGTTTGAAGTATCGTTTCACCCAAAAGGACCTGAATATGAGACAACGACGGTGGTTGGAATTGCTGAAAGACTACGACTTCGCCATCGAGTATCAGCCTGGGAAGGCGAATGTCGTAGCAGATGCCCTCAGTAGGAGAGAATCAGACAACGAGACAATAGTTTGCAAGATAACTCACGAGATTGGTTTACTCGAGGCGGCAACAGCTATGGGTTTGTCAGAGGTTCCAGATAATGCGTAGGGGCACATATTTGTGGACAGATTAGAGTACCAACAGTATCTATTCCGCGCGTCTTGGAGTGTCAGAGAGCTGATATGATGTATCAGAGGTTCAGGGACATGGCACAAAGTCCAGATTACCCAGATTGGTGCGAGTCCGTTGATGAGTGTTTGAGACACCGAAGTAGATTGTAGATTCCGGTAGCGGCAGACTTACGCGATAGTATTCTTCAGGAGGCTCGTAGATCTAGGTACACAGTGCATCCCGACAGGACCAAAATGTACCATGATATGCGACGGTTATTTTGGTGGCCAGGGATGAAGGCAGATGTCAGCCAATATGTGAGGAGTTGTAAGGTGTGTCAGCAGGTTAAGGCTGAACACAGGAAGCCTGGAGGACTATTGCAGCCACTACCTATCCCAAAGTGGAAATGGGAACACATCACTATGGACTTCGTCAATGGGTTGCCGACGACTTTGCGTAAACACGATACCATCTGGGTAGTCGTGGATCGACTGACGAAATCAACACATTTTATCCCAATCTCCATGAAATATAGCTTCCCACAGCTGAGCATGCTTTTCGAACTAGAAATTATCGGACTACACATAGTGCCAGTATCTATAGTGTCAGACAGAGATAGTCGACTTACTTCGCAGCTTTGGCAGGCCATGCAGGAGCAATATAGTATTAGATTGAAGTTCAGCACGACTTTTCATCCGCAGACTGACGGGCAGTCTGAGAGACTTATTCAAATTCTTGAAGACATGCTCAGAGCCTATGTGCTACAGTTTGGAGGGTCATGGGAGGAGTTTTTGCCACTTTATGAATTTGCCTACAACAATAGCTATCAGGCTAGTATTGGGATGCCACCATTTGAGGCGTTATACGGGAGACCATGCAAATCACCAGCTTGCTGGGCAGAGCCCGAGGATGTAGCTGCCATTGGGCCTGAGATTGTTGTAGATCACACAGAGAAAATTAGGCTGATTTCGTCAAAGGTTACAAGCTGCTCAGGATAGACAAAAGAAGTACGCGAATAAGTACCGCGATGGGCTGATTTATGAAGTTGATGATTGGGTATACTTAAAGGCTTCTCCCTTGAAGGGTCACCAGAGATTTGGGATTAAGGGAAAACTTGCACCGAGATTCATTGGGCCGTTTCAGATAGTCGACGAGTTGGGGAGGTTGCTTATCAGTTGAAATTGCCGAGCCAGTTGGCAAGGGTGCATGATGTCTTTCACATTTCTATGTTGAGACTAGCCAGATCAGGACCGAGACCGATGGTGGATATGACAAGGATCGAGGTCACACCGGATATGACATACGAGGAGCATCCCATTGAGATAGTGGATCGCAAGGTACAAACTCTTAGAAGGAAAGAAATACCACAAATACTCGTTCGATGACGGTATCATAAGAACGAGGGCCTCACTTGGGAAAGAGAGTTTACCGTGCGTAGGGGTGGCAATTCGTGTTGGTGAGTCGTAAACGTGTCGTGTCATAAACAAGTCATGACCCATATAATGTAAACTCATTACAAGACATGTTTATTAATCGTGTTAATCGTTTTCGTGTCTAAGTGAGTCGTGTTAATTAACATGTCATGTATTCGTGTCACCCATTTATTAAATATTGTATTTAAAAATTTTGTTTTATTTAAACTTTTATAATTTGATTACTATTTTTTAAAATATATTTAAATGATTAAATTCGAACAAACATACTAAAATAACCAATAAAATATAATTTGGTTATATATAGTTGTTAGTTTTACTTTACTTTTTCATTTAAGTTTTTTATTACTCTTAATAATAAAGTAAAAATGACTCGTAATAATAACATAAACAAAATTATAAGAATCATGTAAAAAAAAATTTAAATTTTACTTTGGTGAAAAGTTTTATTTTTTCTTAATAAATAATTATTAATAAAATCTAAAACATAAATAACATATTAAAAGTAAAATGGACATTTCTTCCGAAATATAAAATAAAATATGATAAACGATGTTTATAAATAAATCATGCTATTAACATGCATTCAAATGAATGAATTTTGTGTCAATCTATTAATTATACAATATTTATTATTTATATATTATTCTTTAGTCGTGTTAAGCGAGTCATAAACGAATTAAGCAGGTTGACATGTTAATGACTCGTTTATTAACCGTGTCTAAATGTGTTAACATGTTTATAACCCAGACCGACTTAAGCTAAACGCACCACATGTTTATTACGTATCGTGTCGTGTCGTGTTAATCGTTTCATGACTCAAATTGCCAGCCCTAACCGTGCGAGAGCGATACCCCCATTTGTTCTAAAGGTAAATATTTCATTAAATTTGAATTTCGGGACGAAATTCCTTTTAGTTGGGAAGATTGTAAAGACCCGCTCCAATTAATCACAATTAACTGAAAATTATAGGTTAAGACCCTAAGTTCAAACCCACGTGGACGCCGCAGATAGGTCAGGGAACGCTGACTAGGTAAATAGTGATTTTTGTGTGATTGTTTGCCTATTTGTGATGTTGTATATCAAGTTATTTACATAGCATCGCATGTGTGTATTTATATCATTGAATCGAGCGAAATAGTGTAACGGGTGTTCGCATCGAAAAACGTGTCAAAACGGGTACCGAAGAGCGAACTGTGGGTACACTAGGTCGGGGAAACTAAAACACACAAATTAAATAAAAAATTGATCAAATAACTACTATGAAATATATATTGGGTGGTTAGTGACGCGGGATACGCGTATATCGCGATTTGGACGCGAAATTCGGGCATCGAAACGACCGCAAACACAAGCGAGAGTCCCAGCGGTGTCACATTTTGGAGTTAAGGACGCCAAGTCAACTAGCTTACCCCCATTTACACTCCACCACACTCCATCATCAT
Organism: Stephania yunnanensis; assembly: GCA_039657365.1. Classification (NCBI taxonomy): domain Eukaryota; kingdom Viridiplantae; phylum Streptophyta; class Magnoliopsida; order Ranunculales; family Menispermaceae; genus Stephania; species Stephania yunnanensis. The sequence goes on along the minus strand of CM077582.1, from coordinate 59,351,229 downwards.
TTTCTCCTCTCCCTCACGTCACTCTCCCTCACCTACATATCACCCTCTCACACCCACACCCACACACCGTCACACAGTTCGGGAGGCCGAGAAGGAGAAGAAGAAACAGAGAGGAGGAGGAGGAGGAGATGAGGAGCGGGAAGGAGAACATGAGGTGGAGACGTCACGGTCGAGGTGAGTCGTTGTTTTTGGTTGTTGTTGGTGCTTCAGCCATGGTGGCCGAGAAGGGAGTTCGGCCATGGTGGCCGAACCGAGGTCGGGGGTTGAGATGGCAAGGGTGTCTCCCCCTGCCATCGAGTCCACCAGGGTTGGGGTGGAGAGCAACCCAACCCAAACCAGAAGAAAAAAAAAAACCAACTAGAGACGTTTGTCTCTGGGAAGAAGATGGGGGTGGGGTGGGGAGAGGTGCACGCATGCTGTACGTGCGTGCAGCCCCTTGACCGGTTGGGTCGGTCCGGGCCCCAACCGGACCCAGCGTGCGTGCATCCCCTGGACTGGTTGGGTCGGTCCGGGCCCCAACTGGACCAGACCTAGGTGGGCCCGAACCGGGTCAAGCCGACCCGGTTGGACAGGGTCAAACCCGGTCCAGGGACCCACCCATTCATTTAAATAATATAATATTAATTTTTAATTTAAAAACAATTTTAAATTAAATAAATTACAAAAAAATAAGAAAAATAGGTGGAAAATTATGGGAAAACCCCAGAAAAATTAGGAAAAAATATTAACAATGTTTTAATTGGATACCGAGAATTTAGGAGATAATAGTCGGGTGTCGGGTACATATTTCGAGGCGAGTGCGGGACATTTCGAAGGCGTTTTGCGATTCGTTTAAGGTAAGTAAACCCACGAGAGAGTCAGTTCAGAATTTACTTATTTTTCCTGTAAATTATTTATTTCACATTACTTTCGCCAGTTCAATTTGCATGTTTACTCTATTCCCGCGTGTGTCTGTGTATGGTCGAAGGGACGGTATGACCCCTTTTGGGCTCTCTCATTGATGACGATCCGATTGTTGCTACGGTGTTGGTCAAACCCTCGACTACGCGTGAGATTTCTCTCAGCGAGTCGATGATCTCGAGAGCGAGTTGACGTGAGGCCCACCTCCGTCACAAATTTCCTCTCTTTTGAGGCGTTGGGCGGAAGTCTACCTTCTGACCGATGGAGTTTCTCATTTCGACCGTGAAGAGGGGGTGTGGATTTCCTCACCTCTAGGGCCTTCTCGATTTAGTATTTAGTCCTAGGGCTTGACAGCTACACACCACACTCGCGTTCCATATTCTTGATTATCTCACGACTTATATTCATGCTTTACATTTCTGTTCATTTACTTTATATGCATGAATTGTAGCCGTTTTTCTTGGATTTTTCGTGAATACTTACTGAACTTCTCTGGGATTTACTCACTTGGAACTTATCATTGTTTGTTGGTGGCAAGTTGCAGATCCTACGACGAGCCGGGGGAAGGCGGTAATTGGCGACTACTTCTGATTTGGAGTGCCCCACTAGCTTACTCGTAGGTGTATGTATTTACGTCTATATATATATATATATATATATATATTGGGTCTTTTTAGAGAGACTTTTACCTGATACATGTATATCGACACCTATTATACATTTTTGTCGCTTTAACTGATATACATGGTATCTTTTTGCTGGGTTTCCACCCCATAGGTTGTTAAATATTGCATAAATTGTTTACATTAATTATATGCATGTTATTAAGACTTCGCTACTAAAATAGCTTAAATAAATCACGAAAAATGAATTAAGTTATAAAACTTTATAACTTAGTATATTTTTCTAAAATAATCATTTAAATATCAAAATTTACTAAGTTGGAGTATTAGGTGGTAAGTTCGCGGGCCGTCACAGACAGGCGTGCAGGTGACGTGGCATGGCTTGGTGACGTGTCCGGCGACGTGGCGGTGCCCGGTTTGTCTCGAATTTGGGGTCGTCACACTGTAACTGAAAGCATACAATTTCTATAAATAATGAAAAACTGAACAAAAAGTATGCAAAAATCTAACAAGCTTCTACAAGTAATGATAGACATAACGATTATGCAAATCTAAGTTTGGTCAGCCGACATCCCCAAAGACTCTAACCCTATCACGCTAATAACATTAGTTGTGTGGACTGCCGACATCCCCGGGACTTTAACCAAATGAGCCACGCATATCGTATGGTGGAAAGATATCAAATGTGTGGAATGCCACCGACATCTCCAGGGACTCTAACCTCAAGTATTGTGCAACTCATAAAGTAAGGGCACCTACAAAGTTTGGTTACTCAGTTCATGCCAATCAAAGAGTTCATGTTGTAGATTTTACAAACAAGTGTCGCACAATAAACATATTAATATAGCTGTCTACATACACCAACAAGAGAGTAAAACAAATCATAGCATGCTACTAAAAGGACATTTTAATAGCTCTGAGGTCAACAACAATAAAAGAATCCAATCATAGAGCAAAACCAAAACAAAGAATGCCCTGTGACAATTTATTACACGATGATTTTAGCCAAAGAAATCATAGACACGAAAGTATACACAAGAAATGACATTAAAAATATAAAATTAGCAGTAAAATAGTCAAAATGACTGAATATCAACTCAGAAAATGGAAATGAAATGAAGAGAATTGCCTCAACTGATTTACTTACCTTAAATGTACGCAATTCCTAGCCTATACCGACTCTCGACCATTTCAAACTCACGTTATACACCCTGTTAGTCCTCTGTAAGCTCCTCGAGGTGTCCTAAAAAATTTAATTGAACTTGTTTCAGTTTGGTTAAATGGTTTTAAATTCTAATGTTTCACAATCAACCCCCTTAATACTTTGTTTATGTTGAAATCTACTTTAATAAATTAAAATAGTTTGGGTGCAACATCTTATAAGTTGTTTTCAATTACCAAACGTTAAAATCACGTATTGTAGTACAAAGGGAGGTTTTTAGAGCTATGTCTTAGCTTTCCAAAACTATGATGTTTGTGTAATTTCTATAACAAAATCGAATGAGATATGGAAGTTATACCACGATGACTCAAAACAGTTTTATATTCAGACCGTCAATTGTAAAAATTTCATTTCTTCTAAGCCATAGCTTTAAAACTCATGATTCTTTTACTAAAACCTAAAAACATATCCTAAAACATCATACTAAAAGATGAGCTCAACCAAATAAGAAATAAGGGAGTTATGCTTAAAACAGTAGGACATTAGCAAAGCTGTGAGCTCGAAAATTGCAGATTCATCACCGAAGTTATAGAGGGTTTCTAGGCAAAACATTTGAATTTAAAAATCTTTCAGTAGACAAAAATTGTTCCCCTTTGAGTTAACTTTCAATTGCCACCAAAATAAGTCCATTTTGATTTAAAATGAGGAAGTTATGTCCAAATTACATAGGCTGACTCATAATAACAACATACATAATTTCCAGTTTTGTTTTACAAATTTATGAATTTAAAAAATTTATAACTTAATGAGAACAAATCCAAATCCAAAACTTCTTTATAGTAGAATTAGTAAAATTTCACAAGGAGTCCAAATATGGAATTAGATTTTAAAAACTAAGTCATTTGCCTATTGAGGTTGTTGAAAAACTAAAATTGAACCAAATCTTACAATTTTTTGTGGAATTTAACAAAGTGTAGTTGTTGATTAGCTTACGTAGTTGTGAAGCTTCCTTAATTTGATCAATCTCCTCCTAATTCACAAACTTTTTTCAATAAGTTGTTGATTTTCCTTTCCAGATTTCTCTATCCCTATTTTTGAATGAAAATGAATTGGTTTTGCATGAAATCTCCATTAACTCTATTTATACAGTGATGAGGCTTATTTGTGACCATTGATCTTATTTACACTAACATCCCTATGACAATCTAATGGCTTATAATATGGTCCTACAACCTACTAAATCATCCATAATAACTCACATATTGATTTAAGCTACCTTATGATGTGATAGCACGCATTTCGGGGCATATCGATATTCTTTGTTTTATTTGTCTAACTTATGTCACATTTATATGAATTCAATTATAGCATATTGGATTAGCTATTTTAAATCTCACTATCTAAATTAGAATTTATCACATCACTGTCTACTTTGGTCCCATACTGGCATGCATCTCGAGGCGTGTCTCCGCTCTCACACCTAACTTACAAAATACAACACTAAATAAATATTTTCGAGTATAGTGTACATACATACATCACACTAGGCATCCATCACTCAAAAGTAATATATTTTTCGGTCATCACGCCGAGTATTATGACCATGTACCCGTTCTCAAGTTACGTCATGGGTCGATAACCCTAATTAGGGACTACTTTACTATTAATAAATTTTGGGCTGTTACAGGTTCATTACACATTTCAGCAGTATTATGGCACCAATGACATATTATATGAAGGGTGCAAAGTTTATGTGGAGCGATGAAACAGAGGAGGCGTTTCAGCTTATTAAAGTGTGATTCACTACTGCACCTATGTTAGTGTTGCCGTACTTTCATCTCCCTTTTGAGTTGAATTGTGACGATTCTATGGTGGGCATTAGGGCTGTTGTAAGTCAGAATAGAAAGCATGTGGTATATTTCAATGAAGTTTTGTTTGGGGCTAAGTTGCACTATAATACTTACGATGTGAAGTTTTATGCTATGGTGCAAGCAGTCAAACATTAATGCCATTACTTTTTCCATCGAGAATTCGCGTTGTTTACTAATCACGATGCTTTGAGACATTTGCACAGGCAAGATAATGTTTCGGCAAGCATGCTTTGTGGATGGCGTACTTGGAACATTTTACTTTTGTGGTAAAAAATAAATTTGGTGTGACAAATAGGGTGGCTGATGCTTTAAGTAGAAGAAAAAGTCTATTAAATCGAATGACTGTGGAGGTACCATGCTTTTCATCTTTCTCTGAATTATTTGATACTGATCATTTCTTTGCTGGTGTTTTGTCAAAAGTGTGTAGTGGTGAACATATAGATTATGTGTTGCATGATGAGTTTTTATTCAGGGGCAACCAATTTTATGTTCTTGATTGTAGTTTGGGATTGCAAATCATTAAGGAGCTACATAATATGGGTCATGACAGTATTTCGTAATTTTTTTGTGTGACGACTCCTACTCAAATTAGGGCACCGCCTGGCCTAATCTTGTAATTAAACCTTTGATCCCCACCATGTAGGACTTAACGATATATTAGTCAGTATTTCTAATAAACTCACCACAATAGCTATTGTTCTAATAAACATTACATCATTCTTAAACTTAATAATATTTCTGAGTAAATTAAATTTTTATACAATTTAAAGATTTTTCAGCGGAAGTCTAGACAAATTAGCAAAAGTCATTCATATAAAACCATAGTATAAGGAAAATCAGGAAACAAAGATCACATGCATATATATATATGAACACGTGTCTAGTACGTAACTATCTCTAAACCCATAGTATACATCCCCAAAAATATATAAAAACATATTTAAAAGTCATGCAACAAAATCGAAATCTACAAAACCAGACGTAGCAGCACTCCACTAGCTCAGAGATAGTCGCCGATCTTCTCCTTGCCCGGCCTGCTACTCGATGGATCTGCACCCACCGTCATAAAAAGGACGGTGAGTACAGAAAAAGTAGAAAGTAACACTGAGGGACATTTGTTCACATTTCCAAATATACAATAAGTATCCGAAAGCATAGTAATAATATATCCGAAAGCATAACAATAACAACTATGCTAAAAAGAAATCATTTTATAAGATACTTCGGTTAAGTAACATGAACTGACACTTGGCTAAGTAGTAATGATTTAGGGTCGGTCGGCCGCGAGTTACATCACATCAATCTTTTTTCACTATTTTGGGCATAATCAATTCTTTTAAGATGCCTTCACACTATTATAAATGCCATTAACATATATAAATACTCATAGGTGTCCCTCACATGTAATGTATACTTACCAACAACCCCGAGTCTCATACCCTGTGTGTTGCACAAGCTAGTGGTGAGATCTCGACTACCTTGGAAGTCTAGTGACCCTGTGTGCCACGCACATCTCTTTCATTTCATGGTCCTAAATAAAAACTACTTTCATAACCTAATAAATGACATGGTTTAGGAATCCAACAAATGTAATTGCATATCTAATGCTCAAAGGAAAATAGACTACAATACCATCACACACCTACCTAATAGCATGCTATTTCATTGGACTAGATATCTCCACTATCAAAAATGACATAGCACATAATTTAGAGTCAATGAAACCATTTAATAAAAAACCAATGCCATGATAGTTAACTCATAAAATGAAAGGAAACAACAAGTCATGACAAGTAGAGTATAAAGATCAATTTAGTTCAAATAACTGAAAATAAATAACAAAATATGAATGAAATGTAAATAAATATCTCAATCAATTTACTTACAATCCACACAAATTTCTAGCTAATTCGGCCTCTCGACATCTCAAAACACGTATCCGAACCCTCGAGACTTTTTCATAGGTTATTGGTGTCATTTCATATGTTTTAGAGTGTGTTTAGACCTTTAGTTAGGGTATTATAGTTGTTTAGAATGTTTAAATTGAGATTAGGAAATTGCTATTTTTGTGCTGTCAGAGCACTAAGCGCTCTAAGTGACTGGTCTAATGCGCTAATGACCTTATTAGCATGCTAGTCAATCTGATTAGCAAGCTACATGCAGGTAGAGCACTGGTTGGCACATCTAGCGCGCTATGTGCAGGAAAACGCAGAATTCTACATTTTGAATTCTGAGTTTTCTCGATACATGGATAAGTCCAACACCTTGGGCTCTCTTGTACCACACCTCCAGAGACCCAAGTTACCCATCACAACATAAGAACAACCACACTTCAATTATATGACAAATTCATCAACTTAAACTAAATTACTAGTGTAAATAGAATTACCTAGTAGTACACCACATCTAGCTTAATTAACTCCTTCCCAAATCAACAAATCCTCTCTTCAACTCCCTTGCTGATCTCTCTGATATTCTTCTCCAGATTTTTCTTAACTCCTAAGTTTAAGAAATGAGAATGAAATGGTTACATGAGTTGATTAATTCAATATTATATGTATAGATAAGATTAATTATTATCCATTGATTTTTATGTACAAACGTTTCCTAAGACTAACCTAATGGCCTACAGATTGACATAATTCCACTAACTCTCCACTAACTTCCTCTAACTAACACTAATTGAGAACTCAATTAGTTTCTTGATGTGTCAATACGTATTTCAAAAAGTATCAATGACTAATGTTTTAACTTGCAAACTTAGGTTACAGTTAATATAAAATAAACTATAGCCATATTAATACTACGATTTAAGCTACATTGAGCTTAAATCAACTTACCACATCACTCTCTACCCCGATCCTACGTCGTCACGCATCTCGATGCGCATCCCTTTCACGTCTTAACACCTAAAGACAAGTAGGAGTTACTTAATATCCTACACATATACAATACACAAGGGATACATCACAACAAATCTACCATATACACCGGTCACATCATTTCAGTTAGTGCATGTATCTCGATATGGGTCTAACCTCACGGGAATATAGTCTTGACTAAAGAATTAAGCTAGGATTAGGAACTCGGCCGTGACCGTTGGGTCTTCCTATTATTGGCCTACTATTTGGAAATAGGTGGATGGATATATGCAGCGTTACCGAACATGTCAAATTTCGAAATGTACATCGATCAATAACGGTTTTTATATGCCACTGCCAATTCCAGAGCAGCTATGGGTTGATCTGAGCATGGATTTTCTACCGAGATTGTCTGAAACACAACGAGGTCATGATTCTATTTATGTGGTGGTCGACCATTTTTCTAAGATGGTTCATTTTATTCCTTGCTAGAAGACTACAGATGCTATGGAGGTGGCACAGTTGTTCTTTCGGGAAGTTCATAGTATGCATAGAATACCTACTTCGATTATGTCAGATCAAGATACTCGGCTCCTTAGTCGTTTTTGGTGAAGTTTGTGAAAAATGGCGAACACACAATTGAGATTTAGTAGTGTTTATCATCTACAAACAGATGGGCAAACTAAAGTGGACAATTATTCTTTGGGCAACTTTTTGAGGAGCTTGGTGGGTGATAATTCCAAAGTTGGGATATGAAGTTGAGTAAGACAAAATCTGCACACACCCATGTTGTTAACATGAGTACGATATTTAGTCCTTTCAGATTGTTTATTCGTTACTTCCTCAAGGTCCCCTTGATTTGATGTCATTGCCAAGTAATACGAGGTTGCATGGAAAAGCAGAGGACTTTGTGAGTAGTTTGCAAGAGGTTCATCGAGCTGTCAGAGATAGTTTGCATGGGGCTAATGAAAAGTACAAGAAATCTGCAGATTAAAAGAGACGTCATGTGGAGGTCAATGTTGGTGACTTTGTTTAGGCAGTCCTTACAAAGAATCATTTCTTTGTTGGTGATTACAACAAGCTTTCAGTGAGAAATATTGGTCCAGTAGAATTATTAAGAAAATTAGTCCTAATGCCTAGCGGTTGAAATTATTGAGTCATATTCATACGGCTGAATTGTTTAATGTCAGACATTAAGTTCCTTTTTATGGAGATACATCAGAAGATGAAGATTCGAGGGTGAACTTGTCCCCTCTGGAGAGAATGATGCAGTTCAAGAAATGACAAACACTTTCTTGGAAAAACTTGATCAAAATTGATTTTTGTTGACTTTTGGAAGGTCCGAACAAGAAATCTTGGAGTTGTGAAGATATGAGTTTATTGGAAACGACGTGGCGATCAATACACACCGCTTCGCTATGATAACATTATTTTTTTAGCAAAATTCCTTCGTTTAGGTATCTAAAATCGCGAATTCACTATTTTTAGAAAGTTGTAGTTTGGTTATAACTTTTAGTAAGAGTTTCCGTTTTGACACTATTTATGGTGTTAGGTTTCTTATTTCGTATAGTTTATGGTTTAGGGTGTTTTAGACTTTTACTATTTTTGGCAAAAATTAGGATTTTTTATATAAAGCACCCTTTTGACTGTAATTCGTTGCTTTTCAATAAATTTCAAACATTTGTTAAGTACTTGCCCTAGATTGCTTGTTTGTGGATTTTGAACAATTTATTTGGAAGATCCTCGCTGCGTTAAGTTTTAACACGAAAGCTCTCGGTATTATTATGGGAAACATTGTTGGAGATGTTGGGATAGTCTCGCATCAACTAAATAGAATACAATATTACGTCTTATATATGTGTGGAGTGGATACTCCGCCTTGCCTTGACATTTTGAAGAGTGGAGTGAACCCTACTTTCATACTTAAACCCATGCATAAAACTAGGCACCACACTCTGCTCACCTTGGATTGAGCTTAATATTATAAAAAAATGAACATGAGGGAGGAATGTTGGGATAGCCCATTGTCCAAAGGGCTTCGTAGTCATCCAACTAAAAAATGAAGGATTTAACTTGAGGTTAAGAGGGGCTAATAAAAAATAAATAAAACTAAACCAACCCTTCAAGTTGTGAAGGACTACGGTCAAGTCCTAATTGGACTTGAGGGGGGAATGTTGAAGATGTTAGGATAGTCAAACATCGACTATATATAATACAATATTAAGGCTTAGATGTGTGGAGTGGACTCTTCATCTTTCCTTGACATTTTGAAGTAAGCCCCACTTTCACATTTAAACCACACATAAAATTAGCTAGTCATCACACTCTTCTCACCTGGGATAGGGCCCAATTTAATTTATATAAACTGAAAAATAGATTATCGCTTATATACTTTATTACGAAGTTTTGCTTAACCAATGAAAGTCTATTATTTCAGTCCACACATTTTCAACACTCCACCTTAAACCGAAATCCATCCAAGGTGTCTTCTCTTAAGTCCTAGTTATTGTTGACTCTGATACAATATTTTTTTTTTTCGTTTTCGGTCCAAGTTGGAGTGTTAAAGATTTGTGGACTGAAATAATAGTCCCACATCAGTTAAGTGAAACTTCTTAATGAAGTAATAAGTTAGTATCTCTCATATAGATGCCTTTTGAGATAAAACCCACCTATGAGTTGAAGGTAATTAAGTTGAGGAAATATTGGTACTGACGGAGAGCCATGGGCTCGCGCCCACATATATGTGTGGTCGTGCCCATCATGAAATCTAACACGCCCAACAATTAACACCAAAATATCAAATGCTAGCTGCTGTCTAGTGATAAATTAGAACTTAATTTTGAAGCAAAATTAAGTCAGCTAAGATAGCTAGTGTGTCTCCCTCACTTTTGCTAGGTTTAATTTGTTGCCAAATTATTTCTAAAGGTTGCCAGTTAAATTAGACTCGATTGCTTGAATTAGAACTTAGGTCAAGTATAAATCAAGAGGACCCTAGCTCTCTGAATTTTGTCCGAATTTATGAAAATGTTGTCCAAACCTTATTTAATGACTCTCATGGAGGAGCTGTAATCTCTAAAATTGCACAAGAAAAATCACAACACTACAGGATGAAAACAAACAAATTTTTCATGAAAAAAGAACTAATTTAATAAATATAAAAAAAACTTTATTATATAATGTGATGCAACATTTCAACTACTCCAACCTAATCTAGCTATATTGTACTTGAAAAAGAATATATATATATATATCCACTACTATATTAATAGAGTGAATATATATGGACCGTGAGGAAAGGTCTATTTTACCCTTTGTTCCATTTCTCCGAGTCATCTCCATCATTTTTCCCACTTTGTATTCCGACTTCGACAATAACAATGCGAAGTTCGTCATCTCTTTTTTTTTTCCCGACTTCGACACCAACAATCTAAAATATTAACCCATCTTTCTCAGCAATCTTTAATAACTCTATAGCTATATTTGTCACTTGTATTTTTCTATATGGTTCCTCAAAGTGTCATTAACAATGCCGAATTTCTTCTGCTTTTGTGTAGGTATTGTAAGGTTTTTTTATTCCTAATTAATGTTTGGTATTTTTAGCCTTTTTTGATTCTTAATGTTGGATTTGATTTTTTTTTTCTTAAAGAATATATATTTTAGAAAACCACTACCATTATGCAAGATTTATTTAATTGATTCGAAATCATTAGTATTTAGAATTTTTAGTTGATTGTAATATATGAAAATCCATTATTTCTCTTCTCCTTGACTGTGCACATTGCAAGATTAGCACATTGGCATATGGAATATCTCTTCTTTTGTGTGTGTATGTTGTTGCAATGATAGGGAGCCTATTAATGATAAAAAAATAATAATAATTAAAAGCAATGTCTAATTAGCTGGCATGGCATGATTATCGTATAATTCTAGATAAATAGAAACAAACGTACAAGAGTTGCACAAAATTATTGAAGTCCATATTGTCAAGTTGCAGTCTTGTTAATTAGTACTTAAAAGATAATGATGCCTATGTTATATTAAAATTCATAGATGTATTTTTTTGAGTAAATTCATAGATGAACTTGTATATGTTAATAATAATGTATTTTATGTTTTCAATCGAGGTTAAGTCCTTATAGGTTTGATCTAATGTGAATTAGACTTTAAACATGTCTCGACTCTCGAGTATGTATACTTTTGATGTGTTGAGATATAAACTCAATTTTAGTGAATTTGTTTCTATTTGTTGTTGGTTTTATTTCTTAATTTGGTATGGTTCAATTGAAGTTCTTTTCAGTTTAAGTTGAGAATTTCAGGTTTAATTTGCAAGTTTGGTTTCTTTGCTCATCTTGAACTTTATTTAAAGCTTTACTTTCAAAATTTCTCCTCGCATTTTTTGAATGCTTCTTTTGATTAAATATGAAAAGTGTGTTTCAAATATGAGTTATTTTTTCCTTTTGATTTGATTTCTCATTAGACATATTGAATGAACGGTGCAATGCAATAGTACTATAATATGTTTTTAAAGGAAGTTACGAAGTCTGCTGCATTGTCATTTAAAAAAAAACAAAGAATCAAACCAACAAACGAGGTAGATATCTTGGAGAGAAAAATAAAAATAAAAAATAAAAAGATACTTGCGCAAGAAAATATCCAGAAGCTCTTAAAATATAAATAAGGTACTCTTATGTTTCCAACTTCCTCAATATGTTGAAGAAAAGATAAATAATAATAATAATAATAATAATTAGCAATTGTTGAGGTATCTAAGAAAACGCTTATACAATAAAGACAACAAAGACATATTTGGTTATTGGAGACGTCGGGTTATTCTATGAAATATGTTGTCTACAATATGAATGTAACTAATTCTTCATTTGTAAGAAACACCTGCCATCTTTCTTGTCAATGAATAGTCTCACAAATTGTAATTGATCATGTATATTACCACCAGATTTTACTCGTCAGCTAATTTTAATAAAGTTTTAGCATAATTCAAATATACACTCTTTGCAATCTCAATCTTAAATTTAGAAGTTGAGCATAAATTGAGGGACCATCTTTACTTCAAAACTATGGGAAAACATTTATTAACAAAAATGAAAAAAAATAGATACAAAAGACAACTCTTTCTATAGCATACAATACGGCCATAGAAATAATCTTTACTTCCCCTGTACTAACAAAACTTTAAATTCTCAAATTCATAGCCGGCTTATTGTCCATAACTATATAAATAAGATCAATTTCTCCTTCGCATTAATTATTGACACGAAAATAATTGATAATGTTCTTATTCAACCATTAATTATTACTTGTTTGGTGCTTTTTTTTTTTTCACACACCAATGACTTCAACCCCACTTTTAGTTTTAATTAAATTTATGTAATATATGCGAAGCACGTGCACCGCAAGTGAGGAGCACTTTATGACAATTAGTATATATATATATACTTGACTATATATGTCGATCTTTCAGGAATCCTCTTTGTAATCACTAAAAAAGTTTAACCAAAATGAACTAAAAGAACGGACGTTATGTTGTTTCCAACCTCTCATGGCCCAAATGGTCCATACGTCGGTCGCTTGTTGTAGAGACATCCCGTTATTTCGGCTATACAATTTTGGTCTGCACTAGCTGGCATTGCCTTCATGATGCATGGCCTGAAATGATCTCGAACAATTGATCGTTTAAGTTTTTGATAGGAATTAAATGGTTTAAATTAAATCTTGAATATTGAAGCGTTAACTTTATAAAGATAGTGTTTATCATATCAAGTTAGAAGTTAGAATTACAATAACTCGATAAGTGACAGTATTATTAGACTACATAAGGATGTTCATGAAATTCATGAAGCCACAAATCCAATTGAATTAGCTCTCACTGGTTCGTAGTTTGAATTTGTTAAACTGAATTGAATTGCAAAAATTATAGTATGCATGGATTGGATTGCGGATCGCGAATCCAATCCGGTCTAATTATTTTTTATAATCTTAAGATCTTGGATTATATTGAGACGATGTTAGCATTTTATGCTTCTAATTCATCTTCTATTTATCGACACACACTTGAAAATCTAATTTTTTACAACTTAAATTAATTCTTTGATTCTTAAGTACACATTTGTAGTCATAAAAAGTCAAAAAATATGTAAAAGTTTTAAATTAAATTATTTTAAATTTTAAAGTACACTTTACTTCGTACCCTAAAAATTCTTAGTTATAAAAGTACAAAATTGGTATTTTAAAATTAAAACTTAACCAAATCTTACTAAGTTAAAAAGAAAATTGCGATTAATGAAAAAAAATGATGAATAAAACTTTGAGTTCAAATAATTTAAGTTTAGATTTTTCTATATTTATCTGATTTTAGAGCTTAAAAATTGTAGACTTTTTTTTTGTTGATAAAAATTTAAATCATTTGGCCATTTGCCTATGAACTCTAAACTCCCAAAAAATAAAACTTCCAACAAGGGAAGAAAATCAAACCTCCAACTAAGGAAAAGAAATTTAATTAAGGCTTCCAACAAGAGAAGAATTAAAACTGCTTTTATTTTAATAAAAAATACCAACGAAAAATATCGATCCAATAGACGCTGACGCAAATCTACACACAAGCGTCGATGAAGATGTAGAGTTGAAGATCGATTTGTGCCAATATTTATTTTTTTATAGGAATGTAAACAATTTTTGTATCCGCCAAGATTTAAACTCATGACCTCTTACTACCAATTCTCATACTAAATCATTGAGTCACTCAATTGGTTGATTGAATTGTGCTAATATTGAATCTGATATCTTCAATACAAAAGGATCTGTTGATCATCGATCTCGAATCTAATCAAATCTGCTCTATTTGACGAACAAAAAAGAAACGGATATCATTGGAGCCACCGCCGATCAAAAGTGAAGATCGACGATGGCTTAAAATTTGTAGTTAAGTATGAAAAAAGTTAATTTAAGTTGGAAAAAAATTAAATTTTGAACTTAAGACAAATTAAAATAAAAATACTAACATAATCTCAATATAGTTCAATATCTTAATATTATATATTTGTATGGACAATTTAATTTATATAAAGGTAAATTGAACCAGATTGCGGATTAAGAAATGCAATTGGAATCACCGATTGCAACTTTTGCAATCAAGTCCAATTAACAAACTCAATCTATAAACCATTTATAGCTAATTGAATTAGATGGAACTGGATTTGTTGATTCATGGCTTTCACGTACACTCCTACAATTACATGCACATATATATAGTGCAAAATCAATATATGGTGCTTGGAAGACATGTACATATTGCATGGCATCAACTCATAAATATATATATATATATATATATATATATATGACGTCTCTTGTGAGGTCTCGCTCAGGGTCGTGGCCTATTGAAGTTGCTAGCTGGACATTATAAGTATGTGTAGTGCCCTTCATGTGTGCTCTCAAAAAACAAGACGGTAAGGGTAGTATCCGTAGAGAAGATGCGGTTTTTGTTAGCACTTATAGTTGAATCTGATGTCACTTGGCAAAAAAGGGAAAAAAAAAAAGTTGTTAGTCAGCACTTATAGTTGAATCTGATGTCACTTGGCAAAAAACAAGGGGAAAAAAAAAAAAAGTTGAGTCTGATGTCAGAGTTCAATTTATGGAATGGGACGAGATTTGCTGAAGGGAGTGTGACATTGATAATGATTATCAAAAGAAAAAACCTACAAAAAAATTAAAGTGAAGGCAAAAGTAAAGGTAAATCATACATCGTATACGGCTTTGCTTTTTGGTAGGCATGCAAACATATTTACATCAAACTCTTAACTTTGTCAAATCCTCTTGACAGCAAGTGGTTTTAATAGAAGTATCTATTTGTTGTATATGCTTGTATATATAGATTGATTAATTGGCAATGAAAAAGACAGAGAGAAAGAGAAAGATTTCTCACAATTATCATGGTATAAGAGCCCACAGTTTGGATGTGACCAGGGAGAAAAAACTCCTAGATCATGTAACTTTCGGTCAATGGATGAGTGTTAAAGATGTGTGGACTAAATGTTAGTCCCACATCAATGAAACTTCGAAATGAAGTGTATAGATGATTAATTCCTCCTAACTAGTACCTATAAGAGTTGAAAGTGGTTAAGTTGGGGACAAGCGGAGGAGATCCACGAGCTCGCGCACGCATATGCGAGTTTTGACATGTTATCATATCCGCGCATTCTGAAATAAAATTTTGCATATAGATCTAAACTTGAAACAATCATGGCAGGACAACAAAAATCATTGAAGCACGGTTCCGTGAAGAAAAATCATAACACTACAGGATGAAAACAAACAAACTTTTCATGAAAAAAGAACAAATTTAATAAATATAAAAAAAACTTTATTATATAATGTGATGCAACATTTCAACTACTTGATGAAGTCCAAGAATTAGCTTGTAAATTCTTGGAAAAATATGATGGAAAGATATGACAGGATGACATTTTAATAATTTCCGCAAATGGCGAAGTTTGGGCGTTTGAGTTTTGGCGTTCCAGGGGCATGAGTTTATTGGAAATGGCGTGGAGATCACAACTCACAGCCATGCCATGACTACAACGTTTTTTGGCGAAATTCCATCGTTTCGCCCTCCGAAACGGCAATTTTGCTATTTTAGGAAAGTTTTGTTTCACTTATAACTTCCATTAGGAATTTCCGTTTTTATTGTCGTTTGCGGCATTTGTTTCTATTTTTCGTCTAGTTTTAAGTTTATGGCTTTTTGGACATTTTACTATTTTTGGCAAATTTTAGGGTTTCGCTATTTAAGCGATCTATTAGGTGTAATTCGTAGTTTTGGATGAAATGAAAGAATTTTCAAACTTTGGCTTAAGTTCTGATCTAGATCGAGTTGTTCGTGTATTCGTTCAACTGGTTTAAAAGATCTCCGCTGCGTCAGTTGATATCGAGCTCGCTTGATTGGAGAAATCATCTTCTTAGAAGAGGAACCAGCAGCGTATCGAGGAGGTGTATGACCGTGACAATTTGAATCGGAAAATTGGCCAATTGATTGACCAACGCATGGGCGCGGTGGTAGAACAATTAACTGCCAAAATCGATCAGTTGTTGGGTCAGAATATGAATCATATCGTATCCGTAACCATCGAAGGGAACCTGTTGGTGATGAACCAGTAGGAGATTCTTCTACCGAAAGGGAGGATGAGTATGTTGAGGCACCGAGGAGGCGCGCTACAGGCCGCGTGCAGTTGAGGATGATCGCAGGTGGTGGGAGTCTGGGATGAAGACGGAGGTCCCAGAATTTTATGGCACCCTTCAACCGGAAGAATTCTTAGACTGGCTAGCGTCTGTTGAAGAAGTCCTAGAATTCAAAGGTGTGCCCGAAGACAAGCGTGTGCAACTGGTTGCGACCGGATTCCGCAACAGTGTCACGGCTTGGTGGCAACAGCAGAAGTTGATGCGGAATAGGAATGGAAAGGCGAATATCACATCGTGAGAGAAGATGAAAAAGCACTTACGGGCTAAGTTCTTGCCTTACAATTTCCAACGCCTTATGTATCAGAGGTTGCAGAATCTGAGACAAGGGACAAAGTCAGTAGATGATTACACTACTGAGTTTTATCAGTTAGTCGCGAGAAATGAACTTGTAGGAGACTAACGACCAATTAATGGCGTGGTATATTATTGGACCGAGGGTGCAGATCCAAGATGTCGTCAACATGTTTAATCCGTCTTCCTTATCTGCAGCGCACCAGCGAGCATTGTTGGTAGAGAAACAACAGCGTCGGGGTGTTAGTAATGCTTCCAGTAATGTTAGTGTTGGGACATCCAATACTAAAGGTAATATCGCTGCAATTAACCCTGCTAGTCGCACAAACAGACCTAGCACTAGTGGGATTAAATGCTTCGATTGTGGCGAAGTTAGTCACAGGAAGTCAGAATGTAAAGGGAAGAAGACTTTTTATTGAGAATGAAGAGGAAGACGAAGGGGAAGAGACCAACATCACTATACTTCTGACAACACAGAAGAGGAGGTCGTGACTGGAGATGTGGGTACTGCCTTAATTGTAAGGCGTTCTTGTATACTCATAGAGCTGTCGCTGATGATGAGTGGTTGCAGAATAACATCTTTCAGCCCAAGTGTACCATCTTAGGCAAGGTGTGCAGGTTCTTGATTGATGCAGGCAGTTGCGAGAATATCGTCTCAGTTGAAGCGGTTCAGAAGTTGGGCCTTGCAACTGAACAACACTCCAGGCCCTACAAGCTAGCTTGGCTGAAGAAGGGTGGTGAGGCGAAGGTGTCGAAGCGCGCTTTGGTGACTTTTTCTATTGGTGCTAACTAGAAGGATTCAGTCTGGTGTGATGTTGTGGCTATGGATGCTTGTCACTTGTTACTGGGACGTCTTTGGCAGTTTGATAGGGGAGTTGTGCACGATGGCAGAACCAATAAATACACCCTTATGTTTAAGGGAGTGAAGATTGTGCTAGTACCCCGCCAAGGACCCGGAGGAAGTTAAACCTACTAAAGAATCTAGCAGTTTGCTGTCTTTGGCAAGATTTGAAGATGAATTATAGGATTCTGAGGTCGTTTACATCTTGATGGGAAAGGAGGTAGATAGAGATGTTGATGTTCCTGAAGCTGCAATTCCTATTGTGAAGGAGTTTTGTGATGTTTTCCCTGATGAGATGTCAGAAGGACTGCCACCATTGCGTGATATTCAACATCAGATTGACCTTGAACCTGGTGCGTCACTACCTAATAGACCACACTACCGAATGAGTCCCAGTGAGCATGAGGAGTTGCGCAGACAGGTTGAAGAGTTATTGGCGAAGGGATTCATCCGTGAAAGTCTGAGTCCGTGTGCAGTGTCAGCCCTCCTTACACCAAAGAAAGATGGCTCCTAACGGATGTGTGTGGACAGTAGAGCAATCAATAAGATTACTGTCAGGTATCGCTTTCCTATCCCTCACTTGGATGATTTACTTGACCAATTGAGTGGAGCAGAAATTTTTACAAAATTGGATTTGAAGAGTGGGTACCACCAGATTCGCATTAGAGTTGAGGATGAGTGGAAGAATGCTTTTAAAACTAGGGAGGGGCTGTATGAGTGGTTAGTCATGTCGTTTGGGCTGTCAAACGCACCTAGCACCTTCATGAGAGTCATGAATAAAAGCTTGAGACCTTTGATAGGCAAGTGTGTTGTGGTATATTTTGATGATATATTGATATACAGTACTAACGAGGAGGAACACCTCTAGCACGTGCGAGATGTTCTGACTATCTTGCGCAGGGAGAAGTTCTATGCTGCGATGAAGAAATGCTCATTTTTTACACCGAATGTCCTTTTCTTAGGCTATGTCATTTCTGGAGAAGGGTTGCAGGTTGATGAGTCTAAAGTAGAAGCCATTTGCACTTGGCCTAGACCCACCACAGTCACGGAGGTTCGCAGCTTTCATGTGTTGGCTTCATTCTACAGGCGGTTCATTCCACACTTCCGCAGGATCATGGCCCCAATTACAGACTGTATGACGGGCGTGAAGTTTGGGTGGAGCAACAAGGCAGATGAAGCATTCCAACTGATCAAGGTGCGATTAACCACTGCGCCCATTCTGGTGTTGCCAAATTTTCACCTACCACTTGAGTTACATAGTGATGCATCCAAGGTAGGAATTGGAGCTGTCTTGAGTCAGAATAATAGGCATGTTGCCTATTTTAGTGAGAAGCTGTCTAGGGCGAAGTTGGGGTATAACGCATATGATGTGGAGTTCTATGCAGTGGTACAAGTCGTGAAGCATTGGCGGTATTATCTTTTTCACAGAGAGTTCATGTTGTTTACAGACCATGAGGCATTGCGACACTTATGGGCAGAACAAGGTCTCGACCAGACATGCTTCCTGGGTGGCTTATTTGGAACGTTTTACTTTTGTGGTGAAACACAAGTCTGGTGTGACCAACAGAGTTGCCGATGCCCTGAGCAGACGAAAAAGTTTGTTGAGCCGCATGACTATTGAGGTACCTGAGTTTTCCTACTTCTCTGATTTGTTTACTACTGATCCTTTCTTTGCTGCTATCGTGGAGAAGGTGCGGAGTAGGGAGCTTACTGATTACACACTCCAGGAGGGTTTCTTATTTCGGGGCAACCAGCTTTGCGTTCCTAATTGCAGCTTGAGATTACTGATTATTAGAGAGTTGCATGGAGAGGGACATGTTGGGCGTGATCGCACTTTGCAACTAGTGCAGGCCTCTTACTTTTGGCCTATCATTCGCAAGGAAGTGGAGAGATATGTACAGCGGAGCCGGACTTGCCAGCTTTCGAAGGGTACCGCAACTAATGCCAGTCTATATATGCCTTTGCCCATTCCAAAACAGCCATGGGTAGCATGGATTTCGTGTCGGGGTTGCCTAGAACGCAGCGGGCTAATGACTCTATTTTTGTGGTGGTCGACCGTTTTTCCAAGATGGTTCACTTCATCCCATGCAAGAAGACCACAGATGCTGTAAAGGTGGCTCAGCTGTTCTTTCGGGAGGTGTATAGATTGCATGGCCTTCCTACCTCGATTGTTTCAGATCGGGACACCAGATTCCTCAGCCATTTTTGGCGCAGTTCGTGGATTATGGTGAACACGCAGCTGAAATTTAGCAGTGCTTATCATGCGCAAACAGATGGGTATACTGAATTTGTCAACTGTTCGTTAGGCAATCTTTTGAGGAGCTTGGTGGGTGAGAATGTCAGGAGTTGGGACTTCAAGTTGAGCCATGCAGAATTTGCACACAACCATGCTGTTAATCGAAGTATCGGGTTTAGTCCTTTTCAGTTTGTGTATTCAGTACTACCTCGAGGTCTTCTTGATCTATTACCAGTACCAAGTAAGACTAGATGGCATGGCAAGGCAGAAAACTTTGTTAGTGGGCTGCAAGAGATTCATCAATCTATCAAAGATAACTCGCAGAAGGCTGCTGACAAGTACAAACAATATGCAGATCGAAAGAAGCGTCACGTGGAGTTTGAAGTGGGTGACTTTGTGTGGGCAATTCTCACTAAAGACCGGTTCTCTGTGGGTGATTACAACAAATTGTCAGTTCGGAAGATTGGTCCTGTGGAGGTTCTTGAGAAAATTAATCCTAATGCTTACAGATTGAAGTTGCCAAGTCACATTCGCACGACTGATGTATTTAATGTCAAGCATCTTGTTCCCTATTATGGGGATACGTCTGATGATGACAATTCGAGGGCGAATTCTGTCCACCGTGGGGAGAATGATGAAGTCCAAGAATTAGCTTGTAAATTCTTGGAAAAATATGATGGAAAGATATGACATGATGGCATTTTAGCAATTTCCGCAAATGGCGAAGTTTGGGCGTTTGAGTTTTGGCGTTTCAGGGGCATGGGTTTATTGGAAACGGCGTGCCGTGACTATGACGTATTTCGACGAAATTTCATCGTTTCGCCCTCCGAAACGGCAATTTTGCTATTTTAGGAAAGTTTTGTTTCGCTTATAACTTTCATTAGAAATTTTCGTTTTTATTGCCGTTTGCAGCATTTGTTTCTATTTTTCGTCTAGTTTTCAGTTTAGGGCTTTTTGGACTTTTTACTATTTTTGGCAAATTTGAGGGTTTCGCTATTTAAGCGATCTATTGGGTGTAATTCATAGTTTTGGCTGAAATAAAAGAATTTTCAAACTTTGGCTTAAGTTCTGATCTAGATCGAGTTGTTCGTGGATTCGTTCAACTGGTTTAGAAGATCTCCGCTGTGTCACTACTCCAACCTAATCTAGCTATATTGTACATGAAAAAATATATATATATATATATACATCCACTACTATATTAAAAAAGTGAAATCCACTACTATATTAAAAAAGTGAATTTGGTCCGTGAGGAAATGTCTATTTTACCCTTTGTTCCATTTCTCTGAGTCATCTCCATCATTCTTCCCACTTTGTATTCTGACTTCGACAATAACAATGCGAAGTTTGTCATCTCTTTTTTTTTCCCCACTTCGACACCAACAATCTAAAATATTAACCCATCTTTGTCAACAATCTTTAATAACTCTATAGCTATATTTATCACTTGTGTTTTTCTATATGGTTCCTCAAAGTGTCATTAACAATGCCGAATTTCTTCTGCTTTTGTGTAGGTATTGTACGGTTTTTTTATTCCTAATTAATGTTTGGTATTTTTAGCCTTTTTTGATTCTTAATGTTGGATTTGATTTTTTTTTTCTTAAAGAATATATATTTTAGAAAACCACTACCATTGTGCAAGATTTATTTAATTGATTCGAAATCATTAGTATTTAGAATTTTTCGTTGACTGTAATATATGAAAATCCATTATTTCTCTTCTCCTTGACTGTGCACATGCAAGATTAGCACATTGGCATATGGAATATCTCTTCTTTTTGTGTGTGCATGTTGTTGCAAGGATAGGGAGCCTATTAATGATAAAAAAAATAATAATAATTAAAAGCAATGTCTAATTAGCTGGCATGGCATGATTATCGTATAATTCTAATAATTCTAGATAAATAGAAACAAGCGTACAAGAGTTGCACAAAATTATTGAAGTCCATATTGTCAAGTTGCAGTCTTGTTAATTAGTACTTAAAAGATAATGAAGCTTATGTTATATTAAAATTCATAGATGTATTTTTTTGAGTAAATTCATATATGAACTTGTATATGTTAATAATAATGTATTTTATGTTTTCAATCGAGGTTTAGTCCTTATAGGTTTGATCTAATGTGAATTATTGGACTTTAAACATGTCTCGACTCTCGAGTATGTAGACTTTTGATGTGTTGAGATATAAACTCAATTTTAGTGATTTTGTTTCTATTTGTTGTTGGTTTTATTTATTAATTTGGTATGGTTCAATTGAAGTTCTTTTCAGTTTAAGTTGAGAATTTCAGGTTTATGTCATAATTTGCAAATTTGGTTTCTTTGCTCATCTTGAAATTTATTCAAAGCTTCACTTTCAGAATTACTCCTCGCATTTTTTGAATGCTTCTTTTGATTAAATATGAAAAGTGTGTTTCTAATATGAGTTATTTTTTCCTTTTGATTTGATTTCTCATTAGACATACTGAATGAACGGTGCAATGCAATAGTACTATAATATGTTTTTAAAGGAAGTTACGAAGTCTACTGCATTGTCATTAAAAAAAAAAAAAACAAAGAATCAAACCAACAAACGAGGTAGATATGCTGGAGAAAAAATACAAATATATTTGCGCAAGAAAATATCCCGAAACTCTTAAAATATAAATAAGGTACTCTTATGTTTCCAACTTCCTCAATATGTTGAAGAAAAGATAAAAAAAAATTAAAAAAATAATTAGCAATTGTTGAGGTGTCTAAGAAAACGCTTATACAATAAAGACAACAAAGACATATTTGGTTATTGGAGACGTCGGGTTATTCTATGAAATATGTTGTCTACAATATGAATGTAACTAATTCTTCATTTGTAAGAAACACCTGCCATCTTTCTTGTCAATGAATAGTCTCACAACTTGTAATTGATCATGTATATTACCACCAGATTTTGCTCGTCAGCTAATTTTAATAAAGTTTTAGCATAATTCAAATATACACTCTTTGCAATCTCAATCTTCAATTTAGAAGTTGAGCATAAATTGAGGGACCATCTTTACTTCAAAACTATAGGAAAACATTTATTAATGAAAATGAAAAAAAAAATAGATACAAAAGACAACTCTTTCTATAGCATACAATACGGGCATAGAAATAATCTTTACTTCCCCCGTACTAACAAAACTTTAAATTCTCAAATTCACGGCCGGCTTATTGTCCCTAACTATATAAATAAGATCAATCTCTCCTTCGCATTGACATGAAAATAATTGATAATGTTCTTATTCAATCATTAATTATTACTTGTTTGGTGTTTTTTTTTTTTTTCTCACACCAATGACTTCAACCCTACTTTTGGTTTTAATTAAATTTATGTAATATCTGCGAAGCACGTGCACCGCAATTGAGGAGCACTTTATGAAAATTAGTATATATATATATACTTGTCCATATATGTCGATCTTTCAGGAATCCCTCTTTGTAATCACTAAAAAAGTTTAACCAAAATGAACTAAAAGAACGGACATTATGTTGTTTCCAACCTCTCATGGCCCAAATGGTCCATACATCGGTCGCTTGTTGTAGAGACATCCCGTTATTTCGGCTATACAATTTTGGTCTGCACTAGCTGGCATTGCCTTCATGATGCATGGCCTGAAATGATCTCGAACAATTGATTGTTTAAGTTTTTGATAGGAATTAAATGGTTTAAATTAAATCTTGAATATTGAAGCGTTAACTTTATAAATATAGTGTTTATCATATCAAGTTAGAAGTTAGAATTACAATAACTCGATAAGTGATAGTATTATTAGACTACATGTAAGGATGTTCATGAAATTCATGAAGCCACAAATCCAATTGAATTAGCTTTCACTGGTTCGTAGTTTGAATTTGTTAAACTGAATTAAATTGCAAAAATTATAGTATGCATGGATTGGATTGCGGATCGCGAATCCAATCCGGTCTAATTATTTTTTATAATCTTAAGATCTTGGATTATATTGAGACGATGTTAGCATTTTATGCTTCTAATTCATCTTCTATTTATCGATACACACTTGAAAATCTAATTTTTTACAACTTAAATTAATTCTTTGATTCTTAAGTACACATTTTTAGTCATAAAAAGTCAAAAAATATGTAAAAATTTTACATTAAATTATTTTAAAATTTAGAGTACACTTTACTTCGTACCCTAAAATTCTTAGTTATAAAAGTACAAAATTAGTATTTTAAAATTACAACTTAACCAAATCTTACTAAGTAAAAAAGAAAGTTGCGATTAATGAAAAAAATGATTAATAAAACTTTGAGTTCAAATAATTTAAGTTTAGATTTTTCTATATTTATCTGATTTTAGAGCTTAAAAATTGTAGACTTTTTTTTTGTTGATAAAAATTTAAATCATTTGGCCATTTGCCTATGAACTCTAAACTCCCAAAAAATAAAACTTCCGATAAGGGAAAAAAATCAAACCTCCTACTAAGGAAAAGAAATTTAATTAAGGCTTCCAAAAAGAGAAGAATTAAAACTGCTTTTATTTTAATAAAAAATACCAACGAAAAATATCGATCCAATAGACGCCGACGCAAATCTAAACACAAGCGTCAATGAAGATGTAGAGTTGATGATCAACTTGTGCAAATATTTATTTTTTTATAGGAATGGAAACAATTTTTGTACCCGCTAAGATTTGAACTCATGACCTCTTACTACCAATTCTCATACAAAATCATTGAGTCACTTAATTGGTTGATTGAATTGTGCCAATATTGAATCTGATAACTTCAACACAAAAGGATATGTTGATCATCGATCTCGAATCTAATCAAATTTGCTCTATTTGACAAACAAAAAAGAAATGGATATCATTGGAGCCACCGCTGATCAAAAGAGAAGATCGACGATGGCTTAAAATTTGTAGTTAAGTATGAAAAAAGTTCATTTAATTTGGAAAAAAATTAAATTTTGAACTTAGACAAATTAAAATAAAAATACTAACATAATCTCAATATAGTTCAATATCTTAATATTATATATTTGTATGGAAAATTTAATTTATATAAAGGTAAATTGAACCAGATTGCGGATTAAGAAATGCAATTGGAATTCCAGCTGGCCAATCTACACCGATTGCAACTTTTGCAATCAAGTCCAATTAACAAACTCAATCTATAAACCATTTATAGCTAATTGAATTAGATGGAACTGGATTTGTAGATTCATGGCTTTCACGTACACTCCTACAATTACATGCACATATATATAGTGCAAAATCAATATATGGTACTTGGAAGACATGTACATATTTCATGGCATCAACTCATAAATATATATATATATATATATATATATATATATATATATATATATATATATATATATATATATATATATATATGACGTCTCTTGTGAGGTCTCGCTCAGGGTCGTGGCCTATTGAAGTTGCTAGCTGGACATTATAAGTATGTGTAGTGCCCTTCATGTGTGCTCTCAAAAAACAAGACGGTAAGGGTAGTATCCGTAGAGAAGATGCGGTTTTTGTTAGCTCTTATAGTTGAATCTGATGTCACTTGGCAAAAAAGGGAAAAAAAAAAGAAGTTGAATCAGCACTTATAATTGAATCTGATGTCACTTGGCAAAAAACAAGGGAAAAAAAGAAGAAGTTGAGTCTGATGTCAGAGTTCAATTTATAGAATGGGACGAGATTTGCTGAAGGGAGCGTGACATTGATAATGATTATCAAAAGAAAAAACCTACAAAAAAATTAAAGTGAAGGCAAAAGTAAAAGTAAATCATACATCGTATACATGACGCTTTGCTTTTTGATAGGCATGCAAACATATTACCAACATCAAACTCTTAACTTTGTCAAATCCTCTTGACAGCAAGTGGTTTTAATAGAAGTTTGGTGTAAATTAGTCAAGTGTCATAAATTAGTCAAGCGTAATATTCTGTATATTCGATTGACATATCTTAGGAATGAGTTTAATTAAGAAAGTACGAAATTCTTAGAAGTATCTATTTGTTGTAAATGCTTGTATATATAGATTGATTAATTGGCAATGAAAAAGACAGAGAGAAAGAGAAAGATTTCTCACAATTATCATGGTATAAGAGCCCACGGTTTTGATGTGACCTGGGAGACAAAGCTCCTAAATCATGTAACTTTCGGTCAATGGAAGAGTCTTAAAGATGTGTGGACCAAATGAAAGATTAAAGTTAGAATTCCTCATAACTAGTACTTATAAGAGTTGAAAGCGGAGGAGATCCACGAGCTCTCGCACGCATGTGCGAGTTTTGACATGTTATCATATCCGCGCATTCTGAAATAAAATTCTGCATATAGATCTAAACTTGAAACAATCATGGCAGGACAACAAAAATCATTGAAGCAGGGTTCTGTGAAGAAAAATCATAACACTACAGGATGAAAACAAACAAATTTTTCATGAAAAAAGAACAAATTTAATAAATATAAAAAAAAAACTTCTATATCTATATCTTCTATATATATATAAAGTTGAAGGAGAGAGAAAGTTTCACATACTCTCTCCTTCTACTATTTCATTTTTAGAATTTTCTTAATTTTCTTAATTTTTTATTTTAAGATATTTATATATTTGTATTATTTATTGTTTTAAATTACATTCATCCCCCCATATTTTTGAAAAACGAAAAATAGATATTTATATATTTATTTTTTTTATTATTTTGAAATATATTCATTCCTCCATATTTTTGAAAAACGAAAAATAGATATTTATATATTTATTTTTTTATTATTTTGAAATATATTCATTCCCCCATATTTTTGAAAAACTAAAAATCCAACTTTGAACAACTAAACGACCGTCTAATTAATTATGTATTCATATTATTTATTTCGAATCTTACACCATCGATTTTATTACCGCAACATTATTTATATACATTATTTATATATACTGTTTTGGGCACTAAAACAGCAATTAAGTTCATTCAAATTCTTTTTTTTTCTCTTAATGAATGGTTACTTCAATGGTTTATAAGTAAATATTTTTTAAACCTTCTATTGTATATTTTTTTCTAATAAATATGGATTGATTATTGTGAATTGTAATTTTAATTGTAAAAAATATTATAATGTATTCATGTAAATTAATTTATTAACTTTATATTAAAGTTTTAATAACTCCTGCGCAAAGTGCAGGAAATCAACTAGTTATTATATAATGTGATGCAACATTTCAACTACTCCAACCTAATCTAGATATATTGTACTTGAAAAAGGATATATATATATATATATATATATATCTACTGTTATGGAATATGGATGACCATGCATGTACACCAACATATTGTGTAGTCGTGTAACTTGTATGTATCACTTAATAGTACCTCCACTTGTCTCATGTATTGTCATGTAACTTGTAGTATCCACTCTCCATGTAATGTAATCTCTCCAATGTACACCAACTCTTTCATGTATTGTCTATGTTGCTTGTGATGTGTTGTATGACATGGGGTGTATGTGTTGCTTGTACACATTGTATGAAGTACATTTATCATCATCACCAAATGGCCTATATAAAGGGTGCCAACCTCATTGTAAAAACACACCAAGTTGAATGAAAACTTCTCATTCCAACTATCTCATTTCTTCTCTTCTCCTTTGTAGTAGTAGTTTGTAGTAGAAGAAGTTCTTAGTCTTCTATTTCATTCTCTAGTTCTTAGCAAGTCTCAATTCAATTCACAACACGTTATCAGCACGAGCTTGCTCTAGCATTAAGGAGATCTTGAAGTTCAAGAAGGCTTGTTAAGGAGACAAAGCTAGGAAGGTATAACTTTTGTTATTTAAGTTCAATTTATTTATATATTATCATGGTTGCTTCCTTTTATTACATGCATCACTTATATATGCATACTTTATTCATATACTATACATTATAATGTCACCGATTGCGAAAGTATGCTCTGTAGTTGCGTCTTGTACGATCTTCTACATCAGAAATCAAAAGTCAATATGTGACATAACTAGTTTTCTCTTAAAACTACAAACGATTAGTTATTGTTCTATTCTTGATTTTATAATACAAATCATGCTATAAGTTTGAGTTGATAGTGGGTAAGCCTTGTCCCCGGTAAAGCTAAACATTGAAAGGGAGACGGGTTATCCGTTCGAGGAGGCATGACATTTAAGCAGACTTTGTCTCGCCACCCAACCTGGAGGTTGTCCCACCAACTCATACAAATAGTACATTTGATTATTAATGAATCAAGTTGTGAACATATACTTAATCATATGCTATGTTTTTTTTTTACATAAAAGAAAAGAGAAAATTATTTTATATTATATTTACTTTCAAAATATTAATCAACCATAGTTTGAATTTGTTACCTTATTATAATTCTTGTCATGATAATTAGATATTACAAATTATGAATAAAGCTTGTATCCATGCAAGGTTGTATGTTGTACACAATCATTCACCAATTTCTCTTTAGAGATTTGAAATTTTCACCTTATGGAGTTATATATATACATACCAAAAGGGTAATGCTCCAAAAAGCTCAAAATGAGCGGCTGGGTCTCATGCTACAAAATTTAATCAATCAAATATTAATTATAATTCCACAATTTTAATTACCTCTATGTTGAGGCTATGTGGAAATATGACTGATGAGACAATAAAAAGAAGGTCACGTGGCCCGCCTCGATTTATTGCTGCAACAAATATCGAGTGCGCACGTCAATCCAATAAATATTAAGGATTGATTTCTTGTCTCATGGTATTTGAGTAAAATAATGAGATATTATAAATATAATATCGCTCCCGTCAATTAGTTCTGCTTCAAATTAAGAAGCATATGTTGCATATAATGATCATGATCGCAATAATAAATTTATGGACGTGGAAAAGGTGAAAATATCAGGTAAAGGTCGTATTGACAATTCCACCAAAAATTGGAATAAAAGTGGTGCACCACTACAAAGGGCAAATAATTATTGACAATGAGCGCTCATAATTGTGACATTTTTTGGTCATATATGAAATGCTATTTTGCCTAAATATTGTCATATATATGCCCGAATATTTTTGTGACCTTTACCATGCCTTCAAAATCAAATGCAAAATATTATGAATTTTATCATTAAAATATGACTCTTTTCTGATTTGCCAAACATTATTTGTCCAGATGGATCAACAAATCATGTGTTCAAGTCATGAATCAAATAAGAGCGATATATGCCTTGCGATTGATTGTGCTACAACGCATACAATCCTTAAAAACAGAGAATATTTCTCCAATTTGAACTTAATTTGAGGCTAATGTTCAAACAATATCTGGCATCTCAAATTTGATAAATGGCTCTGGAAGAGCAAATATTATGTTGCCTGAGGGAACAACAATTCCTGTTGACAATGCCTTATATCCAGAAAAAATTTACTCAGTTTTAAAGATATTCGACAAAATGGATATCACATTGAAACCATGAACGAAAATAATAGAGAATTTCTCTATGTCACATTGGTTTCAAATGGGAAAAAAAAGAAGTGTTAGAAAAATTCTCAGCTTTATCCTCTGGATTATATTTTACTCATATAAGGCATGTCGAAACGAATGTCGTCTTAAAAAAGAAAATTAATGATCCAAAGACATTCATTTTATGGCATGACCGGCTTGGTCATCCAGGATCATCAATGATGCGAAGAATAATTAATAATTCGCATGGACATCCTTTAAGGAGTCACAAAATATTTTCAAGTTGGTGATTATAATTGTGCTAGTTGTTCTCAAGGTAAATTGATAGTTAAACCATCCCCAAGTAAAATTGTTGTGGAATCCCCAATTTTCTTAGAACGCATTCAGGGAGACATATGTGGACCTATTCATCCTCACTGTGGACCATTTAGATATTTCATGGTTTTGATAGATGCATCAACTAGGTGGTCACATGTTTGTTTGCTTTCGACCCGCAATGTTGCATTTGCTAGACTTTTAGCACAAATCATTAAGTTAAGAGCACAATTCCCTGACAACCCAATCAAGACTATCCGTCTTGATAATGCCGGGGAATTTCATTCTCAAGCATTTAAAAATTATTGCATGTCTATAGGAATTACCATTGAACATTCTGTTCCACACGTGCATACCCAGAATGGTTTAGCATAATCTCTGATCAAACGCATTCAATTAATTGCCAGACCTTTAATCATGAGAACTAAGTTATCAACTTCAGTTTGGGGACATGTAGTCCTTCATGCAACATCTATCATTCGTTATAGGCCTACTGCATACCATGAACATTCCCCCATGCAACTCATTTTAGGTCAACAACCAAATATTTCACACTTGAGAATTTTTGGTTGTGCGGTGTATGTTCCTATACCACCTCCCAATAGAACTAAGATGGGTCCACAACGAAAACTTGGGATTTATGTTGGATTTAACTCATCGTCCATTATAAGATACTTTGAGCCCTTAACAGGGGATTTATTTATTGCACGTTTTGCTGATTGTCACTTTGATGAAGCAATTTTCCCACCATTAGGGGGAGATAAGAAGTCAATTCAAAAGGAATGGCGCGAAATTGCTTGGAATGCATCAACTTTATCACATTATGATCCACGAACAAATCAAAGTGTGAACTTGAAGTTCAAAAGATCATTCATTTGCAACAAATCGCAAATCAATTACGAGATGCATTTAATGATGCAAAACAAGTGACAAAATCACATATTCCATTTGTAAATGCTCCCGCAAGAATTGATGTCTCTGTGCAACAAAATGCACAAGAACCAACGAAACGCTTAAAGCGTGGAAGACCGGTTGGTTCAAAGGATACAATTCCTCGAAAGAGGAAAACGGGAGTAAAAATAAATACAAATCAAAATACTCCCGAGAAAGCACAAGAATCCTTTGATAAGGGTTTGTCGAACAAGTTGATTCGATGAGGAACAACTTCCTCTAGAAAAAGAGGAAAAAGATGAAAATAATGAGATCTCAATAAATTATTTAAACTCGGTAAGATTTGGGATCGAAATGAAATTGTTCCCGATGATATATTTGCTTTCAATGTGTCATTTGAAATATGTGAAAATGATGATGATCCGAGAACCACGATCAAGTGGACGAATGTCAAAAAAGACCCGATTGGCAAAAATGGCAAGATGCTATCCAAGAGAGCTAAACTCGTTAAGGAAACGAGAGGTTTTTGGACCAATTGTCCAAACGCCGATGGCGTAAAACTGTTGGATATAAATGGGTATTTGTACGAAAGAGAAACGAAAAAAATGAAGTTACAAGGTACAAAGCAAGACTTGTAGCTCAAGGTTTCTCACAAAGACACGACATCGATTATGAGGAAACATATTCTCCGTTATAGATGCAATCACATTTCGGTTCTTGATAAGCCTTGCAGTCTCTGAAGGGCTTGATATGCATTTAATGGATGTCGTTACAACATATCTGTACGGATCCCTAGACAATGAGATATATATGAAAATCCCTGATGGATTTGTAATATCCGATGAAATAAAATCAAAACCTCATAACATGCATTCTATAAAATTACAAAGGTCTTTGTACGGATTGAAACAATCCGGACGAATGTGGTACAAACGGCTCAGTGATTATTTACTGAAAGAAGGATATGTAAATAATTCGCTTTGCCCATGTGTCTTCATTAAAAGATCATCAACATGATTTGTGATTATTGCTGTATATGTTGATGATTTAAATATAGTGGGAAACCACGACGACATCGTTAGAACATCCGAATACTTGAAAAAGGAATTTGAGATGAAAGAACTTGGAAAAAACAAGACTTTGTCTTGGTTTGCAAATTGAACATTTTTCAAGTGGAGTATTTGTCCATCAATCAAATTATATTGAAAAAATATTAAAAAGATTTTATATGGACAAGGCGCATCCATTGAGCTCTCCAATGGTTGTCAGATCACTTGAAGTGGATAAGGATCCATTTCGACCTCATGAAAGTGATGAAGAGCTACTTGGTCCGGAGGTACCATATTTAAGTGCAATCGGTGCACTTATGTATCTTGCAAATTGTACAAGACCCGACATTGCTTTTGTTGTCAACCTACTTGCAAGATACAACTCATCACCAACTCGAAGACATTGGAATGGTGTTAAACATATTTTTCGATATCTTCGAGGAACAAGTGACATGGGTTTATTCTACTCGAGAGGGGTAAAATTGAATCTCCAAGGTTATGCTGATGCTGGATTTTTATCTGATCCCCACAAGGCCCGTTCTCAAACGGGATATGTATTCACATGTGGTAATATTGTTGTATCATGGAAGTCAGTAAAGCAAACAATGGTTGCTACTTCTTCCAACCATTCTGAAGTACTTGCAATTCATGAAGCAAGTCGTGAATGTGTATGGTTGAGAAATATGATTGAACATATTCAAGAATCATGTGGATTGCCTTCAATAAAAGATTCTCCAACCATATTATATGAAGATAACGCAACATGTATTGCACAATTAAGTGAAGGATTCATAAAAGGGGACAGAACAAAACATATTTCACCAAAATTCTTTTATGCGCATGAGCTTCAGAAGAATGGTGAAATTGATGTCAAGCAAATCCGATCGAGTGATAATCTTGCTGATCTATTCACAAAAGCCTTACCAACTACGACATTTAAAAGGCTTTCATATGGTATTGGCTTGCGTAAACTTAAAGACATTGCAAGTAAAGAAACCGAACAAGTTTCACCCATGTTCACATGAGGGGGAGTTATTGATTAATGTATTGCACTCTTTTTCCCTTAGCTATGATTTTATCCCATTGGGTTTTCCTAGAAAGGTTTTTAATGAGGCAATCTTAACAATATTATGTCCGTCTTAATATTTATGAGAATAGTGTACTCTTTTTCTTTTACTATATTTTTTCCACAGGGTTTTTCTTAGTAAAAGTTTTAACGAGGCACAATCTCTAAGCAAGTGTCATCCAAGGGGGAGTGTTATGGAATATGGATGACCATGCATGTACACCAACATATTGTGTAGTCATGTAACTTGTATGTATCACTTAATAGTACCTCCACTTGTCTATGTATTGTCATGTAACTTGTAATCCTCTCCAATGTACACCAACTCTTTCATGTATTGTCTATGTTGCTTGTGATGTGTTGTATGACATGGGGTGTATGTGTTGCTTGTACACATTGTATGAAGTACATTTATCATCATCACCAAATGGCCTATATAAAGGGTGCCAACCTCATTGTAAAAACACACCAAGTTGAATGAAAACTTCTCATTCCAACTATCTCATTTCTTCTCTTCTCCTTTGTAGTAGTAGTTTGTAGTAGAAGAAGTTCTTAGTCTTCTATTTCATTCTCTAGTTCTTAGCAAGTCTCAATTCAATTCACAACATCTACTACTATATTAAAAGAGTGAATATGGACCGTGAGGAAAGGTCTATTTTACCCTTTGTTCCATTTCTCCGAGTCATCTCCATCATTCTTCCCACTTTGTATTCCGACTTCGACAATAATAATGCGAACTTCTTCGTCTCTTTTTTTTTCCCGACTTCGACGCCAACAATCTAAAATATTAACCCATCTTTGTCAACAATCTTTAATAACTCTATAGCTATATTTGTCACTTGTATTTTTCTATATGGTTCCTCAAAGTGTCATTAACAATTTCAAATTTCTTCTGCTTTTGTGTAGGTATTATAGGTTTTTTTATTCCTAATTAATGTTTGGTATTTTTAGCCTTTTTTGATTCTTAATGTTGGATTTGATTTTTTTTTCTTAAAGAATATATATTTTAGAAAACCGCTACCATCGTGCAAGATTTATTTAATTGATTCGAAATCATTAGTATTTAGAATTTTTAGTTGAACTGTAATATATGAAAATCCATTATTTCTCTTCTCCTTGATTGTGCACATGCAAGATTAGCACATTGGCATATGGAATATCTCTTCTTTTTGTGTGTGTATGTTGTTGCAAGGATAGGGAGCCTATTAATGATAAAAAAATAATAATAATTAAAAGCAATGTCTAATTAGCTGGCATGGCATGATTATCGTATAATTCTGGATAAATAGAAACAAGCGTACAAGAGTTGCATAAAATTATTGAAGTCCATATTGTCAAGTTGCAGTCTTGTTAATTAGTACTTAAAAGATAATGTAGCCTATGTTATAATAAAATTCATAGATGTATTTTTTTGAGTAAATTCATAGATGAACTTGTATATGTTAATAATAATAATGTATTTTATGTTTTCAATCGAGGTTAAGTCCTTATAGGTTTGATCTAATGTGAATTGGACTTTAAACATGTCTCGACTCTCGAGTATGTAGACTTTTGATGTGTTGAGATATAAACTCAATTTTAGTGAATTTTTTCTATTTGTTGTTGGTTTTATTTCTTAATTTGGTATGGTTCAATTGAAGTTCTTTTCAGTTTAAGTTGAGAAATTCAGGTTTATGTCAT
The DNA here is from genome assembly GCA_039657365.1 of Stephania yunnanensis. NCBI lineage: Eukaryota > Viridiplantae > Streptophyta > Magnoliopsida > Ranunculales > Menispermaceae > Stephania > Stephania yunnanensis. The sequence continues at coordinate 59,316,746 of CM077582.1, read as the reverse complement.
AATTTGCAAGTTTGGTTTCTTTGCTCATCTTGAACTTTATTTAAAGCTTTACTTTCGAATTACTCCTCGCATTTTTTGAATGCTTCTTTTAATTAAATATGAAAAGTGTTTTCTAATGAGTTATTTTTTCCTTTTGATTTGGTTTCTCATTAAACATACTGAATGAACGGTGCAATGCAATAGTACTATAATATGTTTTTAAAGGAAGTTACGAAGTCTGCTGCATTGTCATTAAAAAAACAAAGAATCAAACCAACAAACGAGGTAGATATGCTGGAGAAAAAATAAAAATAAAAAATAAAAAGATATTTGAGCAAGAAAATATCCAGAAGCTCTTAAAATATAAATAAAGTACTCTTATGTTTCCAACTTCCTCAATATGTTGAAGAAAAGACAAAATAATAATAATAATAATAATTAGCAATTGTTGAGGTATCTAAGAAAACGCTTATACAATAAAGACAACAAAGACATATTTGGTTATTGGAGACGTCGGGTTATTCTATGAAATATGTTGTCTACAATATGAATGTAACTAATTCTTCATTTGTAAGAAACACCTGCCATCTTTCTTGTCAATGAATAGTCTCACAACTTGTAATTGATCATGTATATTACCACCAAATTTTACTCGTCAGCTAATTTTAATAAAGTTTTAGCATAATTCACATATACACTCTTTGCAGTCTCAGTCTTCAATTTAGAAGTTGAGCATAAATTGAGGGACCATCTTTACTTCAAAACTATGGAAAAATATTTATTAATGAAAATGAAAAAAATAGATACAAAAGACAACTCTTTCTATAGCATACAATACGGGCATAGAAATAATCTTTACTTCCCCTGTACTAACAAAACTATAAATTCTCAAATTCATAGCCGGCTTATTGTCCCTAAGTATATAAATAAGATCAATCTCTCCTTCGCATTGACATGAAAATAATTGATAATGTTCTTATTCAACCATTAATTATTACGTGTTTGGTGTTTTTTTTTTTTCACACACCAATGACTTCAACCCTACTTTTAGTTTTAATTAAATTTATGTAATATCTGCGAAGCACATGCACAGCAAGTGAAAAGCACTTTATGAAAATTAGTATATATATATACTTGTCTATATATGTCGATCTTTCAGGAATCCCTCTTTGTAATCACTAAAAAAGTTTAACCAAAATGAACTAAAAGAACGGACATTATGTTGTTTCCAACCTCTCATGGCCCAAATGGTCCATACATCGGTCGCTTGTTGTAGAGACATCCCGTTATTTCGGCTATACAATTTTGGTCTGCACTAGCTGGCATTGCCTTCATGATGCATGGCCTGAAATGATCTCGAACAATTGATTGTTTAAGTTTTTGATAGGAATTAAATGGTTTAAATTAAATCTTGAATATTGAAGCGTTAACTTTATAAAGATAGTGTTTATCATATCAAGTTAGAAGTTAGAATTACAATAACTCGATAAGTGATAGTATTATTAGACTACATGTAAGGATGTTCATGAAATTCATGAAGCCACAAATCCAATTGAATTAGCTACTGGTTCGTAGTTTGAATTTGTTAAACTGAATTGAATTGCAAAAATTATAGTATGCATGGATTGGATTGCGGATCGCGAATCCAATCCGGTCTAATTATTTTTTATAATCTTAAGATCTTGGATTATATTGAGACGATGTTAGCATTTTATGCTTCTAATTCATCTTCTATTTATCGACACACACTTGAAAATCAAATTTTTTACAACTTAAATTAATTCTTTGATTCTTAAGTACACAGTTTTAGTCATAAAAAGTCAAAAAATATGTAAAAGTTTTAAATTAAATTATTTTAAATTTTAGAGTACACTTTACTTCGTACCCTAAAAATTCTTAGTTATAAAAGTACAAAATTAGTATTTTAAAATTAAAACTTAACCAAATCTTACTAAGTAAAAAAGAAAGTTGCGATTAATGAAAAAAAATGATGAATAAAACTTTGAGTTCAAATAATTTAAGTTTAGATTTTTCTATATTTATCTGATTTTAGAGCTTAAAAATTGTAGACTTTTTTTTGTTGATAAAAATTTAAATCATTTGGCCGTTTGCCTATGAACTCTAAACTCTCAAAAAATAAAACTTCCAACAAGGGAAGAAAATCAAAACTCCAACTAAGGAAAAGAAATGTAATTAAGGCTTCCAAAAAGAGAAGAATTAAAACTGCTTTTATTTTAATAAAAAATACCAACGAAAAATATCGATCCAATAGACGCTGACGCAAATCTACACACAAGCGTCAATGAAGATGTAGAGTTGAAGATTGAATTGTGCCAATATTTATTTTTTTATAGGAATGGAAACAATTTTTGTACCCGCCAAGATTTGAACTCATGACCTCTTACTATCAATTCTCATACAAAATCATTGAGTCACTCAATTGGTTGATTGAATTGTGCCAATATTGAATCTGATAACTTCAACACAAAAGGATCTGTTGATCATCGATCTCGAATCTAATCAAATCTGCTCTATTTGACAAACAAAAAAGAAACGGATATCATTGGAGCTACCGCTGATCAAAAGAGAAGATCGACGATGGCTTAAAATTTGTAGTTTAGTATGAAAAAAGTTAATTTAAGTTGGAAAAAAATTAAATTTTGAACTTAGACAAATTAAAATAAAAATACTAACATAATCTCAATATAGTTCAATATCTTAATATTATATATTTGTATGGAAAATTTAATTTATATAAAGGTAAATTGAACCAGATTGCGGATTAAAAAATGCAATTGGAAGCTGGCCCACTGATTGCAACTTTTGCAATCAAGTCCAATTAACAAACTCAATCTATAAACCATTTATAGCTAATTGACTTAGATGGAACTGGATTTGTGGATTCATGGCTTTCACGTACACTCCTACAATTACATGCACATATATATAGTGCAAAATCAATATATGGTACTTGGAAGACATGTACATATTGCATGGCATCAACTCATAAATATATATATATATATATATATATATATATATATATATATATATATATATATATGACGTCTCTTGTGAGGTCTCGCTCAGGGTCGTGGCCTATTGAAGTTGCTAGCTGGACATTATAAGTATGTGTAGTGCCCTTCATGTGTGCTCTCAAAAAACAAGACGGTAAGGGTAGTATCCGTAGAGAAGATGCGGTTTTTGTTAGCACTTATAGTTGAATCTGATGTCACTTGGCAAAAAAGGGAAAAAAGAAAAGAAGTTGAATCAGCACTTATAATTGAATCTGATGTCACTTGGCAAAAAACAGGAAAAAAAAAAAAAGTTGAGTCTGATGTCAGAGTTCAATTTATAGAATGGGACGAGATTTGCTGAAGTTGGGAGTGTGACATTGATGTTGAAGGTTGATTCAAAATTAGATTTGAATTAGTCAATAAATATTTAAGTTATTGTTAAGATTTTTTTCCTTATTTTTCTGTTTTAGTTAGTCAAAGTTAGGAGCAAAATATTTGATTGTAGTTGAGTAATTTCAACTTTTAGTTAATTGTAAGCCTATAATAGGCACTACCAATTCAGAAATTGAATGAGTGAAGCAAAACAGAATTGGTTTATTCTTTTCTTCTTTTCTATCTTCACTTCAAAACTACAACATGGTATCAGAGCTCATTTTCTTAAGGGGCCTGTGTGAATTACAACCTCGAGTTACAACCAGACTTACAACCTCGAATTACAACCAGAATTACAATCTTTTCGAGCAATGGATCCTACAGTTTTCTCCACTCAACTTGCACCTCCAATTTTCGATGGAACAAGCTATCAGGTGTGGGCTGTTAAAATGGAAGCTTATCTTGATGGAAACGACTTGTGGGAGGCTGTTGAACATGAATATGAAGTTTCTCCTCTTCCAAATAATCCAACAGTGGCTCAAATGAAACTTCACAAGGAGAGGAGACAAAGAAAATCAAAAGCCAAAGCAAGCTTGTTTGCAGCTGTCACATCCACCATCTTCACCAGAATCATGACGATGAAAACGACACATGAAATTTGGAATTTCTTGAAGGGAGAATATGAAGGAGATGAAAGAATCAAAGACATGCGGATGATAAACTTGATTCGAGAATTCGAAATGCGGAAAATGAAGGAATAAAAAACGATCAAGGATTACTCTGATAGACTTCTTGCCATAGCCAATAAAGTAAGACTCCTTGGTACCAACTTTGATGATTCCAGAATAGTTCAAAAAATTCTAGTCACGGTCCCCGACAAATTTGAAGTAACTATTTCATTTTTGAGAAATACTAAGGATATGTCAAAGATTAGTTCGACAAAATTATTGAATGTTTTGCAGGCTCAAGAACAAAGAAAGATGATACAAGAGGAAGGTACTATAGAAGGTGCTCTTCTAGTAAAGACAAAAAATTATGGAGGAGAGAAATACATGAAGCACAGCAACATTGAAGAATCATATCCACCTTGCCCACATTGCAAAAAGACAAATCATCCACAAAGAAGATGTTGGTGGAGGCCTGATGTCAAGTGTAGGAAATGCGGACAGATTGGGCATATGGAAAAGATTTGCAAATCACAAGAAGAAGGAAAAATTGCAGCAGTGCAAAATAAGGAGTGTTGAAGGTTGATTCAAAATTAGATTTGAATTAGTCAATAAATATTTCAGTTATTGTTAAGATTTTTCTCCTTATTTTTCTGTTTTAGTTAGTCAAAGTAAGGAGCAAAATAATTGTAGTTGAGTAATTTCAGCTTTTAGTTAATTGTAAGCCTATAATAGGCACTACCAATTCAAAAATTGAATGAGTGAAGCAAAACATAATTATCTGTTGGTTTGTTTATTCTTTTCTTTTTTTCTATCTTCACTTCAAAACTACAACAATTGATAGTGATTATCAAAAGAAAAAACGTACAAAAAAATTAACGTGAAGGCAAAAGTAAAAGTACATCATACATCTTATACATGGGGCTTTGCTTTTTGGTAGGCATGCAAACATATTACCAACATCAAGCTCTTTACTTTGTCAAATCCTCTTGACTGCAAGTGGTTTTAATAGAAGTTTGGTGTAAATTAGTCAAGTGTCATAAATTAGTCAAGCGTAATATTCTGTATATTCGATTGACATATCTTAGGAATGAGTTTAATTAAGATAGTACGAAAATCCTGGAAACATCATCACACAAGTTCAATTGCGAAGGGACCTCGTGTCCAATAACTAAAATCTGATTTGGTGGAGTGTAAACAGCGTGACATGACAAACTATAGGAAAATGAAGACTTTATGGGACGAATTGAGAAATTATGAGCAGATCCCATTGTGCTCTTGTGGAGGATGCAAGTGTGATATTAGCTCACAGTTAGAGAAGCGTCGAGAAGAAGAAAAGGTGCACCAACTTCTTATGGGGTTGGATGACATCGGCTTTGGGACTATTCGATCGAATTTACTTGTTGCAGATCCTTTGCCTCCATTAAATAAAGTGTACTCAACCTTGATACAAGAAGGATGAAAATCATCACCCGTGCAAAAGAAGAACGAGGAGAGTTTATGAGTCTAGCAGTCCGCACCAACTTAAAAATGAAAGGAAGTGGTGATGTGAAGGAGAAAACAATAATTTGTACAAATTGCAAACGAATAGGCCATGACACTAAAAATTGCTTTCAACTTATTGGGTATCCAGAATGGTGGGGTGAACGTCCTCTAGTCGATGAGAAAATTGGAGGCTGAGGTAAAGGACAACAACAATGTGGAGGTCACAGTCATGGCAATGCAATGCGTGCTAATTCTGTGCAAACTTTGGGAGGCGATGTTGCGATAACACCTACTACTGACGTAGACAAAACTGGACTCACATGCCTAAGTATTGAGCAGTGGAAAACTGTAATTGAGGTGTTGAACAGTCATAAATCTATCACAAATGAGCGAATGACTGCTAAGCATTTAAATTTTCCATAGATTATTGATACTGGTGCATCAAATCACATGACTGGGAGTTTGCAGATCTTATGTAAGTTACACGATGTTAATGGTTGTCCAATTAGATTAGCAGATGGACAATACGCCACTGCAACTAAGGAAGGGGTAGTAGAACTTGATGAGAACCTAAAGTTGCAGAATATTCTCTATGTGCTAAGCTTGACTTGCAGTTTAATTTTTGTATCACAATTGATAGATGAGTCAAATTGTGTTGTCCAATTAACTAATAATTTGTGGGTTATACAGGACCGCATTTCAAGGATGTTGATTGGTATGGATGAACGAAAGAATGAGCTGTATTATTTTCGAGAAATTCTACGCTTGAAGGCCTTGAAGACTGATAGAATGAGCACAATTGATCTTTGGCACAAGCGTTTGGGGCATCCTTCCTTGAAAGTCACCAAGTTAGTTCCTGAGGTTATTTTTAGTGAAAGTAGCGAAATCGTGAATAAAGCTTGCGATGTACGTCAGCAAGCTAAACAGACTAGAGATAAGTTTTGTTTGAGTGATCATAAAGCTTATGATTTTTTAAACTCATTCCTTGCGACTTGTGGGGTTCATATCGAACTCCTTCTTTTGGTGCTTCATATTTTTTTGACTATAGTTGATGATTATTCTTGCGCTGTTTGGATATTTTTATTGATTGATAAGAAAGATGTGTCTCATACATTGATGAATTTCTTTGCAATAGCGGAACGACGATTCAATAAGAAAGTTAAAATTGTTCGGAGTGATAATGGAACAAAGTTTATTTGCATGAAAAATTATATTCTTGAACATGGTATCATCTTTCAAACTACTTGCATCGAGACAACGCAACCGAATGGACGAGTGGAAAGGAAACAACAACACATTTTAAATGTAGCACGATCACTGCGCTTTCAAGGTCATCTTCCTATCGAATTTTGGGGAGATTGTGTACTAGCTGCAGGATATTTAATTAATCGAACTCCATTTTTTGTTTTGAAAGGAAAAACACCATATGAATTGTTGTGCTATGCACGCAACCAAGGAAACAAATGTGATAAATTTGCAAGTAGAAGTCGAAAATGCATTTTTGTTGGGTATCCTTTTGGTAAGAAAGGATGGATGTTATATGATCTAGAAACAAAGGAGTATTTTGTGTCTAGTGATGTTGATTTTTTTGAGGCAAATTTCCCATTTGTCCAAGTCATTGTAAACCCAAGTGAACACTCTAAGAGAAATGAATCTAATGGCATTGATGAAGATGATTTTGCATGTGTACAAGATGAAAATCATACAGAACAAAATACAACACATGTGGATGATGAAGTAGCACAACAGGGAGTTGATGCAAGAGGAGGCTTAAGTGGTGCAGTTAAAGACAACCAACAAGAGGTTGAAATAGTGCCAATAACACGAGATGCAAGTGTTGATGATGAGCAATTGGGTCGTGGACATCGTATAAAACAGTCATCAGTTTTGCTGCCTGATTTTTCTTTGCAACATCGAAATTTTCTTGCAGATATTACTACATATCATGATCTAGTGGCATTCTTTGAAGCTGTAAAGAATTAGCGATGGAGAGAGGAAATGTGAAATGAAACTCGAGCCCTTGAAGATAACAAAACATGGATCATGGAGCATTTGCCTACAGGGAAAAAGGCTCTTAATTAGCTGCAAGTGGGTTTACAAGATAAAGTACAACTCTAATGGCACATTGGAAGGATATAAAGCACAATTGGTCATTTTTGGAAATCATCAAGTTGAAGGGATTGACTATACTGAGAATTTTGCTCCTATTGCTAAGATGGTAACTATACGAGTGTTTTTAGCTGTCTCTGTAGCCAAGAATTGGGAACTACATCAAATGGATGTCGACAATGCTTTCCTCCATGGGGATCTCCAAGAAGAGGTGTATATGAGAATGTTTTCACACTAGAACATTCGGTATTTAATAGAAGTTTTTAAACCCCTATTAAAGGGGGGTGTTATTAAATAACACATAATTGATAAGAGTTTTAAAAAACCTTTATGTAATACATGAATTAAAAATTAAAACATAACACATTTTCACATGACATTTAATAACACTCTATTTAATAGGGGTTTTAAAACCTCTATTAAAGGCCAAAAATGTTCTAGTGTCAGGTTTTGAGGTACAACGTCCAGGAATGGTGTGTCGGCTTCGAAAATCACTTTATGGGTTAAAACAAGCTCCAAGATGTAGGTTTGCTAAACTATCTGCTGCTTTGATGGGATATGGCTTCAAGCAATCCTACTCAGATTATTCATTATTTAATTTGCAAATAGGTGATATCCATATTAATGCTCTTGTCTATGTCGATGATTTATTAATTTCTGAAAATGATCATGTTACTATACAAAGTTTCAAAGCTTACCTAAGTGCTTGTTTTCACATGAAAGACTTGGAAGTTTTGAAATATTTTCTAAGCGTTGAAGTAGCTAGGAGTTATGAAGGAATTTACTTGTGTCAGCGAAAATATGCATTGGATATTATCTCCGAGGTTGGCTTACTTAGGGCGAGGCCTGCGAACATCCCTTCAGAGCCAAATCATTGGTTGGCCTTAACTGATGGATGTCTTATTGATGATCCTAAACAATATCATCGTTTGGTGGGACGTCTCATATGTCTCTGTTTCGCCCAACCAGAGTTGTCTTACAGTGTACGTGCGCTTTTACAATTCATGCGACAACCAAGGGAAGAGCATTAGGAAGCTGCATTAAAGTGGTTCAGTTCTTGAAGGGTAATCCAAGGCAAGCTGTACTTCCACATAGTGAATGTGACTTGCAACTATATGGATGGTGCGATTCAGATTGGGCTAGTTGCCTTTGACTCGTAGATCTCTTACAGGGTACTTTGTATTTTTGGGTCACTCTCCTATATCTTGGAAGACTAAAAGCAACAAACAGTATCTCGATCTTCGGCAGAAGCAGAATATCGTTCCATGACAACAATTACATGTGAATTGAAGTGGTTGAAAGAGATTTTGTCTAATTTGGGTATGGTACACTCCAAACCTATGCAAATCTATTGTGATAGTCAAATTGCACTACATATTGCGAAGAACCTAGTATTTCATGAACGGACAAAACATATTGAAGTAGATTGTCACTTTGTTCGAGATGAGATATTGAAATGCAATGCTCGTTCAGTTCATGTTCCTTCTCATGCACAACCTGCTGATATTGTTGGGTATTACAAAATAAATAACAGAGAAGCTAACAATGCAAAGGGTGAGAGAGAACAATTTTTTTTTTTATTATTTCAACCCATACTACTACTCTCTCTACTTTTCTCAACACACACATTACATACTTATAGACTATCACATTGACTTGGTCTCAATCCACTAACATAACATGCACCACTTTATGTGTGCACACCACCAAGTCAATAACTAAAACTCCTCATTAATAACTACCACAACTTAATTAATAACTACCTATTACACATGACTTTATTGGACACATGTCTCACTAATTTCACTACTAAACCTTAATCTAATTTGAATCACATATTTCAACAGATATCTTCACGAAGGCCTTAGGCAAACGCCAATTTGATTACTTTCTTAACAAGTTGGGCATTCAAAATCTTCATGCGCCAATTGGGGGTGAACGAAGTTGGGTGTAAATTAGTGAAGTGTCCTAGATTAGCCAAGTGTACTATTTTGTCTATTCGATTGACGTATCTTACGAATGAATTTAGGAAAGTAGGAGATTTTTAGAAGTATCAATTTGCTGTATGTGCTTGTATATATAGATTGATTAATGGGCAATGAAAAGACAGAGAGAAAGAGAAAGATTTCTCACAATTATCAGGTTTCTTTCTTATTCAACGAAAGGAGATTTTTTTTTTCTTTCCTCATTGTTGTTGAAAATGATACCATTGAAATTAACAACTTGTACATACAGAGGTGAAGGCATTTAAGCTAGTGATATTATTGACTCGTCCATGTATTAATCTTTCTACACAATAATATTTATTTCCCTTTCCTAAAGAAAACAATAATATTTCTTTCTTGGAGATGTAACAATCCACAATCCACAATACATATTCTTGTCTCCCACCTTCCCTGCATGCGTATATATATGACGTATTGATTCAACCAAGATCTCCATGAATCTTAAAAAAATCAAACAAAATGGCGTATGCTTTGATATTTAACAAAGTGGCATATGCTTGATATTTTTAGAATTTGAAATACTAGAATCTTCATATACATATGTCTTCTAGAGGATTCATATAAAGTGTAGCCTTCTTTTCTTTTCGGTTTTTTTTTTCTTTTTCTTTTTTTTAAGAGGGCTAATTTCATTCATCAACTAGATCAGAATTTACATCTTTGGAGATAGCCACGGAGAATTTTTTTTTTTTTTTTTTGAGGATATATTTTCATTTCTTTTTTGAAGCATAGCCTTTTCAAATTAGTAAGGGTTCTAATTAGATAAAAAGTCGTAACACACTTTACATATAATTTACGGTACGCAAGTGATGATGAAGTGCACTTTCAGAGAAGTGAAACAACTTATTTTCTTGTTTATCTATCAAGAATTTCGTGAGAGTTCTCCTCAATAAGTGTACTTCCTTTTAACCTTTTAAAGAAGAATTTCTTTCTTGAGAATCTTTTTTGGTAAACATAATCGCTAAATGAATTAACATTTGACTTTTTAATAGCCATTATGGTCAATAATAAAAATTTAATAATTTTAAATATTTTTACTTTTTGAGAAGTAGAAAGCTCAATCAAATTAATAAATATCAAATTTACTAGTTTTCAAAAAGGAAAATGAAAATCTAACATCTCCAATTGAAAATGCAGATTGGGAAAAAAAAAAAAAAAAGGTGAGGCTCTAAACTCTACCCAAAATAAAAATAAAAAATAAAAAATGAGACTTTAAAAAGAGAAGTTGCAATTAGCACATTCATTGGAACACCTCCAATTGAAAATGCACATTGAGAAAAAATATGTGAGTCACGTAGTATGAAAGAGCATTGAAATTAATAAAATACTTTCTAATGCAATTATCTAGCAGCATGTGAGGTGATGTGATAATAATAATGTCTACATTTAATGTCTTTTTTCTAGTAGAGATCCAAGTTTTTTTTTTTTTTTTTTTAGGTCATACACACCCAAGTTTTCGAAGCTTTGTCAGTTTAAGGAGCAATTCAGCTCCTTGGGCCGGACCCAACTCTTGTGGTGACATACAATTCAATGAGTTAAGTATTGATTGGGCCTTACATGGGCCGCACGCCACAGTAGTAAACGTGGATTGATATCGATGCGAAGGTTTGGGCTGTATACATTGGGCTTCCGCAACCCAATACAATTGTACAAATGTTTATTTTTAGAAGTAACCTTACGAAAGTCGGTTGCGGGCGGTGCTTTAGATATCTGTAAAGAAGGCCAATGCTTCTGCTGAAAGATTTGACTCCATAGAAATTAGACCTGTTCAACAGACAGGCCTGAGTAGGCCCAAGTCGAGCTTAAGTGGATTTTTTTTGAAAGCCCATCCAACCCGCTTTTTATTTGGTGGGCCCAATTAAGCCCGTCCAAGCCCACTAATGGTCGGGCTTTGACGTGCTTAAATGTGATTATTTACATTTTTTAAAAGCAGGTATATTTAATAAATATTGAGAATTATAAACAAGGAGAATGGTATTGTAATGGTTATGATGTTTATTAATACTAAGAAGTTTTGGTTCAAAACTCACAAACTACTTTTATTTTTAGAAAAATATATATAAAAATTGCAACAATCTAAATTGTGGGCCGAGCTTGGGTCAAATGCTCCACCCATTAGTTGGTCAGGCTTTCGCGGGTTCGGGACCAGGCCGAGCTTTTATTAAATTTCAATTCCAAGCCCGATCTATGTTGGCCCATTTCGGGCGGCCCCAACCCATTAGGTCTATTAGTAACTGAAGAAACTCAATGAGGTAGAGGTAGAGGTAGAGGTGGACCGAAGATAACTTGAGAAACATTAATTAGGAGAAATTTAAATGGTTTGTAAAACTTGTCATCAATTACATTAACTTAAGCACAATGTAAGAGTAGTTTGATCGATGTAGCCAATTCCAATTAATTTGGGACTGTGGTTATATTGTTTTTTATTATTTTGATTTTTCAAAGTAACCCAATACTAGGGTTGCAAGTGGGTGGGGAATCCCCATTTCCCACGGTACCTCGCCACCTTGGGGCAATGATTCCCCACTTTTTGATCCCCGTGAGGCAGGGCACAGGGCTAGGCAGGGATGAGAATTGTTCTCGCTCCGTGGGGATTTCTCACATCACATCCCTTGCATAAAAATTCACCATTTTTATGTTTTTATAAAAAAAACTAAGTAAATTTCTTACTTAAAACATATGTAATACTAGTGATAAAACTTTATGATAAAGTTAATAAATTAATTTGCATGAATATATTGTAATAGTTTTTACAATTAAAATTAAAATTCACAATAATCAACCCATATTTCTTAGAAAAGAAAATATACAATAGAGGGTTAAAAAAATATTTACCTATAAATCATTGAAGTAACCATTCATTAACAAAAAAAAGAATTCAAATGAACTTAATTATTATTTTAGTACCCTAAACAATATATATAAATAATGTTGTGGTAACCAAATTGATGGTGTAAGATTCAAAACAAAGACTTAATGCATTGATGAATTAATCATTAATTAGACCATAGTTTAGTTGTTGAAATTTGGATTTTTTCATTTTTCAAAAATATATATAGGGTGAATATATTTTAAAACAATAAATAATACAAATATATAAATATCTATTTTCGTTTTTCAAAAATATGGGGGATGAATATATCTTAAAATAATAAATATCACAAATATATAAATATCCTAAAATAAAAAATAAGAAAATTGAGAAATTCCTAAAAATGAAATGGTGGAAGCAAAGATCATCTGAAACTTTTTCTCTCATTCAACTTTTATACATACATATATATATATATATATCTAAGATCTCCAACAATAAAATTTATTTTTACCATTAAATTAATTATAATATATATTATATCATATATATATATAATTATATTTAGAACATCATTGAAATATATTTGTCATACTAGTTTTGAAAATCTTATATATTTAATTAAGTATGATAACTTGTAAATCAATCAACAAAACAAATCCACATTAATCCTTCAATTTGAGAAAAATAGTTTCTTAAAAAATTGAGAAACTAGTTTTTAAGTGTCAAAATAACAAAGGAATGAAGATTAAAATATATGTTTTTTATAAAACTGATGGAGCACCGCAGGAATTCCCCGGCCCGCGAAGATCCCCGCGAGATGGGGCGTGGGGTGGCAAAGTTTGCCTGCGGGAATAAATCCCTATCTCGCGCCCCGCAGGGACGAAGAAGGTGGCACGGGACGAGGACAGTAATTACGATCTCCGCCCTGTGCTCCTGCCCCACTTGTAACCCTACCTAATACAAATGTTATTGTTAACTAAAAAAGAGATTTTAGAAGGCAATTATATTCAACGACATGAGATTGTAGATCTCGTCAATGAGTCCTCTAGATCCTAGGCTTCTTAGCTACTCGGCTTCTTAGCTACTCATTTATCCCTCGTGATAGGAATAGAGTTGCACTTGCACACACCTTGACTCGTTTGGCTAAGGATCGATAAAAATGTGTATATTGGAAGGACGACATCCCTTTGGCCATCTCGTACAGTGTAATTTATGATCTCCATTGATGAAATAAAATGCATAATTGAGCTTAAAAAACATAGCATTTTTTCTTAAAAAAATAAATAATAAAAAAAAACACACACACACACACACGAAGACCAACTTGGATGATTTTTTTTTTTTTTTGGCCTTAAAAACATAGCATTTTGCCATTTTGTTCTTAATAGAGGACCCTTTTTTCAAACAAAAAAGAAAGAAAGAAAGAAATTGACATCATGCGAATGTTGCAATATTACAACATCAACTTGGATTACTCAAGTTACTTCTTCGTTGTCAGATTTACCTCGAATAATGTAATCATACAAGATTCGAAGCACGCACGAGACCCGAAAATCTCTCCATGCTGCTCCGCTTTTGGGATTCAAAGCAACAAATAAAAGAAGACACAAAATTAGAGAGAGAGAGAGAGAGAGAGAGAGAGAGAGAGAGAGAGATTTAATTTATTGAAGAGTTCGGTGAGGGCGTGCGGACCATATCACTATGATCATATATAATAGTAACTGTATATAAGACAGCGCGTCAACCAATTCAACAATTTAATCCTACATGAACAGGACTGAAAAGAGAAAGTATTATGATCTATAGAAGTAGAACTGATCATGAATGGAAGATATGAGACAATTTTGTCTAAGTATTGATTCGGTCCAAATGATCCAAATTTAAGTGAATGACAGGCAGGATAGATGTGACTAACTGCCACATCAAAACTTGATGAACTCCCCTCAAAAAGAAAGAAAAATAATTTAAAATCATCAACTCCATGAATTGCTAGCTTTGCTTGTTCGAACGACCTGCTAGAATAACATAGTTTGGTGATCACCTGCCCACTCGGTGCTCATGCGATACATCGGGTCGCGCATGAACGTATCTCAAGGTGTATTGCACGGGCACCGATCCATTCAGTGCCCAAACCATGCTAGCGAAGCTTTTTCTTTGCTTGTTATATAACTATACATATTTATAATTAAGCGGCAACAAGTATTAATTCTTAATTACTTTATTAATTGATCAGTGCATGCAGTTCGATTTAATGTAGTTGATGATGTGATTGTTTATATAACAATAATTTATAGTTCAATTGAATTAAGTAGTAATTAATGAATAATTTTTTTTTTTTCAATTCAAAAGCAATTTCTTAATTAGGGTGTCCTACATAGATTTGGAACCACCACCAAGTCTCAAGATCGATCAGGTCTTGCTAGTCTTTGTGCAACTAATTATAAATGCCAACTCACATAGTTGAATAAAACATTATTGTTTATCGAACACCGACTTTTTAAAGAAGAATTCAGAAGCATAACAGTTTGATTCCGCGTTATTGGATAAGCCCCCGAACTTTAAGCAAAACAGCCTCAACTTTGTCGTTTAAAGTTAATGGGAATGCACATCAGCTTATTTGGGTGGTGTGCTTTACTTTGGTCCATTATGGGAATAAACAGTTAATTGATGCGTACCTTGATTTATGGCTTTGGTTGTTGGTTGATTATAGAACTATAGTGCTGTCTAGGACTTTTCTCGGTCTCTGTGCAAGTTGAAGGTGAGAATGATTCCACGTGGTGGTTGACTGGAGTATATGGACCGGCAACCAGTAGGGGTAGGCAGGAGTTTTGGGAGGAATTAGGGGCATTATTTGGATTGTGTGGACCAAGATGGTGCATAGCCGGAGACTTCAATGTTATTCGTTTTTTGAGAAAAATCGAATAACACAAGGTTGACGTCTAGTATGCGGGAGTTTGATTATCTCATCAGGGAAATGAAACTCACAGATCTACCTTTGCTTAACGGAGAATTTACATGGTCCAATCTTCGCGCAGACATTATATGTGCAAGATTAGATCGATTTCTCTTTCTAAGTGAATGGGGGCACAATTCCCGAATGGGAGGCAATCGGGAAATCGCTTAACTTCGAGATCACTCTCCCAGGTGATTCTAGAGACAGGTTTGATTCAGTGGGGCCCTGCGCCTTTCCGTTTCGAAAATGTATGGCTAGATCACAGCTCTTTCCAAACCCACATGGAAGACTGGTGGCCTTGGGAGGTAAGACATGGAGGGCCGGGTTTCAAATTAATGAAGAAATTAGGGAAAGTCCGCAAGGAACTGAAGACTTGGAACAGAGAGGTCTTTGGTTCGACTCAAGCTAAGAAACATGCGCTAAGTGCTCGAATTAAACAGTTAGATGATATAGAGGGTGGTCCTAATTGGAATGACATATTGTTGGCAGAGCGAAGGAGGACGAAGGAAGAATATGCGAACGTCTTACTTATTGAAAATCGACTAGCGAGCCAGAAATTGCGAGTTAAGTGGGTAAAAGAGGGGGATGCAAATACAAAGTTCTTCCATCGCATTTTAGGAGCAAGGAAGTCTAAGAACGTTATCGATAGGATACAAACTTCCGGGGCGGGAGTTTATCGAGGAAAGCAGTAGAATCAAGCAAGAGATTGTTGATTACTACGAGACATTTATACACGGACGAAATGGATAGCACATGGGAGATCAATGGCATTAATTGGGCTGTAATTTCGAGAGAAGAAGCGAGTCATATGGAGAGATCATTCTCGGAAGACGAGGTATGGGCAGCGGTTACTTCTTGCGAAATGGATAAAGCACCGGGCCCCGATGGATTCACCTTCGCATTTATCAGACGATCTTGGGGAGTTATCAAAGGTGACGTCATGAAGTTCTTTGAAGATTTTCATAGTAACGGAGTGATTAGTCGAAACATGAATGAGACATTCATATGCTTGATTCCTAAAGGCTCTCAAGTTGGGAGGATCGAGGATTTTCGGCCGATCAGTTTGGTTACATCTATGTACAAATTGTTGGCAAAGGTCCTCGCTCATCGGCTAAGGGCAGTTCTCAAACATACAATTGCGATGGAACAGACTGCATTTGTCCCTGATGACAGATGATAGATTCGGTTCTTATAGCCGGCGAAGTGGTTGAATATGCCAGAAAATGGGGCTACAAGGCTTTGTTCTGAAACTCGATTTCGCCAAAGCTTATGACCGAGTGGACTGGAACTTTTTAGATTACGTGCTTCAAAAGAAAGGCTTTGGCGAGCGATGGCGATTGTGGATGAAAGGATGTGTCTCATCGGCCCACTATTCGATTCTCATTAATGGGCGACACGAAGGCGGCAAGGCGCCCAGAGGACAAAGGGGTTTGAGACAAGGGGATCCATTATCTCCTTTCCTATTCATTTTGGTGGGCGACGTCATGGGAAGAATTATGGACACGGCCAAGAACAATCAAATGATAGATGGCCTCAAGGTAGGCAAGAGAGAAGGAGTTCACGTCACACACCTGCAGTATGCCGACGATTCGCTATTATTTGTCAAAAAACTCGGAGGAGGCGGTTCATAAGGTGATGCGGCTCGTTCAAGCCTTCACGCAAGATCTCGGGCCTAAAACTAAATTTGTCCAAATGCGGCTTGTTGGGGATTAACGTGTCGGCCGACGTCGATACTACGGGCGGCGAGAGGGTGTCAATTGTCGTCGAGTCGGGACTTGGCCTCGAAATACCTTGGTATGCCATTTAGGGGTTCCCACTTCAAGCCAATTTTGGGAACCGGTTCTCCGTAAAATCGCGCGCGGGTTGGATGGGTGGAAGCGAGGCTTCTTATCCAAAGGAGGTAGAGTCACATTAATCGCATCAGTTCTCGACTCCATTCCAACATATTTCATGTCACTCTTTCGACTCCCGGTAGGCATTGCCAAGAGGGCCGAAAAGTTGATGCGGAATTTTCTATGGAAACGATGGGATGATCAATCTTCGTGGCCGCTCGTGGCTTGGAACCAAGTAAAGCTCCCCAAACGACTTGGGGGTCTTGGAATTGGAAACCTTTTAATGCGCAATCGTTTCTTGTTTGTAAATGGCTATGGCGTTTTCGAAGCAGAGCCCGAGGCTTTTGGGCGAATGTCATAGGAAGTATCTATGGTAAGGAGGCTAATGGTGGGATACATCTTTCGGATATAGGCCCTCGTTCGATCTCCATGGCGCTTTATTGCTAGCAGACATGATTTCATAAAAGGTGTGGACTTCACGCTAGGGAATGGCATGAAATTGCGCTTTTGGCGGGATGCATGGAACGGACGCGATCTTTTGCCGAGGACTTTTCAAGTTTATTTTCTCTCTCGCGAAATCCCGAAGCAAGTGTGGCGGAGGTGGCCTCTTTCGTCGGGGGGAGCGAGTGGGATCACTCTTGGCATTATGATTTTCGGCGAAGGTTAGGAGAAACAGAAGCTATAGAATTCGCGGCACTCACGCATCGTCTCCAGGATGTTTCCCTCACCCCACACATGGAGGATAAACGTGGGTGGGGGTGGGACCCTTCCAAGTTTTTCTCTGTTAAATCTTTTTTCTATGGTCTTTGTCTTGAAAATTCGTTGGCAACTTTCCCGGTTTATAATCTAATATGGAAATCTGTTACTTCTATGAAGGTTAGGGTTTTTGTTTGGATGGCGTGGCTTGGAAAAATTAATACGACAGATGTGCTCCAAAGACGACTCCCTCATATCACCCTCTTGCCGTCAAGATGTTGTTTGTGTTTTTCTCATATGGAATCCATTGATCACCTTTTTTTGACATGTTCATTTTCGTGTAGGTTATGGGAGGAGTTGTCGAGGGAGATAGGCATCGAGTGGCAAAACCCCCAATCTTTAAGAACATGGATGGAACAAGCGGCGGCTATTTCATGCGACAATAAAAGGAATTTGTTGTTCAAAGCCGGACTTTTGGCACTTCTTTGGGCACTGTGGGGGGAGAGAAACCAACGAATATTTAAAGAGATTGACAACACTTGGCAAGAGATATGGGAATCTACGAAAAGGAATGTAGGCTTGGCCTTGCATGGACATAATGAATTCGTAGGATGGTCATGGCAACAGTGGCATGGAAACTGGTCTGATTTTTGTTGAAGATTTGATGGATTGTATTCCGTAGGCTTATGTTTGTTTTGTGGATGCAAAAAGGTCGGGGGGGCCAACTGGGCATTGCTTTGTTTTGAAGTATCAACAAGGTAGTGCGCCCGACCTTTTGTTCATTTCGTCGTCTGCGCTCTATGTAGGCACACACTCGTGGTGTGCGGTGAGCGCGTCTTTTGGCTAGTCATGAACCTCGGTCCAGTGTGAGATTTGGAACTCGATGTGGTCAAAGTGGGTGGTGTATGATTTTGATGGCGTACCGATTTGGAGGACCACAAGGCAGTAGGCACGTTTTATGTCAAAAGTTACATGATGCTCTGGAATACGTCTTTATGCAACATGGTTCTTATTTTGTCTTGATGATTGGGTCAAGTATGATTGCCTTGTGCCTGAACAATGATGGTGGAATACAGTTGCATCTCAGGTTCTGTGCGTGAACATTCGGTGGTCTCAAGTCTGATGTTTTGCTCTATGGTTTTTTTGTATAATTTTGGTTGTTTTTGTGTAGCGTATCACCTTTTTTCGTAGCACTTGTACTTTTTACATTTACATATATATATATATACAAATAGAAGGAGTATTGCCTCCTATTACTCAAAAAAAAACTATAGTGCTGTCAACTGTGAATTGGATTATTCCTAGAAGCAGATCTAGCATTACAATCACAACTCCATTGGGTTGCCACAATGATAAGGGCGAAGGCGGGGTTGTATGAATTAAGTACACGACCTCAATTTTGATCCTCGGTGTGACAAGATTGCTCAGGCCACTGGAGCACGCACATGCCGATTGCATCAAGGCCTCGTGAGAATAGTCAGACTCGCTTGAACACCCACGGATAAAAAAAAAAAGATCCAGCAATACAATCACAAGTTATATACTAATTAGACAAACAGAGCTAGCTAATTTGGATATATATATATATATATACACACTAGTTTATGGAGCGTTTATGGAGCATGTTACGCACGCTTGAATAATTAATCTAATAATTTATTTTTATGTTCTAAAAAATATGCAAATTCATTTTTCTTCTTACTTTTTTGAAAACTAATTATAACTATATATCTAGATTTAATAATAGAAAGACCCTTAATTAAAGGTAGAATAGTGTATGTATGTATGTGTGTACGTGTATATATCTATCGTATATATAAAAGCACGAATCATAAATTTTTGAGTGGTAATGAAATTTACCTTTTTGCCCATACTTTATTTGAGTGCTAATAAAATTTACCTACTTGCTCATACTTCTCGTGCCTTCTCCTTAAAATTAATAAATTAATTCGGCTTAATCCAAATTGGATGATGATAGAGGAGTCCGACTTAAATTAAAGATCAACAACTCAACGACTTGAGAGAACGCTACCTCTTCAATGTCTTGAACACTACCTCTTCAAATCGATCAACAACTCACTGATCAACCACCCTCCTTCCTCTTCAAATTAATAAATTCTTAGAAATTAATTCTCGCGAGCGAAGCGAGCGGGTCAATCGTGCGTAGCACGTCCTGAAACTAGTATATATGTGTGTGTGTGTGTGTGTGTGTGTGTGTGTGTGTGTGTGTGTGTGTGTGTGTGTGTGTGTGTGTGTGTGTGTGTTGTTAGAGATGTTGAGATAGTCCCAAATTGACTATTTAGAAAGAAAAATAAGGCTTATAGATGTGGAGTAGATACTCCATCTTGCCTTGCCATTTTGGAGTGAACTCACTTTCACACTTGTAGCCCCATAAAATTAGTCACCACATGCACTCTCTTCACAAATTTTAATATATATATATAAACACATACACACACATACTTAGGCCTTGTTTGGATGGGGTGGTGATGGGGGAGTAAGATAACTTGCAGGGGAGTATCTTCCAACTCATGCCCTTGGGGTGAGATAACTCCCTTATTAGAGTTATCTCTCAGGGGCTTATAAACATAATTACCCTTCATTAATTACATCTTTATAATTACTCACATCTCTCTTTTGTTTGAAGGATATTTATGTTAATTCTCATATTTTATTATTTTTTTAAAATTTGCAACTTCTACGTAAGTTTAAAGTTGAATCAAACAAGAAAATACGAACTCCCTGTGCTGTAAGTCGGCAAAATGGAACCAAACGAGGCCTATCAATGGGCCTTTATCTGGCAACCAATGAACTTTTCCGGTCCAAATACCTAAAAACACTTGGCATGCATGTGAATTAAAATCATATTTGCAGAAACAATTCAATACATCAAACATTGATAATCTTTTTCTTTTCTTTTCTTTTTTTTTGATGAGAAAAAAACAACTTAATTACCCTACTAGTTTCAAACCCATAACTTCTTACTTTCAAACTCGATTTCAAATTATTGGATCATCCAATTAGTTAAACATTGATATCTTTCGAGCAAGCATTATTACCACACAAGGAGCTCAAGACTCGATCAACTGCTTAGTTTTGTGCATGACAAGATCCAATGAATACATGCATGTTCTCTTTAGTTTAATTTGTAGAATGGATGTTGGTGAGAAGTGAGGTATTTGCTGGACAAAATTAACATGTACATCGTTTAAAAGTATGCACACAATTAGCTTTTCTCTTATTTATGTATCTCGAATCGTGTGATTGTGCAAAGTGGCTGATTTTATATGTCTATGTAGCAGTACATAGTACATACATGAGAGAGGATTTGCTAAAGTTGGGTTTGTGATATTAGTAATGTCTATTAATAACAAAGCACCACACGTACAAAAAGTAAAGTGAGGGAAAAATGTAAAAGTATATCAAACATTATACAAGTGACACTTTACAATTAATAGAGATTTTCATTCTCAAACTCCCAATTTTATCAAATCCTCGTGCCCTTATTTTATGTGCCACTTGTTGAGTTTTCAACTCAAAAGCCAAGGACTCCATAAGCCTTAACTATGTCACTTGTGTGGTCTTGTTCAGTCTCACTTTGGAGTGTTTCCAGAAAGAAAGAGACGTATAGTTCCGTAGCCTTTACTGCTTTAACATGTGTTATATGAAACAATAATGGCTCATTTTTTATTTAATTTATAAAAGAAATTGTCCCCATAAAGATTAGGACTTTGCGAGATTAATTAATATTTAGATCGACCTTGTACACATAAGTAGCATTTGTGTGTCCCATTATTATTATACGGGGCAATTCTTAGAAGAGTTTGGCAACATGCATGGACTGATCATGGACATCAAATGAAACACAACCACACAAATACAATTAAATTTACTTCGTATGTTTTTTTCATGATAAGAAATAAACTAACTTTTCTTTTGCCTTCTATGGGACTTAAACCCGCCCCGGCCTCTTGTAACAATGCCAATGGATTATGTTTTGTCGTTACTTGGTTCATGTGAAAAAATCCCCCCTGATAGTTCGATGCTAATACATTCGGTCGCTAACTTAATTTGGAGCCCAAATCCCCTTCCAACCCTTTCCATCGCTAATCCGTCGTCAAGTTGGCATCAAGTTTTCCGTCCCACATGGTACGTCGGTAATTTTTATTTTTATTTATTATGATTTTGTTTTTATAATTTTATAAATTTGTTTGTTTATATAATTTTATAAATTAGTAGTTTTTTTATGAATTCGGAATTCTTTTTTTTTTAATTACTAAATGTTAAATTTGTTTTTTTTTTTAATTTAAAACTGTTTTTTTAATAAATTGTTAAATCTGTTTATTTATATGTTTATTTATATACATCTCCTCGTACATTTGGCGCACGAGGCCTGTATTGTCGAAGCGGTACAGTTTTTATGGATGTATCTATTCGAGGGGTAATACAATTTGAATTAAATTTTCGGTTACTTGCCTTTTTTTTTTTTTTTATAAGAAATAGACTTATTTTATTATAGCCAAAAGAATATACATGACAAGGAACAATGTGTTTCCTTAAAAGAAAGTCGAAAAAAACCCCTACCAATGTAATAGGGGAAAAACACGTCGTCCTTATGACTAATAACATCCTCCCACTATGGAAAAGGGTTCTGATCAGTACTGCTCTTGAGTATGCTGAATACCTCCTCTAATTGTCCTCACTCCAGCGTTTCTGACTGTCTTTCGACATGATGATGGGCTTGTGCCGGTCGAGTAAATAGCAAGGTAAACTCCCCAATTTCGATTTCAGACAATCTTCTTCTATTCGGATAAAGGTTCCATCCTGTGTCGGTGTGCATCTGAGCTACCTTCGCATTGGGTTTAGGTGTGAGTTGATAGAGGTTTGGAAACTCTTGACTAAGTGGAACCTCCCCCGACCATCTGTTCGCCTAAAAATCATTATTTCGTCCATCTCTCGATTCACACTCTTACACCATAGTTGAAGAGAACAACTCCTTTCCCTATTTGGTGCCATGGGCTCCTCATCGTGAATCTCCGAAGGGTGCCATCCTCCTATTCGATCATATTACAACCATGCAAACTTTCAATGACCGATGCCCATTGAACAATTCACACACTAAAACAGTAGATCAATGATCAAAATGATCAGTTGATCAATGTAACAGTAAACATTGAAACAATGAATCAATGAAGAAGAACAGAGAAGAACTTCTCAATCTCTTATTCCATATATCGAAAATACTGTGTACATTGTTTACATACAAAACAAGAAGGTGTACATTACACACCCCTGTTACAACTACCTGAAGTAAGCTAATATAAACCTGTGATACACTATACCATATTACATGATTCAATACATACATACCAGATTACATAACTAGCTTCATGATATACAATACATTACATAACTCTACATCCCCCTCAAGATGGAAGTCTATGCCATCACATAGACCCATCTTGGACAATAAATCGAGAACAAAGGAGCTGGTAATGACTTGGTAAACAAATCACCAATCATGTAACCGAGTAGAATATATCGTGGAAGAACAAAACCACACTTGAACTGATGTCTAACCAGATGACAATCAATTTCCAAATGCTTGGTACGTTCATGAAAAACAGGGTTGGCAGAGAGATGAATCGCAGCTTGATTATCACACCAAAGAGGTATAGGAAGAGGAGTAGGAACACCTAAGTCCTTAAGGATATAAAAAATCCATAACAATTCATAAACTGTGGAAGATAAACTTCGATATTCAACTTCAGCAGAGGACTTGGACACAGTAGCTTGTTTCTTAGTTTTCCAAGAGATCAAAGAGGATCCCATGAACACACAATAACTAGTGAGAGATTTCCTAGAAAGAGGGCAAGCAGCCCAATCAGAATCACAGTAAGCAACAACAGAGAGATCCATCTAAACAGGGAAAAACAAACCCTGTGAAGGAGTACCCTTAAGGTACAGTAAAACATGAAGTGCACCATACCAATGTTGCTCTGTAGGAGCCTGAACAAACTGACTCAACTGCTGTGTGGCATAAGTGACCCAGGTAAAGAAGACGACTAATGAGTCTTCTATATCTATCAACTTTAATGAACAAAGGGGAATCAACATCATTAAACTTGCAGTCACGAGGAAGTGGAGTAGCAGATGGTTTGGCCATGGTAAGACTATAAGCAAATCAAGAACATATTTGCGTTGATGAACATAAAGGCCTGATGAAGATCGAACCAACTCCAGACCCAAGAAGTAACGTGCTTGACCAAGATCCTTGATGGTGAACAAGTTGTGTAAGAATGTCTTGACTTGATTAATTAACTCAAGAGAAGTACCAGTAAGAAGGACATCATCAACATATACCAGCAATACCAAAAATTGATCATTATTGTTGTAAGTAAACAAACAAGGATCATGAGCAGACTGAATGAAACCAAAAGATTGAAGTTTAGAAGTAAACTCATGATTCCATTGTCGGGAGGCTTGCTTTAAACCATACAATGATCGCTGAAGTTTGCAGACTTGATTAGAAGAAGCCAAACTGTAACCATCAGGAGGCTTCATGTAAACATCTTCATCAATATAACCATGTAAGAAAGCATTGTTAACATCCAACTGATGTAAAGGCCAGTCTCGAGCATCTGCTAAGGATAAAACAATCCTAACAGTGACGTTCTTGGCAACAGGAGAGAAAGAATCAGTATAATCAACACCTTCAATTTGGTTAAATCCCTTTGCAACCAAACGAGCTTTACATCTATCCAAGGAACCATCAGGATTAAGTTTAACCTTGTAAACCCTTTTTATCAGGTGGTAGAGTAGTAAGACTCCAAGTACCATTGGCTTCCAAAGCCTGTAACTCCTTATTCATTGCTTCGACCCAAACAGGATCATGTTGAGCTTGAGCATAACAAGTAGGCTCCTTTATGTTTGAAAGCAGCCAAGAAGCACTTGTAATCAGCAGTAATGTGAGAAGAATGAATGAAAGGAAATGTAGGAGGAGTACCAGCAGAAAGAGGAATCTCTGCAGGAGTGAAAGCAGATGTATGAACATTGTTCAAAACAAAATCATTCATTCAAAGAGGTTTGTGAACAGCACGATGACTTTTGCGAGTAACAACTGCAGTAGGAGGCATGACAACTTCAGGTAAGACAACATCAGTATGAGGTACTAATGTATCATCAATAGGCATAGATGAGACAGCTTCAGGAACATCAAAAGGTGCTTCAGTAGGATGGAAAACTTCAACAGGTAACTCCTTAGAGTGAGGCATAGCAGCAGAAGTAGGAACAACAGTTGGAGAAGATACAACAACAGAAGCTGGAATATCTCTCAAGTAATCAGAATTATCATCACAAGAGATAGGCACAGGACACTCTGAACTTGAAATATCTTTGCGAAATGGAAATTGATTTTCAAAGAAAATCACATCCCTTGAAACGAAACAGGTATGTGTGGCCATATTGTACAATCTATAAGCCTTTTGACCAGGGGAATAACCAAGAAAGATACACTTAATTGCTCGTGAATCTAACTTGGTTTTGCTTGGTGAAACATTAGTAGCAAAACACAAACAACCAAATGTCTTCAAGGATGAATAATTTGGTAACCTTCCAAATAAAAGATGGTAAGGAGACTTCCATTGTAGCAACTGAGAAGGCAGTCGGTTAATGATGTAAGTGGAAGTAAGAACAGCATCGCCCCACAATTTTGTGGACAAACTAGACTAAAAAATCAAAGCTCTTGTAACTTGCAACAAATGACGATGCTTTCTTTCAACCACACCATTTTGCTGAGGTGTATATGGTGTTGATCTTTGATGAACAATTCCCAAACCAGATAAGAAAGCATGACAATCTTTATTACAAAACTCAGTACCATTATCAGTCCTAATGGTTTGAACTGAGGCTTCGAAATGATTTTGAATGAATGCTAGAAACTGTTTGATGAGGTTGCCTGTCAAGGACTTATGTTTAATTAAAAATGTCCATGTAAATCGACTATAATAATCCACAATTGTCAAGAAATAATGAGCTCCTTGAATAGAAGATTGCTTATATGGTCCCCAAACATCCATATGCAACAACTGAAAAGGACAAGAAGTTTGAATAGAACTCAATGGAAAAACCATTCTGCATTGTTTGGACATTTGACAAACATCACAAGGTACATTGTATCTTCCATTTGAAGGACCGTTAAGTAACAAATCAAGTTGTTTTGTTACATTAATGTAAGGTGCCCCAAACGATCTGCCGTGAAAAATTATCAGTAGCATTATTGCAGCATGCTAGTGACAATTCTGTTGGAGACACAAATGAAGCAATGACATTTTTATTAAAAGAATTGGAATCCAGTATGTAGAGACCTCCAATCATCCTTCCCACAGCTAGAACTTGAGAATGCTCAATGTTCCGTATAGCATAAAACGATGGATAAAACTCAACTGTCAGTTTAGTAGAGGAGAGTAGTTTACTAACTGACAAAAGATTATACTTGAATGAGTTACATGTAAGCAGGAAGAAAGAACTAAGTCTGAACTCAATTGCACATCTCCTATGTAATTAACTTCTTTAATATGTCCATCAGGCAAACAAACCGTAACAGGTTTAGCTCAAACAGTGACATTAGCAAGCAAATCATAGCTAATACACATATGATTTGTTGCTCCACTATCCACAATCCAAGCATCTGAATTAAAGGAGGAATGAGAACTAGAAAGCCTTTTATATGAACTACCTGTAAAATCAGATATAGTTGAATTCACATGAGCAGAAACTCCTTCAGCTGAAATAGACTTTCCTTTCATGAAATTCTCAATGCCTTGCTGTATCATTGCTGCAATATTAGTCTGGAAATCTTCAAACTGAAAAAGGTCATGCATCTTGTATATCTAGAGGTGATTCCATCAAATTGACAAAAGATTTTGAATATTATTCATCTGCTTCTTGTCAAGTTCTTTCTTATACCAATCTGGAATCCCATGAAGTTTGAAACAAGTCTCTTTTATGTGCCTTTTTGCCTTACAATGATCACAAAACAATTCATCTTTATTGACAAATTTCTTGTGATTTCCTTTACCAGCAAACCTATGACCATTGGTCGAACCAGATGAACTAGAATTCACCTTGTTAGTTTTCATCATCATGGTTGTATCTATCACTGGTGAATAGCTAACATGTACCTCCTTTTATTTTTCAACTCTAAGAATCATAGAGTAAGCTTTGTTTATATTTGGCAATGGATCCATCACCAAGATCTGATTACGAATATGATCATACATATCACCTAATCCCATCAGAAATTACATCAACCTATCATTAGATTCCAGAACAGCCATTGTTGTTGAAGCTCCACATTCACACACAGGTAAAGGAACTAAACAACTCAGTTCATCCCAAAGCTTCTTAAGCTTTGTATAATACCGTGAAACTGATAGATCTCCTTGACTTATAGAAGCAATATCTCGTTTTAATTGATATAAGAGAGGTTCATTACATTCTCCAAACCTTTCTTTCAACTCATTCCATAGATCAAAAGAAGAAGTTGTATAAAGGAATGCTTCAACAATATCCTTTGAAATAGAATTCAAGATCCAAGAAGTTACCATATAATCCACTTTGATCCATCGATCCAAATTAGGATCAGTGGAATCTGGCTTTACACATCTTCCATCAATGAAACCAATCTTTGTTTTTGCACCTAAAGCAATCAACATAGCTCGACTCCAAGACAAGTAATTCGAACCAGTAAGAGTATTGGAGACAAGTACCATACCATGATGATCAAATCCTTGAAGGAAATAAGGACTTTCAACCCCAAGATCGCCTGCATCAGGAGCTCTTCCTGCTCCATTTTGAATTGAAGAACTTCAAGAACCATGAATGGATGCCATGATAGACACTCAATTCAATTAAACTCAACACAGTAACAAGAACAAGAAGAACCCTGCTCGATACCATGAACAATTCACACACTAAAATAGTAGATCAATGATCAAAATGATCAGTTGATCAATGTAACAGTAAACATTGAAACAATGAATCAATGAAGAAGAACAGAGAAGAACTTCTCAATCTCTTATTCCATATATCAAAAATATAGTGTACATCGTTTATATACAAAATAAGAAGGTGTACATTACACACCCCTGTTACAACTACCTGAAGTAAGCTAATATAAACCTGTGATACACTATACCAGATTACATGATTCAATACATACATACCATATTACATAACTAGCTTCATGATATACAATACATTACATAACTCTACACCCATAATGTATCTTTTTCCTGAAGTAGTCTCCACATCCACTTGTTGAGTAGAGCTTGGTTCTTGATAGTTAGCTGATTAATCCCCAATCCCCAATCCCCCATATTCCTTTGGTTTGCAACGTTATATCCTTCCAAGCTATAAGGTGTGAGGCTTTATCGCTACCCATTTTTTGCCATATATAGGAACCCTCATTAAACCTTCCATTCTTTGAGCCACTCTGACTGGAACCTTGAATTGAGACAAGTAGAAGGTAGGCATGGCCATGAGGACAGATTTCAGTAGAACTACTTAATCTGTCGCCACGTGATAGGCACCGCTTCTTCCATCACTCGAGGCTTTTAGTAACCTTCTTGATGACCGGGTCCCAAGACCCTTTTTCTGTTTGGTGGATCTCCCAAAGGCGACCATAAATATGTGAATGACCAAGTACTCATTTGGCAGCCAATGCTTATAGCATTAAGTCTTATATTATTCTTCGAGACATTGATTCCCAAAAGTGTGCATTTCTCTTTATTTAATTTGAGCCTTGAAATCCTGCAAGATTAAACAACTGCACTAAGATCATTAATGTGACGACCCCTTCTCTAATCTAGGGCACTGCCCAGCCTAATCCCGTTATTAAGCCCAAACCTCAACCCTACATGACTTAAATATTTACTAGTCAGCCTTTCTATCCAAACTACTCCATACTAGTGTTTAGGATAAATAAAACACATGTCACTTTACAATTGAATTTCATAGTTAATTAAAAACTTATTAAAAGTAATAAAATTTAGCAGAAGTCTTAACAAATTATGCGAAAACAATTGTTAAAAATCCTAAGTGCGTGGAAACCAGGAAAACAATAATCACATGCATATATAACAAAGTGACGAATATAAACTGTGCGATGTCATCATAAGTCAGGGAACTAAACACTCAACCCAATATACAACCTCAAAGTACATCAAGATAAAACTGTATATTACACACAATATCAAAACCTACAAAATGTCAATGCGGAGGTATGCAGCTGACTCAGAAGTAGACGCCAATCTTTTCATTGCCTGGCTTGCTCGTCAATGGCCCTGCACCCACCATCATAAAAATGACAATGAGTACAAAAAGTAACAGTAATCCCTGATGACAAACTCATTCATATTTCCAAAACAAACTAAATGGTATTTAAAAGCATAAGTTCAACAAAGAAAGACTAGTACGATAATTATGCTAAGAAATACTACAGTTAAACAAGTACATGCCTTGTGCGCCACCTCTCTTAAGCCGTCTGTCTCATCTCCTCTATCTCTTACCCCTATATAGTCTCTGCTCAAAATCATCTCATATCTCCGATAACTTAGCACGTCCATCCACCTCTCTACTCAACTCATATGTCTCATGGGATAGGGCCCGCTCATACATCTTTTGAAGAGATCTGGCTCCAGTGCTCGTAACAGATCATGCAATATCTCGCCTCAAACTATTGCCAAAGTAAAAGGCGTCATCAACATTACCCATAACTAAGTCCCTAGCAAACTGTCTGAGGTAGCCATATCTATTTCTGTAACTCATCACTGTCTCGCCCTTAGCCTGTCTCAGTGCCATTAATTTCTTCTTCATTCTCTTCACCTTAGAGGCCAAAAAGTACTACTTAAAAAATATCTCTTGAAATCATCCTACGATGTAAAATTGCCTTTTGCTCATCATTGAAGTCATCCACCAGACATTTGCACCCTTTCTAAGGTGTAGTAAGAGAGAATAGGTTGTAATATATCCTCAACGCTCAATAGTAGATGTAATTTATCATGTGAGAGAATCCACCGCTCAATCTTCTCATAGTCTTACTTTCCAGCAAAGAACATTGACCTAAGCCTAATAAACTCCTTCACCAACTTGGCGTCCCTCAATAGTCCTGCAGCCTCAAAAGGCGTAAGTATGGGAGTGGATGTGTCCCTTGCTGTTGTTGTCTCCTGTATAGTCAATATCAGTAACTCTAGTAGATGGGGTACTGTGAGGTCTACACATGGTTGTGGCACTGGTGGTGCTGGTGATCGAGGTCCTGTAATAGTAGCGCCTGGTGCAATCTCAGTCTTAATGGTCTAGGGTGTCGCCGTAGTAGTATGAGTGGCGGGGAGGGCTGGTGTGATAGCCAACATGTGCTCCCTCACAAAATGATGAAATCGGCTAGCTGTTGCACCTGAGCCACTACACGATCAGACAACCTCTGATAGTCCTCCGCTGAAGTAGTGGGAGGTTGACTACCGCTAGCTCTAATATCTCTCGCCATTGCGTGTGTCTGCCATCGAGTTCTGTAGCTAAATAGCTAAAGCGAATCAACTACTACTTGATGTAACTCGTATTTATGTACATATAGAATGTAACATATACATAAAATATCTCCTCAGCTCATTTTCAGTCACTTCCTAACTAATAGTTTCTAGACAAAGATCATCTGGTTTCTACAACAGGTTTGTGTGTTATTCAAGTTTATGTTTTACTTATCAAAAAGCATTTGCTCCGATACCAACCGTGATGGCCCCTTCTCTAATCTAAGGCACTGCCCGACTTAATCCCGTAATTAAGCCCGAATCTCAATCTCACATAACTTAACTACGTATTAGTTAGCCTTTCTATCCAAATATACTCCATACTAGTGTTTAGGATAAATAAAACATATGTCACTTTACAATTGAATTTTAGAGTTAATTAAAAATTATTAAAAGTCATAAAATTTAGCGGAAGTCTTAACAAAATTATGCAGAAACAATTATTAAAAATCCTAAGTGTGTGGAAATCAGGAAAACAACAATCACATGCGTATATAACAAAGTGATGAATATAAACAGTGTGATCTTCTCATAAGTCAATGAACTAAATGCTCAACCCAATATACAACCCCAATGTATATCAAAATAAAACTATATATGACACAAAATATCAAAACCTATAAAATGTCGATACAAAGGTACGCCGTTGGCTAAGAGGTAGTCGCTTTCTCCTTGCCTGGCTTACTCGTCGATGACTCTGCACTCACTATCATAAAAACGATGGTGAGTACAAAAAGTAATAATAATCCTTATTGACAAATTCATTCACAATTCCAAAACAAACTTAATGGTATTTAAAATCATTAGTTCAATAAAGAAAGACTAGTACCGCAATTATGCTAAGAAATACCACAGTTAAACAAGTGAAACCGACACAATGCTAAATAGTTATTATCTAAATCTTTTGGATGTGACCTACGTCAGTGAAACCTTAACCACTAATGGACGTGCATGGTGTCGCACAGTCTAATATCATCAAAGTAGCGAGTGTCGACATCCCCAAGGACTATAACCCCGTGTGCCTCATCATAGTAGCGAGTGTCGACATCCCCAGGGACTATAACCCCGTGTGATGATCGACTCATAGTGTAATAGACTCTAGATTCTATAACTACTTTATAAATCCAAGAAAATGACTCAATATGGACTCCAAGAATTAGTTATGCTATAATGCACAAAATTCTCCAAATGATACAAGCCTACAAAGTCATTCACAAGTCGCATAATCCCTAATAGCATGCTATTTTTACTATATTTATTGCAAAACAATAATAAATGACATAAAACAAATGAATGGATTCAAAAGAATTTAATTTATCAAAATATCATGGAAACCAAGCTCAACAAGTAAAGAATAACAAATAAGTCCATGATATGAGAGTACAAAACTAGATATAGTCAATATAGACTACAACAAACAAGTTAAAACTGGAAAATGAAATTTAAATAAACAATCAATGGTTATACTTACCTCAAGCAAATGTAAAGTCCTAGCTTTACCGGCCTCTCGACACCTTAAATCTTATATCTGAACCCCCATAACCCTTTCCTAGGTTCTTGATATCACATAACATATTTTTGGATGTGTTTAGATATTTACTTAAGGTTTTAGGCTTAGTTATAGTGTTTTGAAAATTTTTGAAAAAATGCAGATTTTTATGCTGTCAGGGTAATTAGCGCTAAATGATTTGATTAGCGCGCTAGTGGCCTCATTAGCATGTTAACCACTGTCTCTAGCGCGCTAATCGAAATTAGCACGCTAGTTGATCTACTTAGCGCACTATGTGTAAGAAAACCAAGAATTCTGAGTTTACACCACATATAGGCTACCCAAATGCCTTGGAGACCTCCACAAACACCTCAAAAGCCCCAAGACATCATCAACAACATAAAAACAACCACTAACATGATTTAATTCATGAATTCATCAAATTAACTAAACAAACTAGTGTAAGCGAATTATCTAGTTGATGTTCACTAGCTTAATTAACCACCACCCTTTGATTTCACCAACCCAAACTAATTTCCTTCTTCCTAAAACCTGTCTAGCAAGTTTCCTTCCATCCTAAGTTTGTAAAATGAAAATATGTGGTTTACATGAACTGATCTCTAACTATATATATATGAGATAAATATGGTTGAATGATAACCATTGATCTAATTACAAACACATATCTCGAGACCTATCTAATGAAACAACCCTTAACACATATCCCACTTACCCCCTCTAACTAATGCCAACTAACACAAAAATGTGACTTAATTGGTTTCTAGATATGCTAGTACGCACCTCGATGCAAATCACATGGCTATTATTTTAAAATGCAAACTTAGGTTACATTAAATTTAAACTCAACCATAGCCATATTAAAACCACTTTATAAGCTATACTAACTCAAAATAGACTTACCACATTGCTCTCTACCATGGTCCCACGTCAACACATAACTCGAGGCACATCTCCACTCACGTCTTGACACTTATACAAGAGCAGGAGTGACTTAGTAGTCTACGCATATACAATACACTAGACATACATACAACAAATCTAACATATACTTAAGCCATCTCGCCTCGGTCAATGCATATATCGTGTTGTAGGTCCCACATCACGGGTCGTGATCCTGATTACGAATGATAAGCGAGATTTGAAATTCGGGCCGTGACAATCAAGTTCACTAGAGAGTCATCATTGGCGTTTGCAAAAAGCAAGTAATCATCCACAAATTGCAGGTGTGTGATATGAATCTATCTCCTTAAACCTCTAAACCTGTATCATATTATTTGATTTGGTATAAGTTATCATTCTCCCCGTCACATTAGCCATCATGATAAACAGGAAATGAGAGAGGGTCTCCCTCTCGTAATCCTCTAGCGGCATTAATTTTAACCTTAGGTTTCTCATTCATCATTATCGAGATATTAGATGAAGTCATGCATCCATTTATCCATTTCCTCCATTGAGGACCAAAGCCTTTGTTGATCATGACGTGATTGAGGAAACCTCAACTCACTCTATCATATGCCTTAGCAAAATCAAGTTCGAGTAGATATCCACTCTTCCGTTTTGTTCGCATCTCTTCTACTATTTCATTTCGATTAGGAAAATATATAGGATTTGTCTGTCTTTCACAAAAATCTCATGTTCCATGGAAATTTCCAATGTCATAACCTTCTTCAATATGTTTGCTAGGACCTTAAAGATGATCTTATACACTGAAGTGATCAGGCTAATTGACCTATAATGCGTAACTCATTCTGCTTTCAAACCCTTGGGGATAAAACATATGTAAGTTTCATTAGCCTTTCTGCTTATGCACCCATTTCTATAGAAATCAACAAAGATCACCATAATCTCCCATTTCAATATTCTCTAATATTGTTTGAAGAATTCCATTGAGTATACATCAGCCTCTTGTGCCTTATCTCTGTTGTTTTCGGTGATTGCACTCCATATCTCTGACTCGATGAAAGTTATTTCTAGAGATTGGGCCTCCTTCCTATTAGTGGGGCTCCATTCTATCCCATGTATCTCCCACTTTTCTTCCATTTCATCAGTGTAGAGATTAGTAAAGTATTCTAAGATGTTGTTGACTATGGTTTCTTCATCCTCAGTAAAGGAGCCATCCTTTACCCGTAGCCTTGTGATCATAAATTTATTCCTTCTCTCACTAAGAATACGATGAAAGAAATCAAAATTTTTATCTCTCCTTAAGCCTCATAATCTTCATTTTCTGTCTATTAATTTGATTCTCCATCGTGAGTGTGTTATCCAACTCTTTGTTCTTGGTCTTGCGAAGTGCTTTAGAACTATCATCCTAAGTATTGTTTACTTCCATTGATTCAAGATTTTGCAGTTCTTGAAATAATTCATTTTTCTTTCTTCCCACTTGACCAAATACCTCCCCATTCCATTTTTTGATGTCCTCTTTAACTTTCATAAGTTTCCCCATAAATTTGGAGATAGGGCCTTTGTCTCATGTCTTGGCTCTCTAGCATTTTTGAATAACTTCTTGAAATCATGATGTTTGAGCCAAACATTCTCAAATCGAAAAGGCATTCGACCCATTTAACAAACCTTGTTTCACGTATGAGTAGGAAATGATTTGATGTAGTTTTAGTACCCAAAGTATACCTAGCACTGCTGAAAAGATCTCTATATTCATTAATAAATAGGAACCGATCCAATTTAGCGCATATCGACATCACTCTTCCATTTAACCATGTGAACCATCCGTTTAGAATTGGAAGGTTCACCATTTGTATTTCCTGAATTAAATTGTCAAAATATGTTATAATAGAGTTTGTTCGATGCACACAATCCTTAGAAATCTAACCACATTAAAATCACCCATTATACATCATTTCGATGCACACAATCCTTGCAGAGCCCCCAGATTCCTCTCTAGATTCATTACGCCCTCTGGGAGTAGCGTGACCATAAATCCCTAAGAACCACCAAGTTAGGGCATAATTACTGCATATTTTGATGGACACACAATATTGTCTGGTCACATTGTTTGCAACCTTCAAGCTACGTATGTCCCATATCAATAGGATCCCCATATTGCCCTCTGCTGACAGTAAAATCCACTCCTTAAATATGTTCCCCTACAGGCTAGCTACTAGATTTATATCCATCTAGACTGTTTAATTTCCTGTAGTACCATCATGTCCGGATTTAATTGTTTAATGACTTCCTTGATGGCCCTTCTTTTTGCCACTGACCCTAAATCTCCAGTGGTCCATGATATGATCTGCATTGAATATCTATGAATATTTTTACCCTTACTACTACTACTCGTGTTTGGCTACTTCTTTTTTGAACTTTAAACTTCTTTTATCCATCCCACACTCATTATTGATGCATGAGTTAATTCTCCATAATTTTTTGTCTTTTCATGACATATTAGGTTTTGAGGATGATGGTCTTTTAATAATCTGAATATTACACTGTTGGAGTATTTTCTCTACATTTTTTCTTGTTACAATTGGGGTCTTTAGTCTGTGGTGTCTCATCTATCCAATTCTTGATTTCATCTAAGTGGTCCTCATTATGTACATTATCTAATTTGTCTAAGTCGTTTGTCTCGCTCTCCCCATTATTACTTCCATAACAATCCACCAGTTGTAGTATTTCCTCTCCCTCCAAACTGAAGATTTGCTTCAGCATTTAATGTCATTTTCATCAATTAAGAATCTAGTGACTTCATTAGGAGGACTCGCTACGGTATCTTCATCACTATCAAACTCGTCACTATGCTCATCATTCTCCCACCCCACCGATCTGTCTTCGATATAAACTATATCGAATTCGCTTTCTGTTTCCCCTTCAGAATCGAATAAGGTTGGAGTTGTTTGATTTTTTGAAGATCGCTTCATCGATTACTAGGTTGACCCAGAAAAATGTTAGATTTGAGTGGTCTGAAGAATGTAAGGAAGCATTCACTCAGTTATAGAGGTTGTTGACTATTGTGCTAGTGTTAGTGTTGCCAGAGGGTGGACAAGGATTCTTGGTGTACACAGATGTTTCTCATATGGGTCTGGAATGCATGTTGATACATTGTAGTGGTGTCGTTCCTTATGCTTCCAAACAGTTGTAGGCACATGAGAAAAACTATCTGACACATGATCTGGACTTGACAGTAGTAGTGTTTGCATTGAAGGTATGGAGACATTATCCGTATGGAGAGAAATTCACACTCTTTACTGATAACAAGAGTTTGAAGTATCTCTTCATACAGAAAAAGCTGAATATGAGACATCGCATGTGGTTGGAGTTTTTGAAGGATTGCGACTTTTCTATGGAGTATCACTTAGGAAAAGCTAATGTAGTTGCAGATGCGCTAAGTAGAATACCAACTAGAGATGTTGAGGTTTGGGCACAGATGAGAGTACAGACCGTGTCTGCATGGAGAGTGTTGGAGGGTCAGAGGAATAACAGGTTGTACTCGAGGTTTAGTGAGTTGGCGCAGAGTACGGATTGTTTTAACTGGACAGAGACCGTTAATCAGTGTCTGAGATTTCAAGACAAACCGTGGATACCGTCAATGCTAGAGCTGAGATGGGAGATTCTTCAAGATTCGCACCACTCCCGATTCATTGTTCATCCAGGTAGGACCAAAATTACCACAACATGAAAAGGCATTTTTGTTGACATGTGATGAAGGTAGATGTGTCTAAGTTCGTCAGGAACTGTAGGATTTGTCAACAAGTGAAGGCTGAACATCGCATACCTGGAGGATTGTTGCAGTCTTTTCCCATTCCACAATGGAAGTGGGAGGACATCTATTTGGATTTTGTGAGGGGATTGCTGAGGATCACTAGGAGACATGATTCCATCTGGGTTATCGTTGACTGACTTACGAAGTTTGCTCATTTTATACCAGTGGTCGCGCATTGTACATTTGATAAGTTGAATATATTGTTAAAGCAATAGATTATTAGGTTGCATGGAGTACCATTGACTATTACGTCTAATCGTGATGCTATGTATATGTCCAGGATGTGGCGGAGTATGCAGGAGCAGTATGGTACGTGCCTACAGTTTAGCACGACTTTTCATCCTCAAACTAACGGGTAGACTGAGAAATTGATTCAGGTTCTCGAGGATATGTTGCGGGCATGTATTTGGGAGTTTGGAGTGTGAGTTTGCTTACAACAACAGTTATCATGCCAATATTGAGATAGTGCCTTTTGAGGCTTTGTATGGTAGACTGTATTGCTCGTCATAGCATTGAGCTAAGCTAAAGGACTAGGAGATTGTGGGGCCTGAAATTGTTGTTTACCACATGGAGAATGTCAAACTAATCTGCCAAAGACTCAAAGCAGCCTAGGATAGAAAAATGAAGTATACAGACATATATCGCAGTGATCTCACGTACACCGAGGGAGCCTTTGTATATTTAAAGGTTTCCCCTCGGGTCTTTAGAGGTTTGGAGTGAAAGGTAAGCTTGCACCTTGATTCATTATGCATTTCATGATTAAGAAACGGGTCAAAAAAGTTGCATACGAGCTTAAGTTACCTCTATAGATGTCAGGGATTCATCCAGGCTTTCATATCTCCATACTTCGTTTAGCTAAATCGAGAGCAGGTGATCAACCGACTATGGATTTGAGTCGGATAGACCTGAGTGATAATATTACGTATGAGGAACAGCCTATTCAGATCGTGGACTGAAGGGTACAACAGTTGAGGAACAAGTCTATCCCGAAGGTTCTCGTCAAGTGGCAGTTCCACGACGATACGAAACTAACTTGGAAGCGGGAAGACTATATGATGGATAGATTTTTCGTACCTCTTTGAGTCAGGTATTAACCTAACCTAAATTTTAATTTCGAGGACGAAATCTCCATTTGTTGGGAAGAACTTTCATGACCCAAATTTCTAATCTCATTTATTATTGATAATCAGGATCACAGACCCGTAACATGGGACCCACACCGTGATATGTCTAATCGAGGCGAGAAAGTCGAGGTATATATCAGATTTGTTATCGTGTATGCCTAGTGTATTGTATATGTGTAGACTATTAAGTCACTCCTACTCATGTATTAGTGTCGAGATGTGAGTGGAGACGTACCTCGAGTGGCTAGTCGATATGGGACCGAGGAAGAGATTTATGGGGTAAGCTTAATTTGAATTAAATGTAATTATATAGTAGCTTTAATGTGGCTATGGTTAGTATATAATTAATGTGCCTAAGTTAGTAGATTTATTTAAATGGCCATTGATGCGCATTGAGACACGTATTAGCACATATAGAGACAAAATGATTTACAATTGTTGTCACTTAGGATAGGGACATGTGTTTCAACATATACCATTAGTTATGCCTTAGGATACGTATGTGAAAATGGATGTGTGGCTATGGTTTAACCATATCCATTCACATATATATATATATATATATATATATATATATATATGTTGAATGAAAACTTGAAAGCCAAGTTTTCTCATTTCATCAACTAAACAAGCAAGAGAAATTGCTGGAGTGATCAAGAAGACAAAGAGAAAGCTTGCTAGAGTATCAAGGAGGAAGAAGAAGTTGGAGAAATTAGAAGCTTTAGTGAGGAATATAAAGTTAGGTGTTATAAATATCAACTAGGTAATTACACACACTAGTTCATTTAGTTCAACTTGATGAATTCATGAATTTAATGTTGTTAGTTGTTGTTTTGTGTTGTGGTTGATGTTGGGGAACTTTAGTAATGTGTATGAGGGTCCCTTATGCATTAACATAGGCTATGTGTAGATAAAACTCAAAATTCCGATTGCAGAATTCTGGGTTTTACTACACATAGCGCGTTATGTTTAAAATTTAGTGAGCTAATATTAATTAGCACGCTAGATAAGATGTGGTAGCGTGCTAAGTTAGAAATTAGCGCGCTAATTTTAGAATTAGTGTGCTAATTTCCATGACAGCATAAAAATCGCCAATTTTCCAAAATTTCCAAAACATTATAACAAAGTTTAAAACCTTAAGTAAAGGTTTAAACACATCTAAAAACATGTTATATGATATGAGGAACATATGAAAAGGGTACGGGAGAGCGAATACAAGATTTAGAGTATCGGAAGGTCAATAAAGCTAGGGTTTTACTTTCTTGTTGTAAGTATACCTGTTGATTGTTTATTTACAGTTTATTTCCAGTTTACTTGTTTGTTATAGTTTATATTGACTTTGTCTAGCTTTGTATTCTCATATCATGGACTTATTGTTTATTCCTCACTTGTTGAGTTTAGTTTCCATGATATTTCGATAAATCAAATTCTTTTGAATCCATTCATGTTCTATGTCATTTCTTGTTATTTAAGTGGATGTAGTGTAAATAACATGCTATTAAGAGTTGAGAAATTATGATTGGTTTTATGGATTTGCATTTTTTGGTAACTTTGTGCTTCATAGCATAGCCAATTCTTGAATTCCTTTATGATTCATATTTTTGGAGTTATAAAGTAGTTATAGAATCTATAGTCCATTGCACTAAAGCTGAGCGACACACGGGGTTAGAGTCCCTGGGGATATTGACACTCGCCACTATGATGAGGCACACGGGGTTTAAGTCCCTAGGGTCTCTCATATACGAGGTTAGAGTCCCTAATGATTCTGTGATTTGAGTCCCTGATGCCACTGGGGTTAGAGTCCCCGGTGAGGATTAGACTTTGCGACACCACGCACGTCCTATAATGGTTAAGGCTTCACTGACGTAGGTCACGGCCGACCAGATCTAGATCATAACTATTTAGCTTTGTATCAGTTTCATTTGTGTAACTATGATATTTCTTAGCATGAATGTGGTACTTGTCTTTCTTGTTTAACTTATGCTTTTAAATACCATTTAGTTTGATTTGGAAATGTGAATAAATTGGTTAACGGGGATTACTGTTACTTTTTGTACTCACCGTTCTTTTTATGATGGTGGATGCAGTGTCGTCGACGAGTAGGCTGGGCAAGGAGAAGATTGACAACTACCTCTGAGCTAGCGGCATACCTGTGCTTTGACATTTTGTAGGTTTTGGTATTCCATGTATTATGTAATTATGTTTTTAATATGTTGTGGGGTTGTATATCGGGATGAGTGTTTAGCTACATGACTTATGATGACCATCACACTGTTTATATTTGCCACTTTTTTATATATGCATGTGATCATGGTTTCTTGGTTTCTACACATTTAGGGTTTATTATAATTGCTTCCATATAATATGCTAAGTCTTCCGCTATAACTAATAAAGTATATAAAGTTTTAAATTACTCTGAATTTAATAATATAATGATAGGTGTGTTACTTATTATGAACATGAGAATGGAGGAAATTTGGATAGAAAGGCTAACTAATCGTAGTTAAGTCCCGTGGGATTAGGATTTGGACTCAATTACGAGATTATGTCGATGGGTGCCCTGGATTAGAGAAGGGGTCGTCACAAAACCATTTCCATACACTATTTCAAGTCAAAGGAACACCCTAAATCCCTCCCGATAGTCGTAAGTATATCCTACTATCGTCGACACGAGCATTAAACACAAATTACCCGTGCAATAGATTTAGACACAACCAATATATACGCAAATCGAAATAGGAGTGAAACCCATATGTGCCCACCAGCAGTCACACATGTAATTCGATATCGAGAAAACAAACCATAAATTATGTGAGACATTCCGATGGGTTTACTCACCTCAATTCGTGCTCTGACTTCCTCGGACTCTAGAGATCTAACCCGACTAGCTCCTCGATACTCGAGCTACGGTCGCCTAAGTGTCTGAAGTCCAATTTTACATATTTAGTATGATTATAGGTGTTTGGGTAT
The DNA here is from genome assembly GCA_039657365.1 of Stephania yunnanensis. Taxonomy (NCBI): domain Eukaryota; kingdom Viridiplantae; phylum Streptophyta; class Magnoliopsida; order Ranunculales; family Menispermaceae; genus Stephania; species Stephania yunnanensis. Next base: position 59,275,918 of record CM077582.1, on the reverse strand, counting down.
GTATTTAAGTCAAAAATATCAAAATAGTCCTTTAAATTCAGTTTTTATCTAGCATTAGTGCGTTAATGGGTCTACCTAGTGCGCAAGGTGAAGTTAGCGCTATGGGATATGTCTAGCGCGCTACTATTCTTCATTTTTGAAAATAGTTAAGTGCCCAGACTTTGTCCTTTGTGACAAAATTCTCAACTTGAAAATTATGTCCCAAACTCCCCAATTAGCTAACTAGACTCGACAAACATATTCTCCACATCAAAATAACTTCAAAACATCATTTAAATCAACTAAACATCATCAATTAGATCAAAATCATCAATTTTATGAAATCAGCTAGTTTTTCCCAAATTCATCTAAAACTCCAATTTAACAAAACTATTGATAAATCTTCATTATAAATGGTTATAAAACATACAATTCATCAAGCTTTCATAAAAACTAGGATTTAACCCTTTAATTCAAATTTCATCAAAAACCTACACTATTGGGTTCATTAGATAGTGTAGGAGATGGAGATGATAACTACCTAGGTTTTGATCTCCTAGTTGATGATTTCCAGCTCTAATTTCCCCCTCTATTTCTCTTTGATTTCTTAACTTTAATGAAATGAATTTTTGGATTTGCATGTGTAGATCGACACATCAATATGTATCAAAGTGGGATTGATTCTTAGCCCTTGATCTCTAGCTATATGTTTACGTATCCTGATGTTTATCTAGTGGTTCACTTCTAGCCACTCAACCCACGAACTAGACTCAAGTGACACCAATTGATACTCCATATGGTTCCTAGATGTGTCAATGCACATCTCTAGAAAAACCATATAGTTTTCAATTTAAATAACTAAACTATAGGCCCAGATTAATTTGATTTAATTACATTGGCTTAGGCCCATTATAATTCATGTGGTTAATGTTTTTAGAACCTTCTATGAACACATGAATGGTCTCACTAACCTTCGACTACCCAGCACTAAATGCCCCGCATTTAGGCACGATTTCACTACAAGGATAATGTGGAACAGCATCAAAAAATTGCAATTGACTGAATCTGTTGCTAAACAACCACAAATCAACAACAATTCTGCATCAGATAGACCGTTTGACTCGGTTGACCAAAAATCAACAAATCAGTGACATATTTGTTACAACAATTGTGACAAATTGCATTTTGTCACTGATCATTTTTGATTTCTCCCGCCATTAATTTCTCGCTAATTTTGTGACAGATCTGCGACAGATCAACGACAGATACTAGTTTTTCACTGATATGTAGCTAAATTTGTGACAGATCTGCTACAGATTCAATTTTGTCGCTGATCAGCGACAAATCAACAACAGATTATCAGCAACAAACTAGTCTGTTGCTGATCTGTCGCTAATCTCAAAATGGTATTTACAAACCAGGGGCACTCCTCCTCGTCCCTGCAAACCCATTTCATCTGAAACACCAAGATCTACGCCGCTGCACCGTCGCCGAAGATCCGCCGCCACCATCATCGCCGTCGTCGTCCACTGCCATCGTCGTTGTCGACCGCGACTCTTCGGCTCAGTCATTCATCCGCGACCTCGAGTCGCCGCGCACCCCTGCCCGATCGAACGCGAGGCGCCGCTGCCGCTGCGCGCAGTATTTCTCCAGCGTTGCCTTATTTGTGCGATTTTTCCTCCGACGCCGCTGTTCGTCACCGCCGCTGCCCCTTTTTTCGAACCGCCGCCGCTGCCCCCTGTGTCATCGTAATCCACCCACTCAGCTCCCCCCCTACCGGCGAAGCTGGTTGCCTCCGCGATCGTCCGTCGCCGCTGCTCAGACTCCGCTCCGCCGCCGCCCGCCGCGTGGTCGCCTCCGCCGCCGCTGCTCGGCCCAACTCCTCTACAACCGCTTGGCCCGACTCCTCCACAGGCGCTGGTTTCCCTCGACTCCTCCTCGACTGAGTTTTGAGTATCATCCGCGACTCGTGGATTGCCTCTCGACTAGGCGTTAGGACCTTCGAATCATAGTCCTGGTTTGCATTTTTCTTGAACTTCTATTTTGATATTTTGGTTGATTTTTGTTTTAATGTGACAACCGAAATTTGGAAATCTATGGTTTCCCTTTTACATATCAACAAGATCTTATGCGTAGCCTTCGAAAATAGCAACAACGCGACACTGTGTTGCTAAACAGCAACAAATCAACAACTCAACCATCTGTTGCTAAACAACAACAAATCAACAACTCAATTATCTCGTTGCTAAATAGCAACAAATCAACGTCAGAACAATCTATCGCTAAACAACAACAAATCAACAACTGAACAATCTGTTGCTAGATAGCAACAAATCAACAAGTACAACGATTGAATTTGCATTTAGGTACGCAATTTAAATTGTCACCATGAATTTGTGATATGACAATCATCATTTACTATTGTAAACTGTAATTCATATATAGTATGTTCATTGAATAATAATATAGTAAATTAGTAAATCTGTACATTGTATAAATTATTGCTTGGCAGTGCATGCATTTCCAACTAAAAATGAGATCTTATTGAGTTATAACTTATATATATTGTTATAATGTTTACTAATTGTAATTGTCATTTAGTTGGTACGTATTTATATTTGGAAGCTCAATGTAGTGTCTATATCTGTTGAATTGAAGAATAATTATATTTATTTGTAAAACAAAGAAAAATATATTAATTTATATACTTCATTAGTAATAATTGATAAGAAATGTCGAGAGTATATGGAGTTTATGAAAAAATAACTTGGGCAATTCATGATGGTAAACTGTTAATGAGAGTCACAACGAGACCCTTTTTTTTAATAAGACACAATAAGACCTTGTTGGTTTCTATAGATCACACTGATGACCAAATACCAAAATAAAAACCACTCATCAACTTTATCTACCCAGCAATACTTTAGTCAGTAACACTCGCAAGTTTCTTACTAAATATATCTATACAATTAAAAAACAACATTCTCTAAGATACGCTAGAAGTTAAACGTATTTCCCAGAACCTAGAGATCATATTATACTTGACTATAACTGCCATCACAACATAAGCTTCCATTATCTATATTTTGCAACAATACATAAATGGCCCTAACCCAATAACCCAATTCAGAACTACTGAAGCGAAGAATAATTAAGTACAGCTAAAAGTTTTAAAAAGAACTATAATTTGATATGTAACAACTCATATCATCAATTAATATGCATATGCATTAGATAATAGATTTTCTTACTCGACATTGAATAATAACCACAGGCAGCAATAAAGGTGGGAATTACCTTGGAAGTGCAATAAGATTCTTTTCAGATGGAGCCCATTGCTTGAAAACCTATAGTGAGAAACCACCACTTATCATTCATGGGTAGGCAAAGAGTACGCATGGTCCAGAAGCATTTATGAAAGACCTGTCAAAATCGGAAATTGCCACAGTAATACCAAAACATGTCAATGACCAACTTTTAAAAATATAGAACATAGTGCCTTCCAAAATGTCAAACATAAAATGCATATAGAGAGAGGAACAAAATAGCTGACTCTTTGGCACCCAAATTACAGAAATACAAGGAAAGAAAGAAGCCCAAAGCCCCAACAAAAAGCGAATGCGAGTAGTTTAAAAAGCTATTAATTGTATTAAAAGCAACCAAAATAATAAGGATTCATTCCCTAACATTGGCGCAAGGCATATATAAAAATCATAATTGAAGACATAACTAATAACTAATTGAAAAGCAACTTACATGTCCGTCTATAAACACATTACTTGTGGATAACTTACTAATTTATCAACTACAATTTGGAGAAAAAAAAACATATTCGGCATAGGAAACAGTAGAATACCAATAAACTGAAACGAGTTACACTTTAGTAATTAGCTGATAACAAAGTATTTTCCTTTCATAATCGACATTATCTCACTTGGAGCCCAACTACCAACAAGTTCAAATGCATCAAGAAAGAGGAACGTGTTTAGGACTTCACTAACAGGACCATCAGTTCTCTGAGCCAAAAAAACAAAGAAACAAAAATTTCTTAAACCAGTCCTGACCCTTCCAAACAAAAGGAAGCCGATCCCTTGGAAACTTAGGAGCAAATAACCAAAAACCAACACATTTGTAGGATTTCTCAATTCATGATGGTGAGGAATAAAATTTACTTGATACTTACTATAGGTATGTATCTATATTAGAAATCTTAAGGTTATTTATAATCCAATTTATAGAATATTAATTTGGATTATTTTCTGAATATATAGTTAATTTTTAGGATTTATATATGTTAAATTTTTTTAAGAGTTGATAAGATTTTTTCCAATGATCAGTTGAACAAACTTAGGATCGAGATGTCTACTAATCGAGAATGGATGTATAGTCGTATTGAAAATGGCTTCACTCGACGAGAGTTCATAAACGGCGTGAACGAGTTCATCACATACGCGAAGACGCACTGCATGACATTCGCCACTGAGGGAAAAATTTGGTGTCCATGCAACCATGCGAAGTGTCGTCATTGTTCATACTATGATGTTGACACCGTAGAACTTCATATTCTTCGTCGGGGCTTTGTTCCGGGATATCATTGTTGGTCGGAACACGGGGAAGAAGATTATATGTACACTCAAAATGTGCCTGACGAACCTAGCAATACGATGAGAATTGATGACCTCGAAGGGACACATACTACCAATTATTGTTCATCGTATCATGAGATGGTGCACAACTTGGCTGGTCCGAGTTTTAATTGGAGCCATGCGGAACAACGACCAACTCCTGGAGTGGAAAATTTGTATGATATGTTGGACACAGCAAGTCAACTGCTATGGCAGGGGTGCGAGAACATGACGAAATTGTCGGCAGTCGCGAGACTCCTAAAAATAAAAGCAGAACATCATATTTCTGAAAAGGCGTTCGATGAGATTCTTCAATTTTGTAAAGATGCATTACCGAGTAACAATTGTTTAGTCGATAGCTTTTACGACACAAAATGACTAATATAAGGGATGGGGCTACCAGTCTAGCAAATTGATTGTTGCAAGTCCATGTGCATGATTTACTGGGGCGAGGATTCAGAGTTGACGACGTGTAGGTTTTGCGGTGATTCAAGGTATGAACAAACTAGAAGCGAAGGACAGATGGCGTGTCGTGGGCTAGGAAAAAAATGTATTACTTCCCCTTAGCACCTCGATTACAGCGTTTATTCGCTTCTAAAGCGACTGCGAGGCATATGCGTTGGCATGGGGAATACGTTTCAGATGGCATCGTCATGCAACATTGTTCGATTCTACTGCATGGAAACATTTCAATGATGTGAACATCGAATTCAGCGCCGAAATTCGTAATGTTCGTTTAGGTTTATGTACAGATGGTTTCCAACCATTTGGCCAATCCGGAAAACAATACTCATCACGGCCCGTAATTCTCACTCCTTACAACCTACCCCCCTCAATGTGCATGAAGAAGGAGTTCATGTTCTTAACGATCATTGTACCGGGCCTGACTAATCCTTCAAATCAGATTGACTTCTTCCTACAATCTTTGATAAAAGAGTTGCAAGATTTGTGGCATGATGGGGTACTTACCTACGACATTTCCACCAAGACTAACTTCCAACTTCGAGCTGCACTAATGTGGACTGTTAGCGACTACCCTACATATGGTATGTTGTCTGGCTGGAGCACACATGGAAAGAGAGCTTGTCCTTATTGTATGGATGACACGGATGCATTCCAATTAAAACATGGTGGAAAAACTTCTTGGTTTGATTGTCATCGTCGGTTCCTACCGCGTGGGTCTACCTTAAGAAGTGATAAGAACGGATTCAGACGCGATATAACTTGTCGAAAAGGACAACCGAAATTGAAATTGGGGGAACAAATTTGGCTGAAATTGAAGCTTTGGGACTGATGAAAGTAACTGAAATCGAAGCCATTCATGTGAATAAAAAGATTGCCAAGTATTCAGGGTGGAGGAAACGAAGCATATTTTGGGACTCACCATATTGGAAGACGAATCTCATTAGGCACGATTTGGATGTCATGCACATTGAAAAAAATGTTTTCAACAATATTTTTAATACAATTATGAGTGTCCCTAGGAAGAGTAAGGACAATGCCAAGTCGAAACTAGATGTAAAAGATATTTGCAACCGACCTTTCCTTTAATATGACCATGCGTCCAATTCATATCCCAGAGCGTCTTATACACTCGATAAACGTAAGAAAGAAGTATTGTGTGATTGGGTACGACAGTTACGCTTCCCTTATGGGTATGCTTCAAATATTAGTCGATGTGTGGACTCCAACAAATTAAGGATGTTTGGGCTTAAAAGTCATGACTGCCATGTGTTCATGCAGAGGTTGATTCCTATTGCCTTCCGTGAACTACTAGAGGAAAAAGTGTGGATTGCAATTAGCGAGTTAAGTTAATTTTTTCGAGACTTGACTGCTAGGAACCTTAATATGGCGCAAATCGAGCTCTTGCACTCTAACATTCCCAAAATATTATGCAAATTGGAGCAAATTTTCCCACCGAGTTTTTTTGACTCAATGGAGCATCTTCTCGTACACTTGGCATACGAGGCCCATATCACCGGACTAGTAAAGTTTCGGTGGATGTATCCATTCGAACGGTAAGTTTTTTATGCAATCTACATTTACTGTATGAAATACATAACATCTTAGCTATGTTATATTGGTTATTGCTACCTAATTTGATGGACATAATGTCCCAATGCTTCCTCTCATCATATAGGTATCTCGAGCATTTGAAAAACAATGTTAGAAACAAGGCGAAAGTTGAAGGGTCGATATGTAATGCTTACTTAGTTGAGGAATCAACTTCTTTTTGTTCCTTCTACTTCGAGGATCATATTAGTACTGCGCACGAAAGAATCCAACGAAATGATGCTGGTGGAGTAGGTCCGAGTGTTGCTAACAATGGTGCATTCTCAATTTTCATTTATCCGGGGCGACCGTTGGGCAAAGCAAGGAAACGATACCCACGTCGGAGGAGTATGTTGCAGCTCATCAATATGTGTTACTAAATTGCCCAGAAGTAGTTCCGTTCATAAGGTATTAAAAATCAGGGTCATTTTTCCTCTGACATTTTTTCTATGCAGTGTATAATCTCATATCATTTTTCGTAGCATTTTCAAGTCAATCGTTCATTTTCAAGAACTGAACATCACCGATCAAGCTATTGAGATCAAACTTGAGCAACGATCTGCACGCTAGTTCTTGCAATATGTACGTAATAGTTTATATACGCATATGTCTCATTACGTTTCTTGGTTGATTTTAATATTGTACTTTTGCGTCTATTAGGATGAACAAAACGGTGTGCCAGAGGCGATTCGTCAAATTTCTCAAGGACCAATGCGTTCATGTACGAGTTATCCTGCATACCTCATTAATGGATATAAGTTTGACACACTTTCATACGGTACGAACAAAATAACCCAAAACAGTGGTGTATGCGTCAAAGGTGGGAACGATACTAATTATTACGGTGTACTGCGATACGTAATTCAAATTGATTACCATGATGGGTCGCTTCGAACAATGTTGTTTAAATGTAATTGGTTTGATCCTACTCAAAATGGTACACGACTTCTTCGTAAGCTGGGGTTGGTAGAAGTTCATAAAAATCGTCAGTTCAATAGGTACGAGCCTTTCATATTGGCAATGCAAGCACATCAAGTATATTATCTTCCTTACCCTTCTATCGGAAGAAAGGAACGAAGTGATTTGTTAGCTATATGCAAGCTTCAACCAAAGTTCGTAGATGAAACCAATGTGATTAGTTCAGAAATGGCCATCTCGGACAATGCATTTCAAGCGGATCAAAATGAGAATATGGACATCGTAGAAGTAGATGTAGATCATTTTGTGTCGTCAGTTGTTGATCTGACAAGTGAAATTGTGTCTGACAACGATGAATTTGAGACAAATGCGGACGATGAAGAAGATGATGAGTTCACATCGTCATCGGACATTGGTCGCGAAGATGAGTTTGAGTGATTGATGTGAGTTTTTAGTGCGATATATATATCAACTTGCTTGAAATATGATGTTCACGTTATATAAACTATATCTCTATAAATGTTATTTGTATGACTCAACTGAATTATTTGTTTATGCAATATATATAGATACCATTATATATGGCGAGACGTAGGGGGCATGGTAATCCAGAGGATGAGGACGTGGAGGACATCAATAGACATCCGGAGGAGACTAGCACCACTGGACGAGGATCTTTGTCGCACCATGCTACACCTGCCCATCCGGATGGTCGTTACTCATTACATTATACCCACGGATGGTCACATGTGACTCGTCCATACCCGACTTATGCCCCCGGACCGTCGTCATCACATTATACCTCCTCATCGCCTCCCGATCATCCATATCCATATCAGCATGGCACACCATCTCCTCCAGCTCATGCACTCCCACCTCAGCATGGTTTTATTCCATCCTCATCACACCACTCCACACTATCACCTCCAGCAGATGTATACCCACATGACCATGGTATCAGGCCGTCTTCGTCACATCACGCTACACCATCACCTTCAGGCCATCCCGCTCATTCTCCTGGAGTCGGCGACGAGCACACTTCTACATCTCGTAGGCCCCCGGCACCACATCGTCATTCATCCACGAGGTCATCCAGTAGCAGGTTGCGGTCATCGATACCACAAGCGATTGAGGAGATCCTTGACTTTTTTAGACCTCCGACAGCCCCTGCGGAAGGCGAAAACCCTCTTATTTATCTCATTGCTGAGCATGGCTTGTATGTTACTCTCCACAAAATATCTACGTGCAATATATAAAAATATTATTTTCCTAGACTAACTTAAATGACGAAATGGTAGGTTACACCCTTCTTCCATGGCGGCAAAGAAGATGAGTTTAGTTTTTCAGAGCGGATATTTGAAAGAATGATGGAAATGGGAATATGTTCCACAATCCTAACGAGATATATATTGGCTGCGTTGGAAGGTCAATAACTTCACATCAACCTTTGGGTTAAATAGCGGTGAAACAAGTATATGATCATAGAAATGATGATGTTTTCATAATACTTCTTCATCTGTAGGTGTTCTTCACTTGGGACTTGCCAGCCATCCGGTACACAGGCAATATATATCTCATCGTAAAGAAAAGAATAACACCTATTTACTTAACATAAGAGGTGTTTGAGCATTACAAGCTAATGCGAGCAACAGATGAAGCATTCAAGAAAAAGTCTGAGCAGCAATAGAAAGTTCGAAGTGGGAGGGCCGGGCACTGGTATTTCGCTGCATAGCGCTGGAAGTATATCTGCTAGACAACATGGTGATACGTTGGTACGTATATATACATAAATAGTGTATTTCCGAGTGAACCGAAATAAAAACTATTAATCCTATAACAATATTGTAGGAGAAGAAGCTTCAACGCCGTCCCACACGGAAGGCGATGTTTCGACACCTCCACACCCATGGCCATGACGGACAATCATTCGTAGATCAGAGATCCGCGAAGATTGATGTAAGTAATATGAATTGCATATATGTAACTAGTTCGAGACAACACATGTAGCCCATCAATTTAAAAGAAACTAGTAGAGTTAACTATAATTTCATACTATTTAATGCAGGCTGAACTCACTCGAAGATTGGAGGAGATGTCCACCCAGACCCCCGACACATCGATTGATGAGGATGCCGTTTATCTTGAGGTGGTGCCAGAGGTCAAGGGACGTGTATACGGATTAGGGTCACAAGGTTATCATCGCAGCATATCTTCAGGGGGAGCAAGCTCATCTCAAGGACCAGCGTACGTACTTCATGAGTTGGAAGAGCTCCAGCGGGACCACCAAAGGTTGCAAGAAACATTACTGAAGGAGCGAATGGAAAGACAAGAACAAATGCAGAGAGACAAGATGGAACGCCAAGAAGAAACTCGAGAGATGCTGGATCGGTTAGCACGTATGGAGGCATTGTTGTTGCAGCACCTTGGCATTAGGCCCCACGTGCCTCCGACACCGCGGACTCCACCATCACCAGTAACAGAGTGTTCTGGTCCTCGGAGCGACGACCACCCTGGTAATTTGACGACTGAGATAGCACCTTCTCAGTCTGCGCACCCGCATGACCACCGACCTGGGCATTGGACCTCTCCACTTAGAAGGATGTCTGAGGATCAACGTCATCTTTTGGATGATCATGATGAGTTTATGGAGCAACTTATGCCGCCTCCGCGACCACCGCCACGGCAAGAGTGATTGGATGTCCTATCTTTTTTAATGGTAAATTGTTATTCTCGAGTAATGTATATCTTCACATTTTTTCCCTTTTAATGTAGTCGATGTGATTACTTCATTAGTAGGTATGTGCACCGGTGACATTTGATATGGGTGTTGCATGGGAGGCAAACTTACATCACCAATTGGGTTGCAAGTTTCAGAGATTCCTTTGGTATGTAACCTTCTGCCATTTATTTTATTCACAAAATATCCATTTAACATGTGAGGCCTAAAAATAACTAGGGCAATTATATAGGTTGAGCTTATTATTTAAATCATCACCATGAATTTATCTTTTGAGTTTAATTGCAAAAATGGGCAAATTGGTCATCTTTTTATTGAACTTTTTACATTACATAATGTTCTTAACTTAATCAAAAGAGTACGTGCAAGCTTAGTCAAAGTTAGTGTTAAATTAAATCATGATTTCTTAGACTTTGCATTTTAACATGTGAGGCCTTCATTAAGCTTTGACAATTATATAGGTTGAGCTTATTATTGAAATCATCAAAAAAGGCTAAGTTGATGCATATAAAAAAAAGCTTTTATTTTATGTATTAGAAATCCTTAACTCGTTTTATGTATTTTGGAGTGGTTGTGTTGGTCATGTTATACATCGAGATAGGAAGACTGTGATAGATAGTGTGTACTCAGAAATAACACTGTATTCAATTTCACTTTACTTGGATGTGATGCTATTTTCATTTGTGTTTGAATATTTTTGTTGCATTTCGAATATTAGTGTTATGCGTAAATTTATGTTAATCGCGTGGTTCTCTAGGTACTCTTGTCAAGTATACCCTCTTTTACGTACTATTCCATGGCCCTTCTTACAATTGATATTCATTTTCTGGTCCTTCCTCTTTTAGGGGAATGTTGCCTTAAAAGAAGGTTGTTATAGTTATAAGCATTCACTTTAGGGAGTAAATATTGGTTATTGAGGATTGGTAACATAAATGAATTTTGTTGGTTTTAGTTATGAATCTAATTGAAGTTCGAAACTTATGGACATGTAACAATATTCTATGTTCAATGTTATCTAATATTGGAACTTGAACCACATGAAAGAATGTACAAGAGGAGAAAAATTGAAAAAAAAAACATGGAATATCATGTATGGAAGTTCATTCATTCCCTTTTGAGTTGAAAACTTTTGTGTGTGTCATTGTGTGCGATCTTTTATATATGAAATCGATGACCAAGGCTTAATTTTAGGGTTTTTTCATTTGTGTTTGAATATTTTGATTGCATTTCGAATATTGTTCAAGTTATTCCTTTTCATTTTCAGGATTTGGATGGGACACTCACTCCTAGCCCCAGAATTTGTATGGTATCTATCTTCTATCGATGACACAATTGGGTAAGAGTGTGGGATTGACATTGTAGATATATATGTAAATTAATTTGTGTAGCCATCTTAATTTGTGTAGTATTTTGAATTTTGTTGAATAATGTTCATCTAGTAGTATATAGTATACTACTAGTTAATTGTGAAATATTAATCTCCACCTTTTGTAGATATGTTTTGTCAAATTTTGATAATATACAAACAATTTCTCAATTTTTGTTTTAATTGCAGCAAGAAAAATTTTTTTTTTTGCAAATTTTACTGCTGCAGGATTTCAATTTACTATTTATTGTGAACTATAATTTTTTAAGAAATTACCATTCCAATATCAGCGACAGACTCAGTCTATCACTGATTTGCAACAGGTCAACAATAGCCGCCGCTTGTGCTGACTGGGCAAATCAGCAACATACCACGTATGTCGCTGATTTGCAACTGATTTGCAACATAAACTCTTTTGCTGATTGTATTGCAATTAGCAACAGATTTGTTTCTGTTGTTGTTCAGCAACAGATTTTTGTCACAAATCTGTCGTTAAACAGCAACAGAACCAAAATCTGTTGTTAACTTCAATCTGCAACAAAGAGTTTAGCAACAACTCTGATCTATTGCCGATCTATTGCAGGGTCCCTTAGCAACAAATCCATACCAATTCAGCATCAGATTTGTTTGTTGTTGTTAATTTTTTTCTTGTAGTGTTTCGAGGTACGTCATAGCCTATTGTTTTAATTGAATCATATTAGCCTATTGTTACATTACTAATTTTAACTGAATTACTTAGTCATATTAATGTGAATTAGTCTAGTCTTCTAGTATACGCGCATTTTACCTACTCGATACCCGCGTTGGTACGCCTTTCGAGGTGAACTCCAGTCACATAAACTCGTCTGATAGCAACATACACACATGCGGTGTCATATAATAATAATAATAATAATAATAATAATAATAATAATAATAATAATAATAATAATAATAATAATAATAATAATAATAATAATAACTTAAACACCACATATACACAACATCATCCATAAAAAACATATTTCCTCGGTTCTCGTGTCTGAGTCAACCGAGTTGTCCATGTAACGCCCGAATTACGACCGTTAATCCCCGAGATTAACGCTAATCTTAGTTTAATTAATTTGGGTCGTTACACTACTCTCCTTAATGTCTTTCTCATAGTTCTATAACAAATCTAAATTAATGTGTTAAGCAATGCATTAATGTTTTTTCAATAGAGGCAATAAACATATTATCAATGATGAAACCGTCATTCATCTTTCTTATGGTCCTCAACTTTCTTGCAATATTCACCATACTTATTTCGCGAATGGATAAAAGTTTTAGACCGAGAAGTACTACGCAAAGAAATTGACTCGAAATAGTGGTGTTTGAGTTAAGGTCCCCAACTATTCTGACGACGAATTCGACTGTTATGGTCGACTCTAAGAAGTCATTGAGCTTCAACATAGGGGTATTTGGATCTTCAACGATCATCTGTCCACACGTGGCCATTACATTCCTTCACTAAGTTATAGCGAAGGATCATCGATGTTTAGCGATGAACTGTTTGGGATTTTCGGTGCCTCCTTCTATGACGAATTAGCGAAAAACACTTTGGGAGGGAAAATATAGCAAAGCATGTAACTCGGCGACGGGTTACGATGTCTCTAACTTCCGTCGTTGATTTATTGGTGATTCGATACAAATTGTTCAAAAGAGAAGTCAAAGATATTAATCATTTTTGTCCTTGAATTTTGTTGCTAACCCAGCTGATTTTTGTAGTGAATGTATTTTTTTTGTAATACTACTTTATGAAAAAAAATGCTTGCTTAATTTAAGGTGGCATGAGGTTAAATATCAACTTAGTTACTTTTAACAATAAAAAAAATTGCATCAAATAGCGACGGTCTATTCCTCGTTGCTATTTAGCTACAGGTTAGCGACGGGGCCCATCGTTGACTCATTGACTATTTTAGAGACGGGGTTAGCGACGGGTCCCCGTCGCTAATTGCTAAGCGGGAAAGTTCATGCTCAATAGAAGATTTTTGTGCCGTTGGGGCCCACACTCTATCTCTCTTACTCCCTAAAACCTAATCCATTCCATTTATAAACTTCCCCTTTTACTTCTTTTTCTCTCCAGCCGCTCACCACCTCCCTCCACTCTGCCCATCTCTTCCTCTTCTTCCTCATTCTCCCCTTCGCCTCCGCCTCCGCCTCCGCCACTCCATCACCTTTCACTTCTCTACCTCACCTCCACCCTTTCCCTCGAGGGCCTCTGTCCGCCTCCTCTCTTGCCTCCGCTCTCCATCTACGCCGCCTCATCTTCAGCTGCCCCTTTCTTACCTCTCTCTTCGGATCTCCCTCGCTGCTGCATCGCTCACCACCATCGGATCTCGCCAGACCAAAGTTAAATGTTTTCTTAAAAAAATTTAAATCTCAGATTTTTGTTTTAGAATTTTTTAGTGTTTTGATTTTTCTTTGTTATTTTTCTTTGTTATAGTTGTTGTTATTGTTGAATAAACTTGTTTATTTTGTTGTAAACTAAATTGTAAGTCAATTAGAACTTAAGTTGGACTTGCTAGAGACTTAAGTATAGAATGCATAAACTAAGAACTACAAAACAAGTAGAGAAGATGAGACAAGAGAGAAGAGAGCTAGAGATGAGAATGTAGAGATTTCATTCATACACAAGGAAAACCCAGTGGGATAAAATCATAGCAAAAGGAAATGAGTGCAATACACAAATTAATCTAGATACAAAGTTTTAATATTGTTAGAATTGTCTCATTAAAAACCTTTGCAAAGAAAACTCAGTGGGATAAAATCATAGCAAAGGGAAAAATAGTGAAATACACTAATTAATAACTCATTTTCATTCTCTCCCTTATGCTCACATGGACGAGACATCTTGTGCATTTTATTGCACATGGACATCGTTTTCTATATGAACTATTTAATGTTGAAGTATATGATTGCCACTCTTTTGTATATAGTACTTGCATCAAGCAATTGATTCGTAACTTGTTGCTACTGAATGATCCTTTGAACTTCGAGTTCATATTAATTTATACATTGATCATAATACAATAAATTTAATGCAATTTGATGTTTTTCAAGCAATTTCACGTCATTCCTTTTGAATTGGCTTATATCTTCCCCTAATGGTGGGAAAACTGCTTCATCAAAATAACAATTAGCAAAACTTGCAATAAATAAATTTCCTATTAGGGATCCAATGATTAATGGATAGTTAAATCAATATAAGTCTCTTATTGATTTGCTTTGAGATAATCTCCGGCTGATAAAAAAAACTCAGTTCGATAAAGGATATCCGTGCGAATTTACAATATTTTCGCATTATTGATGATTATGGGTAATCAAATAGATCTTTCTACATTATGAAGGTCATTTGATTTATGACGACATTCATTGTAATGTGTCTTATATATTCCAGAAGTTAAAGCCGAGAATCTTATACTCAGATTAAGTCATATTCATATAGATAAATTTTCTATTATTCTGAGTATACTTTTTCTGAACAAGACATTAACAATAAAATTATTGTACCAGATATTGCCTGAACATTAGCCTCCGCTAAGCTCGAATTCGAGAAATATTCACTTTTATATTATAATATACATGCATATAGCACGACACACAAGACATAAACTTATCGTCTATATTTAGGTCACGATTTAAACACATCTCGATGTGCCTGTTTTATCGAGCCATTTTTAATGATAAAATTCATAATATTTTGTCTTTGATTTTGAAGGCACGGTGAAAGTCAAAAAAGTATTCGGGTATATATATGACAATATTTAGGTAAAATAGCCTTTTATATATGACCAAAAATGTCACAATTATGAGCGCTCATTGTCAATAATTATTTGCCCTTTTCTTTGCCCTTTGTAGTGGTGCACCACTTTTGTTCTAATTTTTTGTGGAATTGTCAATACGAACTTTACCTGATATTTTCACATTTTCCACGTCCAAAAATTTATTATTGCGATCATGATCATTATATGTAATATATGTTTCTTAATTTGAAGATGAACTAATTGAACGGGAGCGATATTATATTTATAATATCTCGTTATTTTACTCAGCTACCATTAGATAAAAAATCAATCCTTAATATTTATTGGATTGACGTGTGCACTCAATATTTGTTGCAGCAATAAATCGAGGCGGGCCAAGTGACTTTATTTTTATTGTCTCATCAGTCATATTTCCACGTAGCCTCAGCATAGAGGTAATTAAAATTGTGAAATTATAATTAATATTTGACTGATTAAGTCTTGTAGCTTGAGACTCAACCGCTCATTTTGAGCTTTTGGAGCAATACCTTTTTTGGTATTTATACATTTATAACTTCATAGGGTGAAAAGATACATAAAGTGAAATATTCATTTTCAAATCTTTAAAGAGATATTGGCAAATGATTTAAATTTTGTATAACACAATATAGTCTTGCATAGATGTTTTATTCACAAATTATAGTATCTAATTGTCATGACAAGTAATTCTTGTCGGTAATATAATAAGGCAACAAGTTCAACTATGGTTGAATAATATTTTGAAAATAAATTTAATATAAAATAGTTTTCCCTTTTTATGTAAAAACATAACATATGATTAAATATATGTTCACAACTTGATTCATTAATAAACAAAATGTTATATTTGTATGAATAGATGGGACAACCTCCAGGTTGGGTGGCGAGACATAGTCTACTTAATATCATGCCTCCTCGAACGGGATAACTCGTCTCCCTTTTGATGTTTAGCTTTATCGGGGGCAAGGCTTACCCACTATCAACTCAAACTTATAGCATTATTTGTATTATAAAATCAAGAATATAACAATAACTAATCGTTTGTAGTTTTAAGAGAAAAATTATATGTCACACATTGACTTTTGATTTCTGATGTAGAAGATCGTACAAAACACAACTACAAAACATGCTTTTGTAGTCGGTGACGTTACAATGCATAATGTATGAATAAAGTACATTTACATAATTAAATATGCATGTAACAAAAAAGAAATTAACCTTGATAACATGGAAATAAATTGAACTTATTTAAATTAATAAAAACTATACCTTCTTAGCTTTATATCTTTGAAAAGCTTCTTGATCTTCAAGACCTCCTCTTGTATAGCAACTTCGTGCTAATAACGTGTTGTAAACTAAGTTGTAAGCCAACTAGAACTTAAGTTGGGTTTGCTAGAAACTTAAGTATAGAATGCATAAACTAAGAACTACTAAAACAAGAAGAGAAGAGGATACAAAAGAGAGAATAGAGCTAGAGATGAGAATGTAGATATTTTATTCATACATTGGTCTGTGAATTACAATGGGGTTGGCACCCGTTATATAGGCCATTTGGTGATGATGATAATTGTATTTATACAATGTGTATAAGTTATACATACACCACAAGTCATACAACACATCACAAGCAACATAGACAATACATGAAAGAGTTGGTGTACATTGGAGAGAATCACAAGTTACATGAAGTGTAAGAGTCATGCTTGATTTTACAATTCAATGCGAGAACCATGCTTCATAATGTGGTCACATACATGCACAAGTTTCCATCCATTTCATAACATATTTTAGGGTTTATTGTTGTTTTTTATTTGTTTTTGTTATATTTTATTTGTTTTGTTTTTTTAAGTATTTTAAAAAAAACATCACTATTTAAATTTCAAAATAATATTATTTTTTTTTATCAATTCGTCAAAAAATAGCGATTGGATTTAGCAACGGGACCCCGTCACTAATCATGTCGCCACTTCTGACACTCGCCACGTTGCTATTTCGATATAGCGACGGGTCATACAAGATTAGCGACAGGATTTCCCGTTGCTAATGTTGTGTTTTTTGTAGCGTAACAAACTTACAACTGCCGCTAAAGCATCTCTATTGATATGGTAGAGGCATGAGTTGTTAAAAAGCAAAGTTTAGAGAAGTCGTGAGCTCGACTCCCACTAAAGTCAAAAAAAAAAAAAAAAAACACCTTACGATCGTCCACTAAAATCATGGTAAAAAAACCTCTTTTCTAAACAACTAAGCCCACGGTAGAAATCCATTAGGCCATTAGTAGATAAAAAAGTAGGAAGAAAAAAAAACGCTCAAACTCCTTACCAAAAGACGCACCTCCCCCTATTTTTAGGTAAGTCTAACTTAAAGGAGTAAAAAGTACAGCTTTACTCTCTCCCCATCAAAAGAATGCAAAGATGGAGATGATGTGGAAGGGGCATAACAATTCAACAAAAAATCTAACCTAATACAACTTTTTTTAGATAGGAATTAAAGAAACAACTTTTTCACCTACCAAGGTTTGAACCCAATACCTCTTACTTTGAATTCTCATACCAAATCATTGGGCCACCTTATGAGTTGGTAACCCAACACAATTTTGTGTAGAGGTAAACAAAAGATTATCTAAGGTATGACTTGTGTTAAACAAACAAATATGGAAAGATTCACTAATTTTTGAACCAAACAAACCCGATATTACTGAATTGGCTTGTCTAGGATAAAACCTTTTTTTGTAATGATTATTATTAAAGTATTTGAGATTATTGTTTTTTTTTTATTTTATAGGGAAAAAAATAACTTTTGCACCCACTAAGATTTGAACTCATGACCTCTTAATTTTAAATTTAATACCAAACTATTGGGCTGCCCAATCGTTTTATATGAGATTATTGTTAGGTAAATGAAAGAAAACCATTTATGTGGAAGACAGAAAGGATGCTTAATTATGTGTGGTACGTACTTTTTTTTTTTGGATAAGAGCGTGGTATATACGTACTTAAGCATATTAGAGGTATATATATGTATAACAGTTGAAGCAAATTAATGGAGGTTGGACTGATTAGATAGGTAAAGATGTTACTGATCAAAGTGTGTCTTAAAGTGAGGTCAAAGCGGCGGTGGTCACGTGAAGTAGTGAGATGGAAGGGCCATTTATGCATGTACATATATGCTTTGAGCTAGGTGGCCCATGCCTGCATGGGTGATGAGGACGTGAGGGTTAATGGAGAGGCTTGGAAGAAGAAAATTAAGGTCCATGTTTGGCGACTTCAAACAAACTCATTTGTCTTCTTGGTTGGGAATTGAAGAAGTTCATGTGAAGTTTTGAATTTGTAGACATGAAGCATGTGATAAATGGGTCCTTCGAATGTGTCGTCTTCAGTTGCTTTTGTGGGTCTCCTCGTAGAATCTAATATATACGTGTGATTAAAACATATATATATGCATATCTTCATCAAAAAACATATATATCCATATCCACACCAATGCAGATAAGTGGTGAAACCAAAAAATCAACTTGGGGAGAAGGACCTAGCTAGTCAAAGCGCATGGTCGTTGCTCTCAATACGATAAGGTGAGAAACCCTAAAAATATATATATAAATTCACACATCATACAAGTATGTAATTAAATTTCATGTAAGATCGATAATCAAGTATGGAGCATGTATAGATCGATGATTAAGTACTACCAAACTATTGAAGCTATCACTTTATAATTGATATAACGTTAGAAATTGTGTATATGTATCTATTTATATAATAAAGAAAGGAAATAAATATACTACAAAAATATATTAATCACATTTTAGTCGAGATCGACTATATGAATTATTAATAATTTCAAGTACTACTAGAGCTTGATTTAATTAATAAATGTACGTAGCTGATGATACAGTTTAATAATTATTTAATTTCTCCATAATTAATACTCATATATTTTAAGCTAACTCAGGTCTAACTCTGATTAAGTACCTTAATTCGGAATCTTGTCTTAATTAAGCAAATATTAAATTGGGAGAAAATGTCGAACCTTCCCATCAACATACACAGGTTTCAAGTACTCATTCAAGTACTAAAGAAGATCACTAGGAAACTTACTTCAAAAGTACTCCATATCATGATCACAACTAATCTATATATATATATATCATATGCGGCATGAAATGCATGCATATTAAATGCAAGACTTTCTTTAATGGCTGTAATATGTTGTCCCCCATGTTTCCTAAACCACCTCCTTGATCCTTCTTTTTCATTCACAGCATCTCCTGTTCGTTTTTTTTTTTTTTAAGAAAATTAATTAAGCCCTTGTTCATATTTATTATGGACATATATAGCTGTCATGCATGCATAAGGCATTGACTTGGATTCTAAATGCAAGGCCCATAATTATCCATTTATCCTTGAGCAATGTAGATCTAGTCATGATAGACTTAAAGTGAAAGATTTTCTTCCATTATTTTAATTATAATAATATTTGAATTATTATATTGTTTAATGCATGAGACTTTAATTGAGTAGCTAGAAATTAGTGCTACTTATGTTTCTTAGCCACAAAATTATTCGAATCATTTGCAAAATTTGTGAGTAGATCGTTGATCAACAATTGGTATCAAAGTTGATGGCTCATTTAGAACTCGACGCCACCATCAAGGTAACCGATCGAAGGGAATGCATGAGTTGAGAAGTTATAAATTAATTTTATTATAAGATTATATATTAATCACATATATAAAGTATGAAGAACTTTATATATGCCTATCTATTTAGTATTGACGCCTTTTTGGAGAAAAACTTAATGCTAAAGCAACATGGGCCTCTATATGAGGTCTCAAAATCGAATCTCTTAATTTTTTGAGATATATTTTTTGTAAGGCGGTGTCTCCAATATATAGAATAATCAGGAGTAATCTCAACACCATAATATCAAAAAAAAAAAAAAACAGGCTATTAGGCCCCCACTTTTTGCTCACTTGACCTCGTTTTTGAATTTTTTTTTTTGAGCACCCAGTGAAATGACCCAACTATCTCTCCATATAAAAAGAATTTTTACTCACACATACCCTATTCACCCCCACTCACGCATAACCCTGTCACCACCCTCTCATGCAAAATCGCATTCTCATCATCAACCGAAATTCGACGAAATCCGAGCAAAACCACATCGATTCGACGCCATGAATGTATTCATCATCTCTTTTAGAGTCAATTTTGAGGTTTTTTGGGTTTTTTTTTATTTTTTGAATCGGTATTGTTTATGATTTTGTTGTTAAGTTTAGGGCTTCTATTTGGGGGTTAAATCTTGCATTTTGGGTACAATGTCTCGATGAAATCGTCAATATCAAGCGGTTTTGAGCAAAACCCACTATTTTTTTGTCATTATCATGTATTTTTTAGGAGTTTTGAAATTTTGTTTTCGTTCTTGTTATCCACGAGTGTCTGCCCTGTGTGGTAGATACCTCTAAATTAAGAGGTGTCGAAAACACATGTCCGACACTTCTTTAGAGGTATCGGCTAGACCCCTCCGTGACAAATTAAAATTGAGTTCACTTTGCATTATCGATCAAAGTCGGTCGTTACCTCTTTATAGGGGTATTGGTCGAAGTCGGACGAACCCCGCGAGCAACACTTCTTTACTTCTTGGACACAATCGATGTGACCACATCCGACCTTGTTCAACGAAAAAAAAAAAAAAAAAAACACTCCTACAATACTTGGTGACTTACTACATATGATCTATAATGATTAAAATCGAGAAATAGAGATGATTGATGGATGTTGGGATGATGGTAGGAGATGTGGTAAATATTTGTTGAAGGTGAGGGGTAGTTTTGAAATAAGGTAAAGGAAGTAATAATCGAGACAATATTTACCGTGGCCAAAAAATATATAGTCGAGACAATATTTACTGTACCTACAACGGAAAATTCCGCGCACTTACAATCATTACAAATAGATGCTTGTGGAGCCTGTATAACTGCAGAGGTTGTACTTTGAAGTCTAGCTAGCCCTGATTTTCCAACTGAGATAAGGTACATACTTTTGGCCTTGTCATTTATATCAAACTAGCTAGACTTAATTATACATGCAGTGATGGGCCAACTTTAGGTAGACACACATCTGAGGAAAAGAAAATTATGTGAGATTGAGGAAATAGTTCTCTACTGATCATAAAAGCTAAAGGTGCTTCTTTACTAAGTTTGTCTTGACAAGTCTCATTCATAAGTCATGTTAAACTTGTTGTAGAAGCAGTGTTAGTGAGCAGTCATTTTTTATTCTAAAGTGTCCCCATGAAAGGGACACTAAGACTAGCCGACGATGAAGATAAGGTGCCCTATATGTGAAGGGCTCAATTCGAATTGATTGTTATGGGGACACTAAGTCCTAAGTGGCCGGCAAGCATGCTGTTTAGCTAGCTAGTTTTTCAGTTCAAACTTAAAGAGATGTTGAATGGCTCACATGATTTCAAAACTAAATCTCGTATGCATATCGATCTATAAGTAGCTAGCTAGTTAGTTTGTAACTTTGTATACAATTGGAGTTGATTTGATTGAAATGTAAGTCTGAAAGATACATTATTGTAGTATATATTTATTTGTGATCATCGATCGATCGTTTGATCCAGTCGTTTAGGAGGAAGAAGAGAATATAGTTGATATTCGAACCGATATAGATCGATCGAGCATGGCGGGGAAGAGAAGTTGGAATAGGTTAAAGAGAATGGTGAGAAATCATAAGGGAAGGTTGTATATAATGAGGGTGTGCATCACTATGCTCTTATGCTGGCACAAGTACTCTTAGCAATTAGTCTCTTTGAAGGGCTTCATCGGACTTTAATTTATTTTCTTCTCCCCTCCAATGTTTCCTTACATGTATAATTAGCAGATGTATAGCATATATGGGAGACAAAGTCCTCCATCTGGTACTCTAATGAATTTGGCTGCTCTTCTCGTCCCATGAAGGTCTCATTTTGGTTTTGGAGCTACCTTCAAAGTTTTTGGAAATTAAAGATCATAATGGGGTAGATCTGTAATTTTTGTTCATATATGCTTCCTTATTAGCATCAGGTTGTCTTCTCTAATTGTTTAATTAACATGTGTTTAGATCTTAATTACTTGGCAAAACTAATGTTGAAGGAAGTTTCTTATGATGAATTGTGCATATGTATACTTTATGCATATATTATTTTATTTTATTTTATGATAAGAAAGAAACAAACTTCTCTTACTCTGTATATGGTACTCGAAGCCTCACCTTCTTGCAATAATATAGCATATCAAATCATGAGGCCACCCACTTGGTTGGTACTTTATACATATATTATGAACACACCTCATCATTTGAATTAAATAGAGTTGAGTAGAACCATTAGCTAGATCGGCAAATATATGATCAACCCCAATTAATATGTGATTGAATGAGACTTAATTATTATTTGTAGATATACACTTTGGTAAAGTTGATTATTATATATAACTCATGTTTCAATTCTCTTTAATTAATTTGGCGTTAATTAATCAAATTCACACGAGTTGATATTTTTGATTCCCTAAATAAATGATAAAGGTTGTCCAATAGTTTGGGTAATGAGTGAGAGAGTGCTAGTGGGAATGTGGGATCACGTTTGATATTCAATACATAGGGGAACAGAGAACACTGGCGCCGATAACATATAGCTCACCAATTATATCAGAAAATTGTGGTACACAACGTTTTGTTTTTTATTTCGTCTAATACAGTTTGTTAAATAATTTGATGTTTTGATCAATAATTTGCGTTTGTGTACTCAAAATCTAAAGTTCCTCAAGTTGCAGCTGCCTCATCACATTAATTTCAAACAGGAATTTTTATTTTTTTTTGATAGGAACGTGACTTTATTTCCATATAGCCAAAAAATACATCGACAAAAAACAATGTGTTTCTCCAAAAATAAAGTAGAAAAAAACTCTATCAACATAATAGAGGAAAAATGCATCGTCGCTCTAAAAGTACATTATTCCCCCACAATAGGATCAAGCCAATGATGCAAACTCGTCGTAGTGTGGTGTCATACAATCACCGAACCAACTAGGTTGGACAAGTAATTATACGGCTGGGATACAAAAGTGGGAAAATAAAATTACACCCCTCTCCAATCCTACTCCACACTTTAGCCCGTGTTTCTTTTAACTCTTAGTGCAGTTGTTCCTCTCCCTATATATTGTCGTTCCAAGCCCCGAAATTAAATTCCACTTCAACAACAACAACAACACCCACAACAACAACAACATAGCCCAGTCCCAAATTAACTGGGGTCGGCTACATGGATCAAACTTTTCCATTGTGCTCGATTAAGTGCAATTGATGGTGAGCTTTTCAAACCATTCAAATCCCTCTTAATTAATGCATCCCTTCCACAAGTGACAGGCAAAGAACTTGATTTTTGATGGGGCCAACTTGCCATATCGTCTAAAGAGCATTGTATATTTCTCTATCGCCTAAGCCTCTGATCAACGCCTCCCCTAAATGCGTAGAATATACACCGAATTTATCGATCTTTCGTTGTTTCGGATCTCGTTGTTCCATGTTCAACGTGATCGTCTCTAATCTATGGCTCAAAGAGGTAAATAAGTTTGTCTCCACATCTGCCCATTTCCTCCCCTTTGGATACACATTCCATCCTGTGGCCGAATAGAAATGTAAAACTTTCGCGTTGGGTTTCTTGATACGTAATTCGATAGAGGTTAAGGTATTCTTGTCTAAGTGGGTCATCCCCCAGCCACCTTTCAGGCCAAAAATCAGTGTTATTTTCATCCTCGACCCTGGCCCAAATATCCAAGTTAAGAAACTCCGCCTCCATCCCTATGTACTTTCAGGGGAATTTATCAGATACTCTCCTAAGGGTGTCATCCTCCTAATCGATTAGATTCCATAGAGACTAGTAATGATTGATGCCCATATAGAATTTGACTCTTCATTGAATTGCCACAACCACTTGGTAAGCAGATATCTATTCTTCATTGTCACATGATCAAGCCTTAGTCCCCCAAACTCTTGAGGTTTATAACATTCATCCCAAGCTATTATATGTGATGTCTTCTCATTCCCCATCTTTTTCCATAGGAAATCTGACGCAGTGGAGATCTTCTAAACCAATTGAACGAATCCACGAACAACTCGATTTAGGTCAAAACTTAAGCCAAAGTTCAAAAATTCTTTTATTCCGGCCAAAATACTACGAATTACACCCAATAGGTCGCTTAAATAGTGAAACCCTAAAATTTGCCAAAAATAATAAAAAGTCCAAAAAGGCATAAAAGCCCTAAACTGGAAACTAGATGAAAAATAGAAACAAATGCCACAAACGGCAATAAAAAGGAAATTCCTAATGAAAGTTATAAGCTAAACAAGACTTTCCTAAAATAGCAAAATTGCCATTCGGAAGGCGAAATGATAGAGTTTCGCCGAAAAACGTCGTAAGCACAGCATAGCGATGATCGTGATCTCCACGTCGTTTCCAATCAACCCATGCCCCCAGAACGCCGAAACTGAAACGCCCGAACTTCACCGAAATTACCAAAATGACATCTTGTCATATCTTTCCATCATATTTTTCCAAGAATTTGCAAGCTAATTCTTTGTCACGGCCCAATAATTAATGAACGTTTAATTCGTTAATTAGGACACAATGACCCGTGACGTGGGACCCGCAGTGCGATACGTGTCATTACCGAGGCACGGTGGCCGAGGTAAATGTAGGTGTTTAAATAAGGCTGACTAATTCCTTGTTAGGTCCTATAGGGGAGATTAGGGCTTAATTAAGGGATTAGGCTGGGCGGTGCCCTTATTTGTAGTTGGGGCCGTCACATTCTTGGACTTCATCATTCTCCCCAGGGTGGACAAAATTCGCCCTCGAATTGTCATCATCAGACGTATCCCCATAATAGGGAACAAGATGTTTGACATTAAATACATCAGTCGTGCGAATGTGACTTGACAACTTCAATGTGTAAGGATTAGGATTAATTTTCTCAAGAACCTCCACAGGACCAATCTTTCGAACTGAAAATTTGTTGTAATCACCCACAGAGAACCGATCTTTAGTGAGAACTGCCCACACAAAGTCACCCACTTCAAACGTCACGTGGCGCTTCTTCCGATCTGCATATTGTTTGTACTTGTCAACAGCCTTCTGCAAGTTATCTTTGACAGATTGATGAATCTTTTGTAGCCCACTGACAAAGTCTTCTTCCTTGCCATGCCATCTAGTCTTACTTGGCAGCGGTACGTATCAAGAGGACCTCGAGGTAGTACTGAATACACAACCTAAAAAGGACTAAACCCGGTACTTCGATTAACAGCATGATTGTGTGCAAGTTCTGCCTGGCTCAACTTAAAGTCCAACTCCTAACATTCTCACCCACCAAGTTCCTCAAAAGATTGCCTAACGAACGGTTGACAACTTCAGTCTGCCCATCTGTTTGCGGATGATAAGCACTGCTAAATCTCAGCTGCGTGTTCACCATAGCCCACAAATTGCGCCAAAAATGGTTAAGGAATCTTGTGTCCCGATCTGAAATGATCGAGGTAGGAAGGCCATGCAATCTATATACCTCCCGAAAGAACAGCTGAGCCACCTTTACAGCATCTGTGGTCTTCTTGCATGGAATGAAGTGAACCATCTTGGAAAAACGGTCAACCACCACAAAAATAGAGTCATTTCTCCGCTGTGTTCTAGGCAACCCCAGCACGAAATCCATGCTAATATCAACCCATGACTGTTCTGGAATGGGCAAAGGCATATATAGATCGACATTAGTTGTGGTACCCTTCGAAAACTAGCAAGTCCGGCATGGCTGCACATATCTGTCCACTTCCTTGCGAATGGTAAGCCAAAAGTAAGAGGCTTGCACCAGCTGCAAAGTGCGATCACGCCCAACAAGTCTTCTCCATGCAACTCTCTAATAATCAATAATCTCAGGCTGCAATTAGGAATGCAAAGCTGGTTGCCCCGAAATAAGAAACCCTCATGGAGTGTGTAATCAGTACGCTCCTCACTCCGCACCTTCTCACAATAGAAGCAAAGAAATGATCAGTAGTAAACAAATCAGAGAAGGAGGAAAACCAGTACCTCAATGGTCATGCGGCTCAACAAACTTTTTCGTCTGCTCAGGGAATCAACAACTCTGTTGGTCACACCAGACTTGTGTTTCACCACAAAAGTAAAGCGCTCCAAATAGGCCACCCATGAAGCATGTCTGGCCGAGACCTTGTTCTGCCCATGTAAGTGTCGCAATGCCTCATGGTCTGTAAACAACACGAACTCTTTGTGGAAAAGATAATGTCGCCAATGCTTCACGACTTGTACCACTGCATAGAACTCCACATCGTATGTGTTATACTTCAACTTCGCCTCGGATAGCTTCTCACTGAAATAGAAAACAAGCCTATTATTCTGACTCAAGACAGCTCCAATGCCTACCTTGGATGCATCACTATGCAACTCAAAAGGTAGGTGAAAATCTGGCAACACCAGAATGGGCGCAGTGGTTAACCGCACCTTGATCAGTTGGAATGCTTCATCTGCCTTTTTGCTCCACCCAAACTTCACGCCCTTCATACACAGCCGTAATTGGGGCCATGATATCGTGAAGTGTGGAATGAACCCTTTGTAGAAGGAAGCCAACCCATGAAAGTTGCGAACCTCCGTGACGATGGTGGGTCTAGGCCAAGTGCGGATGGCTTCTATTTTAGACTCATCAACCTGCAACCCTTCTCCAGAAATGACATAACCTAATAAAAGGACATTCGGTGTCAAAAATGAGCATTTCTTCATCGCAGCATAGAACTTCTCCCTGCGTAAGATAGTCAGAACATCTCGCACGTACTGGAGGTGTTCCTCCTCGTTAGTACTGTATATCAATATATCATCAAAATATACCATAACACACTTGCCTATCAAAGGTCTCAGGCTCTGGTTAATGACTCTTATGAAGGTGCTAGGTGCGTTTGACAGCCCAAACGGCATGACTAACCACTCATACAGCCCCTCCCTGGTTTTAAAAGCAGTATTCCACTCATCCCCAACTCTAATGCGAATCTGGTGGTACCCACTTTTCAAATCCAATTTTGTAAAAAAAATTGCTCCACTCAATAGGTCAAGTAAATCATCCAAGCGAGGGATAGGAAAACGATACCTGACAGTAATCTTGTTGATTGCTCTACCGTCCACACACATCCGCCATGAGCCATCTTTCTTTGGTGTAAGGAGGGTTGGTACTACACATGGACTCAGACTTTCACGTATGAATCCCTTCATCAATAACTCTTCAACCTGTCTGTGCAACTCCTCATGCTCAATAGGACTCATTCGATAGCGTGGTCTGTTAGGTAGTGACGCACCAAGTTCAAGGTCAATCTGATGTTGAATATCACGCAATGGTGGCAGTCCTTCTGGCATCTCATCAGGGAAAACATCACAAAACTCCTTCACAATAGGAATTAACATCAACATCTATATCTACCTCATTTCCCATCAAGATGTAAACTATCTAAGAATCTTGTAATTCATCTTCAAATCTTGTCAAAGAGAACAAGCTGCTAAATTCTTTAGTAGGCTTAACTTCCTCCAGATCCTTGGCGAGTA
The DNA here is from genome assembly GCA_039657365.1 of Stephania yunnanensis. Taxonomy (NCBI): domain Eukaryota; kingdom Viridiplantae; phylum Streptophyta; class Magnoliopsida; order Ranunculales; family Menispermaceae; genus Stephania; species Stephania yunnanensis. Next base: position 59,247,817 of record CM077582.1, on the reverse strand, counting down.
CTAGCACAATCTTCATTCCCTTGAACATAAGGGTGTATTTATTTATTCTGCCATCATGCACAACTCCTCTATCAAACTGCCAAGGACGTCCCAGTAACAAGTGGCAAGCATCCATAGCCACAACATCACACCAGACTGAATCCTTGTAGTTAGCACCAATAGAAAAAGTCGCAAAGGCGCGTTTCGACACCTTCACCTTACCACCCTTCTTCATCCAAGCTAGATTGTAGGGCCTGAGGTGTTGTTCAGTTGCAAGGTCAAACTTATGAACCGCTTCAACTGAGACGATATTCTCGCAACTGCCTGCATCAATCATGAACCTGCACACCTTGCCTAAGATAGTACATTTGGAGTGAAAGAGGTTATTCCGCAGCCACTCAACATCAGCGACAACTCTAGGAGTCATATAAGAACGCCTCACAACCAAAGCAGTACTCACATCTCCAGTCGCGATCTCATCTTATGTGTTGTCAGAAGTATTAATGGTTGGTTCTGCAGTGATGTTGGCCTCTTCCCCTTCGTCTTCCTCTGCGTTCTCAATAAAAAGAGCTTTATTCCCTTTACATTCAGACTTCTGTGACCAACTTCACCACAACCGAAGCATTTAATCCCACTAGCGCCAAGTCTGTTCATGCGACTTGCAGGGTTAATTGCAGCGGTATTACCTCCAATATTGGTTGTCCCAACACTAACATTACTGGAAGCATTACTCACACCCCGACGTTGTTATTTCTCCACCAACAATGTTCGCTGGTGCGCTGCAGATAAGGAAGCTGGATCAAACATGTTGACAACATCTTGGAAGCGCACCTCGAGTCCACCAATATACAATGCCACTAATTGGTCGTTAGTCTCATGAGTTCATTTCTAGCGACTAACTGATAAAACTCAATAGTGTAATCATCTACTGACTTTGCCCCTTGTCTCAGATTCTGCAACCTCTGATACATAAGGCGTTGGAAGTTGTAAGGCAAGAACTCAACCCGGAAGTGCTTTTTCATCTTCTCCCACGAGGTGATATTCGCCTTTCCATTCCTATTCTGCATCAACTTCTGTTGTTGCCTACCAAGTCGTGGCCCTGTTGTGGAATCTGGTCGCAACCAGTTGCACACGCTTGTCTTCGGGCATACCTTTGAATTCTATGACTTCTTCAACTGACGCCAGCCAGTCCAAGAACTCTTCCGATTGAAGGGTGTCATGGAATTTTGGGACCTCCGTCTTCATCCCAAACTCCCACCGCCTGCGATCATCCTCAACTGCACGCGACCTGTAGCACCTCCTCGGTGCCTCAACATACTCATCATCCCCTTCGGTAGAAGAATCTCCTACTGGTTCATCACCAACAGGTTCCCTTAGATGGTTACGGACACGATCCATATTCTGACCCAACAATTGATCGATTCTGGCAGTTAATTGTTCTACCACCGCGCCCATGCGTTAGTCAATTATTTGGCCAATTTGTCGATTCAGATTGTCACGGTCATACACCTCCTCGATACGCTGCTGGTTCCTCTTCGGCGCCATGATTTCTCCAATCACACCGAACCTGGCTCTGATACCAATTGACGCAGCGGAGATCTTCTAAACCAGTTGAACGAATCCACGAACAACTCGATTTAGGTCAGAACTTAAGACAAAGTTCAAAAATTCTTTTATTCCAGCCAAAACACTGTGAATTACACCCAATAGGTCGCTTAAATAGCAAAACCTTAAAATTTGTCAAAAATAGTAAAAAGTCCAAAAAGCCCTAAAAGCCCTAACTGAAAACTAAATGAAAAATAGAAACAAATGCCGCAAACGGCAATAAAAAGGGAAATTGCTAATGAAAGTTATAAGCTAAACAAAACTTTCCAATCAACTCAAGCCCCGGAACGTCGAAACTTAAACGCCCGAACTTCACCGAAATTACCAAAATGCCATCCTATCATATTTTCCATCATATTTTTCAAGAATTTGCAAGCTAATTTTTGGACTTCATCAAATTCTCTAATTATGTTCTCCATTTTTTGTGCTACATTCTTCGGGATTTTGAACAGTGATAGATAAAAGGTGGGTACAGCCATAAGCATAGACTTAAGTAAAACCAAACGACCCCCTCTCGATAGATATCTTTTCTCCCATCCCTTCAATCCTCTATTAATCTTCTTCACGACTGGGTCCTAAAAGCTTTTTCTTCTTGTTGAATCTCCCAGTGGTAATCCTAAGTAGGATAGAGGCCATTTTCCCGTTGGGCAGCTAATGCTTGATGCTTTAATCTGGTCTCCTCGTTTTGGACATTAATCCTTAGCAGGGTGCATTTATTCTCATTTAGTTTTAGTCATGAAATATTGCAAAAACATTGTGTCGGATTCATTAGATTAAGAATCGATTCATCATTTGCATTGGCAAATAGTGGAGAGTTATATGCAAACTGTAGATGTGTGATGTTATTTCTTCCCACCATCAAACCGCGGATAGAATCCTTTCTTTAGCTTTTTCAATCATCATCCCCATTACATCGGCCACCATGATAAATAAATATGAGAGGGGATCTCTGACGAGTCATTAATTATGTAATTATATATAGTATATTTATATATTTTGTACACTACAAAAAAACAGCAAATCAGAAACGGAATTAGAAACGGAAATAAGATCCGTTTCTAAATCAGAAACGGAATTAGAAACGGAATAAGTTCCGTTTCTAAATTAAAAAGTTAGCGACGGAATTGAGACGGAAACATTCAGAGACGGATTTGGGACGGATCAGAGACGGAATTAGAGACAGAATTAAATTCCGTCTCTGAAAAATGGCGCCAACATTCCCGCCAAAACTTTATTTTGTTATACCCGTTCATCAAATCTCGAGATTTGTGACAACAAATCTCGAGATTTCTTTTTACCCCCTCCAAAACCCCCCGTCTCGTCCTCCCCACCACCGAAAGCCACCGAAAGCCCTAACCAAGCAAACCCACCGCGCGATTCGATCTCATCGTCTTCGTCGTCTCTCTCCTCTACTCTCGTCTCTCTCTCTCTCGGTCGCGCCTTCTCTCCGGCCACCGGCCCCCAAATCTCCAACCACCAACAAATCGGCGTCTCTGTTCCGTTGCTCTCAACTCTCTCTCTCTGGTCTATCCGTCTCTCTCCAGTCACCGCCCCCCAAATCCCCAACCCCCAACAAGTCGTCCTCGCATTACATTGCTCCCTGGTAGCGCTGCCCTGCTCTGGTCCTGTTCGGTTGTCTTGCACCATTTCAGTCCGCCTCTGCTCCTCTCGGGTCTCACTTCGTGCTCTCATTCAGTCCCTCTTCGATCTCTGTTCGGTGGTATTGTGCTCTCATTCATTCCGCGCCTCGCTGTGCTTGATTGGTGAGTTCTCCCTCTTTCCTCTCGAACCATTATTTTTGGTGAATTGGCATTGACATGTTATGTAGGTGTTCCTTGCTATTTTATCATATCTTGATGTTGGTTTACCTATTTAAATGTATAATTTAAATAAATTTGATTTGGTTGTAACTTTACCAGTATGTCTCCCTTGCTATTGTATGATATCTTGATGTGTATAACTATTCAGCTATCATAAGTGATATATTGATGTCTTTGTTATATGTTCGGTGTCTCTCTTGATGTGTTATGTAGGTGTTCAACTAACATTTATAAAAAGAACAAGTTTCCACTTCCTTTCAGTCTAATGAAATCAAGAATTTTCGTTCAGTATTTTTGTTCAAATTTATCATGTTAGGCATTGTTTTTTATTCCTTGCTATTTTATTATGTTTGGTTATGCTATTCTGAAATGCCAAAAAATAGATAATAGGTGCAATGATCTGAAATATGAAAATCTAATTATGAATATACTAGGTATTACTTTGATCATAGTTCTTTGCATGATTCTTGATCTCATTCAAGAGCTTAGTGAACGAAGTGATGGTTGTGGCTATGTCTTCATCGGAGCCAACTCTGAAAGTCTCATAGTGCCCCTCGATTATCAACTTTTTTCTTCACTTGATGTTTACCTTTATAATGTAAGTTTCTCCTTCACTTCCTTAGTTGTTTGACAAGCCCTAACTCTGTTAAATTTGTTCTCATAAAGGGAGGGAAAAAAATTATTCATGCCTTGATCATTGGAGAGCTCAATCTTGGTCTCCTCAATGATGTATTCTCTCATGGCCCTGTTCGGTGGACTGTACCTATTCTCAATTGACTCCCACAAAAGTCTAATTTTCACCTTAATGTAGAACTTCATCCTTACTTTCCAATGAGCATAGTTGGTATAGATAAAAAACACTTTGAATTTTCAACTCCCTATCCTTAGTTCAATGAAAAGTTAAAACAATTACTTTCTAATCCAGGCATCTTACATATTTATGATGAGGTAAATAATCCAGTTATAGGAATATCGAATAAATGTTGTTGTACTTTGCATTTCGTGCCTTGAATTGCATTCAAACATTAATACTTAGCAAGATAATAATTAAGGACAACATTAGATATTAAAGTAAATTTGATCTATCACCATTCTAGCATTTCTTAATAAAACCTATAATTATATAAGTCATTCCATGACTAGAGTGATCTAATTACATCTATCATCATATGAAAAGAGACATTACATTACAATACGATCATAAATGAAACCTAAGACACCGTGTAACGCTGACTAGTTAGAAAATTAATGACTTTCTAACTTTGTCAATTTATTCTCTATTCATGAGTGCAACAAGAACCTCGTTCTTTCACTTAGCTATCAATTTCTTCTAGATTGTCTTGATCGCTATTCCGATTTACACTATTCTCCAATTAGTGAGATTTCCTATCATCTTAATCATTATGGTTTCATTACTTGAATAGACAATCGGCTCGACAACGGTTACGTTCGAATAGGAATGTCGTCTACAAGTAGAGACTGGATGTACAACCGGCTCGACAACGGTTACGTTCGAATCGAATTCGCGGCGAAGGTTAAAGAATTCGTATCATTTGCCAAACAACATTGTCCTACATACCAAAGTGAAAGGAAGATTAGATGTCCGTGCAATTTTAAGAAATGTCGACTTGTACCGTACCTGGACGTCGAAACGGTTGAGTACCACATATGTAGGTATGGATTTGTCCCGGATATCATCTTGGTACGAACATGGTGAGAACGGAGATGAAGGCCCGCAAAACTTTTACGAAATGGATAGCCATATTGATGATGCTGATGTGGGAGGATACGATCCGACACCTTACCGCGAGATGCTACACAACGTGCCAGGTTCAAGTTTCAATTGGAATGACGTGGAAGAATCTCCAAACCCCCAAGCACGCCAACTGTATGACATGATTGATGCAAGTAGGGAACAATTGTGGCCTGGTTGCGAAACCATGACAACGTTGTCCGCAATGGCAAGATTACTTGCGACCAAGTCTGAACATCATATATCTGAACGAGGGTATAATGAAATCATTAAACTCATGAAGGATTGTTTGCCAAATGACAACTCATTGGTTGAAAATTTTTATGCCACTAAAAGACTAATGCGAGGTCTAGGTCTACCTGTTGAGAAAATAGATTGTTGTGAGGACCAATGTATGATTTATTGGGGAGTGGACTCGAGTTGACGTCATGTAAATTTTGTGGGAAATCACGATACATTGCACATCGACGAGGTCGTGGTCGGAACACAAAAACCGCCCTTGCAAAAGAATGTACTACTTCCCTTTGGGCCCTCGGTTGCAACGATTGTATGCGTGCCCGAGTCAACCGCAAAACATATGCGATGGCATGGAGATCATTCATCGCGAAGATGTTATGCAACACCGTTTCGATTCGATTGCTTGGAGACATTTTAATGACGTCAATAGAGACTTCGTCGCCGAGGTTCGGAATGTTCGTTTAGGATTGTGCACTGATGGTTTTCAAGTATTTGGGCTTTCTGGGAAATCGTACTCTTCGTGGCCCGTGATTTTGACTCCTTACAACCTTCCACCGTCGATGTGCATGAAATCTGAGTTTATGTTCTTAACGGTTATCGTTCCTGGACCGACCAGCCCAAAGCGAAAAATCGACGTGTTCCTTCAGCCGCTTGTGAAAGAGTTGCAAGATTTATGGAACAATGGGGTGATTACATAGGATGTCTCCACCAAGACAAATTTTCTCATGCGAGTTGCCCTTTTATGGATAGTCAGTGATTTCCCTGCATATAGCATGTTGTCCGGTTGGAGCACACACGGTAAGTACGCTTGTCCATATTGTATGGAGGATACAAATGCATTTCAATTGTGAAATGGTGGTAAGACATCGTGGTTCGACTGTCATCGTCGTTTCTTGGCGAAGTCATCACCATTAAGGAAAGACAAAAAAAATTTCATTAGAGGCAAAATGGTCATAAATGATGATCCGCCCGCTTTGCGTTCGGTGAAGAAATTTTGGCGAAATTGAATCGTTTGGCTTGATGAAGGTGTGAAATCGGAGCAGAATACGTGAATGGGCGGATAGCTAAGAATTCGGGATGGAGGAAGAAAAGCATATTCGGGACTTGCCGTATTCGAAGACAAACTTGATCCGCCACAACTTAGATGTCATGCACATTGAGAAAAATGTTTTTGACAACATATTCAACACTATTATGTGTGTATAGGGCAAGAGTAAGGACAATGCAAAATCGAGGCAAGATATTCGTGAATATTGTCACCGACCTTCTCTACACATTGATTCGGCGACAAATACTTACGTCCTTGGGTGCTATGCTCTTGATACATCAAAAAAACAAAAATTGTGCGAGTGGGTTGAAAAATTGCGTTTTCCTGATAGTTACGCATCGAATCTTGGTCGATGTGTAGATCCAAAGAAACTGCGAATGTTCGGCATGAAGAGCCATGATTGTCATATATTCATGCAACGGTTGATACCAATTGCATTCAGAGAACTCCTCCCAAACCCGGTTTGGGTTGCAATTAGCGAATTAAGCCTTTTTTTCCGATCCCTAACTGCGAAATGTGTCAGTATCCAAGATATGGAGGTCTTAGAGTCTGAAATACCAAAAACCATTTGCAAGTTGGAAAAAATATTCCCTCCAAGCTTATTTGACTCTATGGAACACCTACCAATCCACTCTGCCTACGAGGCCCATCTGGCCGGTCCCGTTCAATTTCGATGGAAATATCCATTTGAGAGGTACTATCTTGAGCCCTTGAAATTATTTTCCCATTCAATAGGTTTTATATCAACATTTCCTATAACATTCATACAGGTGCCTTAAACATTTGAAGAACAATGTGCGAAACAAAGCGAAGGTTGAGGGCTCCATGAGTAATGCTTATTTGGTCGAAGAGGTCACATCCTTTTGTTCTTACTACTTCGAAGATCACGTCTTTACGTTGCATGACAAAGTGCCACGTAACGACGATGGCGGTCTCGGACCCACACCGAACTTCGTCGGCAATTTCTCGATTTTCATTTATCCTGGTCGACCCATGGGCAAGTCGAAGGAGCGGTACTTAACAGAGCAGGAGTATAATGCCGCTCATTCGTACATACTGCTCAATTGTCCAGAAATCGCTCCTTACGTTCAGTATGGCCGTCACTTTCATTCAATAATGCAGTACATTCATTGTTCATATTTTAGTAAGACAACCTACTTACATGTTCGTTTCTTCTAGGATATTCGTCGATGAAATCACTCAAGCAATGGGGGAGTCGGAAGTTGATAGTAGTCTAGAGCACAACTTCCCCATTTGGTTTCAAACATATGTAAGGTCATTACTTTTGTACGTTAGAGATTCATAAATTTCTTCCATAAGTAATGTGTCATATTGCATTTCTAATTTTTTTGAATAGGCTCGGAATTCTATAGTTGACGAGACGCTCGTTGATCTTTCTGTTGGTCCTAGTCGATCATGTATTGTCTACCCTGGTTACCTTGTTAATGGGTATAAGCTCCACTCCGCAACATATGAAGTTAATAGATCGACGCAGAGCAGCGGTGTTTTGGTGAAGGGTTCAAACTACGACGATGTTTCCCATAACTATTATGGAGTACTGCAAGAGGTTGTGGAGATTGAGTATACCGGCCTCAAGCGTGTGGTCTTGTTTAAGTGTGAATGGTATGACCCTACACCGAATCATGGTGTGAGGACTCACCCAACACTTCAATTGGTAGAGGTTCATCGAAGTCGACGATATAACAACTACGAGCCATTTGTACTAGCAATGCAAGCCACTCAAGTCTACTACCTTTCTTACCCTTCTATGAGGAACGACCGACAAGAATGGCTAGCAGTTTGTTGTTGTCAGCCAAAATTCGCTGACGATGAAACTAGCAAAGACGATAATGACCAGGGCTCGGCAGAGATTGCTTTCCAAGATGGGATGTCCACCACGTGCGTAGTCGATGATGCAATCGCCGGTATCAACAATCTGGATGATCCGACTGGGACTCGATTCATTGTTGAAGTGGGTCCAAGTGAAGAAGTTTATAGTGGAGATGATTCAGAAGAAGAATCCTCACCTTCTACTCATGAGAGTGAATTTGAAACGAATGATAGCGAATAATGTATGTATATGATATGTCAACGTCCAATAATGTAGTTACTTTTATTAGCATGGATCCTGTGTTATAAAGTCCAATCATTTAGACTTAATTTCTAATTTTTGTATGCCCTCCTTCTCTGATGTTTTATTGCTATTTTGTTAGGTTTCATGGCCGAAGGTGGTCATCCCCCACGTCGAGGTTTCCCATTAGGAGGCCATCGTCCAGGCGGAAGAGGTGCAGCACCGACCTCTGGCGGCGAAATACCTACTGGGCCTCATGGTCATGCCACACGAGGGGTCCATAGAGGTCGTGGCGGTCGAGGTCGTGGGTCGATACCTGCATTATCAATTCCGACTTCTCGGTCTCTCGAGCACGATACAGCCGCAGCGTCACCTTCCCCTTCCATACCGTCGGCGTCGTCTGTACCATCATCGTCGTCATCGAAGACTATACCAGATATGCACTTCCAGTTACCATCAACGACATCAAGGACTCTTTTACCCACGAGGCCTGCACCCCCAGCCACAGCATCACCGGCAGCATCCCCACAAGAAGACGTAAGAGCAGGGGTTGGAGGTGACAGCCCTCCGCGGCCACCTCGAGAGGACAGGATGGAGCCCCCTCGCGTGCGGGGATCCCCTCGACCGATTGCCAATGATACGTAAGTTTGTGTTTGACTCTTATATGTCGTTTTAAATAGGGATGTCAATTATTGAAGAAGTAGTTAAGGTGATATGCATGTTCATGAAACACAGGGAGTTGCATCCTTCGCATTTTTGTGCAAGGAGGATGACAAAAGTTTTCAAACCATGGATGATTCTGAAGGGTATTGTTGGAAGTCGCATGCAGCCTCATCATAAAGACCAATACCGGTGCCAATGGAAGGTAAACAAGACTACTAAATGCCTTATGATTTATACTATTTTCTCAATGTCTCGTAATAATAGCAATCGCCAATTTGTAGGTATTTTTTAGATGGGATGACGCGATTCCGAGATCTCGGATCTCGTGCGGCGGCGTACGACAGGCTTGCAGGCACAAGGTACACCGCATTGATGCACAAGTTAAAGAAGAGTCGTGTGCAGCCAGTTTTTGTTACAGATGAGGCATGGAGGAGATACTTGGAGTACCTTGGGAGCGAGGACTTCCGGCCAGTCTAGGCAAGCGACGGAGAATAGGAACACCGAGGTCGAAGGCCCCTGGGACTGGACCTCGAAGCACGGTGGTGGTTCCGTGTCTTTTGTGACTACCCAAGAAAGATTGGTAAGTTTTTTGTAACATCTTGGATGTTTTTTACATTTATACACTTGTTCACTATGTTTGGTCCTGCACGCAGACTGATTCATCTGAGACGCCACCGACCGTGTCCGACTTGTATTTGCATCTCCACACCGTAAATCACGACAGGATGACATTCATCGATACTAGATCATAGCGGTTCTATGTAAGTATAGAAATTATATGTAAAATAGTATTAAGTTTACTTTAACCCATATCATGTATTTTGTTTGTTGTTCATATCTGCAGGATAGGCTCCAGAGCATACGTCGAGGCGACCCGTGCTACACGGACCAATCGGTGGATGATGAGGCGGTGTACCTCAATGTGGCGGGTGAGTGTTCCAAAGGACGTGTCTACGGACTCGGGTCCGTAGGAGAAAGAAGAGGAGATACGGAGATCTACCTCGAGACACGCACTACAAAGTTGATGAAGCAATATTTAGGAGAACCTAAGTAACGTAGGAAAGTGATGCCGTTGCGAGTTCTCTCGAGTGCGATGATGAAGTCCCTTTTACAAATTTCTCAAGGCTTTGCTGTCCACTTACACCACTTAAATTCTTTTTATCTTAATTGACACAAGTTTATGTTCTTAACTCTTATTTTTTGAATTGGCTATGAACAATATAAATTTGTAGAATCTTGTAATCAATTGAAGTCTTTCGTAGCTAATTCTTATTCAAAATAGATAAACTTTGATATTCAAAGCTTACTAATATTCAGTGGTCTGCCCAAGCCACCCGATTTCCCTATAAACCAAGGTCCAGAGGTCTTCAAAGGAGTGGTGGTACATTGAATGGACTACTCGGCCATAGAGGATGCCACTCTCTTTGGTTGATATAAGCGAATGAGGTAGTGAAGTATCTTTATTTTTCTGTGTGGATTACTTCATTCTCATACCATGATTGTTCACCATTTGTAGAACTCAATTCAAGTATGATATAAAGGCTATAAACATGATTATTCTCATACCATAGATCCCAATTGCTCCCCTTATATGAAAAACTGGATGTACTGCAATGACACTGTCAATTCTTTGAAGAATTCTCAGCAAATGTGTTGAGAATTCAATCAACGCAATATTTCAGCCCATATCTATTTACAAATAAAATAGTGCAAGGTTCTGGGAGTATTTGTATATGGAGTAACTGAAGTTAGCTAATTTTCTCAATCATGTTTTATGCTAATATACTTTTTTGGTGAACTGAAACAACTTCTTTATATGTGGATTACTGTTTTGCATACTCATATGAATCTGGATGATAATAGGTGGGAATTCTGCTCATGAACATGGAGAGCAGCAGGAGTCACTGTGCTTACATCTTTACAGTTCAGCAGGAGTCAGTGAGGGATACTAGGTGGGAATTCTTATAACCTACGCAATTGGATACCTCCTAGCTGAATTTGAATTGTGAAACACAGCTCATTCTCTGAGAATTTTACAGATTAAAAACTGGAAAGTTGATTCTTCTGGACTTGGTGGATCGCAAAAATAGAGAAAATTGGATTTGAAGGAAAAATTCTTGAAGAAGCAAAAACCATCAACAAGTCCCTTTCTGCTCCTGGTAATTCCTTCAGCCACTTTGACTGGGATTCTGCGAGATGCTCCTGGTAATTACTAGGATTCTGCGAGATGCTCTTGTAAGCCATTTTCCCCTTTCCTCGATTTCTCCATGTTCAATATGCCTTATACTTGCTTTTATGGTATATGCTTTGCTCACACAACTAATTGATCTATCCATGAGACTCGGGAAATGCATTTGAGTGCCATATAGTGTCATATTAATCATAGGGAATTTGATAATTTGTTTTTGTAGCAACATTATGTGTGAAGAGTGAAGGCACTGCTAAATGGCTACTTGATGAGATAGCTCGCAGAGAGACAAACGCCGAGAGATCATTAATGCACAAGTGAGAGCCTCAAGCATCTCACTGTTGATGCTTTGGCATGTCAATGTCTTTCTTAGATGAGAGCAATTGTGTGATAATTCACTATTTTCTGAGATGAGAGCCTCAAGCATCTCACTGTTGATGCCTCAAGCATCTCACTGTTGACTGTTATGCTGCCTCTGATTACTAGGTTTCCATTTTTTTTTCCTGAATCTGCCTTGTGCTTGTTTTGATGCCGCCTGTTCCAATTTTGCTGAACTTAATTAACGTTTGTGATGATACTATTTTTGAGCAAATTCAAAATGAATATGGTAACGTCAATTCTGCCTATGGTGCAGCTGTTAAGCCCTACATCAAATGGCCAGCCTCCATGGCTACATCTTTAGATACAGGGGTTCCATGGGTTATGTGCCAGCAATCAGATGCCCCTGATCCAGAGTGAGTTCATATTTTTCAGTTCTATGTTTGTTTTTGATGAAAGCATGCTTAGGTTGTCCATGTAGTATGAATTCATCATGTATCCGATACCGAGTTAAGACAACCAGGGAAAGATTTTACAGTTTCAGTCAATAGCAGTTCCTCTTACTTCTTTAATGCTTACTTTCCTCAACATTGACACATTACAGGGAACCTTGCAGATCACCTTTTTTTCGACAGCCAATTTATGTTCTAAACAGGAGTATGGTTGCTTGATAGGTATGCCTGGTTTGACTCCCTACGTTGATTTCCATGAAATCTGCCACTGCAAAGAATTTACCTCAACTAACCTGATCATAGAGAGATTTGTAGATTGATTATGGCAACTGTTGGACGTGGTGGGCACGGTGATCTAAGGCAGAGAATTCGCGATGAAATACTTCTTATTCAGGTTTCTCCTTCACTTGTTTACTTCTGTCTTATACATCATGGTTTTTTTTTTGTTTTTTTGGGATTGCTATCAGCCGTTGGTTTTTTCTTTTATTGGGACAACTCCTCTTGCTTTACCTTTACTAGTGTTTCTAATAACATTCAAGTAAGCAAAGATAACAAAGATTTTTCAACTCATTGAAGAAAAATCATGATTTCTAGCAAAGAAAGCTCTTTATTTTGTTAGTGAAACACAAAAACAAAACAACAAAAGCCTCAAACCATTGAAATAGGTAATAGCCTATTTGTCACATGTAATTCGATTACAACGCCAGTGACCTTGTTTTACTTCGAATGGAATACTAGTGACTATGCTTGAAAGAATTCTAATGCAGTTCACATAAATCCACGATTTTGCGATCTTATAGCACCAATTTCTTTTGCTTCCTTTATATACTTTTTTATTTTGTGCCATATAAATGCAAATAACTAGGACTTCGACTATTATGGCATTGCAAGAACTAGATGTTGTAAGAATTTTTGCATATATTACCACAACTCTTTATCTGTTGTAAATTTGGTAAACTTTTTTCAATCTTACCCAATTGACTGCATGGTTGATGTATATAATATCAAGTTTCGAAACATTTGTATGCTTATAAAATGTAGAGTAGCTAAAGAAGAATTTTAGATTTTATATTGATCTCGTCGCCTCTTTGCTTTTACGGGGCCTCTCCTCGCTCTTTTGTTTGTGCGGGGCCATGATGGCGAGCGTGGCCCTATTAGTAGGTGGCTGGTTCTTCAATCGAGTGATTGTAACTTCAAGTTATAGGTTGAGTGACTATCCATCACAGCTGCAAGTGCGAAATCAGAATCCTCATAAATTTATTTAAGAGAGATCAACAACTTGTTGATCAAAATCAAATGAGAAGAGAAAAGTTTACATTTCCTCAGGATATGTGTGGCCACTTTCTCCCAGAACGTTGCACAAAGTCGTGCGAGTTCTCATTCCCCCTTCTAGCGCCACGTGGAAGTTCTCCACTCGCCAGTGCTTTGCAACAACAACTTATCCTCTAACATGAGTCTACCACGTCATCACAGCTGGCGAACTTGGCCAATTACGACCTAACACGTGTCCTAGACTCGCAGAAAAAGCCCAAAACAGCCACAGATCGTCCTCGGCATACACGTCAATAATGATGTCATGGAAATCAATTTCTCTCACCTCTAATGACCAAATTTTAGTATTTTTTATGTTAGGACTTTAAGGATTTTTTAGGAAGTTGGACTTCTATTAAAAAAACCTCTCTCTCAACTTCGGCATCTTTGATCTCTCTCTTTATCTCACTTCTATTTTCAATTCTTTTGTTTTGTGTTCTTCTATAAGAAGCTAAACTCATGGCCTAGGCAAGACTACGAAGGAGGTTCGGCTACTTTTATCCATATATTTGTGAGGTTTATTTATTTTAATTTTGTTGCTTTCATTAATATTTTATTTCTTATGGTATTGATTGAATAATTAGAATTAGATTCATATTTAAACTCTGATTTAATCACTAGTGAATTGTAAGCATTTGCCCCTATGCAATAAGACCATAATAGTGACAATTGGCCCTATCAATTGATTAGCATCTTTTGGGACTGGTTAAGTACCTTAGGAATCTAGGCTAAATCAAACACACTAGTGATCTCGTTGTCTAGGTGTGTGCCGTCACAAAACTCATTGTGGTCATCGTGTTAAACTCAATGCTTGAGTATAAGGTTATATGATTGGCTAGAGAAATAGTCATTTTCGTACCTTGACTATCGAGATTAGGAAATGCGAGGAACCGCATACGTTACCGAGTCTATAGCTACACCGGGATATATTTGATTTGCATATTTTACATAATTCGAAGACCAAATCTAATTTTTTATCAAACCGAACTTGTATGTCTTGACCTAGGTATTTTTATTAATTGTTTTCTAAGCTATTTTCATTACTTTATTTAATTCCTTGTTACTTAGATTAGTTAATTGATTCACTCTCTCTAAACCCCGATTTCCCTTTTAGTTGTTTTTGACCTTATAAAGATTACCAATCTCTCTGGGATCGACCTTTTGCCACTATTTTGTAAATAGTTGGTTTAGGTATTATATTTTATTGACGTGTTCGGTGCACGTCAATTTTTGGTGCCGTTGTCGGGGAATGGTTATTTCTTTGGTGTTCTTTTATTTTTTATTTTTTTATTTTTATTTATTTATCTAGTCCATTGCTTTAACATGTATGCAGGCAACCCCGCGATGGCCTCCTACCCCCATAATTATGGTCGATTCGAATACTTGCATTATTACGATATGAATGGGGTAGGTATGTCACATAATGGACATCAATTTTCTAACATGCATTCTTTTGTGAAATAGGTCAAGGTTTGCAAAATTTGTAAAGATTATTCTCATTCCATATACGATTCTTCATATTATCCAAAGTATGAGAATTATTACTATTCTAGCCATGCATCGCAACAACCCAACTTCTTTGGGCTCATGCCAAGTCCACATATTCCTTAGCATGAAATAAGGTCCATACAAGACATGATGAATGACTTTACATTTTCAACAAAGTCATCAATGGTGTGAAGAAGAGAATCAATAATTTCAACAAAGCACCTCCTTGGAAGATACGATGAAGAAGTTGTTAGATGATCAACAATGGTTTCATGAAGAACTTCAACAATTTTCGCGTGAGTTTCCAGCCTTGCACAACTTGGAAACTCAACTTATTCAATTGAATGTTACGTTCAGAATATGACTGATAAGAAAGAGTTATGTCGTACACAACCAATTTCTTACCAATAGGAGAATGTGAGTGCTGACACGTTGAAAAATGTTGAGGTGAATGGGGTTACAAAGATGAAGGACTATTGGAGCGAAATTGCGAAAGGACTTGAAGTCTTTCAAATTGAGCCAGATATTGTCATTGCACAAGATGAAGAGGAGGAAAATGATATGAAAATTGGAGTCATTTCAGAAAGGTCGGAGGAGCTGCAAAAAGAGAGAAATGAAGATCAACCTTTGGTGTTGGTGAAACCACCCACCCTCCCATGCATATTTATTAAACCTTACAAGGGGTGGAAGTAAAGGAGCATTCGTAGATCTTATACACTGCCGACACCTTTGTATTAGATGATCATGGTGTGATAGATTCTTTTTGTTGGAAGTTCCAAATGAGCTCCCAAATCTAAAGGAATGCATGTCTATTTCATTGCCCAAATATGTAGATGCGTCATTTGTTGTTGACATCTCGAAAGGAAAGGGCATCACATGATGAATCAAACCAAGTCTAGCCAAAGACTTAAAAGAAACACTCGTTGGGAGGCAGCCCGGCTTTATTTCTTTTATTTCTTGCATTTATTTCAGTTTTAATTTAGTTTTTTTGTTTAATAAACCCTAACTTGGTCTCTTGGATTTTTGTAGGTGGTATAAATGTTGGATTGACACTAGAGGCACGGGATCGCATCCCTTGAGTTTTGCTAGGTTTGATTATGGATTACATTTTTTGACATAATTTGAGTATTTTTGAGAATTAACAAATTATTAGGATTTTAGGTGTTTTGAGACTTAGTTGGGACATATCCAACTTAAGTCCCCGCATTAGTGGCGGGTCTTTAAGTAAACCCAAAACCCTAGACTTCATTCCATCATCTTGTTGATTTCACCTTTAGTTGAAAATTTTGGGCTCACAAGATTTTGTAGGAATTATTTGAGTTAACTCCTATGCTTATTAGTTCTTGCTCTTATTATGATTATTTTTTCATAGTTTCCTTAGTCACCTATATATGAGAGATTTTGTGCTTTCACTAGTTTTTGGAGACTTTTATTATGCATGCATTCGTATCATTTTCTTATTTATCAATTCATGTTCTTTTTCACCACTATTCTTTTTTTCTTTTTGTTGCATGGATTCTTTGACTTGTTTTGAACCTTGAGGAAAGGTTCGAAATAAGTTTGGGGGTACTTTAGAATTTGTGGATTGAGTTGGATGAATTTTTTTGCGAAAGATCGCGGGTTAGTTCGTTTAAATTTTTTCAATTTTATGCAGTTGACAGATGGTAATGGTGGTATTTAATGTCCTTTATTCTTTCATTTCTTCCATTTCTTTTCCCTTCATACTTCTCTTTCTTATTTCATTAGGAGTTGATACACTTTCATGCATGTATTTAGTATAGTTTTTCATTTTTCTTATTTGTTTAGAGTTACCCAAAATTTTGTTTCATGCCTTTAGTTGTGGATGAGTATACATTATGATTACCTTTTGACTTGAGACTTAAGAGAAATTAAGAGAAACACTCACTCGAGCCCATAACCCGACATTTTTATGATTTCATGATTAGGGACTTGGAATGATGGTTAAACCTTGTACTAGATACTAAAAGGGGCAGACAAACAAAATTGTGCAAGTGATATTATTTTAACTCGCATTTGAGAATTTGCTTAATCATAGTGAAAGTGAGAATGGCTAACATGAGTCTTCTTAAAATCAAAATATAAAGAGTCCCACAGGTTCCATAGGAAATGGAGCAATGAATCTTGTAGTGGGAAAAGTGAGAAATGCGATTTCCACAGGAAATGGAGCAGGGGCTATATTATTTGAAAAAAAATATGGAGAGAAAATATATAGTATATATAATGAATAAAGGCGAAAGTCTATGGAAACTCCTCAAATAAAAAGATTTAGCTCGAATGCTTATAACTAGATTAAGTGATATTGTAAACTTGTGTGCTTGAATGTATAGACTAAGAAAACTCGTGAGTAGTTGATGGTCATTGTCTTTACCGAGTCCATGTATTTAAAGTGTGATCTTAACTGTGTTTCGGTTGCAGTTCTTGATATATCATAACTCTGAAATTTCTTGAGTGGCTTGTTAACTTGGCGACTATATAAACCAAAAGAACTCCATGAATTTTGAATCTAGTATAGGATTGGTTGAGTTAGCGTATGACTATATTAGGAGTCTAGTTTACTTGTGTTTTATGATTTACACTTTATGCTCGGGACATGCAAAGTCTTAAGTTTGGGGATATTTGATGAGCTGTTAATTATATAATTATATATAGTATATTTATATATATTTTTTATTGTTAAGTCTCCAAAATATTATTTTGATTATATTTATTTGTTATTTTCTAGGTTAACATAGTGCACGGTTGAATCCGGGGTGAAAACTATGCGGAATGAAGTATTTTCATGTAGTGGAATATTTACCCTCATATCTGCCTTGAGACACGCACTGCAGAGTTGATGGAGCAATGAAGAGAACCTGAGTAATGTAGGAGAGTGACGCATTTGAGTGACTATCTATCACAGCTGCGTATCAGCCTCGAGATCAGTAGCATGTTGATCGAAATCAAATGAGAAGAGAATAGTTTTATATTTCCTCGGGATGCGTATTCCACTTTCTCCCAAAACTTCGCACAAAGTCGTGCAAGTTCTCCTTCCCCCTTCCTTGAGCGCCACTCGCCAGCGAACTTGGCCAATTACGACCTGACACGTGTCCTAGACTTCCAAGACTTCCAAAAAAAGCCCAAACAGCCATAAATCGTCCTCGGTGCATGTGTTGATAATGATGCCACAAAAATCAGTTTCTCTCACCTCTAGAGACCAAATTTTAGTAGTTTTTTTATAATAAGACTTTAGGGATTTTTTTAGGAAGTTGGACTTCTATAAAAAAAAAAAAAAAACCTCTCTCTCTCTCTCTCGACTTCGGCAACTTCGATCTTTCTCTCCCCCTCACTTTTGTTTTCTATTCTTTTGTTTTGTGTTCTTCCATGAGAGGTTAAACCCATGGCCTATGCAAGACTCGCGAGGGAGGTTCAGCTACTTTTATCTATAGATTTGTGAGGTTTATTTATTTTAATTTCATTGCTTTCATTAATATTTTATTTCTTATGGTATTGATTGAATAATTAGAGTTAAATTCATATTTAAACTCTGATTTAATCACCAGTAAGTCATAAGCATCCATCCCTATGCAATAAGACCACAATAGTGACAATTGACCCAACCAATTGATTCGACTCTTTGGGACTGGTTAAGTACCTTAAGAATCTAGGTTAAATCGAACACACTAGTGATCTGATTGTCTAGATATAGTGTCTTTACAAAACCTATTGCGGTCGTCATGTTAACCCATTGTGCTTGATTATAAGGTTATATGATTGGCTAGGGAGATAGTCATTGTCGTACCTTGGCTATTGAGATTAGGAAGTGTCAGGAACCGCGTACATTACAGGGTCTATAACTACATTAGGATATATTTGATTTGCATATTTTATATAAATCGAAGACCAAATCCAATCTTTTATCGAACTAAAATTATATGTCTTGATCTAGGAATTTTTATTAATTGTTTTCTAAGCTGTTTCTATTGCTTTATTTAATTCCTTGTTACTTAGATTAGTTAATTCATTCACTCTTTCTAAACCTCCCGATTTCCCTTTTGTTGTTTTTTACCTTATAAAGATTACCAATCTATCTGGGATCGACCCTTTGCCACTATTTTGCAAATAGTTGGTTTAGGTATTATATTTTATTAACTCGTTTGGTGCGCGTCAATCTCCCTGCCTTAATCCTCATTCGGCTTAAATCTTACCTCGAGGCCTACCATTGATCATTATTGAGAAGTTTGAGGTTTTTAAGCACCCATTGATCCATTTCATCCATCTAGGCCCAAAACCTTTCTTCTTCATCACATGGTTCAAGAAGCCCCAATCCACTCTATCACTCGCTTTAGAGAAATCAAGCTTAAGTACATACCTTCTCTTTTTATTTATTCTTTCCTCTTCCACTGTTTCATTAGTAATAAGGACGAGGTCAATATTTGTCTGTTCTTTACAAAAGCCTTTTGTTCACGGGTAATGGTCATGTCTATCACCTTCTTTAATCGGTTTGTTATGACTTTGGCAATGATTTTATAGATTGAAGTGATTAGGCTGATTGGTCAATAATCTGCAATGTTTTCTACCTTTGTCCCCTTAGGAATGAGATAAATATATGCTTCGTTGGCCTTTCTACTAATGTTTCCATTTCTATGGAAATCTACAAAGATCCTCAGGACTTCATGTTTAACTAAGCCTTAGTGTCGTTTATAGAATTCCATAGAGTAATCATCAGTTCCCGGACCTTCTCCTCATCACTTTCCTCAATCACTCTCCAAATCTCTTATTCTATAAATGGTACCTACAGGGTTTGGGCAGCCGCTATTGATTTTGGGCTCCAATCAAGACCTTCAATTTCATATTGTTCTTCTCTCTCTTTAGAATATCAATCAGTGAAGTACTCTAATATATTTTTGACAATGTTTTCTTCATTTTTGGTATAAAGCCCATCATCTAACCTTATCCTTGTAATCATTGATTTATTTCTTCTCGCATTTAGTATGCGGTGAAAATAATTTGAGTTTTCATCCCCCTCCTTTAACCATTGTGATTTCATCTTTCGTCTAGTCATTCGGCTATCTAGCATGATGGTGTGATCAAGCTCTCTTCTTTTGTTAGTTTTGAGTTTCTTTTTATCTCTTAATTTGGCTAGCCTATATATATATATATATATTTTTCATCATCTCTATTACATAACCTTGTATATAGATCTTCCATGAAATTTGTTTTAGCTTGACTAACTACTTTTTTAGCTTGTTTTCTAGCTTCTATATATTGATTGTACGCATCTTCATCTTGACACTTAGGTATTTTCCTATGCATCTCTCTTTTAGTCTTAATTGCTCGTTGGAAATCCTCGTTTCACCACCATGTTTCCTTCTTTGGAGGTCCCAAGCCCTTAGATATACCTAATATGTTTGATCCCACCCTCCTTATGCAACTACTCATTTCTAGCCACATTGTATTAGCATCTAAGTCAAGATTCCAAACATTTTCCCTTAGTAGTTTTTCTCTAAACTTTACTTGTTTACTATGTTTTAGGTTCCACCACTTTATTTTAGGGTCACTAACTTTTTTATTCATATTATTCCATTGTGTTAGCTTAATATCAAGTACTACTAACTTATGTTGGGTAGTAAGTGCTTCACCAGGTATTACTTTGCAGTCTCTACATAGTTTTCTATCTATTTTTCTTGTTAAAAGAAAATCTATTTGACTTTTGTTATGACCACTACTAAAAGTAATTATATGCGACTCCCTCTTCCTAAAACTAGTATTTGCTAAGACAAGATCATATGCTGAAGCAAATTCTAAAATTGATTCTCCTTCTTCATTTCTATTACCGTAACCAAAACCTCCATGAACTCTCTCAAACCCATCGTTACTTACCTCGACATGCCCATTTAAATCTCCTCCAATAAAACTTTTTCATCTAATGGTATACTCTGCAAAATCCATCCATATATCCCCAAACTTGCGTTTGGTGCTCTCGCTTAATCCTACTAGTAGTGCATATGCGCGAAGTATGTTAATTTTTTCATCTCCAATAATTAATTTAACTAGAATCAATCTATCCCCCATTCTTTTAACCTCTACGACCTTATCCTTATAATCATTATCCACCACAATTCCTACTCCATTGCATTTTCTATCTATACCAGTGTACCACAATTTAAACCCTGTGTTTCCTATTTCTCTACTCTTTTCTCCTACCCATTTTGTCTCTTGGAGGCAAGCAATATTGACTCTCCTTCTAATCATGATATCTACTAGTTCTATTGACTTCCCCAAATATGAGTTTTTACCGCTTATTTAGCATTCAAGCAATATGTTAAGAGACAATTTAGTAAAAAAAGTCAAAATCTTCCACTGATGGTGGAGGAGAGTTTGTTAATTCTCAATTATCGTCATATTTCTTGCGACAGGAATTGTTCATCAAATTTCATGCCCATTGACTCCAAAGCAAATAGGTATGGTTGAACGAAGGCACAAAATTATTCGCGAACTAGGTATGACAATATTGTTTCATACTCATGCTCCTCTCTTTTTTATGGGTAGCAGCCTTTACTACGATTGTTTTTCTTTTTAATAGATTACCATGCATCTTCATCTCTTGAATTTGACACACCTTACTTCAGGTTACATGGAACTCATCCGAACTACGCCTCACTTTGAGTTTTTGGGTCAAAATATTTTCCATATACATAGGATACAAAAAATCATAAATTTGACCCTAAAACAATATTGTGTCACTACAAAAAATAGCAAATCAGAAACGGAATTAGAAACGGAAATAAGATCCGTTTCTAAATCAGAAACGGAATTAGAAACGGAATAAGTTCCGTTTCTAAATTAAAAAGTTAGCGATGGAATTGAGACGGAAACATTCAGAGACGGATTTGAGACGGATCAGAGACGGAATTAGAGACGGAATTAAATTTCGTCTCTGAAAAATGGCGCCAACATTCCCACCAAAACTTTATTTTGTTATACCGTTCATCAAATCTCGAGATTTGTGACAACAAATCTCGAGATTTCTCTTTACCCCCTCCAAAACCCCCCCTCG
Source organism: Stephania yunnanensis (assembly GCA_039657365.1). Taxonomy (NCBI): domain Eukaryota; kingdom Viridiplantae; phylum Streptophyta; class Magnoliopsida; order Ranunculales; family Menispermaceae; genus Stephania; species Stephania yunnanensis. The sequence continues at coordinate 59,225,827 of CM077582.1, read as the reverse complement.
TCTCGTCCTCCCCACCACCGAAAGCCACCGAAAGCCCTAACCAAGCAAACCCACCGCGCGATTCGATCTCATCGTCTTCGTCGTCTCTCCTCTATACTCTCGTCTCTCCTCTCTGGTCGCGCCGTCTCTCCGGTCACCGGCCCCCAAATCTCCAACCCCCAACAAATCCGGCGTCTTTGTTCCGTTGCTCTCAACTCTCTCTCTCTCTGTCTCTCCGTCTCTCTCCGCCACCGCCCCCAAATCCCCAACCCCCAACAAGTCGTCCTCGCATTACATTGCTCCCTGGTAGCGCTGCCCTGCTCTGGTCCTGTTCGGTTGTCTTGCACCATTTCAGTCCGCGCCTCTGCTCCTCTCGGGTCTCACTTCGTGCTCTCATTCAGTCCCCTCTTCGATCTCTGTTCGGTGGTATTGTGCTCTCATTCATTCCGCGCCTCGCCGTGCTTGATTGGTGAGTTCTCCCTCTTTCCTCTCGAACCATTATTTTTGGTGAATTGGCAGTGACATGTTATGTAGGTGTTCCTTGCTATTTTATCATATCTTGATGTTGGTTTACCTATTTAAATGTATAATTTAAATAAATTTGATTTGGTTGTAACTTTACCAGTATGTCTCCCTTGCTATTGTATGATATCTTGATGTGTATAACTATTCAAAGCTATCATAAGTGATATATTGATGTCTTTGTTATATGTTCTGTCTCTCTTGATGTGTTATGTAGGTGTTCAACTAACATTTATAAAAAGAACAAGTTTCCACTTCCTTTCGCCTAATGAAATCAAGAATTTTCGTTCGGTATTTTTGTTCAAATTTATCATGTTAGGCATTGTTTTTTATTCCTTGCTATTTTATTATGTTTGGTTATGCTATTCGAAATGCCAAAAAATTGATAATAGGTGCAATGATCGAAATATGAAAATCTAATTATGAATATACTAGGTATTACTTTGATCATAGTTCTTTGCATGATTCTTGATCTCATTCAAGAGCTTAGTGAACGAAGTGATGGTTGTGGCTATGTCTTCATCTGAGCCAACTCGAAAGTCTCATAGTGCCCCTCGATTATCAACTTTTTCTTCACTTGATGTTTACCTTTATAATGTACCCTAAGCTTCTCCTTCACTTCCTTAGTTGTTTGACAAGCCCTAACTCGTTAAATTTGTTCTCATAAAGGGAGGGAAAAAATTATTCATGCCTTGATCATTGGAGAGCTCAATCTTGGTCTCCTCAATGATGTATTCTCTCATGGCCCTGTTCGTGGACTGTACCTATTCTCAATTGACTCCCACAAAAGTCTAATTTTCACCCTAATGTAGAACTTCATCCTTACTTTCCAATGAGCATAGTTGGTATAGATAAAAAACACTTTGAATTTTCAACTCCCTATCCTTAGTTCAATGAAAAGTTAAAACAATTACTTTCTAATCCAGGCATCTTACATATTTATGATGAGGTAAATAATCCAGTTAGAGGAATATCGAATAAATGTTGTTGTACTTTGCATTTCGTGCCTTGAATTGCATTCAAACATTAATACTTAGCAAGATAATAATTAAGGACAACATTAGATATTAAAGTAAATTTGATCTATCACCATTCTAGCATTTCTTAATAAAACCTATAATTATATAAGTCATTCCATGACTAGAGTGATCTAATTACATCTATCATCATATGAAAAGAGACATTACATTACAATACGATCATAAATGAAACCCGAGACATCGTGTAACGCTGACTAGTTAGAAAATTAATGACTTTCTAACTTTGTCAATTTATTCTCTATTCATGAGTTCAACAAGAACCTCGTTCTTTCACTTAGCTATCAATTTCTTCTAGATTGTCTTGATCGCTATTCCGATTTACACTATTCTCCAATTAGTGAGATTTCCTATCATCTTAATCATTATGGTTTCATTACTTGAATAGACAACCGCTCGACAACGGTTACGTTCGAATAGGAATGTCGTCTACAAGTAGAGACTCGGATGTACAACCGGCTCGACAACGGTTACGTTCGAATTGAATTCGCGGCGAAGGTTAAAGAATTCATATCATTTGCCAAACAACATTGTCCTACATACCAAAGTGAAAGGAAGATTAGATGTCCGTGCAATTTTAAGAAATGTCGACTTGTACCGTACCTGGACGTCGAAACGGTTGAGTACCACATATGTAGGTATGGATTTGTCCCGGGATATCACTGTTGGTACGAACATGGTGAGAACGGAGATGAAGGCCCGCAAAACTTTTACGAAATGGATAGCCATATTGATGATGCTGATGTGGGAGGATACGATCCGACACCTTACCGCGAGATGCTACACAACGTGGCAGGTCCAAGTTTCAATTGGAATGACGTGGAAGAATCTCCAAACCCCCAAGCACGCCAACTATATGACATGATTAATGCAAGTAGGGAACAATTGTGACCTGGTTGCGAAACCATGACAACGTTGTCCGCAATGGCAAGATTACTTGCGATCAAGTCTGAACATCATATATCTGAACGAGGGTATAATGAAATCATTAAACTCATGAAGAATTGTTTGCCAAATGACAACTCTTTGGTTGAAAATTTTGATGCCACTAAAAGACTAATGCGAGGTCTAGGTCTACCCGTTGAGAAAATAGATTGTTGTGAGGACCAAGGTATGATTTATTGGGGAGTGGACTCTGAGTTGACGTCATGTAAATTTTGTGGGAAATCACGATACATTGCACATCGACGAGGTCGTGGTCGGAACACAAAAAACCGCCCTTGCAAAAGAATGTACTACATCCCTTTGGGCCCTCGGTTGCAACGATTGTATGCGTCTGAGTCAACCGCAAAACATATGCGATGGCATGGAGATCATTCATCGCCAGAAGATGTTATGCAACACTGTTCTGATTCGATTCCTTGGAGACATTTTAATGACGTCAATAGAGACTTCGCCGCCGAGGTTCGGAATGTTCGTTTAGGATTGTGCACTGATGGTTTTCAAGTATTTGGGCTTTCCGGGAAATCGTACTCTTCGTGGCCCGTGATTTTGACTCCTTACAACCTTCCACCGTCGATGTGCATGAAATCTGAGTTTATGTTCTTAACGGTTATCGTTCCCGGACCGACCAGCCCAAAGCAGAAAATCGACGTGTTCCTTCAGCCGCTTGTGAAAGAGTTGCAAGATTTATGGAACAATGGGGTGATTACATACGACGTCTCCACCAAGACAAATTTTCTCATGCGAGTTGCCCTTTTATGGACTGTTAGTGATTTCCCTGCATATAGCATGTTGTCCGGTTGGAGCACACACGGTAAGTACGCTTGTCCATATTGTATGGAGGATACAAATGCATTTCAATTGCGAAATGGTGGTAAGACATCGTGGTTCGACTGTCATCGTCGTTTCTTGGCGAAGTCATCACCATTAAGGAAAGACAAAAAAAATTTCATTAGAGGCAAAATGGTCATAAATGATGATCCGCCCGCTTTGCGTTCTGGTGAAGAAATTTTGCGTAAATTGAATCGTTTGGCTTGATGAAGGTGATCGAAATCGGAGCCGAATCTCGTGAATGGGCGGATAGCTAAGAATTCGGATGGAGGAAGAAAAGCATATTCTCGGGACTTGCCGTATTAGAAGACAAACTTGATCCGCCACAACTTAGATGTCATGCACATTGAGAAAAATGTTTTTGACAACATATTCAACACTATTATGTGTGTACCGGGCAAGAGTAAGGACAATGCAAAATCGAGGCAAGATATTCGTGAATATTGTCACCGACCTTCTCTACACATTGATTCGGCGACAAATACTTACGTCCTTGGGTGATATGCTCTTGATACATCAAAAAAACAAAAATTGTGCGAATGGGTTGAAAAATTACGTTTTCCTGATGGTTACGCATCGAATCTTGGTCGATGTGTAGATCCAAAGAAACTGCGAATGTTCGGCATGAAGAGCCATGATTGTCATATATTCATGCAACGGTTGCTACCAATTGCATTCAGAGAACTCCTCCCAAACCCGGTTTGGGTTACAATTAGCGAATTAAGCCTTTTTTCCGATCCCTAACTCGCGAAATGTGTCAAAGATTCAAGATATGGAGGTCTTAGAGTCTCGAAATACCAAAAATCATTTGCAAGTTGGAAAAAATATTCCCTCCAAGCTTATTTGACTCTATGGAACACCTACCAATCCACTTGGCCTACGAGGCCCGTCCGACCGGTCCCGTTCAATTTCGATGGATGTATCCATTTGAGAGGTACTATCTTGAGCCCTTGAAATTATTTTCCCATTCAATAGGTTTTATATCAACATTTCCTATAACATTGATACGAGTACCTTAAACATTTGAAGAACAATGTGCGAAACAAAGCGAAGGTTGAGGGCTCCATGAGTAATGCTTATTTGGTCGAAGAGGTCACATCCTTTTGTTCTTACTACTTCGAAGATCACGTCTTTACGTTGCATGACAAAGTGCCACGTAACGACGATGGCGTCTCGGACCCACACCGAACTTCGTCGGCAATTTCTCAATTTTCACTTATCCCGGTCGACCCATGGGCAAGTCGAAGGAGCGTACTTACTTAACAGAGCAGAGTATAATGCCGCTCATTCGTACATACCGCTCAATTGTCCAGAATCGCTCCTTACGTTCGCATGGCCGTCACTTTCATTCAATAATGCAAGACATTCATTGTTCATATTTTAGTAAGACAACCTACTTACATGTTCGTTTCTTCTAGGATATTCGTCGATGAAATCACTCAAGCAATGGGGGAGCTCGGAAGTTGATAGTAGTCTAGAGCACAACTTCCCCATTTGGTTTCAAACATATGTAAGGTCATTACTTTTGTACGTTATAGATTCATAAATTTCTTCCGTAAGTAATGTGTCATATTGCATTTCTAATTTTTTTGAATAGGCTAGGAATTCTATAGTTGACGAGACGCTCGTTGATCTTTCTGTTGGTCCTAGTCGATCATGTACTGTCTACCCTGGTTACCTTGCAAATGGGTATAAGTTCCACTCCGCAACATATGACGTTAATAGATCGACGCAGAGCAGCGGTGTTTTGGTGAAGGGTTCAAACTACGCCGATGTTTCCCATAACTATTATGGAGTACTGCAAGAGGTTGTGGAGATTGAGTATACCGGCCTCAAGCGCGTGGTCTTGTTTAAGTGTGAATGGTATGACCCTACACCGAATCATGGTGTGAGGACTCACCCAACACTTCAATTGGTAGAGGTTCATCGAAGTCGACGATATAACAACTACGAGCCATTTGTACTAGCAATGCAAGCCACTCAAGTCTACTACCTTTCGTACCCTTCTATGAGGAACGACCGACAAGAATGGCTAGCAGTTTGTTGCTGTCATCCAAAATTTGCTGACGAGGAAACTAGCAAAGACGATAATGACCAGGGCTCGGCAGAGATTGCTTTCCAAGATGGGATGCCCACCACGTGCGTAGTCGATGATGCAATCGCCGATATCAACAACTGGATGATCCGATCGGGACTCGATTCATTGTTGAAGCGGGTCCAAGTGAAGAAGTTTATAGTGGAGATGATTCAGAAGAAGAATCCTCACCTTCTACTCATGAGAGTGAATTTGAAACGGATGATAGCGAATAATGTATGTATATGATATGTCAACGTCCAATAATGTAGTTATTTTTATTAGCATGGATCCTGTGTTATAAAGTCCAATCATTTAGACTTAATTTCTAATTTTTGTATGCCCTCCTTCTCTGATGTTTTATTGCTATTTTGTTAGGTTTCATGGCCGGAGTTGGTCATCCCCCACGTCGAGGTTTCCCATTAGGAGGCCATCGTCCAGGCGGAAGAGGTGCAAGACCGACCTCGGCGGCGAAATACCCACGGGCCTCATGGTCGTGCCACACGAGGGGTCCATAGAGGTCGTGGCGGTCGAGGTCGTGGGTCGATACCGCATTATCGATTCCGACTTCTGCCTCTCGAGCACGATATAGCCGTAGCGTCACCTTCCCCTTCCATACCGTCGGCGTCGTCTGTACCATCATCGTCGTCATCGAGGACTATACCAGATATGCACTTCCAGTTACCATCAACGACATCAAGGACTCCTTTACCCACGAGGCCCGCACCCCCAGCCCACAAAGCATCACCGGCAAAGATCCCCACAAGAAGACGTAAGAGCGGTGGTTGGAGGTGACAGCCCTCCGCGGCCACCTCGAGGACAGGATGGAGCCCCCTCGCGTGCGTGGGATCCTTATCGATCGATTGCCAATGATACGTAAGTTTGTGTTTGACTCTTATATGTCGTTTTAAATATGGATGTCAATTATTGAAGAAGTAGTTAAGGTGATATGCATGTTCATGAAACACAGGGAGTTGCATCCTTCGCATTTTTGTGCAAGGAGGATGACAAAAGTTTTCAAACGATGGATGATTCCTGAAGGGTATTGTTGGAAGTCTGCATCGCCTCATCATAAAGACCAATACTGGCGCCAATGGAAGGTAAACAAGACTACTAAATGCCTTATGATTTATACTATTTTCTCAATGTCTCGTAACAATAGCAATCGCCAATTTGTAGGTATTTTTTAGATGGGATGACGCGATTCCCGAGGATCTCGTGCGAGCGGCGTACGACAGGCTTGCAGGCACAAGGTACACCGCATTGATGCACAAGTTAAAGAAGAGTCGTGTGCAGCCAGTTTTTGTTACAGATGAGGCATGGAGGAGATACTTGGAGTACTGGGAGAGCGAGGACTTCCAGGCCAGGTCTAGGCAAGCGACGGAGAATAGGAACACCGAGGTCGAAGGCCCCGGGACCGGACCCTCGAAGCACGGTGGTGGTTCCGTGTCTTTGTGACTACCCAAGAAAGATTGGTAAGTTTTTTGTAACATCTTGGATATTTTTTACATTTATACACTTGTTCACTATGTTTGGCCCTGCACGCAGACTGATTCATCCGAGACGCCACCGACTGTGTCCGACTTGTATTTGCATCTCCACACCGTAAATCGCGACAGATGACATTCATCGATACTAGATCAGAGCGGTTCTATGTAAGTATAGAAATTATATGTAAAATAGTATTAAGTTTACTTTAACCCAAATCATGTATTTTGTTTGTTGTTCATATCTGCAGGATAGGCTCCAGAGCATACGTCGGAGCCGACCCAGCTACACCGACCAATCGGTGGATGATGAGGTGGTGTACCTCAATGTGGCGGGTGAGTGTTCCAAAGGACGTGTCTACGGACTCGGGTCCGTAGGGAGAAAGAAGAGGAGATACGGAGATCCTAGTGTTAGCACGTCGGAGATGCCGGATGTGGTGCCGCGGGCGAGTTCAATGTCGTATGTGAGCAATTACGAAAGGTTATGGAGTTCATGCAAAGAAGATCTCGGGATGAACATGGACGAAGCGAGCCTAGCTCAAGAACAACCACCACCACCGCCACCACCACCGCCACCTCATGACCAAAGAATACCGCCGCAAATAGATCCGGTCGATCCACCACAACAAGGGGACAATGTTGAGCGTGAGACGTAAGCGTGGCTCTCGAGAGATGAGCGGGTTGGTGATACATAGGTATTTCACTTATTGTTTGTGTAAATTCTTAGATTAAACGTTTGCCTTTGTAGACAACTTTAGCAATTCCTCGAATTACTTTATGATTGACACTTCTTTTTGTGCATATTTAGATTGATGTTCCATAATTTATCGTGGATTTTACTATTTTGACATTTTCCTTCTTTGCTAGAAAAATTCTTATGTAAAGAAAAAAATACTATATATACAGAATGTTTGCAGAATATTTGGGAGAAGAAAACATGCTGACTGTTGTGTAGTCTTTATCGCCGCAGTTCTCTCGAGTGCGATGATGAAGAAAGTGGTAGAATTGACAGGAGCAACATTTTCATGTCATAGCAAATGAATTTGGGAAATCGATAAAGGCTCGTTTTTCTCATATCTCGTGTTGAGAACATGTAGGCTCTTGTTCTTCTAGAATTAGCTTTGTGTTGCCGATCATGTACGCTCTTGTTCTTCTATAAAAGCTAATTCTAGAAGAACAAGAGCCTACATGTTCTCAACACGTATGACCGAAAAACGACCCTTTATCGATTTCCCAAATTCATTTGCTATGGCATGATCCGAATGGCTCCCTATCAATTCTACCACTTTCTTCATCATAGCACTCGAGAGAACCTGCAACGGCATAAGACTTGCACACAACAGCCAGCATGTTTTCTTCTCCCAAATATTCTCGCAACATTCTCGTAGATATAGTATATTTTTCTTTAAATAAGAATTTTTCTAGCAAAGGAAAAGGTCAAAAAAGTAAACAGCATGATAGATTATGTATGAACTGGGATTCCAAGGCAACTAAGATATACAGAGGATAAAGGAAGAAAACATTTACCTGCAGCTCATGGTGGGCTGCTCATCTCAAAGGTATGCATCCAATAATCTAAGAAAGACACCGAGTTTTTGCTAGGAAGTGAAACAATTGTCATACAACAATTGTCATACTTTGTTTGGCATAACTAACGAATGCGCAGGGTTTATACACAATATTGAACCTTATAACTAACCTAAGAATTGATTTGGAATGCTTTTTTTATGTGAAAGTTGATGATTCTTAGGTCTAAGTGTTGAGTTGATCTTGTGCATCACCGTGGCATTTGTTAGTTTCTTATAATTGATTGCATTGCTCTATTAACATTCATTTATTAGTGTTCATATCTGCTTATTTTTTTGCTTGTATGTTTAAGTTGTATACAATAGTTTAGTCTCACACATCCTCCATTAAAGTTGGATTTTTCATATATTTGTCTCCTAAACTAACAAAATTCCATGTGGTTAGGTCCCTTGACATTTCATTACTAGTATGGAAAATGGTATCCTATTAGAGTTTTATTTTATCTCGTCAGACATTTGTGAAAATATATCACATTATATCATTCTTATTGCTTAATATTCTAAGTCTTATCGTGACTCGTTACTATGGAACTTCTATTTCAATAAACATGGGATAATTTTCTAGTCAAATCATTTGTCTATAGTTAAACATTTAATTGAATCATGGGATATTGTTCTTCACCAATTCATTCAAATATTTCAAGATAATAAGACGGGTCGCACCTATTTTTTATATTGTGATTGAATCATGATTATGATATTGAGTTGCTTAGACTTTTAGTCTTGCTCAACTACTCTAGTGCATTCCTTACATTGATTAAAGGAGGCTTTTCCTTCCATTTCCATCAATCACAATTAATCTCTACATCTCCTTTTTTTATGCAAAGTTTAATCAATTTCAATTCTTGTATCTAAGCTATTCTAATGTTTATATCACCTTGTCGTCCCTTTTACAAATTTCTCAAGGCTTTGCTGTCCACTTACACCACTTAAATTCTTTTTATCTTAATTGACACAAGTTTATGTTCTTAACTCTTATTTTTTGAATTGGCTATGAACAATATAAATTCGTAGAATCTTGTAATCAATTGAAGTCTTTCGTAGCTAATTCTTATTCAAAATAGATAAACTTTGATATTCAAAGCTTACTAATATTCAAATGGTCCGCCAAGCCACCCGATTTCCCTATAAACCAAGGTCCAGAGGTCTTCAAAGGAGTGGTGGTACATTGAATGGACTACTCGGCCATAGAGGATGCCACTCTCTTTGGTTGATATGTTTAACGAGGTAGTGAAGTATCTTTATTTTTCTGTGTGGATTACTTCATTCTCATACCATGATTGTTCACCATTTGTAGAACTCAATTCAAGTATGATATAAAGGCTATAAACATGATTATTCTCATACCATAGATCCCAATTGCTCCCCTTATATGAAAAACTGGATGTACTGCAATGACACTGTCAATTCTTTGAAGAATTCTCAGCAAATGTGCTGAGAATTCAATCAACGCAATATTTCAGCCCATATCTATTTACAAATAAAATAGTGCAAGGTTCTGGGAGTATTTGTATATGGAGTAACTGAAGTTAGCTAATTTTCTCAATCATGTTTTATGCTAATATACTTTTTTGGTGAACTGAAACAACTTCTTTATATGTGGATTACTATTTTGCATACTCATATGAATCTGGATGATAATAGGTGGGAATTTTGCTTATGAACATGGAGAGCAACAGAGTCACTGTGCTTACATCTTTACAGTTCAGCAGAGTCAGTGAGGGATACTAGGTAGGAATTCTTATAACCTACGCAATTGGATACCTCCTAGCTGAATTTGAATTGTGAAACACAGCTCATTCTCTGAGAATTTTACAGATTAAAAACTGGAAAGCTGATTCTTCTGGACTTGGCTGGATCTGCAAAAATAGAGAAAACTCGGAGAGTGAAGGAAAATTCTTGAAGAAGCAAAAGCCATCAACAAGTCCCTTTCTGCTCCTGGTAATTCCTTCATCCGCTTTGACTGGGATTCTGCGAGATGCTCCTGGTAATTACTAGGATTCTGCGAGATGCTCTTGTAAGCCATTTTCCCATTTCCTCGATTTCTCCATGTTCAATATGCCTTATACTTGCTTTTATGGTATATGCTTTGCTCACACAACTAATTGATCTATCCATGAGACTCGGAAATGCATTTGAGTGCCATATAGTGTCATATTAATCATAGGGAATTTGATAATTTGTTTTTGTAGCAACATTGTGTGTGAAGAGTGAAGGCACTGCTAAATGGCTACTTGATGAGATAGCTCGCAGAGAGACAAACGCCGAGAGATCATTAATGCACAAGTGAGAGCCTCAAGCATCTCACTGTTGATGTTTTGGCATGTCAATGTCTTTCTGAGATGAGAGCAGTTGTGTGATAATTCACCGTTTTCTGAGATGAGAGCCTCAAGCATCTCACTGTTGATGCCTCAAGCATCTCACTGTTGACTGTTATGCTGCCTCTGATTACTAGGTTTCCATTTTTTTTCCCGAATCTGTCTTGTGCTTGTTTTGATGCTGCCTGTTCCAATTTTGTTGAACTTAATTAACGTTTGTGATGATACTATTTTTTTGAGCAGATTCAAAATGAATATGGTAACGTCAATTCTGCCTATGGGGCAGCTGTTAAGCCCTACATCAAATGGCCAGCCTCCATGGCCACATCTTTAGATACAGGGGTTCCATGGGTTATGTGCCAAAGAATCAGATGCCCCTGATCCAGTAGTGAGTTCGTATTTTTCAGTTCTATGTTTGTTTTTGATGATAGCATGCTTAGGTTGTCCATGTAGTATGAATTCATCATGTATCCGATACCGAGTTAAGACAACCAGGGAAAGATTTTACAGCCCAATAATAGCAGCTCCTCTTACTTCTTTAATGCTTACTTTCCTCAACATTGACACATTACGGGGAACCTTGCAGATCACCTTTTTTTTGACAAACGCTTTATGTTCTAAACAGAGTATGGTTGCTTGATAGGTATGCCTGGTTTGACTCCCTACGTTGATTTCCATGAAATCTGCCACTGCAAAGAATTTACCTCAACTAACCTGATCATAGAGAGATTATTAGATTGATTATGGCAACTGTTGGACGTGGTGGGCACGGTGATCTAAGGCAGAGAATTCGCGATGAAATACTTCTTATTCAGGTTTCTCCTTCACTTGTTTACTTCTGTCTTATACATCATGGTTTTTTTTTTTTTTTTTTGGGATTGCTATCAGTTGTTGGTTTTTTCTTTTATTGGGACAACTCCTCTTGCTTTACCTCTACTAGTGTTTCTAATAACATTCAAGTAAGCAAAGATAACAAAGATTTTTCAACTCATTGAAGAAAAATCACAGATTTCTAGCAAAGAAAGCTCTTTATTTTGTTAGTGAAACACAAAAACAAAACAACAAAAGCCTCAAACCATTGAAATAGGTAATAGCCTATTTGTCACATGTAATTCGATTACAACGCCAGTGACCTTGTTTTACTTTGAATGGAATACTAGTGACTATGCTTGAAAGAATTCTAATGCAGTTCACATAAATCCACGATTTTGCGATCTTATAGCACCAATTTCTTTTGCTTCCTTTATATACTTTTTTATTTTGTGCCATATAAATGCAAATAACTAGGACTTCGACTATTATGGCATTGCAAGAACTAGATGTTGTAAGAATTGTTGCATATATTGCCACAACTCTTTATCTGTTGTAAATTTGGTAAACTTTTTTCAATCTTACCCAATTGACTGCATGGTTGATGTATATAATATCAAGTTTCCGAAACATTTGTATGCTTATAAAATGTAGAGTAGTAAAGAAGAATTTTAGATTTTATATTGATCTCGTCGCTATCGTTTTTACAGGGCCTCTCCTCGCTCTTTTCGTTTTGTGCAGGGCCATGATGGCAGAGCGTGGCCCTATTAGTAGGTGGTCTGGTTCTTCGATCGAGTGGGAGTTAGTGCCATTGATTGCCCATATCCCCGTGACAATACCGCCATAATCTAGTTTCCAAGTGAGAGATGAGGAATTTAAAGCATATCATGTAACTTTTATAGTTGCTTACATTACTTTTAGATTGATAATTCTTTTTGTGCATATTTATAGGATTGTAAGTTTTTTTTTGTGGTTGTTGAACAATAGAATTGGTGGTTTTTATGAATACTTAGAAATTTGGAGCTTTTGTAATACAAGACAATTTTTCGTGGATATATAAATCTTTTTCAAATTTTGATTTTTACATTTTTTTTTTCTCTTTTGAATCTTTGTTGATATATATTGTCGATGTATGAATGTCAAATTTGGCTTTTTGGTGGGATGTTAGCACCCAAGGAGTTGTTGGAGGGGTGCAAAGCGATGGAGGAGGTCCTATGGTTGTAACTTCAAGTTATAGGTTGGAGAACAAATTGGATTATGCTTATGTTTGAAAATAAAACGAAAAGGAAAATTACAGACGGATTAGCGACGGAATTCAAAAATTCCGTTGCTATTCCGTTGTAATTTTCCAGGAATATATGCAGGAATCACAAACGGAATCAGAGACGGAAATAAGAATTTCGTCTCTGATTCCGTTGCTAATCAGAAATGGAATCAGAGACGGAATTCATAAATTTATTTAATTCCGTCTCTGATTCCGTTGCTAATCAGCAACGGAATCAGAGACGGAATGCAATTACAAATGTACCATTTCGAAAATAATCCATTTATGTTCCGTCTCTGTTCCGTTTCTAATTTCCGTCTCTAAATCCGTCTCTAATCAGAAACGGAATTTTTCCGTCTCTAGTCCGTCTCTAATCATAAACGGAATCAATTTTCTGTTTCTGATCGAATCAGCGACGACGTTTCAGAGACGGAATTGATTTCGTCTCTGTTCCGTTTCTGATTGCAATTAGAGACGGAATTTTTGCAAATCAGAGACAGAAAATTCGTTTCTGATTTGCTGTTTTTTTGTAGTGTGTGTTTTTGTAGGATGTAGTGAAAAACACAAAAGATAAAAGTGCTTCCATCCACCTTGTCGCAAATTTTTTATTTCTCGTCATGTTCTTTTGAACGAAACTATTTTTCCACTTAAACATTCATCATAACATTTTCATCATAACATGTTTTTTCCTTTGTTAACTCCTTTAAAACTCTTTAGTGAGTCAACTACTCCTTCACAAACGTCCGTATCGATAAATTTCATTCTGTTACCATCTATTGACATCCATCCCTTACAACCTGATTTAAACACTAACGCATATCTTAAACACGTACATGAACCTGATTCTCCACCTTCCATCAACACATCGGATTCTTATAAAGCCCTAGCTCCACATCCAATGGTAACGAGAGCTAAACTTGTAGTTGTTAAGCCAAATCCTAAATATGCATTGGCGGTAACTTCTTTTGTTACAATATCATCGACGTATCCTAGGGAACAAGATACTTGACGTGAACCATGAACAAAAATGGCGCATAACCATTATCGTCAAATCAGCTCTTGTCAATCCTAGTTGGAAAGTTATTGTGTTTGATGAACTCGTTGCATTGCATCAAAATGAAACATGGAGATTAGTTTCGCGTGTCCTCGGTATGAATGTCATTGGATCCAAATCCTAGTTGGAAAGTTATTGTGCTTGATGAACTCGTTGCATTGCATCAAAATGAAACATGGAGATTAGTTTCGCGTGTCCTCGGTATGAATGTCATTGGATCCAAATGAGTTCTTAAGTCCAAACTCAAATCAGATGGTACATTAGATCGTCTCAGAGCAAGACTAGCTGCCAAAAGATATCATCAGGTTGATGGTATTGACTACACATAGACGTTATCTCTAGTAATAAAAGCGGGTACAATTCAAATGATTTTATCTGTTCCACTTATGGAACTTTGGCCCATTTATCAACTTGATGTCAAGAACACATTTTTACATGGAAACATCATTGAATACATCTATATATATGGAACAACCGCCAGGTATAGCTGATCTACAAAAACCTTACATGTATGCAAACTCCAGCGTGCCTTGTATGGGCTCAAACAAGCACTACGTGCTTGGTTTGACAGGCTTGGTAAATTTTTAATAGCATATGGGTTTTTTGTAGTTTGACTGACCCTTCTCTTTTTATTTTCATTCTTTCAATGATGTACTTGTTTTACTTCTCTATGTATATGATATGTTTCTTATAGCATCTATGGAGCTTCTAACCTCTTTCATTCAAATTTTGAGTTATGAAATCTTTATGAAATATTTAGGTCCAGTGCATCACTTCCTTGGTGTAGAGATCTCCACAACAAAAGATGGACTGCATTTGTCTCAATCGCACTATGCCCTTACGATTCTTGAAAGATTTATAGCTTCTACCCCTCTTAATGACCCCAGTCACTTTCGTGAAATTGTTGGCGCTCTACAATACCTTACTCTACACATCTAGATATATCATATAGTGTCAACTATGTCTCTCAATTCATGCACGTTCCTACAGTTACTTATTTGAAATTGGTATGACAAATTCTTCGATATTTAAAAGGAACAATGCTAATGGCTTGCGTCTCACTTCCAAATACAATCTTTGAATTTCTGCCTTCTCTGATGTTGATTGGGTTGTATGCCCTATAATTAAAAGATCTACTACTGGTTATTGCACCTTTCTTGGCTCCAATATAATTTCATGGTGTGCAAAGAAACAACCCATAGTTTCTCGATCCAGTACGGAAGCTGAGTATCGTGCAATGGCTCATACTGCTGTTATGCTTACATGACTCACTTATATCCTTAAAGATTTGTGTATATCACTTCCTTCTCCACCAGTCCTCTATTGTGATAATATGAGTGCTATATACATGACCATTAATCTTGTTTTTCATGCTCGAAGTAAACACATCGAGCTAGATTATCACTTTGTACGCAAACGGGTTGCACTTGGCTTACTTGTCACTAAACATGTGTCTTTTGATACTCAGATTGCAAATATATTTACAAAGAATATTCCTAAAGTTGCCCTACCATATTTTCATTCCAAACTGTGCCTTCAGCCACGGCTTAGTTTGCGGGAGGATATTAGCAATCAATAATCTGATAAAGAAGTCTAAGTAATTGATTCCTTAATCAAAGCAACGTGATTTTGAATATAGGTCTACTTGATTGCTTAATCAATGGAGGAACATTTGAATTTATTTCCTTTCTACATTGTTGTTTCCTTTTTGTAATGGCTATTCTATATAAAGGCCTTTAAGTGTTGTTCTTGTTATGGAATATGGATGACCATGCATGTACACCAACATATTGTGTAGTCATGTAACTTGTATGTATCACTTAATAGTACCTCCACTTGTCTATGTATTGTCATGTAACTTGTAATCCTCTCCAATGTGCACCAACTCTTTCATGTATTGTCTATGTTGCTTGTGATGTATTGTATGACATGGGGTGTATGAGTTGCTTGTATACATTGTATGAAGTACATTTATCATCATCACCAAATGGCCTATATAAAGGGTGTCAACCTCATTGTAAAAGCACACCAAGTCGAATGAAAACTTCTCATTCCAACTATTTCATTTCTTCTCTTCTCCTTTGTAGTAGTAGTTTGTAGTAGTAGAAGTTCTTAGTCTTCTATTTCCTTCTCTATTTCTTAGCAAGTCTCAATTCAATTCACAACACGTTATCAGCATGAGCTCGCTCTAGCATTAAGGAGATCTTGAAGTTCAAGAAGGCTTGTTAAGGAGACAAAGCTAGGAAGGTATAACTTTTATTATTTAAATAAGTTCAATTTATTTCTATATAATCATGGTTGCTTCCTTTTATTACATGCATCACTTCTATATGCATATTTTATTCATATATCATGCATTATAACGTCACCGATTGCGAAAGTATGCTCTGTAGTTGCGTCTTGTACGATCTTCTACATCAGAAATCAAAAGTCAATGTGTGACATATAGTTTTTCTCTTAAAACTACAAACGATTAGTTATTGTTCTATTCTTGATTTTATAATACAAATAATGCTATAAGTTTGAGTTGATAGTGAGTAAGCCTTGTCCCTAGTAAAGCTAAACATTGAAAGGGAGACGGGTTATCCGCTCGAGGAGGCATGGTATTAAGGAGACTATGTCTCGCCACCCAACCCTGGAGGTTGTCCCACCAACTCATACGAATAGTACATTTTGTTTATTAATGAATCAAGTTGTGAACATATATTTAATCATATGTTATGTTTTTACATAAAAAAATGGAAAACTATTTTATATTAAATTTATTTTCAAAATATTATTCAACCATAGTTGAATTTGTTGCCTTATTATATCACCGACAAGAATTACTTGTCATGGCAATTAGATACTACAATTTGTGAATAAAGCATATATGCAAAATTGTGTGTTATACACAATAATTCGCCAATTTCTCTTTACAGATTTGAAAAGTGAATATTTCACTTTATATATATTTTCACCTTATGGAGTTATATATATACATACCAAAAAGGTAATGCTCCAAAAGCTCAAAATGAGCGGCTGAGTCTCATGCTACAAAATTTAATCAGTCAAATATTAATTATAATTCCACAATTTTAATTACCTCTATGTTGAGGCTATGTGGAAATATGACTGATGAGACAATAAAAATAAGGTCACGTGGCCCGCCTTGATTTATTGTTGCAACAAATATCGAGTGCGCACGTCAATCCAATAAATATTAAGGATTGATTTCTTGTCTCATGGTAGCTGAGTAAAATAATGAGATATTATAAATATAATATCGCTCCCGTCCAATTAGTTCAGCTTCAAATTAAGAAGCATATGTTGCATATAATGATCATGATCGCAATAATAAATTTATGGACGTGGAAAAGGTGAAAATATCAGGTAAAGGTCGTATTGACAATTCCACCAAAAATTGGAATAAAAGTGGTGCACCACTACAAATGGCAAATAATTATTGACAATAAGCGCTCATAATTGTGACATTTTTTTAGTCATATATGAAAGGCTATTTTGCCAAAATATTGTCATATATATGCCCGAATATTTTTGTAACCTTTACCATGCCTTCAAAATTAAAGGCAAAATATTATGAATTTTATCATTGAAATATGACTATTTTTCTAATTTGCCAAACATTATTTGTCCAGATGGATCAACAAATCATGTGTTCAAGTCATGAATCAAATAAGAGCGATATATGCCTTGCTGATTGTGCTACAACGCATACAATCCTTAAAAACAGAGAATATTTCTCCAATTCGAAATTAGCTGAGGCTAATGTTCAAACAATATCTGGCATCTCCAATTTGATTAATGGCTCTGGAAGAGCAAATATTATGTTGCCTGGGGGAACAACAATTCATGTTGACAATGTCTTATACTCAAAAATCCGTAAGAAATTTACTTGAGCTTTAAAGATATTCGACAAAATGGATATCACATTGAAACCGTGAATGAAAATAATAGAGAATTTCTCTATGTCACATTGGTTTCAAATGGGAAAAAAGAAGTGTTAGAAAAATTCTCAGCTTTATCATCTGGATTATATTTTACTCATATAAGGCATGTCGAAACGAATGTCGTATTGAAGAAGAAAATTAATGATCCAAAGACATTCATTTTATGGCATGACCGGCTTGGTCATCCAGGATCATCAATGATGCGAAGAATAATTAATAATTCGCATGGACATCCTTTAAGGAGTCACAAAATATTTTCAGCTGGTGATTATAATTGTGCTAGTTGTTCTCAAGGTAAATTGATAGTTAAACCATCCCCAAGTAAAATTGTTGTGGAATCCCAGCTTTTCTTAGAACGTATTCAGGAGACATACGTGGTCCTATTCATCCTCACCGTGGACCATTCAGATATTTCATGGTTTTGATAGATGCATCAACTAGGTGGTCACATGTTTGTTTGCTTTCAACCCGCAATGTTGCATTTGCTAGACTTTTAGCACAAATCATTAAGTTAAGAGCACAATTTCTCGACAACCCAATCAAGACCATCCGTCTTGATAATGCCTGGGAATTTCAATCTCAAACATTTAGAAATTATTGCATGTCTATAGGAATTACCATTGAACATTCTCGTTCCACATGTGCATACCTGAATGGTTTGGCGTAATCTCTTATCAAACGCATTCAATTAATTGCCATACCTTTAATCATGAGAACTAAGTTATCAACTTCGGTTTGGGGACATGCAAATCCTTCATGCAAAGATCTATCATTCGTTATAGGCCTCCGCATACCATGAACATTTCCCCATGCAACTCATTTTAGGTCAACAACCAAATATTTCACACTTGAGAATTTTTGGTTGTGCAGTGTATGTTCCTATACCACCTCCCAATAGAACTAAGATGGGTCCACAACGAAAACTTGGGATTTATGTTGGATTTAACTCATCGTCCATTATAAGATACCTTGAGCCCTTAATAGGGGATTTATTTACCGCACGTTTTGCTTGATTGTCACTTTGATGAAGCAATTTTCCCACCATTAGGGGAGATAAGAAGCCAATTCAAAAGGAATGGCGCGAAATTGCTTGGAATGCATCAACTTTATCACATTATGATCCACGCACAAATCAATGTGAACTTGAAGTTCAAAAGATCATTCATTTGCAACAAATTGCAAATCAATTACCTGATGCATTTAATGATGCAAAACAAGTGACAAAATCACATATTCCAACTGAAAATGCTCCTGCAAGAATTGATGTCTCTGTGCAACAAAATGCACAAGAACAACGAAACGCTTAAAGCGTGGAAGACCAGATTGGTTCAAAGGTACAATTTCCTCGAAAGAGGAAAACGGGAGTAAAAATAAATACAAATCAAAATACTCCCGAGAAAGCACAAGAATCCTTTGATAAGGGTTTGTCGAACAAGTTAATTTCGATGAGGAACAACTTCCTCTAGAAAAAGAGGAAAAAGATGAAAATAATGAGATCTCAATAAATTATTTAAACTCTGGTAAGATTTGGGATCGAAATGAAATTGTTCATGATGATATATTTGCTTTCAATGTGTCCTTTGAAATATGTGAAAATGATGATGATCCGTAACCACGATCAAGTGGACGAATGTCGAAAAAGACCCGATTGGCAAAAATGGCAAGAGGCTATCCAAGCAGAGCTAAACTCGTTAAGGAAACGAGAGGTTTTTGGACCAATCGTCCAAACGCCAGATGGCGTAAAACCTGTTGGATATAAATGAGTATTTGTACGAAAGAGAAACGAAAAAAATGAAGTTACAAGGTACAAAGCAAGACTTGTAGCTCAAGGTTTCTCGCAAAGACCTGGCATCGATTATGAGGAAACATATTCTCCTGTTATAGATGCAATTACATTTCGGTTCTTGATAAGCCTTGCGGTCTCTCGAAGGGCTTGATATGCATTTAATGGATGTCACATAAAGATATCCGTACGGATCCCTAGACAAAGCTGAGATATATATGAAAATCCCTGATGGATTTGTAATATCCGATGAAATAAAATCAAAACCTCATAACATGCATTCTATAAAATTACAAAGGTCTTTGTACGGATTGAAACAATCCGGGCGAATGTGGTACAAACGCCTCAGTGATTATTTACCGAAAGAAGGATATGTAAATAATCCGCTTTGCCCATGTGTCTTCATTAAAAGATCATCAACAGGATTTGTGATTATTGGTGTATATGTTGATGATTTAAATATTGTGGGAAACCACGGCGACATAGTTAGAACATCCGAATACTTGAAAAAGGAATTTGAGATGAAAGAACTTGGAAAAACAAGACTTTGTCTTGGTTTGCAAATTGAACATTTTTCAAGTGGAGTATTTGTCCATCAATCAAATTATATTGAAAAAATATTAAAAAGATTTTATATGGACAAGGCGCATCCATTGAGCTCTCCAATGGTTGTCAGATCACTTGAAGTGGATAAGGATCCATTTCGACCTCATGAAAGTGATGAATAGCTATTTGGTCAAGAGGTACCATATTTAAGTGCAATTGGTGCACTTATGTATCTTGCAAATTGTACAAGACCTGACATTGCTTTTGTTGTCAACCTACTTGCAAGATACAGCTCATCACCAACTCGAAGACATTGGAATGGTGTTAAACATATTTTCCGATATCTTCGGGGAACAAGTGACATGGGTCTATTCTACTCGAGAGGGGTAAAATTGAATCTCCAAGGTTACGTTGATGCTGGATTTTTATCTGATCCCCACAAGGCCCGTTCTCAAACGGGATATGTATTCACATGTGGTAATATCGTCGTATCATGGAAGTCAGTAAAGTAAACTATGGTTGCTACTTCTTCCAACCATTCTGAAGTACTTGCAATTCATGAAGCAAGTCGTGAATGTGTATGGGTGAGAAATATGATTGAACATATTCAAGAATCATGTGGATTGCCTTCAATAAAAGATTCTCCAACCATATTATATGAAGATAACGCAAAGCATGTATTGCACAATTAAGTGAAGGATTCATAAAAGGGGACAGAACAAAACATATTTCACCAAAATTCTTTTATGCGCATGAGCTTCGTAAGAATGGTGAAATTGATGTCAAGCAAATCCGATCGAGTGATAATCTTGTTGATCTATTCACAAAAGCCTTACCAACTACGACATTTAAAAGGCTTACATATGGTATTGGCTTGCGTAAATTTAAAGACATTGCAAGTAAAGAAACCGAACAAGTTTCACCCATGTTCACATGAAGGGGAGTTATTGATTAGTGTATTGCACTCTTTTTCCTTAGCTATGGTTTTATCCCATCGGGTTTTCCTAGCAAGGTTTTTAATGAGGCAATCTTAACAATATTATACCCGTCTTAATATTTATGAGAATAGTGTACTCTTTTTCTTTTACTATATTTTTTCCCACAGTGGTTTTTCTTAGTAAAAGTTTTAACGAGGCACAATCTCTAAGCAAGTGTCATCCAAGGGGGAGTGTTATGGAATATGGATGACCATGCATGTACACCAACATATTGTGTAGTCGTGTAACTTGTATGTATCACTTAATAGTACCTCCACTTGTCTATGTATTGTCATGTAACTTGTAATCCTCTCCAATGTACACCAACTCTTTCATGTATTGTCTATGTTGCTTGTGATGTATTGTATGACATGGGGTGTATGAGTTGCTTGTATACATTGTATGAAGTACATTTATCATCATCACCAAATGGTCTATATAAAGGGTGCCAACCTCATTGTAAAAGCACACCAAGTTGAATGAAAACTTCTCATTCCAACTATTTCATTTCTTCTCTTCTCCTTTGTAGTAGTAGTTTGTAGTAGTAGAAGTTCTTAGTCTTCTATTTCCTTCTCTAGTTCTTAGCAAGTCTCAATTCAATTCACAACAGTTCTATGTATAAAAAAAATTAACAAGAATCTATTCAATTCCTTTTCATTGCAGTTCTTCTTTTTTCTCTGTATATATACTAATTATTTATTGTAGGTAAGATCTACAAAATATCTCACAGTAATAATTGAGAAGAAGACATATATAAAAGCATCGTATCATATTTATATCAGTCATGTCTAACTAATTGAAATAACAAAAGGATAAGCAGGATGATGTGACTAAGTGAGACATATCACAACATCTTACCTTCCTCTTAAAGCAGGATAATGAAAGCTATGGGTGCTTAAAATAATGGCAATAACCCTCCAACAAATTTTATCCTATCTTTAATTGCTTCAATTTTGAACCCAATATTAAAGTACCACATGCATGACTTCCATCCTTAATTTGCCTGTTCAAACTTTAACTTATGGAACTGTTTCTAAACTGCCTCTCACAGTCTCTTTGTCTCTGCATTATCATTCACAACCTTATAAAAGTGGACTTGCTTTCTTGTAGGGTCGCATACCCCTCTATCTCAGCCCCATATCCAATCAACTTTGGCCTACATTAACAAATGATTCCATGCACTTCAACCAACCAAAACAGGTTTGGTTGATTAGGAGATTTCCTCTATGCATGTAAATACTTTATAGAAAGTCGATTTAGATAATTAGCTAATTAAGATAAATATAGTGATTAAGAATACATTTGCTCTGAAAAACGTAATAGTTCTTTTGATGTACACTAAGATTTGCGTATATGCTCAACGCAAAACACGACCCATTCTAATAATTGCATTCCCTAATTAGACTTTGTTAATGCAATGGATAAAATTTTATGAAAGTTATGTCATATTAGTAAATGCGCCCCCTGCCTTGAGAGTCTGGCTCCATCCCTGCCCGGACGGGTTGGTCTAGTGATAAGGCGAAGGTGGGACAACAAAACATTGGATCACTAGTAGTCTTTGTTTGCAATCTCAGGGCTCATGAGATTAGTTAGACAAGTGTCTGGATACCCATGGTTAACCAAAAAATAAAAAAATAAAAAAATAAAAAATAAATATCATGCTCTTTTGAATGAATCTCTGCAGTGATTCAAAATCTAAATCACAAGACAGAATCAGAGAAAGAAATTTTAGGGTTTGGTACTGCCTTACTATTTGGGTGTTACTTTTATCTATTTTAATTTCCTTGGGCAAGGAAGATGCACTTCTTTCATATACAAACGCATGAGAGATGGGGTCCAAAGGACAGATGTATTAACATACACGGAGAAAAAACTTGCAAGTTTACTTGTCACTCTCTCAACTCACAAGATAAAGGTGCTCCCTTTAATGTCCCCTTGTAGGATCTCACTCAAGTTCTTCGCCCTGTTGTTTTAAGTAGTGGAGATTCAATCTGATAATCAGTGTCCCCATAAAGGCATGAGTTTGCATAGTAGGTCAAGCAGATCAGTGGAAGATAGTATTGTTAACTAGGACTACAAACTGTTTAGGCACACAAACTATCACTGTGTACTAGTTTAAATTAATTGAGAGTTCATGAAGAGACATGGGCCACATGATCTCTAGCTAGACTCACATGTGGGTCTGGATTCACATATTCCTAGCAAGGCAGTAGTACTACTACTAAATAAATAAGGCATTCCATGCCAAGGTGATATATGAAACTTGTATTCTTTAATTTATTGTGCTTTATTTTATTAATAGGAGAAAACAAGAAGGAAAAGTACGAGTAAGAGATTTGGTAGGTGGAAAAGAATGTTGAGAAACTTGAAGGGAAGGTTGTGTATTATGAGGCTTTGCATTAGTATACTCTTGTCTTGGCACAGGTACTCCTAGCAAGCACTCCATATAGGCTCATCGTCCCTCTTTGTACTCTAATTTCTTTCTAGTTTTGGTTATAAAGATGAAGTTTGGAGGCTCAATACTTAATCTATTTCTTGGAATTTGCTAGTATGACATCAATCGAGACATCGACCGTGTACAATATACTTGTGTTGTTAAATCTACCATGCATACGTGTGGTGACCCCTTTAATGTTAACCCTCCCAATTTCAAAGAGTGCAAAGGGAGGTGCATGTGTATTTTAGGTGATCTTTAAGGTAGATTTATTTGCCAAGAAAATTTCATTAGTTCGGTTAGTACTTCATTTTATATGTCGTATTTTTGTATCAGTCGAAATAATTCTTGATTAATTATTGGTTACAGTATAATATAAAATTAATTATAGTCTAACCAATCATTTTTTTCAGTTGTATCAATAATTATTCATGTTTAAAGGAAATTAAGGTCACGCTCTGGGTAGCTGAAATCATTTTTAAAGGAATTCGGTTCCCCAAAATCATTGAATTGATAACTTGTTTTAATAAAAAAAAAAAAAATGCCACGAACTCATGTTAGATAACAAGCATGGCCTTTCAACTATAAGAGAAGTCCATATCCTAAAACAAAAGTTGGAATCAATGGAGGGTCCACCCAAGATTAGGTGAATGTTGGAGATCGGGAACAAATTATTTATAGAAGATGTGCTTAATTGGTCGATCCCACTTTTTTTTTTGCCTTCAAATTTCAAATTCCCAATCTTGTTGTCGTAATAAGATCTCTTGTAACAATATCTTGAGAATAGTAACAACAATTACAGATACCAATAATCCTAAATCAAGCGTAATGAAAGTGTTTTAATCCAACCCCAATCTAATTATGTAATAAATAATAATATAATACATCTCTCGTTCAAAGATAAATTTTTCTTTTCACCATCCATTCAAGTATTCGGAAACACAGTGGGACTTAACTAATCTAAGTTCGAACCAAATCAACTCACAAAAAGACAAGACTCTTCCGCCTGAAGCGACTCAATTCATAGGACTCAAAACACCTCGAGGAGGGCCTCGAGCACATAACTACTCAAACCAACTTCAATATGGAGACAGCAACAACATATGCGTGGATCATGCGTATTCAAAGCAATAAACTATAAGTAATTATGTACATAGCTACACTATACATGCACATAAATATTACGGTGGATATGGTGCACTCAGCTGTGTGAGAGAAGTTGATAGTGTGTCTCTATCAACGTGGTTGTCAACACAGACACAACTACAATGCCAAGTTTGTCGTGTTATCATACAAGGTGGGACAGGACAAACTGGCCAACAAGGAGCTGACACTTAATCACTCACACCATCTCTTCTACTTCCAATTCCCATCTCTATATAAGAAGCCCCTCATCTCCAACTTCTCTCTGAATATCATCATCTTGTTCAATATCATCACTTACAACATACATAGTTTGCATTCAGAGTGTTTAAACTATAAAGTAGTACTACTACTCTGAAGATCATCAGATCCTCATATATGGGGAGTACATGCTTTTTGTGCCCAAGGAGCTCATCAACAAAGGTTAAAGAATGGCAAGAGTGGTGCAGGTATGTGCGAGAGCAGCGAACACGTCTCTACATCATGTGGAGGTGTGCTGTAATACTCATTTGTTGGCAAGAGCAATGTTAAGTTTCTACTTAGTTATACAGGCTCAATTTAGGGTAATTTGGTGACCGATATGAGACACCCGGAATGAACACCCGGTTGTTGGTGACCTATTTTGAAACACCTTGAATGGACACCAGGTTGTTGATGCCCATTGATTTTTACATCGATGTTTGTGCACACACAAATCGACGCGTATTGAATGAACACCAAAAACTAGATGTCCATTATGGGCATCCCAAAAAGGTCACCCTAGCATTGCCTATTTCGATAACATACATAAAGTTGTACATATATGTACCACTGGTTTCTAGTCTATATGCATGGTTGATTGGTTTTCCTTCTCTGAAAGAAAAGAACAGTTGAACATGAAATTATTGATGACCGTAAGAAAAAAGGCTAGGCTTCGGGTTTCAATGATGTTTGTGCTTGGAACACAAATGTCTGTGCAATCATAATAACTGTTGATCAAGCACCCAGAATTGATATTCGCTATCACACTTGAAGTTAAATATGAATCATTTCATAGACGTGAAGGGTGACATACCTTTGTTGTGCAAGCTATGCCCCTTTGGTAATTCTGAAATGAGACTGCTACATCAACCAGAGATACCGCGCAGTCATAGTTACAGGCCGCCACGCCCCAGGTACTATAAATATGGAAGTCGATGTATTAGTATGAATCTGCAAAATATGTTATTAGCCACAATGTCTTAGGGATTAGACATTAAAATGTAACTATATAGAATAATAGAACCAAAGTAATGACTGTTTAGTTACAACAAACTGTACAGAAAAATCCTAATATGCAAAACTAGACATGTAAAAAGAGGTACCAGATCCAAGTGATCAACTGTTGTGAGAAGCTGCAAACTTATTAACTAGGGAATATGAAAAACTAAACATTATACTCTTTCAAAAAAATAATCAAAAGAATTTTCATGCGTCGTGAAGCGCCATTTCATCTTCAAACATCTCCCAGTCATCATCGAAAAACGTCTTTCTACTGGCTTGAAAACCCTGTTCTTTAGGTGTGCTTGTCTTTGGCTCATCAACAGTTGACGGGGGAGGGGCTGTTTGTACTGTGGACTCGGATAGCTCAGGTTGCTCACGGAGTGTTTTAGATGAATTAGATAAACCAGAAGATGCTAATCGGCAACTAGTCTGGCTTGAGCAAAGTGACTCGCTGAGAGGAACACGATTATCACATTTCTCTTTTAGCAATTTTATATCTTTGCAAACAACAGCTATCTCTCCACTGTCAGAAAGAAAAAAACAAAATGGTCAATTTAATTTTCATTCCATCTACAAAAAAAGAGACAAGCTTCCATCTACCCAAAAAAAAAAAAAAGGATAAAAGCTTCCGCTATCAAGGGTTTTGGTTCGGATGTTTTGAGCGATCAATAAAAAGCAAGAACATAGGTTCGACACGATGAGTAAAAAGAACTCAAAAACAAGTTCAAAATGCAACTCTACTACAAACGAGGAAAAAGGGTGGGTTTCATTAAATTTTAAATGTAAATGTGAAAAAAAAAAAATTGCTTTCAAAAAATTAAGCTGTGATGAATCGTGTGAACTGATTAGGAGAAAATGATTGAAGCTGAAAACAATACCATAACATCCATGGGCCAAAACACAGAACAGCGAAGCATCTGATGGCCTTCTTCAATTTATTTTTACCAGAGAATTGGTTTATGATTGTGATTTATCATTTGGATAAGTAAAAAGTGATGACTGAATCTAGACCCCCAGGATTCATTTTCGTATGAAAAAACTCATTATCATTTGGATAAGTAAAAAGTGATGACTGAATCTAGACCCCCAAGATTCATTTTCATATGAAAAAACTCAAAAAGGAAACGAGTAATACTTACTGGAGCATGTCAACAATGAGGCCACGGTCCATCAAGAATTCACGCAACTACAGCATGGCAAAATGACAGAGGATTAAAGCAGATGAATTCAATTCAAACCATTTTCACTGATCAATCTACTAATCATATAGACAGATATATGCTGCACCAGTTCTTACCTTCGAGTTTTCTTCCGCTTCTAGCTGAAGTTGCTTTGACTCTTGAACCACCTTCTCCATCAGATCTTGTTGTTCAGCAAAATATCTTCGAGCAGACTCTTCCTTATCTAGCTTCTCTTGCTCAACTACTATCCTTATTTCTTCAGCAGCCACAAGTCGAGATTCAAGTGCTTGGCGCATCTAACGAAATTTTAAAACCAGAATTCATGAGCAGGGGTGACTGATGGCTATTAAACATTCTCCTATAAACACATGCATTCACACATCAAACTGCTTCTATAATTAACAAGAAAGAACTGATACAAATTACTAAGATAACTATTAGAGGCGTCTGTGTTAAGTGGAATTCAAGAAGCATTTACCATATCTTCAGGACTATTAAATATCTAAAGTTGATTTCAGGAAGTTTGCCAATGGCTTCACCAAGTTATCCAAGTTCAGTCTAGTGGAAAGAGTGTTTTCTATACCTATTCAAGAAATGACATGGCAATACCTAATAAAATAACTAAACGAAAATAAGTGTGCATGTCTTGAAGTGCGCAAAACAAATCTAACTAGAACTAAGAAGCTCAGAAGCATTTAGGGGCTTCTATATCCAACAACAATTCATCCTTTTACTTCTTTTTCTTTTTCAGCAACTCAGCGGCGACGCCTAAAGAAACTTGTTGATGACCTTACACCATTATTGCCTTTCCCATTATTAGCAACAACATTCAGCCCATTCATCAAGGTGTTCCATCTTCCTGAAGTGCAACTGAACCAGAGAGACTGCATAGTCTGAGAAGTCAACACCACATTCCAACATATGGAAACCCTGGCTTAAACGATATCTGTCAGAGGGCAGCTCAAATTTTATTTTTTTTAGTCCTTTCTTGATCTTCTTGTTTAAATACCACCGAGAAACCAAGATTGAAAATACCATGTGCAATAGAAACCAAGATTGAAAATACCATGTGCAATCACTAACCGAACTTAATGAACCAAAACCCTCATCCAAATGTCCATTTACCTCTCCTCTCGACTTCAAACTACCCCAAAAACATTCACTCAATGACAACCAGATGCATTCCCACCTTAAACACAACTTCTTGGGCTGTTATTCACACACCCGAGCTTCCCAAAGCAATTGCTCACCTCTAAAACCTCAGCACCAACACAACATTTTCTCCTACTAATCCCTGTCCAAATCCTCTCGGAATCAGCCATGCATCGTAAGATTACAACACCGTTCCACCAGAACCAAAAGTTCTGATTACTGAATCATTAAAACCATATGCTGTGTTCTCTTTATCTCCCTTCTCACCCATGCTGATGTATCCATCAGCGCTTCCACCATCTCAAAACCAATTGGAAGCTAATCGGGGTCCCACAATCAACAGCATCCAATACTGTATGTGGGAACCAAAACCAAACTTTCTTCATATTACTAAATCAAATATCAAATATGTATTAATATATCTTTTTTTCATGTAAAAAGGGGAGAGAGACTTTGAAGATGGCATCCGCCACCCCAAGAAGACAGCATGAAAGCGCTTCACAACTGAGATAATCAAAGAGAAAACAAAGCCAACCAATCACCCACAAACAATCACAGGAATAAATGAGTTAGATCTGGCGACTTATTAGAGCAATGGGTCCTCTCGATAAAGGCAAGTCGCTGAACATATTGACAAAGCTACAAAGATGGCCAAACTAAATCCCTAGCAAAAGATTAATGAATTAAGAGATGAGAGATGCGTAGGAGAGAAAAACAATGATCTAAAGCAATTTCCCAAAGTTCATGAAGATTCATGAATTGGTACCCATCTTCCCAATTGAAAAAGAAGGAACCTTTCATGCATAAAGAAAACGATAGGCATTTAACATACTCCATTCACAAGTTGGGATATGGAGACAATGTCAAAGGTGAAAGTTGCAGAGACCAAATCAAAGCTTCAGCAAACTTGTTTTCCTTAAACTTCCATAGGGTTACCAAATTGAGAATTTTCCAATAATAAAAAATGCTCCTTCGAGAGGCCAGGTCAATCGTACTCAGAGGTTACGCTCAATGTCCAAAGTACCTCTGTCAAAAAATTACTGCCATCTCTGTCCCTCAAATATCTTAAAAGTACTCCAACCAAAAAAAGCACTGGATTAATAAAAAAAAAAGCGGCATCATGATATGAGTGTTGATTCACTAATATGATGAGAGAAAAAGAATGCATACTGGTTAAGAAAAAGAAAGAATAGTTGGAAAATATCCACAAGGACAAAAAAGGAGGAAGAGAAAGAAAATAAAAAAGCATATAAGCTCCTAGCATATGTCCAATGCTTAGACCACCTCTTGATTGAGTTAACATATCCAAATAGACTAGTAAAAAAGCCCAACCTCTAGATATGTGCTCGTGTCCAACAATTGTACGGTTGTAGTCAAGTCTAGTAATATAGATTCAAGATAGCTTTTTAGGCCGATTTAGGATAGCTTTTACATCTTATTAAATCTGACAAAAGGCTTCTTTGTGTTCCCCACCCCACATTCAGAATTTCAGAATTGATATTATTCTCTGAATACCTAAAGGGATTGAATTGTTGCAATATATATAAATTACTCCATCCTCAATCCTAGTCCATGTCATGTTCTTTGATGTATACGACTAACATCCTATTAATGCCAATTCAAATATGATGCCAATTATCAGTCAAAAAAAAAAGCAAAACCATTAAACTTAAAGATATATTAATGAAGTAATCAGCAAGGTTCGAAACTTCGACTTCGCCTATGACTTCGCTCACTTAAAATTCGGAATTAATTCGAGGAAGTTAACTTCGACGACGGAAGTTTGACAAAAATTCGCCGGTGACGAAAGTTTACGGAATTTCACTTAAATGCTAAAAAACTCAAGTTTTTTCGTAGAGATGCTAGAACTATATTTAATCATATAATAATAATGCAAAAACTCATGTCACCGAAGGATATTTCGAATTTTAAGTATATTTCTAGCATAGGCGAAGTTTCAGTCGAAGTTTCAATCGTAGTTTTAGTCGAAGTTTCAGTCGAAGTTTGCACAACTTCCACAAAACATAACAATTTTACTTCATGTTTTATTAACTTCCATCGATGTTTTTGAAGTTCGGTCGAAGTTAGCCGAAGTTGAGTCGAATTTTTACAATTTTTCTACTGCCTCTAAACTTCGCTTCACTCACCTCGACATCGACAAACTTCGCTTGAACTTCGGCGAAGTTTGTCGATTTTTCAAACCTTGGTAATCAGCACGAATGTGCATAACCGCATCCAGAATTGCACGAGACATGTCTCTTTCATCAGATGAAATAAGAAATAAAAAATAGCAAAACCAATGCATTTCAAAGATATATTAATGAAGTAAACAGTGTAAATTAGATAAGTAGAACCTTATCCAGAATTGCAAGAGACTTGTCCCTTTCATCAGATAAATTAAGCAAACGGGACTGGAGCTCCCGTGCTTCTGTTGCTAAAATGGCCTTCTCTCCGTACACCTCTCCTGCATGCTGTCAAGACCATGAAATAGATATGATTAGTCATCATTTCAGTAGAGATCAGTTCTGTTCTGTCTATACATCACAACATACTTCTTTATAGCCATCATCCACGTTAGCCAAGTTAGATACAATAGCAGCATGCACTAAATATTAAAAAGTGTGTATTTGACTGACAAAGCCATTGTGCGGTTTATTGCAATGCATCCTTAATTATCTTAGGCATAATATACAAGCAAACAATGTATACTAATAAAGTGGAAGCATGTTCGAATCAATGGGCCCGAAGTCAAAGTAAAGAGAAGTAGAATCAATAAATCCTAGATGATTATCCCATCAAAAATAAATCCTAGATGATTAGAAGCAAAGTCCGATACTAAAAATCAATTTTTTTAGTCCCAAGAATCCTAACCATGCTAGAACACTGAAAATTAATTTCTTGACCTATTTATTTATAAATAAATAATACATAACACTAAGGACACTTTTAACCACTTCTGAACTCCCATCAAATCGTAAAATGGGAAACTAATTAAATGATTCAACTCCTCCAAAACTACAAGCTCTAAAGAAAGAATTCTCTAAAATGGAAGGTATCCCTGCAAAATGGGAATCAACTTTCATATTTATAACTAAATTGATTTCCTATATCAATACCATCTTTAGAAACATGAAATTCTATGTTGAATATAAACTTGATTATAAGTTATTTATTCCAGAGTATTCATGTATGTATGTAAAGCACATGTGTCCAAGTGCTCTTATATTCTACGAATAATTTTGTAGACATTTGGTTTCCTCCTTTTGTTTGAAGAAGCATTAACATTTGGGTTCCTTCACATTGGTAGTTTCCATTTAATAATATAATACAAGTTTTCATTGGTGCCCTGCTTGACACAGTCAAAACACGCATTTTCATGTGTTTAGTTTAAAAATGGAATCATTCCATAACTTTGTCGATTTAAGTCGCATTGCAAGTGATGCAGAAATATTCTAGGCATGCTGTGATGAGACTATCATTTCACTAGTTCCGGCGGCTACAAGCATGTTGTCCTTTTGCTTACAGTAATATGGTTAAAATTACAGAAGGACTTTTGTTGGAGCCGGGTATTTGCTTGAAGGATACACTTATACACGTAATATGGCTTCATTAAAGACTCGCAAAAGAAAAAGTCTTCTTCAAAGTATATGTAAAAAATTCTAATTTGTAAACCATTTGGCTGGAATGAAACCAAAGGGCTGTCCAAGGATCATGTAAGGATGTTCAGCAATGCGGTAGTCTATAACTCTATATACATTATCCTTTAGGACGACTTTGGATAGGAGTCATAGCTTCTGGGTGTGATTTATAAAAAGCTAGTCCATGGTCTTAAACTAAGAGTCAGTGGGTTCTTGGAGGTTAGATCAGCCTTCTTCTATTTCCCTCCGTCATCTGGATTGTAAATGTTATAACTTCAAAATAATGTCCATCGCCAAGAGGGATCTTCTCAGCATACCTCTTTCAATCATGTAATGGGCATCAGGCATGAATAGCTCTACTTTTATAACCCAAGTATTGACCCTTCTATCTTATTACATCTTGCATGTGGCTCTAAGATAAGCTAATATGCAGTAGTATTTAACCATTATATAAATAAGCTTTCAAAAAATAAAATAAATAAATAAATATGAAGAAATACAAATTCAACTAACCATGTCATTTGCTTCTTTTGCTGCTCGTAGCATCTGTCTGATGTCCTCTGCTTGGCTATGGATATCTAAACCTCCATTTGCAGCTTCCTGTTTGGCTTGTTCAGCTGCTTTCTCCTCAAGTTCCACTTCTCTCATCATGTTAATTACAGCTTCCATGGATGATAACAATGTTCTCTACAATATTAGTTAGAAAAGGAAAATCATAATCGGCAATTCACAATCAACATGGTATAGAAAATGAAGGTCTTTGGTTCAATAATAATCAACAAAATACAATCTAGTACATTTTATCCATTTAATCAACATGTAACATTGGAATACAATCACGTTGTGTTACTCTCATTTACCCTTTTCGTTCGAAAACCCTTAAGTAAGAATGCCCTCCTCATCCTCGGGCTAAACAGATAATACATACTCTAATCTCATGAATCCCCACTCTTCAAAGAGCCAAATCTACAATCCTTATAATTTATACCCATTCGACACATCATGTTGACTCCGAAAAGATGGACAATTATTTTTTATAGACAATATTAAATAAGCATATCGGCACTATGCATTGCGATCTATAAATCACAGAGAAAGATACAAGGATCATAAGACCTTGCTTAGTCCCAAATGACGAGAAAGGCTAAGCATAATGGCACTATGCATTGCCATGTCTTGATGGTCACAACATGATAAACATGATGAGACTGCTAATGAATAACTCAGGGGTTTAGATAAACCAAAAATTAAATTAGCTAAATAATAAGAGTCCCGCAATGAGTTGCATCAAAAATGATGCGCGTGCAAAAATTGTTGAAATATGTGCTGCTGCACCCCAATGATGTAATCATGTTAATTTATTCATTAAAATTCATTGCACTAAAATTAAAAGTCAGGCATGAAAAAATATAATGTTGAATGATTGGAGCAAGACAAGAAAAATTAAGTTATCATGTACTGTACACAAATAAGTAAATGGCTATGTAAAGTAGCGTGCTTATTTTTTTGTATTTTACTCAAGTAACCTAACTCTTTTAATTCATGTGGTTTGAAAAAAATCCGTACTTAATTTTCAGCAAATTTGAATTTAATTAAGCAACCATCAATGTAATCTCAATAAATTTACCATCGTGTTGGCTATATGAAAAGAAATAATTATTACCTAAAATGCATTTTCGTTTCTAATCCCTGTGATAAACCACCAGTCAAGTACCAATGTAATACAATCTATGATAGAATGTTAGAAAACGCAAACATCTACGCATACAACCAACACTTACTTGAAAACATAAAAAGGCATGAGTTTTCCAAAAGGAACATGATTGGTTGACCCACTTTTGACACCTACATTTAGCCGACCCAATTAATTTGGGAGTGAGGCTATGTTGTTGATGTGTCCGCACGTGTTTCGAAGTGTATTCAAAGGACCACAACATCTAGGTGTCAAATGTAGGTGTCAAAACTCAAAAGTGGGTCACTCTAGCATTTCCCTTTCCAAAATAAGGGCTTTGCAACATCAAAAATCAAAAGTTCATATAACTTTTATTCATTTTTTTGAGTTTTATATACATTAGCTACTTACCTAGAAAAAACTACAACAGAAAGCAAATGTAACAATCAAATGTACATCAAAGAAAAATTTGCATATAAGTATTCTAATTGCACACATTGCCCAATAAAAAATAATAATAATAATAAAATAAAATAAAAAATTGTTTATGCAAGCTTTATAAAGGCATTGTGTACACATCAACTATGCCCCTACCTTAACAACTGCAGAAGATGAGGACATCCAAAAGTAGCGTAGAGCGCAAGGAATTTTACATGAGAAAGATCAATAATCACATGCTTTGACTAATGTACTTAGAGAATTTCACAATAAATATCAAATAAATCTAAATTCTAGTAACCTAAGAGAATTTCACATTAAATGAAACCTAAAATTTTCAATATTTAAATATTTTAAGTTTCAGGCATGTGCAATCCTCTTTGGTAAAAATCACTTTCTAGCCTTTTGACTATTTCCCCTTTTAGACTTCATATGTATTTGTACATAAAAGCTGTACACTTTTCATAAGTCTTTTAATTAAAAAAGGGGTAGACTATCAAAAAAAGTAAACTTTTATGCCTCTTTTGCAAAAATAGCACAAACTTTTAATTTTATCACTACTAGTCCACTAGTAATAGCACAAACTACCAACATTCTTTAAAGTTTAGCACGCAGCCGAATGGAATTTGAGGGAAAGTGATTTTCTTAGCGAACTATATTTGCACTAGACTCTCTACCACTAAAGTATAGCACACAACGGAATTTGAGAAAAGTGATTTTCTTATCTTCAAAGGCAATCAACTTTGCGTAATACGTTTGCACTAGACTCTCTCCCTACAAGCCGTCTTCAAGAAAACAGCATCTTTAACAACTTTTAATTTTGTCGCTACTGGTAAATAGTAATAGCACCAACTCCCACCCAAATTTAAGAGTTTGTGCTATTTTTGCAACAAAAAGAAAAAGGTTTTGCAAACATATTATTGATTTGTTCGTATAGTGCTGTCAATGCATGCTTTAAGAAAAAGAAACTGCAAGTATGCAGTAGAGTTACTAAGATGCATTAAGACACAAAAGGCAGAGTGATTGCACCTCGCTTATTGAGGGAGTAAGCCCTGCTTAAAGACTTACCCCTAAGGCGCATATGCTGCATACTCTTCACTACACTATTCAGAAGTTCATACTTCATCTACTATCAAATAGCTGTTCGAAAAAAAAAAAAAAAAAAAAAAAGACAAACGATATGAAATCAATAGTACCTTGTTATTTTTAGCACCATTGATATAATCCTCAAGAAGAGCAATTCTAGAAATTTGGTCAGAATGAGAGACTGCAACTTTGGGGGAAGAATTCTCTTCAGGATCAACCAATTCACTATCAAATACCATATGCTCAGTAACATTCTTGAGATAGCTTGATTCTAGATTTTCATTTGCAATGATAGTTGAGGAAGCAGTATCTATAAATTCATCATCCGCAAAATCCAGTAATTCTTCAAGACCAGGAGAGGCTTCAAGAAAAACCTTACTTGACAGATTGGTCATTACAGATGCATTATCTTCAAAAGAAGATTTTCCA
This sequence comes from Stephania yunnanensis, assembly GCA_039657365.1. NCBI lineage: Eukaryota > Viridiplantae > Streptophyta > Magnoliopsida > Ranunculales > Menispermaceae > Stephania > Stephania yunnanensis. The sequence continues at coordinate 59,190,252 of CM077582.1, read as the reverse complement.
CAAATAGATGAATCAGGTTTGCCATCCACTTGCTCATTCTCATCATTGACGCCAACAAATGGGACATTTCTGTAGTTAATAGGCATAATGTCATCATGAATCATAGAGCTTGAAGCAGCATGTGGTCCCTGATTTGGGATATTAGCTACAATAAACTCCTTATGCTCGTCAACATTCTCATCATTGTCATTGTCAAATGGAACAGCATTGCAGTCGCTGGCCATAACAACATCATCTTGGCCCTTAACATTTGAAGTTACATGTGGTCCCTGATGCAACTCAACAATGACATTAACCTCCTTATGGTTTTCCAAAGGTTTATGTTGTTGATCAGGATCACTAACCCCATAAATGCTAGAAATCAGAGAGTTAACCGGCACCTCATCCTGGGGTGCGTAATTAACATTGGAACTACTTCTGGCACCAGCATAACCTTCACTTACAACAGATGCGGATTTAAAAGAACCCTTATCAACTTCTTCAACAACTTCTTTGTGCCTCAGAAAAGGAATCTGCTCCTCTGTCCGAATCCATAAACCTGAACATATAACCGTCATCAGCTAGTGGTTAATAAATGGAGAACTGCTAATTTGCAAACATGATCATCAAAAGATCAATACACATTTAAAGCGTAATAAGAAATAGTAATACAGGAGAATTCTTACAAATTCTAAATTGTATGAAGTACCACAAAGCTTTGCATTGAACGGGAAAAATATTAAGGACCCATCAAATGCAATCGTCTACCACTAAAAAATAGAGGCACTACCTCTGCTTAAAGGTGCAGCAGTACGATCACAAGCAGCATTAGATGATTCCGGAGTATCATAGTTGTGAAACTGTTGATAATCACGATCTGGATAACCACGAGGGGGCCCCATTGCAGTAGAAGAGGAAGCCAGAACCTCGGAAAGGATAAATTCCACTGCAGCATCAGCGTCTTTTGAATGCTCAATAGCAGCAGCCTTTAGTATCCGCGCATCGACCTACACCCCCAAAAGAAGATGTTAAATCTCCAATTCTGTAAAAGAAACAAGAAGTGCAGCCTAACAGACACTAACATTCATTGTGCTTCCAAGACATCTTCGTTTCCAAATAATGTTTACTTATGTACTTATTACATTAGTGGCAGTTCTTGCGCCAACAGTATAAATGGAGTTGCCGAACCTCCTCATGGAAAAAAAAAGACGAAATAGGACTCGCCCTATCAACCTCACTGTACATAATGTATACAACACAAGTTGATAGAGTGAGCGATCTTAAAGTTCAAAAAGTCAGGTTAAAAGCATAAAGACCATTTTTTTTTCCTGAATTCATCGACCGAACAAATAGATCCGATAGTGAAACAGCACTTAGTTTAACATTCTAGCAACTTGTCACACTTTCAAAGGATGCTATGGAAACATCACTCATTTTACCCATCTCGTAACTAGGATAGCCAACTACCTAGTAAAAAAAAAAAAAATAGATTCAAGAATTTCATACATATGGCGCTCTTTTTAGAAGAATTTAAAAAATAAAATAACTTTATTGTTTTCATCTTGAAAATGGAAGTTTCATGTTTATGCGAAATCAATACTTAATATGATTCATGAACAACTACTTATATGATTCATTGTGCTCGATTTAGTGCAATTGATAGTGAGTTTTCCAAACCATTCAAGCCCCTCCTAACTAATATGATTCATGAACATGAAGATTAAATTAGGTGAATCTAATCTAAAATTCAAAAGCGCATAAAGTTCGTGCCACCACCGAAATCATACCTGCGGGAAAACCTCCTGCAATGCTTTAAACACTGATTTGAACCCCATATCTGAAGAATTATACCCTAATCTGCACATACAACCAACAACTCAATCAACGCTACAGAGAAAGATAGAGAACACAAGACTCCTCATAACCTAAACTCAATTAACATAAAACGAAGCAATCGACATCGCCGAAACCACTAATTATCACCACAGCCGAGAATTCCCAATTCACACACAAACTTGAAACGCGCAATCAATTGCAGCGAAGCAAATCGAGAGGATTGATCACCGACGCATCGAAAAAGGGGATCGGAAGAGCGAAGAGCGAAACCCTAGAATTGAAGGAGAAAGGGGAAGAGGAGGGAACTCACCGACCTGTCTCGATCGTTTGCTTGCTCGCTAATTCTTGGACGACGACGTCCGATAGAATCCTCTCTCGATTAAATAGAGTTGCTAAACGAGGTGACGAAAAATAAGGTTTTTGGTGATCGTTGGAGGGTAGTTTCGTCATTTGGTCGCTTTTTATTTCGTTGGCTGATGTTTTGGGTTTGGATTTTGGATAAATACTAGTATTCTTTAGCGATCTTTGTAGATTGTAGTGATTGATTATCTTGTTTTGGTTGTATTTTCAGGGCAAATTTAAGGTAAAATACTCCATAGAAAATACTAAAATGGCGTGTTATGCGTCATGATTTATATATGCTCGTATCTCGAGGCATACACAAATAGTAATATTTGTTTATAAGATATGCTAAACAATTATAACTCGAGCCTGAATTAGTCGAGGCCAATTGACTTTCAAATACTAGGAGGCGCAAAAAAAAAAAAAAAAAAAAAAAGAGGATGTCGTAAGTTGCAACTCAAATGCCCACAAGGCTTGCTTGCTTTGATAATTAGAGTTAAAAGAACATTGTATATACACAAACCAACAGATGTATAATTGGAAGAAAAATAACAAAACAATGAACCGTGGCCAAGGCAGTTGCCTCTTCTACTTTCGAAAGTTCTATTTGGAGGCAAAATCTCCACTGTACTAGAGCAAGAAGACACATGAACATAATAATGTTTGGAGTCCAAAATATCTACAGGCCATATTTGACAATATGGGGAAGAAAAAGGCAGTAGGAAGCACAGGAAACCCGATTTTACGAGGGAAATTAAGTTACATCGTCACCATCGTGGGAGGAAAGCAAAGCACTTCGCTAGACTTCAAAATTGCACCCCTGATCTTCTGCTTTCCTTTCTTCCAATTGTAGTCCACTGTTATCTCTTGCTTCCTAGAAGAGGTTCACCAATATTACCTTGCTTAAGAAAATTTGTGCCTTCTTCGTTAGATCTTCTTGGAGTATTCGCTAGCCTGGTTTGACCACCCTGACAGAAAAGAACCGTAAAATCGCAACAGCATATGGGCATTAAAACTGAACCTCTAAAAGAAGAATGTAGAGTAGGCAACAGGCAAATACTAATCAAGGTAAACGATTGACCAGAAAAATACCAAGTACTAAGCAGCTCAAACTCGATTATTCATTTCCTGATTTTCAAGCCCAAGTACAATATTGCAACAACAAAGATCACAAATTCGCGAACCTTTTGCGGCACAAACTGAAGGCCACAGCCATCAGCATAGCCATCTTATTCGATGTTGCTAAGTTGGAAATAAGAAAAAGTTTTAAAAAATATATAAAAGAATAGAAACGAAAACAAGAAATGAGGGAAAAATACTCACAGCTCCCTTCTGGCCAGTCAACCTCTTACTTGACGGGGCTCTTGCAATCGAGGAAGCAGCAGCAGCTGCTGCTACTCGTATTCTGAAAAAGAACAAGTTGTTCTAACTTAACTGAAATCAACTGGTTATAGAAAATCAATAGAAGAAAGACTCTGAAAGTATACCTTTTATGTACATCAACATACTCATCTGTCTCGTCAACAATCTCTTCCTGGACGTTACACCAAAAAAAAAAAAAAAAGAACATATAAGAGCAGAGATTTCTTTCTACCATTTATGCTTACGGTCTCATGGCATTCCTAGAAAAAGTACTATCACCCGGGAAAAGAGATACTAAGAGTACAAGTGATTCAAATTTAAACATAAAAAGAGCATAACTTTATGCAAGGTCTGAGAGGTCGAGAAGCATTTGTTATGGTACATGCAACAAAATCAACTGATTATAAACCAATTAACTATATACTGTGTTGAGATAAATATAAACAAGTTTTGTGTGTGTGTCACCAGAGATGATTGTTTAACAGAAAGATGGCGCCAATGACATATGGATCCTCCAGGCATCTGAAAAACAGTTGTGGGAGAAGAACTAAATAAACAAGTCAATACCTGCAGAAGCTCTTCAAAAACATCTTCTAGGGTGATTATACCAATGACTTCTCCATCTTCAATATTTTCAGAAGCTGGAGGTAGTCCATTGATCGCTACATCTTCATGTTGAAAAGAGTTGTGATTGATTGCACGGACAGGCTTCGGGAACTTTTCAATTTCAACAATTACAGATTCGTTCTCATTGTGCTTATCAAGCAAAGGAGTAGTTAGCTTTATATCCTTAATGACAATTCTACTTTCTCCATTAGCAGAAACAGATGCATTCTTGCTCTTCCCCTTAGCCTTCACCACAGCAGCCATATGACTGCTTCCCTTTTGAAACTCATTCAGTATATCGTACAGAGGCATGTCAGCTGGCACACTGAGAAACATACAATGTATACGCATGAATGTCCAGATGAGAAGGAGACTCGAGAAATAAAAAACTAATTTGACAAGCAAACCGTGGCATTCTCCGAATAGAAACTGCACTGACTGGCGTTTCCGTTTCAGCTCGCACTGTAAGAAGGCTTTTCACCTTGTAAGAGGGAGACATTTAAGAAAATTAGATCTATCATTTAAAAACCAGCTGATTACAGTCATGAATTCATAAGTATGAGAACTAACTAATTTTTCACTCACCAGCAGAAGTCCAATAATATTTTTAGGATTGCCAGAATAAACAGGAACCCTACTGTGACCTCGAGCAAGTATTTTTCCAATTGCTTCCCTGATTTAGAAAATGACAAGCATCCCCTTATATTGTGTTTTCCAAACAAAGGTCAAGAGTAATAACGTGACAGAACAATCTAGTAACAATATAAGAGAATGCATTGTCTGCTTCATAAAATATAGTGAACAAAATTGAAATGTCTTCTGAGAAAAGAAGACAGACTGTGACCTCAGCCAAAATATCAGGAGTTGGCTTACAATACTTCTCTCCATTCCTATCAAAAAAAAAAAACTTCTTCTCTCCATCACTTCTGTTGTGTTGTTGACAAGAATCTCTAACTTCATGATGAAATATTGAAAACTGCGGGTGAAGTTTTTTACAAAATGACAATGTCCAATTAGCGTTCTCACCAAAAATGTGAGAACAGGCTTGCAGGTCTGGTCAAATTAACCCCAGAAAATTTCAGAAAGAGCTCCAATAAGTTGGACACAATAATATTCAAGAATCTTAGTAAATGAATTCCTCCAAAGCTACCCTGAATTGAAAACTTTATCCAAGTTTGGCTTTTCTGTCCAGGACGAAAGAATTATTTCCAAAAGAATTATTTCCAAATATAGAGATGTTAGAAAAAGATCTTCATATGGTATTCGTAGATTTGGATATACCATGGTGTATGCTATTTGCAGATGATATTGTCTTAGTGGATGAAACTAAAGATGGAGTGAATAGGAAATTAGAACTCTGGAGAAATACATTAGAATCTAAAGGCTTTAAGTTGAGTAGGACGAAAACTGAATACATGCACTGTGAGTTTGGAAACACTAGACATCGAGATGACGGAGTGGTAAAATTAGGGGAAGTACAAGTTCCTAGGGTAAACCACTTTAGATACCTAGGATCAATCATACAAAATGATGGTAACATTGAAAATGATGTCACACATAGAATTCAAGCTGGATGGAAGAAATGGCGGAGTGCAACAAGGGTGATTTGTGATCGACATGTTCCTACTAAGTTAAAAGGAAAATTTTATAGGACCGCAATTAGGCCAACTATGCTCTATGGAAGTGAATGTTGGGCGGTAAAGCAACAACAATTACATAAAGTGAATGTAGCAGAAATGAGGATGCTTAGGTGGATGTGTGGTAAGACTCGTAATGGCTGCCAATAGATTGTTCAGACTGCAAATAAAAACTGAACTCAACGCCAAAATGTACCATCAGATCATCCACCTAGCCACCTAATTATAGGAGATGGTCCGAGAGAAATATGAAAGTACACACTTATTCAGGGTTGATACTTCATACGACCGCATCATATTTTTGTCCTCATTTGCGCTTGACAAATCTAATGATGCATTTTCACTTTCTGCTTCTAATGAAGTAAACTTTGGGAATGCCCATATAGAGGCTGAATGGAGAAGTTATACTGGAAACTGCTTATGAATGAATAAAATGGACAGTTTATTTCTTAATTGAACAAAAAAAAAAGCCATTTGGCATTTATGCAACTTTTGAACTTTAAATTTGGAAGAGCAAGGTTTTGCTCCAATCATGAGTTGGAGAATTTTGAAAGCTTCATGCAAGGCCGCAGTATAAGCTTTACTATATACCAAGTAAAAAAGATGTGGCTTGCCTGCAGAAGTTTCAGACTAACAATTGGTCGTAATTCATGCACCAGTTAATAAGTTGGAATTTCGAGTAAAATAATAAAGTGATCTTGGAACTGATAATGAGAAGAAAAGAACCAAAAAAACTCAGAAAATAAAACTAACCAGTCCAATTTTGAATTGACGTCCAAAGAAAATGTTGATTCAATAGGTGTCATCGCCTCTTCAGCAGTCTGCTCACGCAAAATTTAACTCTAATCATTAAAAGTTCGTTTTGCAGCAAAGTTAGAAAAGAACTAATGGTGTGTCCACATTTGGGTATTGGCAAGTGAATGATGGAATCGCGCGAAAATCCAGCGTTTGTTTCCTGGATTCTTGCATACGTGGGAGATTTTAAAGGTAAATTACTGGGGCATCCGCCACCCAAAACAAATCCCGCATACATGGGACTAGTTTTCCGAATCCCACGTGAGCAAGACTAGAATAAAGAGGCCTCTAAAGGTGAGAAGCATATAGTTAGAAAGCTGCACAATCACATACCTTTTCTGTTAAATCTAGCGCACCACTAATAATTGTCGTCTCATCATGGGTGAGTTCGCCACCCTTACCTGCCTAATACACACAAACACATTCACACACGTGTGTATATATATATATACTATTTTGAAGCCATTTGAAGAAGTCATCAGCAAGTTAAATTTTTTTATTTGACCTCCACGTACCTCTTTGCCATGGATAGAGACGAGAGCTTTTAATTGAGCCCTTCGAAATAGCGCATCATCATGTCCCAATACCAGATCCAACACCTAAAATTACAATCAATAGTTTGAAAGTTAGATTGCACTGATTGCAGCGAGCAAAATATAAACTAAGTATCACATAAACAAAGTACTATGTTACCTGGTCTAAGGTATTGGTGTTAGGTGTGAGCATGCGTTTAAAGGTCAGACGTGCCCCTATTCTCTAATTTAAGGGCAAAGTGACTTAGCAAAATGCATCCTAAAGTTTAGAAATATATTCTTAGATATATGCACTAATGTATATAATCTAGTCTATACATCTACATTCTTTCTTACTTTCCATTTCTTATTCTACATTAGGAAGTTTTTGTTTTTTTTTTTTTCTTGTTTTTCATTTTGAATATTCTTTGTACAAAGAATTTTAAATTGGAGTATCCAAGATTTTTTGAAGTGTTGGACTCGTTTCATGCAACGCATAACCGCATGGATAAGCTCACGCTAACCTGTCAATTTGGGATCCAATTCGGGATCTTCCTTGGGGGGTATCGGGAAGGAATTGGAATGTAATAATATCGATTCATACAGAAGAAAAGGTTCTCTATTGATTCAAAAGCCATACCTATGAAAAGGAAAAAAATCGAAGATTTCACATAGTACTTTTGATCGAAAAAGAAATCTGATTGATTTCGTACCCTTCGCTCGATGAGAAAATGGGTTAGATTCTACAGGATCAAACCTATGGGACTTAAGGAATGATGGAATATTCAGTACTCTTTTTTATGAATTAGGGTTAAGTTGGTGAGTTAGGCCTAAACTAAGCAATAAATAACAAAGGGATGACATATTTGTAATAAATTGGCTTTTAATTTAAACGAAATAAAATATATGATTTTTATGAAATACATGATGAGCCTAGAACCAAAGAGGATGAGATGAGATGGAAGGTTGGAATTGGTCCTCTCAAACCCTAATGCTTACAAGTACAAACCTAGTATATGCTCCAAGGAGGGAGACTAAGCTCTCACTCCTTGGAGCATAAATCCTAGTTTTCCTCTCTCACTTTACTTAAATTTTTCAAAAAAAAAGAACATTTTTTTTTTTGTCAGGTTATTGAATATCTTTTTTATAAGAAAAATAAAACTTTGTTTGCCCCCAATGGAACTCGAACTCCCACCCTCTTGCAAGTTGCAACAATACCACATACCAAACCATTAGGTCACCCACTTAGTTAGTAGGTTATTGAATATCTCTAGGAACCCTATCATATGCTTTTTCTACATCTACAAATACCAAAAGAAAAAATATCTTCATATGGTATTCGTAGAATTAGAAAAAGCATATGATTGGGTTAGAGATGTTCTTTGGTGGGTTCTAGAAAGAAAAGGAGTGCATGTTAGATACACAGATACTATTAAGGATATGTATGATGGAGTAGTAACGAGTATAAAGACATTCAGATGAGCTACAAAAGAATTTCTCATTACGATAGGACTACATCAAAAATCGGCTTTAAGCCCATATCTATTTACTTTAGTTATGGATGAACTAACTAGACATATTCAAGAGGATATACCATGGTGTATGCTATTTGCATATGATATTGTCTTAGTGGATGAAACAAAAGATTGAGTGAATAGGAAATTAGAACTCTTGAGGAATACATTAGAATCTAAAGGCTTTAAGTTGAGTAGGACGAAAACCGAATACATGAATTGTGAGTTTAGAAACACTAGACATCGAGATGATGGAGTGGTAAAATTAGGGGAAGTAGAAGTTCCTAAGGTGAATCTCTTTAGAAGAAATGGTGGAGTGCAACAGGAGTGATTTGTAATCGAAATGTTCCTACGAAGTTAGAAGGCAAATTTTATAGGACCGCAATTAGGCCAGCTATGCTCTATGGAAATGAATGTTGGGCGGTAAAGTAACAACAATTACATAAAATGAACGTAGCGGAAATGATGATGCTTAGGTGGATGAGTGGTAAAACTCGTAAAGATAGAATAAAAAATATAGAAATTCAAAGACAAGTAGGAGTAGCACCAATTGATACAAAGATTAGAGAATGGCGATTGCGGTGGTTTGATCACCTGCAAAGACGGCCTACAAATGCCCCTACTATAAAACTTGACTCAATAAAAACTGTAGAAATTTGACACAGTAGGGGTAGACCAAAATTAACATGGAATGCATTAATTAGGAGGGATTTGAATGATCTGGAAAGCTCACGATCAATTGCACTTAATCAGCACAATGGAAAAGTTTGATCCATGTAGCCGACCCCAATTAAGTTGGTACTGAAGCTATGTTGTTGTTGTTGTTGTTGTTGTTGTTGTTGTTGTTGTTGTTGTTGTTGTTGTTTGTTATTCTATTTGGTTATTGAATAAATGGAAACGATAGTGTGGATAAAGTTTTCAAACATAGGTTCTCGAATTAAATTAGAAGGTTAGAGACATACTGAACAAACTAAAAGTTGTTTCATAACACTAAGCTTGATCGTTCATGATGCAAATAAAGACTATTAGACTAATAATAGAAAGGAGTCAAATGGCTTGAAAAATGGATCCAATTCTTCATCCGACTAAAATGGCTCTATTCTACGAAGCTTATAACTTTACAACAACAACAACAACATAGCCTCAGTCCCAAATTACGAAGCTTATAACTTTAAAAATCTAAAAATTCCTCGAGGCACAAGTTCAACTAAAAAACAAATAAATAAAGAGGTGGATAAACTGTGTACTAAATATTTCAAGCCGAGACTATGAAGATACAAGAAAATAGATGATAAACCCCAAGGATGCTACCTTTCCAATAGGATAAGCAATTGGATAGCAAACTATCATCAGAATACGCACAAGCCCCACAAAATTTGCGCCTACTGCAAGTCCATACCTTGTGCATATTGCTTGTGGTATAACCTGCCATAAAAATGTGCAAAATAATAGAATTATTAATCAAGAAAAAATGCAACCTATTTCAGTCAGCCAATTCATTCTTCAAATATGATGACTCATAACAGACATGAAATTTACCTCTCCAAATGCTAGAACAAAAGTCACAGAAAGCACAACAGCAACAAATGGGTGGAATATCTTATCCAGAAATATAGGAAGTGCCTGCAAAGGGAAGTTGAAATTTATGTCAATACAAAAACTGATGAGAGTGCTTATCTAAACTTAAACAAGACCCTTGAAATTTCAAAAAAATAAAATAAGATCAAAAGCAGTGTTGTTAAGGTGGTAACTGCTAAAAGAATACAGTTTATGTCAAGTAATGTGGCAGTAGAGTTTAATCAATGTGTGGTTAAATTACTCAATAAATGGTTATGAGAATAATGATTTTATGTTATAACAACAACATAGCCCCAATCCCAAATTAGTTGTGATCAACTATATGGATCAAACTCTTCCATTGCACTCGAATTATTGCAATCAGATGAATGTATGTTATGCAGGAAAAATATATATCGATGTAAATCACATTTGAGACAAATGAAAACAGAGCTTATTCCCTCTGAGTTTATCTTTCTCGTTTTCAAATCTTATCTCTTCTTGTTCCTTATCTGTTCCTAGGTGGTACAACACCCCACTAGCTGAGGCAGTCCCTAGCCCCTAGGTGATGCCTAGACAACAACAACAACAACAACAACAACATAGCCTCAGTCCCAAATTAACTGGGATCGGCTACATGGATCAAACTTTTCCATTGTGCTCGATTAAGTGCAATTGATAGTGAGCTTTGCAAACCATTCAAATCCCTCTTAATTAATGCATCCCATGTTAACTTTGGTCTGCCTCTACCTAGTCGAATTTCTATAGTTTCTATTGAGTCAAATTTTCTAGTTGGGGCATTTGTAGGCCGTCTTTGCGGATGACCAAACCATCACAACCGCCTTTCCCTAATCTTTGTATCAATTGGTGCTACTCCTACTTGTCTTTGAATTTCTATATTTCTTATTCTATCTTTACGAGTTTTACCACACATCCACCTAAGCATTCCATTTCGCGACGTTCACTTTATGTAATTGTTGTTGCTTTACCGCCCAACATTCACTTCCATAGAGCATAGTTGGCCTAATTGCGGTCCTATAAAATTTTCCTTTTAACTTAGTAGGAACATGTCGATCACAAATCACCCCTTTTGCACTCCGCCATTTCTTCCATCCAAACTTGAATTCTATGTGTGACATCATTTTCAATGTTACCATCATTTTGTATGATTGATCCTAGGTATCTAAAGTGGTTTACCTTAGGAACTTACTTCCCCTAATTTTACCACTCCGTCATCTCGATGTCTAGTGTTTCCAAACTCACAGTGCATGTATTCAGTTTTCGTCCTACTCAACTTAAAGCCTTTAGATTCTAATGTATTCCTCCAGAGTTCTAATTTCCTATTCACTCCGTCTTTAGTTTCATCCACTAAGACAATATCATCTGCAAATAGCATACACCATGGTATATCCTCTTGAATATGTCTAGTTAGTTCATCCATAACTAAAGTTAATAGATATGGGCTTAAAGCCGGTCCTTGATGTAGTCCTATCATAATGGGAAATTCTTTTGTAGCTCCTCCAAATGTCTTTATACTCGTTACTACTTCATCATACATATCCTTAATAGTGTCCATGTATCTAGCATGCACTCTTTTTCTTTCTAGAACCCACCAAAGAACATCTCTAGGGACCCTATCATATGCTTTTTCTAAATCTACGAATACCATATGAAGATCTTTTTTCTTTTCTCTATATTTTTCTAACAATCGTCTTACAAGGAAAATCGCCTCCATAGTTGACCTCCAGGCATGAAACCAAATTGGTTCTCTGATATTGTTGTTTCTCTCCTTAGCCTATTGTCAATTATCCTCTCCCACAGTTTCATAGTGTGACTCATAAGTTTAATTCTCCGGTAGTTTGAGCAACTTTGAATGTCTCCTTTGTTTTTGAAGATTGGCACAAGCGTGCTTCTTCTCCAATCCATTGGCATCCGTTTTGATTTTAAAATTTTATTAAAAAGTTTTGTTAACCAAGTCAATCCGATTTCTCCTAAGCATTTCCAAACCTCTATGGGTATTTCATCAGGGCCACATGCTTTCCCTATTTTCATTCTTTTCAATGCCTCTTTAACTTCTACATTTCTAATATTGCGTATATAGTTTACATTTCTTTCTTGGTTTGGGTTTTCATCTATTATAGTATCAACTTGGCCATCATTAAATAAACTATCGAAGTAACTTCTTCATCTCTCCTTAATATCCTCCTCGCTCGTTAAAACATTTTGATTTTCGTCCTTAATACATCTTACATGACTTAGGTCTTGTTTCTTTTTATCTCTTAATTTGGCTAGCCTATATATATATTTTTCGCCATCTCTATTACCTAACCTTGTATATAGATCTTCCATGAAATTTGTTTTAGCTTGACTAACTACTTTTTTAGCTTGTTTTCTAGCTTCTCTATATTGATTGTACGCATCTTCATCTTGACACTTAGGTATTTTCCTATACATCTCTCTTTTAGTCTTAATTGCTCGTTGGACATCCTCGTTCCACCACCATGTTTCCTTCTTTGGAGGTCTCAAGCCCTTAGATATACCTAATATGTTTGATCCCACCCTCCTTATGCAACTACTCATTTCTAGCCACATTGTATTAGCATCTAAGTCAAAATTCCAAACATTTTCCTTTAGTAGTTTTTCTCTAAACTTTACTTGTTTACTATGTTTTAGGTTCCACCACTTTATTTTAGGGTCACTAACTTTTTTATTCATATTATTCCGTTGTGTTAGTTTAATATCAAGTACTACTAACTTATATTGGGTAGTAAGTGCTTCACCAGGTATTACTTTGCAGTCTCTACATAGTTTTCTATCTATTTTTCTTGTTAAAAGAAAATCTATTTGACTCTTGTTATGACCACTACTAAAAGTAATTATATGCGACTCCCTCTTCCTAAAACTAGTATTTGCTAAGACAAGATCATATACAACAACAACATAGCCTCAGTCCCAAATTAACTGAGGTCGGCTACATGGCTAAGAAAAGATCATATGCTGAAGCAAATTCTAAAATTGATTCTCCTTCTTCATTTCTATTACCGTAACCAAAACCTCCATGAACTCTCTCAAACCCATCGTTACTTACCCCGACATGCCTAGACAGACAGACAAAAATATATTTTAGAGAACCCTAAAGAATTATGAAAATTAGTTAGAGGCCCTACAGCAATATGTCAAATACTCAACCGTATCACATATATCTTTTTTTGGCATCAACAGGTACTTTCACCAACACGTATCCCTGAATAGGAATAAAATATAATATAAATATGTAGGTAACACACTATCTAAAGAGAGAAGAAAAGGCCAAATGTTTCAACTCTTGCCTAAATTGTCGTCAAAGTGATGAGAAAACCATGGTGGAACGGGAGTGTTTAAATTGTATCAACTTTTTTTATATTTATGACAAATACCCTCCTAAATATTTTATTATTTTAGAAAGAGGCCCACTGCCTACCCAATTGAATGCCTAGGTTTTGGGCCTTGGAATCCCATAAGGCTAAGGTGTTTGAACGTCACTTCAAAATCACTAGCTAAAGAAATGAAATAAAAATAAACAAGATGGAAATAGACTATCAAAATTGATGATTCGTCCTTCTGCCTCGTAAAGCCACCAAACAACATTCTTCTCTCCATTAGACTATTAGAGTACTCAACTACTACATAACTATGTCTAGAATTAGGATAGCCATCATTCATCGTAACACACCTTATGCCCTTTCCCCTGCACCTGAAAGTTCTTCCATTATGCTACTCAAAACTTTATCACCTATCTCTACTTCTTTCCATGACATATCTCTATCATACCATTGGACATGGCTCATGACCAATTTGCCGATGACAAAGAATTATTTCTTCTTCATCCAACAACAACAACATAGTCTAAGTCCCAAATTAATTGGGGTCGGCTGCATGAATCAAACTCTTCCATTGTGTTCAATTTAGTGCAATTGGTGTTGAGCTTTCCAAACCATTCAAATCCCTCCTAATTAATGTGTCCCAAGTTAACTTTGTTCTACCCCTACCTCGTCGAATTTTATTTCTTCTTTACCAACCATTAAAAAAGAATACAAGTAACAAACTACCTCCTGAAATACAGGATATTCTCTGACCAATTTCAGCTGCTTCGTCTGGCTAATAAAATAAATGGACAATATACAATACGAAGAATTCTAAACACAAACATCTTCACAAAATGAGTATGAGTTTCAATATCGATTTACCTCCATGGCACAAGCATTGCATAGTAGCAAGGTTACAAGAAGCCGGTGTTGCTTTTGCACAACGGGCAGAATAGTAGCTGCATCATGAAAACAGACATCATACACATCAACCACAGTAATATATTGAGTTTGGACATAAGAACATGAAGAACCTTAAGTTTCTATATAGCATTGAAGCTCATCAACTAGATAGATTCGTCAATTTCAAAGTAGGGTTCTTATACAACACACTCATTCTTGCAACCATCTTCCACAGCTTCTATGTAGCATTGAAGCTGCCCTTCATAAGCTTATTACTTGCTTCAATATCAACCTCCATGGGAGCATAATCACCACTCATCCAATAGGACCAATACTAGTCGTCCTATCCTACATTCTTATTTTTATTTTGATGACGCTGGTATCCGAATCACCTCAGTCCCTCCCGATTAAGACCCGACTAATCGGGCTAGGAGGGCGCCCCTACCACTAACCCAAATGTCGAATGAAAATGATGCAGTTGTCGCAAATCGAGCCCATCACTTCTACCTTAGTCAGAGTACTATAACCCCTCCTATGACTCCTATCCCACATTCTCAACCTGTATATGCACATGCAATCGAGAAACTCGATCCATAATCGACGATTTCACTCCTAATTCACCAAAAGTGCAGATTTTTCTCCATAAGACATCAATTATGATCTAATCAAATCAAGATTCAGCATTGAAACCACTTTAAACAATAAAAGCAACATCTGAATCACAAAACACCACCGCAAAACCATCTAATCGATCAAATTCATATGCATGTCGAGATTGAACACAGAATTCTTCCTAAATCAAGCGAATTCCACAAAATAACGAAAACCTAATCCAGCATCACCGAGAGATGAAATGGCACAAGAAGAAGAAGAACAAGAACGAAACCTGCTTGGTTCTTCTCGGTGGCGGTGCCGCTGCGCTGGAGGATCTCGAGCTCGACGAGGCCTAGGGACATCAAGCCGAGGGTGAGGCCGGACATGATCCCGGCGAAGAGTACGAGGAAGCAGGAGATCCCGGCGTAGACGAACCACCATAGAGTACCGAATGGGATGTCCTCCGACGCTTGGAGCGCCGCCGTATTCGTCGCCATCGCGATCCGTCCGACCTGCAACGCCTTCATCAACAACAACATCTCCTCGATCGATTCAGAGAGAGAATGCGAAAATGCAGAGTTATTAATCGAATCGAATCGAATCGAATCGAATCGGAATCTCGTGTAGGGAATGGAAAATAGTTTGTTTTGAGCTCCTGCGTGTGTGAGTTGAGGTTTGAAGTCAAGTGCGTGCGGTTTCGGGCGTTGGTCCGGTGGTGTTAAGGCTTGCCCTCCTACAATTAATTAATGTCATTTTGAGCCCATGTGTCTAGCGAGTTGAGGTTGCATGACGGATCTTGTAAGCGAATAATATATCTGCAGTGTGATAATGTTGTTGTTGTTGTAAATTGGATGAATTGGATGACCCTTTAATCAAGCTTATGAATGATCACATTGTCAAGCATGACTCTCACATTGAATTGTAATATCAAGCATGACTTCTACATTGAATGTAACTTGTACACTCTACATAACTTGTATTCAACTCCAATGTATAATCACTTATCCATGTATTGTCATGTAACTTGTAATCATCTCCAATGTACACCAACTCTTCCATGTATTGTCTATGTTGCTTGTGATGTGTTGTATGACTTGTGGTGTATGTATAACTTGTACACATTGTATAAGTACAATTATCATCATCACCAAATGGCCTATATAAAGGGTGTCAACCCCATTGTAAAAACACACCAATGTTGGAATGGAAATCTCTACATTTCTCAACTCTAGCTCTCTTCTCTCTTGTCTCCTCTTCTCTCTTGTTATAGTAGTTCTTAGTTTATGCCTTCTATACTTAAGTCTCTAGCAAGTCCAACTTAAGTTCTAGTTGGCTTACAACTTAGTTTACAACACGTTATCAGCACGAGCTTGCTCTAGCATTAAGGAGATCTTGAAGTTCAAGAAGGCTTGTTAAGGAGACAAAGCTAGGAAGGTATAACTTTTATTATTTAAATAAGTTCAATTTATTTCTATATAATCATGGTTGCTTCCTTTTATTACATGCATCACTTCTATATGCATATTTTATTCATATACCATGCATTATAACGTCACCGATTGCGAAAGTATGCTCTGTAGTTGCGTCTTGTACGATCTTCTACATCAGAAATCAAAAGTCAATGTATGACATATAGTTTTTCTCTTAAAACTACAAACGATTAGTTATTGTTCTATTCTTGATTTTATAATACAAATAATGCTATAAGTTTGAGTTGATAGTGGGTAAGCCTTGTCCCCGGTAAAGCTAAACATTGAAAGTGCTTTGGAGACGGGTTATCCGTTCGAGGAGGCATGGTATTAAGGAGACTATGTCTCGCCACCCAACCCGGAGGTTGTCCCACCAACTCATACGAATAGTACATTTTGTTTATTAATGAATCAAGTTGTGAACATATATTTAATCATATGTTATGTTTTTACATAAAAAGGGGAAAACTATTTTATATTAAATTTATTTTCAAAATATTATTCAACCATAGTTGAATTTGTTGTCTTATTATATTACCGACAAGAAATACTTGTCATGGCAATTAGATACTACAATTTGTGAATAAAGCATATATGCAAAACTGTGTGTTATACACAATCATTCGCCAATTTCTCTTTAGAGATTTGAAAAGTGAATATTTCACTTTATATATATTTTCACCTTATGGAGTTATATATATATACATACCAAAAAGGTAATGCTCCAAAAGCTCAAAATGAGCGGCTGAGTCTCATGCTACAAAATTTAATCTATCAAATATTAATTATAATTTCACAATTTTAATTACCTCTATGTTGAGGCTATGTGGAAATATGACTGATGAGACAATAAAATAAGGTCACGTGGCCCGCCTTGATTTATTGCTGCAACAAATATCGAGTGCGCACGTCAATCCAATAAATATTAAGGATTGATTTCTTGTCTCATGGTAGCTGAGTAAAATAATGAGATATTATAAATATAATATCGCTCCCGTCAATTAGTTCAGCTTCAAATTAAGAAGCATATGTTGCATATAATGATCATGATCGCAATAATAAATTTATGGACGTGGAAAATGTGAAAATATCAGGTAAAGGTCGTATTGACAATTCCACCAAAAATTGGAATAAAAGTGGTGCACCACTACAAAGGGCAAATAATTATTGACAATGGACGCTCATAATTGTGACATTTTTTGGTCATATATGAAAGGCTATTTTGCCTAAATATTGTCATATATATACCCGAATATTTTCGTGACCTTTACCATGCCTTCAAAATCAAAGGCAAAATATTATGAATTTTATCATTGAAAATGGCTCGATAAAACAAGCACATCAAGATGTGTTTAAATCGTGACCTAAATATAGGCGATGAGTTTATGTCTTGTGTATCGTGCTACATGCATGTACATTATAATATAAAAGTGAATATTTCTCGAATTCGAACTTAGCGGAGGCTAATGTTCAGGCAATATCGGGTACAACAATTTTATTGTTAATGTCTTATTCAGAAGAAGTCTACTCAGAATAATAGAAAATTTATCTATATGATTTAATCTGAGTATAATATTCCCGGCTTTAACTTCTGGAATATATAAAACACATTAAAACGAACGTCGTCATAAATCAAATGACATTCTTAATGTGGAAAGATCTATTTGATTATCCATAATCATCAATAATGCGAAAATATCATAAATTCGCACGGACATCTTTTATCGAACTGAGTTTTTTTATCAGCTGGAGATTATCTCAAGGCAAATCAATAGGAGACTTATATTGATTTAACTCTCCATTAATCATATTATAAGATGTCTTGAATCCCTGAAAGGGAATTTATTTATAGCAAGTTTTGCTAATTGTCACTTTGATGAAGCAATTTTCCCACCGTTATGGGGAGATATAAGCCAATTTAAAAGGAATGGCGTGAAATTGCTTGAAACACATCAAATCGCATTAAATTTGTTGTATTATGATCCATGTATAAATTAATATGAACTCGAAGTTCAAATGATCATTCAGTAGCAACAAATTATGAATCAATTACTTGATGCAAGTATTATATACAAAAGAGTGACAATTATATGCTTCAGCATTAAATGGTTCATATAGAAAACGATGTCCATGTGCAATAAAATGCACAAGATGTCTCACCCATGTGAACATGAGGGGAGAATCAAAATGAGTTATTGGTTAGTGTATTGCACTCTTTTTCCTTTTGCTAAGGTTTTATCCCACTGGGTTTTCCTTGCAAAGTTTTTAATGAGGCAATTCTAACAATATTAAAACTCTTTATCAAGGTTGGTTAGTGTATTGCACTCTTTTTCCCTTTGCTAAGGTTTTATCCCACTGGGTTTTCCTTACAAGGTTTTTAATGAGGCAATTCTAACAATATTAAAACTCTTTATCAAAGTTGGTTAGTGTATTGCACTCTTTTTCCCTTTGCTAAGGTTTTATCCCACTGGGTTTTCCTTGCAAGGTTTTTAATGAGGCAATTCTAACAATATTAAAACTCTTTATCAAGGTTGGTTAGTGTATTGCACTCTTTTTCCCTTTGCTAAGGTTTTATCCCACTGGGTTTTCCTTACAAGGTTTTTAATGAGGCAATTCTAACAATATTAAAACTCTTTATCAAAGTTGGTTAATGTATTGCACTCTTTTTCCCTTTGCTAAGGTTTTATCCCACTGGGTTTTCCTTGCAAGGTTTTTAATGAGGCAATTCTAACAATATTAAAACTCTTTATCGAAGTTGATTAATATGAGAGCAATGTGTATCATTATTATGCTCCGTATAAAAAAAAAAAAAAAAATTATGAGAGCAATGTACTCTTTTTCTTATACTAGATTTTTTCCTACATGGTTTTTCTAGTAAAGGTTTTAATGAGGCATATATATTCTCTCAAAGTGTATCAATGTGTTGCACTATTTTCCTTAGCTTCGGTTTTGTCCCATTGGGTTTTCCGAGCAAGGTTTTTAATGAGGCAATCAACAATATTATACTACAAATCAAGATTGACGAGAACATTGTACTCTTTTTCCTAGACTAGATTTTTTCCCACAGGGTTTTTCTAGTACAGGTTTTAACGAGGCATATTCTCTCAGCAAGTGTCATCCAAGGGGGAGTGTTGTAAATTGGATGAATTGGATGACCCTTTAACCAAGCTTATGAATGATCACATTGTCAAGCATGACTCTCACATTGAATTGTAACATCAAGCATGACTTCTACATTGAATGTAACTTGTACACTCTACATAACTTGTATTCAACTCCAATGTATAATCACTTTCCAACTTAAGTTCTAGTTGGCTTACAACTTAGTTTACAACAGTTGTCACTCTTCTTTTTTTTATGCATTAGCATGGACACACAGGTCGAATACTCACTCCTCTAGCCATTATTATGTTGTATTCCGTGACCTTAAGTCGGATTAGTTAATCCAATGTTTGTTTCTTTGGATTAGTAATTATTTGAATTACTCAATAAATAGTATTGGCGACTATTTTAAGTGACTCTTTTTAGCTTGCTAAATGATCTAGACTTGCTTGCATAAAGGTGTGATGAAATTAACAATAAGCCACTCGACTTAGCTGAATGTTAATTAATTCAGACTAACCAGTCAAGCGAATAAGTGGTAAACTGAGATTAGTCATCACTTAATCCAACTTTGTATCTTGTGTATGCATAATTAATCCGTTAGACTAAGGATATTTGGCTACAACGAAGGTGTGTTCGCATTGTGTACTTGTGTTGAGGCACTCTATTTTTGCGGAGGGGGAGGGTGTAATTTTGTAAAGAAAATGTATATTTTTTTGAAATCAAAGTTTTAATAAAAAATTTTAAGCATTTCAAAAGTCTGATTGGACAATTACGAAGAATCGTGATATTTTTTGTCTCTTTGACAAGTTTGGACTCCCTTTTTCTAACTATAAGAAAATTTGTGAATTTTATAAACACCTTACAAGCTGCTTATTATTATACAAATTTTAGTTTAATATTGTAATGTAATTTATGATCATCAACCTTTTGTTATCTGGTCATTATCAAGTTTGTTAAAGTAATTATGGTGAGATGGACGAGACATTGCCGAAAGGCAAAGTTTAAGAAGATCATGGGTTATACTCCTAATGAAGTAATAAAAAAAAAAAAGTCATGTCAAGTTTATTCTCATCAATCGCACTAAATCTAGTGCAATAAAGGATTTAGGCTTTTGTTGTTACTTTTGATGTTATATCAAGTTCATTCTCAAAATAAACTTTTCTTTTTTTTTCTTATAAAAGAATAACATCTTAAAAATAAAAAAATGTTTAGCTGTCTAATCCATAATCTTGAGTGTTTTTTAAAAAATAAACATGTAGTTGTATCATTAATTTTTCTAGAATGTAACTATTTTAGTTTTAAAGTAAATTAAATTCTATTGAACTGATCAAACCAAATCTGATTGAATCGATAATTTTATGTTTTTCCTGGTCAAGGAATCGAGAATTTTATGTTTGTTTTGGATATGGATTTATTTTAAGATCAAATACTTTGTAGTTGTACCTACCTCATAGCCGTATCATACCATCATCAAAAATACGTGAGAACATCGATGTATATCCAAGGGACTAGAAACACCGGAGTGGAATGTCGTCGTAGACCGGAATAAGGACACGTGGACAAGGTCCCACGAGCTCGCTAGTTTTGGAGCGTACGAGTGTACCAGAAAATGAAGGAAAAACAACGCTCGGAGTCGGTGGGCCCATCAGAGAGAGACATGCAACGACCGGCTCACTCGTGTGACCGTGCCTACACTAGTAACCTCGTATTTGTCGCGATGCGAACTTATTAGTTGGAGGCAAATCGGACAAACGAAGATGAAGGTGGTTCGTTTGGCGTCCCCATCGTGGGCCACAGCCTCACGGGTCGTCTTTTCAGTTAGATGATCCACTTTGGACATTTCTAAGGACACCCGCTTGTTTTTTAAATGCAATACAAATTTTATTAATCATCAATAGCTCATGATCGAACGTGGAATCAATTGCATTATAAAAATATATTAATTTGGTTAGAGAAATGTTAGGATGACCTGATGTCAAGCATCTGAGATGGACTCCACGTCAAGGCCGGCCCTGTTATTTTGGAGGCCTAGAGTGAAACTAAAAAATGGGGGCCTATTATATAAAAAGAAACTATTTTAATTAAAAATTAGGCGAATTTTGAATAAGATGTGTTGAACTTATTATCAAATGATTTAAATATTTTTTGACCTTTTTCTCTCCTCCTTTCTCCGAATTGTTGACTTAGCAATGAAAAGTACATCACGAGGAGTTAAAAAGGAACATTTTTTTTTACTATCTCCTTATAATTAATAGTCAACAATAGTCTTCATCAATCGGAAGTGAAGCTAGTCCATTTAATGTTTTTGTAACATTGTTGCTCTCGAATATAAAAATAAATAACTAATTGATTTAATATTTTTTATGACATTGATTTAGTATTTCTTCAATGTTAGATGTATTGTTACTTAGAAGAAAAATGAAAGTCATTAAGAGTTAAATTTATACCTTCAATCCACATTAGCAAGCACTATCATACAATCCAAGTCTTTTTGAAATCTAAACACGTCACATATGTTGCAAAAAGTGGGAGGGAAATGAAAGGTTACATGGAGAGAAAGATAGACGCCTTGTTTAAGAAATAAAGATAGGATGGGTAATCTTGATTGATATTTAAAAAAAAAAAAACTTAATGGGAAGGGTTTAATTTTTTCGGTTGAAAAAGTTGATGGGAAATTGGGAGAGAGAGTCATGTGCCAACTAATGAGTGGCTATTGCCAAAAAGAGAAATGTGTAAATAACAAACGACGCTTCGAATGCAAAACATATGAGATATAACTATTATACCGTGGTCACTTAACTTTTTTTTAATGCACGGTTAATTACTTAATTAATTTGGAAGGCCTTCCCTAATTAGGGGGCCTGGGGTTAATTAATTTGGAAGGCCTTCCCTAATTAGGGGGCCTGGGGTTAATTAATTTGGAGGGCCTTCCCTAATTAGGGGGCCTGGGGCAGTGGCCCACTGTGCCCTGCCCCAAGATTGAGCCTACACCCGATAAAGGTGTCCATCTCGGGTGCTTAGCATTGGGTCATCCTAGCATTTGCCATTTCGTTAATTTTATTTATTCAAAAGAACATTTATTCGCCATGAATATTACTTGTGAATGCAAGTGTAAAATTAAAATAATGTAACAATTAGAGACTGCTATATACAAATATATGAAACACAAGACAGTATACATGCATACACCACAATAATCACATAATGAAGAACAAAACTTCCAATAAGAAAAGGCAAATAAAAACTTCTTTTTTCCAATAAAAACATTGGATCAGAAAAGCAATTGATATGAATAACACAATTGTTTTTTTTCTTCTTCTTCTTTTCAACGACCTTTAGCAAATGCTATAATGACACCTCAAAGCCACACCCTTGTGATGTGGCGTGCAGGCTTGCATTTTTAAGAGTTGTTGATGTATGCCTCGGGATACACACTCTGTGTGTTATGCACAGAAAACTTTTCTGTACATCTATAATTTTCGCACGGAGTCCACATGCCACGTCACTAGGGTGTGACTTTATGTGTGACTTTAGGGTGTCATTGTAACATCTTTCATATCAATAATTAACACACACCAATTAATAACATATTTTTTCGACATAACACAATCGAAACAGGAACTAGTAACAAATACACACGCATACACACAAAGGGGGAACATATTAATTTGGTGCTAACTGCGACAAAGGCATGAGAGGAACTAGTAAACCACCTAACAACTAAGTGAGTCTAATCATACACACTGCATGGAAAACCACTCAAAATTTCTTAACCTTATTGTGAATTAATCTATGTGAACCAAAAACCTAATCTATCTCATCATTCAACCCTTCTTCCCCTCTTAAAAATTATAGGAGTGCAACCAAATGAGATGATTTTGCACTAGTATATAAGTACAAGCCAAGGATGCAAAACTTTGTATCAAAACCTAAAATACATCCAAATTATTATCACAATGCCAATGGAGAGATCACTCTTGATAAGGGCAGTTGCAGCATCAGTTCTTCTAGCCATTGCGCCAATAATATTGTCCGTACCGGTACCACCATCGCCGCCGCCGCCTCAACCACTTTGCCTCTCTCAGTATGCACTAGTGAATCAAGCTTGTTCAGTGATTCCATCAGCCAATAATCACACAAGGCCTAATGCAGGCGAGCTGAACGATCCATTGATGGACAACAATCGCGAGCACCACCACCACCGACGGAACCGCCTTCCCGAGGCCGAGGAGTGCTGCAAGTGGTTGAAGGAGATGGATGATCTGTGTGTTTGTGAGCTGTTGGTTCGGCTCCCACCATTCATGAGAAGAATAGGACATGCTTACACGGTCACTGTTCTTGACTCTTGCAATGTCACTTATGTATGCGATGGGCAGTTGGGAAATTAATATCATCATCGATCACTTTGTTCTTCAAATTAAGTGTTGTTATATGAGGTGAACATTAATTGAAGGATTGAATTAATATCATCAAAGTGTTGTAATAGTTTTAGTTAATTAATTAGTTAGAACAGTAGAAATTGTTGTTTGATTTTTTTTTATTTATCACTTAATCATAGCTAGTGCAATTAGAAAGAGTCATCAACGATAATTTCTTATGGTATACATATTATATGTCTTTAATTTAGAATGGGAGAGTTTTTTTTTCATTGTTTCGTGCGTTAACAATGGAAGAGTTTGATCAATGTAGTTGACCTAAATTAATTTGAGATTGAGGCTATGTTTGTTGTTGTTGTTGTTGTTGTTGTTGTTGTTAATTCGCATGAGAAAATAAAGTTCAAAAATAAAACTTAACATAGAATTTAGTTCAACGGTGAAATATCACAAACTATATATAGGTCAACCCCTAGCACAACAAGCACTCCAATGGTGTGTTCGGTTTGGTTGATAGGGTTGTCTTGATAGGGTCGGATTAACAAACATTAGCTTACATTGCTATGGATTGGGGGTAATCTAAATTTGGAGACTTGTTGGGTTGGTATACCACCCAAACCGACCAAACCGCACGGTTTGGTCTGGTTTTTAAAGTTCGCGGTTTGGTCGCGGTTTGGAAAACGACCAAACCGCGATTCTGCGGTTTGGTCGCGGTTTTCGTTTTGAGAAAACCGCGGTTTAACCAAACCGATGGCATTTTGGTAAATACAAACCAAAAAGGCCAAAACCCTAAAAAGTAAAAACCAACCAAAATCACCGCCGCTCTCGTTCATCCAAAATCTCCTCTTCCTCTCCAGTCTCGATGCTCTCGTTCATCCAAAATCACCGCCGCTCGACCGTCTCCAACTCCTCACCGCCACCGCGCTCCTTCTCCCACGCCTCGACCGCCTCCCCTCCCACCCCCCCACCGGACGCTCCGGCGGTCCGCCTCTCCACCCCGATCCTCCCCCGTCTCCAACTCCTCACCGCCACCGCCGCTCCTCACTCCCGTACCTCTCACCGCCGGCTCCGCTCGCGCGCCGCCGCCGAATCGAACGAGCATCCTCGTCCCACGCCTCACCGGATCAGCCATCCACCGCTCCTCCTCCCCCCGTCTCCAACTCCCTCACCAATCAGGCAGTCACCATCCGAAGTTTCTGTAGTAGCTCTCGGATAGTGTGTTTCAGTCGTTTGGGAGCAACGCACACTTGCCGCAGGGGTTTACACAACAAGGTATGTTCAAGATGTTCTATTTTATTTTATTTTTTGCTCTTCTTTTCGAAGATCTATTTCTGGTTGTAATGTTTGAACAAACATGCACCTAATATATAATATTAGTGGTTTTGGTTTCTATTTGAAATGCTTCTATTGCAAATGAAGTAAAGTTGAACGTCATTAGCTCCTAACTCTGAGTAATATGATACTGGTATTCTTGTAACATGCTTTAAAAACTATACTGTAATATTTTCTTCATCTCTATTTTTATCTGATATTTGATTGAATCATGTAGGATTTAACCACTGAAGAAAAATGACTCCAAAGCAAGGCATGTTTAACCCCTTTGTTCAATATTTTTTTAGACCAAGAGATTAAATAGCACTTCGCTCTTTTGTTCCTTAAAATTTTCAATGATATTGACATGTTTTGTAACCAAAAGGGAAATAGAAGGCTACACAAACTTAATTAAATTTTGAGTTTCTAAACTCAATCGGAAGATCCTTAATTGTTTGCAACCAAATCCATGTAGGCCAAGTAGAATTCTACTAGCAAAAGTGGAAGTTTGAGGCTTCTAATTGATTTAGAATGCATAAGCTTGATGGTTGTCCTAGTTTGTTGATTCCTTTAGATTACAAACTGATTACAAACTCATTCATGCTCTTGTATGCTGGAAATGTGCTCACTGGAAATGTGCTCAATCTTCCGCATTCTTAGAATGCTTTCCCTTATTCATATTGAGACTTCTTCAGCTTTGGTTGCACCAGATAAGAATGAAGATACCATGAAGACAGATACAACATAACGTAATAGTCAAGATGTGAATGTTGCAAATATCTCAAGACAAAACCGTCATGCTATTGAGGAAGAAGTGAAGCTTGACAAAGAGGGCATCCCTGGTAGATGAATTTCACACAAGGTGCCAATTTAGATGACTTGTGTGCAAGTCACTCCTCTCCATGAACATGGACTGGAGGATCCTGATGTGTTGCTCCAACTATTGATGCCCACTAGTTTTGATAGTCTGATCATTGTGTTCATTTGATTTTCAGGAAGTTCAGACAACACAATAGGAATGAAGAACAACCAAACCAAGCAAAATGAATAAGAACGACTCCATACCCGCCCATGTCACAACTTTGGGCTTGTGCTTCACCTTGGTAGCAGCTTCTATTGTAGTTCCTTCAGTTTTTTGGAAGTGATACAAAAAGTGTGTTTTTTTATATAAGATATATATGTAACATATGTTAAGAGTTTAAGCTCCAATGTTTGTTAACTCACCTGGCTACTATTTTTTTTTTGGGTTGTTGTTTTTTTTTTTTTTTATTTGCTTGCTATTTTTTTAATGCTTGCTTTATTTTTTTTGTTAGTTGGTATGATAAGATTTTAAGTGATTTAATGAAAATGCCAATTTTACCCCTCCCCATATAAAAACCCCATGCAAGCTCCATTGTTCTCCATTTTGCAACTGAGAAACTGAAACTCTACATCTTGCTCCACCTTTCAACTGAGAAATCGAAATCCTACCAAGGTGGAACTTTGCGCTGAAAATGGGTATGTTAAACTTCCAATTCTAGTTTTTTTTTTTTTATATAGTTAATGGAGGTGACAATGGAGGTGACAAAAACTTTTTTTTTTTCTAAGCCCAATTTTTCAAAATATACATTTTATTTCACCTCAAAAATCTCTTAAATCCTACATTGTTTTCCAACATATCAAAAATCCTGGATTCGCCCCTGCCAGTAATACCCACCATTGTTTTCCAACATATTCACCAACTGTATCACTCGTGTGACATTCATATGGACAAAATATCGACACCCATACACTCCACACTCCATTAATGGAGGAGAAACCCTAGACCTAACACATCGCACCACAATAGAGTCTATTTTCTATATCAGTTGATCATCGGTGGAGATGGAAAGTTGGGATCCCCCAACTCTTCGCCTACGCGTTGTAACCCATCTCCAAACACGTGCAAGCGCAGAGCAAGATGATGGCGATGGCGGTCATTTTTTGACACTATTTTCATATCGTTTATAGTTATATACGTTGAGCGAAAAATATATATATAGGCTAGCCAAATAAAGAGATAAAAAGAAACAAGACCTAAGTCATGTAAGATGTATTAAGGACGAAAATCAAAATGTTTTAACGCGCGAGGAGGATATTAAGGAGAGATGGAGAAGTTACTTCGATAGTTTATTTAATGATGGCCAAGTTGATGCTATAATAGATGAAAACCCACACCAAGAAAGAAATGTAAACTATATACGCAATATTAGAATTGTAGAAGTTAAGGAGGCATTGAAAAGAATGAAAATAGGGAAAGCATGTGGCCCAGATGAAATACCCATAGAGGTTTGGAAATGCTTAGGAGAAATCGGATTGACTTGGTTGACAAAACTTTTCAATAAAATTTTAAAATCAAAACGGATGCCAATGGATTGGAGAAGAAGCACGCTTGTGCCAATCTTCAAAAACAAAGGAGACATTCAAAGTTGCTCAAACTACCGGGGAATTAAACTCACGAGTCACACTATGAAAGCGTGGGAGAGGATAATTGACAATAGGCTAAGGAGAGAAACAACAATATCGAGAACCAATTTGGTTTCATGCCTGGGAGGTCAACTATGGAGGCGATTTTCCTTGTAAGACGATTGTTAGAAAAATATAGAGAAAAGAAAAAAGATCTTCATATGGTATTCGTAGATTTAGAAAAAGCATATGATAGGGTCCCTAGAGATGTTCTTTGGTGGGTTCTAGAAAGAAAAAGAGTGCACGCTAGATACATAGACACTATTAAAGATATGTACGATGGAGTAGTAACGAGTATAAAGACTTTTGGAGGAGCTACAAAAGAATTTCCCATTACGATAGGACTACATCAAGGATCGGCTTTAAGCCCATATCTATTTACTTTAGTTATGGATGAATTAACTAGATATATTCAAGAGGATATACCATGGTGTATGCTATTTGCGAGATGATATTGTCTTAGTGGATGAAACTAAAGATGGAGTGAATAGGAAATTAGAACTCGGAGAAATACATTAGAATCTAAAGGCTTTAAGTTGAGTAGGACGAAAACGAAATACATGCACTGTGAGTTTGGAAACACTAGACATCGAGATGACGAAGTGGTAAAATTAGGGGAAGTAGAAGTTCCTAGGGTAAACCACTTTAGATACCTAGGTTCAATCATACAAAATGATGGTAACATTGAAAATGATGTCACACATAGAATCCAAATTTGGATGGAAGAAATGACGGAGTGCAACGGGGGTGATTTGTGATCGACATGTTCCTACTAAGTTAAAAGGAAAATTTTATAGGACCGCAATTAGGCCAGCTATGCTCTATGGAAGTGAATGTTGGGCGGTAAAACAACAACAATTACATAAAGTGAATGTAGCAGAAATGAGGATGCTTAGGTGGATGTGTGGTAAAACTCGTAAAGATAGAATAAGAAATATAGAAATTCAAAGACAAGTAGGAGTAGCACCAATTGATACAAAGATTAGGGAAGGGCGGTTGCGATGGTTTGGTCACCGCTTATAGTTATATACGTTGATTAATTTTGTGCTCCGTTGGGCTTTCATTTATTCAAAGTCAAATGGGGACTGTTTGGCACTGCCATGGCTGAAGATCATTCCACTTATTTCTATAAGTATTTGAGCTTTTAACTGTTAATATCCATATGTTTTTATGAAATATTTATCTGTCTACTCTTCATTTGTTTGCTAGGTTTGTAGGTTAGTAGAACTTGGGGACCTAGTGAATATTATCTTTGTTGTATAGCTGATGTGGAGAACAATTACGTAACCTTAGCTGACACCTTTTTCCAAGGATGGTAACCTGCAGAAACAACATGATAACAATCATAACAAATTAATTAACAACGCTAGGCTAATTAATCTAAAGCACAACCCATATTGTTTGGTAGGCTTATAAAGTATTTTAAGATTTCTTGTTGAATCTGCAACTAGATTGATGAACAGACCGTGAGAGATAAAATGATAACTTGATTTGTAATTTTGGACACTGCAATGAACTACAAAGAGTACAAAGACGGTGCATATATAATAGAATACAAATTATAGTGCTAATGCCATCTCTTTTATATGGTGAGTGGTCTTATTTAATGGCTAACATACCTTGCCCAAAGAAGAAAGGGCTTAAATGGACGATTAGATCATTTATATCTTTTGTGGATTACATCTAAGAAAGCTGGTGCTATTGCCATCTCTTTAATCCAGCGATCTGGCATCAAATGGGTTTAGTAGTGTTTTTTTTTATGCTTCTTTACTTATATGTTTTCCCTTTTTTGTAGACATTGACAAAACAGGTTCTAAAAAATGTAGCCAACGCAGTAGCTTCCAAGCACCTCAAAAAACATCTCATCAACCATCCCGACCTTCCAAACTAATTTCACAACCAAGTACTGTAAAAAGTACACAACGTAGTAATAGAAAGCAACAAGTTGCGCATGACATATGTCAAGATGAGTCAACTGATGAAGTGAAGGCATCCGACGTAAGTGGGTGCATGCCAAAGATGTTGCTCTCATTAATGCATTGTTTGAGATGGTGAACAGTGGGACATACAAATCGGAAAATGGGTTCAAGCAGGGATACCTTACTCACCTCGAGCAGGCTATAAGGGATGTGTTGAAAATATATTGTCTATAATCATCGTTATTGTGTGCCACACTCCATGTGTCACGGGCTATTGAATTATTTTATGTTACTAACAAATCAATTCATGTGTTCCTTGTGTAGTTATGCCATGTAAGCTGCCACATATGCAATCATCATATATGCAAGATCTTTAGATATTCTATGTATCTTTATGGAAAGGCAAGAATCTGCAAACAAGGAAGGACAACCCGTTGTATCACAATCAAATCTAAGAACAAGGAAACTTGAGATTCCAATCAAAGATATCAATCAAAGAAGTTTTCTAAAACACCTTGATGCCAATTCATTGAATGAGAAGGAACAAAGTCAAAAACGTTCACGAGCCTTCTCTATATATTGTTCTATGCTCATCAACCATTGTATTGATTCAATTACTATGTTTTCATGTGTTATTATTGCAAAAACAAAAGTGAGTATAAGAGCACCATCTCACGAGTTGTATTTACATACACGCCGGTTAAGGGGACTTAGCCTACACTCCGAGGGGATCTCAGACCATCTCGAACTCCAAAGGGGATCTTAGAGATGCTTATGTAAGAGCTAAGAGATAGGAGGAGTGATTAGTACAGTAGGAATTGGTGAGGGATCACCAGCTTGAGAGAAAATAAGTGAGGAGTCTTGTTGTATAAGTTGTAATCATTCTTTATTACTTAGTAGATCTTACACTTGGGCGTGACCCCGCAGCGTAGGACGGGAGATCCGAACTGCGTAAACAGTTTGTGCGCGTTATTTACTTCACTGCAAAACAATCTTTTCTTATTTACTTGTTGTTTTCAGCGTGCAAAGTTAGAAACTTATATCTGTGCCCACTGCACCCATAAATACTAAGTTGTTATCTATGCCCATAAAGACTTTATGTGAAAACAGAGACATTACCTTTTCATTTGGTATCATAGCCTAACGCTTATTTCCTTTATTGTGTCAAAGAAGGTCGGTCCTAATTTCAAGTAATGTCTTATCCTCATCAATCTGATCAACTCGGATGTGCCTCTACAACGAAACCACCACTCCTCATTGGCACTGATTACACGTACTGAAAGTCTCGGATGGAAAGAATCATCCTATCCATTGATATGAAAGCATGGAATGCCATCGAAAATGGGTACTCTATCCTTGAATAGGATGGTAAACTAAAGAACATGGATGATTGGACAAAGGCCGAAGAGAGGTTATTACTTGCGAATGCCAAGGCTCTGAATGCTATATTTAGTGGTGTGAACCAAGAACATCTAAAGCTTATATATTCATGCAAAGTTGCATGAGATGCGTGGAAAATCATTCAAAACGTATTTGAAGGAAATGATGATGTATGTGTCACGGCACAAATATTCCTTGTTAGGTCCTATAGGGGAGATTATGGCTTAATTAAGGGATTAGGCCGGGCGGTGCCCTTATTTGTAATTTGAAGCATGTGACTCCAAGAAAATGTTGTTGTCCTCACAATTTGAAGCATTGTGAATGGGCAATGATGAGACTATTGCCGAATATACTGCCAAACTAAAAGATATTGTAAATCAAGCTGAAAAGCTTGGCAAAACCTACAAGAATATAAAGCTTTTTGAGAATGTCATTAGATCTTTTCCATCCAAGTTCGATGTCAAAGTCGTGGCAATCCAAGAAACAAAGGGTTTAAAGAACATACAATTGGATGAGCTGATGGGATCCCTCACCACATTTGAGGTACATCTAAATCAAAGTTGAAAACATCAAAAAATTGCTTTGAGAACCAGTGCCAAAGAAGATCAAACCGAATAAAGTGAACTCGCCTTGCTCGAGGTACAACAAACTGTTCAAAAAGGTTTATGGCAGTAAACCCAATGGATTTAGATAAAATGCAGCTGGTGAAGGAAAAACAAGGGAGTTCAGTGTTGAGAATGCGACGGATTTGGACACTATCAAACTGAATGTCCGAACTTCATAAAGAAGAAAAAGAAGCCCCTTAGCACAACCTTGAGTGATTCAAAGTCAGATGATGAAAAATAACAAAAGTAATCATGTTGCATTCACCTCCATTAGTGTTTCAGAAGAACAACTAGCTGAATGGACTGCCTTCACTGCTCATCCAAGTTGTGCCCACAGTCTCTGATAACATCCCATCTAAAGAGGTAATAATCCCTAATTATGAATCTGATTTAAATTCAACTAATTATGTTAACTTTATAGATTTAAAGGAAACTTACAAGGAGATGTATGAAAAATGGTCAGAGGTTATCAACAAGAACATCTCGTTGTCTAAAGAAGTCATTCACCTTAAGCAAAAACTAGATGATATACTAAAGATGAGATAAATGACTCAATATCATAAACGTATTGGCTACACCAACGAGACCTCCACATTAGCTCAAACACAGAAAGTAAGCATTCATGCTCGAAAAGGAAGAGAGAGATCCTCATAACGGCTCAAACCAATATGTCACTATTGTGGAACGAAAAAACACATACGGCCCCGATGTTTTCAGATGCACAAGGAGCTTACTAGAAGACAAAAGTCCATCATAAGAATAAGCTCTTCCCCAAAGAAAACTTTCCATCGTCAGAAATGGGTACCAAAGGACAACATGCAGTGCAATGTGGCTCATGTCTCCTTAAAAGCTATATCTTCAGTAGGCTGGTACTTCGACGGTGGATGCTCCAAACACATGACGGGTAAAATCTCATTTCTTTCTGACTATCAACTTTTTCAGGAGGACATGTAACTTTCAGTGATGGAGTTCGTAGCAAAGTAATTGGAAAAGGAACATTACATGTTGTCGGGTTACCTTCACTAATTGATGTACTTCATGTTGAAGATTTGAAACCAATCTCCTAAACATTTGTTGGGTTTTGTGGTTCATGCGCAGCGGAGATTACAAAATAATTTCGACAAAAACCCCAACAGGATCCGAATCTAATTCCATTAAAAACATTTAAACCATGAAAAACTTAATCATAGCAATATACCTTTCTGAAGGTTGATCAATCTCTAAGGCGCTGCCAACGACGAACGCCCTCTACCAGTAGTCCACACGCGAACGACGGCCGAGATTCGAAGTGCTAGCTTTGAGAGAATACCAAACCTTTTGTTTCTCTTCAAAACGATCCAGAGCATACCAAAAACCCTACATCGTTTCTAAAACGAAAATAGAGTTTCGGCCTTTTAATCTTTCGTACGTGTATTCTAACTTAAAGCGTCTATTTATACAACCCTTGTATATAGACAGTTAAGTAAATTACACATATACCCCTACTTAAATAAGTATAAGTGTAATACACCACAAGGACGTTTATGTCATGAATTTTATCATATAAAATTCATTTTTCTGAACCATCTTAAAATCTCGCAAAACCATTCTTAGTGTGCGACCCAATAGGCTCATACAACGTTGGTAGTGTACCAAAACACATTTTGGTATATAAGTCATAAGCGGCCTCTAGCAAGACATTATGACTACCCAAGTTGTACGAATATCAAATCGATACAACCTAATCAATAGTGTATATAACATCCTTTTGTCACACGATATCCTTTCAATCAAACATAAGGCATGAAATTGTCATCCAACATGTTCAATCGTACTAGTCTCGATCTCTAGGTAGACTGAAAACATCCAAGTGACATTTATCAATATCAATTCACTTTGATTAGGCCTTTTAACAGTCTAACACTTCGAGGGATCCACTAGATAACTCTCTTTATATGAGAGGGACAAATTCTATCTCGATTACACAACTTCATCACATTGCTCACACAGTAACCAATCATAACCTTTATAATCGTTCGGTTAAAGACAGCGTTTGATAGTGTTAAATCACTATGTTCATAATGTTGAAGTCTCTGGTAATCTCAAGTCAGAGACTGAAAAATATACCTATCATGAGAAACAACTATGACTTAATCCATGTGATGTTCTCATAGCGGGTCGGTCCAGTACTTTGTTCTCTAACAAGTACTCGTGATCTTTATTCGTATCCCCATACGTATAATCATCATATGATCATCAATCAAGACTTATACTAGTCTTAATTCATTATAGTTCCCAGTATAATGATCGACTAAGGACATTTAGGATATTTCTGTAAATACCCATGGATCTTATTATAATGTAAACATGCAAATTAATTATAATAAACAGCAAATGAAATCCTCTATTTTATTAACTAAAAGTATTCATAAAGACAGTTAATGGATTGACCTAGGGCACATGCCCCAACAACATCAAACAACTTTGTGATCAGAACTTAAGAGTTAAATTCATCAAGGAAGATTACAGGTTCTTGATCATCAAGGATAATGCATCTTGAGAGGGCTACATTCATCTGATAACTACTACCTCCTGCAATCGATCATTCACAGTGAAAAAAGTCTATCCAGAACATCCGTGCCCATAGCATACCCGATCAGACTGAGGTTTGACACTAAAAACTTGGGCATGTAAACTACCAGCAACTTAAAAAATTGTCTGACTCAGGTGCAGCTAGAAGACTTCCTAAAATCTCCTCTATCTACAATATCACATTCGGTCCATGCTAATATGGAAAGCAGTGAAGAAAAGCTCACAAATCAGTAGACAGATGTTCAACCACAAGAATACTTGAGCTCCTGCATATTGATTTAGTTGGACCTACTCAAATAACTAGTCTTGGATGAAAGAGATACATTCTTGTATGTGTAAACGACTTCTCACATTTCACATGGGTACTTTTCTTTTGCTCAAAGTCCGATGCCTTTAAAAATTTTGAAACCTATTTATCAAGCTTCAAAATGAGAAAAGAGCAACAAATTCTCAAATCACCCGCATCCGTAGTGATCATGGTAAAGAATTTGAAAATTCTAACTTTAATGGTTTTTGTAGGAGCTTAGGGATTCATCATGAATATTCAACACTTATCATCCCTCAACAAAATGGAGTTGTGGAATGTAAGAATCACTATATCCAAGAAATGGCATGAGTTATGCTAAACTCAAAAGGACTGGCACATAATCTATGGGCAGAAGTTGTGTACACAACATGCTATATCATTAACCGAACCTAATTTCATCCTCACACAACACGAACACGATACAAGGTTTGGAAAAGTAAAAAACCAAGTTTAAGTTATTTTCATATTTTTGGCAACGAGTGTTTTGTCTTGAGAGACAGGGAACAAGTTGGAAAGTTCGACAAGAAGAGCGATGATGGCATTTTCTAGGATACTCCACATCAAGTAGAGCCTTTCGAGTGTACAATCTACGCACACAACTGATCATGGAGTCAATCAACGTTGTAGTAGATGATAATGTAAGCTGTCCTGCAAAGGCCTCCGAAATAGTTCACCCTCAGTCACACAACGATGAAGAATCTTTACAAACAACATCTATACCCACAACTGTAATGACCCATTTTATTAATGTCGTTAATTATCTCGTAATTGTAGACATGAACGCCGGCTCAGATCCATGTAGACGCCGCGGGTAAGCTAGGATACATGTCGACCTAAGTACACTGGTTAAATTGTGTGTTGGATAGCTTAATTATGGTGCAATTTGTTCAATTATTAGTTAAACACATTGCATGCGTGTATGTTGAATCACGAGAGCAAGCGAGGTTGTGTGATGGGTAGCTGCCTTAAAGTGCGTGCTAACGCGTGTATTGAGAGGCGGGATACAGGCACACTAGAGAAAACTCAATAAACTTACATAAACATGTCTAGGTTATCAAGTTGACATAATTAATGTAACCATAAGCTTATTAAATTAACTTGAACAATAGGTTGTGGCGCACTTCGAAATGCGTGTCGAGATGAGGAGCACCGGGTATGGGTAGCCTAGGGTTAGTGTGACCATGAGTTGGTTTAATTTGATGAATAAAACACTAGCATATGGTTGAATAAGACTTAATGTAATGTGATTTTAGTAGAATAAATGAGAGCCTATCGTTTACGTTAAATAAAAGGAGCAATGAGATGGACATCTAGATCAACATAATGAGTGGTACTAGATGATAAGTGTGTTATCTGGAGTCGCTAGGAGGTATATGACAACATGCTTGTGAACCACAAGATATGCCTCGGGATATGTACACATAATTGATTTCATAAAACATATATATAGGAGAGTTAGAGGAGTGTTTGATCACAACACTTACCCATTTCATGCAGAACCAGAAAATTAAAAGGAACAAAAAGGACTTCCAGCTAGGAATTATACAACCTAGGCATCAAACCAATTAATCTAAACTAGGTAATCATCTTCTCCACCTTCTAAGCTTGCAAATGAACCCATTTTTGGGTGCTTTTAGTGAAACTCGAGTTTATGATTTAGCCTCTGGTTTGTTGTGTAAATATGATGCATTTCGTGTTATTAGATCATATATAGGGAGAATTTATCACTAGTTAGATTTGACGAAATTGGTTGTTAATGGAGATGGTGGTAAATACATGATTGTGGAAATGGATGTAATTTGAGGTTTTTGGAGTGTTCTAATTTATGGATTGAAGTTATTTAGATGAGGAGAGGGTGAAAAATCGATTAGAATAGCTAATTGAGAGGGCTAGGACATAATTCTCGAATTGAGAATTCAGTCCCAAAAGGCAATCAACCCGGTAATTGGAATTATTAGTGCGCTAACTATGCAGAGTGTGCAACTGTTCTTCAAAACGAAGAATAATAGCGCGCTAGTTAAAATTCTTAGCACGCTAGGTATGCCCCCTTAGTCGCTAACTCAAAACTAGCGCGCTAGATTGGCCAAATTAGCACGCTAATGACGGATGAACTATGGCATTAAGGGTTGTTTTGGTTATTTTCAACTTAATACATGTCTAAACCTGTAACGGTTTGAAAATTCGACTCGTGCCACGTGTCATTTTAGGGTCGTATGTGGGACCCACTTGTCGGAATACGTATGTCCAAATCTCGAGTGGAGATGCTAATTGTTGAGAAACGTATATGCGGAGAATTCGGGTAGTCAAAACATGAACGGGGACACACCTCGAGTTGCGTGCCAACGTGGGATCGAGATAGTCGTTTTATGTGGTTTTAATGTGTACGTTGGATACGCCTCGTGATGCGTGTAACACAAGTATTGAAATTTTAGAAATGAGGCAAGTTGGTGTCTCGAGATGCGCAAATTGCGAGACTCGAGATAATTTTGGTCAAGCATAGAGGCGGTGGACAAAGAGGTGAAATTATTGAGTTTGACTCGAGATTCGTGTTGCACGAATCTCGAGGACACTTTTGATTTGAAATCAAAAAGAAAATGTATATATATGTATATTAATATATATAAGATCATAAGAGAAAGAAAAGAAAAGAAAATGACAGAGAAATAGAAGAAAAGAGAGATCTGAATGAGAGAGAAGAGAGAGGGAAAGAGAGAGAGAGAGACGACGGAGGGAGAGACGGCGGATGGCGGCGGCTCACGGAGACGGCGGACGGCGAGATTGGAGCTGGCCCAGCAAGCAGCAGGGTGGCGACGGTGGCGGAGCCACGACGGCAGCGGCGGCGACGCCAGCGAGCGACAACGGTGGCGCGACCGGATCCGCGACGACGATCGGCAGCATGGCGGCAAGGCGCATGGTGCTGGCCGCACGGTGGAGACGACGGCGCGGCTTCAGCGACGTGGTGGCGACACGGCGATGAAGCGCGGCAGTAGACGAGCTGCCGATAGCGGCTGGCGCTACGACGCGACGCTGCAGCGACACGACGACTCAGCTCGCGCGATCGCAAGAAGCGATGGAGACGACTGCGTGGTGGAGACGACTAAAAATAGTGTCCGGACCTTTACCCATTTTTGAAACGAACATTTTTTTTTTCTGGACTCGTATATTTTTAAAATATACAAGTCTCGCTTTTTGTCCGGACCCATTTTTTAATAAAATAAAATAAACTTTTTTCACCTAATTATTAACAAAAATACATAATTCTTATGTTGTCATGCATTCCATCACTACAAAAAAGAAATGTTATAAATTCAAAATTCAAGTCTTACAAGTTTTCATATAAAAATAACATCATCATTAGTAAAATTATAATTCAAACTTTATGAAAGTTTCAAAACACTACTATAAATAAATAAGTATTATTTAAAATAATCGCGAAACGGGTACCCATTTTTAAAAAAATTTGTTTGGACCCGGACTCCTTTTTTAAAAGGGACAAGAAAACATGTCTAGACCCGTATTAATTTTCAAAAAATTATGTAATGGGTTGGGACAAATACGAACAAACGGGTCCGGACACATTTTGCCACCCCTAACTCCGACTCAATAATCATATAGTACAAGGGACTCTAACCCAAACGTTACCAGGGACTCTAACCCTGGTGTGTAGACCACCTCAAGGACTCTAACACCGAGTGTCATACAAAGTCAGGTAACATGTGTCGACATCCCCAGAGACTCTAACCCCGTGAGTCGCGCACACCTCGATCGAGTACGGGACCTAAATGCGAAAATTACTTTTTAAATTTCAAAAAATACCAAGTATGGATTGTCAAGGCATAGACACATCTACACACTTAAACAAATAAGGAATACAAGTCCTCTTAAACATTTATAAGATATTCACTAGCCTAATAGCATGCTATTTATCATTCAATTCACATTTAAAACAAAAAGAATAGACATAGCATGGGATAGAATCAATGAATCAAATCAAATGAATGGATATCATGCAAACTAGACTCATCAGTGAGCATAGACACAAAGAAAACATGATATAAGAATACAAAGGAAAAATAGTCAAAAGGACTATGCAAGGACAACAATTAATAGAAATGAAATGCCAAGTAAAGTTGCCATTGGGTATACTCACAACAACAAAGTAAAGTCCTAGCTTTACCGGCCTCTCGATACTCCAAATCATGTATTCGCTCTCCCGTACCATTTTTCTAGGTTCCTGAGTTTGGTATCTCATTAGTTCAAATATAGTGGTTTTAAGCTCAATTTAGTGGTGTTTATTGTGTATTCAAATTGGTTCAATAGACTTCTGTTCCTAAAGACTAAATTAAGTTTCAATTTCAGTCCTACACTTTAACACAACTTTTAGGCATGAAATGGTCAAAATATTTAAATCCTCCACCACCACAATTATTGTTGATATCTCTCTTAGCTTTCCAGAAAGGTTTAGTTTGCAAAATTCTGACTTAAAATGAAGGAGATATCATGATTTTACTAGACATAGGTCTAATTAGAATTTAATCCGACCAACATATTTAGAAAATCTATTTCTCCCAATATATAGTTCCTAAAAATGTGATTTTTGGTCACAAGGCAAAAAATATACCCAAATATAACATACTAAAAGATTAAATCATTTTGATAAGTATTTAGGGAGTTATGCTCTTAACAAGTTTAGTTTTCAAAACTTTCCTTTTTAATTCTAGCACCTATTTGTAGAGCATGTTTGGACATAAAAACATTTGAATCAAAATACCTTCAATTTAACAAAGGTATCCCCTTTAAATAAGCTTTCAAATGCCGCTGCTTTGGATCAATTTGGTTCTAAAATAGGTAGATTATGACCAAATTACCCAGGTTGATTCCTAATACAACATGCAAAATTCTAGTTTTGGTATTGCAAATTCAAAAATTCATATCTTTATGATTTCAAAGCCAAATTAAGAACTTCAATATAGCTGGATTATCAACTTGAAATGAGGAATCAAAATATATAAATTAATTGCAAATACTCAATCATCTACCATCTAAAATTAGCCTAAAACTAGAACTTGTTCTAATTTCAACTAAAAAGATGTGTACCTAATTGATGTAGCACCCTAGCTTGAGAATTTCTCACCAACTCTCATGGATTCCTTCAACACCTTAATGATTCATTCCTTTCCAGCAATTCTCCAGCAAAAATGAATGAGTGATTTGGTTTGCATGTTGTTTGATCACTAATATTATATATTAAGGTGATGTTCCTTCCTAGCCCTTAATCTCAATGGATTTATGTATCCCGATGAATATCTAATGGTCCACCTCTTGTCATATATCCCGCTTACTCCCACTAACTCAACCTCAAGTGACACCATTTCATTACTCACCTAGTTCTTAGATATGCCAATGTATCTCTAGACCAATCTTATGCTTCCATTTAATTTACTCAACTATATGCCTTTAATTTTATTTACATTAACCAACACAACCATAGGCTTACAAGTAATTCTTTATTTCATATTAGTATTAAATAAGACTTACTAAAATGCTAACTACCCTACTCACACGCTACTCGAGGCACGCCCCCGCTCTCGTCTCGACGCCTACAACTGTACAAATCGACTTAGTAAGTCTACACAATACATAACACTAGGCATAAATCAATACAAAAATATAATATACATTGACCATGTACCTCGGTCGGTGCACGTATCATGGTGTAGGTCCTACGTCAAAGGTCGGTGATCCTGATTAACAAATTAAAACGGGGGTTAGAGATTTGGGTCGTGACAGTGTCGACCCCGTCTTTCTATAATTAGCGTTTTTTAGTTAATTTAAAAAAACGGTGGGTCGGTTAATAAAATAATCGGTTTCCAAAACTGTATTTGTCCTTAATAGCTATTTCTTCTTTCTCTTGGAGGGAAGTTTCCATAACTCCCAGATTCTTCAAATTCCTCTCTCACTTAATTGGGTATACGTGGTATGTAGTGGGTATTTGAACGATTAATTAGGTTTGGTTTGTGTTTTAAATGGTCTATCTTGTCTAAATAGCCTATTCATTTTCTCCATCACCTCTTCTCATTGCCTTTCCTGTCGCTCGAGCATTTTCCTTTGTGCTATTCACTTTTTCTCTCATTGCTGGCACAATGGTATCCACTCTCCATTCCAGGGCTCTCGATGGCATACCAAACTATCCTCCTCTTCTTTGAAACTACTTTCGCCGACTTAAAGAAGCTTCAACCGCCCCCTCTTTAACCCTCGCTCTCCTTCGTCCAATGCTCCCGCTACCCACGAGATCTTTATAGGCTGCGTTTCACGAGTCTTAACCTCACCGTCGATATCATCTAGTTCAATCGATGGTCTCACCACCCTAACCTTGCATGTATTCGTGTAACCCCCTAACCCTAAGGCTACCGGGGATCTTTTTTTCGATTCTTCACCAAGGATGCGGATGCACTCTATGACGATCTCATCGAGGTGAAATCCCACTCTGAACAACGGTTGGATGAGAAGACTTACAAGCACTTCGAGGTATATCAGTTTTTGGAGGCAAGAGGAATCCTGCATCTCTTTACTTTTCCCGTATGTATAATGAAAACCTTGTTAGAGAATTTTACGCTAACTTATCCTCCTATGTTGCCGATCCTCATTCTCCTCATTTTTATCGTGTCTACATTTGTGGCCAAGTATGTCGACTCTCCTCTTTTACCATTGAAAAATTACTTGGCCTTCCCACCTACAATGACTCACCCGACTCCTATCCATTGAGTTTCCGTACCAATCTGGACATCAATGCTTTCATATCTACTCTAACTGGTAATCGAGTGCTTGAAGGTCAATGGGGAGCACGTCTTATTGCCTTAGATTTCACAGCCCTCTACTTCACTCTCTTCATTCATGGCACTCACAATCTTTTTCCTGTCCGGCATTGATGCCACGATTCTTCCGAAGGACCGTCTCCTTCTTTATGCCATTGGTCAGGGTGCAACCGTCAATTATGGGCACATGTTGTTCAGGGCTATCCGCCTTGTGTCTACAACAGGAAATCTTGGAAGAAGTTGTTCTTCCCTTGTCTGATTACTGCATTTCTCGTTGTTGAATACGTATTCACTATGCCTATTGATGTCATTGTTGAGGCTCCTGTCCACACCATTCGCTCCCCATTATCAAAGACTCATCTCCTCATCTTGTTGATCTACTGTCTCCATTAACTTATTGGAACCAATTGAGTATTCTATAAAGGCATTGATTTTTCCACCAGATCCTTCTCTTACTCTTCCCATTAGTCCATCAACAACTATGGGCAGATCTACCATCACGGTGACTCCTCGTCTCCACTTTCTATTCTCATGATTGATGACCAGTATACATAACTCTCATACCTTTATTTCACAATGGGACTACTAGGATTAAGCAAGTTAGGACACGCTACTATTTCATGACATTTTCATGTTTATTTTGCTTAAACTTGTTTGATATTGTTTTCATTCTCGTTCTATAACATTTGTTTGATTATGTATCTAATTCACAATGGGGAGATAATAAAGGGGGAGATTTCCATGTAAGCTGCCACATATGCAATC
The DNA here is from genome assembly GCA_039657365.1 of Stephania yunnanensis. Taxonomy (NCBI): domain Eukaryota; kingdom Viridiplantae; phylum Streptophyta; class Magnoliopsida; order Ranunculales; family Menispermaceae; genus Stephania; species Stephania yunnanensis. The sequence goes on along the minus strand of CM077582.1, from coordinate 59,148,167 downwards.
ATCATATAAGCAAGATCTTTCGATATTATATGTATCTTTATGGAAAGGCAAGAATCTACAAATAAGGAAGGACAGCCTGTTGTATCGTAATCAAATATGAGAACAACGAAACTCGAGATTCCAATTAAAGATATCAATCAAAGAAGTTTCCTAAAACACATTGGTGCCAATTCAATGAATGAGAAGGAACGAAGTCAAAAACGTCCATAAGCCTTTTCTATATATTTTCTATGCTCATTAGCCATTGTACTTATTCAACTACTCTATTTTGTAGTGTTATTATCGTAAATGCAAAAGCATGCATAAGAGCACCATCTCACGAATTGTATTTACATACACACCAACTAAGGGGCCTTAGCCTACACTCCGAGGGGATCTTGGACCATCTCGAAATCTAAGGGGATCTTGGAGGTGCTTATGTAAAAGCTAAGAGATAGGGGGAGTGATTAGTACAGTAGGACTTGGTGAGTGATCACCAACTTGTGAGAAAACAAGTGAGGAGTCCTGTTGTATAAGTTTTAATCATTATTTATTACTTATTAGATCTCACACCTGATTGTGGCCCTGCAGACGTAGGACGGGAGATCCAAACTGCGTAAACAATTTGTGCACATTATTTACTTCACTGCAAAACTATATTTTCTTATTTACTTGTTGTGTTTAGCTTGTAAAGTTAGAAACTTATATTTGTGCCCACAACACCTATAAATACTAAGTTGTTGTCTGTGCCCACAAAGACTTTTTGTGAAAACAGAGACATTACATTTTCAAGATGCTTGTCCTAGTTCAGGGATTAGGGCAAAGCCACGCATCGAATCACATTTGAAAAGTTTAAAGAAGGAATGGTTTATCATGAATGACATGATCCTCGGTATAAAGCATGGATCGAGTGGTTTTGGGTTTGATTCTATATCAAACATGATTATCTCCTCAAAGGATGTTTGGGATGATTACGTAGAGGTATAACTTTGATTCTTTCCAATGTCACTTGCTTTGATTTGTTAGATAATTAATTCTTTGTTCAAAACTACAATATTGTACATTTTAATTGGTTGCGGAACTTTCCGAAAACAGAATCATATCGGTACAAGTCGTTCCCCATTATGACAAATGTTGTCAGATATTTAGGAATGATAGGGCGACAAGGGAGGATGCACGTGGTCCAGATGATGTCTTAGAAGAAGAAAATTAAGTAAATGATTTAAGTGGCGAGGGTGACACTGAAGCAACGCCTAAAGTGGAAGTGGGGACAACTTCCACCTCATCAAGGACTCGAGTTGGTACATTAAACCTCAACAACCAGGGAGTGAAGAAGAAGAAAAGGGTCACTGGTGATGAACTTTTAGCAAAGTCTACGTATGCGTCGGCGCAGATTATGGCAGAGGAGATTTCAAAGGCGACACTAGGGATTGGCGCGGTAATCACCGCAGAGAGAGACAAACACAATTTGGTCCTGGCAGCTATGGACGAGGTACCCGAATTGTCGCATGTAGAGAAGGCAATTTATTCAGTCAAGATCTCGGGACGCAATGAGCTTATGGAGGCTTTCATGTCGTCGCAGCAACCATATCGCTTTGAGTGGCTCCATGCCATGTTTGACTGATGACATATTGGTTGTCACCTATTTTGTTGGCTCAATGAACTTGGTGGTTGAAACTATTTAGCAATAGTTTGCAATTCTTTTGGCTCGGTGACCTTGTCGATTGAAACTTGGAACTATTTCGTTGGAATGTTGGATAAGTTTTTTGTATAAGTTTTGTTTTTCATTTCTTGATCATTTTGCTCTGCAACCACTATTTTTGCTTCTTTAGAGAGTGGTGTGGTTAGAGGGAATGGATTATATGCTACTAGTTGTTATGAATCTATGTATGAGACATGCTCAATGTGAGGGATCAATAAATACTTACAAAAGTAGGGATTGATTAACTGTTAGACATGCTTTAATTTCATTAACAAGTTATCTAGCTAGTTAGACTTGTTTTAATTCCATTAGCAAGTTATGAAGTAGGGATCGATTAATTTTTCTAAAAAAAGTAGGGATCAATTAATCATACTTTTGGCTTTGGGATAACAAATATATGATATATGATGATTTATTAATTTTCTACACAGGCCCTTAAGATTTTGTTTCATTAAACAAATAAACACACGCATGTACAAGTATATATTTGTTGGGTTTTGGGGTTCATACGCAGCGGAAATTACAAAAACAATTTTGACAAAAACCCCAACAGGATCCGAATCTAATTCCATTAAAAACGTTTAAACCATGAAAAACTTAATCATACCTCAGTCGCAATATACCTTTCTGAAGGTTGATCGATCTCTAAGATATGCATGACTCATCATAGATCGAACCATATCTAATAAGGTTTGATTTCTCCTTTCAGAAACTCCATTCCATTGTGGAGTTGCTGGTGGAGTCAATTGGGAGACAATCCCACAATTTCTAAGATGATCATCAAATTCTTGGCTTAAATATTCACCACCTCGATCTGATCGAAGTGTTTTTATAGTTTTACCAAGTTGATTCTGCACTTCATTTTGAAACGTTCAAAATATCTCAAATGATTCAGCTTTATGTTTCATAAGATATACATAACCATATCTGCTGAAATCATCGGTAAATGTAATGAAGTACTGATAACCTCCTCTAGCAATTGTGTTTATAGGACCACATACATCAGTATGTATTAGACCAAATAAATCACTTGCCCTTTCACTGTGTCCAGTAAAGGGACTTTTAGTCATATTGCCTAGTAAACAAGATACGCACGTTTCATATATTTCTAAATCAAATGAATCAAGAAGCCCATCTTTATGGAGCTTCGTTATGCGTTTCTCGTTTACGTGTGCGAGACGACAATGCCAAAGATAGGTTTGATTACAGAAATGACAATCTTCTTCCTTTCTTTTGGGTGTTTTGAAGCAGAACAGTGGGGCTTGACTTGTTCCATAGGCTTTGCGACAGTGCATCAATGCCTTGGCAACTCTAGCCTTGCCTTTGCCTTTCTTTTTCATTCCCTTTCCCTTTAGGACCATCAATACATTATTAGGGGGTTTCTTAATATTTTGTTCAGCAGTTTTGAACATCAAATGCAACTCTGAAATTGATTTCTCCATATTATTCATATTGTAGTTTATCACAAATTGTGAGTAACTCTCTCGGTAATGAATTCGTAATCAAATCCGTTGCCAACTCTTGGCTTATGAGAAATCCTAGTCTATCAAGTTTGGTCAACATAGTCCTTCATCTTCAAAACATGAGGACTAAGTAACGCACCCTCAATCATCTTGCAAGAATGTAGGTTCTTGACTGTCTCGAACCTTTCTTGCCTAGCTTCTTGTTGGAACATTTTCGTCGCGTTATAGCCATGTCGTAGGCTTCCATTAGTTCCATGTCCTTCGAAGTTCAGGGAACCATAGTTGCCAAGCATAATACATGCAACATCGTAGAATCGTTGACATGCTTATTATGCGCATCCTTCACAGACTTTCGTAGCATTGGTGGTGGGTCCTCGGGATTGGAGCATCCAGGACATACAACTTGCGTTCATGCTTAAGAACAATTCTCAAGTTTCGAACCAATCAAGAAAGTTAGTCTCAGATAGCTTATCCTTCTCAAGGATGGATCGCGATGACGAGGGATTATTGTTACTTGAAGAGGTCATTGATCTACAATAAAGATTATGCAAAGTTTATTTTAGTATAGAGGAATAGACTCCCACTAAATTAACAACCCTCCTAAAACATACTTTTGTTTATTTAGGGACTAAAATCCATATTTCACCTAATTCTATGACAATATGGCATGAAACACAGAACTAGATTATTTAGGTAGGTAATGATTCGATTACATCTTATGTAATTTTAGATCCTTTTATGAGATATGAGACATCTTATGTCTTAGCATGTTTTTATCTCATCATTTGCCTAAAGCTCAAAGCTATTTTGATGGCTTTATTAAGTCGGACCATTTTAAACATTAAGGTAACTCTTACCCAACTTGTCTCACCAAGATAACACAATACACCCAACTATGGCTGAAACTATATTAGTGTGATCGAGGCCTTGACAAGTGCTTAAAATGGATGGCACGGGACTTAAAATTTAATAGAAGGATTTTATTCAGTTTTAGTGATTTCATGTAAACAATGAAATATCATATATTTTATTGATTTGTTCAATCACTAAACAATTTGGAGATTTTTTTTGGAAGACGAATCTCAATTCCGAAAATTAAAATTCGCTATAGAAAATCATAATTTTTACTGATTTTATTATCATAAATTAACCCCTTAATTTATTCGAAATTAAGTCAATTAAAACATTTTAATTAACCTGGGCCCACATCTAACTAATCATCTTATCCTAATCCAATTAAGATTTAAGATATTTGAATCCTAGTATATCACCAATAACAAGATTCTTGATATTTATCTCATATTCTAATATGTTATCTATCTTTATAAAATAGAAACTTCATAACAAAATAGATATAACAAGATAAATAAATAATTTCGAAAATTAATTATTTATAAATAAATAATTTCGAAAATTAATTATTTATAAATAAATAATTTCAAAAATTAATTATTTGCAATTTCGGTCCTCATCCAAATAATCACAAACATGTAATTGAATCATGAACTACTATCACAATCGAACCTAATGGTGTCATGGATCATAGAACACGAAACTCAATTCATTAAAATTATTCAAATTAACCTAACGTGGTTACTAGCATGTACGAAACAAATTTCAATTAAATCACGAATATATGTATCATATACACAAAACATGATAATAAATCTCACAAGAAAACTTATGTATATCACATATACATCAACTATTAACATGTTTTCAATCATATATCATGTATATATCGAAGTAAACATGCAATGAATTTAATGGAATCGAACTCGAAGGCTATGATACCACTGTTGGATTTTGGGGTTCATACGCAGAGGAAATTACAAAAACATTTTTGACAAAAACCCCAACAGGATCCGAATCTAATTCTATTAAAAACGTTTAAACCATGAAAAACATAATCATACCTCAGTCGCAATATACCTTCTCGAAGGTTGATCGATCTCTAAGGCGCCGCCAACGACGAACGCCCTCTACCGTAGTCCACACACGAACGGCGGCCGAGATTCGAAGTGCTAGCTTCGAGAGAATACCAAACCTTTTGTTTTTCTCTCCAAAACGATCCAGAGCATACCAAAAACCCTAAGTCGTTTCTTAAACGAAAAAAGAGTTTTGGCCTTTTAATTTATTTTTTTTTATCTTTCGTCTGTGTGTTCTAACTTAAAGCGTCTATTTATACAACCCTTGTATATAGACGGTTAAGTAAATTACACATATACCCTTACTTAAAGAAGTATAAGTGTAATACACCACAAGGACGTTTCTGTCATGAATTTTATCATATAAAATTCATTTTTACGAACCATCTTAAAATCTCGCAAAACCATTCTTAGTGTGCGACCCAATAAAGGCTCATACAACGTTGGCGAGTGTACCAAAACACATTTTGGTATACAAGTCATAAGCGGCCTCTAGCAAGACATTATGACTACCCAAGTTGTACGAATATCAAATCGAAACAACCTAATCAATAGTGTATATAACATCCTTTTGTCACACGATATCCTTTTGATCAAACATAAGGCATGGAATTGTCATCCAACATGTTCAATCGTACTAGTCTCGATCTCTAGGTAGACTGAAAACATCCAAGTGACATTGATCAATATCAATTCACTTAGACTAGGCCTTTTAACAGTCTAATACATCGAGGGATCCACTAGATATCTCTCTTTATATGAGAGGGACAAATTCTATCTCGATTACACAACTTCATCACATTGCTCACACAATAACCAATCACAACCTTTATAATCGTCCGGTTAAAGACAACGTTTGATTGTGTCAAATCACTGTGTTCCTAATGTTGAAGTCTCTGGTAATCTCGAGTCAGAGGACTGGAATATATACTTATCATGAGAAACAACTATGACTTAATCCATGTGATGCTCTCATAGCGGTCGGCCCAAGACTTTGTTCCCTAACAAGTACTCGTGATCCCGATTCGTATCCCTATACGTATAATCATCATATGATCATCAATCAAGACTCACACTAGTCTTAATTCATTATAGTTCCCAGTATAATGATCGACTAGGGACATTTAGGATATTTATGTAAATACCCATGGATCTTATTATAATGCAAACATGCAAATTATCATCATCAATCAAGACTCACACTAGTCTTCGTTGTTGGCATCATCATCGGCTCCCAGTTCCTGACCCTCCGGTACCACAGTGTTCATCAAGTCATCCGACACCTCCATCATGAGGTAGTTGCGAACTATAGCACAATAATGATCATCATCGTCATCCTGACATCGTAGTAGCACTCCCTTCTTAGAACGACCCATCGCTGTTTCAAAGTGCCGAAGCATGTCTTAATTATATTCTTTGCCTTCGCATGACACATTTTGTATACTTCTTTCGATGTCGTTGCTGGATTTTTTTCCATTAGTCCACTCTGAGAGATGGTAACGTCGCCCGTGAAAGGGTGCAAGGAAACCTGCACTATTCGAGTACCCTGCGTCGACTAAGTAATAGTCTCATGGAGCAACTTGTAAACCATTTATTTGTGAAACTGCATCTCTCAGAACTCTCCCATCAGCGACAACCAGGGAGGATGTACGTGACTAGCTTCTCTGGTGTACACGAACACATGAAATTCATTGTAATGTGGCCTTTTCGATTTCTAAATAGAGCCTTTTGACTGTTTCGAACAATAATCGGTACATAGGTCCCATCAATCACGCCAAGGCACCCTACATGCAACAAAGCAATAAAATATTAGATTGCATTCATAACTAAAATAAACTTCACACGAAACATTAACATAAGTTGATGTTATTACCGAAACAATGTTTCCACCTAAAATCCGTAGATTCAAATATTGTTGGACATCCGAACCCATCTACAACAGTTTCACATTAACTCACTACTGAGTTATAATACTAGCAACCAACCTTTGTCTACTTCAAGGCATCTATATAAGACAATGGAACAAAATGCAAAGCTCTTAAAACTTGAAGACTTGAACTTGATAGATTCAATTAAAAAGATATAGAAGTTGGTTACTAAACATAACTATACTTGGTCCATTAACTGATTTAATTATTACCAATTTATAATAGAAAAAAGATTATATAATGCACTAGTAATTTATAATTACCCATGTGTAAGCTCCATGTGTGTCAACCAATCACTTCCCTATTAATTTTACTTATATCGAATGGCATTGCTATTGAGATCTCAATGACTTCCAAAACAAACAAACATACAAACAATGCACACAAAAGACAACATGCAATAGATAGGAAATAAGGGCAATCATGAGCAATTATTTTAGATTGGTTAAGATTGAGGGTGTGGCATGAAAAAATTAATCTAAGATTAAATACATATTTGTAGGCTTTCATGATAGCTTTCGGGCATTTCATCATAAACATGAAATCAAATTCTCAATTTGTAAGAGTTGATCTTAGAAACATGTTTATGAAAACAAGTTTTCCAAAGCTCCTACAAATTATCCTAGAAAGACAAATTTTGGTTTACACTATCTATTAGCTTTGGCTTACTACATTGTCTTATTTATTAATTTTACATGTTAGCCATGTAAAATTGATTTACAAAAGCAGATCACCTTCAAAAAATTAATAAACAACATATTATATGTTTCATCGATAGCTATCAAAGTTGATCGTTTCATCGAAAAATCTGTTTCCAAAATCAACATGAGAAATTCTATTGTCAAAAGACTCCACTAATTTGAATGACAAATCATTAAAGATTTGAAAGGGCAAATCAAATTTAAGTTGTTGTTTGGTTTTTCATCAACAACTAAATTTCATGAAATTAGAGAGATGAACAAAATATCACTAGGGATTACCAAGAAAGATAGAGAGTTACTAAATGAGAGAGAGTAGGACGAGGATGATCAATCACTTCATATTTAGATTTGGATTGACGAGTGAGAGACGATTAACTAGGGTTTTTTGGTTGGAGAAATCGCACTATGTCCGGTTGTTTTAGTTTGATAAAGTGAAGGGCAATCTTGTCTTTACACTAATGGGAGGGAACGGACTAACTAGTAAAAGGGTAAGACTCCACTTAGTTTAGTCCAAAGTTTGTATGATTACCTAATTCGTTGCATTATCTAATTATGGGAAGTGAACAACGGATTACAACTAATCCAATGGATTAGCTAAGCAGTCATGCAAACCAAACATACCACAAGTTACCAAGAGGCTCGGCTAAGAAATCAAGGCCTAGAAAATTAAGAATTCTACTTCTAATGGCTTTCTTGCATATGACAATGAATCATATTGGCTTAAAACAAATTAATAGATCGAGAATGAGTTTAATAATAGGAATTAATATAACTTTTTAAAAATAGAAAATGTCATACTAATATATACATATATGCAATCCTATATCGATATATATATATATATACATATATGTATCTACACATATCTCATTTCATTTGAGGGAGGGGATTTGCTAATGTTGTGAGAATGTGAGGGTAATTAAAGTTGGTAATGTTTGCTAATATTAATTAGCGACTCGCCATGTGGATAAAATAGTAAAAGTGGAGTGGGGAAAAAGTGTAAAAGCACATCAATATCATACTCGTGTCATGTTGCTATTGGTAGATATTGTGATGGCCCCTTCTCTAATCTAAGGCACCGCCTAGCCTAATCCCGTAATTAAGCCCTAATTTAGCCACATAAGACTTAACTACGTATTAGTCAGCCCTTTTGTCATATTCCCCTCATTAAATATGTTCAGGATAAGTAACACACATGTCACATTTCAATTGAAGTTTCAGAGTTAATTAAAATATTCTTTTAAGAATTATAAGATTTAGCGAAAGTCTTAACAGATTATGCAAAAGCAATATATTAAATCCTAAGTATGGAAACCAAGAAATAATGATAACATGCATATGTATAATAAAGTGGCGAATATAAACAGTGTAATGGTCATCATAAGTTGGTCAACTAAATGCTCCACCCAATATACAACCCCAAAATGAATCAAAGACATAACTGTATAATACACAAAATATCAAAACCTATAAAACGTCGATGTAGAAGTACGCAACTAGCTCAGAGGTAGTCGCCGATCTTCTCCTTGCCAAGCCTGCTTGTCGAGGGCTCTGAACCCGCCATCATAAAAAAGACGGTGAGTACAAAAAGTAACAGTAATCCCCGTTGACATATTTACTCACATTTCCAAAAGACTAAATGGTATTTAAAAGAATAATTTTAATAAAGAAAGACTAGTACTAGAAATATGCTAATAAATGTCACAGTTAAACAAATGAAACTAACATAAGGCTAAATAATTATGATCTAGATCCGATCGGTCATGACATACGTCAGTGAAGCCGTTTAAACCACTAAAGTCAAATATCACTAGGGACTCTAACCCCCAGTGTCACCATAGACTCTAACCTTGGTATATCGACAACCTCAGGGATTCTAACCCTGTGTGTTGCATTATAGTGACAAGTTTTGACATCCCCAGGGACTCAACCCCATGTGCCAATCAACTCTAACATAATGCAATGGACTCTAGATTCTATAACTACTTTATAATTCCAAGAAATTGACTTGTTAAGGATTCCAAGGCTTGGCTATGCTACAAATCACAATTCCCAAAGAGTATAATTCCATTAAGACACCCACAAATTCACAATTCCTAATAGCATACTATTTACACTATATTCACTATGAAACAACAAGAAATAGCATAAAGCACATGGATGGATTCAAAGAAACTCAATTTATCATAATATCATGAAAGTCAAGCTCAACAAATGAGGAGTGTCAAATAAGTTCATGATGTGAGAATACAATGCTTGACATAGTCAATATAGACTACAACAACAAGCATAAATTGAATATGAAATACAAATGAAATAATCAACGGGTATATTCACATCAAGCAATGTAAAGTCTTAGCTTTACCGGCCTACCGACACCCCAAATGTTGTATTCTAACTTGAGACTCTTTCCTAGGTTCATGATATAATTTTACATGTTTTTTAGTGTGTTTAGACCTTTAACTATGGTGTTGGACTTGTTTAAAGTATTTAGGTTGAAATTAAGAATCTGTTGATTTTCGTACTATCAGAGCAATTAACACGCTGGATAGCCTACCTAGCACGCTAATGACCTTATTAGCGTGGTACCCAAACTCTGTAGCGCGATATACGAGGTTAGCGCACAAGCTAATCACACCTAGCACACTATGTAGGAAAACCCATAATTCTGAACTTAGAATTTTGAGTTCTCTCCATACATAGGTCACCCCAACAACTTGGGATCTCTTTTCCACATCTCTAAAGACCCAAGACATCCATTAACAACATAAACTAGCCACACATCATATAATTTACGAACTCATCAAATTAATCTAAGTTGCTAATGTTAGAGAATTACCTATTTGATAAACACCTAACTTGATCAATACCTAGCTCCTTCACCAAATTCACTAAATCCTTGTTAATCTCCTTCTTCTCTAGCAAACTTTCTTAGCTCACAAGTTTTATCAAGGTTGAATGAATTGCATGAGTTGATTTCATGCTTTATATATATAGTAGATAAGGTTGATTCTTAGCCATTGATCTTGATGTGCATACGTATCCTAAGACTGATCTAATGGTCTACAACTTAGCCCATGTTCAACTAACTCAATCCAACTAACACCATTTCAAACTCAATTGGTTTTTAGATGTGCCAACACGTATCTCGATGAATATCAAATAGCTATTGTCTTAAATTTCTAACTTAGGTACATTTAATATATAATCAACTATAGCAACATTATATCAACTATATAAACTACACTAAGCTTAAGCCAACTTACCACATCACTCTCTACCATGGTCCCATGTCGACACTCATCTCGAGGCATGTCCCCACTTACGTCTCGACACCGATACACAAGTCGAATTGACTTAGTAGTCTACATAAATACAACACAACAAATCTAACATATACCTCGACCATCTTGCCTCAGTCGGTGCACGTATCACTGGGTGGGTCCCACGTCATGGATCAAAAATCCTGATAATAGATAATAAACGAGATTATAAATTTGGTTCGTGATAGACATTATACGAACAACTCACAAACACACATATATATTATATATCCATCATCTTCAAAAACATCGGATCATCTATGCAATATGTAAAGCTTCTCAAAAGGCATTTCATTTTAGAGACACTAAAGCCTTGTTTGGTATTAAGTGGAGATATATGCATAAGGAGATAACTCACTGGGAGTTGGAAGCTAATCTTGTTTAGTTGTCCAACTCCTTATGAGTTATCTCTCAACTTGCAGGAAAGGGTGTGAGATATCCCCTCACTCCCCAATGAAGAGATAACTCACGAGAGTTATGTGGACACAATTACCCCTCACAAATTTTCATTTACCCATGTCATTACCCTCTCAAATGCTTGTTATTAATTTATAATAAAAGATTAAATAAATCATTCATTTGCAAGAAAAAAAAAGTATTTTTCAAGTGAGAGAAATATTTTTGAGAAGTATCATTAGTTGTATTTTATAGTATTTTTTATTAATAATTATTTCAAATAAATATACAAAATTTATAATTATTTAATTTTGTTTAATATTTTGTAAATAATATTTTATGTTTTTTATTTAATTCAAGTTTTTATTTTGAATAAATAAATAGTTGTTCATGTGGTGAAAATAATAATGCTTTCTTTTTTATCTTAAAAATATGTTTGAAGGATATTTATGTCAATTCTCACATTTTACCATTTTTAAAATTTTAATTTGCAACTTCTCTGCAAGTTCAAAGTTCAACCAAACATGAAATATGAACTTACACTGTGAGTTAACTGTAACGACCCGCTCTAATTAATCTCGATGAACTGACAAATTACAGATTAAGATCATAAGCTCAGACTCACGTGGATGTCGCAGAAAAGTCCAGGGCACGCCTAACGAGGTAAAATTTGTTATTTTTGTGCGTGGGTGTTATTGGTTTTACTATTATTAAATAATTCGCGTTGCATTATTTGATATTTTATTGGTCGCGTTGTACGCATATAGTGACGAGAGTGTACTACGTCGCGGTGATCGCATAACGTCGGTGTATGGGATAGCCTGAGATTTAATTGTCACATCACACATCCCATCATATCACGCATCACATCACCATATCAAAACCCATCCCTCTTCATTCATTTCGTCCTTTCTCCAAAATAAACTTTTTTTTCTCTCATTTAAACGGACAGTGAGAGATGAAGAGAGGGAGAGAGAGAGAAAGAGAGAGAGAGAGAGAGAGAGAGAGAGAGAGAGAGAGAGAAAGAGAGTGAGAGAGAGACAACCAAGAGAGGGAGAGATGTTGAGGGAGCTCCGACGAGGAGCACCGGCGGCGCCGGCGGACTCCAACAGTAACTCAGCAATGCGGAGACGACGGCGGAGCTCACCAATGGGTCGACACGGCGAGCGAGCCAGCAGCAGCGCAAGGCGTCGGCAAGGAAGGAGGCGATGACGGTGGCGACGGCGGCAGCGACATCGACGCACTGAATGACATAGAGTAGCGGCGAGGTGGCATGTGCCGGAACAATCGATCCTCGGTATGATTCGAAAAGTGTGCCAAGAATCAAACTTTTTGGAATAAAAAGAAATTTATTACAAGTTTTGGTCTCACATTATAAATTCATTTAATGTGGCTCTAAAATAATAAAAATTGTATAATTGGACACTAGGGACTTAGGCTATCATAGTTGGGTGTCGGGTACGCATCTCGAGGCGTGTGCGAGACGTTTTGAAGGAGTTTTACAATTTGTTTGAAGTAAGTAAACCCATGAGAAAATTAGTTAAAACTCTTTTATGACACTTACTTTATTTCGCATTTCAATTATTTCATTGTGCTTTCTATTGCTGTTCATTTACTGTTCATCCACTCCCACGTATGTATGTGTGTTTGTCGACGGGGTCGGGCATGGCACACACTCACATTCTGGGGCTAGCTACCCCGAGCTATTCGAGTAATTGGCCATGTTAGGGGTACGCGGTAAGTATTCTCCGTGAGACCCGTAGGTCGAGAGATGTTTGACGAAGACTTAAGTCTACGTCATGGGCTCATCTCGAGAGATGTTTGGATAGGGTTCTCCCGTTCATGGGTTCCTCTCAATCGACCGTGAGATGTTTGGCGAGGTGGTCATCATGGGTTCCTATCGGTTTAGCTAAGACGATTCTCGGATGTCGACCAGGGTTCTCTGTCACGCTACACTAGTGTCCAAATTCGACTTCTCAACGACTTATTCTCGTGCGAATTTCCTTATTTTTGTCCTTTATTTGATTTGCATGAATTGTAGCCGTTTTATTGGATTTCGTGAATATTAGCTAACGTTCTCGGGATTTACTCACTTGGGATTTGTCATTGTTTTTTATGATGAATCGCAGATCCCGCGACGAGCCGAGGTAAGGGCGTCTTAAGCGACTACGTCTAAGTTAGGAGAGCCCGTCACTTTTTGCGTAGGTGGTTGTATGTATCTATTTATTATTTTTATGGGATTTTTGGGAAGGACTTGTATACCTGATACATGTATATGCTCACCTTTTGTACTTTTGTCGCTCTTGATATACATGGTATCTAATGCCGGGTTTCTACACTATAGCGTTATTTATACAATGCAAACTTTTCTTTCCTACGGTGTTTGCATATTTTAAAGGCTTCCGCTTGATGTTTAATTTATAATAATTTAACAAATCGTTAACAACCTAGCTTAGTCAATTTAATATAATATTCATAAAAACACCTATAACTACTAAGTTAAGGCAAATAAGATACGTACAAGGGTTTAGGTCGCGGACAGTTAAAATAAGCGTGCAGTGACGTGGCATGCTTGGTGACGTATCTGGCGACGTGGCGGTACTCGTTTGCCACGGTGTTTGAGGCCATCACAGTTGGTATCAGAGACTAGGTTTAAGCGAAACTAGGGGAAAATGTAATACAATTGAATAAAACCTAACAACAAACAATAGATGTGGAAACCTGAAGATCCTGACTTAGAGCTTTAGTTGGGAAGCGAACATGAGACGAGTAGTACCAACACTTATACATTATATATTTTAATTTGTAATAATATATATGCGTATATGAGGTTGATACGGACCTTCGCTATACATATACGACCTTGACGGACAACCGACTCCACCCTCGAAGGATGGCGGACAGACGAGTGGTACTACGCCTATCGCGACTGATCGAGTGTACTTGATCGGATTGCGGCACACGATCGACAGTTCGAACAGATGATGGTCTTGCTCCGTACTCAGGCAGCGGCTATCGCGACGCTTATTTCCGCCATCACGCGAGCGCCACAGAGCCGACAGCGGTGCCGATTGTTCAGGGTACGCCTGTCACTGCAGTTATGACAGAGACTATTACACCGACTACAATTTTAAAGACTCGTACTGAGGCTATCATACGGCATCTACACACGCAGTGACTCGGACATACCGGAGTTCACTTTCACGGGTGATGCGAGTATACTACCGACCACTAGGGGTAGATTGGCTACGATCTTAGAGATGGAAGTATTTGCAGGGATAGTAGAGTCAACCGGGACCCCAGAGGTTAGACTTGAGGATGTCCCAATTGTCAATGAGTTTCTCGATGTCTTTCCGGAGGATTTACCTGGATTGCCCCCACACAGAGAGATTGCGTTCGTTATTAAGCTAGTGTCGGGTGCACAACGGATAGCTGGCAGACCGTACCGAATGTCACCGAATGAGCGGAAGGAGTTGAAGACTCAACTGGAAGATTTAGAGAAGAAGGGGTTTATACAGACGAGCATATCACCATAGGGAGCACCGGTCCTATTCGTTAAGAAGAAGGATAGTAGCTTGAGGATGTGCATTGACTTGAGGAAATTGAACCAGGTGACATTACGAAATTGTTAACCTTTGCCAAAGATCGACGATTTATTTGATTAGTTGGTTGGAGCCGTGTCTTCTCTAAGATCGACTTGAGATCGGGTTATCATCAACTCAGGATTCGAGATGGAGACATACCTAAGATTGCATTCAACATCAGATATGGGTTATTTGAGTTTACAGTGATGTCGTTCGGACTTACGAATGCACCAGCCATGTTAATGGACTTGATACACAGAGTATTAAAGCCGTAGTTGGATAAATTCGTCATAGTCTTCATTAATGACATATTGATCTACATCAAGACTCGTGAAGATCACGGGCAACATCTCAGGCAGATACTGATGACGTTGAGAGAGCACAAACTATATGCTAAGTTCAGTAAGTTTGAGTTTTGGCTGTTAGAAGTCAGGTTCTTGGGACACGTGATCAGTGACAAAGGTATATCAACTGGACCGAGTAAAATTCATGTTGTCATAGATTGGCTGACACCTGAGATAGTGACAGATATCAGGAGCTTCTAGGGTTGACAGGATACTATCTACGATTTGTAAAGGACTTCTCGAAAATCGCCACGCCAATGACTGAATTGACAAAGAAGGATGTACCCTTCATTTGGTCAAAGGGGTGCGAGGACGCATTTACACAATTAAAGTTGAGACTAACTACTACACCATTACTAGTGTTGCCAGAGCCAGGTAAGGGATTGACAATTCATACTGATGATCGCAGCACAAAGCTAGGTTGTGTACTAATGTAGGGGGACAGCGTAATCGCCTAACTATCCCGATAGTTGAGGACCCATGAGAGGAATTTTCCAGTGCACGACTTGGAGCTTGCAGCAGTCCTATTTGCACTCAAGGTATGGAGAAACTACCTCTACGGTGAGAGGTCCACATTGCATACAAATCATAAGAATTTGAGATATTTATTTACTTAGAAAGATCTGAACATGAGACAACGACGTTGGCTAGAGTTGTTGAAGGACTACGACTTCTCCATCGAATATCAGCCTGGGAGGGCAAATGTCATAGTAGATGCATTGAGTAGGAGAGGACCATATTTGAGACAGTTGTTTGTCATATGATGCACGAGTATGGTTTACTTGAGGCGGCAAAAACACTGAGTTTGACAGAGGTTCCTGCTACAGCGGACGCACAAACTCGTGGACAGATTGGTATGCCGTCTATTTCTATTTTGCGAGTGTTCGAGTGTCAGAGGGCTAACGAGATGTACTTGAGATTCAATGAGATGTCACAAAGTCCCGATCACCCAGATCGGAGCGAGTATGTGGATCAATGTTTGAGGCACTGAGGGAGGTTATGGATTCCAGCAGTGGCAGAGATATGTGATGGGATACTCCAGGAGGCTTACGGGTCTCAGTATACAGTGCATCTTGGTAGGACCAAAATGTATCACGATATGCTACGATTATTTTAGTGGTCAGGGATGAAGGCGAACGTCGACGCTTATGTTGGGGGATGTGAGGTGTGTCAGCATGTTAAGGCTGAGCACAAGAGGCTTGAAGGGTTATTACAGCCGCTGCCCATCCTTAAGTGGAAATGGGAACACATTACGATGGATTTCGTTTGTGGATTCCGCAGACTTCGCGAAACACGATGCGATATGGGTAATCGTGGACAGGTTGTTGAAGTCAGCTCATTTCCAACCAGTCTCTATAAAGTATAATTTCATACAGTTGAGCATATTATTCGAAAAAGAGATTGTACGACTGCACGGAGTACTAATCTCGATTGTTTCAAATCGAGACAGTCGTCTTACATCATCATTGTGGCAAGCTATGTAGGAGCAGTTTGGTACTAGATTACAGTTTAACTCTACATTCCATCCTCAGACAGACGAGATAGTCAGAAAGTTAATACGGATACTCGAGGATATGCTTAGGGCATGTGTGTTGCAGTTTGGCGAGTCTTGGGAGGAGCACTTGCCGCTCTGTGAATTTGCTTACAACAACAGCTATCGGGCCAATATTGGGATGCCACCATTTGAAGCTCTATACGGTAGACCGTGTAGATCACCGGCTTGTTGGGCAAAGCCCGAGGATTGCAGCAGCTGTGGGGCCTGAGATTGTTGTGGACCACACAAAGAAGGTGAGGCTAATTCGTTAACGGTTGCTGGCTGCCCAACACAAACATAAGAAGTATGCGGATATGTATCGCGATGGGTTGAGCTACGAGGTAGATGATTGGGTCTACTTGAAAGTTTCTCCGTTGAAGGGTCATCAAAGATTTGGGGTCAAAGGGAAACTAGCACCAAGATTTATTGAGTTGTTTCAAATTGAGAAACGAGTTGGGAAGGTCGCTTATCAGTTGAGATTGTCAAGTCGATTGGCAGGGGTTCATAATGTTTTTCATTTTTCGATTTTACGGTGGCTAGATCGGGACCGAGATCGATGGTTGATATTATTAGAATCGAGGTTCGACCATATGTGACATACGAGGAACACCCTATTGAGATAGTGGATCACAAAGTATAGACTTTTAGAAGGAAAGAAATACCACTTGTACTCGTTCGATGACAGTATCATAAAAATGAGGCGTCACTTAGGAGAGAAAGTCTACCTTGCGATAGCGGTACCCCCACTTGTTCAAAGGTAAAGATTTCATTAAATTTGAATTTCGGGACAAAATTCCTTTTAGTTGGAAAGATTGTAATGGCCCGCTCTAATTAATCCCGATTAATTGACAAATTACAGATTAAGATTCTAAGCTCAGACCCACGTGGACGTCGCAGAAAAGTATAGGGCACGCCTAACGAGGTAAAATTTGTTATTTTTGTGTGTGAGTATTATTTATTTTACTATTATTAAATAACTCGCATCGCATTATTTAATATTTTATCGGTCGAGTTGTGCGCGTGTAGTGACGAGAGTGTACGACATCGCGGTGAGCGCGGAACGCCGGTCTATGGGATAACCTGGGATTTAGTTGTCACATCACACATCCCATCATATCACATATCACATCACCATATCAAAACCCATCCCTCATCATTCATTTCGTCTCTTTCAAAAAAATAATTTTTTTTCTCATTTAAACCGACCGTGAGAGAGGAAGAGAGAGGGAGAGAGAGAGAGAGAAGAAAGAGAGTGTGAGAGAGAGGGAGAGAGGTGGAGGGAGCACCAGCGGTGCTGACAGACTCCAGCAGTGACTCCAGCAGCGCCGCGGACGATGGAGCTCACCAGCGGCGGATGGCGGCTCTACTGCGCGGCGACAAGCGGCCGGCTCGCGGCATTGCGGCTTCGCGGTGGCGGTGGCGAGGTGGCGGTGGCAGTGGCACAAGTGCGGTGAACGACGTGGAGTTGCGACGCGGTGGCGCGTTCCCGGAACAATCGATCCTCGGTATGATTCGAAAAATGTGCCAAGAATCGAACTTTTTGGAATAAGAAGAAATTTATTACAAATTTTGTTCTCACATTATAAATTCATTTAATATGGCTATAAAATAATAAAAATTGTATAATTGGACACTAGGGACTTAGGCTACCATAGTCGGGTGTCGAGTACGCATCTTCGAGGCGTGTGCGGGGCGTTTTGAAGGCATTTTGCGATTTGTTTAAAGTAAGTAAACCCATGAGAAAATTAGTTAAAACTCTTTCATGGCATTTACTTTATTTCACATTTCAATTATTCCATTGTGCTTCCTATTGTTGTTCATTTATTGTTCATCCACTCCCACGTGTGTATGTGTGTTTGTCGATTGGGCCGCGCATGACATGGACTCACACCCCGGGGCTAGCTACCTCGTGTTGTTCGAGTAATTGGCCATGTTAGGATTACGCGGTGAGCATTCTTCGCGAGACCCGTAGGTTGAGAGATGTTTGACGAAGACCTAAGTCTACGTCATGGGTTCCTCTTGAGAGATGTTTGGATAGGGTTCTCCCGTTTGTAGGTTCCTCTCATTCGACTGTGAGATGTTTAGAGAGGTGGTCATCATGGGTTCCTCTCGAATTAGCTAAGACGATTCCCGGATGTCGACCAGGGTTCTCCGTCACGCTACACTCGTGTCCAAATTGGACTTCTAAACAACTTATTTTCATGTGAATTTCCTTATTCTTGTCCTTTATTTAAATTACATGAATGGTAGCCATTTTATTGGATTTCGTAAATATTAGCTAACGTTCTCTAGGATTTACTCACCTGGATTTTGGCATTGTTTTTTTGCGACAAATCGCAGATCCCGCGACAAGTTGAGGCAAGGGCGTCTTAGGCGACCACGTCTAATTTGGGAGAGTCCGTCACTTTTTGCATAGGTGGTTGTATGTCTCTATTTACTGTTTTATGAAATTCTTTGGAAGAACTTGTATACCTAATACATGTATATGCTCACCTTTTGTACTTTTGTCGCTCTTAATATACATGGTATCTAATGCGGGGTTTCTACACTATAGGGTTATTTATACAATGCAAACTTTTCTTTCATACGGTGTTTATATATTTTAAAGGCTTCCGCTTGATGTTTAATTTATAATAATTTAACAAATCGTGAACAACTTAACTTAGTCAATTTAATATAATATTCATAAAAACACCCATAAATACTAAGTTAAGGCGAATAAGATACGTACAAGGGTTTAGGTCGCGGACAGTTAATATAAGTGTGCGGTGACGTGGCATGCTTGGTGACGTGTGGCGACGTGGCAGTACCCGTTTGCCTCGGAGTTTGGGGCCGTCACAATAACTCCAGGGAGTTTTCTCCGCTCGCAATGTAAGTTGACAAAACGACCCAAACGAGGCCTAGTTCATTGTTTTAGTATATGCTATATAGTATGCACTTTTAGAGCGGACACTTATCTCTATGTATATCTAGCAGATCATCACGACATATTAATGCCACTTCAAATAATCAATCGGGTGACTCAATAGTTTGGTACATAGTTTGAGAGTAAGAAGTCATGGATTTGAACCCCGATGGGGAGCACTTCATTTCTTTCTTATAAAAAAAAATTAAGAAAACACTAGAAAGACAACAGGTAAGTCACACCTCAATACATATCGGTCCACATGAGCCATTCGCACATACTCCATCCGCATATTATACATCGATGTTCGTATGTGCCCGCTTCCTGAAGTGCGTATGAACGACTATTGTGGGCCAATTTGTGTTGGGTATCACTTCCCGTTGTCATTCTAACACTTATCAAAAATTAATGCCACATCAAATAAGAGTGGAGGAGTCATAAGTTGTAAGTTGTAACTCATCAGTTTTGATCCATCTTTACTGTGGGTGGGTTTGGGGTTTTCCATTGTTGCACGGAAGTTGACTTCTAGGGTTCCACTTTATGAGTAACAATCTGTTACAGCTGACAAGTGCACTTCAAAATCGCTTTACTTAGATTAGACAGCAACTGCATGTAATGGTTAAACCCAAATGTAGTAGTGTTTAAAGCCTATGCCAGTTGTAACCAACAAAAAAAAAGTCTATCCAGCTCACTATTCTATTAGTAATGCTCTGTTGCATAATGTGTCACAATTTTTTTTGTGCACAAAAATTAAGGTGACGATTGATTCACAATTAAGCTTTTATAATAAGACTAATTTACTTCTCATAAAAGGACTCTATTTATTGTAGGTATTGTATAAAAACCAATGATTGACGGTTTCATTAATTAAATAAAGCAGTGTTAAAATTGAAAATGAAACATTTAAATGCTTCTTGATGTATTGTGGAACAAAAAATGTGACACTTGAATCGGTGGGAGTAGTAAACTTCTTATCATTAAACATCTCAAGGAGTGATTAAATTCGATCCCATCCAACTATGAAAGTCTAAAAATTAGGTCCCACAATCATTTTAAATAGGGAATAAATTAATGAGCCACAAATGCTCTTGCGTATATATGTAGGGCCGACGACATTGCCCTTCAGGGCTATAGATGCCCTTATTTTGAAGAGTTTTGCTTGACAACCCCAACTCATGTCAAGAATGCACAAGCCGTATGTGTATGCCTCGAGATGTGAGCTTATATGCCTCACGGTGCAAAAAAAATGGGTTAAGGGCCTAATGTGCGTTGCAATGTCATTCTAGCATTGGCCTACTTTGAACCACTTTTATTTAATTTGCTTTAATTCAAGTTGTATATATGTATATATATTGGTCGACCCACGAAGAAAATCAACCAAAACTAGATCATATGAGTCCCTAATGAACAAAAAAACTTCGACATCGAAGCCACGATCATTGCTCTTCTAATGCAAGCAAGGACAGAGCAGGGTTTGTCCCCAATTAGGTTCATGGCTGAACCGAGCATAGTCGGAACTGGAGAACAACAACCCATTCAATTGTCGGAACTTGTGGTGTTATATCTCGATGACTGGGATATGCGCCTCAATTTGGGAGGTAGCACTAGCGGGTAATCTGGGCCTCGAAAATGTTCCTCTCCAATTGCGGTATAGTGATAGCTAGCTACCCGATAGACCCACCGGTGGGGGACGCTAGTGATACGACGGATGCTAGGCTTAGGAAAAAATAATGACGTCTTGCCTCGAGGATAGATTATAGTAGGCCGAATAAGATGGGAGCAGGTCCATCTCGATACGCATAATCACTTGGAATGTTAGGGGCTTGGGGGATGCGAATAAAAGGAGGTTGATTAAGGAGAGGTTAAGAAGCAAAACCCGGATATTTTGATACTTCAGGAGACGAAACGGGAGAGTCCTAATCGCCAAAAGGTGGCGAGGGTGTGGAGCTGTAGATTTAAGAAATGGGCAACACTTGACTCGGTTGGAGCTAGTAGGGGAATAGTGATCATTTAGCATACGTGCAGGATTAAGGTAGTGTTTAGCTTAGTCGGATTTTTTCAGTGTCCATTCATTCAATTAGAAGGAGAGGGCAATGCTTGTTGGTAAGTTAGTGGCTTATATGGGCCGACGTCTTGTAGATGTAGGGTAGATTTTTAGGATGAGTTAGGTGCTCTCTACGGGTTGTGCACTGTGACAACCCTAGTTTCCCAAAAATTGGGACTTACCCAGCCTAAGTCCACGTGGACCCCCGAGCTAGCCTCGCAAGGTCAATGCAGGTCTAATAAGCCTTTTGATCCATTTATATAAGTAAATTCATAATCTTACGTCGAGTTATTAATATTTTTCAAGTTTTACAAGTTAGGAAAGTAATTAATACATTAACTAACTCAACAATAAAGTAAAAGAGCAGGACATCCTAAATGTGGAACCCTATAAACATGTGTAATCATGTATATCTAGTTTCAAGTGTAATAACTAAGCAAAATGATATACAAGTCATATGTATCTCTCAACCCAAACAAGTATCCTAAGTGTGATAAAAAATCATATATAGGTAATACAAAAAATAAAAAACCTACAAAAATGAGTAGAGGTAGGCCGCTCTGATATCCACAGAGTAGATTGCCAAATATTGGCGCTTTTCCCTTGCTCGGCTATGGATCTGCACTCGGTCAAACACAAGAATGTTGAGTCTAATGAGTAAAAGCTAGTATGATCTAAATAATAATTCAAAATAAATAAGCAGTCTAAAAGTCATGCGGATAATAAGAAAGCTACATGGAATGCATGATAATAAGACTATAAAAAAGTACAACGAGGAATGAGTGTCAAAAGAAGTAATAGAGAAGTATTAAGTAGTCTAAGACCACCAAGTGCGGGTGCCATAGGGTCGGGGTCATAGAGTCGCGGTAACGCCAAACAGACTCAGATTCTAGGATGCGGCAACGCCTGTTGTCGTGAATGAGTTATATCAACGGTGCCCTAGATAAAACACATCACATTTCGACCAAGCAATCCAGTGACTCAAGGTCATGGTTCTGGTTGCAAGTCGGTGACCACTCCATCAGAGACACTGTAATGAATAGTAGTGGCAAAAAAGGGGTCCGACCGAGTACGGGTCTGGACACCTTCTTAATAACAACTAAAAATAGTGTCGGGACTCGTACCCGTTTTTGAAACGAAAACTTTTTTTTGTTCGAACCCGTACCCAATTTTTGTTCGGGTCTTGACACCTCCTTATTAACAAAATGCATGATTTTTATGTTGTCATGCATTCCATCACTACAAAAAGACATGTTATATATTCAAAATTCAAGTCTTACAAATTTTCATATAAAAATGACATCATCATTAGTGAAATTACAATACAAACATCACGAAATTTTCAAAATGCCACTATAAATAAATAAAATATTATTTAAATTAATCGTTAAATTGGTACCAATTTTTAAGAAACTTTGTCTGAACCCGGACTCTTTTTATAAAACGGACAAAAAAAAAAACATATCCGGGACCGTATTTATTTTGAAAAAACTATATGAACCCATTTAAAGCGGGTCCAAAAAAATGTGGACAAACGGGCCCGTACACTTTTTACCACCTCTACTAATGACTGCTTGGCCCTCCGACACTCATATAAGGGTTGGAACTTCCAAGAAAGGGACACATTGCAATATCAATAAAATATAAGCTTAAATGAACTACTGCGCATTTCCTAGCTGATTTTACTTACCTCAATATTGCAAAAATACCAATCGAATCATAGCTCCCACACGCCTGAAAGTATGTACCCGATGCCTAACACTACCATCCTAGGCTCCTGACATCAATTTACAATGAATTAGGTGTGCTTGAGCTTATTTGATAAAGTTTAAAATTTTAAATCCCAAAATAATTTAAAATAGAGAATTTATTATTTCGTAGCCTTAAGCATGTCTCGAGACTTGTATTAAAGATCTCAAAATCATGCCTTCATATTTCAGAGTCAAATCCTTACTAACGAGGTAGTCGAGATGAGACGAGAAAAACCCAACTATGAGAAAATCCCCCATGCATTATTTTATTTTATTTAAAAAAAAAAAGAATTATATTAAAATTTTGAAGTATACATTTATCCTTTGATTTCTACATAATGTACACAAGATTAGGCATATATATATATGAATATATATATACTTTACCATTATATATGTGTATATTATTTCTTTTCTTTTATAGTTATATTTGGTTTATATAAATATGTCTTATATTTATTTATATATTTGTTATTGTTATGGAATATGGATGACCATGCATGTACACCAACATATTGTGTAGTCATGT
Source organism: Stephania yunnanensis (assembly GCA_039657365.1). Classification (NCBI taxonomy): domain Eukaryota; kingdom Viridiplantae; phylum Streptophyta; class Magnoliopsida; order Ranunculales; family Menispermaceae; genus Stephania; species Stephania yunnanensis. The sequence goes on along the minus strand of CM077582.1, from coordinate 59,124,056 downwards.
AACTTGTGTATATATTGTCATGTAACTTGTAATCCTCTCCAATGTACACCAACTCTTTCATGTATTGTCTATGTTGCTTGTGATGTGTTGTATGACATGGGGTGTATGTGTTGCTTGTACACATTGTATGAAGTACATTTATCATCATCACCAAATGGCCTATATAAAGGGTGCCAACCTCATTGTAAAAACACACCAAGTTGAATGAAAACTTCTCATTCCAACTATCTCATTTATTCTCTTCTCCTTTGTAGTAGTAGTTTATAGTAGTAGAAGTTCTTAGTCTTCTATTTCCTTCTCTAGTTATTAGCAAGTTCTAATTCAATTTACAACACGTTATCAGCACGAGCTTGCTATAGCATTAAGGAGATCTTGAAGTTCAAGAAGGCTTGTTAAGGAGAGAAAGCTAGGAAGGTATAACTTTTGTTATTTAAATAAGTTCAATTTACTTCTATATTATCATGGTTGCTTCCTTTTATCTATGCATACTTTATTCATATATTATGCATTATAGCGTCACCGATTGCGAAAGTATGCTCTGTAGTTGCGTCTTGTACGATCTTCTACATCAGAAATCAAAAGTCAATATGCGACATAACTAGTTTTCTCTTAAAACTACAAACGATTAGTTATTGTTCTATTCTTGATTTTATAATACAAATCATGCTATAAGTTTGAGTTGATAGTGGGTAAGCCTTGTCCCCGGTAAAGCTAAACATTGAAAGGGAGACGGGTTATCCCGTTCGAGGAGGCATGACATTAAGCAGACTTTGTCTCGCCACCCAACCTGGAGGTTGTCCCACCAACTCATACGAATAGTACATTTGATTATTAATAAATCAAGTTGTGAACATATACTTAATCATATGTTATGTTTTTTTTTATTTACATAAAAAGAAAAGAGAAAATTATTTTATATTATATTTAATTTACTTTCAAAATATTAATCAACCATAGTTGAATTTGTTATCTTATTATAATTCTTGTCATGATAATTAGATATTACAAATTATGAATAAAGCTTGTATCCATGCAAGGTTGTATGTTGTACACAATCATTCACCAATTTCTCTTTAGAGATTTGAAAAGTGAATATTTCACTTTATATATATTTTCACCTTATGGAGTTATATATATACATACCAAAAGGGTAATGCTCCAAAAAGCTCAAAATGAGCGGCTGGGTCTCATGCTACAAAATTTAATCAGTCAAATATTAATTATAATTCCACAATTTTAATTACCTCTATGTTGAGGCTATGTGAAAATATGACCGATGAGACAATAAAGAGGTCACGTGGCCCGCCTCGATTAATTGTCGCAACAAATATCGAGTGCGCACGTCAATCCAATAAATATTAAGGATTGATTTCTTGTCTCATGGTAGCTGAGTAAAATAATGAGATATTATAAATATAATATCGCTCCCGTCCAATTAGTTCAGCTTCAAATTAAGAAGCATATGTTGCATATAATGATCATGATCGCAATAATAAATTTATGGACGTGGAAAAGGTGAAAATATCAGGTAAAGGTCGTATTGACAATTCCATCAAAAATTGGAATAAAAGTGGTGCACCACTACAAAGGGCAAATAATTATTGACAATGAGCGCTCATAATTGTGACATTTTTTTAGTCATATATGAAAGGCTATTTTGCCTAAATATTGTCATATATATGCCTGAATATTTTTGTGACCTTTACCATGCATTCAAAATCAAAGGCAAAATATTATGAATTTTATCATTGAAATATGACTCTTTTTCTGATTTTCCAAACATTATTTGTCCAGATGGATCAACAAATCATGTGTTCAAGTCATGAATCAAATAAGAGCGATATATGCCTTGCTGATTGTGCTACAACGCATACAATCCTTAAAAACAGAGAATATTTCTCCAATTTGAATTTAGCCGAGGCTAATGTTCAAACAATATCCTGCACCTCCAATTTGATTAATGGCTCGAAGAGCAAATATTATGTTGCCTGGGGGAACAACAATTCATGTTGACAATGCCTTATACTCTGAAAAATCCAGAAGAAATTTACTGAGCTTTAAAGATATTCGACAAAATGGATATCACATTGAAACCGTGAATGAAAATAATAGAGAATTTCTCTATGTCACATTGGTTTCAAATGGGAAAAAGAAGTGTTAGAAAAATTCCCAACTTTATCATCTGGATTATATTTTACTCATATAAGGCATGTCGAAACGAATGTCGTCTTGAATAAGAAAATTAATGATCCAAAGACATTCATTTTATGGCATGACCGCTTGGTCATCCAGGATCATCAATGATGCGAAGAATAATTAATAATTCGCATGGACATCCTTTAAGGAGTCACAAAATATTTTCAACTGGTGATTATAATTGTGCTAGTTGTTCTCAAGGTAAATTGATAGTTAAACCATCCCCAAGTAAAATTGTTGTGGAATCCCCGGTTTTCTTAGAACGCATTCAGGGAGACATATGTGGTCCTATTCATCCTCACTGTGGACCATTCGGATATTTCATGGTTTTGATAGATGCATCAACTAGGTGGTCACATGTTTGTTTGCTTTCAACCCGCAATGTTGCATTTGCTAGACTTTTAGCACAAATCATTAAGTTAAGAGCACAATTTCCTGACAACCCAATCAAGACCATCCGTCTTGATAATGCCAGGGAATTTCAATCTCAAGCATTTAGAAATTATTGCATTTCTATAGGAATTACCATTGAACATTCTGTTCCACATGTGCATACCCAGAATGGTTTGGCGTAATCTCTTATCAAACGCATTCAATTGATTGCCGCACCTTTAATCATAAGAACTAAGTTATCAACTTCAGTTTGGGGACATGCAAATTCCTTCATGCAAAGATCTATCATTCGTTATAGGCCTATCGCATACCATGAACATTCCCCCATGCAACTCATTTTAGGTCAACAACCAAATATTTCACACTTGAGAATTTTTGGTTGTGCAGTGTATGTTCCTATACCACCTCCCAATAGAACTAAGATGGGTCCACAACGAAAACTTGGGATTTATGTTGGATTTAACTCATCGTCCATTATAAGATACCTTGAGCCCTTAACAGGGGATTTATTTACAAAGACGTTTTGCTGATTGTCACTTTGATGAAGCAATTTTCCCACCATTAGGGGGAGATAAGAAGCCAATTCAAAAGGAATGGCGCGAAATTGCTTGGAATGCATCAACTTTATCACATTATGATCCACGCACAAATCAGTGTGAACTTGAAGTTCAAAAGATCATTCATTTGCAACAAATTGTAAATCAATTACCCGATGCATTTAATGATGCAAAACAAGTGACAAAATCACACATTCCAATCAGTAAATGCTCTCGCAAGAATTGATGTCTATGTGCAACAAAATGCATAAGAATCAACGAAACGCTTAAAGCGTGAAGACCATTGGTTCAAAGGATACAATTCCTCGAAAGAGGAAAACGGGAGTAAAAATAAATACAAATCAAAATACTCCCGAGAAAGCACAAGAATCCTTTGATAAGAGTTTGTCGAACAAGTTGATTCTCGATGAGGAACAACTTCCTCTAGAAAAGAGGAAAAAGATGAAAATAATGAGATCTCAATAAATTATTTAAACTCGGTAAGATTTGGGATCGAAATGAAATTGTTCCCGATGATATATTTGCTTTCAATGTGTCCTTTGAAATATGTGAAAATGATGATGATCCGAACCACGATCAAGTGGACGAATGTCGAAAAGACCCGATTGGCAAAAATGGCAAGAGGCTATCCAAGCAGTAGCTAAACTCGTTAAGGAAACGAGAGGTTTTTGGACCAATTGTCCAAACGCCGATGGCGTAAAACCCGTTGGATATAAATGGGTATTTGTACGAAAGAGAAACGAAAAAAATGAAGTTACAAGGTACAAAGCAAGACTTGTAGCTCAAGGTTTCTCACAAAGACCGACATCGATTATGAGGAAACATATTCTCTCGTTATAGATGCAATCACATTTCGGTTCTTGATAAGCCTTTGCAGCCTCTGAAGTGGCTTGATATGCATTTAATGGATGTCGTTACATAAAGATATCTATACGGATCCCTGACAAGTGAGATATATATGAAAATCCCTGATGGATTTGTAATATCCGATGAAATAAAATCAAAACCTCATAACATGCACTCTATAAAATTACAAAGGTCTTTGTACGGATTGAAACAATCTGGACGAATGTGGTACAAACGCCTCAGTGATTATTTACTGAAAGAAGGATATGTAAATAATCCGCTTTGCCCATGTGTCTTCATTAAAAGATCATCAACAGGATTTGTGATTATTGTTGTATATGTTGATGATTTAAATATAGTGGGAAACCACGACGACATCGTTAGAACATCCGAATACTTGAAAAAGGAATTCGAGATGAAAGAACTTGAAAACAAGACTTTGTCTTGGTTTGCAAATTGAACATTTTTCAAGTGGAGTATTTGTCCATCAATCAAATTATATTGAAAAAATATTAAAAAGATTTTATATGGACAAGGCGCATCCATTGAGCTCTCCAATGGTTGTCAGATCACTTGAAGTGGATAAAGATCCATTTCGACCTCATGAAAGTGATGAAGAGCTACTTGGTCCGAGGTACCATATTTAAGTGCAATCGGTGCACTTATGTATCTTGCAAATTGTACAAGACCCGACATTGCTTTGCTTTGTCAACCTACTTGCAAGATACGCTCATCACCAACTCGAAGACATTGGAATGGTGTTAAACATATTTTCCGATATCTTCGAGGAACAAGTGACATGGGTTTATTCTACTCGAGAGGGGTAAAATGAATCTCCAAGGATAAGCCGATGGCTGGATTTTTATCCGATCCCCACAAGGCCCGTTCTCAAACGGGATATGTATTCACATGTGGTAATATCATTTTATCATGGAAGTCAATAAAGCAAACAATGGTTGCTACTTCTTCCAACCATTCTGAAGTACTTGCAATTCATGAAGCAAGTCGTGAATGTGTATGGTCGAGAAATATGATTGAACATATTCAAGAATCATGTGGATTGTCTTCAATAAAAGATTCTCCAACCATATTATATGAAGATAACGCATCATGTATTGCACAATTAAGTGAAGGATTCATAAAAGGGGACAGAACAAAACATATTTCACAAAAATTCTTTTATGCCCATGAGCTTCAGAAGAATGGTGAAATTGATGTCAAGCAAATCCGATCGAGTGATAATCTTGCTGATCTATTCACAAAAGCCTTACCAACCACGACATTTAAAAGGCTTTCATATGGTATTGGCTTGCGTAAACTTAAAGACATTGCAAGTAAAGAAACTGAACAAGTTTCACCCATGTTCACACGAGGGGGAGTTATTGATTAATGTATTGCACTCTTTTTCCCTTAGCTATGGTTTTATCCCATTGGGTTTTCCTAGCAAGGTTTTTTAATGAGGCAATCTTAACAATATTATGCCCATCTTAATATTTATGAGAATAGTGTACTCTTTTTCTTTTACTATATTTTTTCCCACAGGGTTTTTCTTAGTAAAAGTTTTAACGAGGCACAATCTCTAAGCAAGTGTCATCCAAGGGGGAGTGTTATGGAATATGGATGACCATGCATGTACACCAACATATTGTGTAGTCATGTAACTTGTATGTATCACTTAATAGTACCTCCACTTGTCTATGTATTGTCATGTAACTTGTAATCCTCTCCAATGTACACCAACTCTTTCATGTATTGTCTATGTTGCTTGTGATGTGTTGTATGACATGGGGTGTATGTGTTGCTTGTACACATTGTATGAAGTACATTTATCATCATCACCAAATGGCCTATATAAAGGGTGCCAACCTCATTGTAAAAACACACCAAGTTGAATGAAAACTTCTCATTCCAACTATCTCATTTCTTCTCTTCTCCTTTGTAGTAGTAGTTTGTAGTAGTAGAAGTTCTTAGTCTTCTATTTCCTTCTCTAGTTATTAGCAAGTTCCAATTCAATTTACAACAGTTATATATATATATATATATATTTGTTTATTTATTGGGCTAGCCTCTATTCGTCGCGCCGACCATCGGGGCCATGTGCACTAGCGTCATGGATGGACGAATGGGGTTAAGCACCATTTATGGTGCTCAAATTAACACCTTCTAATGGTGTACCCAACAACATCGAATGGTGTTGAGAATGGTGTCCAGCACCATTTATGCTACTCCACACCATTCATTGGTATACCTAACACCATTTATGGTGTAAAGCACCATGCTCGTACTAGGTCATTTTCCAAAAGTAGGGTGGGTATACAATTTACTATGCATTTTAAAATTATGGAAAAATTAAACTGATTTATATAAACTGTAAATTACACAAAATAGATTAAAATAGATAAAAATTATGAAAAAATTCTGAAAAGTTCTCGAAAAATATGAAAAATAGGGAAAGCTAGAAAAAAAATGAGTTCGAGGCTTTTCGGGCGTTTGGCACCCTGATATAATTCGAAAAAGGGTGCTAAAAACTTAATTTTTATGAAAATAAAAATGGCAAATCTATAATCACATACTATACTTGCATGTAATGCGACCCTAAAATTTTAATTGGTATAAATGGACACCAGGGACGTAGGAGTCGGGTGTCAGGTGCGCAAATCGAGGCATGGGCGGGACGTCTTGAGGACGAATTATGAATTTCGAGGTAAGTAAACCGGTTAGAAATGAGTTTTCCCTATTTTTCATATTTTTTGAGAATTTTTGAGAATTTTTCCATAATTTTTATCTATTTTAATCTAGTTTCTGTAATTTACAGTTTATATAAATCAGTTTATATAAATCGGTTTAATTAATTTAATTTTAATTATTATTTTATTAATGGGGGTGGATGTGCCCACGTGGACAGGACACATGGATAGCCAACTCACCGCCACCTCACAAACTTCAAAAATAGCCAATATTGGAAATTTATGAGGTGACAGTGAGGTGGCGGTGAGGTGGCAGTGAAGTTGTATGGATAGCGCATTTTGAAAAGGCGTTATCCATACAACCTCATACCACCTCAGCCGCCACCTCAGCCTAGCCCACGTGGACAGGACACATGGATAGCGCCTTTTCAAAAGGTGCTATCTATGTGTCCATTGTTAGGTTTTGGGGTTCATACGCAGCGGAGATTACAAAACAATTTTGACAAAAACCCCAACATGATCCGAATCTAATTCCATTAAAAACGTTTAAACCATAAAAAACTTAATCATACCTCAGTCGCAATATACCTTTCTGAAGGTTGATCGATCTCTAAGGCGTTGCCAACGACGAACGCCTTCTATCAGCAGTCCACACCCTAACGACGGCCGAGATTCGAAGTGCTAGCTTAGAGAGAATACCAAATCCTTTTGTTTCTTTCCAAAACGATCCAGAGCATACAAAAAACCCTAAGTCGTTTCTAAAACGAAAATAGAGTTTCGGCCTATTAATCTTTCATACGTGTATTGTAACTTAAAGCGTCTATTTATACAACCCTTGTATATAGATGGTTAAGTAAATTACAAATATACCCCTACTTAAAGAAGTATAAGTGTAATACACCACAAGGACGTTTCCGTCATGAATTTTATCATATAAAATTCATTTTTCTGAACCATCTTAAAATCTCGCGAAACCATTCTTAGTGTGCGACCCAATAGGCTTATACAACGTTGGCAAAGGTGTCTTAGAAACACATTTTGGTATACAAGTCATAAGCGCCTCTAGCAAGACATTATGACTACCCAAGTTGTACGAATATCAAATCGAAATAACCTAATCAATAGTGTATATAACATCCTTTTGTCACACGATATCCTTTTGATCAAACATAAGGCATGGAATTGTCATCCAACATGTTCAATCGTACTAGTCTCGATCTCTAGGTAGATCGAAAACATCCAAGTGACATTGATCAATATCAATTCACTTAGACTAGGCCTTTTAACAGTCTAACACATCGAGGATCCACTAGATATCTCTCTTTATATGAGAGGACAAATTCTATCTCGATTACACAACTTCATCACATTGCTCACACAATAACCAATCACAACCTTTATAATCGTCCGGTTAAAGACAACGTTTGATTTTGTCAAATCATTGTGTTCCTAATGTTGAAGTCTCTGGTAATCTCAAGTCAGAGGACTGGAATATATACTTATCATGAGAAACAACTATGACTTAATCCATGTGATGTTCTCATAGCGGGTCGGTCCAGTACTTTGTTCCCTAACAAGTACTCGTGATCTTGATTTGTATCCATATACGTATAATCATCATATGATCATCAATCAAGACTCACACTAGTCTTAATTCATTATAGTTCCCAGTATAATGATCGACTAGGGACATTTAGGATATTTCTGCAAATACCCATGGATCTTATTATAATGTAAACATGCAAATTAATTATATTAAACAGCAAATGAAATCCTTTATTTTATTAACTAAAAGTATTCATAAAGACAGTTAATGGATTGACCTAGGGCACATGCCCCATCATCTCTCACTTGCACTAGGGCCAATCATACATGCATCTAATGCCTAATGATCTAACATGACCATCATGTTTTGCTTGTGGAAGAGCTTTTGTCAATAGATCCTCAACGTTGTCTTCAGAGGCACTCGCAAATCTTTACGTCTCCCTCTCAATAATTTTCTCGATGAGATGAAAACGCATGAGTATATGTTTGGATCGTGGTGTGATCTAGGTTCCTTGGTCCGTGCTATTGCCCCGTTATTGTCACAATACAAACAAACAGGTTAGCAATACTTGGAACCACACCTAGTTCGAGAAATGAACTTTTTGATCCAAATCGCCTCCTTTCTTTGCATCGGACGCCGCAATATACTCGCTCGTTGTAGAATCCGCCACAGTCTCTTGCTTCGAATTTTTCCAAATTTTCATCAGTACCCCCATTCAAAGTAAACACATATCCAGATCGCGATCTAAAATCATCTATATCGTTTGAAAACTTGCATCTGTGTAACCATTTACAACTAGATCATTTTCAAAACCTCCATAGACCAAGAACACTTCCTTAGTCCTTCTTAAGTACTTAAGGATGTTCTTTCTTGCTATCCAGTGACTCTCACCGCATCGATCGATATCTCGCTTGTAGTGCTCAAAGCATATGATACATCAAAGTCGAGTGCATAACATGGCATACATGATAGATCCAATAGCCGATGCATATGGAATCTTATTCATACGGTCTCGCTCATCATTTGTCTTAGGACATTGAGTCTTCTTGAGACTTATCCCATGAGACATTGGCAACAATCCTCTTTTAGAGTCTTGCAACCGAACCTATTCAACACCTTTTCTATGTAAGCACTCGACTTAGACCGATTAGCCTCTTAGATCTATCCCTATAGATCTTTATCCCTATGATATAGGTTGCATCTCCTAAGTCTTTCATTGAGAAACACTTCCCTAACCAAGACTTGACATTCTGCAATGTTGGGATGTCATTTCCAATGAGTAATATATCATCAACATACAAGTACTTAAAAATAACTACACTCCCACCGACCTTCTTGTATACACAAGGCTCATCTTCGTTCTTAATAAAACCAAAATCCTTAATTGCTTCATCAAAACGAAGATTCCAACTCCGAGAAGCTTGCTTTAATCCATAAATGGATCTTTGAAGCTTGCATACTTTCCTAGAATTCTCAGGATGTACAAAACCTTCAGGTTGTGTCATATACACGTCCTCAAGCAGCTTTCCATTAAGAAATGTTATTTTTACATCCATTTGACATATCTCATAGTCGTAATATGCAGCAATGACAATTAAAATTCTTATGGATTTAAGCATGGCTACCGGCGAAAAAGTTTCATCATAATCAACACCTTGAGTCTGCCTGAAACCTTTTGCTACAAGTCTTGCTTTAAAAGTATGCACTTTGCCATCCATGTCAGTTTTCTTCTTGAAAATCCATTCACATCCAATGGTCTTACCACCTTCAGGTAAATCAACCAAGTACCAAACTTGGTTATCATACATGGATTGCATCTCAGAATTCATGGCACTTAGCCATTTATCTGAGTCTGGTCTAGACATAGCTTCCTGATAAGTGGTGGGCTCATTTTGATCCATAAGCAACACATCACGACTATCAGTAATGAGAAATCCGAATCTCTCTGGCTATGTCTTACCCTACCAGATTTACGTGGGCCTTGTGTCACTATGAGGTTCAACTGGTTTGAACGTTGTTGAACTTCCGAGCGGTTGAGGGTTTATCTGTGATTCTTGAACTTCTTCAAGATTTATTTCTCTCCCACTAGTGTCTTTTGAAATAAACTATTTTTCCACAAAGGCACCATACCGAGCAACAAACATTTTGTTTTCAACGGGATTATAAAAGTAATATCCTTTTGTTTCCTTAGGATACCCCACAAATAAACACTTATCAGATTTATGTGCTAGTTTTTTTGAGACTTGTCGCTTTACGTAAGCCTCACAACCCCAAATCTTAAGGAAAGACAAACTAGGTCTCTTCCCTTACCATATCTCATAGGGTGTTTTATCAACCGCTTTAGAAGGAACTCAATTTAGAGTGAAAGCTGCAGTTTGTAATACATAACCCCAAAAGGATAATGGAAGATCTGCATGACTCATCATAGATCGAACCATATCTAATAAGGTTCGATTTCTCCTTTCGTAAACTCCATTCCATTGTAGAGTTCTTTGGTGGAGTCAATTGGGAGACAATCCCACAATTTTTAAGATGATCATCAAATTCTTGGCTTAAATATTCACCACCTCGATCAGATCAATGTGTTTTGATAGTTTTACCAAGTTGATTCTCGCACTTCATTTTGAAACGTTCGAAACATCTCAAATGATTCACTTTATGTTTCATAAGATATACATAACCATATCTCGCTGAAATCATTAGTAAATGTAATGAAGTACCGATAACCTCCTCTAGCCATTGTGTTTATAGGACCGCATACATCGTATGTATTAAACCCAATAAATCACTTGCCCTTTCATGTTTCCAAGATAGGGACTTTTAGTCATCTTGCCTAGTAAACAAGATACGCATGTTTCATATGTTTCTAAATCAAATGAATCTAGAAGCCCATCTTTATGGAGCTTCGTTATGCGTTTCTCATTTATGTGTCCGAGACGACAATGCCAAAGATAGGTTTGATTACGAAATGACAATTTTCTTCCTTTTCTTTTGGGTGTTTTGAAGCAGGAACAGTAGGGTCTTGACTTGTTCCATAGGCTTTGCAACAGGTGCAGCAACAGCCTTGGCAACTCTAGTCTTGCCTTTACCTTTCTTCTTCATTCCCTTTCCCATTTAGACCATCAACATATTACTAGAGGGTTTCTTGATATTTTGTTCAGCAGTTTTGAGCACTAAGTGCAACTCTGAAATTGATTTCTCCATATTATTCATATTGTAGTTCATCACAAATTGTGAGTAACTTTCTAGTAATGAATTCAGGATCAAATCCGTAGCCAACTCTTGGCTTATGGGAAATCCGAGTCTATCAAGCTGGTCAACATAGCCCTTCATCTTCAGAACATGAGGACTAACTGACGCACCCTTAGTCATCTTGCAAGAATGTAGGTTTTTGACTGTCTCGAACCTTTATTGCCTAGCTTCTTTGTTGGAACATTTCCTTCAAATGGGCGTTATAGCCATGTCGTAGGCTTCCATTAGTTCCATGTCCTTCTCGAAGTTTAGGAACCATAGTTTCAAGATAATACATGCAACGTCAGTAGAATCGTTGACATGCTTATTATGCGCATCCTTCATAGCTTTCGTAGTATTGGTGGTGGGTCCTCGGGGATTGGAGCATCCAGGACATACAACTTGCGTTCATGCTTAAGAACAATTCTCAAGTTTCGAACCGTCGAGAAAGTTAGTCCCGAGATAGCTTATCCTTCTCAAGGATGGATCGCAGATGATGTGGGGTTATTGTTACTTGAAGAGGCCATTGATCTACAATAAAGATTATGCAAAGTTTATTTTAGCATAGAGGAATAGACTCCCACTAAATTAACAACCCTCCTAAAACACACTGTTTATTTAGGGGACTAAAATCCATATTTCACCTAATTCTATGACAGCTATGGCATGAAACACAAAACTAGATTATTTAGGTAGGTAACAGTTACCAATTACATCTTATGTAATTTTTAGATCCTTTTATGAGATACGGGACATCTTATGTCTTAGCATGTTTTTATCTCATCATTTGCCTAAAGCTCAAAACTATTTTGATGGTTTTATTAAGTCGGACCATTTTAAACATTTAGGTAACTCTTACCCAACTTGTCTTACAAGATAACACAATACACCCAATATATGGCTTGAAACGTATTAGTGTGATCGAGGCCTTTACAAGTGTTTAAAATGGATGGCGTGAGACTTAAAATTTAATAGAGGGATTTTATTCAATTTTAGTGATTTTATGTAAACAATGAAATATCATATATTTTATTGATTTGTTCAATCACTAAACAATTTGAAATTTTATTTTTTTTTAGAAACGAATCTCAATACCGAAAATTAGAATTTGCTCTAGAAAATCATAATTTTCGTTGATTTTATTATCATAAATTAACCCCTTAATTTATCCGAAATTTAGTCAATTAAAACATTTTAATTAACTCGGACCCACATCTAACTAATCATCTTATCCTAATCCAATTAGGATTTTAGATATTTGAATCCTAGCATATCACCAATAACAAAATTCTTGATATTTATCTCCTATCCAATAGGGATAACGAAACCGATTTTGATTATATCTCCTAATCTAATTTGTTATCTATCTTTATCAAATAGAAAGTTCATAACAAAATAGATATAACGAGATAAATAAACAATTTCAAAAATTAATTATTTGCAATTTCAGTCCTCATCCAGATAATCACAAATATGTCATTAAATCAAGAACTACTATCCCAATCGAACCTAATCATATTAGTTTCGAATTAATATTCAGCCTTATACAATTCAAGAAACGTAAGACAATGTAACCTAAATATGCATACTGAATTACAGAGATTTCATCCATGCATCAATACATGAAAAATAAAGATTATACCTAATGGTGTCATGGATCACAAAACACGAAATTCAATTCATTGAAATTATTTGAATTAACCTAACATGGTTACTAGCATGTAAGAAACTGATTTTAATTAAATCACGAATATATGTATTATATACACAAAACATGATAATAATTCTCACAGGAAACTTATGTATATCACATATACATCAACTATTAACATGCTTTCAATCATATATCATGTATATATCAGAAGAAAACATGCAATGAATTTAATGGAATCAAACTCGAAGGCTCTGATACCACTATTGGGTTTTGGGGTTCATACGCAGCGGCAACAGGATCCGAATCTAATTCCATTAAAAACGTTTAAACCATAAAAAACTTAATCATACCTCAGTCGCAATATACCTTTCTGAAGGTTGATCGATCTCTAAGGCGCTGCCAACGACGAACGCCCTCTATCAGCAGTCCACACACGAACGGCGGCCGAGATTCGAAGTGCTAGCTTCGAGAGAATACCAGATCCTTTTGTTTCTCTCCAAAACAATCCAGAGCATACCAAAAACCCTAAGTTGTTTCTAAAACGAAAATAGAGTTTCGGCCTATTAATCTTTCGTACGTGTATTGTAACTTAAAGCGTCTATTTATACAACCCTTGTATATAGATGGTTAAGTAAATTACAAATATACCCCTACTTAAAGAAGTATAAGTGTAATACACCACAAAGACGTTTTCTTCATGAATTTTATCATATATAATTTATTTTTCTGAACCATCTTAAAATCTCGCAAAACTATTCTTAGTATGCGACCCAATAGGCTCATACAACGTTGGCGGTGTACCGAAACACATTTTGGTATACAAGTCATAAGCGGCCTCTAGCAAGACATTATGACTACCCAAGTTGTACGAATATCAAATCAAAACAACCTAATCAATAGTGTATATAACATCCTTTTGTCACACGAATTCCTTTTGATCAAACATAAGGCATGGAATTGTCATCCAACATGTTCAATCGTACTAGTCTCGATCTCTAGGTAGACTGAAAACATCCAAGTGACATTGATTAATATCAATTCACTTAGACTAGGCCTTTTAACAGTCTAACACATCGAGGGATCCACTAGATATCTCTCTTTATATGAGAGGGACAAATTCTATCTCGATTACACAACTTCATCACATTGCTCACGCAGCAACCAATCACAACCTTTATAATCGTCTAGGTTAAAGACAACGTTTGATTGTGTCAAATCACCGTGTTTCGTACTATGCATTTCCCCATTTTCTTTATCTCAATTACTTTGGTAAATGTACTATGTATTTCCCCTTTCTTTATCTCAATTAAATAGAGTAATGCATTAAATAAAGCAACAAAATTAAAGAAAGCTAGTAGTTATTTACCAATATCAGTCAAGATCTCCAATGAAGCAAGTGATGTGCTCCTCTTCCACCCCCAACACACTGTTTATTACAAGGGAGCAAATGAGAGTTTGTACTCTCTCTATCTCCTTCACTTTGCTTAAATAGCTAAAGAGACCAATTAATCTCAACCATACATTTTCTTTAATTTCTTTTTTCTTAAATAAAATTTGTATTTATCTTCGTTCTTACCGCTACAACATGATGCATCAACAACAACAACAACAACAACAACAACAACAACATAGCCTTAGTCCCAAATTAACTGGGGTCGGCTACATGGATCAAACTTTTTTATTGTGCTCGATTAAGTGCGATTGATGGTGAGCTTCGCAAACCATTCAAATCCCTCCTAATTAATGCATCCCATGTTAACTTTGGACTACCCCTACTTCGTCGAATTTCTACAGTTTCTATTGAGTCAAGTTTTCTAGTTGGAGCATTTGTAGGCCGTCTTTGCAGGTGACCAAACCATCGCAACCGCCCTTCCTTAATTTTTGTATCAATTGGTGCTACTTCTAGTTGTCTTTGAATTTCTATATTTCTTATTCTATCTTTACGAGTTTTACCACACATCCACCTAAGCATCCTCATTTCTACTACGTACATTTAATGTAATTGTTGTTGCTTTACCGCCCAACATTCACTTACATAGAGCATAGCTGGCCTAATTGCGGTCCTATAAAATTCTCCTTTTAACTTAGTAGGAACATTTCGATCACAAATCACCCCTGTTACACTCCGCCATTTCTTCCATCCAACTTGAATTCTATGTGTGACATCATTCTCAATGTTACCATCATTTTGTATGATTGATCCTAGGTATCTAAAGTGGTTTACCTTAGGAACTTTTATTTTCCCTAATTTTATCAATCCGTCATCTCGATGTTTAGTGTTTCTAAGCTCACAGTGCATGTATTCGATTTTCGTCCTACAACATGACGCATCAAATTAATTTAATTAAATATTCTTATTCCATTTTAGGAAATATCAAAAATACCAATTTTGACTTAATTTTAAACTTAGACATCTGGTTTATTTATTGACCAAATTATACTATCGTACTCGTAAATGCACGTATCTCAAAGAAGTTAACTCACTCGTAAATTGGCGAACAAAATAGAAAAAATTGAAATTATGCGCATTTATATTAGATATATAATACACACGTCACATAAAAATAAAATACCTCGATGTCGACTCTCGAGGGTTGATCAAGTATGCCATGTCAACCTAAGTCTATGTCAGGGTCCTGAAATTTACACGTAGCACGAGTTAGAATTTTATGGTCATTATAGTTTTACCAACTAATAAGAATTTTTTCCTCAAAATTAAATTAACTTGAAGTAAGACTTACTCGAAATCAAAATAGGTATGGAAAGTGCTCGCGTATATAGGATTGGTTCCTAAGTAAGCTCCTCATCCCCGTGATGTTGTCATTTGACGAAGATTGATGGAATGCCCTTATTCCTCAGTCTTTTCACCTGGCAGTCCAATATTTGAATATGCTGCTCCTCGTAGGTGATATCCTCTCTCAAATCTATCTGACTCGGATCCACTATTGGTCATATGCCTCCTTTCGACCTATCTAGCCGAAGCATCGAGATATGAAATATAGGTGGATCCCGGCTAACTGAGGCAGTAACTTTAGCTCATATGCAACCTTGGCGACTCTCATTTTGACCTTGAAAGGACAAATGAATCTCGGCACAAGCTTTCCTTTGATTCCAAATCTCTTATGACCCTTTAAAGGCGAGACTTTTAAATACACATAGGTTCCCTTATCATACTCTAACTCACTGTGGTACTTGTCGTAATATTTCTTCAGTCTCTCATACGCACCTTCATACGTAGTTTGATCTGTCGTATTTTTTTATATGATCCATCACAATCTCTGTCCCAATAACTGCCACATCCTCGAGCTTTGCCCAACACGATGGAGATCCGCATGGCCTATCGCAGAGTGCCTTAAACAATGTCATCTTAATACTGGGAAAAATGCGTCCATCTATCTGTGGGTGATAAGTCATACTCAAATCTAATTTGGTGTCAAATAGTGCCTGCATGCTTTGCAAGATCCGCGATGTGAACTATAATCCCTCGTGTCACGTGCCATGTCAGGGTCGTATGTTGGATCCACTCGTCGTGATCCGTATGCCCAAATTTTAGGTGTAGACACGAGATGTATGTTATTTTTGTGTGATGTTTGTATTATTTATCATACAAAAGATTAAAATAATTAAAATAATTAATTTTGGAAATGTGTATGTAAGGTCTTACCTCGAGTATCGTGTTAGTTGGCAGTAGTCGAGGTTGACATTGGGTTTAATTTAGTGTAAGTTTGGTTAAATATGGCAAGAGAATTGGTTTGTGAGAGTTAGGTATGTCATGGACGAAGTTAAGATTTTTTAGGCTTTTGCGTGACTAAAACTAGTATTTTGGATAATTTATGAAGATGGACTATTTTGTTGAGAGTTTGGTTCAATTTGGTGGAAAATGGGATCGAAAATGAGCACCGGAAGTCAAAATATGTCAAAATAGGACTTTCGAGAATTAATGAATAAAAAGAAATTTGAGGGTTTATATATAAATATATATATAAACCATGAAATGAAAAAAAAAACTCATTTGGTTTCAATTGACAGAACGTTCATTTGAATATTCCCTAAACCCATCAATTTGAGTTTTCACTCGTGGAGCTCCCGACATCCGATTTTCCCAAATTTTTTTCGCAAAATCATAGAGGATCAAAAGACGGTCATTTCGAGCTAAGTTTATGCGGCAAAAACGAGGTATTCAGCTCGTAATTTGGTAAATTTTTAATGTCGAGCATTTTTCTTCAATTCAATTTGAATTCTCGTGATTTTTCAATTTCTTTCGCGAGGTTTTGATAAAAATTGGTATGAATTGTCATTAATTAGTGTATTGGATTGATTTACATCAATTTGGGATAAATTTTACTGATGTGGGTTAGGGTTTTGATAATTGGAATTAATGCAATTCGGTTGATAACTGTTTTGGAGATATTTATATACTTGATATTGATATTGATAACTATTTTGGTGTTGGCATCGAGTGGTTTTGAGGCATTTATTATTAAGTTTTGAGGATTTAATTGCGAAAATATTGATTTGGAGACATTTTCTAGTTGAAAATAAATAAAGTTCGTCAAGTTGACATACTATATAAAAAATTCGTAACTTCTCCATTTGTGATCCGATTTGAGTGTCTTGGAGTCTATGAAAAGTACATCATGAGTACTACAAGTTCCTTCTTGGTTGTCATGACAAATTATGAGGTTTTCAGAGTTAAAGTCGTAACTCTAGTGGGCTCGTTGATAATACTTTGAAATTATTATAAAGTATTCTTTTTAGAAATAGCTCTCGAACGTACTTTGGTCGTAGTATTTGTATGCTTTAAGACTTCTAAACTAAGGATATTGGACTTGAATTGATACTAAATGATATTAGGAAGTCTAAGGAAGAGATACGGAGGTTCGAGAACACGTTTTGGAGTGTTGGGAGGCCCGATAGGTAGGAATAAGCGCGTGGATCGAGGTAAGTAAACCAGCTGGGAAATTGTACAGTAATTTCATTTTAAGCTATTAAATATTGTTATTCATTGCTTTGATATCAATCATTGGAATTCCATTCTAATTGAGTTGTCTGAGGGCAAGTGAGTCAATGGTGATCCTTAGAAGGAGTTGCGGGCTGAGGTAACATACCAACGTCATGACCTCGGGATGCACTGCACTGGTTACTTATTTTAACAGGGTGTGAGGTCATAGCGTGGCTATTCCAAGAAGTCTCACGATCTCGTGGGTTTAGGACTTGTGAGTGTACCAAGTCCTAGAACCCGAGTCTTGATGTTTTAACAAGACTCAACGACTTATTCATCGGGACTACTTGTGCTTCTCTGTTTGCATCTTTGGACACTCATGTATCGATCGCATTTAATTTATTTACAATCTTTTATTTATTCATGCGTCCTTGTATCTTTCTTGTTATCTGCATGAATATGGACTGATTTATTTATTTTAAAATGTTGTTTAGTATCCTACTGACGTTATGTGAGGACCCCTTCTCCAAATAAGGGCACCGCCCGGCCTAATCCATTAATTAAGCCATAATCTCCCATATAGGACCTAACAAGGAACTAGTCAGCCTTATTTAAACACCTAAACACCTACCAATTATGATATCACTTATAGTTAACGAGCTAGTTCTATTGATTAACCTATGATTGTCTATAAATCAGAGTTAATTTAGATTTTCAAGCTAATAAATTATTCAGCGGAAGTCTTATTAAGTTACTGGTAGAAATTATAACATAAGGCCTAACCTATTAAGGAAAAATCAAGAAATAGAGTTCACATGCATATATAAACAAGAGTGGTGATATATACAATGTGTGTATGGTCAGGTGTTCCTATCACTCAACCCAAAAATAAAAATATCATGTATTTAAAATGTAATACAAAAAAATGCAAAACATACAAAAATATGTCGTAGCAATCCTTCACTGGCTCAAAGGTAGTCACCAATCTTCTTTTTGCCTGGTCTGCTACTCAGCTGATCTGCACCCACCGTCACAAACTAGACGGAGAGTACATGAAATTATTTAAGTAATACTGAGAGACATTGATCCACATTCCCAAACAGGCAACAAGTATCAAATGGCATAATTTAAATAGCAACTATGCTGAAGAAAACATCATGCAAAGAGATACTTGAGTTAACCAAATATGAAACTGACTCAAGGATAAGTAGTAATGGATTAAGGTCAGTTGGCCGTGATCTTCATCACATCAGCCTTTCCACTACAATTTGAGCTCTGCTCTATAGCATTTCAATACAAATTGAGCTCTATATCATAATTTCAAAAGGGCGCACTTACGATTATGCCTTTTCTATTCCAAGTGAATTAGTCATCACCGGAATGTAACTTGCTAACATATCCGAGTTTTAAAACTCGTCATGCTCACCGAAGTTATTCTTGCACCAACAAACCCCAAGGTTCGATTACCCCGTTCGAGGCACATTACCCCGTGTGTCATGCAAGGAAGTGGAGAAATTTTCTAACATCCGAAAAGTCTAGTGACCCCCGTATGAAAGCTGAATTTCTATCATCAAATACCCTAACCACAAGAACCACTGTCACTTTCACTAATGACTCAGTAATAGAATTCAAAAGATGTAATTGCATACTAATGCACAAAGGATTAGAGTCAAAATAAACAAACCCTAATAGCATGCTATGTCACTAACTTCCACACACAACAACCAACATGACAAAGTATAGGAATTGGAATCAATGATATACACAACAGAGTATGTTATGAGCAACATCATAAAATGAGAACTGAACAAGTCATAGCATAAGGATTTCAAAGGTAAATTCAGTTTGAATAATCAAGAATAAATAAATAAATGGAATGAAATGTAAATAAATGTCTTACTCACTTTACTTACATACCACAACAATTCCTAAGCTATTGGGCTTTTCGTCGCGTCAATGTACGCACCCAATACCCCGTAATATCTCTTTTAGGGTCCTAAAATTTGATAATTTATCAATTTAGATTCAAGTTTAATTATTTAAAATTCCTAAATTGGTCAAAATCGGTCGAAATTGAAATCGAGACCAATTTGCCAATTACGCGCTTTTGAAGTAAAACCCCCGTAAAAGTTGCGTCCGAAATTTCAAATATTTTGTTTTTCTTATAAATTTATCAATTTCTATTTATTTTGTCTAAATAACATTTTTTAAATTTTTTCCTAATTTATTTGAAATTCTTCCCAATTTTCCTTTTTTTTTTCTTTTTACGGGTTTGGGTTAAACCGGGCCGAATCGGTTTCAAACCGGCCCGGTTCCCCAACCCTTCTTCTCCTCTTCTATTTTCTATTTTTTCTTTTTTTTTTGTGGACCATAATCGGGTCGAACCGGGTTCGGCTCACCCGAGTCGAACCGGCCCGGTTCGGGTCGTCTTCATCCTCCCGAAATAGAACGTCTGCTCTGTTTCGCAAATTTTTTTTCTTCTTTGCTGCTGGGGTTGAGCTTCCATCCTCTATCCCAGGTTGGGTTTGATATGCAGGGGAGACTACTCCCCTACCTTCCTTGATCTCGGACGTACTGGCATGGCAGTTCGTTAAGTTTTGCCAACTCGAACAACAACAACAACCGACACAAGCAACAACGACACCAAATAAACTCACCTTGCGTTCACTTCGTTGACTGTCGGTCTCTCTCTCTCAGTCTCTCTCCTTCTTTCTTTCTTTCTTTCTTTCTTTCTTTCTTTTTCTTCTCCCGGTTTCTTCTTCTTCTCCTCTGTTTCTTTTTTTTCCTCTTTGTTTGTGTTTTAGTTTTTTTTTCCTCCAACTTTGGAGATAAAAAAATGGGATAAGTTTATACTTTAGATTCATTTGACCAATATATATATATATATATATATATATGATTTGGGTGGCTTGAATGTGATCCACACATCTCAAACCATACACGTATCTCGAGGCACATGGGTGGTCTTGCTCGCACCACTTGTCCCTTGTGACACTCTCAAGTGACACCAATACTTGACACCCTTGTGTTGAGATGTGTGTGTGTGAATCTGGGGCCGATCTAGTGGTGTATTTTTAATGCTTTACTTTAGGTCCTTTATATATATAAAGGTGGCCACATATCAACCACTTATCAAATATCATTTTTCATTTTTCATTTTATGCAATATAATTGAACTAGTTACACTTACCCCACGAGCTGCTACCTCGAGCCCACGTTGGCACGTGACTCGAAGCACATCCCCCTAGTCTCGTTATTTGCATACCCGTAGAATTGACTTAGTAGTCTACACGTATATTGATGGAACTATAATGAATTAAGACTAGTGTGAGTCTTGATTGATGATCATATGATGATTATACGTATAGGGATACGAATCAAGATCACGAGTACTTGTTAGGGAACAAAGTCTTGGACCGACCCGCTATGAGAACATCACATGGATTAAGTCATAGTTGTTTCTCATGATAGGTATATATTCCAATCCTCCGACTTGAGATTACCAGAGACTTCAACATTAGGAACACAAGTGATTTGACACAATCAAACGTTGTCTTTAACCTAGGACGATTATAAAGGTTGTGATTGGTTATCATGCGTGAGCAATGTGATGAAGTTGTGTAATCGAGATAGAATTTGTCCCTCTCATATAAAGAGAGATATCTAGTGGATCCTCGATGTGTTAGATCGTTAAAAGGCCTAGTCTAAGTGAATTGATATTGATCAATGTCACTTAGATGTTTTCAGTCTACCTAGAGATCGAGACTAGTACGATTGAACATGTTGGATGACAATCCCATGCCTTATGTTTGATCAAAAGGATATAGACAAAAGGATGTTATATACACTATTGATTAGGTTGTATCGATTTGATATTTGTACAACTTGGGTAGTCATAATGTCTTGCTAGAGACTGCTTATGACTTGTATACTAAAATGTGTTTTGGTACACTGCCAACGTTGTATGAGCCTATTGGGTCGCACACTAAGAATGGTTTTGCGAGATTTTAAGATGATTCAGAAAAACGAATTTTATGTGATAAAATCCATGACAGAAACGTCCTTGTGGTGTATTACACTTATACTTCTTTAAGTAAGGGTATATGTGTAATTTACTTAACCGTCTATATACAAGGGTTGTATAAATAGACGCTTTAAGTTAGAACACACACACGAAAGATTAATAGGCCGAAACTCTATTTTCGTTTTAGAAACGACTTAGGGATTTTGGTATGCTCTGGATCGTTTTGGAGAGAAACAAAAAGGTTTGGTATTCTCTCGAAGCTAGCACTTCAAATCTCGGACATATATAATACATTAGGCATACAACACACAAATATAACATATACCTCGGCTACCGTGCCTCGGTAGTGACACGTATCTCGTTACGGGTCCCACATCACGTCTCATTTGGTCCTGATTAACGAATTAAACATGTATTAATTATTTGGGCCGTGACACGTTACTAACATGGGCTTGTTATTCTCGTGTTTAACTGAGTGTGGATCCGCAATTGCGTAAGGGAAAGGAGCTAGTGCTAGAAGATTTATTGTGAGGACTTTGGAGCGGCCTTTCCTCTCACATTTTTGTATAGGTTTTGTATTATTTAGATATATTGTTTTGACACATGGAATATATGGGTTTTGTGAGATATTTACATGGAGTATATATGGGGTTTCCACACTCTATGTTGTCCTAATTGATTTGTGTGAGTTGTTTCAATTTGTTTACGTTGGAATCGCTTTCGCATAAACTTTGATACCTTACAAATTTGAATAACTCATGATAAATAATGAAAAATGATTAGGAAGGCTGACTAGGCTTGTGTTGACGTCGTGAGGAGTGACTCGGGGTCCACATAAGTCTAGGTGGTATGAGAGGTGAGGCTTGATTTTGGGTTGTGGAACTAGGGGCGTCTCAAGTCAAGATAATACCTCCTACACCTAAGATTTGATTTGTTGTACTATTAACGAGGATATGTCAAGCATGCCGACCGATATGGGGACGCGAAAGAGATTAGATGGCTGTCGCAGATGATTACATCTCACGAGGCGATGCGACAACATCTCACGAGTTTTAGAGGTATCACCGGTTGAGGTTTCAGGGTGGTACGAATCTCGAAGCAATAGAGAAGTTTATGAGGAGTCACAAGAATATTCATGACGTCTTGGCCACATAAGAGCATATGAGGCCGAGTATCTCATTAGCTTCGTTGTTCGGGAAGGCTGATGTATGGTGGCATAACATGGTGGCTACGAAGGGGAAACCTAAGGAATGGGTTGAATTCAAGGATAGGTTCAATAAGAAGTATTTCCTCCCTCAGTCAGGAATATGAAGAGGATCGCGTTTCAGAACATCCGACAGGTGGCTAATGAGACAGTGATGCAGTATATGGATCGATATTTACGGTCGATGGACTATGCCGAGGCATCACTCGATAGGGATGTAACCGGGCCTACTACTTCATGAATGGCTTGTTGGGTGAGATCGGGTCTATGGTGGTGACCACAACTCCAGGGACTTTATAGGAGGCGTATGAGAGGAGTTTGGCCGGTAAGACTTTTCTAAGCACGCATACTGGTCTCGTAGCCGCAGCTCCACCACCATCACAGGCAGATGTCAGACTAGGTGGTGACGGGATGAGGAAGAGACCTATGCAGTGGAAATCGAGAGATTGAGCTTAGAGTGTGGGGCTTGTCGCATCTCCACCTCCAGCAGCGCGTACTGGGTCAACTCCATCTGCTCCAATACAGAGTTATATCAGCACACCACAGTTGTCGACATCGTCAGGTTCTCAACAATAGCGAGTATCAGAGGGCTGAGGGTAGTGGCAGTGGTAGGGGCAGTGGTAGGGGGAGGTAGTGGTCAGGGTAGAGGTATGAACTAGGACAGAGTGTTCCATCTGGATCGGGATCTCAGAGTACTTGTTGGGATGTGGAAAGCTAGGTCACTACGCCAATATGTGTTTACGGTTGGGCAAATGGTAGCCACAACAAAGTCGGGGGCAAGTTCATGTTGTTGCCGAGCCAGATCCGACTGCTACCCGTAACCTGATAGAGGGTATTCTTTATACTTGCAGTCATTTTACGTACACTATGTTAGACTTTGGTGCTACGATATCTTTTATTTCATGTCGTTTGGTCGATGAGTTAGGTTTAAAACCCACTAGACTAGAAAGCCGACGGATAGTCAAAGAGATTGATTCAAATATATTGAGGATGTGTGTGTTAGAAACGGTGAACCAAGTCAATGGTACCAGACTCGCCAAACATGCGTACTTAAACCTCCAGGGCGCGTGTTCTAGTATAGAGAGGTGAAAAACTGTTCCCAATATATGTTTTGAGGATGTTGCCCTAGCATATATTGGGGGAAGGACAGATGGTGTGGGTAGTTGAGTCACACGCTACCTAGAGGTCTCAGAGGAGCCTGGCTCGTCTCGGAGGAGCCTAGCTCATCTCGAAGGAGCCCAGCCCAGAGTAGGGTATGGCCTTGGGCCTTCATAAAAAAATCCTTCCTAGGTGAATTGCTCCAATTTCGAGGACGAAATTCAATTTATTTACTCATGCGTCCTTATATCTTTCTTGTTATTTGCATGAATATGGACTGATTTATTTATTTCAAAATGTTGTTTAGTATCCTACTGACCTTACTTACATGGGCTCGTTATTCTTATGTTTAACTGAGTGCGGATCCACAATCGAGTAAGGGATAGGGGTCAGTGCTAGGAGAGTTATTGTAAGGAATTTGGAGCGGCCTTTCCTCTCATATTTTTATGTAGGTTTTGTATTATTTAGGTATTTTGTTTTGACACATGGGATACATAGGTTTTGTGAGATATTTACATGGAGTACATATGTGGTTTCCACACTCTATGCCGTCCTAACTAATTTGTGTGAGTTGTTTCAATTTGTTTACGTTGGAATTGCTTATGTATAAACTTTGATACCTTACAAATTTGAATAACTCACGATAAATAATGAAAAATGATTAGGAAGGCTGACTAGGCTTACGTTCACGTCATGAGGAGTGACTCGGGGTCCACGTAAGTCTAGGCCGGGTGGAGCCCAATTTGGGTTTTGAAATTAGGGCCGTCACAATACTGTTGTCCATAAAGTTATCTATAAAGTGTTTGATGTTTATTTCTCATATAAGAATCTACTTTATTAAAGTAGACGCGTCGTGTTTTGTGGATGATCTTTCACGCCAAGGGCTAGTTAGACTACACTCTTTGTTAATAGTAAGTTTAAAATCATCTTTTCTAGATGATGTCTTTTTTTTCTTTTCCTTTTATTAAAGCATCGATTGGACTATATTTCCGCGATAGTGCATCATTTGTCTTTTATTTTTTGTACATTATGTGTGGTATCTTTATTTGTGAGTCATTCCTTTTAGCACCTTTGTTGATGGCCACAATTTTTTTCTGTTTGGCTATAAATATAAGCTTCGTCCAAGGAACTCCTCATTCGAAAGTTTATGCTTCATATTTCTTTGTACAAACTTCTCTCTGGCAGTTTTTTTTTTAGTTTTTGCAACTAGTCTTTTTTTCGTTTGAAACCATTGATCCTTTTAGCTTTTATCATCGAAACCTTTGTTTTGTACATTATCTCCAATATATTTTATCATTGAAACCCTTTCTCTATACATTCACTCCAATATCTTTGCAACCCACCACCAATTTCGTATCAGAGCCAAGTTCCTCTGTCTTCATCAAGTAATCCCTCAGCCTTTCAACCAATCCCAATTGTAAGTATATATATATTACATATTTATCATTCAAATTTCAAAAAGATATTGAATTAAGACTTTAAGTTTGTTTTTTTTATTTGAAAGCTTTTCTTTCATTTTGAAATTAGTTCATCTTGATAGGTTATTATTTATGCATATTATATATAATTTATTTATGTATTTTTATTGTTGAATCCCCGAAATATAAGCCTAATTATATTTATTTGTTATTTTTAGGGTTATTTGAGTGTGTAGTTGAATTTGGAGCGAAAAACTGCGTAAAGTCAAGTATTCATATATTCGGACCCGTTCAACATCGAAACCGTGTTAACATGTATCTCGAGGCAAATTTGGCGGGCCCACATGTGTTATGGTGATTGATAAAGATCAAGTGGTGCATTATATGGCGTTGATGCATTGCATGATTTAAGGAAAAGAAAGTTGAAGGGCTGTGTTTCTTGATTTGTTTGATTTTATGTTATTTTATTAATAACTTATATAAATATACAATATATAGAAAGTGGAGAAAAATAGCAAGAGATCCTAAAGAAAAGAACGCACAGAGACATATTGGAAGAAATAGAAACAGAGGCACAAAGCAAGAACGGAGGGAAAAAGTGGACTTCTATTTTCTTTGGTCTCTGGACTTAAATCTCGGCGTCTTCTATCTCTCTGGCCGACTTATCTTCTCTCCCTCTCGAACTTCTATCTTGATTATTTTTTTATTCTTATTTTTTTGTGTTCTTCAACTATGCGAGGCTAAAACCTCTAGCCTAGGCAAGACTGCAAGGAGGCCCGACTGCGCATATCAATGGATTTGTGAGATTTATATATTTTAATTTCAATTTTTTCATTAATATTTTATTTTCTTTGGTATTGTTTCAATAATCGAGGTTAAATTCATGTTTAAATCTTGATTTACTCGCCAGTGTGTCGTAACCATCCATACTTGTGCAATAAGACCACACTAGTGGCAATTGATCTTACCAATTGATTAGTCTCTTTTGGGACCGGTTGAATACCTTAGAAATCTAGGCTAAATCGGACACATGAGTGATTCGGTTGTCTAGGTGTAGTGCCTTCACGAAACCTATTGCGGTCAACGTGTTAAACTCAATGCGCTTGAGTATAGGGTTATAGTTTGACTAGAGAAATAGTCACCGTCGTACCTTGGCTATCGAGATTAAGAAGTGCGATGAACTGCGTACGTTACCGGTTCTATAGCTACACTAGGATATTTTGATTTGCATATTTTACATAAATTGAAGACCAAATCTAATCTTTTATCGAACTGAACTTGTATGTCTTGACCTAGGTATTTTTATTAATTGTTTTCAAATTATTTTCATTGTTTTGTTTATTTATTTTAAACATTTGTTAATTTATTTATTCTCTAAAACCCTCGATTTCCCTTTTCGTTATTTTTTACCTTAAAAGATTACCAATCCCTATGGGATCGACCCTTTGCCACTATTCTACAAAAATATTGGTTTAGGTATTTTAGGTATTTTAATTTTATTGACGCGATTGGCCTTTTTCTTTCTGGAAACTCAATTTATGTGATTGAATGCCACACTCCAGAATATGCTTGACGAGAAAGAGTTGTGTAATACACAACCAATTTCTTACTCAGAGGAGAATGTAAATGTTGATACATTGAGGAATGTTGAGGTGAATGTTGATACGCCGGTGGAGAACTATTGGTGCAAAACAACGCAAGGACTTGAAGTCCTTCAAATTGAATCGAGCATTTCAATTGCACAGAATGACGATGATGAAGTTGCGATAGAAATTGGAGTCATTTCAGAAAGGCCAGAGGAACCGCAGATAGAGAGCAAGGAAGACCAACCTCTGGTGTTGGTGAAACCACCCACCCTCCCATGCATATTTGTTAAACCTTATACGGAGGTGGAAGTAAAGGAGCGTTCGCAGATTTTCTACACTGCCGACACATTTGTGTTGGGTGACCATGATATGACATATTCGTTTGTGTTAGAGGTCCCGAATGAGCTCCCAATTCTAAACGAGGGCGTGCATGCAGCATTGCCCAAATATGTTGATGCACCATTTGTTGTTGACATCTCCAAAGGATAGGGCATCACTTGTTGAATCACAATAAGTCTAGCCAAAGACTTAAAAGAAAGGCGCTTGTTGGGAGGTAGCCTAGCTTTGTTTTTATTTTTATTGCATTTATTTCAATTTTAATTTAGTTTTAGTTTTTGTTTTTGTTTAATAAAGCCCTAACTTGGTCTCTTGAGTTTTTATAGATGTAATGAATGTTTGATGAGCACTGATGGCACTAAACCACCCTTGAGTTTTGCTAGGTTTGACTATGGATTACATTGTTTTTGGAGTAATTTGAGCATATTCGTTTTTAGGAATTAACATATTATTAGAGTTTTAGGTGTTTTGAGACTTGGTTGGGACATATCCAACTTAAGTCGCCACATTAGTGGGTAGACCCAAAACCCAAAACCTTATTCCATCATCTTGTTGACTTCACCCGTAGTTGAAAGACTCGGGCTTGCAAGATTTGATAGGAACCATTTGAATTAACTCCCATAATTATTAGTTCTTGCTCTTATTATGATAATTTTATTTCATAGTTTCCTTAGTCACCTTAACATGCGAGATTTGAGCATTCACTAGTTTTTGGAGACTTTTGTTATGGGTGCACTTGTATCATCTTTTTATTTTATCCATATTCTTTTTCACCACTATTCTTTGTCTTTTCGTTGCAGGGATTCCTTAACTTGTTTTGAATCTTGAGGACAAGGTTCGGAATAAGTTTAGGGGTATTTTAGGATTTGTGGATTGAGTAGGATGGATTGCTTTGCGAAAGACCGCAAGTGAGATCATTTAAAATTGTTTTCTTATATGTGGCTATATGTGGTTGTTGGACGGTATTGGTGGTGTTTGATATCTCTTATTCACTCATTTCTTCCATTTTTTTTCCCTCCATACTCATCTATCTCACTTCATTAGGAGTTGATACACTTTCATGCATGTATTTAGTATAGTTTTCATTATTATATTGTTTAGAGTCACCCGAAACTTTGTTTCATGCCTTTGGTTGTGGATGAGTACATTATGGTTGCCTTTTTGACTTGAAACTTAGGAAAAAGTAGGAGAAATACTCACTCGAGTCCGTAGCTTAGCATCTTTATGATTTCATGATTAGGGACTTAGTATGATGGTTAAGCCTTGTGCTATATACCAAAATGGGTAGACGGTTGAAATTATGCAAGTGATGAGACTTTAACCCACATTGAGGAATTTGCTTAACTATAGTGAAAGTGAGAAGGGCTAACAGGAGTTTTCAAAATATAGAGAGTCCCACAAGTTTCCACAGGAAATGGAGCAGGGACCGTATTATTTGAAGAAAAAAAATTGGAGAAGAAAAAAAATAAAGAGTATACATATAAAATGAATAAAGGCGGAAGTATATGAAAACTCCTTAAATAAAAAGATGTAGCTCGAGTGCTTATAGCTAGATTAAGTAAAATTGTAAACTTGCATGTTTGAATATGTAGACCAAGAAAACTTGCAAGTCTTGATAGGTTATTATTTATGCATAGTTTTATATATATTATTTATTATATTATGTTTGTTTATGTATTTTTATTGTTGAATCCCGAAATATAAGCCTAATTATATTTATTTGTTATTTTCATGGTTACTGGAGTGTATAGAGCGAAAAACTCCGTAAAGTCAAGTATTCATATACCCAGGCCCATTCAACATCGAAAATCGTGTTAGCGTGTATCTCGAGGCAAATTTGGTGGGCTCACATGTGTTATGGTGATTGATAAAGATCAAGTGGTGCATTATATGGCGTTGATGCATTGCATGATTTAAGGAAAAGAAAGTTGAAGGGCTGTGTTTCTTGATTTGTTTGATTTTATGTTATTTTATTAATAACTTATATAAATATACAATATATAGAAAGTGGAGAAAAATAGCAAGAGATCCTAAAAAAAGGAACGCACAGAAACATATTGGAAGAAATAGAAACAGAGGCACAAAGCAAGAACGGAGGGAAAAAGTGGACTTCTATTTTCTTTGGTCTCTGGACTTAAATCTCGGCGTCTTCTATTCTCTGGCCGACTTATCTTCTCTCCCTCTCGAACTTCTATCTTGATTATTTTTTTATTCTTATTTTTTTGTGTTCTTCAACTATGCGAGGCGAAAACCTCTAGCCTAGGCAAGACTGCAAGGGAGGCCCGACTGCGCATATCAATGGATTTGTGAGATTTATATATTTTAATTTCAATTTTTTCATTAATATTTTATTTTCTTTGGTATTGTTTCAATAATCGAGGTTAAATTCATGTTTAAATCTTGATTTACTCGCCAGTGTGTCGTAACCATCCATACTTGTGCAATAAGACCACACTAGTGGCAATTGATCTTACCAATTGATTAGTCTCTTTTGGGACCGGTTGAATACCTTAGAAATCTAGGCTAAATCGGACACATGAGTGATTCGGTTGTCTAGGTGTAGTGCCTTCACGAAACCTATTACGGTCAACGTGTTAAACTCAATGCGCTTGAGTATAGGGTTATAGTTTGACTAGAGAAATAGTCATCGTCGTACCTTGGCTATTGAGATTAAGAAGTGCGAGGAACTACGTACGTTACCGGTTCTATAGCTACGCTAGGATATTTTGATTTGCATATTTTACATAAATCGAAGACCAAATCCAATCTTTTATCGAACTGAACTTGTATGTCTTGACCTAGGTATTTTTATTAATTGTTTTCAAATTATTTTCATTGTTTTGTTTATTTATTTTAAACATTTGTTAATTTATTTATTCTCTAAAACCCTCGATTTCCCTTTTCGTTATTTTTACCTTAAAAAGATTACCAATCCCTATGGGATCGACCCTTTGCCACTATTCTACAAAAATAGTTGGTTTAGGTATTTTAATTTTATTGACGCGTTCGGCGCATCACATCTTTTGTTCACTCTTAGAAATTAAGTGTAGATTTTCCTAGTGGCATTGTAAGTCTAGCATAAAGATGAAAGTAAGTCTACCAGTAAACCATTAACCAAGTTGTCACTTAAACCCTAAGAACAAAACATTAATTAATTAATTAAAAAATGAAAAGTGGTATTTCATTTAAAAATCCAACCGTAAAGTTTAAATCATCATCCTCTTCTGAAACCCTACATCACCATAAACTAAAGCCTAAAAAATGAAGTCAAAAATATATTAAAGAAATATTATTGAAATTTCTTATAATGATATCGAACAATCCTTCAAAATTGAAATATGCCTATCATCAATCTAAAACAAATTTACACTCAAGGTTCTTTTTCAAGAAATTAACATTTTATAGTTAAACTTGAAGAAGATACCAAGTCAATAGATGAAGAGGAAAAGAAATATTTTTAATCTCTTTTGAAAAAATAGACTATATAAAGAAAAATATAAATATTTACATATAGGATTAATTCGAGTAGCAATCAAACCATTAACTACATTAGGACTTAACACATCCGTTTCAGCCTCAGTAAGAGATAAAAGGCATAATGAATTCAATGATTCTATTTTAGGAATAATTGAAGGAAGCTTGACCGAAGGCCCAATTTTCTTCAATTGTTTTCCCAACTTCACATTAAGTCTCAACGATCAATTTGCCCATGGCTTAAGTCTCTATACTCAAGGATTTAAAATGAAATGAGTATGTTCAAATGTCGCTGTTGTGTATAGAATTTACTATAAATTAATGCACACAATAATTTTCGCTATTGGCTATGCTAATTTGCAAAAAGGGACATCTACATTATTTTTAACAAATATACAAAATAAAGTTATTACTAGAAAATAATTAAATTGGAAAAATATTAATATACCCAAAACATGGTTAATTCAAGATAAAAACAAAGAAGAAAACCCCTAGATAATACAAATGATCAAATACATACCATCATAACTCATGATGATGGGTTAGTAGAAATAAATTTTGTCTCTCGCAAATCTTGCTCTATAATACCAACAATAAGTAACGATTATATACATGAAGCACATTCTGCAAGAGCATCAACCTCTAAAATTTCAATTCATGTGGTCTATCCAGTTATACCTACAAAAGATAACGTTACTATGAATGATTTTATTGATTATTGAATAAATATGGTTCAAATAGAAAGAAAAAAAAAGATACCTTTCAAATGGAATACTACTTTTTAAAAGAACAATTTCTTACACATCCTCTAACTCCTATATTTTGTAAATTATGTACTAATCTCGACAAGCATTCATTAGAGAAAATTACTTTGCTTATATACAATCAACAAAACAGAATATTCAATTTTTTGATTCTTTAGCCCAATCCTGTCCTAAAATAATAAATAAGATTGACACTATATGGGAAAGATCTAAAGGAGAAAAATATATTTAGACTCATCCTCCGTTATCTCCTATTAAAATAGCATAAAATATTAAAGCAGTTCCATTAAAAGGAAGTTTTGATGAAGAAAAACTCATATCAGGAATAGATTTAAATCATATTATCGAACAAAATAACTTTACTAATGTTTATCTGTCGACCTTATCAAAACATTCTAGGACTGAAGCCTCTACAAGTAAACAACCAAACAATGAACTTATTTTGAAAAAATCTATGATCAAATATTCATTAGGTTCTTTACCTGGTATAAAACCAAAATATTCTATTAAATTAATACAAACAATAGCATCTAAGCACTATTATTCTAGACCATCACCAATTAATTTGCTATTAGAAAAAAATTCATCGAAGCGAATTAAATTCGATGGAAATGTTGTTTATGAATGGAATATAGATGGATTATTTGAATATCGAATAATTGAAGTTATTCACCATATGTTAGTTTATGCCAAAATATGTAAGATGCAAAATCATCCAAAAAATAATATAACTGATACAATAGCAATTGGTTTTACTGGTCAATTACATGGCTGGTGGAATTATGCATTATCTACTGAACAACGATTAGAAATTATACATTCAGTTCAGCGTGATGATAATAACAATCCAATTTTAAATGAACAAGGACAAGAACAACCAAATGGTGTTTTATGTCTCAGCACTAACATAATCTGGCATTTTTTAGAATGTTATTATGGATGAAAAAATTAGAGACCAATTACAGAGTCTAAGATGTAGAACATTAACAGATTTTAGATTGTATAAAGATACTTTCTTATTTAAAGTATATACATTAACCATAACATATGTCTTATTCTAGAAAGAACGATTTATAGTAAGATTACCACAATCTTTTGCAGAAAAAGTTAAATTATTATTACATCAAAAAGGTGGCGGAACTATATATTATAACAATTTCACTTATGGCGATTCGGTCCAAACAATTCAAATGACTAGATTAACTATCTGTAATGATATAAACTTAAGAAACAATTAAATGAAGAAGATAAATTGAAAAATAAAGATTTGGGTGATTTTTGTTATCAATTTGGATATGATGTCAAAGTAATAACATTCTTTAGGAATTCTAGAAATCAAAGACGATTTCATCGATTTTCTAACAATGACAACCAAGACGCTTACTATAAGACTAATAAATGATGAACCTACAAAAAGAAATATAATAAGAACAATGAAAATAAAAATAAAATAAATAAATATTACAAATGTGGGAAACCAGGTCATTACACAAAAAAATGTCATGTAAAAAATTATAAGAAGAAAATTAATGACATGCAAGAAATATAGTGACAGAAAATGGTTGAAGTTTTTTGCAAAAATCGAGTTTCTAATAGCATATCATGCTGGAATTTTTTTATAATAATGAATGAAGTGGGTATACAAACTTTATTTTTGCAAATATGTGTCATAGGAATTTTAATTTTAATGATGGATTTATTTCCTTTTGTTGTGGGAATTAGACTTTTAGTTTTAATAGTATCGTAGTGGGAGTAAACCTTCTTTAATGTTGTTTAAGTTTGCTTCAGAGTCAATTAAGGCATGATCTTTATATTTAAAATCTTTTCTTTTTAAAGTAATTTGGGTAAACCATCGTTGATGAGTATAATGCGTAAGTGTTTCTATAAAAAAATTATTTTCATAGACTGAAAAATTCTTGAAATTGACATTATCTTCTTTTAATTTTATCAATCTATCTTTAAGAGTCTTTATTTCAATTTTTAATTGATTTATTTCTTGTTGTAAAGAGTTAATAGTAGATTATGTGAGTAAAACTCATTTTTTGTTGATCGCATTTAAAACATCTTGCATAGTATGAGAAGTACCATGCAGTTGCCATTTGTTTTTGAAAATCAATTTTAGACTTTAGCCCCTGAGACGATGTTCCCTCATTGTTAGCATTATTAAATATTTCTGAAGAATATATTTATATTTTAAAGTAGGATCTGTTATTTGTTCTCCTATTTCTAAAATCAATTCTTCAAGTGCAGTTAATACATTTATTTCATTGTTTGTGTCAGAGATAGAAGTACAAGTATTTTGTATATTTCTAAACATTGATAGGTTTCTGAAGAACAAATTTCTTCTTGGATGTCATTAATTTTTTTTTATAATTTTTTAGATGACATTTGTTTGCGTAATGACCTTGCCTTCCATATTTGTAACATTTATTTATTTTATTTTTATTTTCATTGTTCTTATTATATTTCTTTTTGTAGTTTCTTCGTTTATTATTCTTATAGTAAGCGTTTTGGGTGTCATTGTTAGAAAAACGATGAAGTCGTCTTTGGTTTGTAGAATTCCTAGAGGATGTTATTATTTTGGTATCACGTCCAAATTGATAACAAAAATCGCCTAAATCTTTGTTTTTCAATTTATTTTCTTATTTAATTGCTTTTTAAGTTTTATATCATTACATATAGTTAATCCAGTCATTTGAATGATTTGGATCAAATCACCATAAGTGAAATTGTTAAAATTTATAGTTCCGACGCCTTTTTTATGTAATAATATTTTAACTTTTTTTGTAAAAGATGGTGGTAATCCTGCTATAAATCGTTTTTTCCAAAATAAGGCATCTATTGTAGTTAATGTATATACTTTAGATAAAAAAGTATATTTATATCATCTAAAACCTGTTAATGTTCTACATCTTAGACTTATAATTGGTCTCAAGTTTTTCATTCATAATGGATAATGTTCCTAAAAAATGTCAGATTATGT
Organism: Stephania yunnanensis; assembly: GCA_039657365.1. Taxonomy (NCBI): domain Eukaryota; kingdom Viridiplantae; phylum Streptophyta; class Magnoliopsida; order Ranunculales; family Menispermaceae; genus Stephania; species Stephania yunnanensis. The sequence continues at coordinate 59,089,117 of CM077582.1, read as the reverse complement.
TAATGCTGAGACATAAAACACCATTTGGTTGTTCTTGTCCTTGCGCATTTAAAATTGGATTGTTATTATCATCACATTGAACTGAATTTATAATTTCTAATCGTTGTTCGGTAGATAATGCATAATTCCACCAGCCATGTAATTAGCCAGTAAAACCAATTGCTATTGCACCGGTTGTATTATTTTCTGGTTGATTTTGCATCTTACATACTTTGCCATAAACTAACATATGCTAAATGGAATTGCTTTAATATTTTTTGTTATTTTAATAGGAGCTAACGGAGGATGAGTCTGAATATATTTTTCTCCCTCAAATCATTCCCATATAGTGTTAATCTTATTTATTATTTTAGGACAGGATTGGTCTAAATAATAAAAAAATTGAATATTATGTTTTGTTGATTGTATATAAGCAAAGTTATTTTCTCTAATGAATACTTGTTGAGATTTAGAACACAATTTACAAAATATGGGAGTTAGAGGATGTGTAATAAATCGTTCTTTTAAATAGTTGTAATCCATTTCAAAGGTTTCTTCTTTTTCTATGTGAAACATATGTATTCGATAATCAGTAAAATCATTTATAGTAATGTTATCTTCTATAAGTGAAACTGGATAAGCCACATGAGTAGAAATTTCAGAGGTTGATGTTCTTGCAGGTTGTGCTTCATGTATATATTTGTTATTTATTGTTGGTATTGTAGAGTAAGATTTACGATAGGCAAAATTTCTTTCTACTTACCCATCATCATGAGTTATGATGGTATGTATCTGATCATTTGTATTATTTGGGGAGTTTCCTTCTTTATTTTTATCTTGAATTAACCATGTTTTTTGTATATTTATATCTTTCCAATTTAATTATTTTCTAGTAATAACATTTTTTGTATATTTGTTAAAAATAATGTTGAAGTTCTTTTTCGAAATTAGCGTAGGCAACAACGGGAATTATTGGGTGCATTAATTTATAGTAAATTCTACACACAACAGCGACATTTGAACATACTCCTTTCATTTTAAATCCTTGAGTATAGAGACTTAATGTTGATGTTTCATGGACAAATTGATCATGGAGACTAAATGTGAAGTTGAAAAACAATTTAAGAAAATTAGACCTTCGGTCAAGCTTCCTTCAATTATTCCTAAAATATAATCATTGAATTCTACGTCTTTTATCTCTTACTGAGGCTAAAACGGATGTGTTATGTCCTAATGTAGTTAATGGTTTGATTGCTACTTAAATTAATCCTATATGAAAATATTTATATTTTTCCTTATATAGACTAATTTTTTCAGAAGAGATTAAGAGTATTTGTTGTCCTTCTTCATCTATTGACTAGGTATCTTCTTCAATTTTAACTATAAAATCTTTATTTTTTGAAAAAGAACCTTGAGTGTAAATTTGTTTTGGTTCGATGATAGACATATCCCAATTTCGAAGAGAATGTTTGATATCATCATAAAAAATTTCAATATTTCTTAAACATATTTTTGACTGTATTTTTTAGGCTTCAATTTATGATGATGTAGGGTTTTAGAAGAGGATGATGATTCATACTTTACAGTTGAGTTTTTAAATGAAAGATCACCTTTCATTTTCTTAATTGATTCGCTCATGTTTTGTTCTTAGGGTTTAAATGGCAACTTGGTCAACGGTTTACTGCTAGACTTACTCTTATCTTTCTGCTATACTTACAACACGACTAGAAAAATCTAAACTTAATTTCCTAAGAGTGAGCAAAAGATGAACTAATTTAAAAATGAAAGAAAAACTTTCAAATAAAAATCACAAACTTGAAGTCTTAATTCATTATCTTTTTGAAATCCGGATGACAAATATTTAATATATATATATATATATATACTTACAACCGGATGTGATTGAGGGATTGAGTGATTCCTTGATGAAAACGGAGGAGCTTGTCACTGATACCAAATTGGTGGTGCGTTGCTGCGATATTGGCAAGAATGTATAAAACAAAGGTTTCGATGATAAAAACTAAAATGATCAATGGTTTTAAACGAAACAAAGACTGGTTGTAAAAACTAAAGAAAAACTGGCAGAGAGAAGTTTATACGAAGAAATATGAAGTTTAAACTTTCAAATGAGGAGTTCCTCGGACAAAGCTCATATTTTTAACCAAACAGAAAAAAGAAAATTGTGGTCATTAACAAAGGTGCTAAAGGAATGACTCACAAATAAACATACCACACATAATGTACAAAAGTAAAAGACAAATGATGCACTATCGTGGAAAGATAGTCCAACTGACGCTTTAATAAAAGGAAAAGAAAGAAAAAAGACACATCATCTAGAAAAGATGATTCCAAATTGACTATTAACAAAGAGTGGAGTTCAATTAGCCTTTGGCGTGAAGGATCATCCATAAAACATGACGCATCTACTTAATAAAGTAGATTCTTATACAAAAAATAAATAGCAAATACTTTATAGATAACTTTATGGACAACTGTATGATTTGATCTAATTGAATGATGTTGCTAGACAATTGTATGATTTGAATTGGCTGAATGACATTTAGATGTTGGTCGAACAATTTATACTAAGATAAGATGTATTATTGGTGGTCATGTGGTTGATTGATTGATTGAAAACTAATTTGGTCATAGGCATGAAGGGCTGGCTGATATGACTCTGAGGCATGAGCCCGAATATGATTTATGGCATGAGCCTGATTGCAGGCATGAGCTAAAGGCATGGGCCTGAATATGATTTATGGCATAGGCCTGATTGCAAGCATGAATATGGAGGCATGAGCCTGAATTATTCATTTAGGCATGGGCCCGATTTAGAGTTCGAAGAAATTAGGAACTGGGGAACTAGCCCCCTTTTTTAAAGTTATTTCTGATGTTGCAGATTGAAGTTCTTTAACTCTTTTTATTCGTTCTTCCATGCGATAATTGAAGGATGGTTAAATTGGTTTATCGAAGTTTCTTCCTTTTGAAAGATTTTTAAGTAGTGATGGTGGTTTGAAGACTGGAGATAATTAATTAGAGGAGGATGGTTAAATTGGTTTATCAGAAGTTTCTTCGTGTGTCCGAATCTTTTGAAGGCTGACTTCCTTATAAGTTTTAGGAGTGGATGGTGGTGTTAAAATGTACATTGGAAGACTAAATATATTGGCGATTTTCGAGATTTTGGGTATCGAGGTTTATCTTAGGTTGCATCGAGGGAGTAAATCTCGAGGACACTTTTGATTTTAACAAAATTTAAAAATTAGAAATACAATTACATTTTTTAGCTTATCAATATTCTCTACTGTGATTGAGATAAGATGTAAATGGAAAAATAAGCTAGTCATGCTAGGCCATTACTTCCTCAAAAAAAGTGTATTGGATTTATGAGAATGAGTTCATGATTGATTTGAAGATAAAAAAAAAAAACGTGTAGTGGATTGATAAAGAGTTGGAGTTTGATTTGGATACAAAAGAAAAGTTTGATTTGGAGATAAAAAAAAAAAGTATGGGCAAATAAGTAAATTTCATTACCACTCAAAAATTTGTGGTTCGTGCTTTTATATATATGATATGATATATATATATATATATATATATATATATATATATAAAGAGATTTGGATAAGAATTGTATAAGAATGAGAGAAGAGAAAGAAACAAAAAAATGCACAGAGGAGAAGAAAACAGTGGCGAGAGGAAGAAGAAGGAGAAAGAGGAGAGAAACCGGGAGAAAGAGACTAAGCTCGAGGAGGTGGAAGGTGAGTTGATTTTCGTTGTTGATTTGGGTGTAGTTGTTGTTACAATCCGTTGTTGTTGTTGTTGTTGTTGGTGGTCATGGCCATGGAGGATCCGCCTCCATGGCCGACCGAGAGAGGAACGGGGGAGATGGCAAGGGGATCTCCCTTGCCATCAAAACCCATTAGGGTTGGAGTTGGGAGCCAACCCCAACACCTCACAAGAAGAAGAAAAAAAAAAGAAAAGAAAAAAAGAGCCGCTGTTGGCTTTGCGAAGAAGAAGACATGGGAGTCGGGTCGGGTCGGCCCGAACCCAAGTGGGTCGGGTCGGACCGACCCTAACCCGATGAAGATCGGGTCAGACCGACCCGGATCCGGCTGGATCGGATCGGGTTGGCCCGGATCCGGTTGTACCGGGTCGGGTTTGACCTGGACCCACCTCTATATATATATTTAATTATATATATATATAATTAAACAGTTTCTAATATATAATAAAATCCTGAAAAATAGATAAAAATATGGAAAAATTCAGGAAAATTCCAAAAAAATAGGAAAAAATATATTTGTGACCCAAATCAATAAAACGTCAATATTCCCATAAAAATGAAGAATTCGGGAGTCGATCGAGGCGTTATACCGAGGTTTTACCTCGAAAAACGTGAAATCGGCAAATTTTTGTCGAACTTAATTTTGACTGATGTTGACCAATTTGGGATGTTAAATCATTAAACTGGAATCTAAATTGATACATTTTCAACTGTTAGGATCCTAGAGGAACTATTACGGGGTTTGGGTGCGTACATCAACGCGACGGAAGCCGGATAGCTTAGGAATTGATGTGTGAGGTAAGTAAATCAGTTAGGGACTTATACAGTATTTCATTTCTCTCCATTGACTGTTGTTGTTTACTGTTATGAGATAGCTTTATTGTTGTTCACTGCTTTGTGATGATAGCTATCGTTAAATTGTTGTCGATTGAGGGGGTCTATGGCAAGATGAACCTTCTTTGATTGAAGTCAACATCTTGAAAAATTTATCCCACCACTTAACATGGATTTCTTGTTGATTAAATAATGAGATGGCTTAGGCGAATGGGCGGGGGCCCAATTTGTGAAAAATTGGGGGATGAGTAATTTTATGGGCATTATAGTTTCACTTGAGGATCCACGAGATCGTATATTTCTGGATAAATTGGAAGAATGAAAGAATTTCTTTTTCTTATAAGCTCTTGACTTTAGATGGTAGAATTTGTTCAATTGGGCCAAATTTTGGTCACTGATGTCGAATTCACGAAAAAAAAATCATATGAAAGAATCGTCAGATTATGGGTTCGGAGTAGACGGTTTTGACCACCATTCATGAAGGAATCAAGCAATACTGTGAAAGAACTAATAGTTGAATTTTCACAACAAAAGGAAATAAATCCATCATTAAACTTAAAATTCCTATGGCACATATTTGCAGAAATAATGTTTGTATACCCACTTCATTCATTATTGTAAAAGATCTCCAACATGATATACTATTAGGAACTCTATTTTTACAAAAAAAAAATCGACCATTTTCTTTCACTACAGAAGGAATAAAAACTTTGAATATAAAAAATTGACTTTCCTTTCATCCAACCATCCAAGACTTGATATTTAAATCAAATAATAAACAAAATAGAATATAAACAAAATTATATATGATTTTTAAAATCAGAAATTAAAAATCTAAAAACAGACCAAATAATTAATACCTCACTTTTTCAATCAAAGATAATTACTTTTCAAGAACGTTTAGTTAACAAATGTTATTCGATATCTCATCTGCATTTTGAGATCGAAAAAAGCATAACATAACATTCCCTTATATTGGTGGTTTTCATGAAAATCACATTCCTACCAAAGCAAATCCGTCTCAAATGAGTGAAAGACTATTAATTTTACGTTATCAAGAAATAAAAGATCTTTTGCAAAGAAGTTGATAATTCCATCTAGATCCCTTGGAGCTGTACCGCTTTTTATGTTGAAAATGACGCAGAATTAGAACGCGGATCACCTAGATTAGTAATAAATTATAAGCCATTAAATAAAGTATTAAAAACAATGAGATATCCATTACCAAATAAAAATGATTTGATAAAACGAATAACTAATTCAATTATTTTTTCTAAATTTGATCTTAAATATGGTTTTTGGCAAATATAGATTAAGAAAGATGACGAATATAAAACTGCATTTAATACTCCTTTTGGCCAATATCAATGGAATGTTATGCCATTTGGATAAAATATGCTCCATCTGAATTTCAAAAGATGATGAATGAAATTTTTCATCCTTATCATGAATATATTCTAGTGTATATTGATGATATACTTATTTTTTCTAAATCGCTGGATCAGCATTAGAAACATCTAAATACATTTCAACAAATTATAATAACCAATGGTTTAGTATTATCTCAAAGAAAAATAAAGTTTTTTCACACTTTAATAAATCTTTTAGGTTTTAAAATTGCAAATCAAACCATAACACCTATAAGATGAGTTATTGAATTTTCAAACAAATTCTCATATCAAATCACTGATAAAAAGCAACTACAAAGATTTTTAGAATGCCTTAATTATTTGACAAGTTTTTACGAAAATGTCGCTAAAGATAGAAAAGTCTTACAAGATCTTCTTAAAAAAAATGTAAAATTTCAATGGACACATATCATACTAAAGCCATTCAACTCATCAAGTCTAAAGTTAATTCACTCCCATGTTTTCATCTTCCTAGTCCCGTTTATCCAAAAATTATTCAAACTGATGCCTCTAATTTAGGTTATGGTGGTATTTTATTACAAAAACCCCCTCAAAAAATGAACATACTTCAAAATTATGGAATGACACCTAGAAAAATTACACAAAGGTTAAAAAAGAAATATTAGAAATAGTTTTATGTGTTCAAAAGTTTTAATATGATATTTTAAACTAAAAGTTTTTTATAAGGGTTGATTGCAAATCTGCAAAAGAAATACTTTTAAAAGATATTAAAAATCTAGTTTCTAAACAAATATTCACTAGATGGAAAGCTCTTTAAAAGATAAACCAATCCCTATAACACAAACATATTTAGTCTTCAAACCACCATCCACTCCTAAAACTTATAATGAAGCCAATCTTCAAAATGAAGAAACTTATGAAAAATCAATTCAACCATCCTCCTCTAATCAATTAACTCCAGACCTCGCTACAACAATCCTTCAGCATCTTCAACGGATGGATGAATGAATGAAAAGAGTTGAAGAACTTCAATCCGCAACATCAAGAAATAACATTAAAGAAAGCGCTAGTTCCTCAGCTCCAAATTTCTTTGAAATCTAAATCAGACCCATGCCCAAATGAATAATTCAGGTCCATGCCTCTAGCTTATGCCTACAATCAGCAGCTCATGCCATAAATCATATTCAGGACCATGCCTTAAGGCCCATCAACCTGCCCTTCATGCCTATGACAAATTCAGTTTTCAATCAATCAATCAACCACATGACCACCAATAATACAACTTATCTTAGCATAAATTGTTCGGCCAATCAGCTGAGCATCATTCAGCCAATTCAAATCATACAGCTATCTAGCAACATCATTCAATCAGATCAAATCATACAATTATCCATAAAGTTATCTATAAAATTTTGTTGTTTATTTTTTGTATAAGAATCTACTTTATTAAAGTAGATGTGTCGTATTTAGTGGATGATCCTTCATGCCAAAGGCTAGTTGAGCTCCACTCTTTGTTAATAGTCAGTTTAGAATCATCTTTTCTAGATGATGTGTCTTTCTCTTTCTTTTCCTTTTATTAAAGTTCATTTTGACTATCTTTCCATGATAGTGCATCATTTATCTTTTACTTTTGTACATTATGTGGTATCTTTATTTGTGAGTCATTCCTTTTGCAGCTTTGTTGATGGCCACAATTTTCTTTTCTGTTTGGTTATAAATATGAGCTTCATCCGAGGAACTCCTCATTCGAAAGTTTAAGTTTCATATTTCTTCGTACGAACTTCTCTCTGGCAGTCTTTCTTTAGTTTTTGCAACCAGTCTTTTTTTCGTTTGAAACCATTGATCATTGTAGCTTTTATCATTGAAACCCTTGTTCTATACATTCTCACCAATATCGTTGCAAGCCACCACCAATTTGGTATCATAGCCAAGTTCCTCCATCTTCATCAAGTAATCCCTATGTCCCTCAAACAATCCCAATTGTAAGTATATATATTACATATTTATCATTCGAATTTCAAAAAGATATTGAATTAAGACTTTAAGTTTGTAATTTTGATTTGAAATTTTTTCTTTCATTTTTAAATTAGTTCATTTTTTGTTCACTCTTAGGAAATTAAGTGTAGACTCTCCTAGTCGTGTTGTAAGTCTAGTAGAAAGATGAGAGTAAGTCTAGCAGTAAACCGTTGTCCAAATTGCCTCTTAAACCCTAAGAACAAAACATGAGTGAAATAATTAAAAAATGAAATGTGTTCTTTCATTTAAAAATCCAGCTGTAAAGTTTGAATTATCATCCTCTTCTGAAACCCTACATGACCATAAATTGAAGCCTAAAAAAAATATAGTTAAAAATTGATTTAAGAAATATTAGTGAAATTTCTGATAATGATATCGAACAATCTCTTCAAAATTGGGATATCCTATCATCGATCTAAAACAAATTTACATTCAAGGTTCTTTTTCAAAAATCAAGATTTTATAGTTAAACTTGAAGAAGATACCAAGTCAATAGATGAAGAATGACAATAAAATCTCTTAATCTCTCCTGAAAAAATTAGACTATATAAGGAAAAATATAAATATTTACATATAGGATTAATTCAAGTGGCAACCAAACCATTAACTACATTAGGACTTAACACATCCGTTTTATCCTCAGTAAGAGATAAAAGACATAGAGAATTCAATGATTCTCTTTTAGGAATAATTGAAGGAAGCTTGATCGAAGGTCCAATTTTCTTCAATTGTTATACTAACTTCACATTAAGTCTCCACGATCAATTTGCCCATGAAGCATCAACATTAAGTCTCTATACTCAAGGATTTAAAATGAAAGGAATATGTTCAAATGTCATTGTTGTGTATAGAATTTACTATAAATTAATGCACACAATAATTCCCGTTGTTGCCTATGCTAATTTGTAAAAAGGGACTTCTACATTATTTTTAACAAATATACAAAATAAAGTTATTACTAGAAAATAATTAAATTGGAAAGATATTAATATACCCAAATTCAAGATAAAAATAAAGAAGAAAACCCCCAGATAATACAAATGATTAAATACATACCATCATAACTCATGATGATGGGTTAGTAGAAATAAATTTTGCCTCTCGCAAATCTTGCTCTACAATACCAACAATAAATAACGATTATGTATATGAAGCACACATGAAATGATGCACGTTATGTTAGTGGGTTAAGACTAAGTCATTGTGATAGTCTATAACTATGTAGGCCTTGTATGGTTAGGGGTGAAGTTATCTCTCGAGAGATAACTTACAAGGAGTTGGGAACTAATCTTGTTGGTTGCCCTACTTACCTATAAGTTATCTCCTAACTTACACCTTAGGCTTTGAGATTCCCTACCACCTCCCTGAGAAGTTATCTCCCAAGAGTTGTGGATACAATTACCCATCATTAGTGACTCGTTTATTACTCATATTTCTCTTGTTTGAAGGTTATTTACGTCAATTCATATTTTTTATTGTTTAAAAATTTGAAACTTCCCTACAAGTTTAAAGTTGAACCAAACATAAAAATATTAACTCCAAAGAGTCAACTCCAAGTAGATAACTCTCAACTAATATTATAAGTTAGCAAATACGAACCAAATGATGTCGTAATGTGTGTGTTGAGAATTGTGGAGATATGTAATATAGTTTTTTTTTTAAAAAGAATATGTTTCTCTCTCGCTCTCTATTTTTCTTTACTTAGCTCTCCGTTTTTCATTTTTTGTTTTAATATTTAACATTGGTATCAGAGCAATCTTGATCTTTAAGGGATTGTGAGTTTTACAATAGTTTCCATCACAACATCTTCATTTCGTTCACCTCCAACCTTTAATGGTGACAATTATCAAGTATGGCCATAAAGATGAAAGCTCATCTAAGAGACATCGATCTATGGCAATGGGCTGAAGGTGATCAACAAGAAGTACCTCTATTGGAGGACAATCCGACGCTAATTTTCTTAAGGATAATGACTTGTGAAAATGCAAAAGAAGCATGGAGTGTGTTCCAAGTGATTTACAAAGGCAACAAAAGAACCATGCATCAACAAATCTTGAATCTAAAAAGAGACTTTCAGATCATGACAATGTAAGAGAAGGAGACTATCCAAGAGTACTTTGATCTGCTCATGAATGTGGTGAACAAGATCCGATTGATAGGGGAGGAGCTACCTGACAACATGATTGTGGAAAAAGTGTTCTTAAGTTTGTTCGCAAGACTCGAGGTGAAAACCTCCTTACTTGAAGACTCGAGAGACATCACTCAAATCACATTGTTGGAGTTGATTAATGCAATGAAAGCTCAGGAGTAACGAAGAATGATGAGAAATGAAGCGGAAGAAAAAGCGATGAAAGGCGCTTATATAGCTAAAGCACCATAGTCCAAGGTAAGAGGAATGAATCTTCAATGTAATATTTGCAAGAAGATAGGTCATGATGAAAACGATTGTTAGCATAGAAGCAAGCCACAATGCTACAAATGTAAGAAGTTTGGTCATGTGAAGAAATATTGCAGGCATAACGAAAAAAAGCATGCGAAGTTGGTGGAGCAGACTACCGAAGAAAATCTTTTTTAGTATGTGATGAGAAGGGCATGTGATGAGAAGGGCATCATATGAGTTATATGGATAAAAATGCTCTAAGAGGGTTGAAGAAATGTGATTCAAAATTATGAGTTTCAATTTGGCAAAGAGATGTGCTTTACAAAGTTCAAGTTTTAATTTATGTTTATTTAACTTTTATAGGAGATTTTAATCAAGAGAGAATGTTGAAATATGTGATTCAAATTAGATAAAAGTTTAGTATTGAAATTAGTGAGACATGTGTCCATTTAGAGTCATGTGTAATGGGTGGTTATTAATTAAGTTATGGTAGTTATTTATAGGTAGTTTTAGTTATTGACTTGGTAGTATGCACACATGAAATGATGCATGTTACGTTAGTGGGTTGAGACTAAGTCAATGTGACAGTCTATAAGTATATAATGTGTGTGTTGAGAATTTTGGAGAGATGTAATTTTTTATTTTTTAAAAAAAAAAAATATGTTTCTCTCTCACCCTCTATTCTGTTTTTCATTTTTTGTTTTAATACCCAACATTAAATACATATATAACTAGATGGGGCAGACGGACAGTGCTCGAGCATGGATAAGTTGACATTCGCCATCGAACACCAGGTGTGAAACGAAAAAGAAGAAGAAGAGAGATTGGCGGTACTATGCAATAGGGGAGGGGAGCATAAACGAATAGGAACGTGTTCGAACCGAGCAAGAGACAAGAGGTGACTCCATATGGTTCACCAACTTCACATTGGATCTATCAATGATCATTGATTCGATGTAGGATATATTTGCTGCTTAATGGACCACAGTTCACGAGTTCTTAAACAAGAGCACTCTCCACTCCCCCTGAAATTATGTTACAAACCACTACTTGTAGACTTGTAGTAGATGAGACACTGCAAATGATAAAGAATACTCGATCTATTTGTTTTCAAATATTTAACGTATTTTTGACCCTTTTTTTTGTTCCGACAAATTAACAGTCACGTTACGAAATCAATAAAGGATTTCTTGCTTCATTTTCGATTTTAACTTTATTAAATTTAGTCAATGATAGCATTAGTCACTTATTTTTCACAATATACGTAATAAATGAAGTCATTTATGTAGGGGCAATTTAGTCTTATTGTGGAATTTTGGGATGGAATAAATCATTTTCTCAATTCTTTGGATAAAATGTACCAAAATAATTGGTAACTAGGAGCAGGGTGAACATGAAATCCGTGAATCCGCGAATTAAACCTTTTATTTTGGGCCCAAAACCTTATTTTGGGCCGGACTCAAACCAGCTTTGCCAAGTATGGCTGAGTAAGGATATTATTTTGAAGAATGCCCAAAAAAATGGTTTCTCTACCCGGTGAAAAATTAAAAAGAAAACCGAAGTATTAGTTATGCAAGTCGGGTAACAAAAATTAGGTCACGTGTGTTGTGAAGTGTGGATGACCATGCATGCACACCAATATATTGTGTAGTCATGTAACTTGTATTGTCATTTTCAATGTACACCAACTCTTCCATGTATTGTCAAATTACTTGTAATGTGTTGTATGACATGGGGTGTATGTGTTAATTGTCCCACATTGATTACTTGTAAAGTGTTGTATGACATGGGGTGTATATGTTAATTGTCCCACATTGCTAAGGCACATTTGTCATCATACCAAATGACCTATATAAAGGGTGCTAACCTCATTGTAAGAACACACCAAGTTGAATGAAAACTTCTCATTCCAACTATCTTATTTCTTCTCTTCTCCTTTGTAGTAGTAGTTTGTAGTAGTAGAAGTTCTTAGTCTTCTATTTCCTTCTCTAGTTCTTAGCAAGTCTCAATTCAATTTACAACACGTTATCAGCACGAGCTTGCTCTAGCATTAAGGAGATCTTGAAGTTCAAGAAGGCTTGTTAAGGAGACAAAGCTAGGAAGGTATAACTTTTGTTATTTATAAATAAGTTCAATTTATTTCTATATTATCATGGTTGCTTCCTTTTATTACTTGCATCACTTATATATACTATGCATTATAACGTCACCGATTGCGAAAGTATGCTTTGTAGTTGCGTCTCGTACGATCTTCTACATCAGAAATCAAAAATCAATGTGTGACATATAGTTTTTCTCTTAAAACTACAAACAACTAGCTATTGTTCTATTCTTGATTTTATAATACAAATAATGCTATAAGTTGAGTTGATAGTGGATAAGCCTTGTCCCCGGTAAAGCTAAACATTGAAAGGGAGACGGGTTATCCCGTTCGAGGAGGCATGGTATTAAGTAGACTTTGTCTCACCACCCAACCTGGAGGTTGTCCCACCAACTCATACGAATAGTACATTTTATTTATTAATGAATCAAGTTATGAACATATATTTAATCATATGTTATGCTTTTTACATAAAAAGATAAAATTATTTTATATTACATTTACTTTCACAATATTAGTCAACCTTAGTTGGAATTGTTGCTTTATTATATTATTGACAATAATTTATCATCATGACAATTAGATACTACAATTTGTGAATAAAGCATATATGCAAAACCATGTGTTATACACAATTATTCGTCAATTTCTCTTTAGAGATTTGAAAAGTGAATATTTCACTTTATATATCTTTTCACCTTATGGAGATATATATATACATACCAAAAGGGTAATGCTCCAAAAGCACAAAATGAGCGGCTAAGTCTCATGCTATAAAATCTAATCAGTCAAATATTAATTATAATTCCGCAATTTTAATTATCTCTATGTTAAGGCTTTGCGGAAATATGACTGATGAAACAATAAAAGGGTTACGTGACATGCCTCGATTTATTGCTGCAACAAATATCGAGTGCGCACATCAATCCAATAAATATTAAGGATTGATTTCTTGTCTCATGGTAACTGAGTAAAATAATGAGATGAAATATAATATCACTCACGTCTAATTTGTTCAGCTTCAAATTAAGAAGCATATGTTGCATATTATGATCATGATCATAATAACAAATTTATGGACGTGGAAAAGATGAAAAGATCTGGTAAAGGTCGTATTGACAATTCCACTAAAAGTGAGAATAAAAGTGGTGCACCACTAGAAAGGGTAAATAATTATTGACAATGAGCGCTCATCATTGTGATATTTTTCGTCACATATGAAAGGTTATTTTGCCAACAGATTGTAATATATATACCTGAATATTTTTATGACCTTACCATGCATTCAAAATCAAAGGCAAAATTAAAATGGCTCGATAAAATAGACACATTGAGATGTGTTCAAATCATGAGCTAAATATAGGCAATGAATTTATTGATTATGTATTATGGTATATGACTCTTTTTCTAATTCGCCAAATATTATTTGTCCAGATGGATCAACAAATCATAAGTTCAAATCATGAATCAAATAAGAGCGATATATGTCTTGCTGATTGTGCTACAACGCACACAATCCTTAAAAACAGCGAATATTTTTTCAATTTGAACTTAGCTGAGGCTAATGTTCAAACAATATCGGCATCTCCAATTTGATTAATGGCTTTGGAAGAGCAAATATATGGGAACAACAATTCATGTTGACAATGCCTTATACTCGAAAAATCTAGAAGAAATTTACTTAGCTTTAAAGATATTCGACAAAATGGATATCACATTGAAACCATGAATGAGAATAATAGAGAATTTCTCTATGTCACATTGGTTTCAAATGGGAAAAAATAAGTGTTAGAAAAATTCTCAGCTTTATCTTCTGGATTATGTTTTACTCATATAAGGCATGTCGATACGAATGTCGTCTTAAATAAGAAAATTAATGATCCAAAGACATTCATTTTATGGCATCACCGACTTGGTCATCCATGATCATCAATGATGCGAATAATAATTAATAATTCGCATGGACATCCTTTAAGGAGTCACAAAATATTTTCAGCTGGTGATTATAATTGTGCTAGTTGTTCTTAAGGTAAATAGATAGTTAAACCATCCCCAAGTAAAATTGTTGTGGAATCCCCAGTTTTCTTAGAACGCATTTAGGGAGACATATGTGGTCCTATTCATCCTCACTATGGACCATTTAGATATTTCATGGTTTTGATAGATGCATCAACTAGGTGGTCACATTTTGTTTGCTTTCGACCCGCAATGTTGCATTTGCTAGACTTTTAGCACAAATCATTAAGTTAAGAGCACAATTCCTTGACAACTCAATCAAGACCATCTGTCTTGATAATGTCGGGGAATTTCAATCTCAAGCATTTAAAAATTATTGCATGTCTATAGGAATTACCATTGAACATTATATTCCACACGTGCATACCCAGAATGGTTTGGCAGAATCTCTGATTAAACGCATTCAATTAATTGTCAGACATTTAATCATGATAACTAAGTTATCAACTTCAGTTTGGGGACATGCAGTCCTTCATGCAGCATCTATTATTCGTTATAGACCTACTGCATACCATGAACATTCCCCCATGCAACTCATTTTAGGTCAACAACCAAATATTTCACACTTGAAAAAATTTTGGTTGTGCAGTGTATGTTCCTATACCACCTCCCAATAGAACTAAGATGGGTCCACAACGAAAACTTGAGATTTATGTTGGATTTAACTCATCGTCCATTATAAGATACCTTGAGCCCTTAACAGAGAATTTATTTACTGCACGTTTTGTTGATTATCACTTTGATGAAGCAATTTTCCCACCATTATGGGGAGATAAGAAGCCAATTCAAAAGGAATGGCACGAAATTGTTTGGAATGCATCAACTTTATCATATTATGATCCACGCACAAATCAGTGCGAACTTGAAGTTCAAAAGATCATTCATTTGCAACAAATCGCAAATCAAATACCTGATGCATTTACATATGCAAAACAAGTGACAAAATCGCATATTCCAGCTGTAAATGCTCCTACAAGAATTGATGTCTTTGTGCAACAAAATGCACAAGAACCAACGAAATGCTTAAAGCGTGGAAGACCAGTTGGTTCAAAGGATACAATTCCTCGAAAGAGGAAAATGGGAGTAAAAATAAATACAAATCAAAATGCTCCTGAGAAAGCACAAGAATCCTTTGATAAGGATTTATCAGAACTAGTTGATCCTGACGAGGGACAACGACCTCTAGAAAAAAATGAAAAAGATGAAAATAATGAGATTTTAATAAATTATTTAAACTCTGGTAAGATTTGGGATCGAAATAAAATTGTTCCTGATGATATATTTGCTTTCAATGTGTCCTTTGAAATATGTGAAAATGATGATGATCCAGAACCACGATCAGTGGACGAATGTCGAAAAAGACCGATTAGCAAAAATGGCAAGAGGCTATCCAAGCCAGAGCTAAACTCGTTAAGGAAACGAGAGGTTTTTGGACCGATCGTTCAAACGCCAAATGGCATAAAACCCGTTGGGTATTTGTACGAAAGATAAACGAGAAAAATGAAGTTACAAGGTATAAAGCATGACTTGTAGCTCAAGGTTTCTCACAAAAACCTGGCATTGATTATGAGGAAACAGATTCTCCTGTTATAGATGCAATCACATTTTGGTTCTTAATAAGCCTTGCAGTTTCTGAAGGGCTCGATATGCATTTAATGGATGTCGTTACAGCGTATCTGTACGGATCTCTAGACAGTGAGATATATATATGAGAATCCCTGAAGGATTTGAAATATCCGAAGAAATAAAATCAAACCTCATAACATGCATTCTATAAAATTACAAAGGTCTTTGTACGGATTGAAACAATCCGGACGAATGTGGTACAAACGCCTTAGTGATTATTTACTGAAAGAAGGATATGTAAATAATCCGCTTTGCCCATGTGTCTTCATTAAAAGATCATCAACAGGATTTGTGATTATTGATGTATATGTTGATTTAAATATAATGGGAAACCACCACGACATCGTTAGAACATCCGAATACTTGAAAAAGGAATTCGAGATTAAAGAACTTGGAAAAACAAGACTTTGTCTTGGTTTGCAAATTGAATATTTTTCAAGTGGAGTATTTGTCAATCAATCAAATTATATTGAAAAAATATTAAAAAGATTTTATATGGACAAGGCGCATCCATTGAGCTCTTCAATGGTTGTCAGATCACTTGAAGTGGATAAGGATCCATTTCGACCTCATGAAAGTGATGAAGTGCTACTTGGTCCGGAGGTACTATATTTAAGTGCAATTGGTGCACTTATATATCTTGCAAACTATACAAGACCTGACATTACTTTTGCTGTCAACCTACTAGCAAGATATAGCTCTTCACCAACTCGAAGACATTGGAATGGGGTTAAACATGTTTTTCGATATCTTCAAGGAACAAGTGACATGGGTTTATTCTACTTGAGATGGGTAAAATTGAATCTCCAAGGTTCGATTTTTATCTTATCCCCACAAGGCCCGTTAACAAACGGGATATGTATTCACATGTGGTAATACTGCTATATCATGGAAGTCAGTAAAGCAAACTATGGTTGCTACTCTTCCAACCATTCTGAAGTACTTGCAATTCATGAAGCAAGTCGTAAATGTGTATGGTTGAGAAACATGATTGAACATATTCAAGAATCATGTGGATTTTCTTCAATAAAAAATTCTCCAACCATATTATATGAAGATAACGCAGCATGTATTGCACAATTAAGTGAAGGATTCATAAAAGGGGACAGAACAAAACATATTTCACCAAAATTCTTTTACGCGCATGAGCTTCAGAAGAATGGTGAAATTGATGTCAAGCAAATCCGATCGAGTTATAATCTTGCTGATTTATTCACAAAAGCCTTACCAACTACGACATTTAAAAGGCTTACATATGGTATTGGCTTGCGTAAACTTAAAGACATTGCAAGTAAAGAAACTGAACAAGTTTCACCGATGTTCACATGAGGGGGAGTTATTGATTAGTGTATTGCATTCTTTTTCCCTTAGCTATGGTTTTATCCCATTGGGTTTTCTTAGCAAGGTTTTTAATGAGGCAATCTTAACAATATTATGTCCGTCTTAATATTTATGAGAATAGTGTACTCTTTTACTATATTTTTCCCATATGATTTTTCTTAGTACAAGTTTTAACGAGGCACAATCTCTAAGCAAGTGTCATCCAAGGGGGAGTGTTGTGAAGTGTGGATGACCATGCATGCACACCAACATATTGTGTAGTCATGTAACTTGTATTGTCATTTTCAATGTACACCAACTCTTCCATGTATTGTCAAATTACTTGTAATGTGTTGTATGACATGGGGTGTATGTGTTAATTGTCCAACATTGATTACTTATAAAGTGTTGTATGACATGGGGTGTATATGTTAATTGTCCCACATTGCTAAGGCACATTTGTCATCATACCAAATGGTCTATATAAAGGGTGCTAACCTTATTGTAAGAACATACCAAGTTGAATGAAAACTTCTCATTCCAACTATCTTATTTCTTCTCTTCTCCTTTGTAGTAGTAGTTTGTAGTAGTAGAAGTTCTTAGTCTACTATTTCCTTCTCTAGTTCTTAGCAAGTCTCAATTCAATTTACAACAACGTGAATCAAAAACTAGATGTTTCGAATGGTATGAGACTCAATTCTTCTTAAGCAAGGTCTCAAGTTCGGATTAATAAAAAACTGACTTAGGAATTAAGGTCGCTTCCCTTATAGAGTCTGACATTGTCAGATGGAGCACGTGAGAAATCCAAAAAAAAAAAAAAAAAAAAAAAGTTAAGGTTGCGTAACACATAACAATGTGACATCAAGTCCTTGGAAAACAGGAAAACTATTAATGTGACGTCAAGCACATACATATATATGTATTAAACGAAATCATGTAACAATAGTTGCATCTTTTTTTTTTATGGAAATAACAATACCATGTAAACACTAATACACGCAGTATCATTTTTTAGCATCAATTTCACTGTCAAATCTACGTCCTTCGTAATACTAAAACGTACAATGCCTATTTGACAAAAAAAAAAAAAAAAAAAAAAAAAAAAAAGAAAGAACAACAACGTACGATGCCTTCAATCCTATTATACTAAAGTTTTGCCTAGACAAGATTTCTAATTAATAAAGCTTTTGCATCAAATCTACCTTTTTTCCCTCAAATATGTACAATCAAATCATAATGTCGATTCACATCCATCAAATGTCGGTGTTTCATTTGCTTCTGATACCTTTGCACCAATTTAACTGTATGTGTGGTATTAATTTAAAGTCATTCCATGTGCATAAATCTTTATAGAACAATATATAGTAAAGCAAATTATATGCTCAAATGTAAACAGAACAAGAGTAATGAGATTTTGGTTGTGTAGTCTATTTATTTAGTGCTTTCATTTTAGCAATGAATTTAAATGTTATATATAGTACTGACTTAAAGCTTAAATTTTTATTTTTATTTTTATTTTTTTATGTGTAGCTTAAATTCTTTTTCGATTGCATAGATGTGAATGGATGAAATTAGAACACGATGATGACTAGCTTGAGCATTCATCATCAGTACTTGTACTAAAAATATACTCTAAATGTTACATATAGGACTAAGGAATGATCAATAACTTTTTCCTTTATTTCAATGCGATCTAAGACGAGGAATACAAATTTTTCTTATTCCCGTTGTCCAATTTAGAAATTAGATTTCTTGAACCCTTTTTTTTTTTGTAAATGACATGCCCTTAATTTTTTTTTTTTTGAAGAAAAATAAAGATTTCATTAATCATTCATGACTTAATACAGGACCATACATAAAATCAATTCTCTTAATAAAGTGCATTGATTTACTAATTATTTCGTTCAAAAGAACCGCCATTAATTTGATCATGAATGTGATTGCGAAATTGAAACCATGTAACATCAGAGATTGTTCTCTACAACATGAAACACATAACGGATAACATAACTTCCAACGATGGAAGACAAATAAAAAACTTTCAACTAGGAAAGACGAACTAACTGTAAAATGAAAAAAACCAAAGAAAATACCAATCCAACCACCACACAAATCCTTGCAAAACTGTTGAGGAAGTTATATCGCAATAAGGATGGAACCAATCTTCAAAAATTTAACTAGATTTGCAGCTTATTGGATGAATAAAGTACAAAAAAGGTGATTTGAACGACCGCCAATCCTCACCAGTACTGCCAACCGAAAAAGAAGATCCGCGGTGGTTCAAGATCAAAAATCACCAAAGAGAGTCACAAACAAATTTAACAGACCCTTAATTAGGTCAGTTTATTTAAATACTGCTGGAATTAGTACGATCGTTTTCCAACAAACAGAGAATTCTGTTTGAGGATCACATTATTTTTTCACAATATCTTTCAAAGTAATTATTTTACTTGTGTAGTGTATTAGGATCCATTGAATTTTGGCATAAAAATAAGTTTATGGATTAGATTTTTTACTACTGCTTCGGCATGATGACAAGAAACAGTAAATGCACGATTAAAAAAAATCTACCAATTTTGGAGCAAATGCATAGAATGAAATTATACATGTCACTCAATCTTTATCCTAAATTCCTAACCCAAAATATCAAAGTTTCAAATTTTAAACTAAATGAGTAGAAGTTTAACCTTCTCTAGACACTTTTTAGGATGACCTGAATGTTTTAGGATGCCGAGGGCATTTTATTTATTTTTGGTTACACTAGGGCATGTTTTTTTCTTTTTGTTTTGAGTAATCATGAGTATTTTGACACTTTATCTTATTAGTCTCGGACTGAGATTATGAAAAGAGACCATCAATGGCTCGAGATCTTACTATCATAAAGAATCAAAATTGAAATGGTACACTTAATACACACAATGATAAATATTTGGAAACGAAACAAGTAGTTAAAAAAAGTGCTTATAGCTATATATAATTAATTAAGTGGGCTTCCACACGTGTGCCTATGATTAATAATTTAGGTAAAATCTAGCACCAAGGAAGATGTTGATGGGCACTTAATCGTGGAAGGCATCTCACGTACACAATTTGTCCCCTATTTGGTAGCATTGAAAGCCATGAAACGAGATCTTCCACTACAACAAATGTACTATTAGATTGCTAATTAGTACATGTAAACCACGAATCAATCTTTTCATTCACCAAAAGCAAAACCTCATTTAATTATTTCTTTCCAACAGTCATTTTTTCACCATAAAATTAAAAAGAGAACTCTATGCAGTAAAAGTCACATTTATGTACGTATATTTGAAACCGTACGATGCACCTCAAATTGTGCATGAAGTCAAGTTAATTATTTTTTGATATTTTCTAAGTTATGGCCTTTTTGTCATTCATCACCTTCTTCTATTTATAATAGGGACTACATTGATCGGATCTTGTGGTGTATGATTTTTTTTTTTTTTGGTCAAAGTAGTGTATGATTTATTGAAAACGAAGAAACATTTATGTGCATGTTTCATTTAGGGCGTTGACTCAACTAATTTGACTATTGATAATGGAACGTACACCTGAAGTATCCATAAACCCTTCATGGTTGGTGCATCTAAAAGTTGAAAGTGAATTGACAATGCATGCTACTAGCTACCTAGTCAACACTTTTTTTTTTATTTATTAATCATCGGTGTTCAACCAGTTTTTTGACTAATTAGAGCCTTGAGATTGTGGCAAGAAGCTAGGCCACCAATGGCTCAATGTTTGGCTATCGTGAAAATCAAACTCAAAATTATGCGTATAATCCACACAGCTCTATCTTCGCCCTTACCGCTAGACCAACTCGTTTGGATTAATGAGATGTATTAGTTTTGTTTCTTAGGTTACTCATCCACGAATGATGAGATATATCACTTGAGATATTGTTGAATGAATATCAATTTAAAAGAAGGCAATTCATTTCAAAGAAGGCAATTCATTTCAAAGAAGGCATCTTGGATAAATTTCAAGTCAAAGTGGGGATTTTTGGGAATATCGTGTTACGTGTGTAGACCAAATTAAGATAGTCTCACATCGATTAAGGAAGACTTTATATGAAGGATATAACTGTGGATCTCTCCCCAAATAGTATAAGTTCTATTAGAGTAAAACTCATTAATGAGTTGAAAGTGATTAAGGTGGAGATAATATTGGTATTAACGGGTTTGTATAATATTGTACTACGCGTTGTTAGAGTGAAAGCATATATTTTTAATAGTTAGTTTCTTCTTCTTCTTTTTTTGCCGAAGCGCAATGAATTGCATTGATAATGAGATACATTCCATCGATAATACAATATAGAAGCTCTGTCTCAACGAGAACAATAGAGGCAAGATGAAGCATTATCGCAACCCACCGTCTGAGGTCTTTAAGGCACAATTGATGGGGAAAATGCCGACTAAAACTAGAAGAATACCCTGACAAAGGAAAGACAAACCTCCAAGAGGGAAAGCAACACCAATTAACTAAAACAACTAACACAAACTGCTTGGCAAAGTTCACCAAAGAAACCATCCGGAGCTACTATATACATCCGCATATCGGCGGTGTGCAAACCTACTTAAACAACAAAAACACTAGAATCTTGACCCAAAAGAGAAGAAAAATGAGAGATTGGCTTAGATATGCCTCCCTCAAGAAGATCATTAAGCCTTAACCCATGTCACGTATGACTTAATAACGTACTAGTCAGCCTTTTCAACCTATTTACCTTTTCACACACGATCAACATAATTACTATTCATTTCAATATTATCATAGTTAATCAATAGATCATTATCATTATCTTAATTTTCAGCAAAAGAATTAATAAAATTAGCGGAAGCATTTGTAAGACACATACTATGGAAACCAAGTAAATCGACGATCATATAAAACTAACCAAAGTAATACATGAAACAGTTATGAAGTCTAGACTCTCAATCCAATATACAACCTAAAGTTATAGAAAAGACATAAGTAAATAGATACACAAAATGATCACCTATAAAATTAGCAGAAACTATCCACCGACAGCTCACAACTAATCGTCGATCTTCTCTTTCCTTGGTCTGCTACTCGAAATGTATGCACTTACCATCATAAAAAGGCGATGAGTACATTAATGTAGAAAGTAACACCATGAAACATTTATCTATATTTCTAAATATACAACAAATATCTAAGAGCATAACAATAGCAATTAAAGATGAAAAAGAATCATGTCATAAGATACTTTAGTTAAACAACATGAAACTGACACTCGACTAAGCAATAATGATCTAGGATCGGTTGACTATGAAATTACATCACATCAACTCTATTCCACTATTTTGAGCATAAATATGCTCATGATTGCCCATTTTCCATATATATATATATAATTGCGGACAACCCCGAGTTTTATACCATGTGTACCGCTCAAGCTAGTGGTGAGATTCCAACATCCCCAGAATCTAGTGACCCCATGTATCGCGCCCATCTCTATCATATAATGGTCCTACATACAAGAACTACTTTCATAACTCAAGAAATGACACATTTTAGGAATCTATAATGGAATGGCTAAACAAAACAAGGAATACGATTTACCACACAAAAGGTCATTCATCTAATAGCATGGTGGACTATTTGATCAATATTCTAAAGAACCAAGAATGGCATAGCACATGAATTAGGAGTCAATGAATACTATTTAACATAAACCAATGTCATGACAACAAACTCATATAATGAGATAGAACAACAAAGTTATGACATCAAGAGTACAAAAAGCACATCAGTCCAAATGACTGATAAATAAGAAGCATAATGGAAAAGAAATGGAGAGAAATATCTCAATTAGTTTACTTTGAAACCACGCCAAGTTCCTAGGCTAATTCGACTTCTCGACACCTCCAAACACGTACTCAAACCCTAAAGAGTCTTCCCTAGGTTCTTAGTATCATTATATATGTTTTATATTTTGTTTAGATATTTGGTTAGGGTGTTAAGCTTATTTAAAGTGTTTAAGTTTAAGTTAGAAAATGTAGAATTTGTGATATTTAAAGCACCTAGCGTGCTGGGTATTTTATCTACCGCGCTAGACCCCCCCCGCCCCCAATACCATTACATACACACAGGTAGCGCGCTAGACGCAGGAAATTTCATAAATTCTACATTTTGAATTTATGGGTTCCCTTCTTCAAATGGCTAACACCATTTCCTTTGGTCTTTGTTACCCTCCATCATACATCCACCACAATTACAAAAACAGCCAACGGTTCATTTATATCACAAATTCATCAATTTAGATTTAGTTAATGGAGTAGATCAACTTACCAAATTAATGATCACCTAACTCCTTGATCCCACCTTCAATTTCACCAAAATTTCCCTACAACTTCACTGATCTATCACTCCATAATTTCTTCTCTTCTATTTTGATCAACATCCATATGATTTTGCATGTTAACCATTAACCATTCAATCCTATATATATCTAGATAAGATTGATTTATGGCCATTGATTTTAATGTGCACTTGCATTTCGAGGCTAATCTAATGGCTCATATCTTGTTTCAAATCCACTAACCCACTTTTGATAACATCAATTGCAACTCAATTGGTCTTCCATACGTATCTCGAGAAATATCAATAACTAATGTTTTATTTAGCTAATTTATGTTACATTTAAAGTAAATCAAATTATGGCCACATCTAATTAGCTATTTAAGCCATAATAACTTAATCTTAACTTACCACATCACTTTTTACCCCGGTCACATGTCGGCACACATTTGAGGCGCGTCATTGCTCATGTCTCAACATCTATATAATAGTATGAGTGACTTAGAAGTCTACACGTATACAATACACTAAGAATACATCACAACAAAAACTAACATATACCTTGACCGCATTGCCTCGGTCAGTGCACGTAACTCGATGTGGGTCTTACGTCACGAGTCAATAATCCTATTTAGGGACTAATTTACTATTAGTAAATTATGGGTCATTACATACCATTTCCCGCCATGATCGACTCACCTCCATATTGAGATGCGTGGATCAAAAGTTAATCTCACATTGATTAAATAAGACTTCATAAAGAAGTATATAAGTGATTAACTCATCCTTACTAGTATCGAGACTTTTTAGATAAAACCTCACATCAAAGAGTGAAGGTGATTAAGTTGGGTACACGCCACTGGTCATTTTCCATGTTGGACGCCTCTTCACCGAATTGCGGAGGACCCAAAACCCAAACTCGCCATATTCCTCGCCTAGACCAATTCCTAGGCAAAAAGGGCATTGATGGTGATCTCGCCAGAAACATACAACAAACCAACATTTAGCTGGAATGTTGCCTAAAAAGCGAGGAAAGAGAGGAAGACGCAGTAGAAGAGTAGAAAGGTAAATGAGACGGGACTGCAGGGAGGGGGACTTATGGGGGCTTGCCGGAGCAGACTGAGGGTCATTGATCCCCCGATCATATATATTTTTTGTCTTCCCAAGCGGCGCTAGGGCTTTGTACAACTTTTCCATTAGTGTAAGCACTAATCAACCAATTGGGTGGCCCTAATAATTTGGTACGAGATTTGAGAGTAAAAGATCATGGGTTCGAACCATAATGGGGCAAGTTTTTTTTTCTTATAAAAAAATGCGTGTAATATCTATAAAAATTGATACTCTTTTAAGAAGTTGAATTTTCTGGGTTTGGGAATTTCACACTTTCTAAGATGTTGGGTATTTAAAATAAAATAAATTATTTTGAGTGACAATGAGCTTCATTAACAAAATTAAAATTATTGGAATCAATAGCTTTTAAGAAAGTAGATGCTGATTATTTTATTCACCAAATTCCGATAGAGTCATGCTACATCAACATCAAATACACAGCCAGCCCCTTTTTTTATCATCAAATGATATGATTTGAGTTTAACGATACATAGCGCAATTCTACAATTTAAACGTATTCCATTGTGTTGTACTTGTATACACAACCATCACGAGACCAAATTAGTTAATTCCAACAACACTACTTACCAAATTATTGAGCCACCCACTTGATTAGTGATCAACCTACAACTTCGTGATAACTGGCTTCATGCCAATTGAGCTATATGCTAATGGTTTTGTTGGAGATGTGTAGACCGTAATAATAATCT
This sequence comes from Stephania yunnanensis, assembly GCA_039657365.1. NCBI lineage: Eukaryota > Viridiplantae > Streptophyta > Magnoliopsida > Ranunculales > Menispermaceae > Stephania > Stephania yunnanensis. The sequence continues at coordinate 59,063,529 of CM077582.1, read as the reverse complement.
AACATCGGTTAAGTAAGACTTCATAATCATATGTATAAATAATGTGGATCTCCCCTTAATTTGTATCGAAGCCTTTAGAGTAAGACCCCACACCTATGAGTTGAAGGTGATTAAGTTAGGGATAGTATCAGACTAACAGGATACTGGCTTACCTGTCAAAAATACTTGTGCTTAGGAATCGTTGCCCTTTTTTTAAGAAAAATTTCATTAATCATTTACAGCTCAATACAAGACCAGATAAAATCAAGTACATTGATTTGTTAATCTTATTTGTTCAAACAAACTGCTATTAATTTAGGTGTAAATGCGAAATTGAAATAGTTTGGCAATCAGAGACTGCTCTTTACAACGTTGAAACTCATGACAATATACAAAACAACTAGAACCACAAAATAAATAATAAAACTTTTCAACAAGGAGAAGACAAATCAAAGACTTCTAACTAGAGAAGAAAACTAACTATAAAATAAAATTAAAGACAAGACCAATCCAGCACCGTACAAATTCACGCAACACCGTTGATGAAGACGCACCACATGCAATAAGGATGAACCAATCTCCGCGAATCTGATTAGATATGTTGGTTATTGTATGGACAAAATACAAAAGGGATTTGATTAGATCCACCGTCAATCAAAGAGGATGATCGACAGTGGTTCAAGAACAAAAATCACAAAAGTAATAAATCAAGAAGAAGAATTTTAGGGTTACCGAGAAAAAAAAAAAAGAAAGAAAAAAGGCAGCTCTGTTTTACAAAATTATTAAATTCAAGTAGATCAGGAATCGTTACCGTTTATTCTCAATAAAACCCAAACACCATGATGAAATAGAAACAACAAATTAACAAAAAGTTGAATAAATAAAAGCATGACAATAAAAAAATAAAAAAAATTGTTTCACTCCCAAATTAGTTAATCTAATGCAAAGCCTAGCTAATTAGAAAAATAAAAAGGAAAAAAAAAAACTAAATAAAGTTTTCTTAATTAGTGCATGGTGTGGGTGCTACAAATAAATGAATCTAATGAATTGCAAGTAGTATGAGATTCTTTAGATGTGGTTGGCACAATATAGGTAAGGCGAAGGGGACAATGGCGTTTGGATGGGCCCATCAAAACACACTCTCATCTTCTTATGAGATTCCAATCTCCCACGCCACTGTTTCATGCATTACGAATATTTCGTTGTCTCTTCTCTCCTTAAAACCTGATCATCATTCTTTGATTCCCATACAACGCTTATAATACAATGACATCAATGCCATCCACCAATACACAAGTCCAATCCAAGCCACTACATGCAAATATATCTATCATATATATAAAAGCACGAATCACAAATTTTTGAGTGGTAATGAAATTTACCTATTTGCCCATACTTTTTTTTTTTAATTTTCAAATCAACATTTTCTTTTGTATTCAAATCAAACTCTAACTCCTTATCAATCCACTACACGTTTTTTTTTTATCTCCAAATCAATTATGAAGTCATTCTCATCAATCCAATACACTTTTTTTGAGGAAGTAATGTACTATGACGATTAGTTTGTTTTTTCATTCACATATTATCTCAATCACATTAGAGAATATTGATAAGCTAAAAAATGTACTTGTATTTCTAGTTTTTAAATTTTAATTGCAATTTTAAATTTTGTTAATAAATTCTTAGAAATTAATTTCCGCGAGCGAAGCGAGCAGGGGGGAATTGTGCGTAGCACGTCTTGAAACTAGTATATATATAAAATTGTAATTAAAATTTAAAAATTAGAAATACAAGTACCCTTTTTAGCTTATCAATATTCTCTAATGTGATTGTGATAAGATGTGAATGAAAAAACAAGCTAGTCATGCTAGGCCATTACTTCCTCGAAAAAAAAGGAAATAAGGAAAAAAAAAAAAAAAAAAACACAAGTGGTTTGACCCTTAATTTGTGAACACTTGCTTTTGAAGATTCCATATAATTGTACATAAAGTTCAATCTTTACCTCAAACTCTATAGATAGAAATGATAACTTTGAAATTATGAATGTAAATAATTGAATTAGTTGGGATTAAAGCTTTAGACACCTTGACCAAGAAAAAAAGAAAGAAAGATTAGAACAGAGGTTGTATTGTCTTATCTCATGTATCATGTGGAACTTTGTAGTTCTTTAACCACATCTTCCACATAAACGACCTTGCCTTAGTTGGCCTTAGTTGATCTCTTTCCATTATTTTCTTATTTTTGGTGCATAGCCCCAGAAATATACACAAAATGCAATTTAAAAAAGAGAGGGAGGGCAAAAATTTAATGCCCAACTGAACAGAGGAGGGACCAAGGTGGTGATCTATGAAGGAACACCAAATAAAACCTATACCATCACATGGAATCGCGAGGCTTCTGAATGGACAATACACCGACTTTTGAAGATGGTAAAAATGCATGAAAGCACCAAGAGAACAATGTGCAGGGGTAATTCGAAGCACTTGCAATTTTATTAGCTCAAAACTATAATCTTATTAGCTATTTTGGGTAATTTGTTGATAATTTTATTAGGTACAAAACAAAGATTAATGAACAATGCGTATAAGCAAAATTCCTCTTTGTACACTTTTTGATAATTTTGATATATACATATACATCTTTCTTATAAAAAAATGATTGAAAGATAAGATAGATTTATTGTAACACTGTTTATGGACTTGGGCATCCATTGATATTGATTAGACTTTAATTAAACAACTTATAAAATAGTGCTAATTAACTACTCATCAATTGCATATATAAAATCAGAGGTTCAATTTGTTGGCAATGGAACAATACATTCAATATTCTCATAGGCATTTCACGAAACATTGACTTTATGGTTTAGACAATTTATCAAACACATAAAATGCATAAACACTGAAATTCAAAACAACCAAACGTTGACTTTATGGTTTAGATAATTCATCAAACACATATAATGCATAGAACAAAGAATTACAGAGTTCTATAAAAAGTCTCGATCATAGGTATCTAAGAATTTCTAATACCAAATCTAATCAACACAACAGCAAAAAAAAATGGAGAAAAAATGTGGATTACCTCACATTTGAATCGAAGAGCAAAGGAAATTAAGCAGCGAATGAATCGATGAAGGAAAGCATGGAATGAATGATCTGAAGAGGAAGGAGAGTGGTTGATCAGTGAGTTGTTGATCGATTTGAAGAGGTAGTGTTCAAGACATTGAAGAGGTAGCGTTCTCTCAAGTCGTTGAGTTGTTGATCTTTAATTTAAGTCGGACTCCTCTATCATCATCCAATTTGGATTAGGCTGAATTAATTTATTAATTTTAAGGGAAAGCACGAGAAGTATGGGCAAAGAGGTAAAATTTATTAACACTCAAATAAAGTATGGGCAAAAAGGTAAATTTCATTACCACTCAAAAATTTGCGCAATTTGAATTAGGTTGAATTAATTTATTAATTTTAAGGGAAGGCACGAGAAGTATAGGCAAAGAGGTAAGTTTTATTAACAGTCAAATAAAGTATGGGAAAAAAGGTAAATTTCATTACCACTCAAAAATTTGTGATTCGTGCTTTTATATAATACTAGTTTCAGGACGTGCTACGCACGATTGACCCGCTAGCTTCGCTCGCGGGAATTAATTTCTAAGAATTTATTAATAAAACTCAAAATTTTAATTAAAATTTAAAAATTAGAAATACAAGTACTTTTTTAGCTTATCAATATTCTCTAATGTGATTGATATAAGATGTTAATGAAAAAACAAGCTGGTCATGCTAAGACGTTACTTCCTCAAAAAAAAAAAAAAGGAAACAAGGAAAAAAAAAACACATGTGGTTTGACCCATCAATTTGTGAACACTTGCTTGTGGAGATTTCTTAGAATTGTACATAAAGTTTAATCTTTACCTCAAACTCTATAGATAGAAAAAGATAACTTTGAAATTATGAATGTAAATAATTGAATTAGTTGGGATTAAAGCTTTAGACACCTTTTTTCACATGATTAATCATAATTTTTCTCATTAAAATTTCTTATGGGTTTTGAGTTTGTTCCATCCCCAACACCTTTTTCAAACCACCTTATTATTTTCCCTCTCAGATTCTCTCTTCTTCACTGTTTATATATATATATATATTGCATATATACCATTGGGAGAACTCTAGATGAGTACGTTGCATATATACCATTATGAAAACTCTGAGTTTACAATTTGTGATATTTAGTTGCTTTTTTATATATAGTTGTTTTTATATATATGATAGATATATATGGGCAAATAAGTAAATTTCATTACCACTCAAAAATTTGTGATTCGTGCTTTTATATATATGATAGATATAAAATTTAAAATTCAAAATTGTAATTAAATTTTAAAAATTAGAAATATAAGTATCTTTTTTAGTTTATCAATATTCTATAATGTGATTGAGATAAGATGTGAATGAAAAAAACAAGCTAATCATGCTAGGACATTACTTCCTCAAAAAAAAGTGTATTGGATTGATGAGAATGAGTTAATGATTGATTTGGAGATAAAGAAAAAAAACGTGTAGTGGATTGATAAGGAGTTAGAGTTTGATTTGAATAAAAAGAAAAGGTTGATTTGGAGATGAAAAAAAAAATTATGGGCAAATAGGTAAATTTCATTACCACTCAAAAATTTGTGATTCGTGATTTTATATATATGATAGATATATATAAAATTCAAAATTCAAGATTGTAATTAAAATTTAAAAATTAGAAATATAATTACCTTTTTTAGCTTATCAATATTCTATAATGTAATTGAGATAAGATGTGAATGAAAAAATAAGCTAATCATGTTAGGACATTACTTCCTAAAAAAAAGTATATTGGATTGATGAGAATGAGTTCATGATTGATTTGGAGATAAAGAAAAAAAAAACGTGTAGTGGATTGATAAGGAGTTAGAGTTTGATTTGGATACAAAAGAAAAAAGTTGATTTGGAGATGAAAAAAAGAAAGAAATATGAGTAAATAAGTAAATTTCATTACTACTTAAAAATTTGTGCTTCGTGCTTTTTTATATATATATATATTCAATGTCACATTTGGTCATAGAACAAATTCAGAATAACCATCGTCTCATCACGTGGCATCAATATTATATATATATTCAATGTCACATTTGGTCGTAGAACAAATTCAGAATAACCATCGTCTCATCACGTGGCATCAATATTCCGCGATTTTAATAACTTTTAATAACTCAATTTGTACTTTAGTATATACTTATGATTATAATTTTGCTCCATCATGTCACATGCTTTAACAAAATATATCTCATTATAATATATATATATAAATTAGTAAAATTACATATTATGTATATTGTATCAGTCAGAGTACTTTGCATATCTCGATCGATATCTCACAAACAACAAAGCCGACCTCACTCATGAAACAAACACTCTTGAGTTACCAATCCATCCCTCCTTCCCCCTGGAAAATAAAAACACGCCCAAAAAAAAAAAAAAAAAAAAAAAAAAAAAAAAAAAAAACTCTTCTTCGCATTTTACCATCCAATCTGTACGGCGGAAAAAATTTACATTCGCCGAAGCGGTTTTTACTCAACGGCCTTATACGGGTACAGGTGTACGGGTCCGGGTCCGGGTCGGGTCCGGGTCATGGGTGTTCAGAAATGGCCTTTATTAATTTTTTACTTTATTTTCTTTCTTACCATGTTCGTTTTTACTTCCAAAAACTTCACTTCACTTCACAAACTTCACAAACTTGTCCTAGCGTTTGGCCCCGGCAAGCACCGAAGTGGTGCCAATTGGAGCAACAGAGCTCTTCGCGGCAGCGCCACCAATGGCGGTAGCCGGAACCCGGTGATTATCATACAAAAACTCGGTGACGATTCTCGAGCTCGGTGCCATCACCGTCCGATCCCATGCCTTGTCGGCTTCCCTCCCCCGGCATCGGAACACCTCCGTGGCATCCACCCTGTAGACGTCCCACTTCCCGTAGAGCCGTCGGATCTTCTTTAATTGCCTGCACGCCAATTCGCACGTTCTTACTTTTATCTTTTCAATCGCTTCGTCTAACAATCTCTCCTTTAACAATCTCAAACTCTCATTTTCTTGTACATTTGATAGTACTAATTGCCTCTCTAGCCTTAAGTACTTGTCCAATTCAGGCACCCCAATGGCTCTCCTAATGCCTTTGGTGTAGTCGGCCTTGGGGTCGAAGATTTGCCGTACTTCGTCGACTAGGCCGGCGTCCACCATCCGATCGACTCGCCGGTCTAGAGACGAGTATAGGATGGGGAGGGGGACGTCGACCCAAATGAAGCAACAATCGTAATTGGACCTGAAATTGAGCTCCTCGTCGTCAATGAGAGCTTCCACGAATGAATTAGACCCGCCCGCGATAATGGGGAGGCGGTTGCGGGCGAGGATGGAGGCGATGGCACGGTTGGCAGAGCGGCGGAATTGGGCGGCGGAGAAGTCCTCGTCCTGGCGGACTCCGCCGAGGAGGTGGTGGTGGATGCCTTGTTTCTCCTCCTCAGTGACCTTGTTGGTGACTATGTCTAGGCCTTCATAGACTTGGATTTTATCTGAGTTGATGACCTCCGCGTTGAACCGCGCGGCGAGGTCAATTGAAAGGCGGGATTTCCCGGTGCCGGTCGCCCCCATCACGACGACGACTTTATCCTTGCGGCGCCACCCGTTGAAGGACTCCATTGGGAGCATTGGACCATTGGGGAAGTTCACTAACCTGTGGTGGTGATGGTATTGCATTTGGTCTGGATTGGCAACCTCAGCTGGGAAACATGTAGCCAAAGCAACAGAGGAGGCCCTGTTGTTTGATTTGGTTGTCAGAGCAGTTGTACTTGTTGTTGTTGTTGTTGTTGCTGCTGCTGCTGCTGCTGTTGTCAGTGTTAGTGATGTTGGTTTCATCTTCACATATGTGTGTTTTTTCTTCCATGGCTTGGATGGATTGGAGTATAAGCTTAGTGATGCAAAAGGGTCAGCTTGTTTTGTGGTTACTCCCAAGTGGCTCATTATAGTCTGAAATTCAGAAGAAAATTAATGTTAAGCATTTTTTTTTTTTTGAAATCTTTTTTGACAAAAAAAAAAAGTTTAAATTGTATTAAAAAAATTACCTTTTGTGTGGATGCGGCGACCTGGTCGAAATTATACAAGGTTGATGAGAAGAAAAAGCTGCTTGAAAATGTAAGTATGCAACTTTTGTACAAACTTTGAGACTTTCTTTTGTTTTCTTTGTTCTTATTGAGAAGAGAGAAACTCAATAGAATAGTGTGCTTAAGAGATGAATCACAAAATGTGTGACAAGTTCGTACTACTATTACTACCACTAAATGTTGTTGTTTTTGTTGTTGATGATGATCTCTTAAGAGTTCAAAGGGAAGGGCTGCTTAGGAGTAGGGGAAGGAAGGACCTTAGTATTTATAAGAAAAGTGTAGTGTTGTCAAGTGGCAAGAAAATTCTGTTGTTTTTTATACAATTCCATGTAAGCAACGTGGATCGATCATCAATATTTCGAGGTGCATCCAACACGCATCGATGCAGGCATTCCGACTTGTACATATGAATTTGGCATAAGTGTAGCAGATTAAAGATGGAAATGTCATTTCAACAACAATATTTAGTCAACCAAAAGTAGGAAAGTGTGGCTGCAAAGGGATTCCCAGAGAGCTCATTTTATTTAATTTTTTAAATTTTTTTTTTTTTTATAATTCATATATACCTTTTTTTTCAAAAGAAAATTTTAGATTTTATGGGTTTAATTGTTTATATGCTTATCTTCATGTAGAGCACCCACAATGCCAACAAGAAAGGGTGGAGAGTTTGTTTGCTTTTGAAAGCAATGGCGAGAGGTTCCTTTTTAGTGGTATGGCACTTTCAATATTTTTTATATTTATTGTGAAAGGATTAGCAAACAGTGAGAGAATACAATATGATGAGGTTCTTATTGTCTTAAACAGTATTAAATATGTCACTCGTTAGTACTCTTTTCCCTTATTGAACTCATTAGTATCTCTTATGGCATGATTAGGTGATAAAAATCTATTATTTCTTTAGTAATACTGTCATGCGAGACGTGACAAATTACCTTTCTAATAAATTAAAATAAAATGAATTAAATCTATATGTGTATTTATTTGTGATAAGACGCACTAAAAGAAAAATGATGTTTTACAATACCTAATTTATCATGTTATACAATGTGTTGTAGCAAGGACTTATTAAATTTTAAATTACCATATAACTAAGTATTTTTTATGACGAAAAATAATAATTAATAATTGATTAAATATTATAAAACAAAGAACTTGATTAAATTTATAAATCATTACTCATTAATTTTTTATTGCACTTGATTGAGCACAATAAAAAAGTTCGATCTATGTAGCCGACCCCAATTAATTTGGAACTGAGGCTATGTTGTTATTGTTGTTGTTGTACACATTAATTTTTTAATTATAACTATTTTTGTTGCATTTTGATTACATATTAAATAAATTTAAACAATATAAAGTATAACATTTTTAGATGTTGTAAAAAACATTTTTTTTATGGTGACCATCGAGTTTTAACTATTCAATTGTTTCAAATATTGCTATTCAATTGTTTCAAAATATTGCAGGTCTTTCTTCTACTTCTTTCTCAATTTTTTTTTTTCTCTTTAATGTTTTAGGGAAACAAGAATACATTGTTACAATGAATCCACTACAAACATATCTAAAATAGTTAAGAAAGATTGTAATCAAATTTTTGTTCCATCCGTGGGCAATGATTAGATATAAATAAGTATGTGTATGTATTGACACGGCTTTTGATGTGGAGAAATTGATTTAATTGGATTGAAATATTACGAGATCAATACGAGGCTTTGATTTAATTTAGATAGAGAGTTAGAATAATGGAAAAACCCTATTGATGTTGCCAATCCAAATTAATGATTGTGAAAAGGAAATATATTAATAGATAATGTTGAGCATGCAACATATATTAAAAAAATAAAGTAAAATAAAAACCAACTAGCTAGAGAGATCACGAGATCTAATAACAAAATGCAATGCTACAACTGTGGCAATATGTCAATCATCATAAGCTGAATGAAAACTAATTTGCACGCCTGACTATATTGAAAAAACTTTTCAATTTCAATCCAATTTTAATGTCAACCATATTGATTTATGTATCATGCATCACGCATTATATTGGTACTTCAACTCCTCAACCTTGGTATATATCATTTGGCATCATCCACATAAAGGTATAGTTAGTTTTTTTTTTGGTTATATATATATATATATATATATATATATATATATATATATATTTATATGAGGACCAACTCATGTTCCTTAAAGAGTAATATCGTTCTAATTGTTAGCACATACGAAACAATTTTAGTCTTACTAAAGTACACTAGATAAACCTAAATTGCAATAAACTTTACTAATTTATAGTCTTTTGGAATTATTTTACACCAAAACTTATTATTGACTATGTCTATATATCAAGTACAGGTGTAATTTTTATTATATAATCCAGAAGACTCGTAACCCTATTTTTTCTCTATGAATAGCCAGACCTTGGCCATGCATGGAATGGTTGTTAAAGGACAATGTATGTATATGGTGCATGCCCAGTTATTATTAAGATAATTATGTATATAATTATTAATTTAATTATTAAGCTCTACCCTTTTGAATAAATCCATTTCAGTATTTATGAAATGACATGTTCAATCATAACTTTGGGTAATGATCTTATTAAGTACTTTTTTCTCGGATGCAGACTTTCTTTTTAAGTGGTGCCATCAAATTACATGGGGTAGCAATACCATTAATTTCATGAAGTAGCGTATATATTGATGAATCAATGATATGATTTTTACTTGGAAAATTGGCTAGAATTGCTAAGGCATGCATTAATGTCACTACTACCACAAGTCGCTGCTTCGAATGACGAGAAGGATAGTACTTAACTATATGCGACCTTCATCATTCTTTCTTTCACATAAAGGACGATTCTCATACCTGAATCCACATTAATTATTTTTATGTGACATAATTGATTAATTTGAAACTTTACATTAAAAGATCTTATAAAGGTCAAATATAAACTCAACAACTAATTGTGTATAATGCATTTATCATGTCATTAGTCCATTCACTTTCAACTCTCAGGGGAGGAGCTACATATACAAGGCTTAGCAACTTGTAGACCATCCTTTTACATGTATGTGGGCTAGCCTAAAAGAAAAACAATAATAAAAAACATAGGGCTAGCCCACTCTACTTCTTCTCTCTAGCTTTCATATATAAATTTAGTAATGATTAGGAGTGTTCATGAAATCCACACATATTCAGTTCCGTTTGTTTAGCTTTAATTGATTTATAATTAGATTTATTGTTTGTTAAATTAGAATGGGTTGTAAAAGTTGTAATATGCACGGATTGAATTGAATTGCGAATTGACACTTTAATCCACACATCCAATCTGCAATCTGATCCAATTAACATTTATATACGTTACATTATATGTACACATATACTATTAAAATATTGAACTATATTTGAATGGAGTTAACATTTTTATATATGTCACTAATTCATGGTATTCATCTATGGAAAATAATTAATTTGGCGCACCTACCAAGATGCGTCATCGGTACACCTTGAGATACACGTTCAAGGTATATTGAAAGGTGCTCCTTGGTAGGTGCGTCGAATTGGGTGCCCAAAGTAGGTATGTTTAGCATCTTCCTTCAACTATAATTTATTCATATACATTTAAAAATCGAAATTTCCGCAACTTAAGTTAATTCTTTTCATATTCAAGTATACATTTTAAAGTTATCTAGTCAAATAAATGTAGAAAATGTCAAAACTAATATATTAGAATTAAAAGTCATAATCATCATTGTTCTTATTAATCATAACTTTCTTTGTTACTCATTGGGATTACCCAAGTTTTAATTTAAAATATTAATTTTGAAGTTTTATAAATATTAATTTTGTAATTATCATTCCGCATTGCTTGATCCAGTTTGACTCGCATTTAATCAATTGAATCTAGTTGGATTAACGAGATAAATGGACTAGACCGCATCGCGATTTTTTAATCTGTAATAATTGGATTCACCTCTAGTTTAGTTATGACAAACATATAATTGCATTAGATGGGATTAGATTCCTTTTTGGGTGATGTGCATGTTGTCGTAGCTCTCACTTTGTAGGGTTTGGACTCTAAACATGTCTAATCGAGGTGACAACGGAGATAGCTTGATGGATGAGACTATTAACTTAAGGTGTTGGCTATGGTCGTTCTTTTGAACTCACGAGGTTGTATTTAAGCTTAGCTTCATGTTGTTATATAAGAGGCTATGTAATTTCGCAGAGAGTTGTGTTTTAAAACAATATTTCTCTCCGACAAATTAATTCTACTGTAGTCATAGACAATAGCCTTATATATATAGTTGTTGTGGGCACAGATACATGCTACCTGTCTTGGCGTGAATGAAAAACAACAAGTAAAAATAAATTGAAGTAAACAAAAACACATAAGATTGTTTACGCAGTCCGGACCTCCTGTTCTATATCCGCGGGGCCACGCTCAGGCATAAATACACTAAGAAAGATGATTACATATTTACTTAGAACTCCTAACTAGTGATCCCTCACCCAACTAGTGGTCCCTCACCAAGTTCTATTACACTAATCACTTCCCTTTACGCTTTGCACTTACACGAAATCCCAAGTCCCCTCGGTACCCGAAATTCCCTCGGTGTTTCGGCTAAGTCCCCTCAGCCTAGTATGTGTATAACTAAAGAGAATGTCTTCTCTTATCTCACTGTGAATGCAAATAACATTTAATGTCTTAAAAGTTGGTGCTTTGCGTCTATAATGACTACTATTTATAAAGAAGATCTAAGATCTCTAAATACATTTCTTTCGATCTTCACTGCCTTGAAAGCATCTTGCCCATATTTATCTTTCATTTTAATCGAGATTTGATGGCTTTAGAAAGACTTAAATGTCAAATCTCCAGTTTCCTTTTTATGCATCTCGTTTGAAATAAGCAATCTGAGCTTGGACACTATTTCCTTGTGTTGTAAATGCTTGTCAATCTTTGGTAGATAGCCGATGTTTTAGGGTTCATACGCAGCGAAAAATTTAAAACAAAATTTGAAAAACCCTAATAGGATCGAAAATAAGTTCCATTAAACTAAATCTACGAAAGTAAATCATACCTTATTCCATGATTCCCTTTTTGATTATTCGATTTTCAAAACGTTCAAATGCGTGTCTTCTATCAGAAATCCACGCACGAACGGTGACCACAATTTGGAGTGCTAGCCCTAAGAGAGATTGAAAACGTTTTTCTTTCTCTCCCTAAATCCAAAGAACTCGAAAATTGTAAAACGAAAATCTTATATCGTTTTTAGGGTTTCGCCCATTATTTATATGTGTAGATAATCCCTCACTTAAAATCATATTCGTAGTACAACTATTGTATTTTAGGCAGTTTAAACAAATTACACGTACGCCTTTATTAATAAGTTATCATATAACAAATCGTAAGGGCTCTTATGTCATGAATTTTATCATATAAGATTCATTATTCTGGACTAATTGTAATTGTGCAAACCATTCTTTGTACAACCCAATAGGTTCATGCGACGTTGACAGTGAACCAAAAACCATTTTGGTATACAAGTCATAAGCAGTCTCTAGCAAGGCATTATGACTACCCGAGTAGCATGAATATCAACATCGATACAACCTAATTAATAACGTATATCATATCCTTTTGTCATGCGATATTTGATTAAACATAAGGCATGGAAAGTCACCCTTAATGTTCAATCGTACTAGTCTCAATCTTTATGTAAACTGAGAAACATCTAAGTGACATTGATCATATCAAATCACATAGACTTAGCCATTATTAATCTATCTTATTGAGGGATTCACTGATATCTTTCTATACAAGAGTGACAAATTATATCTTGATTACACACCTTCACATATTATTCACACGATAACTAATCATAATCTTTATAAAGTCCGGTTAAAGACAACATTTGATTGTGTCAAATTATCATGCTCCTAATATTGAAGTCTATGGTAATCTCAAGTCAAATGACTAAATGATATACCTAGCTATCATGAGTAATACCTATGACTTAATCCATGTGGCGTTCTCATAGCGGGTCGGTCCAATACCTTATTCTCTAATAAGTATTCATGATCTTGATTTGTATCCCAATAGGCATTATCATCACATGACCATCAATCAAGATTCACACTAGTCTTAATTCATTATAGTTCACAGTTTAATGACCGACTATGGACATTTATGATATTTCAACAAATACCCATGGATCTTACAATAAGGTAAACATGCAATCACTTATAATAAAACAACAAATAAAACATCTATTTTATTAATTAAAATTATAAGATAAACAATATTTGTAGATTGACCTAGGGCACATACCCTAACACCCGAGATACTGCAATAATATTTTTATGATCTTCAAAGATCCAGTGAGTTGTACATATATTCTCTGCGCCTACATGGCGATGTCCTGGGCAAAGCTATACAGGGAAATAACTAAATGGATCATTAGTGCGTAATATGTTTCATTGAAAATCGATGCTTAAGGTGTGACACATAATGATAACTTCAAAGAAATTTATATCTTCACAGTTTTTTATGGATGAACGAAAGGCATATATATATACACTAGTTTATGTAGCGTGTTATACAGGCTTAAACCTGTTCGCTACGCTTGTAAGAATTTAATTAATCTAATAATCTATTTTTATATTCCAAAAAGGCAATTTTATTCTAACTTTTTTGACAACTAATTATAACTATTTGAATTGATAGTCAGAAGAACCTTAATCAATGGTATAATAGTAAATTTAAGTTTAGGTTGAAAGACTTAATTATGAGTAGAATAGTAAATTCAAGTAACGGTTGAAATATTGATTATTCGTGCTTATTACGTATAGTACACACACACCAATTGTGTGTCCGGTTCGCATGACTGTTTAGCTAATCCATTGGATTAAATATAATTTGTTGTTCATTTTACGTGATTAGATAATGCAATGGATTAGTTAATCACAAAAACTGTGGACTAAACTAAGTGACACATTAACCTACTGTTAGCTAATCGTCATCAAGTTCAACTTCTTCACTCAATATTCTTCTTTACCCTTCCCTCCCTTTTCAGACACTTCTCTCTACCTCTCCAACAAAAACAACAACAACACAATCATAGCTCTCTCTCAGAAAACCCAGTTTCCCTTATCTCTCTGTTAGGCATTTCATCAACGAGGTGTGTACGAATGCATCCCCGTCAAAATCAAGCTTCAGAACATGCTCATGAATCTATTTCCTTTCCTGACGCCTTAAGATCCATCTTCTTCTTCTTCACAACATTTCACTTTCAATCCCAATCAACCCTTTCAATTTCCATTTTGTTCATGTTATCTTATCATTCTCAAAGTGTTTGAATTTGATTTCCTCATTCTTTATGGCTTGAATTGGAAGTTCTAATCTTTAATTTCGCTGTTCATGGCGGTTTCACTTTTGCTTTAGGGTTCCTTGACCTACTTTGACTCATCTATTGACCATAATGATGATGAATTTGCTTATTGAATTTTGCGTTTTCTCTGAATCTGAAAAGTAATCTACGAAGAACATAATGAGGTTTAAAAAATTGATCTTTTTAGGTTATTGGAGTGTACATTTTGGATTGGGAACCACTACTGGTTTCGGTCTCTCGGATGAAGAGTGAAACCACTTAAAATCTTATCATGCCATCCGAACAAGTCTCCAACTTCGGATTACCCATAATCTACAGTCATGTAATCCAATGTTTGTTAATCTGACTCAATCAAGACAACCCTATCAACCCAACCGAACATACCACAAGAGTTTTGTTATAGCCATTGGCTTGTAAGTATTATCATTTTTCATAAATTGACCCCTTCACGTCCAGCATGGAGGATGCACAACCCCTATTGTGTATACTTTGTGAGTAATATATCTTTCGAGGCTTAGTCTCCATTCTTTAGAAAAACATATAATTTTATTTTATAAATTTCGCAAAGCAAACTACTTTCAAATCATCTCAATCATGCATGCATTATGAACTAACTAGCCATTACGAACTTATGTCTTGGTCGTTGCACTTAGTGTAAAGGAGCATAAATTCTTGGCTCCGCCCTTGCTAGTCTACATCAACTTTTCGGGGTTAGTAGATTGATTTTTTTAAGAGCCAGGGTTACAGTAGATTGATATATCACAAACTTTTATAGAAGTCCAACATATTTTAATTAGACTTATAATATCAACCTAAGATTTTGGTTCTAATTGCATCACAACTATATACAACATATGATCTTAACTTAAATTTTATCGTCCTTTTGACCAATGAACCATATGTGTTGCGAAAAATTTATATGAACTTTTTTTATAAAAAAGAAACCAGCTTATGACTCTTCAATTTGCTTCATTAAGGCTGGAACCCCCAACTTCTTGCCCAAGTAACAAAAAATATACATGAATTTAGATTCAACAATCTTTAACAATTATATTGGGCCAAACGGCAAGTGAAAATATTAATTAATAACACTTGCGAGATGTTTATGGAGGATTTTTTCGATGGGATGTTAGTGAGGTATTTATTTGAAGATGTAAAGGGTACTTATTTTTTTAGGGAAAAAAAAAAGATTTTGATGCTAAACTTAGAATGACCAACTATATATGCATGTAATGCATTGACAAAGCAACTTATAGATTGTAAACTAAATGTAAATGGGAATACCACTTGAGCAAATTAAACACACCTTGGGAGATAAAAGGGAAAGGGTTCCACATATTTCATTACAAAGTTCCCCTTTTGATATTGTTTTGAAGGTTTTTCATAGCTTTAATTGCCTTTTTGGGAGCCATCAACTATTTATATCTTATCATTAGGAGGGGGAAGAAGAGCACCTTAAACTTTTTCACATCCAAAAGCATTTGTCTTTTCCATTGCCACCCATTTCTATCTTTTTAGGAATCATCACTTTCTCTACCTCCACAAACTGAATTAAACAAAAACAAATATTTATTAACAATCATCATCAACTTAATCATGATTCTGCTCTTTTAATCTTAATTGATTAACTACTCAAAGCACATTGTTATTCTACAGTCTTGACCCCATTGAAAAATCAAGAATCTTATTCTCTCCTTGAAGAGTACTGCAAATTGGTACCTGCTCATATATATAGTTCTCGAAAAATTCAATTTAGCATTATTATTTTTTTCATGAATTTAGCACTAATTAATACTTTACGCCCATGATCAGACTAATCATAACAAAATTATATTTTCAATTAGTTCTTGTTTTAGTTTCAAAGGCTAACCTTAACGATTGTTATAATTGGTTCAAGAATTATATTTATTAATCACAATGTGTTCACAATAAAAGGCATATAATATACTAAGTGAATTAATTAGTGATAAAAAAAACTTTTTAAGCGCATGATCAGACTATTCATAAATAAATATAAGAATTAAGTGGCTAAACAGATAGACCTCAGCTGTTGCTCAACGTACTTCATTACTAAAGCATATCCCAATTTTGAATTTCAAATTGTTGAACGTACCCAATTTTTTTTTTTGAAATATCCAAAATACCATTGCTCGCATCATCACCTCATCCTCAACTCAATACCCCTCAATTCTCACAATTTCTCAGTTTTGGTCATTGTAAAGCACTTGTATTAGATCGAAAGTGTCATATGAGTGTTTCTTTTATCGAACAAGGCCAGATTTGGTTTCATCGTGCCTTATAAGTGAGTAAGTATCATCACATGACCGAGACCTCTTTAAAGGTTTCTGCTCACTCCCACCAAGACCTCTTTAGAGGTCTCGACCGACTCTCACCGAGACCTTTGAAGAGGTCTCAGTCTCAGTGGGAGACAGAGGGAATTAGTCGAAATATTTAAAGATCTCCGTGGGAGTTAACTGAGACCTTTGAGACCTCTTTAGAAGTCTTGGCCTTGTGTGTCTAAAACCCACGGGCAAGAAGAACGAATAAAAGATTTTCAAAAGTCCAAAAAAATACAAGAAAACTACCCAAAAAATAGTGGATTTCGCTCAGAGTCACTTAATATTCTTGATTCCATCAACTTTTTGTACTAAAAAAATGTAAGATTCAAGCCCCAAATCGAAGCCCTAAACACCACAACAACAACAACAACAACAACAACAACAACAACAACAACAACAATAATAATACAAAAAATAGACTCGAAAACAACAAGAAAATTCGAGAAACTCATAAATCAATACGAAAAGAAGTGGGGAATACACTCACGGTCGATTCGATGTGGTTTTGATCGGTTTTCATTGGATTTGGGTCGGAGGTGAGAGTGTGATTCGAGAGTGGGGTTTGGTTGAGTGACTGAAGTATGGGTGGGCAAAAACTCTTTTATATGGAAGGGCAACATTGTCATTTCCTTAAGGGGCAAAAATGAAAATTGAAAACGTGGTCGATTCAACAAGAATTAGGGTTGGTTTAGACGCTTCCTAAATATATTAGCAATTAAGTAATTCTTATTTGAGTTTGGTCAAAAAAAAAAGTAATTCTTATTCGAGTTTTATTCAAGAATTATATTCATCGCATATATAATATATAATTTAACAAACCAATGAACCAAAAAAGAATGGTCTTTGGAGAGTCGCACTCAATTAGGTAGTTCTTCCACATATGATTGATTTTATATAGCTTTAAAATATCGCCAACCCCAATAAATATTAGTTTAAAAGAAGCGCGTGTGCAGTCTCCTAAACAAAGTTTCTCTTTGAATAAAAATATTTTGTTTAAACTTTAACAAGGCTCAGCTTTAAATTAGTCGAGGCCCTACCTTGAAAGATCATATAGTGGCCTAAGTGGCGGCTCAAATGATATATATATATATATTTTACGAGGATTCTAGTAAAACCAATAAAATCAAAGTAACAAATATCAGTACATTAATGTTTACATTATTCAAGGGTCGATTGCTCGCCTGGTCCCACCTTCTATCAATTTTTACTCACGTGGCCCCTTCTAATTCGGATTCTAGATGGCCCACATTCCCATCCATACAACTGTCCAAAAGGGCCCTTTGGAATATATGCTTTGTTCATTCATGAGTACGTCCGGTCCATGTATGGAAACAATCAAATTTTAGTCCTCTAGTATAGATCGGCTGTACTCCACAGTCTCCATGAGCTGTGTAACACGGATTGGATTAAATTTTAACTCTTTTATTTAACTTAGCCAATCAAGCCGCCAAAGTATTTTTGATGAGATGAGAGACATCATTTGTTGAAATAAAAAGTTTTAAATATCATGAATTCGACTCTATATAACATAGATCACGCTTATCAAAGGTGGACAATTACTCAATTAGCTGGAGTAGCCGGTGTTGTAGCATGCATGCAAAATAAGGTAAATCGGCCACATTAAAATTACCATACGAAGAAATCCGTTTGATATTCAAAAATTGCTCAGCAATAGTCAAACAAGTGAGTAATATTGGGGTGAACAAAAAAAGTTTGAGTAGAGTCGGATCTAAGTGTTCTTAAGCCAATAAAAAAAATCTTCGCCAATCACACCTCTATCGTAATAAAACAGGCATCATGTGAGGTCCGAGGAAAAAATTATTTTATTTTAGGCTAAAAAGAAAAATGTTTATTAGAGTTGCATATAGAATCGATGTTTAATGTAGTCCAATTTATTTGGATTAAGATACACGGATTGACATATTTTATAAACATAATTAACATGCATATAGTTCAATCTAATGCAATGCAAAACTTTTCTTTTTGGGTCAATGTGAGTAACACAAGTATTTTGTCATGAAATGTTTTGTTAACGGTGATCTAAACATGCCCTAGTTACAAATCTACAACTTGCAAACACGACAACAAAAATAAAATGACAAAATGTTATATTATGTGTCTCAACAGCAATTTCACGACACATAATTGTTGGAGTCCCTTAATTATTTTATCATTCATATATATTTATAATATCATAAAAATGTCAGCAACTCGTTTTTGTGTGCAGTTACTACGATACTGTAGCAGGTCTATTCGTCTTTTTTTTTATTTAAAATTTTTTTCTTAAAAAAAGAAAAAAAGAAGTGATCAAAATGAACTTTACATTTTTGACATTGACTTGGCCTGTTATCATTGAAAAATCATTTTTAGTACGCGATTCAAAGTTACCTACGTATAGATATATTAATGAAAATGTCCCTAGTCTCATATGAAGCTCATTTAGATATCTAGCTAGGCTTGACCAAGCAAAACCCTAGATGCTAATAACAAAACATTGCCTATAGATAATGTATAATTACTATTAATAGGCTTGTGACATCAATTTCACATCAATTAAATATGAAATCCAAAGAGAATTTTCCATCAACAAAAGACATCAATTTGTTATAGGCGTATCTGGATTAAGAATCTAAGATTTCATTTGAATAATGCAAAGTGATTCAATGAAATCTTTTGATACACATATTTATCGTGCAAACGATTAAGTCTGTTAAATACATGTCGAGATATGTGCACGTACGTCTCAATGTCGAGATATGTGCGCGTACGTCTCAAAGCAAGATCTATAACTTTTCGACAGCACCATTGTGTAGAAATTGTACAAAATCATTTTATGCCTCTAGAAGTATATATGTCACTCAATCTTTTTTATTTATTGAAGTGATTGAGAGCTTGGAAATACCCTTATGTCAGTGAAACCAAACTTTATAGCTAGGGCTTCTCTGACTTTCAGGTCATTTTTAGATGCTTTTTATGGCTCTTGAGACTTTCAAAGGTGCACCCACCACCTTGTTTGGCAAATTGAACTATAAAATGAGATTCGACTTTCTTTCAAAGTAAATATAAATGTAGTCAAATTAGTGCTTTAATCTGGATCACATTGAGCTTTAGATTTTAGTGGTACCAATGCAAAACCTTCACTTTTCTTGGTTTTTTCTGGGAGTCCGTACACTTTATGTGAACAAACATGCCAAGCTTTATTTGATATTCTATTGCACGCCAAGTGCCACTCTTTGAAGTGGGGATACAATTGATCAATTATTATAGCTACTATTGTTTAAGTGCGTTTTGACATATTTTTTTAATGATCATATATATAGATATTCTACTTATGATTGATTACTGAATGGACAAGCTATATATTAAAGAATTTATTTATGTCTAAAAGGAGACTAGGTTTATAACTAAATGGGCCTTAGTAAACACACTTAATTAATGTAACGGCTTAGTTTGAGGAAAATAAGTATAGAATAGGGTGCATGGTCAAGTCAAAAAAATTGGAGAAACGTACTTGTAGCTTAATTAATATGTAATTAACGATCGATGAACAATATGAAGGACATATACGTACTTATTTGAGCATTCAAACTTTTAATTATTTTGTGTGGCGTCCACCATTATATAGTTATATTCTTTTATAAGAGGCACACCCTATGCTATAAGAGATATATATAATAAAATTAAAAGTTCAGGAAATAAGAACTCAGTGAGGCTCGCAGTTAAACAATTTTTTTTCTTTTTTGTAAGTTAAACAACTTGTAATTATTTTAAAGTTATATATTTAAATTTATGTAAAGTCGCCTCCATGAAATTGATGGGTTAATTACAAAGTTGTTGGGATGCAATTGGTGACCGATGGGTCACTCAATCTTGAAGGATCTCCGACTAGTTAATTTAGTGGGACAATTAGTTGAAGCTAAGTAGAGAGGCTGAAATAAATAATAATAATAAAATACATTGAATAATTATACAGTGGAGTAAAAAAATATACCTACGTGAGAAAAATATATATTGACATTTAGTTTTTTAAATGCGCATTAATCAACTTTTTTTTTTCGATCCCAACTAGGTTACAGTGTAAAGCATATATATATATATTCTACAATGGAGCTCAAACATATATTCATACCATGGAATCATCTCAAAATGTGTTGTGCATTAAATGATTTGTGCATTTATGACACCTCGATTAATGTATTGGATTAGAATCTAATGGTTGTAAATAGTGTACCCATGAAATAAGCATATATTTGATTCACATGGTAGTAGTACCCGTCTCTCTCTCTCTCTTTCTCTCTCTCTCTCTCTCTCTCTCTCTCTCTCTCTCTCTCTCTCATATATATATATATATATATATATATATATATATATATATATTGTTATCTAACATGTATACAAAGTTGAACCAGGTGCCAGTATGGAATCGTTACCCTTTGCCCATAATCAACGATTTGTTTGACCTGTTGACTGGAGCCCGTGTATTCTTTAAGATTGACTTGAGATCGGGTTATCATCAGCTCATAATTCGAGACAAAGACATACTCAAGTTTGCATTCAACACTAGATATGAGTTATTTGAGTTTACAATGTAATGACCTGTTACATTAAGTTGGTGATTAGTACTAATCCAAATCTTAATTAATTTGAGTTAGGCTCGTGATTAAGTTCGGCGTACCTCGATTAGCATATGCGTGCGTTTGCATGATGTATTGTGTCTGCTTGGATTGTTAAATGAAAATAAAAAATAGGTTGTAATATAATAATGGATTATATACAAGCTTATAAAACGAAAAATACCCAATAAATTATGATTTACCGGGACACCAAGCGTGACGAGGAAGACGTAGCATGAATATGCATGCTCAAGGACACTTGTAGGCACGTCTGGTGAGTTT
This sequence comes from Stephania yunnanensis, assembly GCA_039657365.1. NCBI lineage: Eukaryota > Viridiplantae > Streptophyta > Magnoliopsida > Ranunculales > Menispermaceae > Stephania > Stephania yunnanensis. Next base: position 59,041,745 of record CM077582.1, on the reverse strand, counting down.
ATTGGTGAATAATACACAAAATATATATTTATATGTTTTTTAATATATAAATGTATATTGGAAAATAAAAGAATAATAGAAATATATGAATTGTTTGATCGTCTCGAACGGAGCATGAGTGTGCGTTGTGTCAAAATTGGTTTTAGAATAAAGTGTGTCACTTTAATGCATCAATTGCTCTATCAGTATTGAGATGATGCGATGCGTATCTCGATAAAAATTCAAATATATATATATAAACAAAATCTCATTTTTATCCTCTAACCTCATTCGATCAACAGAGAGAAAGGTTTAAGGGGTTCGATTTCGATCGAGAGAAGTTATTTAAGGCGTTAAATCAAGCCTAGTTGAGGAGCTTAATCAAATTAACTGCTTATGAGCATCACGTAAGTATGATTTGTTCTTGTGTTTATCAAAGTTCAATTCGATGGTGATGCCAAAATTTTTGTTATTCATGTTTTTTGTTGATCAATTATGGTTTCTCACCTCACTAGAGGTCCTACTCAATCAATTTTAATGGTTTATACAATCATTTTTAGTGATTTGAGGATTTGGTTGAGGAACAGAGGCTGCTGCCCTGCGTTCTATCTAGACAACACAAAGTGGAGCACGCTCCACCTAACAGAGGAGCGCGTTCCCTTCATTAATTAGGATGAACCCAGTTGATGGAACACGCCCCATCCACTGAGGGAGCGCGTTCCCACCCCAGAAAAAAACAAGTATGTTGTAATTTCATGAGGACTTCTATGGACTTAGAGGTGTGATTAATGGGTTTAATTAAAGTATAATGGACCTATATTAACTATAATTGGTCTATAATAGGTATTGGTTACCCGAGAGAGAGTTATTGGCCTAAAAAGTTAGGAAATTAGACGAAAAATCTAGATCGAGGTAAGTATGGATTCACTTATTTATCAGTATTGTCTGGCTATTTAGTATATATAGCTCGTGTAGTTGTTGGAATGGAATGGGGGATTATGTATACTATGATGGTTTTCAATAAACGAAAAATGGTGTGTAATGTGACCATGCTATAACTATGATTTTGAAAATATGTTTATAGGAGATGGGTTCCCTTCTCGACCTATATATAACTCCTACTCAATTCGATAGGTTGTGTGGATTACAATATGCTAGAAGATTTAGGATAGAACCATTGGACATTAATGGATGGGTTAGACAACATATCGACCAATATGTTGGTCTAGCAATCGCATTTATGGCGCCGGTGGGTAATCGACCAAGTTTTATAAAATAAATGAGGATTACGGTGTAATTGTCCATAATACTTGCTTTACTTCAGTTATCTATTGAATTTATTTAATTTCCATATTCTTGTTATATATCATTAGTGCATATTGTTATTGCATGATATCCTCGATTACTATATGGAATGTTGATGTTCATTGTGAATCCTTAATTACTAAGTAAGTTGGAGTGCGCACCCAAATTCAATATTTCAGGTTCACAACCCGACACTTCAGCTGAGGGAAAAGAGAAGATTTAGGAGTTTTGTATCTTCTTTACGATGTAATGAGCCTTCATGTATCTATATGCTATGTTTTACTTATTTTGTTGTATATAAACATGGTGGGAGGTTTTAATAAAGCTTTTTTTTTATAGTTTTAATAAACTCTATTTTACCGTATATTGAAATATATAAAAAAAAGTTTTAAATTTTTCGTTGCATATTACTTTGATTTGTTTATTCGATATAAATATATAGGTTGAGTTTATCAGGTATTGATGGAGATGTTGTTGGCTCTAGTTAAGTCTAGCTAGGTTACCGGGGCTTAATTGGGGTTTTAGGCCAAATATCGCCATAATCGGGATATGGGATGCTACATACAGTGATGTCGTTCAAACTAACAAATGCGTCGACCATGTTCTTTGACTTGTTGCACAGAGTATTGAAGCCATACTTGGATAGATCCGTCATAGTTTTATTGATGAGATATTGATATACTACAAGACTCGCGAGGAGCACGGGTAGTATCTCAGACATATATTGATGACATTGAGAGACATAGATTGTATGCTAAGTTCAATAAGTGCGAGTTTTGGCTGCCAAAGGTCAAGTTCTTAGGACATGTAATCTGTGACTGATGTATATCAGTGGACCCAAATAAGATTCATGCAGTCGTTGATTAGCCGACACTGAGAGACAGTGACTGATATCAAAAGTTTTTTTGGGCTGGCATGATACTGTTGGTGATTTGTGAAGGACTTTTTAAAGATCGTTGCGCCAATGACTAGATTAATAAAAAATGATGTAATTTTTGATTGGTTAAGGGAGTGCGATGACACCTTTGCATAATTAAAGATGAGGCTGACTACCGCACCATTACTAACATTGAAACAACCAAACAAGGGATTGACTTTTCATACAAATGCTTGCGATTAGGGGTGGCAAAATATGCTCGAACTCGTTTGTCCGCATTTTTTCGAACCCGCTTTAAACGGGTCCGGACATAATTTTTTTAAAATTAATACGAGTTGGACATGTTTTCTTGTTCGTTTTAAAAAACGGGTCCGGTCCGGTCCGAAAAAGATTTTTTAAAAAATGGGTGCCTATTTAGCGATTAATTTTAATAATATTTATTTATTTATAGGTGTGTTTTGAAACTTTCATAATGTTTGAATTATAATTTCACTAATGATGATGTTATTTTTTATGGAAACTTATAAGACTTGAATTTTGAATTTATAATATTTCTTTTTTGTAGTGATGGAATACATGACAACATAAAAATCATGTATTTTTGTTAATAATTAAGTGAGAAAACTTATTTTGTTTTATTAAAAAACAGTCTGGACAAAAAATGGGTCTTGTATGTTGTAAAAACATACGGGTCCGGATAAAAAAAAGTGTCCATTTCAAAAACGGGTACAAGTCCATACACTATTTTTAGTCATTATTATAGGGGGTGTCCGGACTTGTACCCGTTTTTTTGCCACCCCTACTTGCGGTACTGGTTTAGGTTGCATACTGATGTAGGGAGATTGTGTGATTGTCTACCTATCCCGACAGTTGAGGACTCATAAGAAGAATTATCCAATGGATGACTTGGAACCTGAAGCTGCCATATTTGCACTGAAAGTATGGAGACATTACTTATGCAGTGAGAGGTTTACATCGTTTATAAATCATAAGAGTTTAAATTATTTATTCACTCAAAAATGATCTAAACATGAGACAACGATGGTGGCTAGAGCTGCTGATGGACTACGATTTCTCCATTGAATATCAACCTGGGAAACAAATGTCGTAGCAGATGCATTCAGCAGGAGAGGACTAGGTTCTGAAATAGTTATCTGCTATATGATGCACGAGTATGTTTTACTTGAGGCAAAGACAACATTGGCTTTGATAGAGGTTCCTGTTACAACGGATGAACAAATTTGTTGACAGATTGAGGTACCGTATGTTTCTATTCCGCGAGTGTTAGAATGTCAAAGGGCCGACGAGATATACGTGAGATTCAGTGAGACAATATGCAGTCCCGATCATCCAGATTAGAGCGAGTCTGTGAATTAGTGTTTGAGGCACCAATGGAGGTTATGGATTCGGCAGTGGCAGAGATACGTGACAGGATACTCAAGAGGCTCATAGGTCCTGATATACAATGCATCCTAGCAAGACCAAGATGTATCACGATATGCGGCGATTATTTTGGTGGTCAGGGATGAAGGCGGGCGTCGGTGCCTATGTTAGGGGTTGTGAGGTGTACTAGCAGGTTAAGGCTGAGCACATGATGCCTTCAGGGTTATTGCAGCCGCTACCCATCCCTTAGTGGAAATGGGAAGACTTTATGATGAATTTCGTTTATGGATTGTCGCAGTGTAACGACCCGCATTATTTAATCTTAATTAAATTTTTAATTACAAATTAGGACCAGTAGCTCGGACCAACGTGGACACCACCGACAAGTCTGAGCACGTGGACACCACCGACAAGTCTGAGCACGCCAACCAAGGTATAAATAGTTATTTTTGTGTGATGCGTGTTAAATTGTTGTATAATTAATTAATTCGCATCACACTAGTTAATATTTTTATTGATCACGTTGTGAGCTTGTAGCGACGAGAGTGTACAACATCGCGGGGTGTGCGCAACGCCGGCGCAAACAATCGTCAAAGGCTTATAGGTCACATCACATCACATCACATCACATCACATCAACCATACTCTCCCCTACTTTTCTCTCTCATCTCCAAACAAAACCCACACCTTCTTCTCTCTCTTTCCAACAAACTTCCTCTCCATCGCACTCCCCCTCATTTCTCCCTCACCAAGTGCTCTATCACCAAGCTCTCCTCACACCTATGCGGTCTTGTCGCATCTTCGCGAAGTCTTCCCTCTTTACGGCTCATCCCATCGGTGATCTCCCTAGACCAAAGAGAGTGGTGGTGATTATTGTTGTTACATTTTTTGAAAGATTTGGAACTTTAATGGTGAGGTAGAAATGGTAGAGTTTAGTTGTTGATGTAGTTATTGTTGTTGTCGTTGTTGTTTGATTCAAAAATGAAATAGGAAAAATAAAAAATAAAAAAATAAATTTCAAAACGTCTCTAGTAAGAATTCTCTCTAGAGACGTAATGAAGGAAAGATGAGGGGTAGCTAAGCGGGTTGGTCTTGGCTACCCCCATAAGGACCATGGATCGGACCGACCCGGGTCCAAGAGATTGGGTCGAATCGGGCCCAACCAAACCGGCCATGTTCGATTCAGGCTTAAACCTATTAAATAAATTAAAATTTTAATTTAAAATTTAAATAAATGATTTTAAATGAAAATAAATTACAAAAAATTATAAAACATTAAAAAAAATATGAAAAATTAGAAAAAGCTAGAAAAATAAGTTCCGAATCTTTTTCGGGCGTTTGACACCCGGTATAACTCAAAAAGTGTCATAACCAAACTTTTTGGAATAAGAACTTTGTGGTCCAACATTATAACTTCATTTAATATGACTCTAAAATAATTAAAATAGTATAATTGGACAACAATGACTTAAGAGACTATAGTTGAGTGTCGAGTACGCATCTCGAGGTGTGATCAAACGTTTTGAAGGAGATTTGTGATCGCTTGAGGTAAGTAAACCTACAAAAAAATTAGTTAAAATTCATTTATGACACTTACTTTATTTTAAATTTTAATTATTCCATCGTGTTATTTGTTGCTATCCACTTACTGTTCATCTACTCCAACGTGTGTATGTGTTTTTGTCGACAGGGTCGGACATGACACAAACTCACACCTCGAGGCTAGCTACCTCGCGTTGTTCGAGTGGTTGCCCAAGTCGAGGCTACGCGGTTACCATTTGCAGTGATAACCATAGGTTGAGAGATATTTGACGAAGACTTAAGTTTCCGTCATGGGTTCCTCTCGAGAGATGTTTGGACGGGGCTAAACCATTCATGAGTTCCTCTCATTAGATCGTGAGATGTTTGGCGAGGTGATCATCATGAGCTCCTCTTGGTTTAGCTAAGACGATTCTTGGATATCGACTAGGATTTTTGTCACGCTACACCCGTATCCAATTTTCGACTTCTCTGCGACTTATTTTCATGCGATCACCTCATTTTCTGTTCCTTATTTAAATTGCATAAATTGTAGTCGTTTTATTTGATTTCATAAATATTAGCTAACGTTCTCTGAGATTTACTCATTGGGATTTATCATTGTTTCTGGTGATAAATCACAGATCCTACGACGAGTCGGGGTAATGAGGTTTTAGGCGACCACCTCTGAGTTAGGAAAGCCCCATCAACTTTTTGCGTAGGTGTTTGTATGTATTTATTTACTGCTTTTATGTGATCTTTGGGTGGACTCGTTTACCTGATACATGTATATGACCATTTTTGCACTTTTGTCGCTTTTTGATATACATGGTATCTCATGCTGGATTTTCACACTATAATGTTGTTTATTAATGCAAACTTTTCATTTTTACAATAAATGCATGCTTTAAAGACTCCCGCTAAGATACGTAACTCATAATAATTTAATAATTCGTGAACAACTTAACTTAGTTAACTTATTGTAAACATTCCTAAATACTAAGTTGATGCGAATAAGACACGTACGAAGGTTTAAGTTGCAGGTTGTCACGGCCTAAATGATTAATACACGTTTATTCGCTAATCAGGACCAAATGACCCATGATGTGGGACCTGCAGCGAGATACGTGTCACTACCGAGGCATGGTGGTCGAGGTAAATGTTATATTTATGTGTTGTATGCCTAGTGTATTGTATTTGTGTAGAGTACTAAGTCATTTACGGGTATGCAAATATCGAGACGAGCGGGGACACGCCTCGAATTGCGACGTGGGCCCGAGGTAGCAGCTCGTGAGGTAAGTTTAACTAGTTCAATTTTATTGCATAAAATGAAAAAGAAAAAAATTAATATAAATTAGTGGTTGTAACGTAGCGACATCAATATATATAAAGGGCCTATAGTTTATCAAATAAAAAAATATGCGTTAGATTTGCCTCGAGTTACGCATCTCACGAGACTCCATAAATAATATAAGGATAGAGGATAAGGATTGGGTTGCCTCGAGATTCGTGTTGCACCAATCTCGATGACAGTAAATATCTTATCATCTTTGCTCATTAAGTCGATGGAAGTGGAAAAGAGAAGAAAAAAAAAGAAACCGAACCAGAGAGAAAAAAAACGCAGAGACCGAGAGTGAGAAATCGAGAAAAAGAAAGAGAGCGACCGAGAGAGTGAGAGACCAAGCTCGAGGAGGTGGAAGGTGAGTTGATTTCCGTTGTTGATTTGGTGTAGTTGCTGCAGTCGGTGGTCGTGGCCATGAAGGATCGACCTCCATGGCCGAGAGAGGAGTGGGGGAGATGGCAGGGGTGTCTCCCCTGCCATCAAAACCAATTGGGGTTGGGGTTAGGAGCCAACCCCAACGCCTTAAAGAAAAAAAAAATAAAATCGTGCTCTAGTGAGGAAGAACATGGGTAGCCGGGTCTAGCCGAACCAGGCCTCGGTGGGCTGGGTTGGGCCGACCTTGACCCGTTGGGGATTAGGTCGGGTTGATCCGGACCCACCCTAAAAAATGATAATAATAATAAAATAAAAATAATAAATAATAAATATATTAATAAAACAAATTTCAAAAAATGGATAAAAATATGAAAAAATTCAAGAAAATTCCCAAAAAATTAGGAAAAATTACGAGAAATTATATTTAGACAAAAAAAAAGAAATTGATAAATTTATATGAAAATACAAGATTTAAAATTTCGGACGCGACTTTTATGTGGTTTTTACCTCGAAAAGCACGAAATTAACAAATTGGTCTCGAATTCGATCTCGACCAATTTAGAAATTTTAAATAATGAATTGTGAATCTAAATTGATAACTTGTCAAATGTTAGGATCGTAAAGGAGCTATTATGTGGTATTGGGTGCGTACATCGACGCGGCGAGAAGCCGGATAGCCTATGACTTAAGTTGTATGTTAGTAAACCGATTTGAGACATTTATTTACATTTCATTCCATTTATTTATTTCTTCTCAGTTATTCGAACTGAATTGCCTTTGAAATCCATATGCTATGACTTGTTCAGTTCTCATTTTGTGACGTTGTTCATAGCATACTATGTTGTGTATATCATTGATTCCAATTCTTATACTTTGTCATGTTGATTGTTGTGTTTATCATTGTTCAGTGATATAGCATGCTATTAGGATAGTTTGTTTATTTTAAATCTAATCATTTGTGCATTAGTATACAGTTACATTTCTTGGATTCTATTACCGAGTCAATATTGAAAATGAAAGTGGTTCTTGTGGTTAGGGTAATTTGATGATAGAAATTCAGCTTTCATATGGGGGTAACTAAACTTGCCGGGTTGTTAGAGAATTTCTCCACTATCTTGCATGACACACGGGGTAACACGCCTCGAACGGGGTAACTAGACCTCGGGTTGTTGGCGCAAGAATAACTTGGGTGAACATGACGAGTTTTAAAATTCAAGTATGTTAGCAAGTATACATTCCAGTGACGACTAATTCACTTGGAATAGAAAATGGCGTAATCGTAAGTACGACCTTTTGAAATTATGATATAAAGCTCAATGTGTAATGAAATGATATAGAGCAGAACACAAATTGTAGTGGGCAAAGGTGATGTGATGAAGATCACGGCCGACCGACCCTAATCCTTTACTACTTAGCCTTGAGTCAGTTTCATATTTGGTTAACTCTAGTATCTATTTGCATGATGTTTCTTTCAGCATAGTTGCACGCTAAATTATGCCATTTGATACTTGTTACCTATTTTGGAATGTGGATCAATGTCTCTCAGTATTACTTAAATAATTTCATGTACTCACCGTCTAGTTTGTGACGGTAGGTGCAGATCAGACGAGTAGCAGACCAGGCAAAAAGAAGATTGATGACTACCTCTGAGCCAGTGAAGAATTGCTACGACATATTTTTGTACGTTTTGCATTCTTTTGTATTACATTTTCTATATACATGATATTTTTACTTTGGGTTGAGTGATAGGAACAACAAATTATACATATGATATATAAACCGTCATATATGCATGTGATCTTTCTTTCGTAGATTTTCCACAATAGGTTAGGCTTTATATTCCACTAGTAACTTAATAAGACTTCCGCTAAATAGCTTGTTAGATAAAAAAAGTTTAACCGAACTCTGATTTATAGACAACCATAGGTTAGTCAGTAGAACTAGTTTGTTAACTGTATGTGGTATCATAATTGGTAGGTAATTAGGTGTTTAAATAAGGCTGACTAGTTCCTCGTTAGGTCTTATAGGGGAGATTAGGGCTTAATTAAGGGATTAGGTCGGGCGATGCTCTTATTCATAGTTGGGGTCGTCACAGGTGATATCAGAGCCAAGGTTTATAAAGCTTGGCTTACATATATGGTTTCAGCCTATATGATACCAACACAGTTAGTATCAGCGCCATGGTTTTGAGAACACATGGCTCTAAGATTGTAGACTATGGAGTTTCTACAATATGATACAACAACTATAATATGTAGTTAACGACCTATCTTGTTCACCTAGGAATAATGAAAAGATATAAAAAAACGTAGAAGTTATAAAACATTAGTTAGATGAGGAAAACCGGATGATCCTCGTCTAGAAACTATTAGTTGGGAAGTGAGTGACAGTGAGTTAGGGATTTGATCTATTATATACATGTTAGTTTTGTTACATGTATATATGTGTTATCCACGTAGATTCGCGTTCGTTATCTGTGACGGTCGCAATTTTCCACACATTGGGCCCCGCCCGGCCTAAGCCCACGTGGACCCTCGAGCCAGTCTCGCAAGGTCAACGAGAGCCTAGCCAGCCTTCCAATCCATCATTATATGTAAATTCACAATTTACAGTTGAGTTCTTAATATTTTTCAAGTTTTACAATTTTATAGTGGAAGCAACTAATACATTCGATCACTCCACAAAAAGATCGGGCGTTAGGCAACCTAACTGTGGAACCCGGTAAATATCATCGAGAGGAGAGTAATTATAAAATATACAAAAATTCACCTAGCTATGAAGTTTTCCTCTCTGCTACTCGTCATGACTCTGCTCGCACTCGATCACACATAAGAATGACGAGCCCGGGTAAGTAAATCCAGTATGACATATACACAACATTTCGCAATATCCAAAACAACAGTTTACGATATCCAAAGCAGTCGAATTCATGCAAATAGAACGAAAGGAATCAAGAACGCATGAATATACAAGACTGTAAACAATCCATCGATGAGTGATGCCCAATAACAAGGAGTCCCGACCAAAAGTCGTTGAGTCGCGGTACAAGCCCAGCGGACTCGAGTTTAGGACGAGACCCCTGCCTCCCAGCCCTAACCCATGCAACTATGAGACATTCATAAACCCGGATAGTATCGACAGACGACTATGAACCATCCGTGGACCCGGATAATATCGACGGACGACCATAAAAGACTTCGAGTTTAATACGAAACCCCTGCCTCCAGTCCTAACCCTCTCATATCGCAAATAAACATTAACCATGACTCACTTGTCAATGAACTCACTTAATCGACAACAATTTCAACGATAGCTATCATCACAAAGCAGTGAACAACAATAAAGCTATCACAACACAATAAACAATAGCCAATGGAGAGACATGAAATACTGTATAAGGCCCTAACTGGTTTACTTACCTCGAGAAATCGCGAACCCAAAATGTCGCTCGCGTCTCGATTTGCTGACCCGACACCCGACTCCTAAGTCCCTGGTGTCCATTTAGACATTTTAGGCCTAATTTATTCGATTCATTCACATCACACAAAATAACGTGAAATAAATCTCACCTCCATCGCGTCGTCGCGATTTCGTCGAAATCGCGTATGCGATCGGTCAAAAACGCGCCACCGCGCCGTCGCTCGCCGGCCATCGGCACTGTCGCTCGCCGGTCGCCACCGGCGCGCATCGATTACATTATCCATTTGCAGTCGGAGATGGCGGATTCACTCGATAGCAATGATGCCGGTGCGAGCGGTAGCCAGCCTTCGATACCATCAATGGAGGATTTCTAGAGGCTTTAAGATTTAGTAGCTGCTCAGGGGCAGCAGTTGGCGGATTTTATCGCATTGATGACTTCCCAATTTGCTCTACCAACACTGCCAGCTCAGACATCGGGTCCTACTACGACTATAGTACCAATCGGAGTGTCGGTCGTACCTGCAACACTTATGACAGCGGCTCCAACGGTAGAGACTGTGCCTACACCATCTTCCACACCTCCATAAGCTAGTTCCACGGCGGTAGTTCAGCTGGTGAAAGATTTCATCAGACTGAAACCGGTATACTTTGATGATTAGAGATATTTTTGAAGATCGAGAAGTGGGTCCTGTCGCAGGAGGAGCTACATAGAGTTTTGTAGATTGAGGATAAACTCATAGCAAATATATCAACGTACACATTGCAGCGAGATGCCAATGTTGTTGGGGCATGTGTCCTAGGTCAATCCATTAATTGTCTTTATGAATACTTTTAGTTAATAAAATAGAGGATTTCATTTGTTGTTTATTATAATTAATTTACATGTTTACATTATAATAAGATCCATGGGTATTTGCAAAAACATCATAAATGTCCCTAGTCGATCATTATACTGGGACCTATAATGAATTAAGACTAGTGTGAGTCTTGATTGATGATCATATGATGATTATACATATAGGGATACGAATTAATATCACAAGTACTTGTTAGGGAACAAAGTACTTGAATGACCCGCTATGAGAACATCACATGGATTAAGTCAAAGTTGTTTCTCATGATAGGTATATTTTTCAGTCCTCTGACTTGAGATTACCAAAGACTTTAACATCGGGAACACAATGATTTGACACAATCAAACGTTGTCTTTAACCGGGCAATTATAAAGGTTGTGATTGGTTATTGTGTGAGCAATGTGATGAAGTTGTGTAATCGAGATAGAATTTGTCCCTCTCATATAAAAGAGATATCCCAGTGGATCCCTCGATGTGTTAGACTATTAAAAGGCCTAGTCTAAGTGAATTGATATTGATCAATGTCACTTGGATGTTTTCAGTCTACCTAGAGATCGAGACTAGTACGACTGAACATGTTGGATGACAATTTCATGCCTTATGTTTGATCAAAAGGATATCGTGTTACAAAAGGATGTTGTATACACTATTGATTAGGTTGTATCGATTTGATATTCGTACAACTTGTGTAGTCATAACATCTTGCTAGAGGCCGCTTATGACTTGTATACCAAAATGTGTTTTGGTGCGCTGCTAACGTTGTATGAGCCTATTGGGTGGCACACTAAGAATGGTTTTGCGAGATTTTAAGATGGTTCAGAAAAATGAATTTTATATGATAAAATCCACGACAGAAACATCCTTGTCGTGTATTACACTTATACTTCTTTAATTAGGGGTATATGTGAAATTCACTTAACCGTCCATATACAAGGGTTGTATAAATAAATGCTTTAAGTTAGAACACGAGGATGAAATTTTAGGGTCGAAACTCTATTTTCGTTTAGAAACGAATTAGGGTTTTCTGGTACGCTCTTGATCGTTTTAGAGAGAAACAAAAAGGTTTGGTATTCTCTTGAAGCTAGAACTTCGAATCTATGCCGCCGTTCATGTGTGGACTGCTGGTAGAGGGTGTGTCGTTGGCAGCGCCTTAGAGATCGATCAACCTTCAGAAAGGTATTTTGCGACCGAGGTATGATTAAGTTTTCTTGGTTTAAACGTTTTTGTCAAAATTGTTTTGTAATCTCCGCTGCGTATGAACCCCAAAACCCAACAGTGGTATCAAAGCCTTCGAGTTCGATTCCATTAAAAATATTGCATGTTTTCTTCTAATATATGCATGATATATGATTGAAATCATGTTAATAGTTGATGTAAATATGATATACATAAGTTTTAGGTGAGATTTATTATCATGTTTTGTGTATACGATACATATATTCATGATTTAATTGAAATCAATTTCGTACGTCCTAGTAAC